>OY283139.1:57996812-59462694 GCA_958299785.1 Medicago lupulina | reverse complement strand
ATAACGACAACACCAATGGCGACAGCTCACCAACAACAACTTCGACATCAAGGACTACTCAACGACAACTCACACCGACAACAACAATGCAACGACATCAACAACAAATGCAATATGCATGTGGTACCATTTTACGTGCGTTGAATGACAAGCATTCCAGGGCATGAGCCCTCAACAGTTGGATGGTTAAAGCATCCCAGGGCATGAGCCCTCAACAGGTGAATGGCTAGCATTCCAGGGCATGAGCCCTCAACGGTTGAATGATAAACATTCCAGGGCATGAGCCCCCAACAATGCATACAAGTATGAAATGAACTCAATGGTGTATATCAGCATACAACCCAACGACTAAATGGTGTATATCAGCATACAACCAGACAACAACAACAACAACAACAACTACTTAGGACATCAACAACTGTGTCTAATACTTATGACACACTCCCCAACTGGACAACACTACTCAGCAACATCAATGACAACCCAAACATAGCATGGATATTTATTTTCATATAAACATACATAATTTCACCATATTCATCTTCATATATAATTTTCACCACTTAAACCATGTTAAGTAAATCCAACAAACATTTTAGGAAGCTCAGATTAAAGTCCTAAAACAAGTAGCAAAATTCACAAAATGGTCGCACAGGACCCAGCACGCTTAAGCGAACAACTGCACGCTTGAGCGACCTAATTCACGTAAGTTTGGGTTTTGCTCGCTTGCATCTCGCTTAAGGTTCGCTTGAGCGAACGGCTATTTTCAAAATTCTGGGCAAAAATTCGCGTTGCTCGCTTAAGCGACGGGCAGCTCGCTTAAGCGACCAAAATGTCGTAACATCAGGTTTTGCACGCTTGGAGTTCGCTTGCGGCACGCTTGAGCGAACGGGTAAATTTCAATTCTGGGCAGGAACTGTGTCGCTCGCTTGAGCGACGGTTTTCTCGCTTGAGCGAGCGCTCATCTGGGCAGTTTTCAAAACCACGATTTTCAAACCCCATTTTCATCCAAAAACCCAATTTTGATCCCCCAATCACCCAAATTGATTTACAAAAACATTTACAGGTCTTATATCCATCATATCATCGTAAACAACACAAAACATGAAATCAACAACTCATTCATCAACATTTTCAACAATTCATCCAATTCTCAAAACCTAAACCAAAAACAGACAAATTCAACCCAATCTCAGGAATCATACATATATATTATTAATTCAATTTCTAGCTCACCCTTACCTGAATTAAGATGGATCAAATTCTACAGAAAATCCTCTCCTCTAAGCTCTTCTCCCTTGTTCTTGGTCTCTCTCCCTTTTCTCCCAAAACTTGAGTTTTCTTTCTACTGTACGTGCAATATTTGTCTGACTCTTTCTTTCCTATTCTCCCAAAACATAACCCCCACTTTTATTTTCTTTTAACTCCCTTTTCAATACACTTAACTCCCTTAAACTCTACTAATTCTCATTAACCCCCAACATTTCAATTAATTATTATTTCTCTCCTAACTCAATTAAATAATAAAAATAACCATGCAATAAAATAGTATCACACCACAAATTCACATAAATCATATAAAATATATAAAACATATTAAAAATCAACTAAAACTAATCAAATAATAACTAGGGCGTTACACATGGACTAATATTGGACTAAAAAAGACTAAAACAAAGTAATAAAATATAACAAATAAATAAAAACGAAATAAAAATTAAATAAAAAGACAAGTGAATATAATAAAATGAAATAAGACAAAAGTAAATAAGAAAACTATAATAAAAATAAAAGATTTAGAATTGTCCCTTTGGAACAAAAAATGAGGTATTTTAAAATACCTCTCTGCGGAAATTTCGTCTGAAACGACGAAACTTCTCAGTTTTAAAAGACGAGTAAAGCGAAAAAATAAAAGTGAAACGTTGAAAAATAAACAGATAAAATGTTGGTAAAAAAATTGAGATTTTAAATGGAAAAAAGCTGAGGAATAAACGAGTAAAACGTTTGCAAAATAAACAGATAAAATGCTGAGACATAAATATGGTAAAATGTTGGGAAATGAACAGATAAAATGCTGAAAAATGAACTGTAAAATGTTGAGAAAATAACTGGGTAAAATGGGTTTAAAAGACGAGTAAAGAGAAAGTAACTGGTCAAAAAGTGGGGTATGACATACAGCATTATGATTACCACCAGAACCAGAAACAGATGATTCACCAGACATGTTTTTCTCAGATCTTGGACTGTTACACTGTTAAGTGTTCTCAATAGAACCAAGGCTCTAGATACCAATTGAAGGTAAGAAAAACACAAGAAGGGGGGTTGAATTGTGTTGTCTTTTTCTTCTTTTTCTCCTACTAAAGTCACTGGTCAGAAGCAGTTAGATTACAGCTTCTGAAGTGATGTTCAAATTCTAAATGCAGCGGATAAAAACAGAGAGAGAGAGAAGAGAGAGAGAAATTATACAGGTTCCTTCCACAAACCGGAAGTAGTCATGTCCCTCTTGCACTTCCAAGGAGAGTTCACTAAAATGTAATATCTAATTACAAATGCTCACTGCTAAAACTAGCAAGAGACTTCAAATTACTCAAGCACAACTGCAAGAGATTTCCTATGCTCCTGAACACAATCAAGAGACTTCTATGCTCAAGCACAACGGCAAGAGACTTCTAATTAGTCGTGTTCACAATACAAATCAGATACAGACTCTTAAGACTCTTGAATTTCTAAGATATGAACTTTGGTAAGAAATTTTAAGTGAACTTTTGATGTAGAACAATTTCAGCAGAGGTTAAGCACTTTTAAATTGTTGTTGAGTCTCTTACAATTCTCTAAGTCTTCACTCCTTTATATAGAGGTGTGAAATAGACGTTGTGAATTGCCAGCACATCAAAAAGAGTCGTTTGAAGCTTTGATCAATCACCAATGATCTTTTGCCTGATATGGTTATTGTCCTATGAATGATCAATTTAAAATCCATTCCAAGTCTGAAGGAACGTTGTTGCAGGCGTAGCTGTTATTCTTGTCTTGTAGCAGAGACACACTCTGTGTAGTGGAGGTAGTGGTTGTACACTTCGTACAATTGTACTTTATCAACGCTCTTCAAAGAACAAGCATCCAATGCCTTTAGATTCATTTGAATTAGCCGTTGCTTCACTCTTCTGGTCTTCTGCAATGCTAGGCGTGATTAAATCCTTTGAACAACCTTTGAAGCTTTAAGTCTCTCATCTTCTGGTGAACTTCAGCTTCTGGTGATCTTGCTTCTAATGAGGTGGTTCTGATGAACTTGCTTCTGATGACACGTCATCACTTCAGGAGCACTTTGACTTCAGGAGCACTTTTCTTCAGATGCATAAAGCTTCCTTCTTGTTGATTCCATTGCTCTCATTTGTTCCTAAGCTTTAAGTAGGCACAAAATTTGTCTATGGTGATGTACACTTGAACAAATATTAGGATATCCAATTGATAATTTTTAATACCTTGTTATCATCAAAACTCTCAAGAGGTAATGTTAAACACATTTTGTTCCAACAAAGTAGCCCAACAAGCAGCCTCTTCCTCCCAAACCTCCGGAATCTTTCCGAGCCAACCTGAAGCTAACCCAAAAGGTCAAATAAATGATATTACACTTAGAAATGGTAGGCAATTAGAGGACCCCGTTGTGGAAACCAAGAATTGAGGCTGGGGTAGTGATGTGTTTGGGGTTCAAGTAAGGTTTTTGAGTTTAATCATGGGGATTGGTGAAGAAATTATGGTTTTTTGGGTTAGGGTTAAATGGCATCAAAGAGGAAAGGTAAGGATATTGAAAGCTCCGGAAGTGGTGCGCAAGAAGCAATCATACACCCGCAATCATGGGATCCAATTCAAGGATCAAGAGCAAAGGAATGTGTATAATTCTCAAATCTCTAGAACTATCTCTACTTGCAGGTACCCTGATGTTAATGTTATGGATAGACTAGGAATAGATGAACATGTGATTAGGTTGTTGAATTCATAACCATGTGCTTAGGTACCTTCAAAGGGTTATGGCTTCTACCATCTGGGGTAGGAAAGAAGTAGGAATGATAAGGACTAATAAGTTGTTTATGTCATGGGCTATGCTTTATAACCACCCTGTTAACATTTGTTATTATTTGCTTGATTATCTTGTTTCAAATACTAAAAAGAAACCGGATGATAAGGGTGATATAATGGTAGGTGGAATCATCACCTTTATTGCTAGGAAGTTTGGGGTGAGTTTGAATCAAGGGATCAAGAGGATAAAGGGAAACAATTATCTAGACTTGGATACTCTCACTACTATGTCCTTTCTTAGAACCCATGGCCCTACTCACAATTACCAATATGAGTGGAGAATTAATAGAGCTAATTGTTTGATTATTCTACCTAATCTAGTCATAACTAATCTAGAGGTGGTGGAAATTTTCTTTATGTTGGTACTAACTCACAGGTACATAATGATGGTGATGATGGTGGTGATGAAGAGGAGGTGGGTGCACACTTGCACCATGAACAAAAAGTTGGTGGAAACTATAATGATGAATGGCGGGCATGGATGCAAACCGAAGTTCAAGGAATAAGCACCGAGCAACAAAGATAAGGTGTAGAAATCTCCGGGCTAAGAAACGATGTCCAAAGGGGCAATCGGGTAAATGATGAAAACATCCAAATGCTCTGGATGATGATGCAACACCTTTACCTCCAAGGTCCAACTTATGGACCTCAATAAAAATTGTGAGCTTTCCTCTTCCTCTACTATTCTCTTCTTTCTTCTTCTTCTTCTTCTTCTTCTTCTTCTTCTTCTTCTTCTTCTTCTTCTTCTTCTTCTTCTTCTTCTTCTTCTTCTTCTTCTTCTTGTTTTAATCATTGAGGACAATGCTTCTCCCAAGTGTTGGGGGGGAGCCAATAAAGTGTCTAGTGTCGTAGGGTTTCCAAACTCCCTTGAATTTAATTCTTTTGTTTTGTTGCGAAAGGCATAATTAAGCAGCTTTTTTTTATTGTAAATTATGACATAAATTTTTTTTGTTGTCTCTTCTGAAATGGTTGTTTCTAGTACATGAAAGTAATTTCTTGTGTTTTAAGTGTTCTTCATATACCCACATCTTGTTTTATTGTGAAACTTCTCTATGAGAAAAGCACATAGTTGCAGTCTTTGAGTAAGTGTATGAATAGGTATTTTATTGAACACGTTCTAACTTCAATGGTAAATTAACCCTTTAAAGTTTTAAGAGTAAAAGTATTATAAGTTAGTGTGGGAAATAATAAATCAAAGTAAAGAAGGGCGGAAGCAAATATATCTCTAAAAAGGGACGTCACTGACTCTTGGAGGAAAGGATACCCCATCGCTGACTTCCCACATGAAGGTGATGTTTTCCTTGGCAAATTAAAAGTAGCTTTTGTAATCCTTCTAAAAATGGCATCTAAAAAATTACCCAAAGTAAATAAAGCAAATAATTGATTTCCTTAAAATACGGATGGCACCCTTAACAGCCAACACATTGTTCACAGATGCAATGGTGTATCGAGGGTAACCTCTTTACTAGCGTCTGCCCCCATCCCCGAAAATTAAAAATAAAAATGCCATAATGATCAAAGAATTCCCATCTCTCTTATATGAAATGAAGAAATAACTTTTCTCGGTTGGTTTAGTGTTAAAGTTAAAACATGTTTGCTCATAATATATATCTTATACAGGAGCAAGAAAAGGGTTGGACTTCACACACACACTCACTTGAAACTTGTTGTTGGATTGAATAGGTTCACAAGGAATACTTGAAGTTGTAATTAGTGTACATTTGAAATGAAACCTTAGAAGGAGACATAAGTTTTTAATTGTATTGTCATATGTTAAATCTTGTTTATGTTGTTATGCTTATGCCTTGTGCTTGAGGACAAGCAAAGATTCAAGTGTAGGGGAGTTTGATGAGTCAATAATTAGTGTTTTTAATATAATATTTGAGTCTATTTTATTTATATTTGATTTCATTTTATTTAATATTATTTCCTTTTTAGAATTATTTTACTTCAATTGCAAGTTATTATATTTCAGGAACAAATATTTGAAAGATTTAGTCTTGGAACAAAAGAAAGCATAATTGGAGCTGATTCGTGCCAAAAATATGAAGATCTCATACAAAAATATCTGGTGCAAGGATTCATGTCAAAAATATGAATATCTCATACAAAAATATCTTGTGCAAAGAATTTGAAGATCTTGTACAATAATATGACAAGAGGCGCGCCCCTTTGGTCCTTTTGCTACTTTTGCTTCTCTGACAAGCTACCTATTTTAGTGTTTCTGACCTAGAGCCCATGGTTTCTTGTGCAACACTTTAGTGATTTATTCTTGGGGCTCAAGTCAATGTTAGACTATAAATAGAGCAGTCATCTAGTTTGTAAAACCATCTTTTGTTCTTGAAAATAATAAGTGACAATTGTTTTCTTTAATAAAAGATCAATCTTTATTTTATCTTCTTCTTCTTCTTCTTCTTCTTCTTCTTCTTCTTCTTCTTCTTCTTCGGGTAACTTGCAGGTAATGAAGGCTTGTAGGATGTTGGCTCTTGTGTCTTAGGGCTCTGATACGTAACGGGATGGGAAAATTGTAACACTCTAAATTCTATTTTTATGATTTGTGGTGATTTTTAATTGATTTTGGTGTGCTTGGTGTATTTTACGTGAATTTATAAATGATATATGAGATATTTGGTGTGTTATTATTTGTTATATTTATTTGTAGTATTTTATGAAAATAGGAGAAGTAATATTTGTATAATTGAATTAAAGGGTTTAATTGATATTATTAGAATTAAGAAGGGATTAAGGAGAAATTAATAGAATTTAGTGGGGGAGAGTAAAGAGTAAAAAGGAGTTACCCTTTGGTTGGTAAGAGTAGGAAAGAAAGAGTCAGACAAGCAATTGTACGTATCAGAAAAAGAGAAAAGTAGACTTTTTGGGAGAAAGTGAGAAGAGCCAAGAGCCAAGGGGAATTGCTAGGAATTGCTGTAGATTTTGCTGAATTAAGGTAAGGGTGGGTTTGTGATTCAATTGCCAATATATACATATATGTTTTCATGATTTTGCATTGAAATTTGTTGTTCTGGTTTATGTTTTCTTGAATATGTGAAATGCCTAAAGTTGTTGAATTATGTTGTTAATGGTGTTCTTATGAGTTATTTTGGTGCCTGGAATAAGTATTGAACCCATAACGTTAATCTAAAATCATTTTGGGTAATTGGGGAATCAAAAATGGGATTTTTGGATGAAATAGGGTTAGAAATCGTAAGTAGTAATTCTGCCCAGATGATTACACGCTTAAGCGAGCTAGCCGTCGCTTAAGCGAGCGGCACTTTCCCTTACCCAGAACTGTTTCGCGCCCGTTCGCTCAAGCGTGCGCCAAGCGAACTCCAAGCGTGCAAAACCTGAAGCTACGTCTTTTTGGTCGCTTAAGCGAGCTGCCCGTCGCTTAAGCGAGCAACGCGAATTTTGCCCAGAATTTGGAAAATGGTCTGTTCGCTTAAGCGAACCAGAAGCGAGCCACAAGCGAGGAAAAACCAAACTTACGTGATTTTACTCGCTCAAGCGAGAAGCTGCTCGCTTAAGCGAGCTGGGTCCTATGCGACCCAAAATGTGATTTTTCTAAGGTGTTCTAAACCCAAACCTAAGCTTCCTAGGTTGATTATTGGATTTTTAGAGAATTTTTGGAGTAATAATAATATAGAATGGAGATGTTTATGATGCATTTACGAATGAATCTTATATGAAATGGAATGAACTATACTATGCTAAGTTGCAATTGTTCATGGTGTTGTGGTGTGGTTGAGTCTAGTTGGGGAGGTGTCCTAGTTGGTGTTGTCGTTGGTTGCATGGTGAAAATGCACCACTATTTTGTCGTATGGTTGTATGTAGATATACTCCTTGAGTCTCATAACTCATTTGCATTGGTGGGGGCTCATGCCCCGGAATGTTTATACATTCAACTGGTGAGGGCTCATGCCCTGGAATGCTAGTCATTCACTTTGGTGAGGGCTTATGCCCTGGGATGCTTTAACCATCCATTTTGGTGGGGGCTTATGCCCCGGAGTGCTTAGCACTCAACGCGCGTAGTTGGTACCACATTTGCATAATGCATTAGTCGTTAATGGAGTCTTGCATTAGAAGTTTAAGGTGTGAGTTGTTGTTGGTGAGGTGTCACCACAAGTGGTGTTGTTGTCGGTGTTGTTATTTTAAGGTGAATCTAAATTATACTGTTGAAATGTTAATGAAGATTGCTGATGATTATGGTGATGATGAATGTTCTTGTTGTTGTTGTTTTTCAATACAACTTTATGAATTATATATATATATATATATATATATATATATATATTGCTTTTGTTTTGTGAACTCACCCCTTCTGCTGGAATTGCCGCCTCGTGGGCAAGTGCAGGTAGCGATGGATAGATAGGAATGGCTCTCGTGTCGTAGGCTCTGATACGTAACGGGATGGGATATTATGTTTTATAATTTCATTCCTTTATGTATCATTTATGTTGGAGATTTGTTGAATAAATATTTGTTATATGTTGGAGAACATTTTTGTTATGGTGAGGCCTTTGTGCCAGACATGTTGATGTATAAGAATTTTTGAGATGATTTTATGACAATTATTCCGCTGCAGATTATTATATAAAGATGTTATTATGGAGGATTATTTAAATAGTTTTATGTTTCTATTTAAATAAATAATTTTTGAAATGTGTATGTAATGCTCCGTTGTTTGTCGATTAACTCTGATATTTAGATATTATTATGTCTTTTTGGGAAACGGGGTGTTACAAAAATTGCTGTTTATTTCTTTCATTCCTTATGTATCATTTCTAGAACCATGTTGTTAAAGATTTAATTGTTGGATGATAAATATATTGTTGAGGCCTTTGTGCCAAGAATTGTTGGAGAATAATTTTATGTTGAAAAGAATAATTCCGCTGCAGATTTTATAAGATGATTTATTGAAGTTAAATAGTTTTATATTCTATTTTAGAATTTTGAAAAGCAGTGTGACATGCCCGTTATTGTTGAACTCTGATTTTTATATATTATCATGTTGTTTTGGGAAACGGGGTGTTACACCATGAGGTCCTTGCTGTCCCATTTGAAGGGCATTTTCGTCCAGGTTATTTTCAGGCTCAACCCTAATTCTGCACTATAAGTACACTGTCCAATCATTGAATCAGGGAGGCTGACACACTTTCCAATAGAGGCACAATTTCCCAAACAAACAGATCTCAAAATTCGACAGTCACCAAAAAAAGATCAAACACCCTTTTCTCAAAGAATTTCTCAAGAACACATGAACAATTTTGAAGCCACCTTTCCAGAAATCACATACTAACACAATCTGTAAACACATCTCAATTTATTCAACACACACTATAACTGAAATCAAAAGCCAAAATCAGCTACTCAAATTCACAACAAACACAAATCCACTAACACACATTACAGATTCGAATTCCAAACTTCCACACCACCGATCCAAGTTCACATCCAAGCCGATTTTTAAAGAAGAGGAAGAAGATCTGAAACCGTAACAAACACAAGGAAACGAGTTCGAATCCGTCACATTCAAGTCCGAACCGGCCTGGACTCATAACAAGCAAAACCGAACCGGCCTTGCATTAAACAAAACTGAATCAGATCGAGCAAGAAGGAGAAGAAGGAGGTTCAAAGCGAACCGGTTCAAGAATCAGAGAACAATCACCGAAACACAAAAGAAGAAAATGTAGATCCGAAACTTTGTTTGTAGATCTAGAACAAACCTTCGTGTTTTTGGAAAACCTATATATGTTCATATTTGCAATCAACGTGAAAAAAGATGTCTAGATGCACTTTTTAATTTCGAAAATTTTGTGTTTGAGTTTTCCGACGCGGTGGCGCCGCCCTGTTGGGCCGGTGACCTCTGCGCCGGAATCTGGCAAATGCTTGAGTTCAAACTGGAGAAGATGAATGTTCATCTTCCTTTTTTTTAGATGTGATAGAGAGAGGTTAAAGGAAGATCGGTTTAGAGAGAGAGAGATATGGAGAAAATGATAAGAAAAGCCATAACAAACCTTTTTATACTCTCTCTCTGAACCGACTTTTTCTAAGTAAACCGACTCACTCTCTTGAACCGGATTTTAGTTTTAGGCCGTTAGATCTCGGATCTAACGGCCACTGCTATTTCACTGTTTGTTCCTGTTTATCCTGTGCGCCTTTTGTTCGAAGTCCTACTGTGTTTCCTTTTTTTGAAACCATTTGATTTTTGATCTAGTGGCTATGATGAGTTTCACTGTGATAAGATCTGAACCTTATGATTCATCAGACGACTCAGATCTATCTAGTCTGAGCCTAATTTTCTTTTGACTTTCACTACTATTTTGCTATTTCCACCACTGTTTTCATCTTCTGCACCTCTTTTACTTAAAATTTTCCTCTAAAAAAACTTACAAAAATATTGTGATTTATTTTATTTGTTATTTACTGTTTTTATTGTTTTTATTTTATATTTGCATTGTTGCATTATTATTCTTCATCATCTCATGCATATTTTAATTTTTGTCATTTATTTTAATTGTCATTATTTTTAGTGTGTATTTAGGACTTGATGTAATTTAATTTTCCACATTTTATTTTTCTTGTCATTTACATTTTGCTTGAAGCTTTAGCATGTATCTAGGTCCCTTGTAAATATCCAATAATCAGAATATGCACCGACACACACACACACTTTTATTTATCGCTTTATGTCATGATCTCGATCAAGGACCAAATGAATTAGTGACAAATTAGGTTAATGATTGGACTCTAAATTTTTTCTTAAAATCAAACTATTAGTAATTCTAGGTTCAGTTCAAAATTGAGAATTTGCTTAGGATCCAACGTCCTTTGTAAACTTCTCGCTTTTTATTACATCACGTCGTTACGCGTAGTCTTTTTTAGTTTACGTTTAACTTAGAAAAATCAATTTTCCAAAAAAATCAAATATGCAAAAACTCCAAAAATATTTTCTTAAGAAACCTTGGGTTTTAATTCAAGAGATCTTTTTCCTTTATTTTCTTAATCAAACTTGTAATCAATTTTAATTTATACTTAGACTTGCTTTCATGTAATTAAAATCAACCAACTTCACTCCATTTTATTCTTCTATACCTTGAGGTCTCTCATCCCTTCTAAAAACCTTTTTCTAAAACTTTAAAATCAACCCAATCCACCAAATAAATTTCTAGGGTGAACTACATGATTTTGATCCCAACTTTTGGGTATGTAGGCAAAAGACTTATGTCTTTCCAAATCAATAAAAACAACAAAAAACATACTTCTTCTCCCTCCGTTCTTTCACTTAGACTTTAGGCAATATTTTACAAATAAATAAGCAACTAATTAGCACAACAAAATTTAGGCAAGAGGCTCCTTCGGAGTACCGAGGTCGTTTAGGGTGCTTAACACCTTCCCTATTCGAAACCAACCCCCAGACCTTGATCTCATAAGGGGTTTTACTCACTTTTTCCCTTCCCACGAATAAAAGTTGAGAGTTCAAAGATTGAAGGTTCAAAACCAATTAATGGATTGATACCCGAAAATCACGAGCACACTGTACCTTATGATTACAGTGATAAGAAAGCTGACTCAGGAATAGTTCCAAAGTTCAATGGAGATCCTGAAGAGTTCTCCTGGTGGAAAACCAACTTCTACAGTTATATCATGGGCTTAGATGAAGAATTATGGGATATTCTGGAAGATGGAGTTGGTGACTTGGATCTTAATGAAGAAGGAGCTGCTGTTGACAGAAGGAAACATACTCCTGCTTAGAAGAAAATTTACAAGAAACATCACAAGATCAGAGGTTCAATTGTTCTTGCTATACCTCGTGCAGAGTATATGAAGATGAGTGACAAATCTACTGCAAAGGCAATGTTTGCTTCTCTCTGTGCAAACTATGAAGGTAGTAAGAAGGTTAGAGAAGCAAAAACACTTATGCTTGTTCATCAGTATGAGTTGTTCAAGATGAAGGATGATGAAAGTATCTAGGAAATGTACTCAAGATTTCAGACCCTAGTCTCTGGACTACAAATACTGAAGAAAAGCTATGTTACTTCTGATCATGTGAGCAAGATACTAAGAAGCCTGCCTGCAAGATGGAGACCAAAGGTTACTGCTATTGAGGAAGCTAAAGATCTAAACACTCTGTGTGTTGAAGATCTTGTCAGCTCTCTCAAAGTTCATGAGATAAGTCTTAATGAACATGAGCCTGCTAAGAAGAGTAAATCTATTGCTCTATCATCTAAAGGAAAGTCTGAAGGGGAGAAAAACACAAGAAGGGGGGGGGGGGGTGAATTGTGTTTTACTTTTCTTCGTTTTCTCAAAAACTACAAGAACACTTATGATCAGAAGCAAAAGAGACAGCTTCTGATGAAGATGTTCAGGAGCGTATGCAGCGGAATGATAAACAGAGAGAAAAGAGAAGAAGCAAGACACAAACAATTTATACAGGTTCCTTCCACAAACCGGAAGTAGTCCTGTCCCCCTTGCACTTCCAAGGAGAGTTCACTAAATGTAATATCTGATTACAAATGCTCAAGCACACAAGCAAGAGACTTCAAATGCTCAAGAACACAATTAAGAGACTTCTAATGCTCAAGCACACAAGCAAGAGACTTCTATCAAACAAAATTACAAGGAAAATGTTTGAGGTTGAACACTTGATATACAATTAGTGGTGTTTTCAATACAAATCAGATACAGACTCTTAAGACTTTTGAATTTCAAAGATATGAACTTGAAAACTGAAATTCTAAGTGAACTTTTGGATGCTGAACAATTTGACAGAGTTTTGGCGCTTTTTAAATTGTTGTAGAGTCTTTTTTGTTCTTCAAGTCTTCACTCCTTTATATAGAGGTGTAAAATGAACATTGTAAGTGCCAACACATCCAAAAAGAGTCGTTGTTGAAGCTTGATCTTTCACCAATGATTCTTTGCCTGATTAAGTTATTGTCCTATAAAGGATCAATTTCAAATCCATTCCGGTTGAGAGGGAACAAGGATGCAGGCTTGGTTGTACATGAGAGCTGTTATTCTTGTCTGGTAGCTGAGACAAAGAACAGAGTAGTGGAGAAGGTGGTTGTACAGTTCGTACATAGTACATTTGTCAACGCTCTTTGTACTTTAGCAACCAGATGCTTTCAAACGAGAACGTGTGACCTCCAAGTGATCTTCTACCACTTCTTCAAGACTTTCGCTCCAAAATATAACACTTAATCCATAAAATCTTGAATCAATTTGCTTCTGGTGAAATACTGCAACTTCTGAAGAACCAGCTTCTGAGGACCTTCAGCTTCTGATGACGTCATACTCTTCAGGAGCGCAAGTCTTCAGGAGCGCCTTACTTTAGAAGCGCAAATCTTCAGGAGCGTCTTAAGCTTCAAATATAACACTTTGTAAGATATAACACTTGGTCTATGGTCCTGTACACTTGAACAAATGTTAGAAATACCAATTATCAATTTTTAATACTTTGTTATCATCAAAACTCTTTAGGATTTATTGTTAAACACATTTTGTTCCAACAAAGTCATTAAAAGCTCTTAAAGTTATAGAATCTGAAGAAGAATCACCTGATGAAGATTCTGATGAAGATCCTGTTGAGATGATGCCTATGCTTTCAAACAGGCTGCAGTATCTGGCCAAGAAGAACAAGAAGTTCTTGAGATGAAGAAGTGGTTACAAAGGCTCCAGGAAAGAAGACCAGAAGGGTTGCTTCAACTGCAAGAATCCTGGACATTTCATTGCTGATTGCCCTGATCTTCAGAAGGAGAAATCAAAGGACAAGTCTAAGAAGTCAACTTTCAAATCAAACAAGATCAAGAAGCAGATCAAGCTCAGTTTAATGGCAACCTGGGAAGATTTAGACAGTGAATCTGACTCTGATAAGGTTGATGCTGATGAAGATGCAAAGGTAGTTGTGGGGTTAGTGGCTACAGTAACTTCAGAAGCTGAACCATAATCAGACTCAGAAGAAGAAAATGAGGTATACTCTAAAATTCCCAAAGAAGAACTTATTGAGTCTCGTAAAGAGCTCCTTACACATTTTGAACTGAGAACCAATGAGTTGAAAGATTTAAAAGAAAAATATGTTGATTTAATGAAACAACAAAAATCAACTCTATTGGATCTGAAAGCTTCTGAAGAAGGACTTAGAGGCTTTGACTTCATTTGTAACACCTATGAAGAGAAGCTCAAGTTTTTGTGTCAGAAGCTACAAGAAAAGTGTAATGGAAAACCTTTATGCAACCATGAAATTGCTCTTGAAGATTTTATTATGTCTAGTATTGACAGAAGCAGAGTTGCTTCTATGATTTACAACATTTACAAAAACAATGGCAAAGGGATTGGATTTTCAGAAGGAAAACCTAATGAAACTAATCTTAAAGCATGTTGTGAATGTATCAAGGAAGGATTGAAAACCTTCTTTGTACCTGAAGGTGTTAAAATTGAAACTGTGGTTCAGTCAGAACCTGAAGCTTCTAACTCTAAGGCTAAGATTACTTCAAAGCCAAAGAACTATAAGCCTAAGGCTTTGACAAATTATGAGTCTAAGACCTCAAAGATCAAGATTCTGAAGAGATCAGAACCTGTTCCTCAGAGTCTATTGAAGCCTGAATCTGGTATCTTGAAGTCTAAGTCTAAGAAGAACAAAACAGTTGTGGCTTCAGGTGAATCAGAACTAAAAGGTGCTAAACCTAAGGTACTGATCAATCAGAAGCAATCAAAACCACACCTCAAGGTATAAGAAGTGAAGAGTAAAACTTCCAGCATTAACCTTAAAGGACCCATAAAACAATGGGTACCTAAATATGAAATTGTCAATATTGCAGAAATGTCTAAGAGCAAAGGAAAAGCAAAAATCATGGTATCTGGACAGCAGTTGCTCAAGACATATGACATGAGAGAATTCAATGTTCCTCACCCTCACAATGAAAGAAGGAGGAAATGTGAAGTTTGGAGGCAACCAGTCTGGCAAGATCATTGGTACATGAACTTTTGGTAACTCCTCTATCTCTATTAATAATGTGTGGTTGGTAGATGGTCTTGAACATAACCTTTTGAGTATTAGTCAGTTTTGTGACAATATTTATGATGTGATGTTTTAAAAGACCAACTGCACAGTAATCAACAAAGATAACAAGTCCATACTGTTCAAAGGAAAGAGAGTAGAAAATGTCTATAAAATCAATTTCTCTGAACTGGTTGATTAGAAGGTAATTTGTCTTCTATCAATGAATGATAAGAAGTGGGTATGGCACAGAAGGTTGAGACATGCTAACTGGAGATTAATCTCTAAGCTTAGTAAGTTACAACTTGTCAAAGGCCTACCTAATATTGACTATCATTCAGATGCACTTTGTGGTGTATACCAGAAAGGGAAGATTGTGAAATCATCATTTAAATCAAAAGACATATACTCAACCTCTAGACCTTTAGAACTGCTTCACATTTATTTGGACTAGTTAATATTGCATCCTTATATGGAAGCAAATATGGACTAGTCATTGTTGATGATTACAGCAGATGAACTTGGGTAAAATTCCTGAGAAGTAAAGATAATGCATATGATGTATTCAGTAACTTCTGCACTCAAATACAGTCTAAAAGAGAAATGAAAATTTTGAAAGTCAGAAGTGATCATGGTGGAGAATTTGAAAATGAGCCATTTGAAACCTTTTGTGAAAAACATGGAATTGTGCATGAATTCTCTTCTCCTAGAACTCCACAACAAAATGGGGTTGTTGAGGGAAAGAATAGAACTTTACAAGAAATGGCAAGAACCATGATTCATGAAAATAATTTGGCTAAACATTTATGGGCAGAAGCAGTGAATACAACCTGTTATGTTCAAAATAGGATCTATATCAGACCTATCTTGGAGAAAACTACATATGAACTCTTTAAGGGAAGAAGACCCAATATATCTTACTTTCACCAATTTGGATGTACCTGCTACATTCTAAATAACAAGCTCTACCTAAAGAAATTTGATGCAAAGGCTCAAAGAGGAATCTTTTTAGGTTACTCTGAAAGGTCAAAGGCATACAAAGTGTATAATTAAGAGACACTCTGTGTTGAAGAATTTATGCACGTTAAATTTGATGACAAAAAGCCTGGAAGTGAAACTCCAGAGCAAGATGAAAGTTATGCAGATATACAGGTAGTCCAAAAGTTGAACCAACTTCAGAAGCTCAAGATGAAGTAGCTTCTGATGAAGCTCAAGATGGCTCTCAGCAAGCAAATCAATCCAAGAATACATTCAAGTACAAGTCTTCACATCCTGAGGATCAAATCATTGGAAACAAAGAGAGTCATAGAAGAACAAGATCATATTTCAGACAAGAAGAGTCTATGATAGGATTATTATCAATGATTGAACCTGCTACAGTTGATGAAGCACTTTTAGATGATGGATGGATACTAGCTATGCAAGAAGAGCTCAATCAGTTTCAAAGAAATGATGTGTGGGATCTGCTACCCAAACCCCAACAGAAGAACATTATTGGAACAAAATGGGTATTCAGAAACAAGCTAAATGAACAATGTAACGCCCTAGTTATTATTTAATTATTTTTTGTTGATTTTAAGTATTTTATATGATTTATGTGATTATGTGGTGTGTTGTTATTTTATTATATAGTTATTTTTATTATTTAATAGGATTAAGTGAGAATGAATATTTATTGGAAGTTTTGGGGGTTATATTTTAATTAATATAATTTAGTAGGAGTTAAGTGAAATGAAAGGAGGAGTTAAGGAATAATAGTGGGAGTTAGGAAAGGGAAGTCAGAACAGTTTCACGTAAAAGAAAAACAAGAGTTTTGGGAGAAAGGGAGAAGAGCCATGGTAGCCAAGAGAAGAACCGGAGAGATTGTAGAGCTTTGATTCATCTGAAATTCAGGTAAGGGTGAGACTATCTCTCAATAATAATAGTGTATAATTCTGATTTTGATTTTAACATGATGATAGTGAGAATTGAGAGAATGAGAGTTAGGTTTTTGGAGAATTGGAAATTGATGAGAATGAGTTGAATTGCTGTTTGATGTTGTTGTTTTGTGTTCTTTGTTGTGCATTGTTGTATGTTGAACCTGTAAACATTTGTTAGAACACGTTTTGGGTAATCAGGGGTTAAAAATTGGGTTTTGAATGAGATAGGGTTAGAAAATCCGAGAGCTTTTTCACTACCCAGATGAATGGTCGCTTAAGAGAACTGCCCGTCGCTTAAGAGAGCATTCAAGCTAGCTACCCAGATTCTTTTAGCGTCAGGTCGCTTAAGCGAACTGCCCGTCGCTTAAGCGAGTATTCAAACTAGTTGCCAAGAATTACTTTAGCCAGGTCGCTTAAGAGAACCGTAAGCAAACCGCAAGCGTGCAAAACCTGAACCTTCGTCATTTAGGTCGCTTGAAGCGAGCCACAAGCGAACCCCAAGCGAGCAGAAAACAACCATTCTGTGATGATCTCGCTTAAGCGAGAAGGCCTTCGCTCAAGCGAGTTGGGCTTTTGTCAGCCACTTTTTTATCTTTGTTTCGTGCATTAGGGGATCCGCCTGAGCATTCTAAAATGTTTATTTTAACTTGTATAACCTTTGTATATGCACTAAACACTATAAAGACTTCTTGATAGATGAATTGGATTGATTTATGAGAATTTGTGTTATGTTGATGAATTTTGCCGTGTGAATTTTTGTGTCATATTTGACTAAGTTGGGGAGTATGTCATAGTTGATTATGCATGTTAGTAGTTGTCGTTGTAGTTGTTGAGTTGTATGCAGATATACACAGTTCGAGTCCATTTCATACTCATACCTTGTTGAGGGCTCATGCCCTGGAATGTTCATCATTCAACTGTTGAGGGCTTATGCCCTGGAACGCCTTGTCGTTCAATTGTTGAGGGCTCATGCCCTGTGAATGCTTTAACCATTCAAATTGTTGAGGGCTCATGCCCTGAAATGCCCTGTCATTCAAACGCGTTAAATGGTACCACATGCATGTGCATTGTTGCATTGTTGTTATTAGTCGTTGTGTCGTTGCATAGTCGTTGTCGTTGGTTGAGTTGTTGTCGTTGTTGTTGCTGTTGATTGAATTTGAAGGTGATGATAATGTTGTTGATTATGAAATATATATGTAAATCGAAGTATTTGTTGATATATAGGGTGTTAGATTCAATTGATGAATTATATCTCTATTATTGTTGTTTGTGAATCTCACCCCTTCTGCTTGAAAATGTTGCCCTTCATATAGGTAACTTGCAGGTGATCCAGAATAGTAGAAGTGGTGGCTCATGTGTCTTAGGGCTCTGATACGTAACGGGATGGGGAATCGTTGCGATGTTTTTCTTTCATCCTTTATGTATCAAATTTTGAAAACATGTTGTCGGAGTTTTATTATTGTTGAAGTTTTCAATGGTGTTGAAATAATGCTTTATGACTGTTGGTGGCCTTTGTGCCAATCTACTGAAGTTGTTAATGTTGAAAACAATTTTCCGCTGCAAATTATTAGTTGTTATATTTTGAATAAATAGTATATTTCTATTTACGAATTTTTGAAAAGCAGTGTAATGCTCCGTTGTTGATTTACTCTGATTTTATATTAATATTACATTGTTGGGAAAACGGGGTGTTACAAACAAGGTGAAGTAACCAGAAACAAAGCTAGACTTGTTGCACAAGGTTATAGTCAACAAGAAGGCATTGATTACACTGAAACATTTGCTCCAGTTGTAAGATTGGAAGCAATAAGGTTACTTCTAACCGATGCAGTTAATCATGGCATAATATTATATCAAATGGATGTCAAGAGTGCATTTCTTAATGGAGTTATAGAAGAAGAAGTGTTTGTCAAGCAACCTTCTAGTTTTGAGGATCTTAAGCATCCTGAGCATGTTTATAAACTTAAGAAATCACTATATGGCTTGAAACAAGCTCCCAAAGCTTGGTATGATAGACTAAGAAATTTCCTGATTAAAAATGATTTTAAAAGAGGTCAAGTTGACACAACACTCTTCAAAAGGACTCTTGAGAAAGACATTCTTATTGTGCAGATATATGTTGATGATATAATATTTGGTTTTACTAATGCATCTCTTTGAAAGGAATTCTCTAAGTTAATGTAGGGTGAATTTGAAATGAGCATGATGGGAGAATTGAAGTTCTTCCTTGGTATTCAAATTAATCAATGTAAAGATGGAGTGTATGTTCATTAAACAAAGTACACAAAGGAGCTTCTGAAGAAGTTCAAGTTGGAAGATTGTAAAGTGAAGAATACTCCAATGAATCCAACCTGCACCTTAAGCAAAGAAGATACTGGATCAAAGGTAGATCAGAAGTTGTATAGAGGTATTGTAACACCCCGTTTTCCCAACATAAAATAAATATAAAGAATATCAGAGTTTTTCATCATAAACGGAGCATCACATTCAACTTACAAAATTCCACAATATAAATAGAATAAAAGTACTATTTATTAAAACAATCTGTCTTTATAAATATCCAATAATCATGCAGCGGAATAGTTTTTAACATCTTATAACAACTTTTGGCTCTTAAAGGTCACAACATCAATATCTTAAATAGTTCTCATGAAAATAGTTTAACATCATTAAAAAGGAAATACGTAACAAGGAAAACATGCAATAGACAATCCCCATCCCGTTACGTGTAACGCCCATTTTCGTTTAATTATTTATTTATTTATTTAATCGAGTTTAGGCGATTATATTATATTTATATAATATATGTGTGATTTTGGTATGTTTTGATGATTTTGGATAATTTAGTTGATTTTTGTGATAAGTTATGAGTTTTGAGGATTTTGATAAGATTAAGGGACTTATTTTATTGTTAAATAAAATAAGATTTGAAAATAATATAAAATATTTAGTTAAGGGTTGTTTTGAGATTTTAGAGAGTTTTGGGGGAGAAAGAGTAAATAAGATAAGATTTGTTAGGAGTATAAATAAGGAGAATTAGGTTAGAAGTGTCAGTACGCGTATCAGACTTTTGGAAAAAAGGGAGAAAACACATAGAAGGGAGAAGACCAAGAGGGAGTGCTGCGATTTCTTCATAACCAGGTAAGGGTGAGACTAATAACTCAGTAATGTTGATTGATGTAATTCTGATGATTAGTTAGCAAAGATTAGGATTGAATTGGAAAAAGTGAAAACTAGGTCAAATCCTTAAAATTGATGATTAAACGGTAAGAATAGGTTTAATTCATGTAGAAAGTGTTCCTAGACCTTAGAAAATGTTTAGGACAAATTCTGGAATCAACGTGAGGCTTAGAACCATGAGAATTGTTGAATTTTTGAGAAAATAGCAAGTCTGCCCGCGGTGACATTCATCGCTCGCCATAGCGAGCAATGATCCTCGCCTCGCGAGTGATGAACTTCATCGCTCGCCATAGCGAGTATTTTCCCTCGCCTCGCGAGTTGCTCCTGGCAGCTCGCCACAGCGAGCTAGCTTACTCGCCATAGCGAGTTAGGTCAGAGGGCATGTTAGGTTTTGCGTTTTTGACTTTTTAGTTGGACCTTGAGTGCCGTTGAATGCCTGAACATACCTAGTGATGAGTAGGGATGATTGTAGGACAGGACTGAACCCAGAACAGCTGTAGTTAGGAAATTGGCTCTACTCGCCATGGCGAGCAGATGTTCTCGCCTCGCGAGCACTACCAGAATGGAGTGTTTTGAGTGTTTATACGACCTGTGTCGCAAGTTTGATCAAGAGTGGACCCCTAAGTAATTGTGAGACCTAACGGTAATGTTGAGAGCAATCTGTAAAGCTGTTTGAGATAGGACAATGTTAATTAAGCATGAGTTTAAGTATTACGCATTATGAAAGATATGAATAAAGTTTATGATGCCGTTGATTGTAACTGATATAATGATATCCTTCTGATTTGAGATTTGTTTATGCTGCTGTTGTTATTAAACTGAGTTGCATGATGTTTATATATGATGAATAAGATGTTGTTTAGCTCCAAATTCTTGGATGCATGTTGATATGATGATTAAGGTGTTTTGTTGTTAGAGTCCATGCATTAGCATTCATTGAGCTTAGTCCTCACCATGATAGGAGCTTTGTCCTCCGCACGACTAATAGGAGCTTTGTCCTCCACACGTTTTAAAGTATATTAATACTTATGATGAAGTTTGGTACCACATGCATATAAGGAGTCTAAGAGCATTGTCGCATTGTCGTGTCTATGATGATATGTTATTGATGATGATTGAATATGTGATTACGTGATAACTGTTATCAATTGTGCAAAGTTGTTTAAGGATGATATGATGTTAATTATGAATCAAATTACTTTAGTTAATATTATTTTGTTATGAATCTCACCCCTTCTGTTGGAATTGCCGCCTTGTGGGCAAGTGCAGGTGATCGTGCTTAGTGTGCAGTTGTCTTCGTGAGTGGCCTTGCCCCACTGTGTCGTCTAGGTCGCTCTGATACGTAACGGGATGGGGTTATCTGTTATGCATGCTTCATTCTTTTACGTGAACATTTATGTTATTTTGCAATAATGAAACTAACTCCTTTGAGATATTTGATGGGGCCTGTGTGTCAAACGTTTTACGGTTTATGAAGTAATTTCCGCTGCAATGTTTAAGATATTTGGTTAAATTATTATTTAACCGTTTCAGATTATGTTATATGTGATATCCCGCTGTTTACAATGTTACTCTGATAAATGTTTTAAGAAATTTTCATGTTGGGAAAAACGGGGTGTTACATTACGTATCAGAGCATCCTAGACGACACGGCGGTGATTACTCACAACTGCACTATTCTTCGTTACCTGCAAGTTACTCATACGAAGAGCAACATTTTCAAGCAGAAGGGGTGAGATTTAACATTCATTAATAGCAGGTAACAATTCTTAAAAGGTAATCAATAATACATACAACCATCATTAATTAAACATCACATAAATCATCATTTAATAAAAGTAAAACAACAACAACAACATCATCAACAACAACTTCTCAATAATCATCATTTATATTATGCAATGACGACTCTACAATGCAACGACAACAACTCATCTTAACAACACATCGACTCGACAATGCAATATGCATGTGGTACCATCAGGGCATAAGCCTCCATCGCTAAAGGTCAAATAGGACCTGTCAGGCATTAAGCCCCCATCGCTAAGGTCAAAAAGGACCTGTCAGGCATTAAGTCCCCATCGCTGACTATGATATGCAACAACATGACTCAATGCAACGACACGACTCAAATGCAACGACACCATCTTAAAACAGCAACATCAACTTCATAATTCAATATTAAATCACGAACAACACCATATAGCATCATATTCATCAATCAAATATACTCACATAAAACCAAGTTAGATTCATTAAAACATAGGTTAAATACTCATAAACACCTTAATTAAACTCCTAGTACACAAGCTTGAAGTTTAGAGACAATCCATAAGATTTGGGTTAATTTTCATAAAATTTCACTAAGACCTCCCTGGAGTATTTTCATCATAAATCAAAACCTCAGAATCATTTTCAAGTCAAACCAAAGCCACTGGAAAGCTAACTCAATTATCTACAACTTCCATGTTTACCCTAGAAGCCAGTTCAAAACAGAAACGGGTGAAAAGGACACGAGAATGCGAAACAGAGGATGGTTTTCCCAAAACACAGTTGGAGTGTTTTTATCATAACTCAAGATTCAAAAAACATTTTCAAGTCACTCCAAAGCCATTAGAAATCTAACACAATTATCTACAACTTTTATGTTTACACCAAAAAGCCAGTTCGAAACAGAAATGGGTGAAAAAGACGCAAGAACGCGAAACAGGCGATGTTGTAACTGTGCAGCTCGCGAGGCGACAGACAACCCTACGGGAATGAACCAGTTTTCACCCCAAAAACCCCAATTTCATCAACCCTAACCCCAAATTTGATAGAAAACATTACCTATGATTATTCTACAGCTTAGACATCTCTTCTCTACGTTAATTCATGAAATTCAAAAACTTTCTACCATCTTTATTGATTTTAACCTAATTTTCCAAATTCTTAAAAACTACAACAACGATTAATTTCTATGAATTACAACTTGATATTAATGAAGATTAGTCTCACCCTTACCTTAGATTGGTTTCTGAAATCAACAACAGCGTTCTTCTTTCCTAGGGTTCTCTCTGAGTTCTCCTCTTTCTCCTCTTTTCTTCAAAATTTGAACGTGTTATGTTTTCTAAACTCTTACTGACTCTTAACCTAATTTATAATTACTCTTCTCACCAAAAACTACTCTCTTCCCTATTATCTTATTATTTCTAATAATATTATACTTCTCCCCCACTTAACAATAATCATAATAATACACCAAATAACAAATATATCTCCACACAAAATAACAAATATATTTCTATACTAGATATCATATATATTTCCACACAAAATAACATATATATTTCTATACTAGATAACATATATATTTCCAGACAAAATAACATATATATTTCTACACAAAATAAAAAATATATTTTTACACCAAATAACACATATTAGCATATTTCATCAAAATATATATTATAAATAATATAATAATACACTAAAAATACAATAAATTAATAAAATATTAAATATTAAAAGTAGGGCGTTACAACTCTCCCCCACTTAAAATATTTTCGTCCTCGAAAATGTACCTTTAGTCAGACAATCTTAATTCTGTGTTCACTACAAAACAAACAACAATTAGGACAATACAATGACGATATTCTAACTGTTAGACGACACTGAAGGGGAGAAAAACACAAGAAGGGGGGGGGGGGGGTTGAATTGTGTTAAACTTAATTTCGATTTCTCTTTAAGACTCATAACACTAATGATCAGAAGCAATTGAAACAGCTTCTGAAGAAGATGTTCAAGAGCGTATGCAGCGGAATGATAATCAGAGAGAAAAGAGAAGAAGCAGGACACAAGCAATTTATACAGGTTCCTTCCACAAACTGGAAGTAGTCCTGTCCCCCTTGCACTTCCAAGGAGAGTTCACTAAAAGTAATATTTGATTACAAATGCTCAAGCACACAAGCAAGAGACTTCAAATGCTCAAGAACACAATCAAGAGACTTCTAATGCTCAAGCACACAAGCAAGAGACTTCTATCAAACAAAATTACAAATAAAATGTTTGAGGTTGAACACTTGATATACAATCAGTGGTGTTCACAATACAAATCAGATACAGACTCTTAAGACTTATGAATTTCAAATATATGAACTTGAAAACTGAAATTCTAAGTGAACTTTGGATGCCTAAACAATTTGACAGATTTTTGGCGCTTTCAAAATGTTGTAGAGTCTTTGTTGTTCTTCAAGTCTTCACTCCTTTATATAGAGGTGTGAAATAAACGTTGTAAGTGCCAATTCATCCAAAAAGAGTCGTTGTTGAAGCTTGATCTTTCACCAATGATTCTTTGCCTGATTAAGTTATTGTCCTATAAAGGATCAATTTCGAATCCATTTTCGGTTGAGAGGGAACAAGGATGCAGGGTTGGTTGTACATGAGAGCTGTTATTCTTGTCTAGTAGCTGAGACAAAGAATAGAGTAGTGGAGAAGGTGGTTGTACAGTTCTTACAAAGTACAATGTCAACGCTTCTTGTTTCTTTGCAGCCAAATGACTTCAAATCCTTTTAAAATGACCGTTGCATTATTCCACTAGTCTTCTACCAATTCTATGTGACTTTCGCTCCAAAATACAACACTTAAATCATAAAACCTTGAATCATTTTGCTTCTGGTGAAATACTGTTGCTTCTGAAGAATCAGCTTCTGAGGACCTTCAGCTTCTGATGACGTCATACTCTTCAGGAGCACAAGTCTTCAGGAGCGCCAATCTTCAGGAGCGCCTTGAGCTTCAAATAATGTTTCTTTTGCTCTTTATTTGTTCTTTCAGAACCTTGTTAAGATATAACAATTTGTCTATGGCCCTGTACACTTGAAAAAACGTTAGCACTACCAATTGTCAATTTTTTAATACCTTGTTATCATCAAAACTCTTTAGGGTTTATTGTTAAACACATTTTGTTCCAACAATCTCCCCCTTTTTGATGATGATAAACAATAGTATTTAAAAACTTGATCAATTGTTGTTAATCTAATTAACAAGTTGACTTATAGGGTATGAGGTTTGTAAGCTCCCCCTGAGTCTAATAGTACTTTAAGGTGAGGTTTGTAAGCTCCCCCTAAGTTCTATCTTGTTAATTAAATTCATTTAACACTCAATAATATTTTTTAAAAAAATAGAAGTGATAGAGAGAAATAATGGTTCAGTTAAGTTATTTTGAAATATTATTACTCCCCCTATTTAAAAGGTTTGAGAAACATTTTTTTTTTCAAAAAAAACTTAATGGGGCTCAGAGCCTTTAAATACTATCACACTTACTCCCCCTTTTGTCATTAACAAAAAGAAATAAACAAAAGGAAGAGATGAGAAAAACATAGCGTATAAAAAGATTCAGAGCATAAACAAATCACAACGAGACAAAAAAAATATGCGATGTAAACAGTCATTCGGAAGCAGTTTATTAAGTCAGAAGCATTTAAGTTCAGAAGCATGTAAGTTCAGAAGCAATGCAATATTCAGAAGAATACAAGATAAACAAGAATCAAGATAAATAAAACACAACAACAACAACAAAGGTGTGCAACTAAGGGTTGGTTTGTTTGCTGGTGTTTTCAAGAATCTTCCTGAGCAGTTCATTTGCTTCCTCTTGTTTCTTCTGCATTTTTGCTTTGAATAGCTCATAGCTTCTGGTCAGATTTTCCTCTCTGATTCTGGCTTCTTCCAACTTAGCATCTGTTTCAGCTTTATGTTCCAATAAAAGTAGCCTCTGCTCTAACAAGTCTTTCTCAAGCTTCTTATTCTTTGCTTCCAACACCTTGTTCCTCTGTACTAGGGCCAAATCAGGAGCTGTTGACTTCAGATTTACCTTGGTCAGAAAAGACAAATCCAAGTCCTTTGGGTGAATGTATTGAGGGAGAAAATCAGTTGCTTCCCTTCCTCTTATACTCAATGAGGATCTTGCCCAAGTTCCCAGTATCTTTGCTTCCTCAAGATTTTCATCAATCCCATTTAGCCAATCTTGCAGCTTCTGCTTAGCTTGCTCCTGAGCTTCAACGCATGTAGAGGATAAGGCATTCATCACATTTACAACTATTTCCTTTAGCCTCCTCCACTGCTTGTCATAGCTTTCCCTGTGACTCAAGTCATTTCTGGATGAAATGAGCTTGATCATTTTCTCAGCTATGTCTTCACACACACCGTTTAATACATTAGAATCTAAGAATCTGGTGGGTAGTGAAGGTTGTTTTCTAGGTCTGGGAGCAGCAACAGGTTCAATTTGAAGGTTATTTGAGGGAAAGAATTGAGAATTACTAGAAGATGATTGATCAGGAGCAGACTGTTCAACCTCCATAGGTGAGGGTTGATCAGCCTCTTCATTGAGATCTTCAGTAGTGATCGTATCATCAATCTCCATAGCATTTTCAGAGTTAGTGGGTGCAGGAGTATGGTCAGATGCAGTTTGTTCAAGAACAGTGTGTTCAGGAACACTTTGTTCAGGAGAGGATGGGGGTATTTGTGGTTCAGGTGAATGTTGTTGTGGGCTTTCTGAAGCAACTTCAGAAGTTGTAACTTCAGAGCCTTTTTGTGGGTTTAGATCAACATTTGGTAATTCACCTGATAGATGGCTGCTAAGGTTGTTCAAAACCGAATCATCTTCAGGTTTTTCAGGAAGAATCATGTTGAGTGGTTGAATTGTTTGTGGTTGAAGTGGATGATTAGGAGGTAGTTTACTACTTTTTATTTCAAGCAGCTTACCAATCCTAACTCCAATAGGGGGTTCCATTGGTTTGAAAGGGGAAACAGGTTTAGAAGACTTTTTACGGAGTTTGGATGATGGTGATTGGCCTTTGCGAAGAATGCTTATAGGAATATCATCCATATCAGTAGATGAGGATGATGAGGATTTGGATTGTGAGGAGGTTGAATCAGATTCTATATGTATTAAAGGTTGTGTAGAAGAAGTACCTGACATAGCTTCTGATCCAGGAGCCAGCAGCAGATTCTCAGCTTCTGCAGTCACCTTCATCTGAAGTTCTGCAGTGCTTTTCAATGCTTGCTCAGCTACTTCAGCAGCAGCATCCTTGAGCAACACTGAAGCAGGAACTTCAATTTCTCTGGCTAATTCCAGGACCTTCTGAAGAGCTTCAGCCTCTTCTTTCTTCTTCTTCTTTACCTCCTTGGTAACTAGTTCAGTAGCACCAGCTTCAGCTGATCTTACAACTTCTTCATCAACCCTTTTTGAAATCTCTTGGACTTCAGCAATCTTCTCAAGATAGAATTGATCACAATTCTCAAGACCCATTGCTTTAAGTTCTTCATCTCCTTGCAACTTGTAAAGAGTAGCTTTTCTCTTCTTCTCAGCCATTATCTTGTCACCATGCTCTTTACATGCCTTTTCCATTTCAGGAGTCATGAGAATCATTGGACTGACTCTTACAAGATTGCTTTTATATGGCCTTTCTTCCTCTGCTTCCACAGCTGCAAATTCTTCAGAAGTATAGACAGACTCTCTTAGCTTCCTTGGCTTAGGTGTTCTCTTTTTCTTCTTCAGAAGAGTCTGAGCTGTTGTGGAGGCAGAAGCAACTTGTTTGCCACTTCTGGTCTTCTGTTGAATAATTGCTTCTGGGTTCAGGTCCTGAACTTCTTCCTGAATAGAAGGGACATCAGAAGCACCATCTTTAGGTTTCTCAGGAGCTTTTTCTTTCTTAGCCTTCTTAGAAGGATTTTCACCCTCTAAGTACTCCTCTTGAGTAAGCTCCTTTCTCTTGGCTTTCCTACCTTTCTCCACAGGCAGCTTGCTTCCTGGCATGTCTTCAGGAACTTCACTGAGCCCAATTCTCTCACCAGTGTTTGCATAATGGTCACTGAGAAGTGCCATTTGCACAGCTAGTGAATCCTTCTTGCATATTGGTGGGAAGTTTGCCATTAAATCTGACACCACCATGGATTCACTCAAGTCTGAGCTGAGAGGAGTGAATACTTTTATCAGTTGCATATTCTTCAGGGTCTTTCCATTTATCACCTTGCCAACCATTGTTTCTAGCATCTGATCAGTGTAGAAACGTGTTTGACTAAGAGCTTCAATAATTCCTCCTTGATGAAAGATTTCACACAACAGTCTTCCATAAGGGACCCAGATTCTGTCTTCATTCTGACTCTTCCATAGTTCCTTGACCATGTACTTGAAGATATACCTTGGCAAGTTAACCTTTTCATCATGAATAATGTGGTGAATGAAGACTTTGTGAGCAAGAGAGGGTTGATCACTACCACCACCCTTTGGTAGTAGATTTTTAAATTGGATCTTCAGAAGCATCTTCTTCTGCATGTCCAGGTCACTGTACTTTCCACCCTTTTTGGAGTTGAACAAAGTCATATTCACAACGTCTTTCCAAGAGCTGGTATGATGGTTAGGAATCTCAATCCCAGAGTAAATACCTTCAGCTTTAACACCAAGAACAAAAGCTATGATCTGTTCGGTGATTTTAATAGGGACACCCATCACACTTGACCTTATTTCAGTACCGTTGAAGGGTTCCAGATGCATTTCTTCCCTTATCTTTCCAGCTAGTTCTGGATAAAGAAGAACCAGATTCCTTTCTTCTTCTTCAGCAACTTTCTTATCGTAGATACTCGCTCTTACCCAAAAGTGCCTTACAAGTGCTTTGTATGTTGGACCATTCAGAAGCTTGAAATACTGTAGCCAACCTTGTGCAGCATAGAATTCTTTAATGTCGCATCCATGAAACATAAGCGACATAAAATCGACCGGATTCTCTACTTGAATCTTTAACTGATGTTCTTGGATTTTCATTGTAGATCCACTGAGTAAATACGCAGCCCTTTCTGGTTGTTGAGCTACTTGCTGATTCAGATTACCAGATTCTTGAACGGAACTAGAGGATGCCATTGATTTGATTGAAGATGATGAAGTTTTAGGGTTCTAGGTTGAGAGCGTTTCTTAACAGATACGAAAGAAAAAAGAGAAAGTGTAGGTAGTGAAGTGAGAAGTGTGTGTTTTGTTTAAGTGTTTTTAGTAAAAACGTTTGAATACACAGGGGACAAACAAACACAGCATTAATGACAGTTTGGGGGCGCGAGATAGTACTACGAAAGCATAAAGATCATCATTGCCCTTTTTGTTATACATCAATACATTTAGGCCACGTTATCAGATTTCAGATGAGCTGTATAAGTTAGTGGGACAGGTGTCACCAGAAGCAACTCCAGAAATTCCACTAACTCTTACTATTCAGAAGCACAAAGATTCCGCTTCTGAAGTTTGAAATTCTGATGACTCATCAGGAGCACATTTTCCTCAGAACCTCACTTAAGAGCTTCTGATGGACTATAGCTTCTGAAGTGACTTCAGAACCTAAACTTCTTATTTAGGAGCAAGCAATTTTAATCAGACACATAATGCATGTTCAAATTTTTCTTTATAAAATCAAATCTTTCAACTGTTAAAGGCTTAGTAAATATATCAGCCCATTGATTTTCAGTGTCAATGAATTATATATCTAAAATTCCTTTTTGAACATAATCTCTGATAAAATGGTGTTTGATCTCAATATGCTTGGCTCTTGAATGCAGAATTGGATTTTTTGACAAACAAATAGCAGCAATATTATCACAAAAGATGGGAATACTGTTAGCATTAATCTGATAATCTTCCAACTGATGTTTCATCCAGAGTAGTTGTGTGCAACAACTTGCAGCTGAAATACATTCTGCTTTTGCTGTAGACATAGCAATAGTTGCTTGTCTTTTGCTAGCCCAGGATATCAGATTATCACCCAGAAATTGACAATTGCCACTGGTTGACTTTCTTTCAATCCTATCACCAGCATAATCAGCATCACAGAATCCAATTAGCTTGTAATCTGAGGATTTTCTATAAAGGAGTCCCAGATTAGTTGTTCCTTTCAGATATCTGAAGATTCTTTTAACTGCAGTTAAATGAGATTCTCTAGGATCTGACTGAAACCATGCACACAAGCATACACTAAATAAAATATCTGGCCTAGATGCAGTGAGGTATAACAGAGAACCAATCATACCTCTGTATAGCTTCTGGTCTACTTTTGATCCTTCATCTTCTTTGCTTAAGGTGCATGTTGGATGCATTAGAGTGTTCATCAGCTTACAATCTTCAAGCTTGAACTTCTTCAGAAGCTCCTTTGTATATTTTGTTTGATGAACATATACTCCATCTTTGCTTTGATTAATTTGAATGCCCAGGAAGAACTTCAACTCTCCCATCATGCTCATTTCAAATTCATCCTACATTAACTTAGAAAACTCCTTGCAAAGAGATGCATTAGTAGAACCAAATATTATATCATCAACATATATTTGCACAACAAGAATGTCTTTCTCAAGGGTCCTTCTGAAGAGTGTTGTATCAACTTGACCTCGTTTAAAATCATTTTTAATCAAGAAATTACTTAGTCTATCATACCAAGCTCTGGGAGCTTGCTTCAAGCCATATAGTGATTTCTTTAGTTTATAAACATGGTCAGGATGCTTCAGATCCTCAAAACCAGGAGGTTGTTTGACATACACTTCTTCTTCTATGACACCATTGAGAAATGCACTCTTGACATCCATTTGATATAATATTATTCCATGATTAATTGCATAAGATAAAAGTAACCTGATTGCTTCCAATCTTGCAACTGGAGCAAATGTTTCAGTGTAATCAATGCCTTCTTGTTGACTGTATCCTTGTGCAACAAGTCTGGCTTTGTTTTTGGTTACTTCACCTTGCTCATTCAGTTTGTTCCTGAATACCCATTTTGTTCCAATAATGTTCTTCTGAGAAGGTTTGGGTACCAGATCCCCCACATCATTTCTTTGAAATTGATTCAGCTCTTCTTGCATTGCTAAGATCCATCCATCATCTGAAAGTGCTTCATCAACTGTTGTAGGCTCAATCATTGATATCAGTCCTATCATAGATTCTTCTTGTCTGAAGTGTGATCTTGTTCTTCTAGGACTTTCTTTACTCCCAATGATTTGATCCTCAAGATGAGAAGACTTGTATTTGAAAGTGTTGTTGGAGGAATCTGCTTGCTGTGAGCCATCTTGTGCTTCATCAGAAGCAACTTCATCTTGAGCTTCTGATGTGGGTGCAGCTTCTGGACTATCTTCAGATTCAACTATCTGATCAGGTTCTGGAGTGTCTTCAGAAACCTGTATCTCTGCAGAACCTTCATCTTGCTTTGAAGTTTTATCTTCATGCTCTTTGTCATCAAATTTAACGTGCATAGATTCTTCAACACAGAGTGTCTCTGAATTATACACTCTGTATGCCTTTGACCTTTCAGAGTAACCTAAAAAGGTTCCTCTTTGGGCCTTGGCATCAAATTTCTTTAGGTAGAGCTTGTTGTTTAGAATGTAACATGTACATCCAAATTGATGAAAGTAAGAGATATTGGGTTTTCTTCCTTTGATGAGTTCATATGTTGTTTTCTCCAAGATAGGTCTGATGTAAATCCTATTCTTGACATAACACGCTGTATTCACAGCTTCTGCCCAAAAATGTTTTGCCAAATTGTTTTCGTGGATCATGGTTCTGGCCATTTCTTGTAAAGTTCTATTCTTTCTCTCTACAACCCCATTTTGTTGTGGAGTTCTAGGAGAAGAGAATTCATGGGTGATTCCATGTTTTTCACAAAAAGCTTCAAATGGCTCATTTTCAAATTCACCACCATGATCACTTCTAATTTTCAAAATATTGGCTTCTTTTTCAGATTGAATAAGGGAGCAGAAGTTACTGAATACATCATATGCATGATCATTGCTTTTCATGAATTTCACCCAAGTCTATCTGCTGTAATCATCAACAATGACTAGTCCATACTTACTCCCATATAAGGATGCAGTGCTAACTGGTCCAAATAGGTCAATATGAATTAGTTCTAAGGGTCTTGAGGTGGAAACAATGTCTTTAGCTTTGATAGATGATTTAACAATTTTTCCTTTCTGGCATGCACCACAGAGTGCATCTGAATGATAATCAATGTCAGGGAGGCCTTTGACAAGCTGTAACTTGCTAAGCTTAGAGATTAATCTCCAGTTAGCATGTCCCAGCCTTCTATGCCACATCCATTTCTTATCATTCATTGACAGAAGGCAAATTACCTTCTGATCAACCAGTTCAGAGAAATTAATTTTGTAAACATTTTCCACTCTCTTTCCTTTGAACACTATGGATTTATCATTCTTGTTGATTACTGTGCAGTTGGCTTTTTCAAATAAAACATCATAACCATTGTCACAGAATTGACTGATGCTCAATAGGTTATGCTCAAGCCCATCTACCAACCACACATTATTAATAGAGGTAGAGGAATTACCAATAGTCCCCGTACCAATAATCTTCCCAGACTGGTTGCCTCCAAACTTTACATTTCCTCCTTCTTTCATTGTGAGGGATAGGAACATTGACTTCTCTCCTGTCATGTGCCTTGAGCAACCGCTGTCCAGGTACCATGACTTTTGCTTTGATCTTGCTTTTAGACAAATCTGCAGTATTGACAATTTCAGATTTAGGTACCCATTGTTTTAAGGGTCCTTTGGGGTTAGAGCTGGAAGATTTACACACCATTTCCTATTCCTTAAGATGCGCTTTGGGTAGCTTCTGATTAATCATTACCTTAGGTTTTTCAACTTTTGGTTTTGATACTTCAGAAGCAACAACTGCTTTACCCTTCTGAACCTTAGACTTTAGGATATCAGATTCTGATTCCATCAGACTTAGAGGAACAGGTTCTGATCTCTTCAGAATCTTAATCTTTGTGGTTTTAGATTCAGAATTTACCACAACCTTAGGCTTGAAGTTCTTTGGCTTTGAAGTAATCTTAGCCTTAGAACTAGAAGCTTCAGGTTCTGATTGAACAACAGTTTCCATTTTGGCACCTTCAGGAACAAAGAAGGTTTTCAATCCTTCCTTAATGCATTCACAATATGCTTTAAGATTGGTTTCATTAGATTTAGCTTCTGAAAATCCAATCCCTTTGCCATTGTTTTTGTAAATGCTATAAATCATAGAAGCAATTTTGCTTCTGTCAATACCAGAAATAATAAAATCTTCAAGAGCAATCTCACGGTTACTTAAAGACTTTCCATCACATTTTTCTTGTAACTTCTGACACAAGAACTTGAGCTTGTATTCATAAGTTTTACATATGAAGTCAAAGCCTCTAAGTCCCTCTTCAGAAGCTTTCAGATCCAATAAAGTTGATTCTTGTTGCTTCATCAGAGCAACATATTTTTCTTTCAAAACTTTCAACTCATTGGTTCTCAGTTCAAAATGAGTGAGGAGTTCTTTAAGTGACTCTATCAATTCTTCTCTAGGGATTTTGGAATATACCTCATTTTCATCTTCTGAATCTGATTCAGTTTCAGCTTCTGAAGTTGCTGTAGCTACTAACCCAATAGCTAACTTTGCACCTTCATCAGATTCTTCTTTGTCAGACTCAGATTCACTATCCAAATTATCCCATGTGGCCATCAAACTCTGCTTTAACTGTTTCTTGAACTTGCTTGACTTGAATGTTGGCTTCTTTGACTTTTCCTTCTGAAGATCAGGGCAATCAGCAATGAAATGACTAGGCTTCTTGCAATTGAAGCATCCCTTCTGATCTTCCTTCTTTGAGCTTCTGAAGCTACCTCTTCTGGACACAAACTTCTTGTTCTTTTTGGCTAGATACTGAAGTCTGTTTAAGAGCATAGCCATCATCTCAGTAACCTCTTCATCAGAATCTCTAGTTGGTGAATCTTCTTCTTCAGACTCAACCACTTTAAGAGCTTTTGATGATTTGCCTTTAGATGGAAGAGCTATTGATTTACTCTTTTTAGTAGACTCATGTTCATTAAGACTTAACTCATGAACTTTGAGAGAACTAACAAGATCTTCAACACCTAAAGTGTTTAAATCTTTAGCTTCCTCAATGGCAGTCACCTTTGGTCTCCATCTAGCAGGCAGACTTCTGAGTATCTTACTCACGTGATCAGAAGCAACATAGATTTTCTTCAGTATTTGAAGTCCAGAGACTAAGGTTTGAAATCTTGAGTACATCTCCTCAATACTTTCATCATCCTTCATCTTGAACAACTCATACTGATGAACAAGCATCAGTGCTTTAGCTTCTCTGACTTTCTTGCTTCCTTCATAGTTAGCACATAAAGATGCAAACATAGCTTTTGCAGTTGATTTATCACTCATCTTCATGTACTCTGCTCGTGGTATAGCAGAAACCAGAGAGCCCTTGATCTTATGATGTTTCTTGTACATCTTCTTCTGAGCAGGAGTATGAACCTTTCTATCAACAGCAGCTCCTTCTTCATCAAGGACTAAGTCACCAACTCCATCTTCCAGAATATCCCATAGTTCTTCATCTAAGCCCATGATATAGCTGTAGAAGTTGGTTTTCCACCAAGAAAACTCTTCAGGATCTCCATTAAACTTTGGAACCTTCCCTGAGTCAGTTTTCTTTTCACTATAGTCATAGGATACAACATGATGATTACCACCAGAACCAGAAACAGATGATTCAGCAGACATGTTTTTCTCAGATCTTAGACTGTTACACTGTTAGGTGTTGACAACAGAACCAAGGCTCTAGATACCAATTGAAGGGGAGAAAAATACAAGAAGGGGGGGGGGTTGAATTGTGTTAAACTTAATTTCGTTTTCTCTTTAAGACTCATAACACTAACGATCAGAAGCAATTGAAACAGCTTCTGAAGAAGATGTTCAGGAGCGTATGCAGCGGAATGATAATCAGAGAGAAAAGAGAAGAAGCAGGACACAAGGAATTTATACAGGTTCCTTCCACAAACCGGAAGTAGTCCTGTCCCCCTTGCACTTCCAAGGAGAGTTCACTAAAAGTAATATCTGATTACAAATGCTCAAGCACACAAGCAAGAGACTTCAAATGCTCAAGAACACAATCAAGAGACTTTTAATGCTCAAGCACACAAGCAAGAGACTTCTATCAAACAAAATTACAAATAAAATGTTTGAGGTTGAACACTTGATATACAATCAGTGGTGTTCACAATACAAATCAGATACAGACTCTTAAGACTTATGAATTTCAAATATATGAACTTGAAAACTGAAATTCTAAGTGAACTTTGGATGCCTAAACAATTTGACAGAGTTTTGGCGCTTTCAAAATGTTGTAGAGTCCTTGTTGTTCTTCAAGTCTTCACTCCTTTATATAGATGTGTGAAATAAACGTTGTAAGTGCCAATTCATCCAAAAAGAGTCGTTGTTGAAGCTTGATCTTTCACCAATGATTCTTTGCCTGATTAAGTTATTGTCCTATAAAGGATCAATTTCAAATCCATTCCGGTTGAGAGGGAACAAGGATGCAGGCTTGGTTGTACATGAGAGGTGTTATTCTTGTCTGGTAGCTGAGACAAAGAACAGAGTAATGGAGAAGGTGGTTGTACAGTTCGTACAGAGTACAATGTCAACGCTTCTTATTTCTTTGCAGCCAAATGACTTCAAATCCTTTTAAAATGACCGTTGCATTATTCCACGAGTCTTCTGCCAATTCTATGTGACTTTCGCTCTAAAATACAACACTTAAATCATAAAACCTTGAATCATTTTGCTTCTGGTGAAATACTGTTGCTTCTGAAGAATCAGCTTCTGAGGACCTTCAGCTTCTGATGACGTCATACTCTTCAGGAGCGCAAGTCTTCAGGAGCGCCAATCTTCAAGAGCGCCTTAAGCTTCAAATAAATTTTCTTTTGCTCTTTATTTGTTCTTTCAGAACCTTGTTAAGATATAACACTTTGTCTATGGTCCTGTACACTTGAACAAACGTTAGCACTACCAATTGTCAATTTTTTAATACCTTGTTATCATCAAAACTCTTTAGGGTTTATTGTTAAACACATTTTGTTCCAACAGACACTACTTGACTCAACTACTTGGCCGGACGGACCGACCTGCTCTGATACCAATTGTAACACCCCGTTTTCCCAACATAAAATAAATATAAAGAATATCAGAGGTTTTCATCATAAACGGAGCATCACATTCAACTTACAAAATTCCACAATATAAATAGAATAAAAGTATTGTTTATTAAAACAATCTGTCTTTATAAATATCCAATAATCATGCAGCGGAATAGTTTTTAACATCTTATAACAACTTTTGGCTCTTAAAGGTCACAACATCAATATCTTAAATAGTTCTCATGAAAATAGTTCAACATCATTAAAAAGGAAATACGTAACAAGGAAAACATGCAATAGACAATCCCCATCCCGTTACGTATCAGAGCATCCTAGACGACACAGCGGAGATTACTCACAACTGCACTATTCTTCGTTACCTGCAAGTTACTCATATGAAGAGCAACATTTTCAAGCAGAATGGGTAAGATTTCACATTCATTAATAGCAGGTAACAATTCATAAAAGGTAATCAACAATATATACAACCATCATTAATTAAACATCACATAAATCATCATTTAATAAAAGTAAAACAACAACAACAACAACATCATCAACAACAACAGCAACATCATGAACAACAACAACATCATCAGCAACAACTTCTCAATAATCATCATTTATATTATGCAATGACGACTCTACAATGCAACGACAACAACTCATCTTAACAACACATCGACTCGACAATGCAATATGCATGTGGTACCATCAGGGCATAAGCCCCCATCGCTAAAGGTCAAATAGGACCTGTCAGGCATTAAGCCCCCATCGCTAAGGTCAAAAAGGACTTGTCAGGCATTAAGCCCCCATCGCTAAGGTCATAAAAGGACCTTTCAGGCATTAAGCCCCCATCGCTGACTATGCTATGCAACAACACGACTCAATGCAACGACATGAATCAAATGCAACGACACCATCTTAAAACAGCAACATCAACTTCATAATTCAATATTAAATCACGAACAACACCATATAACATCATATTCATCAATCAAATATACTCACATAAAACCAAGTTAGATTCATTAAAACATAGGTTAAATACTCATAGACACCTTAATTAAACTCCTAGTACACAAGCTTGAAGTTTAGAGACAATCCATAAGTTTTGGGTTAATTTTCATAAAATTTCACTAAGACCTCCCTGGAGTATTTTCATCATAACTCAAAAACTAAGAATCATTTTCAAGTCAAACCAAAGCCAATGGAAAAGCTAACTCAATTATCTACAACTTCCATGTTTACCCCAGAAGCCAATTCAAAACAGAAACGGGTGTAAAGGACACGAGAATGCGAAACAGAGGATGGTTTTCCCAAAACACACTTGGAGTGTTTTTATCATACCTCAAGATTCACAAATCATTTTCAAGTCACTCCAAATCCATTAGAAAGATAACTCAATTATCTACAACTTTTATGTTTACACCAAAAGCCATTTCGAAACAGAAATGGGTGAAAAAGACGCAAGAACACGAAACAGACGATGTTGTAACTGTGCAGCTCGTGAGGCAACAGACAACCCTACGGGAATGAACCAGTTTTCACCCCAAAAACCCCAATTTCATCAACCCTAACCCTAAATTTGATAGGAAACATTACCTATGATTATTCTACAGCTTAGACATCTCTTCTCTACGTTAATTCATGAAATTCAAAAACTTTCTACCATCTTTATTGATTTTAACCTAATTTCCCGAATTCTTAAAAACTACAACAACGATTAATTTCTATGAATTACAACTTGATATTAATGAAGATTAGTCTCACCCTTACCTTAGATTGGTTTCTGAAATCAACAGCAGCGTTCTTCTTTCCTAGGATTCTCTCTGAGTTCTCCTCTTTCTCCTCTTTTCTCCAAAAATTGAACGTGTTATGTTTTCTAAACTCTTACGGACTCTTAACCTAATTTATAATTACTCTTCTCACCAAAAACTACTCTCTTCCCTATTATCTTATTATTTCTAATAATATTATACTTCTCCCCCACTTAACAATAATCATAATAATACACCAAATAACAAATATATCTCCACACAAAATAACAAATATATTTCTATACTAGATAACATATATATTTCCACACAAAATAACATATATATTTCTATACTAGATAACATATATATTTCCAAACAAAATAACATATATATTTCTACACAAAATAAAAAATATATTTTTACACCAAATAACACATATTAGCATATTTCATCAAAGTATATATTATAAATCAAATAATAATAGACTAAAAATACAATAAATTAATAAAATATTAAATATTAAAAGTAGGGCGTTACATGTATGATTGGTTCTTTGTTATACGTCATTGCATCTAGGCCAGATATTTTATTCAGTGTATGCTTGTGTGCAAGATTCCTGTCAGATCCTAAAGAATCTCATTTAACAACTGTTAAGAGAATCTTCAGGTATCTGAAAGGAACAACAAATCTTTGACTCCGTTACAGGAAATCCTTAGATTATAAGTTGGTTGGATTCTGTGATGCTGACTATGCTGGTGACATGATTGAAAGCAAATCAACCAGTGGTAACTGTCAGTTCCTGGGAGAGAATCTGATATCCTGGGCTGGCAAAAGACAAGCAACTATTGCTATGTCTACAGCAGAAGCATAATACATCTCAGTTGCAAGTTGTTGTACACAACTACTTTGGATGAAACATCAGTTAGAAGATTATCAGATTAATGCTAACAATATTCCCATTTTTTGTGATAATACTGCTGATATTTCTTTGTCAAAGAATCCAATTCTACATTCAAGAGTCAAGCATATTGAAATCAAACACCATTTTATTAGAGACTATGTTCAAAAAGGAATCTTGGATATACAATTCATTGATATTGAACATCAGTGGGATGATATATTCACTAAACCTTTAACTGTGGAAAGATTTGATTTTATAAAGAAAAATTTGAACATGCACTTTGTGTTTGATTAAAATTGCTTGCTCCTGAACTAGAAGTTAGGTCTTGAAGTTAGTTCAGAAGCTATGGTCCATCAGAAGCTCTTAACTGAGAATCTGAGGAAAATGTGCCTCTGTAACACCCCGTTCCCAATATGACATAATAATATGCAACAATCATCAGAGTATCAACAAACAACGGGATATTACATCTACTTTTCAAAATTATTTAAATAGAATATAAAACTATTTAAAAACATCAAGAAATTCCATCATATTAAATTTCTGCAGCGGAATATTTATTATAAAAATATCTCAAGTCATCTACATTAATCCTTGGCACAAAGGCCTCAACTTAACAATATCCTCCAATAATGAAATCAACAACATAGTTCAACACGTGATACATAAGGAATGAAGAATTAAATATGCAATATTCCCATCCCTCTACGCATCAGAGCCCTAGACACAGGAGCCATCAACCTACAAGCCTTCACTACCTGCACTTGCCCACAAGGCGGCAATTCCAGCAGAAGGGGTGAGTTCACAAATCAAAAGTAAATATACAGGTATATGAATCATCAAAGTAAATTGAAACAACAACAACAAACAGCAACATTATCAACATCATCTCAACTTTATAATTTAAATTCATATCAACAACAACAACAACACTTGTGGCGACATCTCACCAACAACAAACCCAAAAGGACAACTCACACCTACAACTAATGCAAGACTCCATAACATCTAATGTATTATGCATGTGGTACCAACTACGCGCGTTGAATGCTAAGCATTCCAGGGCAATAAGCCCCCAACAATTTGGATGGTTAAAGCATCCCAGGGCAATAAGCCCCCAACAGGTGAACGATAAAGCGTTCCAGGGCAATAAGCCCCCAACAGTGAATGATAAACATTCCAGGGCAATAAGCCCCCAACAAATGCATATGAGTATGAAATGACTCTATGGTGTATATCTGCATACAACCCAACATCTTAATGGAGCATATCCGCATGCAACCAACAACAACAACAACTTAGGATACCCTCCCCAACTGGACAATACCACTCGACATCAATCAAGACAACTCAACTTAGCAAAGTATAAACATTTGCACATAAGCATACATAATTCCATCTTAATCATCTTAATATATAAGTTTTATCATCTAAACAATTCTTAATAAATCCAATAAACATCTTAGAAAGCTTAGGTTTGAGTTAGAACATCTTTAGAAAAATCACATTTTGGGTCGCACAGGACCCAGCTCGCTTGAGCGAGCAGCATCTCGCTTAAGCGAGTCAAAACACGTAAGTTTGGTTTTTCCTCGCTTCTGGCTCGCTCCTGGTTCGCTTAAGCGAACAGGTTAAATACACTATCCTGGGCGTATCTCGCTTAAGCGACGGGAATCTCGCTTAAGCGATGCAAATGACGAAGGTTGGCATTTTGCTCGCTTGGGGTTCGCTCGTGGCTCGCTTAAGCGAGCGGCTAAAATTTCAGACTGGGCGTAGCAAAGAGTTGCTCGCTTGAGCGAAGGGCATTTCGCTTGAGCGAGTACTCGTCTGGGCAGAATTCTAACCTACGATTCTAACTCCATTTTCATCCAAAAATCCCATTTTTAATCCCCCAATCACCCAAAATGGTTTAGAAACAATGTTTATGGGTTTAAGGCACAACAAAACAGCAGAACATATCATAACAACATCATTGCAACACAATTCATCAAGAAATGAGCAATTCAACATATTCATAAACCTAGTTTCAAAACTACCAATTTTCAATCCAAATTCATGAAATCATATACATATATATTGACAATTGAAGAGTAAACCCACCCTTACCTTAATTTAGCAAAATCTACAGCAAATGGATGAATTTCCCTCTTCCTAGCTCTCCCCTTGTTCTTGGCTCTTTTCTCCCAAAACTCTGTTTGTTCTATTGTACGTACAAAAAAAATGTTTTCTTTCCTTACTGGTTTTCTCTTTTCTTTCTAACAAAACATAACCCCCCTTTTTTCTTTACTCCCTCACTTAATTTTCTTTTAATTCCTCATTAACCCTCCTTAAATCTAATAATTCTAAATAACCATTATTCTCTTTAATTCAAAAATAATATTATTTCTTCTACTCCACTTAAATAATAAAATCCTTACTAATTCTCATATAATAAAATATAATAAAATAGTAAACATCAATAATTCACATAAATCAACATAAATTATATAAAATACATAAAACATAGAAAATCAACCAAAAATAGTAAAATAACAACTAGGGCGTTACAACTCTCCCCAACTTAGAGAATTTCGTCCTCGAAATAATACCTTAAGCAACAAACAACTCAGGATAGGACTCTTGCATCTTGCTCTCCAACTCCCAAGTCAAACTCTCACCGGTTACACCGCCCCAAACAACTCTAACCAGAGGTATTTCCTTGCCTCTCAACTGCTTCACCTTACGATCATCAATCCTCAAAGGCAAAGTCTCAACAGTAAGATTATCTCTAACTTGCACATCATCCCTAGGAATAACATGCGAAGGATCTGCTACATACTTTCTCAACTGCGAGACATGAAACACATCATGCAAGTTCGATAGATGTGGTGGCAATCCAATCCGATATGCCACAGCTCCAACTCTTTCGGAAATCTGATAAGGACCAATGAACTTTGGAGTCAACTTCTTCGACTTCAATGCACGTCCTACACCCGTCATCGGAGTAACCCTCAAAAACACATGCTCACCCTCCTGAAACTCAAGGGCTTTCCTCCTTTTGTCATGATAACTCTTCTGACGATCTTGAGATGCTTTCATCTTTTCTCTTATCATCTTGACCTTTTCCGTAGTCTGCTGCACTAACTCAGGTCCTAACACAATACTTTCACCCGACTCAAACCAACATAGAGGAGTTCTACACCTTCGACCATACAAAGCTTCGAACGGTGCCATACCAATACTCGAATGGTAACTATTGTTATAGGTGAACTCTATCAACGGTAAGTGGCTGTCCCAAGCTCCACCCTGCTCGAGCACACACACCCTCAACAAATCCTCTAAGGATTGGATAGTCCTCTCCGACTGACCATCTGTTTGCGGATGATAAGCCGAACTCAATCTTAACTTCGAACCCAATGCATCTTGCAAACTCTTCCAAAACCTCGAAGTAAACCTCGGATCTCTATCCGACACAATACTAGATGGGACACCATGCAACTTCACAATGTCACGAATGTAAATCTCCGCCAACTGAGTTACCGGATAAGTAATATTGATCGGAATAAAGTGCGCCGACTTAGTCAACCTGTCGACCACGACCCAAATGGCATCATGCCCTCTTGAAGTATTCGGTAAACTTGTTACAAAATCCATCGAAAGGCTATCCCACTTCCACTCAGGCACATCTAACGGGGTCAACAACCCTGCAGGCTTCTGGTGCTCAACCTTAGACTTCTGGCAAGTCAAACACGCATACACAAATTGAGCAACATCCTTCTTCAATCCGGACCACCAAAATAATTTCCTCAAGTCATGATACATTTTAGTAGCTCCAGGATGAATACTCAAACTACTCTTGTGACTTTCTTCTAAGATCAACTTCTTCAAGCCCTCATCCTCAGGTATACAAATTCTTCCTCTAAACCTCAACACACCTTGGTCATCAACCTTGAAATCACTATCTACATTCGGATCACTAGCAGCCATCAAATCCACAAACTTGACATCCAGCTTCTGCGCCTCTTTGATATCATTCAAGAAGTCACTATTAATCTTCAACATACCCAACTTCACGCTCTGAGGTGATCTTTCACAAACAAGACTCAAGTCTCTAAATTGTTCAAGTAGCTCGAACTCTTTCACCATCAATGCCGACATATGCAAAGTTTTTCTACTCAACGCATCAGCCACAACATTAGCTTTACCAGGGTGGTAATTCAAGCCAAAATCGTAATCCTTAAGTAACTCAAGCCACCTCCTCTGCCTCATGTTCAACTCCTTCTGGTCAAACAGGTACTTTAAACTCTTATGGTCACTAAACACCTCGAATCTGGAACCATACAAATAATGCCTCCAAATTTTCAAAACAAATACCACGGCTGCCAATTCTAGATCGTGCGTAGGATAATTCTTCTCATGCACTCTCAGCTGTCTAGAAGCATACGCGACCACCTTGCCATCTTGCATCAAAACACCACCTAATCCCAGCTTAGATGCATCACAATAAACAACAAAAGGCTCTTCTGGCTTTGGCAAAATCAAAATAGGAGCAGTCGTCAATCTTTGCTTCAACTCATTGAAACTACTCTCACATTGTGCATCCCACACAAATGCTTTTCCTTTACAAGTCAGCTGCGTCAAAGGAAGTGCCAACTTCGAAAATCCTTCAATAAACCTGCGGTAATAACCAGCCAACCCAAGAAAACTTCTCACCTCAGTAACCGACTTTGGTGTCTCCCACTGCGACACAGCATCAACCTTCGAAGGATCTACAGCAATACCATTACCAGAAATAATGTGGCCAAGAAAACTTACTTCATTCAGCCAGAACTCGCACTTGGATAACTTGGCATACAATTTCTTTTCCTTCAGCACTTGCAGTACAATCTTCAAATGCTCTGCATGCTCAGCTTCAGTCTTAGAATAAATCAATATGTCATCAATAAAGACCACAACAAACTGATCCAGATATTCATGAAAAATCCTGTTCATGTACTCCATAAACACACCAGGTGCATTCGTCACACCGAAAGGCATCACCTTATACTCATAATGACCATAACGCGTCCTAAACGCCGTCTTTTGCATATCCTCATCCTTCACCTTTATCTGATGGTAACCTGACCTCAAATCAATTTTGCTAAAAACGCGGGCACCCACTAGTTGATCCATCAAGTCATCAATCCTCGGTAGTGGATACCTATTCTTGATCGTCACTTTATTCAGCTGACGGTAATCGATACACAACCGCATGCTACCATCCTTCTTCTTTACCAACAACACCGGCGCTCCCCACGGTGAAACACTCGGTCTCACAAACTTCTTGTCAAGCAAATCCTCTAATTGCTTCTTCAACTCAGCCAACTCCGAAGCTGACATACGGTAAGGAGCCATCGACACAGGCTTCGTACCCGGCACAAGGTCTATCGAAAATTCCACTTCTCTCTCCAGTGGCACATCTGGAATCTCATCAGGGAAAACTTCAGGAAATTCCTTCACAACAGGCAGCCCATCAATTACAGCTTGGTTCTCCACCGACAAGAATGCCAACAAAGAAAACATCAACACGCCATCCTTTTCTAAACGCTTCATCTCTTTAGTGGATAAGAATTCCGCTCCACTCTCTTCTTCAGCAGAAGAAAACCGCACCGTCTTCGTAAAACAATTGATCAGGACATGATTGTATTCCAACCAATTCATTCCCAATATTACATCCATTCCAACTAACGGCAAACAGACAAGGTCCACCTCAAAATCTCTACCAAATACAGACAACGGACAACTTAAACAAACAAGGGAAGTAGTTACTGAACCCTTAGCTGGAGTTTCAACAACCATCTCCCCATTCATATCAGACATAATCAAACCCAATCTTTGTGCACAGTCAATAGCAATGAAACAACGCGTTGCACCAGTATCTATTATAGCAATTAAAGGAGTACCACTAAAGAAACAAGTACCTCTGATAAGTCGATCCTCCTGATCAGTCTGAGTACCGGTCAAGGCAAAAACTCTACCACTGGTCTGCGCCTTCTTAGGCTGAGTGCACTGAGAACCAATGTGACCTTCTTCATTACAGTTGAAGCAAACAATGTCTCCGCGCTTGCATTCAGTGACAGTATGGCCCTTCTTACCACAACGGAAACATTTCTTCTCATCACGGGTACAAGCATTACTCTTGTGGCCTTTCACACCACACTTGTAACAAACCACCTCAGCAGGAGCATCCCTACGTGCTGGCCTCCTCTCATCATGCATCCTTTGTTTACCTTTATCAGCTGGAGCACTATAAGGCTTCGGGTGACTCTGCTGCCCCTTTCCCTTGCGGTCATTCATTATCTTATAGTGAGCTTTGGTGTCCTCTTCGTAAATACGGCAGCTGCTCACCAACTCAGAGAAGTCTCTGATCTTTTGATAGCCAATGGCCCGCTTGATATCAGCTCGCAGACCATTCTCAAACTTAATACATTTGGAGAACTCAGCAGTCTCCGCAGCATAGTGTGGATAGAACTTGGCAAGCTCCACGAACTTAGCAGCATACTCCGTAATGGACATGTCTCCTTGCTTCAGCTCAAGGAATTCTATCTCCTTCTTACCTCGGACATCCTCCGGAAAATACCTCCTCAAGAACTCTCTTCGGAACACAGCCCATGTAATCTCAGCTCCTTCAGCTTGGAGTATGGGTTGAGTGCTTACCCACCAGTCGTCAGCCTCCTCTGCTAACATATGCGTGCCAAACCGCACCATCTGAACATCCGTACACTGCATCACCCGGAAGATCCTCTCGACCTCCTTCAGCCATGTCTGCGCTCCATCGGGGTCGTACCTTCCCTTAAAGGTTGGTGGATGATTCCTCAAGAAGGTCTCAAGCATTCTTACACCTTCACCAGCACCACCAGCACCTTGCTGTTGTCCAACAACCTGAGCCATTGCTTGCAAAGCAGCAGCAAGAGCAGCATCATTCCTTCCGGCCATCTCGATAGTTCCACATAACAACAAGAATTAGAACGACAAAGACAGTTTAAACCTGTCACACTACTCTACATGGCTCGACACGACTCTTCTAATGGTCTGACGGACCGACTTGCTCTGATACCAATTGTAACACCCCGTTCCCAATATGACATAATAATATGCAACAATCATCAGAGTATCAACAAACAACGGGATATTACATCTACTTTTCAAAATTATTTAAATAGAATATAAAACTATTTAAAAACATCAAGAAATTCCATCATATTAAATTTCTGCAGCGGAATATTTATTATAAAAATATCTCAAGTCATCTACATTAATCCTTGGCACAAAGGCCTCAACTTAACAATATCCTCCAATAATGAAATCAACAACATAGTTCAACACGTGATACATAAGGAATGAAGAATTAAATATGCAATATTCCCATCCCTCTACGCATCAGAGCCCTAGACACAGGAGCCATCAACCTACAAGCCTTCACTACCTGCACTTGCCCACAAGGCGGCAATTCCAGCAGAAGGGGTGAGTTCACAAATCAAAAGTAAATATACAGGTATATGAATCATCAAAGTAAATTGAAACAACAACAACAAACAGCAACATTATCAACATCATCTCAACTTTATAATTTAAATTCATATCAACAACAACAACAACACTTGTGGCGACATCTCACCAACAACAAACCCAAAAGGACAACTCACACCTACAACTAATGCAAGACTCCATAACATCTAATGTATTATGCATGTGGTACCAACTACGCGCGTTGAATGCTAAGCATTCCAGGGCAATAAGCCCCCAACAATTTGGATGGTTAAAGCATCCCAGGGCAATAAGCCCCCAACAGGTGAACGATAAAGCGTTCCAGGGCAATAAGCCCCCAACAGTGAATGATAAACATTCCAGGGCAATAAGCCCCCAACAAATGCATATGAGTATGAAATGACTCTATGGTGTATATCTGCATACAACCCAACATCTTAATGGAGCATATCAGCATGCAACCAACAACAACAACAACTTAGGATACCCTCCCCAACTGGACAATACCACTCGACATCAATCAAGACAACTCAACTTAGCAAAGTATAAACATTTGCACATAAGCATACATAATTCCATCTTAATCATCTTAATATATAAGTTTTATCATCTAAGCAATTCTTAATAAATCCAATAAACGTCTTAGAAAGCTTAGGTTTGAGTTAGAACATCTTTAGAAAAATCACATTTTGGGTCGCACAGGACCCAGCTCGCTTGAGCGAGCAGCATCTCGCTTAAGCGAGTCAAAACACGTAAGTTTGGTTTTTCCTCGCTTCTGGCTCGCTCCTGGTTCGCTTAAGCGAACAGGTTAAATACACTATCCTGGGCGTCTCTCGCTTAAGCGACGGGAATCTCGCTTAAGCGACGCAAATGACGAAGGTTGGCATTTTGCTCGCTTGGGGTTCGCTCGTGGCTCGCTTAAGCGAGCGGCTAAAATTTCAGACTGGGCGTAGCAAAGAGTTGCTCGCTTGAGCGAAGGGCATTTCGCTTGAGCGAGTACTCGTCTGGGCAGAATTCTAACCTACGATTCTAACTCCATTTTCATCCAAAAATCCCATTTTTAATCCCCCAATCACCCAAAATGGTTTAGAAACAATGTTTATGGGTTTAAGGCACAACAAAACAGCAGAACATATCATAACAACATCATTGCAACACAATTCATCAAGAAATGAGCAATTCAACATATTCATAAACCTAGTTTCAAAACTACCAATTTTCAATCCAAATTCATGAAATCATATACATATATATTGACAATTGAAGAGTAAACCCACCCTTACCTTAATTTAGCAAAATCTACAGCAAATGGATGAATTTCCCTCTTCCTAGCTCTCCCCTTGTTCTTGGCTCTTTTCTCCCAAAACTCTGTTTGTTCTATTGTACGTACAAAAAAAATGTTTTCTTTCCTTACTGGTTTTCTCTTTTCTTTCTAACAAAACATAACCCCCCTTTTTTCTTTACTCCCTCACTTAATTTTCTTTTAATTCCTCATTAACCCTCCTTAAATCTAATAATTCTAAATAACCATTATTCTCTTTAATTCAAAAATAATATTATTTCTTCTACTCCACTTAAATAATAAAATCCTTACTAATTCTCATATAATAAAATATAATAAAATAGTAAACATCAATAATTCACATAAATCAACATAAATTATATAAAATACATAAAACATAGAAAATCAACCAAAAATAGTAAAATAACAACTAGGGCGTTACAGCCTCTGAAGATGACATCAGCATCTTAACTTCAGAAGCTGGATTTTGTGCTTCTGAATAGCAAAGCTAGTGGAAACGTTGGAGTTACTTTTTGGTAACACCTTTCCCACTAACCTAACAGCTCATCTGAAATTATCTAACGTGGCTTAAATAAATTGGTGTATAACATAAGAGGGCAATGATGATTTTAAGCTTTGAATGTACTTCTATCTCGCGTCCCCAACTGTCATTAATGTTGTGTTTGTTTGTCCCCACATAATTGCAATCGTTTGTTTTTACTCAAATCACTTAGACAAAACACACACTACTCACTTCACAACCTACACTTTCTATTCTCACAACTGATTCTCTGCGAAGACAAAAGTTCATCTTCTTCAATCAAAATCTTAGAACCCTAAAACTTCATTCTCAATGGCGTCTTCAAGTTTAGTTACAAAATCAAACATGCAAGATATTGCTCAAGGAACTTCCACTCAAGAAACTCTGAGTTATGAAATCAAAGGGAGAACCATGGCCTTAGAAGAGTGGGGTATATCTATTCAAGTTGAAAGTATGATGATTCATTAATTAGCTATTTTAATATAATATTTGATTTCGTTTTATTTAGATTTAAGTTTATTTTATTTAGTTATTATTTCCTTTTAGATCTATTTTACTTTAATTGCATATTATTATATTTTAGGAACGAATATTTGATAGATTCAGTCTTGGAGCAAAAGAAAGAGGATTCAAAGCTGATTCGGGCTGGAAAAATACAAGATTCAGCACAAAAATATAATCTCCCAAGTCAGAAGCTTGGCACGGTCCGTGCCATATCTCACACGGCTGTGCCACATCCCAGAATTGCTCTTTTGCTGCTTTTGCTTCTTATACAAGCTATCTATTAGTTTATTTTTGACCAAAAAGCCCATGGTTTCTTGTGGAACATTCTAGTGATGTATTTCTTAGGGCTTAAGTCATTGTTAACTATAAATAGAGTAGCTAGCTATCACAACAATTCATCTTTTGTTATTGGAATACAATAGTTACAATTGTCTTTCTTAATAAAAGTTCTTTCTTTTACTTTCTTGTTATTTTATTTTCTTCTCCTTCTTCTCTATGTCTACTATGATCATGAGTGAGTAGACTCTTCTTGTCTTGGGAGTGTTGGATAAGTCTTAATGACATAATCCTAATCAAACCAAACCATAAACCCTAATTTTATATAATCTCACTTTCTAATCCAATTTCACCGATCTTATAATGAATTAACAATTACTAACTTAAGAAGTGAATGCCGAGGAGTTACTATTTGTTAATTCAACATCATAAATATCAATTCATAATGCGACAACGGAGCTTTGATATTGGAATAAGTGAAATTAGACAAGGATTGCGAAACATGAGAATAGTCTAGCAAACCTTAGGACATATAAAGTTTCGAGCTTCAAGGATTCCAATAACAATCAACCATTATAATAGGCGTGATTGTTAGAGGAACACATCACTGAAACCGAAAGGAGATGTGATAGGCTAAAGAGAAACTTGTCCTTAGAAAGTGGGACCAATATAAAATTAACGGTTTAGGGTTTGTTTGTGAAGGACTTGTCATTAGATGGACCAATAAATCCCAAGGCTCTTTTTATTATTATATTTTCTTCCATAAAAATGAAACCTTTTTCTACTTATTTCTGTTTCTAATCATCATCTAAGATTAATCAAATTAACCAACTCCCTATCGAAATGATACTCTCTTTTATTACTACAACGGCAGAACCGTGCACTTGCGGTTTTGCTCATCAAGTTTTTTGGCGCCGCTGCTGGGAGTTAACCAAATTGGTTAATGTTTTTTAGTGATTAGAATTCCTTTTTTATTTTATTTTATTTTTCTCTTTTCTCTTCTCCTTTCTCTCTATTGTCACCGTTAACTTCTTGGGTTCTTGTTCTTTTATGCGAAGGTCTAAAAGTCTTGGTGAATTTGTTCCCGAGATCGAAAGATTTATACATAAGAGAAGAAGAGACACACGAAATAATACAGCTATGGCAGAACGCACCCTCAAAGAGGAAGCTACTCCTTATACGGAAGAGCCGCAAGCTATTATTGTGTACCCAACGGTTGAAGATGACAATTTCGAAATCAAGCCTGCACTACTTAACTTGGTGCAGCAAAATTAGTTTTCTGGATCCCCCACTGAGGATCCAAACCTGCATATTTCTACCTTCCTAACACTCAGTGGAACCCTAAAAGAGAACCAAGAAGCCGTAAAACTTCATCTCTTTCCCTTTTCCTTAATGGATAGAGCTAGCGCTTGGTTCCATTCCCTAGAAGTTGGTTCCATCACTTCGTGGGATCAAATGAGGCGAGCATTCCTTGCCCGATTATTTCCCCCTTCTGAAACTTCTAAACTAAGGGACCAAATCACACGGTTCAAAGAAATGCTAAGAATTTGTCCCCACCATGGTTTAGAGAAGTGGCTCATAGTCCACGTCTTTTATAATGGCTTATCTTATACCACAAAATGACTGTTGATGCAGCTGCAGGTTGAGCTTTGATGAACAAGAACTATACAGCAGCATACGCCTTGATTGAGGATATGGCCCAAAATCACTACCAATCGACCAACGAGAGAGCCATAACAGCTCCTACTCCCTCTAAGAAAGAGGCATGTATGTATGAAGTCTCTAACTTTGATCATCTTACTGCTAAGGTTGATGCACTAACCCAAAAGATTGAAAAAACGAATATTAGTGTTGTCACTCCTCCTTGTGAAATTTGTGGTGTATTTGGCCATATTGGTGTTGATTGCCAGCTAGGCAGTGCTATTGATAGTGTTGAGCAAATGAACTATGCTTAATACAACCAAGGAATGAGGCAAAATCAAAACTTTTACAAAAACCCTCAAAATTCCTATGGACAAGTAGCACCAACCGACTATGCAAACAACCAGAGAACCCCTCAAAAATCTGGTTTGGAAATTTTAATGGAAAGTTACGTCATGAATCAATCTAAACAGCTTCAAGAGCTTAAAAACCAAACCGGATTTATGAATGATTCTCTCACCAAACTTAATGCCAAGGTAGACTCTTTTGCTACTCATAATAAAATGCTTGAAACTCAAATCTCCCAAGTGGCCACATCCTCTCAAACACCAGGACTCTTTCCTGGACAAAACGAAGCCAACCCAAAAGCTCAGTTAATGCTATATCATTAGGGAGTGGTAGGAAATTAGAGGATACCGTTGTTAAGGCTAGAACCATTGAGGGAGATAGTGATGAGTGTCAAGGTGAGATAGCCATGATAGAGAGTGAAAAACCGCTTGATAAAACCAAAATTTCCTTGCCATTAAGGCTTGCTTAGCCTTGCCTGGAGGCACATATCAAAAAGTTTATTAATATACTTAAGAAGATTTACATTAAAATTCCCTTTGTTGAAGCTTTGACTCGAATGCCTCTATATGCTAAGTTTATAAAGAAAATCTTTTCAAAGAAAAAGGCTATAGAACATAATGAGACAATAGCTTTGACTAGGGAAACTAGTGCAATCATTAAGAAGCTCCCTCCAAAGCTTGGGGATCCGGGTAGTTTTTCTATTCCTTGTGTGATTGGAAGTGAGGCCATTGATAAGGCCATGTGTGATTTAGGAGCTAGGGTTAGTTTGTTACCCTTGTCCCTCTTTAAAAAGATGGGTATATGTGAGTTGAAACACACCAAGGTGACCATAAAGTTAGTCGATTGTACCAATATCCACCCCGTTGGATTCATTGAGGACATCCCTATTGAGTAGGAGGGATATATATCCCAACTGATTTTATAGTTCTAGACATCGATGAGGATGACCAAGTATCTATCATTCTAGGGAGGCCTTTTCTCGCTACTGCGGGGGCTATGATTGATGTTAAGGGTGGAATGATTGCTTTTCGAGTAAGTGATGAAATGGTAGGTTTTGGAATGGAAACTGTTAATAAGGAACCCTTTGAATTTTCTTGTTGCATGATTGATGATCATAGTGTGAATGAACGTTTCTTAGCGTCATCTACATAACATGATCTCTTTGATCCGTTTTAACAAAGTTTCTAACCGTCAAGCTAATGACTCTAAACGAGCGCCTCGTGGGAGGCAACCCACGCATTTAATTGCTTTTATTTTGTTTGCTTTTTGTTGTTTTAAGTTGTTTTGTAGGTAATTGTCCAAGTATAATTCATAGAAACGAAAAAAATTGAGCCTCAGATGTCCAGAAGCTTGGCACGGCCCATGCCTAAAGTGGCATGACCAAGCCACATTATGCCAAGCCAAACCCAAACTCATAGAACCTTGGCACGGCCCGTGCCAATATTGGCACGGCCGTGCGCGATTCCTGGCCATCATTATACCAAAAAATTTCATCTTCTTCCCTCATTCTACCACACAAACATCTCTCCTTATCCAAACTTCTCTCTAAAACCTCCATAACCAACAACCTTCAAACCTTCATATCTCCCTCAAAACTTAACCAATTCACAAAATTTCTTCACCCAATCAACCCCAAACATCATTCCAATCATAACCCTTCAATCAAAAATTCAAACAAAGTCAACAAGGTCAATGGCACCCAAGAGGTCAGGAAAGGAAATTGCAAGCTCAAGTGATGGAGGAAGTAGGAAGCAAGAAGCCCCAAAGAATCACGACATCACATTTAGCACTCCGGAACAACGGAGTAGGTATAAATCTCTTCTCTCTAAACCTTTGCATCCTTGTAGGTACCCAGATAATTATGATATGGTCAAATTAGGTATTATAGATAATGTGTATATGCTGTTGAATAGGTTAGGATGGGTTTATTTGCTAAGACCTATGAAGAGGTTTGAAAACTTTACCAATGAAATTTTAGGTTCTATTGTTTTCACAAAAGATAGGATGAATTTTGATAACCCCGTCCATCGAGTCTACTTTCGGATTATGAGATGTCTCTCGAAAACTTTTGCAATGAGATGGGCTTCACAAATGAGGGGTTCATCCATGAATCTTTTAATCATGATCTAAGGCCGGAAGATTACAACCCTGTTGCATTTTGGAAAAGTATTACTGGCTTGCACCAATACAATTCACGTTCAAATAAGGCTAGTAACATCCTCAAACTTGTGCTTAGGTAAATCCAAAGGGCTATGGCTTGCATTATTTGGGGTAGAAAAGAGGTAGGAACCACTAGGACGGATGAACTCTTCATGTTGTGGGCTATGCTTAAAAACCGTCTTGTGAATACATGCTTTTACTTGCTTGATTATCTTGCTTCTGCAGGCGCAAAATCTAGTGTTAGGACTGAGATAGTGGTAGGGGGCTGAAGGTGAGAAAAACACAAGGGGGGGTTGAATTTGAAGGTGAGACAAACATAAGAAGGGGGGGTTGAATTGTATTTTCTTTTTCTTCTTCTTCTCCTACTGAAGTCACTGTTCAAAAGCAGTTAGAGTACAACTTCTGAAGTGATGTTCAGATTCTAAATGCAGCGGATAAAAACACACACAGAGAGAGAGAGAGAGAGAGAGAGAGAATAAAAACACAAAGCAATTATACAGGTTCCTTCCACAAACCAGAAGTAGTCCTGTCCCCCTTGCACTTCCAAGGAGAGTTCACTAAAATGTAATATCTGATTACAAATGCTCACTGCTAAAACTAGCAAGAGACTTCAAATTCTCAAGCACAACTGCAAGAGACTTCCTATGCTCCTGGACACAATCAAGTGACTTCTATGCTCAAGCATAACTGCAAGAGACTTATAATCAAACAGAATTACAAAGAAAAATGTTTGACGTTGAACAGTTGATATACAATAAGTGGTGTTCACAATACAAATCAGATACAGACTCTTAAGACTCTAGAATTTCTAAGATATGAACTTTGATAAGAAATTCTAAGTGAACTTTTTGATGCAAAACAATTTCAGCAGAGGTTTGGCTCTTTTAAATTGTTGTGAGTCTATTACAATTCTTCAAGTCTTCACTCCTTTATATAGAGGTGTGAAAGAGACGTTGTGAATTGCCAGCACATCAAAATAAGAGTCGTTTGAAGCTTTGATCAATCACCAATGATCTTTTGCCTAATATGGTTGTTGTCTTATGAAGGATCAATTTCAAATCCATTCCAAGTGTGTAGGAACATCGTTGCAGGCAGAGCTGTTATTCTTGTTTTGTAGCAGAGACAAAAACTGAGTAGTGGAGGTAGTGGTTATACACTTCGTACAATTGTACTCTGTCAACGCTCTTCAAAGAACAAGCATCCAATGCCTTCAAATTCATTTGAATTAGTTGTGGCTTCACTCTTCTGGTATTCTCCAATGATTAGACGAGATTAAATCCATTAAACAACCTTTAAAGCTTTAAGTCTTGCATCGTCTGATGAACTATAGCTTCTGGTGATCTTCAGCTTCTGATGAGATGTTTCTGATGAACGCTTCTGATGACGTCATCACTTCACGAGCACTTTGACTTTAGGAGTAGTTCTCTTCCGACGCTTTAGGCTTCCTTTTTATTGATTCCTTTGCTCTCTTTTGTTCTTTCAGAACCTAATGATGATCTCAAATTTTTTGTCTATGGTCCTGTACACTTGAACAAACTTTAGCATATCCAATTGACAATTTTTGATACCTTGTTATCATCAAAACTTTAAAGAGGTAATGTTAAACACATTTTGTTCCAACAATCTCCCCCTTTTTGAGGATGACAAACATTAGTATTTAAAATGTTCAATTGTTGTTAATCTAATTAACAAGTTGACTTTTAGGGTATGAGGTACCCCTGAGTCCAATAGCACTATAAGGTGAGGTTTATAAGCTCCCCCTGAGTTCTATTCTTGTTAATTAAATTCATCATTTAAGAATGTAATAACTCTCAGAATAATCTCACATTAAAAGACTAAGAGATAAGAAGATTGTCCTATTAATTTAAATTAAATTAATGGGGCTAAGAGTCTTTAAATACTATACATCTACTCCCCCTTTTGTCATCAACAAAAAGATATAAAATAAAGACAAAAAGAAAGAGATGAGAAAAACGTAGTGAGCAAATCTGTAGTCACAAGTCATATATCATAACGTAAAAGCAATTTAGAAGCATAAACATTGTTCAGAAGCAGTAAGTGTTAGTCAGAAGCAGTAATTTAGAAGCACAAATATGTATGCAGAAACATGTAAAGATACAAATATTAGAAATAAACAAGCTAGGGTTGTGAAACTATGGTTGGGCTTGTTTTTTGAACATCTCCATCATTTGTTTCATCATCCTTTGTGTTTCTTCAGCCTGTTGCTTCATTTCTTGCTTGAATTCTTCAATGCTTATGATCAGCTTCTCCTCTCTAACTCTGGCTTCTTCCAATTTTGCTTCTGTTGAGGACTTGTATTCAAGCAGCAGTAGCTTCTGTTCAAGAACTTCTTTTCTAAGCTGCTTGTCTTCCTTTTCCAATTCAACATTCTTTTGCAGCAAGGCAAGTTCTGTAGATATTGGTTTGACATTAACCTTTGACAACCAGTTGATGTTCAGCTCTCTTGGGTGTATTCCTGTTGGAATAAAGTCTGTAGCATTCCTTGCTCTTAAGCTAAGAGGAGTACGCACCCAAGTTCTCAGCACTTGCACTTCTTGAAGATTGCTATCAACCCCTTTCTGCCACTCTTGAAGCTTTCTTTGAGCAGAGTCCTGAGCATCAAGACATGATCTCTGGAGTTCAGTCAAGACATAGTCCATTCTTTTCTTTAATCTCTTCCACAGCTTCTCATAGCTATTCTCATGAATGAGATTGTTCCTTGTCCTCAAGGAATCTACTTGCAGTATTGACAATCGACAGTAAAATAACAATTACCTGATCAAGCAGTAGTATCCAAAAGTTCATCTCCTTACTAGCTAAAAGTGAGCTAGTTTGACTTGAATGCAACCACCAATTCACAACTCCACACAACAATATGATAAGGGTTCACGCTCAATCACATGCAAGACTACATATTACCATACGCTTGAAAAGTTTCTAAACGTCAATCAAAATCAATGTCATTACACACTTTGAGGTCTTTCAGGGTTATAACGGGGCTTAGGTGAAGGTGAGATAATATTTGGATAAGCAGGCTACACAAAATTTCAGTTAGGCACTCCTATGGAAATTAAAGCACAAATTCAATCCATCTTTCACCTATGGAAAAACAATGTAAAGGTACTAGAGAACATTTGTAACTTATTGGGACAATCGAGTTTAAAGTTACTCGGAGTTTTCATTGTTTGTCCCTTTTTCATTCTTTTCTTTCTTTCTTTAATACACCATGATAATATTCTTTGGTAGTGATCTTTGTGTGTATTTTTCATGATAAGTTTCTTTGTTCTCTAGTACCCCCAGCCCCAAACTTAGTTGGTTGCAAATTCCAATAGCAACCCAATACTTATTATTTAGCAACATCCTACAATGCCTAACTCAGAAGTACAATTTGGGATAAATCCTAAAAGTCTCTAAGTTTGTAATGTAGTTTGTCACCGAACAAAAAGCTCTAAACCTATCGGCTCAATTTGGCTAAGAAAAGGATAAATATCAATAAAAATCAAGGTAGGCTTCAAAAGGCTCACAGGACCAAGCACTTTTGCCTCATTGTGTATATGACAAAGACAATCAACGGTAAAGAAACAATGCAAGTTCTAGAAATGTAGATGCATGGAACACTCTATATAAGTAAATTGAAAAAAAATAAAATTTGGCCATGAACTTTACAATGTTAGATTTCTGGGAGTTGTGACTACCTATCTTGCACTACCGTACACTTCGCCTTTGATATAAAAGTCACTCCTCCTTATGAACCTTTGGAATACCACTTGAACAAATATTTGTTACTAAACTGGAAAAAGTCAACAAACAAGCAAATTCATCAATAATAAACAAGTTCAAATTCAATCACATAACAGGGGGATACAACTGAGTTAAACCGAAATGAAAATTAAAGAAAAATTGTTTGACTCAACAATAGAAATAAAATACTGAAAATAAAGACATAATAAAAAGGATGGGTTGCCTCCCACCAAGCGCTTTCTTTTACGTCATTGAGCTTGACGCTTCAACCACTGTCAGGGTGGCAAATATGATATAAAGAATATATCATCCTTCTTTTTCCTCTTGTTTGGTAGGAATCCCATGAATTTGTAGCAAAGAAGTAGATGCTCCCATGCGCTCACAGTTAAACCTTTGGAATTTAAGCTCTCCCACCTTAGAGAAGAACGTGCATCCATCTACACACTAGTGATTTCCTTAACCCCCGTTGGTTCAGACTTCGGGAAGATATCAACACTCCTAACTTTGGGTTTTTCTTCCACCACAACCTTGTGACACTCAATCTCCATCTGAACCAATTTCCTATGAGACTCATGTGCTTTCTCAACAAGATCACCACACTGAAGATCAAACTTTTCAAATGAAACTTGATTTGACACCAAGAAATCATCTAAAATATTTTGAAGTTGAGTATTGTAATCTATGTTGATCACCTCGTTCTTCCCTTCACAATTACTACCTGGTTGATTCACCTCATCACGACCACGTCTCTCATTTAATCTCGAGATTTTACTGTCCACACATTTTATCTTCAAAGATAGCATATATTTTTCATATTGGAGCGTGCAAATCTCTTTTGTGTCATGGAGGTATAACCTGTCTATCATAGCTGCAAAACTTGGATAAACTTTTTAGTAGCACCGTACAATGAGAAGATAACGAAGAACATAAATCATTTTTTTTTCTTTTTATAAATATATACAAAAATATAAATGACCGAAATCCTAAATAAAAACAAAATTGCCAAGTTGAAATGACTCAATAGTCCCCGGCAACGGCGCCAAAAACTTGATAGACTTTTAGCAAGTGTACTAAAAATGCATCGAAGTAATAAAATAAGTTTGTATCCACGAGGACTGCGTTAAAGTAAATATTTAGGATGTATAATTTATTTTCTAAAAATATATTTGATATGATTGAATAAAATTAAATAACAGAAAATATAGATTCGATCAGAAAATATAAATTCGTTTAGAAAATATAGATTTGTCATACCCTCATTTTGGACCTAAAAATACTCGTTCAAATTTCCTTTCCGTTTCTGATTATTTCAAATTCACTATGTCTATTTTACAGTTTTCTACTGTGCTTCAAACGCACATTTTACTGTTTCCGTCTCTAATTTTCTTGTATTCAAAGCCATTCAAAGTGTTCTTGCATTACAAGTCATTAAAAAGAGTTTCTAAAACCATTGCGTATTTTCTTGCATTTTATTCCAAATTTTGCATAAAATCATACAGAAGGGTATTTTGGTCATTTCCTACAAAGGAACCCATTTTAGTCCCTACAATTTGTCCCTGAGTATTTTCAACTTGTCGGCATGAATCATTAATCAAATTTTGTACAAAAATCATCTTGGTTTTGCATCTGAGTCGTTTTAGTCCTCAGGGGCATTTTAGTCTTTTCACATCAAATAAATTTTGGGCAGAGAGGTATTTTGAAATACCTCATTTTGGGTAATTTGTTCATTTTAGTCCGTTTTGTCATTTTTTAATTGTTTCACTTTACGTTTTTTCAAATTACATTTTTTTACCAATTTTATTTTTACTTTTTGCAAATAAGTCCAAATTTTATTTTAATTGCAAATATGTCCAATTTCTAATTTCAAAACAGTCCAATTCCTTTTTTTTTAAGGCAGTTCAAATTCTTTTATTTTGCAGATTAGTCCTTTAATTTTACAAAATTGCATTTTAGTCCTTTTTTACAGTTCAGTCCTAAAGTGCCACGCAAGCTGTCCAGGTCCAGGTGTCAGGTTCTCATTGGTCCAGAGGCCACATGGCAGCCTATATAAGGCCGGTTGCTGTACCAGTCAAAAAAGGATCACACAGAGTCAGTGCCACATCACACAAACAGAATCAACACTCTCTCTCTTGGCAGTTAAGATCAAAACAGAAAAATTCACCAAGAACAATTCATAAACCCTAAATTTCCAGAAGCAAAATTCAAGCGAATTCAATGGAGTTTTCGTTGGTTCTCAGTGATTCAAGGCCGAATCATCATCATTGAATCTTCTTTCTGCAATTCAAGCGCCAAATCCATTGCCAGAAGCAACGAATCCGACGCGATCACAGAAACTGTTTGAGAAGAAAAGGAAAGTGAAGAATTCAAGGATTCCGAACCGGTTAGGAAGAAGAAAGAAGAATCACGGTTTATTTCCGGATTTCAATCTCAAAATCAACAACAGAATCAAGATCGAAAGATTCCGAAGGCTCAAGATCGAATCTCCGAACAAAACCAGGTGAAAAATCAAAAAAAACTTACCTCTTTCATACGCATAAACATCAGCAAGACTGAATCAACATAGATCCGTACGAATTCAAAAGGTCCGGTTCAAAAAAAGAATGAAACCCTAACTTTTTCCAAAACCGTGAGGGATTTTAGGGTTTACAATGTGAATCAACCGTTGTAAACCTATGAATCCGTAAAAGTTTCATCAAAACAAAGATTTGAATCAAAAAAGAACCAAAGAACCGATTGAAATCCATGAACAAAAATTCCAGATCTACGGTGATTCAGTTCATGCATGTGAATTTCAATGTCAAATTCATGATTAGAACGATGAAAGGAAGCGATTGAACCATGTTTTGTGAGATTCTGGGTTAGTTTGGACAATTTAGGGTTAGGGTTTCATCAATGGCCGCCGGAGTGAGAGAGAAGAGAAGGGAAGAAAGAGAAATGTTGAAAGAAATGAGGGGAACCGGGTTGGAAATGCTTTATATAGAGCGCTGGAACCGGGTGGGTTGGCCCGATCCAGCGCCCCATGCCTTGAACCGTTGGATCTAGATCCTAATGGATCCGGATCAATCCAACGCCCTAGGGGCGTTCTGGAGATCCGGATCCATCTACCGTGTGGGTTTGGGCCGGGTACCCTAGGTCTTTTGGCTTTCTCTTCAGTTTCTTGATTTTCTTGCTATGTGCACCCCTGTTCTTGCTGTTTGGACCACATGTGCGTTTAATTTCTTCACAAAAAAAATCCAAAAAACTACCATGTGTTCTTGATATTTTATCTTGACTGTTTTGTGATATTTTACATGTTTAAAATTGATGGAAATAATATGTGCTAATGTCCCTTTCAATTTGTATATTTTTGTGTGTTTTGTGTAAATCTTCTTGTACGATTTTTGATCCGAAATTCGTCATGTGATGTCGATGTTTAGCATTTAATTTTGTGATAAGTTTACTTCTGATTTTGTGCCAATTCATTCGATTGTGTTAGTTGATTGTGCTTACAATTTTTGCAATATGTTTAATTTTGTGTTAGTTGATTGTTTGGATATAATTTTGTGATATGTTCAATTGTGTTAGTTGATCTTGTTTACAATTCTTGCGATATGTGCTATTTTTCTTAAGTTTAATCTTGTTTACAATTTTTGCAATATTTTCAATCTAGTTAATGGGTTAGCTTTTATCTTGCAAGTTTAGGTGCTAGTTTCCAAATTTTACAAAGCTTAGTTTTAAGTTTCTTGTTGCATAAGTCATGTTAGTTAGCATGCATTTTTTCTTTCTCATCTCTTTATATTTTGTCATTTTTTTTTGTTGCCTAACATTTTCTCTACTACCATTGCATATTGCTTCACTAACCATTTTATGTTTCATGCACATTGAAAGCTCCAATTCATCTCCATCCTTTAAGATTAGGCTCCATTAATTTCTATGTAATATTTAGGTTAGTTTTGCTTCCTTTAAATTTCTTGCAAGACCATAGAATGTAAACTAGGGCCAATGTAAAAGACAATGGACACTATGATGATGTACACCGACACGCACACACGTTGTATGATTTACCGCTAGATGTATGCTTAGGAAACGCGAAACTTAGAAAAATATTATGCTTTTTTTTCCCAAAAAAAAAATTACACCTCACTTGAAAACCATTTTCGTAATAATCTTGGAGTCAAAACTCCACAACCTTTTTCCTTTTATTTTCTTAGTCAAAATGCAAATGAGCCATAAATTCCAACTTTAACCTTTTTTCTTTAATAATTGGAACAACCTCACTTTTTTTTTCCAAATCTCATGCCTTTAAGGCCCCTTTTCTCTTCTTCAAAATCATTTTCAAAATTAAAAACAAACTAACCCGCAAAAATCTTTTTGGAGGAGAACTACATGGAGTTTGATCCCTTAAAAGGGTATGTACGCAAGAGACCAAAATCTCTCCAAGTCCAATAAAATAAAATCCAAACCATCTTCTTTCCCCCATTCTTAAAAAACAACCTTTCCAAAAATAGCATTTAAAATAGAGCGTAAACATAGGTCAAGAAAAACGGCTCCTATAGAGTACTATAGTCGTTGCGGGTGCCTAACACCTTCCCGTAACGAAAACTGCCCCGAACTTAGAATTTCTAAGGGTTTTCTCAAGTTTTACCCTTCCCCAAAAAAAATAGAGACATCAATGATTGAAAGGGTCAAGCCTAGTTAATGACTTGACACCCGAAAATCGCGATGACAAGATTCAATTAGAAAATATAGATTCTGTTAGAAAATATATATTCAGTTAGAAAATAAAGATTTGATTAGAAAACATAGAGAGATGAGATCAGGTCTTTCGAATCCTCTAATGTTCCCCTAATTGGTATACTGCACTTTATTCTTATGAATGTTTCTCTAGTCCCACGATAGTTAACAAATTAGTCCTAATCAATCCCTTGAGTTAGGACCCTCTTCTTAAACTACAGCCCCTAATTCCTTAGGTGGTCTAATAATCTTCGAAGGATTAAACACGTTAACCTAATATCACTAACAAACGATTATCCATTCCTAGACTAACCATGTTTATTAGAACAATTCAATAGGTCTAAGTTGAAAGCTAGGGTCAGTAGTCATTCATTCTCACTAAATCATGTTTATATTTGATCAGGATATAAAAAGCATTAAGAACAATTGAATTGAATAAAAACTAGATTGTCATTCACAATAAATAGAGTTTCATCACAACAACATGGGTCAATTAGGGTTACATAGAATCATCTCAGACCTAATCTCTAAGAGATTTAGCTACTCATAATTGAGTTTACAAATAGCATAATCAATGAAAGAATTAAAACATACATAAACTGATAAAAGGATGAAGAAATCGCCGTCTCTGGATGTCAAAATCGCACTTTACTCTCCAAGATTCGTAACCCTTGTTTTCTGAATAGTCTTCAGCTTAAATAGGCACAGAATTTCGCCCAAAATCGGGTCACGTTTTAAGTAAATCGTGACACGTTTTTACCTTGTGTAACAAGAAACTGAATTAGGGTTTCACCAAATCGTGTCACGTTTTAGCCATCGTGACACGTTTGCCTCAATGTCGAAGCAATGCATTCTGCCTTGTCAAATCGTGTCACGTTTTAGACCCATCATGACACGTTTTTCTCTCTAGTGTTTCCTTCAATTTTCTTGCTTTTCTTGCTGCTCAAGTTGCCTTGTGAACTCCAAAACGTGATGAAAATGACACTAAAAATATCGAATAATTGACTGTCATCAGATGTATTCCTGTTGGAATAAAGTCTGTAGCATTCCTTGCTCTTAAGCTAAGAGGAGTAGGCAAGAGGTCAAAACCTCTCCAAGTCCAATAAAATAAATCCCAAACAATTCCTTCCCTCATTCTTAAAAACAACCTTTTCAAAAATAGCATTTAAAATAAAGCGTAAAAGATAAAACTAGAAAGACGGCTCCTATAGAGTACTATAGTCGTTACGGGTGCCTAACACCTTCCTGTAGCGAAAATTGCCCCGAACGTAGAATTTCTAAGGGTTTTCTCAATTTTACCCTTCCCCAAGAAAAATAGAGACATCAATGATTGAAAGGTTCAAGCCTAATTAATGACTTGACACCCAAAAATCGCAATGACAGAAATGGCGACTTCACTGGGGACTTTAGGGCTACGCCTAGTTTTTCATGCTTTATGTTTACGCTTTACTTTATTGTTATTATTTTCATGCAACGTGTGGGGTGAGAATATCAAAAGTCCTATACCTGGGCTGAGTGAACCTAAGATTAGGAAGAGATATAATCGACTATCCAATCCGGGGGTTGCCTCGTGTATTGGGTTACGCGATGAATCTCACATAGCTGAGGCATTTTGGGGGTGATGTTGTCGGCGTGTGTTGTCATGCTTAGGCACTTTACTTCCAATTGACCGATGAAGGCTATGGACCGTAGTTACCAAACCCATCTTTGGCCTTTTCTTAGGACGTAGTGCGGTGGCTAAACCGAGCGTTGTCTCAAAAATTAGTCGTCACGCGATACTACACTCAAACTAGACCTTCTTACAAATAATCATGGAACGGGCGTCGCCCTGTGCTACTATGATATACGTAAGAGAGGTTGCAGTTTGGGAACCTGTTTAGAACCATGGTTACTACTATCAAAGCCCTAGTCTCACCGGACGCCGCGTCCATTTGCAACCTTAACCCACCGTATTCTCTTTGTAGTCAAAATCATGCATACATGCATTCATGCATAAACTTTTTTCATGCATTTATCGAAAGGTCTAGACAAATTGAAAACTTTGTAAACATTCCATGTATGAAGAGGACTAAGTCTTACAAATTCAAGGAAGTCGATTTGGTTAGCCTAAGGGAGTTGGCGCTCAAAGTCAAGAATCCGACCGGGTTTCGTCTCCGATACGGTGGTTTGCTTACTATTCTCCGGACTAATGTGGAGGAGAAGTTGGTGCACACTCTCGTGCAATTCTATTATCCGGTCTTCCGTTGCTTCACTTTCCCGGATTTCCAGTTGGTTCCTACGCTTGAGTCTTATTCTTGTTTGTTGGGTTTACCTATAGCCGAGAGGACACCTTTCACAGGTCCCGGAGCTCCTCCTACTCCTTTGGTGATTGCTAAGGATCTTTATCTCAAGACTTCCGATGTGTCCAAGAATCTCACTACCAAATCTCACATCCAAGGTTTCACTTTGAAGTACTTACTTGAGCGGGCTAATCTCGAATCTACTTGTCAGGACACTCTTGAGGCTATTCTCGCACTACTTATCTACGGGCTCATTCTCTTCCCGAATCTCGACAACTTTGTGGACATGAGTGCTATTGAGGTTTTCCACTCCAAGAACCCGGTTCCTACTTTGTTAGCTGACACGTACCACGCCATCCATGATAGGACTCTCAAAGGTCGTGGATATATTCTTTGCTGTGTGCCTCTCCTATATAGGTGGTTTATTTCTCACCTTCCAAGCTCTTTCCATGCCAACTCGGAGAATTGGTCTTACTCGCAGCGGATTATGGCTCTCACTCCCGATGAGGTGGTTTGGATTACTCCGGCAGCTCGAGTCAAGGAGATCATTACTGGTTGCGGAGATTTCCTCAATGTACCTCTTCTCGGTACCCGGGGAGGAATCAACTACAATCCTGAGTTAGCCATGAGACAGTTCGGCTTCCCTATGAGAGCGAAACCCATCAATCTTGCTACATCCCAGGAGTTCTTTTACTATTCCAATGCCCCCACCGGGCAAAGGAAAGCTTTTACAGATGCTTGGTCTAAGGTTCGAAGGAAGGATGTGAAGCATTTGGGTGTGAGATCCGGTATAGCGCATGAGGCCTATACTCAGTGGGTGATTGATCGAGCCGAAGAGATTGGCATGCCTTATCCTGCTATGAGACATGTTTCCGCGTCTGTTCCATCCAGGCCATTACCTTTGCTTCCTGCAACCCAGGAGATGTATCAGGAGCATCTAGCTATGGAGAGTCAGGAGAAACGGGCATGGAAAGCCCGATACAATGAAGCCGAGAACTTGATTTTGACTTTGGATGGTAGAGATGAGCAGAGGGATCATGAGAATCGAATGTTGAAAAGAGAGCTAGCCAAAGCTAGGAAAGAACTCGAGGAAAAAGATAAGCAGCTTATGAGAGATTCCAAGAGAGCTAGAGGTCGTCGGGAATTCTATGCCAGATACTGCAGTTCGGCTCCAGAGTCTGATTCTGAGGAGTACCCTGTCACTCCATAGGTTTAGATGATCATGTTGGTTGTATTATGAGGCCCACTCCCTTTGGCTCAACGTTTCAAAAGATTTATCTCTACAGCTTTCTAGTCCCTTCATTCTCTCCTAAAAGAAAAATGTTTACAAAATTTCTAATTTGTTTAAGGGATCCTTTCGATAACCAAAAAGAGTCATTTTTGCATCTGCATTTGTACATATCATGCATCATATGCATCGTTCCTCGGTCATGAAAAAACTTCCAAGTGCTCATTGCCTCCTGGTTCTTCTGCCGCAGTGTGAAAAGTGGCTCGTGCTCGAAAGACTGATCAACCTACCAGAGTACATCAGACTAGACAATACAGAAGGAGGAATCAGGTAGCCATGGAAGAAGAAAACGCACAGCTCCATACCGAATTGGCGTCTGTGAGGGAAGAGCTGGCTAAAGCTCACGATGTTATGACTGCTCTGTTGGCTGCCCAGGAACAACCAGCCTCGTCTGCTCCGGCGACTACTGAGCCAATTCCAACAGCATCTCTCGATGACCGCTTTGCTATGCCAAGGGGATACCCATACGGACTCCCATCTTTCTTTGCTCCTGATCCCACAGCAGGAACTTCTAGTGCTGCCAATGGTAACCAAATCCCCGTCCCAGGGCATGCCTCTTTTCACGCTACTCTGCCTCAATCAACGGTCTTCACTGACCCAATAGTACATTCCATGCCTCAAAACACCACCGCCGATACTCACCGTGGGAAGTCTCCCATGACCGGAACTATGGAAGAGAGGATGGAGGAACTTGCCAGAGAACTCCGTCGTGAAATCAAAGCTAACCGTGGACGTGGTGATCTTGTCAAGACTCACGATCTCTGCCTAGTACCAAGGGTAGATGTCCCTAAAAAGTTCAAAGTCCCAGAATTCGACCGATACAATGGACTGACTTGTCCTCAGAATCATATCATCAAATATGTCCGGAAGATGGCCAATTACTCAGACAATGATTCGCTCATGATCCACTGTTTCCAAGACAGTTTGATGGAAGACGCTGCAGAATGGTATACTGGCCTGAGTAAAGATGACATTCGCACCTTCGATGATTTGGCTGCCGCCTTCAAGAGTCACTACGGGTTTAACACCAGGTTGAAGCCAAACAGGGAATTTCTCAGGTCCCTTTCTCAGAAGAAAGATGAAAGTTTCCGTGAGTATGCCTAAAGGTGGAGAGGGGCAGCCGCCCATATTACCCCTGCTCTAGATGAAGAGGAAATGACACAGACGTTTCTGAAGACGCTGAAGAAAGACTATGTTGAGAGAATGATCATTGCTGCTCTGAGTAACTTCTCCGAGATGGTCACCATGGGAACCCGTCTAGAAGAAGCTGTCAGAGAGGGTATCATTGTGTTTGAAAAGGGTGAGTCCTCAAATGCGTCAAAGAAGTATGGCAATGGCCATCACAAGAAGAAGGAGTCAGAGGTCGGGATGGTATCTACCGAGATCAATCAGTCCGTGGCCGCTGTTGCTCCCATCAATGCTACTCAGCTGCCTCTGCCGTACCAATACATGCAATACGCCCAACATCCATTCTTTCCACCATTCTACCATCAGTATCCTCCACCACCGGGCCAGCCTCAGGTCCCCGTCAACGCTATCGCTCAGCAAGTGCAACAACAACCACCGGTTCAACAACAACCGCAACAACAACAAGGTTCTTAGGCCCGACCATCTTTCCCTCCGATACCAATGCTATATGCCGAATTGCTCCCAACTCTGCTGCACAAAGGGTACTGCACAACCAGACCCGGCAAGCCTCCGCCCAACCCGTTACCTCCTCGGTTTCGTTCTGACCTCAGGTGCGATTTTCATCAAGGCGCTCTAGGCCACGATGTGGAAGGATGTTACGCTTTGAAGTATATTGTGAAGAAACTGATAGACCAAGGAAAGTTGTCTTTCGAGAACAATGTCCCGCATGTGCTCGATAATCCGCTCCCAAATCATGCTGCCGTGAACATGATTGAAGCATATGAAGAAACTCCCCGCCTTGATGTCCATAATGTTGCGACTCCTCTAGTACCACTGCATGTCAAGTTGTGCCAAGCCTCTCTGTTTAACCATGACCATGCCGCTTGCAATAAGTGTCTCCAGAATCCTATGGGCTGTGACGTAGTGCAGAACGACATCCAGAGCCTGATGAATGATAACTATCTGACAGCCAGCGACATTTGTGTGATTATGCCAGCCTTCCATGATACTCCCTTTAGGAGCACGTCTCCGAAAGAGAATGTTGAACCTCTAGTAATAAGGCTACCTGGGTCAATGCCCTTTGTTTCCACAAAAGTCGTTCCCTACAAGTACAGTGCAACTATGGTTGAGAATGGGATAGAAGTACCTCTGGTATCCCCAACTGTAGTGAGCAACATTGCTGAAGAGACGACTCTGAGGAGCGGCAGGGTCCGTCCCCCTTTGTTTCAAAAGAAGACAGCCGCGCCCGCCACGGCTCCGGTTGACCAAACAACTCCACTTCCAGTTCCTCCTGTTGCTAAAGATGTTCGCCGACTAGGTCGGTCTATTGAAGATTCTAATTTGGACGAAATCCTGAAGATAATCAAGAGATGTGGCTACAAGATTGTGGACGAGTTGTTACAAACCCCGTCGAAGATATCTATCCTATCTTTGCTCCTAAGCTCTGAAGCTCACAGGAACATCTTGCTAAAAGTGTTGGAGCAGGCGTATGTCGACCACGAGGTCACGGTGGACCAGTTTGGTGGTATAGTGGGAAACATCACCGCTTGCAGTAATCTCTGGTTCAGCGAAGACGAGCTCCCCGAGGCAGGGAAGCATCATAATTTGGCCCTACACATCTCTATGAATTGCAAAACTGACATGCTGTCAAATGTATTGGTAGATACCGGCTCGTCTCTGAATGTGATGCCCAAATCAACTCTGGACCAGCTAAGCTATCAGGGAGCACCTTTGAGGAGAAGTACTTTTCTGGTTAAAGCCTTCGACGGATCCCGCAAGAACGTTCTCGGTGAAGTGGATCTTCCTATGACTATTGGCCCTGAAACATTCCTAATCACTTTCCAGGTCATGGACATCGATGCTTCCTATAGTTGTCTCCTCGAAAGGCCGTGGATACATGAGGCCGGCGCGGTCACCTCCACTCTTCATCAAAAGCTGAAATTTGTGAGGAATGGTAAGCTTGTTACTGTACATGGAGAAGAAGCATACTTGGTTAGTCAATTATCGTCATTTTCTTGTATTGAAGCAGGGTCTGCTGAAGGGACTGCATTTCAAGGTTTGACTGTTGAAAGTACGGAGCCCAAGAAGGTCGGTGCCGCTATGGCTTCTTTGAAGGACGCGCAAAGGGCTGTTCAGGAAGGACAGGCTGCCGGTTGGGGTCAATTAATACAACTACTTGAGAATAAGCACAAGGAAGGTCTTGGGTTCTCCCCAACATCAGGAGTATCTACTGGAACGTTCTATAGTGCAGGGTTCACCAATGCAATTACTGAGGGTGCTACTGGGAGTGGTTCTAGGCCCGTGTTTGTTGTACCAGGAGGCACTGCAAAGAATTGGAATGTCGTTGACCTTCCGTTGATCATGCATGATTCCGAGTAATGTATCTTGTTGCTTAGGTCTTTGTTTTTCAAAATAACCATCTCTTCGCTCCGCCCAAAGCGAAAGTGATGTTTTTGTAAGGGCATGTTTGTTTCGGCATTGCCATTATTAATAAAAATTGTCGCTTCTTTCACGACTGCCTTTTTAATGCCTTTTCCCTTGGAAATGATGGTAATGCCAGAAAAAACCAAAACATCTGTATTTTCTTATTAATTTCAAAGATCTGCATGAAAAAATCTTTTCTAAAAAATCATCCAACCATAATCATGCAGATTGAACCACAATAAACCCGTTGAACACAGTGACCCTACGGTCCCTCCAGCTTTTGAATTCCCGGTGTTCGGAGCCGAAGATGAGGAGGATGATGATATACCAGATGAGATTACTCGACTACTTGAACAAGAGGAGAAAGCCATTCAGCCTCACCAGGAAGAGATTGAGTTGATCAACTTGGGTACCGAGGACAATAAGCGAGAGATCAAGGTTGGTGCTGCACTGGAAGAAGGGGTTAAGAAGAGGATCTTCCAACTTCTCCGAGAGTATTCAGATATTTTCGCATGGTCGTATGAAGATATGCCGGGTTTGGATCCCCAGATTGTAGAACACCGGATACCAACAAAGCCAGAATGTCCCCCTGTTAGACAAAAGTTGAGAAGGACTCGCCCTGACATGGCCCTCAAGATTAAGGGTGAGGTACAGAAGCAGATTGATGCAGGTTTCCTCATGACGGTTGAGTATCCCGAGTGGGTTGCTAATATTGTGCCCGTACCGAAGAAGGACGGCAAAGTTCGGATGTGTGTTGATTACAGAGATTTAAATAAAGCCAGTCTGAAAGACAATTTCCCACTACCTCATATTGACGTGCTTGTTGATAATACCGCTCAGTGTAAAGTGTTCTCCTTCATGGATGGATTCTCGGGATACAATCAAATCAAGATGTCACCCAAAGACAGGGAAAAGACGTCGTTCATCACTCCGTGGGGAACTTTCTGTTGCAAAGCAATGCCGTTCGGCCTGATAAATGCTGGTGCCACCTATCAGAGGGGGATGACCACGTTGTTCCACGATATGATTCACAAAGAAGTCGAGGTGTATGTGGATGACATGATTGTCAAGTCAAGCAATGAAGAGCAACATGTTGAATATTTGGCAAAGATGTTTGAAAGATTGAGAAAGTACAAGCTTCGACTGAATCCCAACAAGTGCACGTTTGGTGTCAGATCAGGGAAGCTGCTAGGGTTCATTGTCAGTCAAAGAGGCATTGAAGTAGATCCTGACAAAGTCCGAGCAATCCGTGAAATGCCGGCCCCGCAGACCGAGAAGCAAGTTAGAGGGTTCCTCGGGCGTCTGAACTATATCTCCCGATTCATATCTCACATGACTGCGACCTGCGGGCCAATCTTCAAGCTGCTCAGGAAGAATCAACCCATTGTGTGGAACGCTGAATGCCAGGAAGCTTTTGATAGCATCAAAAACTATTTGCTAGAGCCACCCATCCTTGTCCCGCCGGTGGAAGGGAGGTCGTTGATTATGTATCTGTCAGTGTTAGATGAATCCATGGGATGTGTGCTCGGTCAACAGGACGAGACTGGAAAGAAAGAGCATGCCATCTACTATCTGAGCAAGAAATTCACTGACTGTGAGACTCGGTGTAACACCCCGTTTTTCCCAACATAAAAATTTCTTTAAAAAGTTAATCATGCATCAGAGTAAGCACATAAACAGGGCATCACATTTCTAAAACATCTCATGTTAATGAATAAATAAACATTAAATCTTCATAAAATATTAATCATTATCGCAGCGGAATAATCATGAACAAAAGCATCTCAAAAGTCTTTGGCACACAGGCCTCAGCAACGCCTTATTAACAACATCTTCAAAATAACATAATCATATAAAATAACATAAATACGCAAGGAACAGAGAAAATAAAGAAGATCCCCTATCCCGTTACGTATCAGAGCACCTAGACTCGACTGCAGAAATCCTCACACGTCTGCACCTAATCTTGGTTACCTGCACTTGCCCACGAGGCGGCAATTCCAGCAGAAGGGGTGAGATTCACAAATAATTATATTAAACATGTAATTAAATAATCACAATTCAACAACCAAACATAATTCATCATATCACAGATAAACATCTAGCAATTAGAACATCAACATAAACAACACATCGTTTAGCAGCGTCATAATCAACATCATAAACATCTTAGTAAACATCTTAGACGACACGACTCGACATCATCACTTGACTATGCAACCCTACGTCTTATATGCATGTGGTACCAATCCAGGGCATGAGCCCTCGTCGCTATGAGCATAAATATACTCCAAGGCATAAGCCTTCGTCGCTGGTGAGCAAAGCTCCAGGGCATAAGCCCTCGTCGCTGGTGAGTAAAAACTCCAGGGCATAAGCCCCCATCATAGAATGAGTATGCATGAGACTCAATGCAATTTTAACTTAAACAAGTTAACATCATAAACGTCTTAATAACCATCTTAATCATCATGGACTGACACATGCAGTAACTATACATAAGTAAATAGCAACATGGCAGCAAGTACATCATACATATAACATCCATAGTGCAAGCATCGCAAGTAAATCAAACATTCATAACTTAATTAATTCATATATCACACATAAACTTCATAAAATCATCATAAACAATCTCAATCATCATGTATTATCATCACAGATCATATTAAACTTCAGTAAAAGTCCCAGAAGCTACCCAAAGGTCATCTCTCATGGTTCTATGCGAAACAGTTCGCAAACAACACAAGGTTCTGGGTTCTGACTTAACTCGCTATGGCGAGTGGGATAGCTCGCCTCGCGAGTACTAAGGTCCTGCTCGCTATGGCGAGTTGGAGTGCTCGCCTCGCGAGCTCTAGGGTAATGCTCGCTATGGCGAGCTGGGTTGCTCGCCTCGCGAGCGATCTAGGTCTGCTCGCCGCGGCGAGTGGCATAGCTCGCCCAGGCGAGCGATGAACAGACTGCTACGGGTTCTGCGAAAATCACACAAAAGTTTCCCAAATTCATCATCTAAATCATCTAAACTCTCAGAAACATCATCATTATGGTTAATCTACGTTCTGTACTCATCCTACACATCTGTTCTACAGCTTTATGGCTTAATTCATGGTTTTTTCTCAATTTTAACCTAATTCCAATTCTCACAAAACTCAATCCTACGTTGTTAATTCTGATTAGATGCATTACAGATCAACATAATTAAGTGCTAGGCTCACCCTTACCTGGTAATAGCAGAAAATCGCAGCCCTAAGCTCTCTCTCTCTTCACGCAGCCGTTTTCCTCTTTTTTCCAAAACTCTGACAACGCGTACTGACTCTCTTGACCTAATTTTCCCCTTTATATACTCCCAACAAATCTTATCTTATTTACTCTTTCTCCCACATAACTCTCTAAAATCCAAAACTAACCCACAACTAAATATTTTATTTTATTTTCAAATCTTATTTTATTAAACAATAAAATAAGTCGCCACGTCACATAAAATCATATTAAATCTCCACTTAACATCACATAATATATATAAAAATATATAGCAATTTTTCAAATAAATCAAATAACTAAATAATCAAAAATGGGCGTTACAACTCTCCCCAACTTAAAAGATTTTCGTCCTCGAAAATTACCTCAAGCAAACAACTCAGGGTACGACTCTAGCATCTTACTCTGTAACTCCCACGTCAAGCTTTCGCCAGTCGCTCCCGACCAAACGACTCTAACGAGAGGTATCTCCTTGCCCCTCAGCGTCTTCGTCTTTCTGTCATCAATTCTCACAGGTAAGGTCTCAACCGTAAGGTTGTCCCTAACTTGCACAAGTACACACACTCTCAACAAATCTTCCAACGACTGAATCGTCCTCTCCGACTGACCATCTGTCTGCGGATGATAAGCCGAACTCAACCTCAACTGAGAACCTAACGCCTCTTGCAAACTCTTCCAAAACCTAGAAGTAAACCTCGGGTCTCTATCTGATACGATGCTCGAAGGAACACCATGCAACTTCACAATCTCCTTGACATAGATCTCTGCCAACTGAGCAACAGGAAAAGTAATATTGATCGGTAGAAAATGAGCCGACTTCGTCAATCTATCAACAATCACCCAAATAGCGTCATTCCCTTTAGGAGTATTCGGCAAGCTCGTCACAAAATCCATGGATATACTATCCCATTTCCACTCTGGCACATCTAAAGGTACCATCATACCAGCAGGTTTCTGATGCTCGACTTTCGATTTCTGACAAACCAAACAAGAATAAACAAACTGTGCCACGTCACGTTTCAACCCAGACCACCAAAACATCTTCTTTAAATCATGATACATCTTCGTAGCTCCCGGATGAATACTCAAGCTACTTCTATGACTCTCTGCAAGAATCATCTTCTTCATTTCCTCATTATCAGGTATGCAAATCCTACCTCGAAATCTCAACACTCCTTGATCATCCACTTTAAAGTCACTATCATCCGTCTGATTACTAGCAACCAACAAGTCCACAAACTTAACATCTTCTTTCTGCGCCTCTTTGATACTTTTCAAGAAATCACTATCAATTTTCAACATTCCTAGCTTTACACTCTGAGGCGTTCTTTCACAAACTAAACTCAAATCTCTAAACTGTTCCAACAACTCGAATTCCTTCACCATCATAGCGGACATATGCAAAGTCTTCCTACTCAAAGCATCTGCAACCACATTAGCTTTGCCCGGATGATAATTCAAACCAAAGTCATAATCTTTTAACAATTCAAGCCACCTTCGTTGTCTCATATTCAATTCCTTCTGATCAAACAAGTACTTCAGACTCTTGTGATCACTAAACACCTCAAACCTCGAACCATACAAGTAATGTCTCCATATTTTCAATACAAAGACCACAGCTGCCAACTCTAAGTCATGCGTCGGATAATTCTTCTCATGAATCCTCAATTGCCTTGAAGCATAAGCTACCACTTTACCATCTTGCATAAGAACACCACCTAAACCCAACTTGGACGCATCACAATATACCACAAAAGGTTCATCAGGCTTCGGCAAACTCAAGACTGGAGCCGTCGTCAACCGCTTCTTCAACTCATTAAAACTTTTCTCACAATGAACATCCCACACAAAGGATTTACCTTTACACGTCAACTGCGTTAACGGAAGAGCCAACTTAGAAAATCCTTCTATAAATCTTCGATAATAACCAGCTAGACCCAAAAAGCTTCTAATCTCAGTAACCGACTTAGGAGTCTCCCATTGCGATACCGCTTCAACTTTAGACGGATCAACCGCAATGCCATTGCCAGAAATAACATGACCAAGAAAACTTACTTCCTTCAACCAGAACTCACACTTGGACAACTTAGCAAAAAGCTTCTTCTCTTTCAACACTTGCAAGACGATCTTCAAATGCTCAGCATGCTCTTCTTCAGTCTTAGAATAAACCAGAATATCATCAATGAATACCACAACAAAACGGTCCAAATAAGCATGGAAGATTCTATTCATATACTCCATAAATACGCCAGGTGCGTTAGTAACACCGAAAGGCATCACCGTATACTCATAATGTCCATAGCGCGTCCTAAACGCCGTCTTCTGCATATCTTCATCCTTCACTTTAATCTGATGGTAACCCGATCTCAAATCTATCTTGCTAAATACACAAGCACCCACCAACTGATCCATCAAGTCGTCAATTCTCGGAAGTGGATACCTATTCTTTATCGTTACTTTATTCAACTGACGATAGTCGATGCACAACCTCATACTTCCATCTTTCTTCTTGACTAACAACACTGGAGCTCCCCACGGTGAAACACTTGGTCTCACGAACTTCTTATCAAGCAAATCCTCTAGCTGTTTCTTTAGCTCCGCCAACTCAGAAGCTGACATACGATAAGGCGTCATAGACACAGGCTTCGTTCCAGGAATAAGATCAATCGAAAATTCAACTTCTCGTTCTGGAGGTACATCAGGAATCTCATCTGGGAAAACTTCAGGAAAGTCGCATACCACTTGTAGCTTATCAATCACTGCTTGATTCTCAATAGATAAAGACGCCATCAAAGAAAACATCATAATTCCATCGCGTTCCAGCTGCTTCAACTGTTTAGTAGATAAGAATTCTGCGCCACTCTCTTCCTCGGGAGAAGAAAAATGCACCGTCTTGCTAAAACAATTAATCAGAACATGATTGTACTCTAACCAATTCATCCCCAAGATCACATCCATCCCAACCAACGGTAGACATACTAAATCAATCTCAAAATCACGACCAAACATAGACACAGGACATCTTAAACACACAAGGTGTTATACCCTCATTTTGGACCTAAAAATACTCATTCAAACTCCTCTACTATTTTCTAATACTTTCAAATTCACCGTGTTTTCTACTGTGCTTCAGCTGCGTGCGTCACTGTCTCTGTCTTTTAATTCTTGCATAAAATCATACAAAAGGGTATTTTGGTCATTTCCCGCAATGGAACTCATTTTAGTCCCTACAATTTGTCCCTGAGTCTTTTCAATTTGTTTGCATGAATCATTGATCAAATTTTGTACAAAATCGTCTTGGTTCTGCATCTGAGTCAGTTTGAGTCGTTTTCGCCCCCAGGGGCATTTTAGTCTTTTCACATTGTTCAAGTTTTGGGCAGAGAGGTATTTTAAAATACCTCATTTTGGTAGTTTGTACGTTTTAGTCCATTTTGTCAATTTTAACTGTTTCACTTTACGTTGCATTTCAGATTACATTTTTTAACCAATTTTATTATTATTGCATTTTAGTCCCAATACTTTCAAAAATTGCAATTCAGTCCAGATTTTACATTTTAATTGCAGATGTGTCCAATTCCGATTTTCAAAACAGTCCAATTCAGTTTTAATTTCAGAGGTCCGAATTCTTTAATAAATTGCAAAACAGTCCCAAATTTTCCAAAATTGCATTTTAGTCCTTTTTTTCAGTTCAGTCCACAAGTGCCACGCAAGCTGTCCAAGTCCACATGTCACAAGCTCATTGGATCAGGTACACACATGGCAGCTTATAAATAGGGTACAGTGTCAGAATCAGGGTAAGAATCATCAAATTCAAGAGCCACATCATCACAAACAGAAGAGAAATTTCTCTCTCTTTTCAGTTAGATCAAAATTCACAAATCCAGAAAAAGTTCAAGAACATTCAAACCCTAACCGTTTTTCCAGAATTGAAATTCAACACAGAAGCTACAAAAATTCGCGAAGTTCTCAGTGATTCATACCGAATCATCATCACCGAACCTCTTTCCACCGCAATTCAAGTGCGAGTTCGCCACCGTTGATGGCAAACTTCGAGCACGATCACGGTGGAACCGCATTCAGAGAAGAGAAGAAGAAGAAATTCGAAGAAAATTGAATCGGTGAAGAAGAAGAAGGAAACCTACCGATTAAACTCGAATTCAAGCCAAGAATCAATTAAACAGAAGAAATTCAAGGTATTCCGGATTCAGTTCAAATCTCCGAAACAAATCAGGTAAAAAACTCCTCAAAATTCATCTGCATATCATAACGGTAACCAAAAACAAGATCGATGTAAACCTCAAAGAGTTGAAACCGTTTCGATTCAAGAAAATTATTTCGAAACCCTAAAAAACGTAAAAAACATGTGAAGCTTCAAAGATTCACAACGAGTGAAAACCGTTGCGAATCCGAGAGGATCCACGGAAGTTCAAAGCAAGAAAAGCGGAAAATGACGAATCGGAACGGTTTACGACGGCGACGAGGATTACACCGATTTCGTGAGTTTCGAAGCTTTGTATGTTTGATTGATGCATAAAACAACATGAAAGAGCGATTAAGGACGATCTAGCATGAATCTGGACCGATTTAGGATAGTTAGGGTTTAGTGTTCTTGGGGACGAGGAAGAAAGAGAAAGAATGAGAGAAATGAAGGAATCTGGGTTCCTAGCCCTTTTATACACACACTGGGTCGGGTTGACCCAAAACCCGGTCCATTTCCTCTTTTTACTGGCCGTTTGATTCAGATCCTGATGGATCTGGATCAATCCAACGCTCCTGGAGCGTTAGCTTGATCCGGATCCATCAGATCCGTGGGTTTGGGCCGTAGATCCATGGGCTTTAAGATTTTTGGTGTTTCTTTGATTTTTGTTGCCAATTACACCTTTCTCTCTTGCTGTTTGAACTCCTGGCATGCTATAATTTTATTGAATACTTTGGTAATTTTTTCTATGGGGTTCTTGGTATATCTTTGACTGTTTGATGATGATTTTTCATGTTAAGATTGATAAAAATGATAGGGGTAAATTTCTTTTTTTTTATTTGGTATGTTTTGGTGCTTTTTTGTGAATTTCTTTGTGTGATTTTTAGTTCAAATTCGTATCACATGATTCTAGTGCTTGGCCTTAGATTGCATGATTTTGTCCCCTCTGATTCCATGATAATACATTTGATCTTAGCAAGGTTAATTCTCTTTTGTTTTTGTGTAATATTTTCAACCTTGTTAAAACTTGAATTTTGCGATATTTCTCATGTTCTTGTTAAAATTGATTCTTGATTACAGTTTTGTGACGTTTTGTCAACTTTGTTAAATGTGATTCCTGATTACAATGGTGTGATATTTTGCAATTATGTTAAATTTGATTCTTGATACCAATTTTGTGATATTTTGCAATTATGTTTAGTTTGATTCTTGATACCAATTGTGTGATATTTTGCAATTATGTTTAGTTTGATTCTTGATACCAATTGTGTGATATTTTGCAATCTTGTTTAGTTAGAGTTTTGATGCCAATTTTGTGATATTTTGCAATTTTTGTTTAGTGTGACTTTATGCTAATTTTTGTGATAGTTTACCATTTTGTTTAGGATTAGTGTTTCATTATTATTTCATCTTGTTTTACTAACCACTTTACTCTATGTTTCATGCATACTAAGCATCTCATCTCATTCCCATTTCTTCCTTTAACTCTTTCATGGAACGTTCAACTAATTCTCATGCAATGTTTAGGCAGTTTACTTTTCTTTAATTTCATGCAAGATCATAGAATGTAAATTAGGACCCGATGTAAAGGACTATGGACTATAATGATGTACACCGACACAAGCACCGACACGCACACACGTTGTATGTTTACCGCTAGATGTATGTTTAGGAAACGCGACACTTAGAAAATATGCATTTTTTTAAAAATAAACTAACTCTTCACTCAAATCTTTTTGCAATAAAGTGGAGTCAAAACTCCACAAATTTTTCCTTTATTTTCTTAAGCAAAATCAAAATAAATCTTAAATCTTCAACTTTAACCGTTTTGTGAATAAATTGGACTAACCTCACTTGTTTCCAAATCTCATGCCTTTGAGGCCTCTCATCTTTTTCTTCAAAACCATTTTCAAAATTAAAATTGAACCAACCCACAAAAATATTTTGGAAGAGAACTACATGGAATTTTGATCCCTTAAAAGGGTATGTAGGCAAGAGACTCAAAATCTCTCCAAGTCCAATAAAAACAACATCCAAAATCTTCTTTCTCTCATTCTTAAAATCAACCCCTCTTTTTTACAAATAGCGATAAAAGCAAAGCGTATACGTAAAGCATAGCAAAACGGTTCCTATAGGATACTATAGTCACCGCGATGCCTAACACCTTCCCGTAGTGAAATCAGCCCCGAACTTAGAATTTCTAAGGTTTTCTCTCGATTTTACCTTTCCCCAAAAAAATAGAGATATCAATGATTGAAAGGTTCAAATCTAATCAATGATTTGACACCCGAAAATCACGATAACAGAAATGGCGACTTCACTGGGGAATTAGTTTTTAGGGCTACGCCTAGTTTTTCATGCTTTATGTTTTACGCTTTGCTTTATTGTTATTATTTTCACGTAACGTGTGGGGTGAGAATATCAAAAGCCCTATACTCGGGCTGAGTGAACTTAAGATTAGAAAGAGATATAATCGACAGTCCATTCCAGGGGTTGCCTCGTGCATTGGATTACGCGATCAATCTCACATAGCTGAGGCATTTTGGAGGTGATGTTGTCGGCGTGTGTTGTCATGCTTAGGCACTTTACTTCCAATTGACCGATGAAGGCTATGGACCGTAGTTACCAAACCCATCCTTGGCCTTTCTTAGGACGTAGTGCGGTGGCTAAACCGAGCGTTGTCTCGAAATTTAGTCGTCACGCGATACTACACCCAAACTAGACCTTCTTACGGATAATCATGGACAAGCGTTGCTTTGTACTACCATGATATACGGAAGAGAGGTTGTGGTTTGGGAACTTTATAGAACCCTGGTTACTACTATCAAAGCCTTAGTTTCACCGGACACCGTGTCCATTTGTTACTCTAGCCCACCGTGCTTCCTTTGTTAAACAAAATCATGCATACATGCATTCATGCATAAACCTTTTTACATGCATTTATCAAAGGGTATAGACAAACTAAAATTCTTTGCAAATATAACCAGGCATGAAGAGGACTAAGTCTTACAAGTTCAAAGAAATCGATTTGGCTAGCCTAAGGGAGTTGGCACTTAAGGTTAAGAATCCGACTGGGTTTCGTCTTCGATACGGTGGTTTGCTTGGTATTATTCGGACTAATGTAGAAGAGAAGCTGGTGCACACTCTGGTGCAATTCTATGACCCGGTTTTCCGTTGCTTCACTTTCCCGGATTTTCAGTTGGTTCCTACACTCGAGGCTTATTCTTGCTTATTGGGTTTACCTATAGCCGAGAGGGTACCCTTCACAGGCCCAGGATCTTCTCTTACTCCTCTGGTTATTGCTAAGGATCTTTATCTCAAGACTTCCGATGTGTCTAAGAATCTCGTTACCAAATCTCACATTCAGGGTTTCACTTTGAAGTACTTACTTGAGCGGGCTAATCTCGAATCTACTTGTCAGGACACTCTTGAGGCTATTCTTGCACTACTCATCTATGGGCTCGTTCTTTTTCCGAATCTCGACAACTTCGTGGACATAAATGCTATTGAGATCTTCCATTCCAAGAACCCGGTTCCTACTTTGTTAGCTGACACATACCACGCCATCCATGATCGGACTCTCAAGGGCCGTGGATTTATTCTTTGCTGCATACCTCTTCTATATAGGTGGTTTATTTCTCACCTCCCGAGTTCTTTCCATGCCAACACGGAGAATTGGTCTTATTCGCAGCGGATTATGGCTCTTACTCCCGATGAGGTGGTTTGGATCACTCCAGCAGCTCGAGTCAAGGAGATTATCACTGGTTGTGGGGATTTCCTCAATGTACCTCTTCTCGGTACCCGGGGAGGAATCAACTACAATCCCGAGTTGGCCATGAGACTGTTTGGTTTCCCTATGAGAGCAAAGCCCATCAACCTTGCTACATCTCAGGAGTTCTTTTACTATTCCAATGCTCCCACCGGGCAAAGGAAAGCTTTTACAGATGCTTGGTCTAAGATTCGTAGGAAAGATGTGAAACACTTGGGTGTGAGATCCGGTATTGCTCATGAGGCCTATACACAGTGGGTGATAGACCGAGCTGAGGAGATTGGCATGCCTTACCCTGCTATGAGGCATGTATCGGCATCTACTCCGTCTAGACCATTACCGTTGCTTCCCGCGACTCAGGAGATGTATCAGGAGCATCTAGCTATGGAGAGTGAGGAGAAGCGAGCATGGAAAGCCCGCTACAGTGAGGCTGAGAACTTGATCATGACTTTGGATGGCAGAGACGAACAGAAGGATCATGAGAACCGGATGCTGAAGAAGGAACTAGCCAGAGTTAGGAAAGAGCTTAAGGAGAAGGATGATCTATTGAGGAGAGACTCCAGGAGAGTCAGAGGTCGTCGAGATTTCTTTGCCAGTTATTGTGGTTCAGCTTCGGACTCGGATTCCGAATACTACCCAGTCACTCCTTAGTTCTGGATGATAGGATGGACTTTTGATTATGTTGTTTGTTCAGTTTATGTTTCGGAAGCCTACTCCCTTGGCTCAATTTATCAAAACAACTTGCCTTGAATAATTTGTTAGTCCAATAATATTTGCAAAGAATTCTAATTTGTCTAGAAAACCCTTTGGTAATAAAAGAGTCATTTTTGCATCTGCATTTGCACATATCATGCATCATATGCATCATTCATCTGTCACAAAAAAACTTCCAAGTGCTCATTGCCTCCTGGTTCTTCTGCCGCAGTGTGAAAAGTGGCTCGTGCTCGAAGGACCGATCAACCTACCAGAGTACATCAGACTAGACAATACAGAAGGAGGAATCAAGTAGCTATGGAAGAAGAGAATGCACAGCTCCGTACTGAACTAGCTTCTGTGAGGGAAGAGTTAGCTAAAGCTCTCGACGCCATGACTGCTCTGATGGCCGCTCAAGAACAACCAGCCTCGTCTACTCCAGAGACCACTGAGGCAATTCCAACGTCATCTCTCGATAACTGCTTTGCCATGCCAAGGGGATACCCATACGGGCTCCCACTTTTCTTTGCTCCTGATCCCACAGCAGGCGCTTCCAGTGCTGCCAACGGTAACCAAATCCCCGTCTCAGGGCAGGCTTCTCTCCACACTACTCTGCCTCAGTCGACCGTCTACACAGACCCGATTGTGCACTCTACGCCTCAGGGCGCCAATGCTAATGATTACCGTGGAAAGACTCCTGTATTGGGAACTATGGAAGAAAGAATGGAGGAGCTTGCCAGAGAACTCCGTCGCGAGATCAAGGCCAACCGCGGGAGCAGTGACCTCGTCAGAACCCACGATCTTTGTTTAGTGCCGAGGGTGGATGTCCCCAAGAAGTTCAAGGTCCCGGAATTTGACCGCTACAATGGGTTGACCTGCCCCCAGAACCATATCATCAAGTACGTCCGGAAGATGGCTAACCATGCAGAAAATGATTCACTTATGATCCATTGCTTCCAGGACAGCCTAATGGAAGATGTCGCGGAATGGTATACCGGTTTGAGCAAGGATGATATTCGTACTTTTGATGATCTGGCTACTGCTTTTAAGAGCCACTATGGATTCAACACCAGGCTCAAGCCGAATAGGGAATTCCTCCGGTCTCTTTCTCAGAAAAAGGACGAAAGCTTTCGCGAATATGCCCAGAGATGGAGAGGGGCAGCTGCCCGTATCACTCCCGCTTTGGACGAGGAAGAAATGACTCAAACATTCTTGAAGACCCTGAAGAAAGATTATGTTGAAAGAATGATTATTGCTGCCCCAAGCAACTTCTCTGAGATGGTCACTATGGTGACCCGCTTGGAGGAAGCTGTCCGAGAGGGGATTATCGTGTTTGAGAAAGGTGAGTCCTCGAATGCACCAAAGAAGTACGGCAATGGTCACCATAAGAAAAAGGAATCAGAAGTTGGAATGGTGTCCGCCGGAACCAATCAGTCTGCCACTGCCGCTCTTGTCAATGCTACACAACTGCCTCAACAGTACCAGTACCTACAGTATGCCCAGCATCCGTTCTATCCGCCGTTCTATCATCAATACCCTCCACTACCGGGCCAACCTCAGGTCCCTGTTAATGCCATCGCCCAACAAATGCAACAACAACCGCAACAACAACAACAAGGCCCTCAATCTAGACCATCTTTCCCGCCGATACCGATGGCGTACGCTAAACTACTCCCGACTCTGTTACATAAGGGGTATTGCACCACTAGACCTGGCAAGCCTCCGCCAAACCCACTGCCTCCCAGGTTCCGCTCCGATCTCAGATGTGATTTCCACCAAGGCGCCCTAGGTCATGATGTAGAAGGTTGCTACGCTCTGAAATATATTGTGAAGAAGTTGATCGACCAGGGAAAGCTATCTTTTGAAAACAATGTCCCACATGTGCTCGACAATCCACTCCCCAACCATGCCGCCGTGAATATGATTGAAGTGTGCGAAGAAATCCCTCGTCTCAATGTCCGTAATGTTGCTACTCCTCTAGTGCCGCTACATATCAAGCTGTGCCAAGCTTCCTTGTTTAGCCACGACCACGTTGCTTGCTGTGAATGTCTTCAGAACCCTATGGGTTGCAGCGTAGTTCAGGCTGATATCCAAAGCTTGATGAATGACAACTACCTGACTACCAGTGATGTTTGTATGATAGTGCCGATTTTCCACGATACTCCGGTCAAGAATGCGCCCGTCAGGAAGGACGTTGAACCGTTGGTCATACGGTTGCCTGGTCCAGTGCCATATACTTCTGCAAAAGCCATCCTGTACAAGTACAGTGCGACTATGTTGGAAAACGGGAAAGAAGTACCTTTGGTGTCCTCAAGCACAGTAGGCAGTATCGCTGAAGTGACGGCTTTGAGGAGCGGCAGGGTCCGGCCCCTCTTGTTTCAAAAGAAAGATGATGTGCCAGTTGCGATCCCTGCTGATAAGACTACTCCATTGTCAATCCCTCCTGTTGTTGAAAATACTAGCCGTCCAGGCCAGTCCATCGAAGATTCCAATCTGGATGAGATTTTAAAGATAATCAAGAAAAGCGATTATAAGATCGTTGACCAGCTATTACAAACCCCTTCGAAGATATCCATCTTGTCCCTACTCCTTAGTTCGGAGGCTCACAGGAATGTACTGTTGAAGGTGTTGGAACAAGCATATGTCGACCACGAAGTCACAGAGGATCAATTTGGTGGGATAGTGGCTAACATCACTGCTTGCAGTAACCTTTGGTTTGGTGAAGATGAACTTCCAGAGGCAGGGAAGCACCACAACTTGGCCCTGCACATTTCCATGAACTGCAAAGCAGATATGCTGTCCAATGTGTTGGTAGACACTGGGTCGTCGTTGAATGTGATGCCTAAGTCAACTTTGGATCAGTTAAGTTGTCAAGGAGTTCCTTTGAGAAGGAGTACTTTCCTAGTCAAGGCTTTCGATGGTTCTCGTAAAACTGTGCTTGGAGAAGTAGATCTCCCCATGACTATTGGTCCTGAAACATTCATGATTACTTTCCAGGTTATGGACATAGATGCCTCTTACAGTTGCCTCCTCGGGAGACCGTGGATACATGAGGCCGGTGCAGTCACTTCTACCCTCCATCAGAAGCTAAAGTTCGTAAGGAATGGTAAACTTGTGACAGTACATGGGGAAGAGGCTTATCTGGTCAGTCAGTTATCATCCTTCTCTTGCATCGAAGCTAAATCCGCCGAGGGGACTGCATTCCAGGGTTTGGTTATCGAAGGTGCAGAGCCCAAGAGAGCTAGTGCTGCTATGGCTTCGTTGAAAGATGCGCAGAAAGCCGTTCAGGAGGGTCAGGCCGCCGGTTGGGGCCAATTGATACAGCTGCTGGACAACAAACGCAAAGAGGGTCTCGGTTTCTCTCCGACGTCAGGCGTATCAACTGGAACGTTCCGTAGTGCTGGATTTGCCAATGCAATTCTTGATGGTGGTGATGAAAGAGGGTCTAGGCCCACATTTGTGATACCAGGAGGCATTGCAAAGAACTGGAACGTTATCAATCTCCCTGTGTTTGTGCATGATTCTAAGTAATATGTCTTGCTGTCTAGGCTTTTATTTTCAAAATAACAATCCTTCCACCCCGCCCGAGGCGGAAGTGACACTTTTGTAAAGGGCATGTTTGTTCCGACATCACCATTATCAATAAAACGTCGTTTCTTTCACGACTCTGTTTCTTTCTTTAATGCTTTTCCCTTGGAAATAATGGTAATGCCAGAAAAAAACCAAAACATCTGCATTTTCTTATTAATTTCAAAGATCTGCATGAAAATTATTTTCTAAAAATCATCCAATCATGTCACGCAGATCGAACCAAAATGAACCCGTTGAACACAGTGACACTATGTTTCTCCAAACTATTGAATCCCCGGTGTTTGAGGCCGAAGATGAGGATAGTGATGTCATACCAGATGAGATTGGCCGATTGCTTGAGCAAGAGGAGAAGACCATTCGGCCTCATCAGGAGGAAATCGAACTAATCAACCTGGGTACCGAGGATAACAAACGAGAGATCAAGGTCGGTGCTGCATTAGAGGAAGGTGTCAAGAAAAGGATCTTCCAGCTTCTCCGGGAGTATTCAGATATTTTTGCATGGTCGTATGAAGACATGCCGGGTTTGGATCCCCAAATCGTGGAACATCGGATACCGACAAAACCAGACTATCCCCCTGTCAGACAAAAGTTGAGGCGGACTCGGCCGGACATGGCTCTGAAGATCAAAGGTGAAGTGCAGAAACAGATCGATGCGGGTTTCCTCATGACAGTTGAATATCCTGAGTGGGTTGCTAATATTGTGCCTGTGCCAAAGAAGGATGGTAAGGTCCGGATGTGTGTTGATTACAGAGATTTGAATAGAGCAAGCTTGAAGGACAATTTCCCACTACCTCACATCGATGTACTTGTTGATAATACTGCCCAGTGCAAGGTGTTCTCCTTCATGGACGGATTTTCTGGCTATAACCAAATTAATATGTCACCCAAAGATAGGGAGAAGACGTCGTTCATCACTCCGTGGGGAACTTTCTGTTGTAAAGCAATGTCGTTCGGTCTAATAAATGCTGGTGCTACCTACCAAAGGGGGATGACCACATTGTTCCATGACATGATTCACAAGGAAGTCGAAGTGTACGTGGATGACATGATTGTCAAGTCAAGCGATGAAGAACAACACGTGGAGTATTTGGCAAAGATGTTTGAAAGGTTGAGGAAGTATAAGCTTCGGCTGAATCCAAACAAGTGTACGTTCGGTGTTAGATCAGGGAAGTTGTTAGGATTCATTGTCAGCCAAAAAGGCATCGAAGTAGATCCTGACAAAGTCCGAGCTATCTGTGAAATGCCGGCCCCGCAAACCGAGAAGCAGGTCAGAGGATTCCTCGGGCGTTTGAACTACATTTCTAGATTTATATCCCACATGACTGCAACCTGCGGGCCAATTTTCAAGCTGCTAAGGAAGGATCAACCTGTTGTATGGAATGATGAATGCCAAGAAGCTTTCGATAGCATAAAGAACTACTTGTTAGAACCCCCGATCCTTGTCCCGCCCGTGGACGGAAGGCCTTTGATTATGTATCTGTCAGTGCTGGATGAATCCATGGGATGTGTGCTCGGTCAGCAAGATGAAACTGGAAAGAAAGAGCATGCTATCTACTATTTGAGCAAGAAATTCACCGATTGTGAGACTCGGTACACAATGCTCGAGAAAACCTGTTGTGCACTAGCCTGGGCTGCCAAACGCCTGCGCCACTACTTGATAAATCATACAACTTGGTTGATATCCCGGATGGATCCAATCAAGTACATCTTTGAGAAACTGGCTGTCACTGGAAAAATCGCACGTTGGCAAATGTTACTGTCAGAGTATGATATTGTGTTTAAAGCTCAGAAAGCCATTAGAGGGAGTATCCTGGCTGACCATCTCGCTTGCCAACCACTTGATGATTATCAACCTTTGAAGTTCGACTTCCCCGACGAAGAGGTTATGTTCTTGAAGTCAAGAGACTGTGAAGAACCACTGATTGGTGAAGGTCCAGACCCTGATAGCAAGTGGGGATTGGTCTTTGATGGTGCTGTTAATGCCTATGGCCGAGGAATTGGCGCAGTAATTGTGGCTCCACAGGGGCATCACATCCCTTTCACAGCCCGGATTGTGTTTGAATGCACCAACAATGTGGCCAAGTATGAAGCATGTATCTTGGGAATTGAAGAAGCCATCGATATGAGAATCAAGCATCTGGACATCTATGGAGATTCTGCACTAGTCATCAACCAGATAAAGGGAGAATGGGAGACCCATCATGCCAATCTGATCCCTTATCGTGATTATGTGAGGCGTCTGTTAACGTATTTTACAAAGGTCGAGTTGCACCATATTCCCCGAGAGGAGAACCAAATGGCCGATGCTCTTGCTACCTTATCTTCCATGTTTCGAGTGAACCATTGGAATCATGTACCGATGATCAAAGTACAACGCTTAGACCGGCCCGCTCATGTGTTTACTGTCAGTGATGCAATTGTACAAACGGGTTCAGGCGGAGTCGACAACAAACCTTGGTATTGTGATATCAAGCAGTTTTTACAAAGCCGTGAATATCCGCCGGATGCTTCCAACAAGGACAAGAAGACGCTGCGCAGGCTGGCTAGCAAATTCCTACTGGATGGTGATGTCCTGTACAAAAGGAATGTCGATATGGTGTTGTTAAGATGTGTTGATGAATGTGAAGCAGAACAGCTAATGCACGATGTGCACGATGGCACCTTTGGGACCCACGCATCGGGGCATGCTATGTCTAGAAAGCTGTTGAGAGCTGGTTACTACTGGATGACCATGGAGCGCGATTGCTATCAATATGCCAGGAAGTGCCACAAATGTCAAATATATGCTGATAAGATCCATGTGCCTCCGCACGCTCTCAATGTTATGTCTTCTCCATGGCCTTTCTCTATGTGGGGCATTGATATGATCGGGAGAATTGAACCGAAAGCTTCCAATGGTCATCGTTTTATCCTGGTAGCAATCGATTATTTCACCAAATGGGTCGAAGCTGCATCATATGCCAACGTGACTAAGCAAGTGGTAGTCAAATTCATCAAGAACAATATCATCTGTCGGTATGGTGTTCCTAGCAAGATTATCACTGACAACGGTACTAACCTGAACAATGACATGGTGCAGGCCTTATGTGAGAAATTCAAGATTGAACATCACAATTCTTCTCCCTACAGACCTCAGATGAATGGTGCAGTTGAGGCTGCCAATAAGAACATCAAGAAGATTGTACAGAAGATGGTAACAACATACAAAGACTGGCATGAGATGTTGCCCTATGCTTTACACGGCTACCGCACTACAGTCCGTAGTTCAACCGGGGCAACGCCTTTTTCTCTTGTATACGGCATGGAAGCAGTCCTCCCATTGGAAGTGGAGATTCCGTCTCTCCGTGTAATTATGGAAGCAAAGTTGTCTGAGGCTGAATGGTGCCAGAGTCGGTACGACCAGTTGAATTTGATTGAGGAAAGACGCCTTGATGCTTTGGCTCACGGTCAGATGTATCAAACAAGGATGAAAAATGCTTTTGACAAGAAAGTTCGTCCTCGGGAATTCAAAGAGGGTGAGCTCGTATTGAAGAGGAGAATGAGTCAGCAACCCGACCCAAGGGGCAAATGGACACCTAACTATGAAGGACCTTATGTTGTCAAGAAGGCTTTCTCTGGCGGTGCTTTGATTCTCACACACATGGATGGTGTAGAACTTCCGAATCCTGTGAATGCCGATATAGTCAAGAAATACTTTGTCTAGATATGAAAAGAACAGCGTGGTAGGTCGAAAACCCGAAAGGGCGGCCTAGGCAAAAATGCGCTTCCCGGTGGATCGAAAACCCGAAAGGGTGGTCCAGGCAAAATAAGGGACAAGAAACAAAATGTAAAAGCTCGCTGAGATTACGTGTAACTCAGGCAAAAATGAGCGTCTCGATGAGCCGAAAACCCGAAAGGGCGGTTCATGCAAAAATGAGATTGAAATAAAAGACAATTGACTGTATCTGGCAAGTTACCATTCCCCTTGAGATCTTTGCGACTGATGATTGGCTATTCTCATCCGAGGTTCCGACGCCTATGGATTCAAGAGTTTTAGATACCATAATAGTTACTGTGTTCAATGTACCACCAACCAATAAAATTACCGTTTTTCAAGCTTTGTAAATCCGTGGAGTCACGCCTTCGGCGGATCACCACCCTTACACGTCAATTTGAGCCTATGCTTTTGTTTGGCACTCTAATTCTTTTTCTATTTCTATCTTCAGAGCTTTACACAAAAGATTTCTTCTATGTTAATAATGATGTATGTCTGGAATGAACATTCTGAAAATTGAAATTTTTGAGTATTTTGAAAGCAAGCCTGAGCAACTAGGTATATTCAAATGAACATGCATGAACAAATCTACATTGATATCAGTTCCAATTCAAGTTACTAGCAAGCCTTCCCCCCAGTGACGGTCTGTGGTCAATGGCAAGAATGAAAAAACAGAATGAAAAGCATGAAAAATGAATATGCTCGCTAAGTCGAAAACCTGAAAGGGCGGCTTAGGCAAAAATGAGCACCCCGATGGATTGACGACCTTCAAAGGCAATTCAGGCAAAAACAGGGGCAACAAAAATAAAACTATTCCCCGGTGGGTCGAAAACCCGAAAGGGCGATCCAGGCAAAAATGGGATGATGAAAATCAAAATGAAAAAGAAATAAAAAACAAACATGCAAAAGCATTGACCACAGATGCGATGTCCAAGGTATTTACGTGACTGTTCCAACAAGCAGCAATACCATTCAGACTGTCCTTCTCTACGATTTTACAGCTTCCTGCCTTCAACGATGGTCTCGATGTATCTTCAAACGACTGCATCCCCAGAAGAGGAACTTGTGCGAGTATATGTCCGAGCACGAGCCATTACGTGCCCAATATTCCAATGTTTTGTCTGTCTCCGCGAAATTGTGTCTACAAATTGCCAATCATCATGCATTCCCAAGCATTCATACATGCATAATCATGCATCCTATATGTCCATGCATTTGATAAAATTGTCATGCTATTCATACGCATCTGCATTCTCAATTCCTATGTTAATCTCAATCAAAATCAATCATGTCAATTTCAAAATTTCTTCTGCTAATAACAAATGTCTACTGTCTTGTCAATTTCAAAGTTCAACAGTCTTGTTCTAACATTCCTGTCAAATTCAAGCTCCTGCAGTTATGTCAATCAAATTCAGTTCTTTTTCAAATACAATTTGTTTCTGTTAATGGCCAAGTGGCTAGTTCGTACCCAAGAACAGCTTGTGCCTATCAATTTGTCCTTGTTTCCGGTCAAGCAGCAAGTTCGCATCCAAGAACAGCTTGTACCTGTCAATTTGTTTTTGTTATCGGTCAAGTAGAAAGTTCACATCCAAGAACAGCCTGTACCTATCCTTTTGATATCCGCCGAGCGGCTAGTTCAGATCCAAGAACAGCTCGTGCTTTCTATTTTGTTTCCTGTCAGCCAAGTAACTAGTTCGTGTCCAAGAACGGCTTGTGCTTCCTACTTTTTTCTTTCAGCCAAGTAACTAGTTCAAATACAAGAACGGCTTGGGCTTTCTATATTTTCTTTCAGCCAAGTGACCAGCTCAAATACAAGAGCAGCTTGCGCCCTTTGTTGTCAACATTCCCGGTCAAGTGGCTAGTTCGCATCCAAGAACAGCTTGTACCTGTCAAATTTGCTATAGAGTCTCCCCAGTGAGTCTTGCTATCTTGTTAATGTCAACCAGTCCCGCAATGGATACGACATACTCTGTTGTTTGCTATTCTGTTAATGTCTACCAATCCCGCAATGGATATGACATATTTTGTTAAATTCAATTCTCAGTCTGTCTTGCATTCATAACACAAATGATTGCATGGCATACATAGCATTTACAAATGTATTTTTACGCCCAAAATCAGTGATAATGTCGATATTTAAGTATCTTCGTCGCGTCAAGCCAAAGACTCTGTCTCTTGACTCTCCAAACGAAGAAACTTAAATAGGGGCAGCTATTATACCCTCATTTTGGACCTAAAAATACTCATTCAAACTCCTCTGCTATTTTCTAATACTTTCAAATTCACCGTGTTTTCTACTGTGCTTCAGCTGCGTACGTCACTGTCTCTGTCTTTTAATTCTTGCATAAAATCATACAAAAGGGTATTTTGGTCATTTCCCGCAATGGAACTCATTTTTGTCCCTACAATTTGTCCCTGAGTCTTTTCAATTTGTTTGCATGAATCATTGATCAAATTTTGTACAAAATCGTCTTGGTTCTGCATCTGAGTCAGTTTGAGTCGTTTTCGCCCCCAGGGGCATTTTAGTCTTTTCACATTGTTCAAGTTTTGGGTAGAGAGGTATTTTAAAATACCTCATTTTGGTAGTTTGTACGTTTTAGTCCATTTTGTCAATTTTAACTGTTTCACTTTACGTTGCATTTCAGATTACATTTTTTAACCAATTTTATTATTATTGCATTTTAGTCCCAATACTTTCAAAAATTGCAATTCAGTCCAGATTTTACATTTTAATTGCAGAAGTGTCCAATTCCGATTTTCAAAACAGTCCAATTCAGTTTTAATTTCAGAGGTCCGAATTCTTTAATAAATTGCAAAACAGTCCCAAATTTTCCAAAATTGCATTTTAGTCCTTTTTTTCAGTTCAGTCCACAAGTGCCACGCAAGCTGTCCAAGTCCACATGTCACAAGCTCATTGGATCAGGTACACACATGGCAGCTTATAAATAGGGTACAGTGTCAGAATCAGGGTAAGAATCATCAAATTCAAGAGCCACATCATCACAAACAGAAGAGAAATTTCTCTCTCTTTTCAGTTAGATCAAAATTCACAAATCCAGAAAAAGTTCAAGAACATTCAAACCCTAACCGTTTTTCCAAAATTGAAATTCAACACAGAAGCTACAAAAATTCGCGAAGTTCTCAGTGATTCATACCGAATCATCATCACCGAACCTCTTTCCACCGCAATTCAAGTGCGAGTTCGCCGCCGTTGACGGCAAACTTCGAGCACGATCACGGTGGAACCGCATTCAGAGAAGAGAAGAAGAAGAAATTCGAAGAAAATTGAATCGGTGAAGAAGAAGAAGGAAACCTACCGATTAAACTCGAATTCAAGCCAAGAATCAATTAAACAGAAGAAATTCAAGGTATTCCGGATTCAGTTCAAATCTCCGAAACAAATCAGGTAAAAAACTCCTCAAAATTCATCTGCATATCATAACGGTAACCAAAAACAAGATCGATGTAAACCTCAAAGAGTTGAAACCGTTTCGATTCAAGAAAATTATTTCGAAACCCTAAAAAACGTAAAAAACATGTGAAGCTTCAAAGATTCACAACGAGTGAAAACCGTTGCGAATCCGAGAGGATCCACGGAAGTTCAAAGCAAGAAAAGCGGAAAATGACGAATCGGAACGGTTTACGACGGCGACGAGGATTACACCGATTTCGTGAGTTTCGAAGCTTTGTATGTTTGATTGATGCATAGAACAACATGAAAGAGCGATTAAGGACGATCTAGCATGAATCTGGACCGATTTAGGATAGTTAGGGTTTCGTGTTCTTGGGGACGAGGAAGAAAGAGAAAGAATGAGAGAAATGAAGGAATCCGGGTTCCTAGCCCTTTTATACACACACTGGGTCGGGTTGACCCAAAACCCGGTCCATTTCCTCTTTTTACTGGCCGTTTGATTCAGATCCTGATGGATCTGGATCAATCCAACGCTCCTGGAGCGTTAGCTTGATCCGGATCCATCAGATCCGTGGGTTTGGGCCGTAGATCCATGGGCTTTAAGATTTTTGGTGTTTCTTTGATTTTTGTTGCCAATTACACCTTTCTCTCTTGCTGTTTGAACTCCTGGCATGCTATAATTTTATTGAATACTTTGGTAATTTTTTCTATGGGGTTCTTGGTATATCTTTGACTGTTTGATGATGATTTTTCATGTTAAGATTGATAAAAATGATAGGGGTAAATTTCTTTTTTTTTATTTGGTATGTTTTGGTGCTTTTTTGTGAATTTCTTTGTGTGATTTTTAGTTCAAATTCGTATCACATGATTCTAGTGCTTGGCCTTAGATTGCATGATTTTGTCCCCTCTGATTCCATGATAATACATTTGATCTTAGCAAGGTTAATTCTCTTTTGTTTTTGTGTAATATTTTCAACCTTGTTAAAACTTGAATTTTGCGATATTTCTCATGTTCTTGTTAAAATTGATTCTTGATTAAAGTTTTGTGACGTTTTGTCAACTTTGTTAAATGTGATTCCTGATTACAATGGTGTGATATTTTGCAATTATGTTAAATTTGATTCTTGATACCAATTTTGTGATATTTTGCAATTATGTTTAGTTTGATTCTTGATACCAATTGTGTGATATTTTGCAATTATGTTTAGTTTGATTCTTGATACCAATTGTGTGATATTTTGCAATCTTGTTTAGTTAGAGTTTTGATGCCAATTTTGTGATATTTTGCAATTTTTGTTTAGTGTGACTTTATGCTAATTTTTGTGATAGTTTACCATTTTGTTTAGGATTAGTGTTTCATTATTATTTCATCTTGTTTTACTAACCACTTTACTCTATGTTTCATGCATACTAAGCATCTCATCTCATTCCCATTTCTTCCTTTAACTCTTTCATGGAACGTTCAACTAATTCTCATGCAATGTTTAGGCAGTTTACTTTTCTTTAATTTCATGCAAGATCATAGAATGTAAATTAGGACCCGATGTAAAGGACTATGGACTATAATGATGTACACCGACACAAGCACCGACACGCACACACGTTGTATGTTTACCGCTAGATGTATGTTTAGGAAACGCGACACTTAGAAAATATGCATTTTTTTAAAAATAAACTAACTCTTCACTCAAATCTTTTTGCAATAAAGTGGAGTCAAAACTCCATAAATTTTTCCTTTATTTTCTTAAGCAAAATCAAAATAAATCTTAAATCTTCAACTTTAACCGTTTTGTGAATAAATTGGACTAACCTCACTTGTTTCCAAATCTCATGCCTTTGAGGCCTCTCATCTTTTTCTTCAAAACCATTTTCAAAATTAAAATTGAACCAACCCACAAAAATATTTTGGAAGAGAACTACATGGAATTTTGATCCCTTAAAAGGGTATGTAGGCAAGAGACTCAAAATCTCTCCAAGTCCAATAAAAACAACATCCAAAATCTTCTTTCTCTCATTCTTAAAATCAACCCCTCTTTTTTACAAATAGCGATAAAAGCAAAGCGTATACGTAAAGCATAGCAAAACGGTTCCTATAGGATACTATAGTCACCGCGGGTGCCTAACACCTTCCCGTAGTGAAATCAGCCCCGAACTTAGAATTTCTAAGGTTTTCTCTCGATTTTACCTTTCCCCAAAAAAATAGAGATATCAATGATTGAAAGGTTCAAATCTAATCAATGATTTGACACCCGAAAATCGCGATAACACAAGGGAAGTAGTCACTGTAACGCCCACGTTCGTTTTAGTATTTATTTAAATCGAGTTTAGGTGATTATATTATATTTATATAATATATATATGGGTTTTGATATGTTTTGATATGTTTTGATATGTTTTGATGTGTTTTAATATATTTTGGATGATTTTGTGGTGAGATTCAATGTTAAGGATAAGGTTAAGAGACTTATTTTATTGTTAAATAAAATAAGATTTGGAAAGAAAATAAAATATTTAGTTATGGGTTAGTTTTGGATTTTAGAGAGTTATGTGGGAGAAAGAGTAAATAAGATAAGATTTGTTGGCAGTATAAATAAGGAAAATTAGGTTAGAGTCAGTAACGCTTTCAGAACTTTTGGGAAACAGAAAGAGAGAGGCCGCACGCGTGAGAAGAGAAGAGAAGGGTGTGCTGCGATTTTCTGCTGCAATTCAGGTAAGGGTGAGACTCATGATTAAGTAATACTGATTGGCATAGTTCTGGTAGCAATTAACAAGGATTAGGATTGATTTAAGAGAATGAGAAAACTAGGTCAAAACCTTATAAATTGATGGATTAACGGTTGGAATAGGTTTAATTGATGTAAAAAGTGTTCCTAGACCTTAGAATATGTTTAGGATGAATTCTGGAATCAATAGCAGGCTTAGAACCATGAGAATTTGGGAGATTTTGAGAGTATAGCAGTTCTGGCCGCAGCGAAATTCATCGCTCGCCACGGCGAGCAGTGATCCTCGCCTCGCGAGTGATGAGTTCATCGCTCGCCACGGCGAGTACTTCCCCCGCCTCGCGAGTTGCTTCTTGCAGCTCGCCATAGCGAGTACTTTTCCCCGCCTCGCGAGTTGCCTCTGGCAGCTCGCCATAGCGAGCACTTCCCTTCGCCTCGCGAGTTGCTTCTGGCAGCTCGCCACGGCGAGCTAAACCACTCGCCTCGCGAACACTACTAGTCTTTGGAAGTTGTGAGGGTTGTGTGATCTGTTCCGTGTGATTGATTTGGAGATGTTTCCTGAGTGTTACTTAGGCCTAGTGGTGATACTGAGAGCCCTGTTCAGAGCCTTCCTAAGTATGGATTGTTGAGTTATGGTAGTAGAGTATGAATTAAGTATTATACCTTGTGCAATTATGTTAAAGTTTATGCTGCCTTGAATTGTAATTGATATAATGATATCATTCTGTTCTTGTGATTTGAATTATGCTGCTGATGTTATTAAACTGAACTGTTATGATATATGTATATGTTATATATGCAATGATAAGTTGTTGTTTAGCTCCAATTTCTTGGATGCATGTTGATAAGGTGATTAAGGATAAATGTTATTTGAGTTGAGTCCATGCATAGCATACATTGAGCTTAGTCCTCACCATGATAGGAGCTTTGTCCTCCGCACGTTTATTAGGAGCTTTGTCCTCCGCACGTTTTAAAAGTATATTAATACTTATGATGAAGTTTGGTACCACATGCATATAAGGAGTCTAAGAGCATTGTCGCATGGTCATATTTATGATGTCATGTTGTTGATAAAGGAATGAATATATGATTACGTGATAAGTGTTGTCTATCTTTGCTACTTGCTTAAAGATGTTATGAAATTGATTATGTGATTACGTGCTATATGTTATTAAATGATGCAAGAATGCTATTAATGTTTTGATGTTAATTGTTATTCTGTATTATGTTGATTAGTATTATTTTGTTATGAATTCTCACCCCTTCTGCTGGAATTGCCGCCTTGTGGGCAAGTGCAGGTGATCGTGCTTAGTGTGCAGTTGCTCGTGAGTGGCTTGCATCACTGTGTCGTTTAGGTCGCTCTGATACGTAACGGGATGGGGTTGTCTTTATGCATGCTTCATTCTGATTACGTGACTATTTATGTTATTTTGCAAATAATGGAACTAACTCCTTGAGATATTTTTATGGGGCCTGCGTGCCAAACATTTATGAATTTTTAGTAATAATTCCGCTGCAAAGTTTTGAAGTAAATTGGTTAAATTATTATTTAACTGTTTCGGATTATGTTTTATGTAATATCCCGTTGTTGTGTTTGCATACTCTGATAATTGTTGAAGAAATTTTTATGTTGGGGAAAACGGGGTGTTACAATTGGTATCAGAGCAAGTCGGTCTGTCCGGCCAATTAGAGAGTCTTGTTGAGTTTTAGTAATATTTGTATTACTAAATCTTATGTTGCTGCTACTGTTTGTTGTAGAATATCAGGATGGCTGGAAGGAACGATGCTGCTCTTGCTGCTGCTTTGGAAGCAATGGCTAATGCTGTGGGTCAGCAACCTAATGCAAATGCTGGTGTGAATGCTGAGACGAGGATGTTGGAGACTTTCATGAGGAATCATCCTCCAACGTTCAAGGGAAGGTATGACCCCGATGGAGCCCAGACGTGGCTTAAGGAGATAGAAAGGATTTTTAGAGTAATGCAGTGCACTGAAGCCCAGCAAGTGCGTTTCGGTACACATCAGCTGTCCGAGGAAGCTGATGATTGGTGGGTCAGCGTGTTACCTAGCCTAGAGCAGGATGGAACTGTGGTGACTTGGGCCGTGTTCAGAAGAGAGTTCCTGAGGAGGTACTTTCCGGAGGATGTTCGCGGGAAGAAAGAGATCGAATTCCTTGAGCTGAAGCAAGGAAATATGTCAGTGACTGAGTATGCTGCCAAGTTCGTGGAGTTGGCGAAGTTCTATCCGCACTATGCTGCTGAGACCGCGGAGTTTTCTAAATAGCTGCCGGATCTATGAAGAGGATACGAAGGCTCACTACAAGGTAGTGAATGATAGGAAAGCCAAGGGCCAGCAGAGTCGCCCTAAACCTTATAGTGCCCCTGCTGATAAAGGGAAACAGAGGATGGTCGTGGATAGGCAGACCGCGAGGAAGGGTACCCCTGCTGAGATCGTGTGTTTCAACTGTGGTGTGAAAGGCCACAAGAGCAATGCTTGTCCGGAAGAGATCAAGAAGTGTGTCCGATGTGGCAAGAAGGGTCACTTAGTAGCTGATTGCAAGCGTAATGATATCGTATGCTTCAACTGCAATGAAGAGGGTCATATTGGTTCCCAGTGCAAGCAGCCGAAGAGGGCGCCTACTACGGGTCGAGTTTTTGCCCTAACTGGTACTCAGACAGACAGTGATGATCGTTTGATCAGAGGTACTTGCTATATTAATAATACTCCTTTAGTTGCTATTATTGATACTGGTGCTACGCATTGCTTTATTGCTTTAGACTGTGTTTCTGCTTTGAGTCTTGCTATGTCTGATATGAATGGAGAGATGGTTGTCGAAACTCCAGCTAAGGGTTCGGTGACTACTTCTCTCGTATGCTTAAGTTGTCCTTTGTCTATGTTTGGTCGCGATTTTGAGATGGATTTAGTTTGTCTACCTTTGAGCGGTATGGACGTGATTCTGGGTATGAATTGGTTAGAGTACAACCACGTTCTTATCAATTGTTTTCGCAAGACGGTGCATTTCTCGTCCGCTGAAGAGGAAAGTGGTGCTGAGTTTTTATCTACTAAGCAGATGAAGCAACTAGAACGTGATGGTATGTTGATGTTTTCGTTGATGGCTTCTTTATCTTTAGAGAATCAAGCGGTGATCGATAGATTGCAAGTGGTATGCGACTTTCCGGAAGTTTTCCCAGATGAAATTCCTGATGTGCCTCCAGAGAGGGAAGTCGAGTTTTCTATTGATCTTGTTCCTGGAACTAAGCCGGTGTCGATGGCACCTTATCGTATGTCTGCTTCCGAATTAGCTGAGTTGAAGAAACAGTTGGAAGATTTACTTAAGAAGAAATTTCTTAGACCAAGTGTTTCACCTTGGGGAGCGCCAGTGTTACTAGTAAAGAAGAAGGATGGTAGTATGAGGCTATGTATTGATTATCGGCAGTTGAATAAGGTGACTATCAAGAATAGGTATCCACTTCCGAGAATTGATGATTTGATGGATCAGTTAGTGGGTGCACGTGTTTTCAGCAAGATTGATTTGAGGTCAGGTTATCACCAGATTAAAGTAAAGGATGAAGATATGCAGAAGACAGCTTTCAGAACGCGTTATGGCCATTATGAGTACAAGGTTATGCCTTTTGGAGTTACTAATGCACCGGGAGTATTTATGGAGTATATGAATCGCATCTTCCATGCATTTTTGGACCAGTTCGTAGTTGTATTTATTGATGATATTCTGATTTACTCCAAGACTGAGGAAGAGCATGTTGAACATCTGAAGATTGTCTTGCAAGTGTTGAAAGAGAAGAAACTTTATGCCAAATTGTCTAAGTGTGAGTTCTGGTTGAAAGAAGTGAGTTTCCTTGGTCATGTTATCTCTGGTGATGGTATTGCAGTAGATCCGTCTAAGATTGAAGCCGTATCGCAATGGGAGACTCCGAAGTCAGTTACTGAGATTAGGAGCTTTTTGGGTTTAGCTGGTTACTACAGAAGGTTTATTGAAGGATTCTCCAAGTTAGCTCTTCCGTTGACCCAGTTGACTTGTAAAGGTAGAGCTTTTGTTTGGGATGTGCATTGTGAGAACAGTTTCAACGAGCTGAAGAAGCGTTTGACGACTGCTCCAGTTTTGATTTTGCCAAAGCCAGATGAGCCATTTGTTGTGTATTGTGATGCGTCTAAGTTGGGTTTAGGAGGTGTGCTTATGCAAGAAGGTAAAGTGGTAGCTTATGCTTCAAGACAGTTGAGGATTCATGAGAAGAATTACCCGACGCATGATTTGGAATTAGCAGCTGTGGTTTTTGTATTGAAGATGTGGAGACACTACTTATACGGTGCGAGGTTCGAAGTGTTTAGTGATCACAAGAGCTTGAAGTATCTTTTCGATCAGAAGGAATTGAATATGAGGCAGAGAAGATGGTTAGAACTTTTGAAGGACTTCGACTTTGGGTTGAATTATCATCCGGGTAAAGCGAATGTGGTGGCAGATGCCTTGAGTAGGAAGACTTTGCATATGTCGGCTATGATGGTTAAGGAGTTCGAATTACTTGAGCAATTTAGAGATTTGAGTTTGGTTTGTGAGAGGACGCCTCAGAGCGTGAAGCTAGGGATGCTGAAGATTGATAGTGACTTCTTGATGAATATAAGAGAGGCGCAGAAAGAAGATGTCAAGTTTGTGGATTTAATGATTGCGGGTAATCAGACTGAAGATAGTGATTTTCAAGTCGACGATCAGGGAGTGTTTAGATTCCGAGGTAGGATTTGCATTCCTGACAATGAAGAGATTAAGAAGATGATTCTTGAAGAGAGTCACAGAAATAGCTTGAGTATTCATCCGGGAGCTACGAAGATGTATCATGATTTAAAGAAGTTGTTTTGGTGGTCTGGATTGAAACGTGATGTAGCACAGTTTGTGTATGCTTGTTTAGTTTGCCAGAAGTCGAAGATTGAGCATCAGAAACCGGCTGGCATGATGGTATCCTTAGATGTGCCGGAGTGGAAATGGGATAGTATATCCATGGACTTCGTGACTAGTTTGCCGAATACTCCAAGAGGAAATGACGCCATTTGGGTGATAGTTGACAGATTGACGAAGTCGGCTCATTTTCTACCGATTAATATTAGTTTTCCTGTTGCCCAGTTGGCAGAGATTTACATCAAGGAGATTGTGAGATTGCATGGTGATCCTTCGAGCATAGTATCAGATAGAGATCCAAGATTTACTTCTAGATTTTGGAAAAGTTTGCAAGAGGCTTTGGGTTCTAAGTTGAGATTGAGTTCGGCGTATCATCCGCAGACAGATGGTCAGTCGGAGAGGACAATTCAGTCGCTAGAGGATTTGTTGAGAGTTTGTGTTCTCGAGCAAGGAGGGACTTGGGATAGTCATCTTCCCTTAATCGAGTTCACATACAATAATAGTTATCATTCTAGTATTGGAATGGCACCTTTTGAGGCTTTGTACGGTCGGAGGTGCAGAACTCCGTTGTGTTGGTTTGAGTCAGGTGAAAGGGTGGTCTTAGGACCGGAGATTGTTCAGCAAACCACTGAGAAAGTTAAGATGATTCAGGAGAAAATGAAAGCGTCGCAAAGTCGACAAAAGAGTTACCATGATAAGCGAAGGAAAGATCTTGAGTTTCAGGAAGGAGACCACGTGTTTCTAAGGGTCACGCCTATGACTGGTGTTGGACGTGCGTTGAAGTCAAAGAAGTTGACTTCGAGATTTATTGGCCCGTATCAGATATCAGAGAGGGTTGGAACGGTGGCGTACCGGGTTGGGTTACCACCGCATCTTTCGAATTTACATGATGTTTTCCATGTGTCGCAGCTTCGGAAGTATGTTCCGGATCCATCTCATGTGATCCAGAGCGATGATGTGCAAGTTAGAGACAACCTTACGGTGGAGACTTTGCCGGTAAGGATTGATGATCGGAAAATGAAGACGTTGAGGGGCAAGGATATACCTCTCGTTAGAGTCGTTTGGTCGGGAGCGACTGGTGAAAGCTTGACTTGGGAGCTTGAAAGTAAGATGCTGGAGTCTTATCCAGAGTTATTTGCTTGAGGTAATTTTCGAGGACGAAAATCTTTTAAGTGGGGGAGAGTTGTAACGCCCACGTTCGTTTTAGTATTTATTTAAATCGAGTTTAGGTGATTATATTATATTTATATAATATATATATATGGGTTTTGATATGTTTTGATATGTTTTGATATGTTTTGATGTGTTTTAATATATTTTGGATGATTTTGTGGTGAGATTCAATGTTAAGGATAAGGTTAAGAGACTTATTTTATTGTTAAATAAAATAAGATTTGGAAAGAAAATAAAATATTTAGTTATGGGTTAGTTTTGGATTTTAGAGAGTTATGTGGGAGAAAGAGTAAATAAGATAAGATTTGTTGGCAGTATAAATAAGGAAAATTAGGTTAGAGTCAGTAACGCTTTCAGAACTTTTGGGAAACAGAAAGAGAGAGGCCGCACGCGTGAGAAGAGAAGAGAAGGGTGTGCTGCGATTTTCTGCTGCAATTCAGGTAAGGGTGAGACTCATGATTAAGTAATACTGATTGGCATAGTTCTGGTAGCAATTAACAAGGATTAGGATTGATTTAAGAGAATGAGAAAACTAGGTCAAAACCTTATAAATTGATGGATTAACGGTTGGAATAGGTTTAATTGATGTAAAAAGTGTTCCTAGACCTTAGAATATGTTTAGGATGAATTCTGGAATCAATAGCAGGCTTAGAACCATGAGAATTTGGGAGATTTTGAGAGTATAGCAGTTCTGGCCGCAGCGAAATTCATCGCTCGCCACGGCGAGCAGTGATCCTCGCCTCGCGAGTGATGAGTTCATCGCTCGCCACGGCGAGTACTTCCCCCGCCTCGCGAGTTGCTTCTTGCAGCTCGCCATAGCGAGTACTTTTCCCCGCCTCGCGAGTTGCCTCTGGCAGCTCGCCATAGCGAGCACTTCCCTTCGCCTCGCGAGTTGCTTCTGGCAGCTCGCCACGGCGAGCTAAACCACTCGCCTCGCGAACACTACTAGTCTTTGGAAGTTGTGAGGGTTGTGTGATCTGTTCCGTGTGATTGATTTGGAGATGTTTCCTGAGTGTTACTTAGGCCTAGTGGTGATACTGAGAGCCCTGTTCAGAGCCTTCCTAAGTATGGATTGTTGAGTTATGGTAGTAGAGTATGAATTAAGTATTATACCTTGTGCAATTATGTTAAAGTTTATGCTGCCTTGAATTGTAATTGATATAATGATATCATTCTGTTCTTGTGATTTGAATTATGCTGCTGATGTTATTAAACTGAACTGTTATGATATATGTATATGTTATATATGCAATGATAAGTTGTTGTTTAGCTCCAATTTCTTGGATGCATGTTGATAAGGTGATTAAGGATAAATGTTATTTGAGTTGAGTCCATGCATAGCATACATTGAGCTTAGTCCTCACCATGATAGGAGCTTTGTCCTCCGCACGTTTATTAGGAGCTTTGTCCTCCGCACGTTTTAAAAGTATATTAATACTTATGATGAAGTTTGGTACCACATGCATATAAGGAGTCTAAGAGCATTGTCGCATGGTCATATTTATGATGTCATGTTGTTGATAAAGGAATGAATATATGATTACGTGATAAGTGTTGTCTATCTTTGCTACTTGCTTAAAGATGTTATGAAATTGATTATGTGATTACGTGCTATATGTTATTAAATGATGCAAGAATGCTATTAATGTTTTGATGTTAATTGTTATTCTGTATTATGTTGATTAGTATTATTTTGTTATGAATTCTCACCCCTTCTGCTGGAATTGCCGCCTTGTGGGCAAGTGCAGGTGATCGTGCTTAGTGTGCAGTTGCTCGTGAGTGGCTTGCATCACTGTGTCGTTTAGGTCGCTCTGATACGTAACGGGATGGGGTTGTCTTTATGCATGCTTCATTCTGATTACGTGACTATTTATGTTATTTTGCAAATAATGGAACTAACTCCTTGAGATATTTTTATGGGGCCTGCGTGCCAAACATTTATGAATTTTTAGTAATAATTCCGCTGCAAAGTTTTGAAGTAAATTGGTTAAATTATTATTTAACTGTTTCGGATTATGTTTTATGTAATATCCCGTTGTTGTGTTTGCATACTCTGATAATTGTTGAAGAAATTTTTATGTTGGGGAAAACGGGGTGTTACAGTCACCGAACCCTTAGCTGGAGTTTCGACAACCATCTCCCCATTCATATCAGATACAACAAGATTCAACTTAGCAGCACAATCAAGAGCAACAAAACAATGCGTAGCACCAGTATCAATAATAGCAACTAGTGGTATATTATCAAAATAACAAGTACCTCTGATCAAGCGATACAATATCTCCACGCTTGCAATCAGCAGTAGTATGACCCTTCTTGCCACAACGAAAACACCTCTTCACCTCTCCAGGACAAGCATTACTCTTATGGCCTTTCACGCCACAAGTATAGCAAACTATCTCAGCAGGAGCATCTTTCTTCACAGGTCTCCTCTCATCATTAACTCGCTGTTTGCCCTTATCTGCAGGGGCACTGTAGGGCTTAGGACGACTTTGCTGCCCCTTTCCTTTCCTCTCATTAACCACCTTGTAATGAGCCTTCGTGTCCTCCTCGTAAATCCTGCAGCTGCTCACTAACTCAGAAAAGTTTCTAATCTTCTGATACCCTATAGCCCTCTTGATATCAGCTCGCAATCCGTTCTCAAACTTAATACACTTAGAAAATTCGGCGGTCTCAGCAGAGTAGTGTGGATAAAACTTGGCCAGCTCCACAAATTTTGCAGCGTATTCAGTCACAGACATGTTCCCTTGCTTTAGCTCCAGGAACTCAATCTCTTTCTTGCCCCGCACATCCTCAGGAAAATATCTGTTGAGGAACTCTCTCTTAAACACTGCCCAGGTCACCTCAGCACCGTCCTGCTCCAGGGTAGGTAGAAGACTAACCCACCAATCGTCCGCCTCCTCAGCCAGCATGTGCGTACCGAAACGCACCTTCTGCACCTCCGTGCACTGCATAACTCTGAATACTCTCTCAATCTCTTTGAGCCACGTCTGGGCTCCATCCGGATCATATCTCCCCTTGAAGGTAGGAGGATGGTTTCTCAAGAAGGTCTCCCGCATACGGACCTCCGCACCAGCACCAGCATTCGGGTTTGGCTGCTGTCCCACAGCTTGAGCAACAGCTTCCAAGGCAGCAGCAATTGCAGCGTCATTCCTTCCCGCCATCTTGATCCTTAACAAAACAAACATAAGTTAGAATAATACAATAATACTATTCTAACTCTAAGACAACGTCACTCGACTCTCTACTTGGCCGGACGGACCGACCTGCTCTGATACCAATTGTAACACCCCGTTTTTCCCAACATAAAAATTTCTTTAAAAAGTTAATCATGCATCAGAGTAAGCACATAAACAGGGCATCACATTTCTAAAACATCTCATGTTAATGAATAAATAAACATTAAATCTTCATAAAATATTAATCATTATCGCAGCGGAATAATCATGAACAAAAGCATCTCAAAAGTCTTTGGCACACAGGCCTCAGCAACGTCTTATTAACAACATCTTCAAAATAACATAATCATATAAAATAACATAAATACGCAAGGAACAGAGAAAATAAAGAAGATCCCCTATCCCGTTACGTATCAGAGCACCTAGATTCGACTGCAGAAATCCTCACACGTCTGCACCTAATCTTGGTTACCTGCACTTGCCCACGAGGCGGCAATTCCAGCAGAAGGGGTGAGATTCACAAATAATTATATTAAACATGTAATTAAATAATCACAATTCAACAACCAAACATAATTCATCATATCACAGATAAACATCTAGCAATTAGAACATCAACATAAACAACACATCGTTTAGCAACGTCATAATCAACATCATAAACATCTTAGTAAACATCTTAGACGACACGACTCGACATCATCACTTGACTATGCAACCCTACGTCTTATATGCATGTGGTACCAATCCAGGGCATGAGCCCTCGTCGCTATGAGCATAAATATACTCCAAGGCATAAGCCTTCGTCGCTGGTGAGCAAAGCTCCAGGGCATAAGCCCTCGTCGCTGGTGAGTAAAAACTCCAGGGCATAAGCCCCCATCATAGAATGAGTATGCATGAGACTCAATGCAATTTTAACTTAAACAAGTTAACATCATAAACGTCTTAATAACCATCTTAATCATCATGGACTGACACATGCAGCAACTATACATAAGTAAATAGCAACATGGCAGCAAGTACATCATACATATAGCATCCATAGTGCAAGCATCGCAAGTAAATCAAACATTCATAACTTAATTAATTCATATATCACACATAAACTTCATAAAATCATCATAAACAATCTCAATCATCATGTATTATCATCACAGATCATATTAAACTTCAGTAAAAGTCCCAGAAGCTACCCAAAGGTCATCTCTCATGGTTCTATGCGAAACAGTTCGCAAACAGCACAAGGTTCTGGGTTCTGACTTAACTCGCTATGGCGAGTGGGATAGCTCGCCTCGCGAGTACTAAGGTCCTGCTCGCTATGGCGAGTTGGAGTGCTCGCCTCGCGAGCTCTAGGGTAATGCTCGCTATGGCGAGCTGGGTTGCTCGCCTCGCGAGCGATCTAGGTCTGCTCGCCGCGGCGAGTGGCATAGCTCGCCCAGGCGAGCGATGAACAGACTGCTAGGGGTTCTGCGAAAATCACACAAAAGTTTCCCAAATTCATCATCTAAATCATCTAAACTCTCAGAAACATCATCATTATGGTTAATCTACGTTCTGTACTCATCCTACACATCTGTTCTACAGCTTTATGGCTTAATTCATGGTTTTTTCTCAATTTTAACCTAATTCCAATTCTCACAAAACTCAATCCTACGTTGTTAATTCTGATTAGATGCATTACAGATCAACATAATTAAGTGCTAGGCTCACCCTTACCTGGTAATAGCAGAAAATCGCAGCCCTAAGCTCTCTCTCTCGTCACGCAGCCGTTTTCCTCTTTTTTCCAAAACTCTGACAACGCGTACTGACTCTCTTGACCTAATTTTCCCCTTTATATACTCCCAACAAATCTTATCTTATTTACTCTTTCTCCCACATAACTCTCTAAAATCCAAAACTAACCCACAACTAAATATTTTATTTTATTTTCAAATCTTATTTTATTAAACAATAAAATAAATCGCCACGTCACATAAAATCATATTAAATCTCCACTTAACATCACATAATATATATAAAAATATATAGCAATTTCTCAAATAAATCAAATAACTAAATAATCAAAAATGGGCGTTACACTCGGTATACGATGCTCGAAAAGACTTGTTGTGCTTTAGCCTGGGCTGCCAAACGCCTGCGTCACTACTTGATGAACCATACAACTTGGTTGATATCCAGGATGGACCCGATCAAATACATCTTTGAGAAGCCTGCAGTCACTGGAAAGATTGCGCGCTGGCAAATGCTGCTGTCTGAATATGATATTGTGTTCAAAGCCCAAAGAGCTGTCAGAGGAAGTGTTATAGCTGATCACCTCGCTTACCAACCACTGGATGACTATCAGCCCATCAAGTTCGATTTCCCCGACGAAGAAGTCATGTATTTGAAGTCAAGAGACTGTGAAGAACCGTTGATCGGTGAAGGCCCGGACCCCGATAGCAAGTGGGGACTGGTCTTTGACGGTGCGGTCAATGCTTATGGCAAAGGAATTGGGGCAGTGATTGTATCTCCGCAGGGGCATCACATTCCTTTTACCGCCCGGATTGTATTTGAATGCACGAACAACATGGCCGAATACGAAGCATGCATCTTGGGAATTGAAGAAGCAATCGACATGAGAATCAAGCATCTTGACATCTATGGAGACTCTGCGCTTGTTATTAACCAGATAAAGGGAGAATGGGAGACTCATCTTGCTAATCTGATCCCTTACTGTGACTACGCGAGGCGTCTGCTGACATACTTTACAAAAGTCGAATTGCACCACATTCCTCGTGAGGAAAATCAAATGGCCAACGCTCTTGCCACTTTATCCTCCATGTTTCAGGTGAACCATTGGAACCACGTACCAGTAATCAAAGTGCAGCGCCTTGACCGGCCTTCTCATGTGTTTGCCATCAGTGATATGACCGTTCAAACAAATGCGGATATAGTTGACAACAAACCCTGGTATTGTGATATCAAGCAGTTTTTGCAAAGCCGCGAGTACCCGCCAGATGCTTCCAATAAGGACAAGAAGACCTTGCGCAGGTTGGCTAGCAAGTTCATGTTAGATGGGGATGTTCTATACAAGAGGAATTTTGATATGATATTATTGAGATGTGTTGATGAACATGAAGCAGAGCAACTGATGCACGACGTGCACGACGGCACTTTCGGGACCCATGCTTCGAGGCATACTATGTCTAGAAAATTGTTGAGAGCTGGCTACTATTGGATGTCTATGGAACATGACTGCTACCAATATGCCAGGAAGTGTCACAAATGTCAGATCTATGTGGGGCATCGACATGATCGGAAGGATTGAACCAAAGGCTTCGAATGGTCATCGTTTCATTTTGGTAGCGATTGATTACTTCACCAAGTGGGTCGAAGCTGCATCTTATGCCAACGTAACCAAGCAAGTGGTGGTTAAGTTCATCAAGAACAATATCATCTGTCGATATGGTGTTCCCAGCAAGATTGTCACTGACAATGGTACCAATCTGAACAATGACATGGTGCAGGCCCTGTGCGAGAAATTCAAGATTGAACATCACAACTCCTCTCCTTATAGGCCTCAGATGAACGGTGCAGTTGAGGCCGCCAACAAGAATATCAAGAAGATTGTACAAAAGATGGTAACTACGTACAAAGACTGGCATGAGATGTTGCCCTACGCTTTACACGGCTACCGCACTACAGCACGCAGTTCAACCGGGGCAACGCCTTTCTCCTTTGTATATGGCATGGAGGTAGTTCTCCCCTTGGAAGTGGAAATCCCGTCTCTCCCCGTGATCATGGAAGCAAAATTGTCTGAGGCTGAATGGTGCCAGAGTCGGTATGATCAGTTGAATTTAATTGAGGAAAGACGTCTAGATGCCTTGGCTCGTGGACGACTATATCAAACAAGAATGAAAACTGCTTTTGACAAGAAAGTCCGTCCTCGGGAATTCAAGGAAGGTGAACTTGTTTTGAAAAGAAGAATGAGCCAGCAACCCGACCCAAGGGGTAAGTGGACGCCAAACTACGAAGGTCCATATATTGTCAAGAAGGCCTTCTCCGGCGGAGCTTTAATTCTTACACACATGGATGGTGTGGAGCTTCCAAACCCTGTGAATGCCGATGTGGTCAAGAAATACTTTACCTAGATATATGAAAAGGACAGCGTGGTAGGTCGAAAACCCGAAAGGGCGGCCTAGGCAAAAATGCGCTTCCCGGTGGATCGAAAACCCGAAAGGGCGGTCCAGGCAAAATAAGGGACAAAAAAAAAATGTAAATGTGAAAAAGCTCGCTGAGACTACATATAACTCAGGCAAAAATGAGCGTCTCAATGAGCTGAAAACCCGGAAGGGCGGTTCATGCAAAAATGAGATTGAAACGAAAGGCAATTGACTATATCTGGCAAACCACCATCCCCTTGGGGCACGAGCAACTGATGAATGGCCGCTCTCATCTGAAGCTGCTACGCCTGTGAATTCAAAATTTCTGGGAACTGTAGTGATCACTGTGTTCAATGTACCACCAACCAATAAAATTACCATTTTCCAAGCTTTGTAAATCCGTGGAGTCACGCCTCCGGCTGACTACTACTCCTATACGTCGATTTGAGCCTATGCTTTTGTTTGAAACTCTATTTCTTCATTCTATTTTCAAGGCCTTATACAAAAAAAAATCTTCTTTCTATATTGATAATGACAATGTCTGAAACAAACATCTTTGAAATTGAAAATTTTTGTGCGTATTTTGAAAACCAACCTAAGCAACTAGGTGCATTCAAACGAAACATGCATGAACAAACATGTGTTGACATCCATTTCGATGCAAGTCACCAGCAGGCTCTCTCCCCAGTACGGTCTATGGTCAATGGCAAGAATGAAAAAACAGAATGAAAATACAAAAATGAATAAGCTCGCTAAGCTGAAAACCCGAAAGGGCAGCTTAGGCAGAAATGAGCACCCCGATGGATTGACAACCTTCGAAGGCAATTCAGGCAAAAACAGGGGCAATGAAAAGAATCTATTCCCCGGTGGATTGAAAACCCGAAAGGGCGATCCAGGCAAAAATGGGATGATGAAAAAACAAACAAAAGCAAACATGCAAAAAAAGCATTGACCACAGATGCGATATCCAGCGTGTGCTCGACAGTAGAGCGTCCAACGATAGCAATACCATCAAAAGGTCTTACTCTCTGCAAGTGTATGAACAGGATATGGCTCCCTGCCCTCAACAATGGTCTTGATGTGTCTTCAAACGACGGCATCCCCAGAAAAGGAACTTTTGCAAGTGTCTGTTAGAGCACGAGCCATTACGTGCCCAATATTCCAATGTTTTATCTGTCCCTGCGAAATTATGCCTGCAAATTGCCAATCATCATGCATTTCAAAGCATTCATACATGCATAATCATGCATCTTATATGCTCATGCATCTGATAAAATTGTTATGCCATTCATACGCATTGCATCTTCAATTCCTATGTTAATCTCTGTCAAAGTCTCAAGTCGATTTCAAACCTTTACAGTCATGTCAAATTTCAAATTTTTACAATCATGTCAATTTCGAACTTCTGCGGTCTTGTCAATTCCAGACTCCTACAGTCATGTCAATCAATTTCAAGTTGTTTTTGCAATACCATCCGTTTCTGTTATCGGCCAAGTGGCTAGTTCGCATCCAAGAACAGCTTGTGCCTGTCAATTCATTCTTGTTATCGGTCAAGTGGCTAGTTCGCATCCAAGAACAGCTTGTACCTGTCAATTTGTTTTCACTCTTGTCATCGGTCAAGTAACCAGTTCAAATACGAGAACAGCTTGCACCTGCGTTTTGCTTTTGTCATCAGCCAAGTGGCTAGTTCGAATCCAAGAACAGCTTGTGCCCTTTTTACTTGTCAGTATTCCCGGTCAAGTTCCCAGTTCGAGCCAAAAGAACAACTTGCACCTGTCAAATTTGCTATTGAGTCTCCCCAGTGAGTCTTGTTATTTGCTATCTTGTTAATGTCTACCAATCCCGCAATGGATACGACATACTCCGTTGTTTGCTATTCTGTTAATGTCTACCCATCCCGCAATGGATACGACATACTTTGTTAAATTCAATTCGCAGTCTGTCTTGCATTCATAATCAAAATGTTGCATGGCATACACAACATTTACGAACGTATTTTTACGCCCAAAATCAGTGCTAATGTCGATATTTAAGTATCTTCGTCACGTCAAGCCAAAGACTCTGTCTCTTGACCCTCCAAACGAAGAAACTTAAATAGGGGCAGCTGTCATACCCTCATTTTGGACCTAAAAATACTCGTTCAAATTTCCTTTCCGTTTCTGATTATTTCAAATTCACTATGTCTATTTTACAGTTTTCTACTGTGCTTCAAACACACATTTTACTGTTTCCGTCTCTAATTTTCTTGCATTCAAAGCCATTCAAAGTGTTCTTGCATTACAAGTCATTAAAAAGAGTTTCTAAAACCATTGCGTATTTTCTTGCATTTTATTCCAAATTTTGCATAAAATCATACAGAAGGGTATTTTGGTCATTTCCTACAAAGGAACCCATTTTAGTCCCTACAATTTGTCCCTGAGTATTTTCAACTTGTCGGCATGAATCATTAATCAAATTTTGTACAAAAATCATCTTGGGCAGAGAGGTATTTTGAAATACCTCATTTTGGGTAATTTGTTCATTTTAGTCCGTTTTGTCATTTTTTAATTGTTTCACTTTACGTTTTTTCAAATTACATTTTTTTACCAATTTTATTTTTACTTTTTGCAAATAAGTCCAAATTTTATTTTAATTGCAAATATGTCCAATTTCTAATTTCAAAACAGTCCAATTCCTTTTTTTTCAAGGCAGTTCAAATTCTTTTATTTTGCAGATTAGTCCTTTAATTTTACAAAATTGCATTTTAGTCCTTTTTTACAGTTCAGTCCTAAAGTGCCACGCAAGCTGTCCAGGTCCAGGTGTCAGGTTCTCATTGGTCCAGAGGCCACATGGCAGCCTATATAAGGCCGGTTGTTGTACCAGTCAAAAAAAGATCACACAGAGTCAGTGCCACATCACACAAACAGAATCAACACTCTCTCTCTTGGCAGTTAAGATCAAAACAGAAAAATTCACCAAGAACAATTCATAAACCCTAAATTTCCAGAAGCAAAATTCAAGCGAATTCAATGGAGTTTTCGTTGGTTCTCAGTGATTCAAGGCCGAATCATCATCATTGAATCTTCTTTCTGCAATTCAAGCGCCAAATCCATTGCCAGAAGCAACGAATCCGGCGCGATCACAGAAACTGTTTGAGAAGAAGAGGAAAGTGAAGAATTCAAGGATTCCGAACCGGTTAGGAAGAAGAAAGAAGAATCACCGTTTATTTCCGGATTTCAATCTCAAAATCAACAACAGAATCAAGATCGAAAGATTCTGAAGGCTCAAGATCGAATCTCCGAACAAAACCAGGTGAAAAATCAAAAAAAACTTACCTCTTTCATACGCATAAACATCAGCAAGACTGAATCAACATAGATCCGTACGAATTCAAAAGGTCCGGTTCAAAAAAAGAATGAAACCCTAACGTTTTCCAAAACCGTGAGGGATTTTAGGGTTTACAACGTGAATCAACCATTGTAAACCTATGAATCCTGTCATACCCTCATTTTGGACCTAAAAATACTCATTCAAATTTCTCTGCTATTTTCTAATATTTTCGAATTCACCGCGTTTTCTACTGCGCTTCAAACGCGCATTTTACTGTATTATCTCCAATTTTACATATTTTCCTCCATTTTATTCCAAATTTTTACATAAAATCGTACAAAAGGGCATTTTGGTCATTTCCCGCAATGGAACCCATTTTCAGTCCCTGCATCTGTTTTTGAGTCTTTTTCAACTTGTCTGTGCAATTTATTTGTTAAATTCTGTATAAAAATCACTTGTGTCTGCATCTGAGTCAGCTTGTGTCAGTTTGAGTCGTTTTTGTCCCCAGGGGCATTTTGGGCATTTCACATTGTTCAAATTTTGGGCAGAGAGGTATTTTAAAATACCTCATTTAGGTAATTTGTTCGTTTTAGTCCATTGTGTCAGTTTTAATTGTTCCACTTTACGTTGTTTTCAAATTACCTTTTTACCAATTTTATTCTTTTGCTTTTTTGCAATTCAGTCCAAATTTTTGTTTTAATTGCAATTTAGCCCAAATTTATTTTTAATTACAAATCAGTCCAATTTTTGTTTGTTATTTCAATTACAGAGTAGTCCTGTAAGTTTGTTTTTTTGCAGAATAGTCCTTAGGTCAAAATTTAGTCCAGGTGCCACGCAAGCTAGTCCAAGCCAGATGGCGCATTCCCATTGGTCCAGAAACACACATGGCAGCCTATAAAAGGCTGGTTACTGTACAAGTCAGAGAGATCCCATTCATCACGCGCCACATCACAAACAGTTCAGAAAACTCTCTCTCCATTCAGTTAGATCAAACTCACAAAATTCAGAGAAAAATTGAAGAACAATTCACAAACCCTAGAATCTTCAGAACCAAATTCGAGCGAATCAATGGAGTTTTTCATCAGCTCTCAGAGATTCAATTGAATCTTCATCACTGAGCCTAGGCCTCTGCAATTCAAGCATCAGGTTCATCGCAGAAAGCGACGAACCCCAACGCGATCACAGAGACGCATTTGAGAAGAAGAGGGAAAGATATCCACGGATTCTGAACCGGTTAAGAGAAAGAAGAAGAAACCACCAGCTTATTTCCGGATCCGAACCAAGAATCAACGAAACAGAATCACAAATTCCAAATTCTTGAAGATTCCAGCTCGAATCTCCGATCAAAACCAGGTAAAAACTACAGACTTACTTCTCTTTTTCGTTCCAGAACAACAACGAAGCTAAACCGATGTTAATCCGTAAAGAATTCGAAAGGTTTTGGTTCAGAATCACGAAACCCTAATTTTCCAAAAAACGTGAAAGATTCAAAGATTTACAACGAATAACAACCGTTGTAAATCAACGAATCCGCAAGCAAAATCATTCAAAAAAGATTTGAACCAAGAACAGAACCAAAACCATTCGAAATCCGCGAAGGAAATTTCAAGATCCACATCGTTTCAGCTAATGCATGTGAATTCCAGCAACGGATTTGTGATTAGAACAACTAGATGAAGCTTTTGAGCCATAAATCACGAATTTCTGGGTTGATTTGAGTGAGTTAGGGTTAGGGTTCATAGCCTCGCCGGAGTGAGAAGAGAGAAGAGAGAAGAGTGAAGAGAGAGAACGGACGTGAGAAAATGAAAGGAACCGGGTCTAGCCCCCTTTTATGCAAGCTTCTGGACCGGGTCGCTCCATACCCGGTCCACTTCCCCTTTAGTTGTGTGCGTTGGATCAAGATCCTGATGGATCTGGATCAATCCAACGCTCCTAGAGCGTTAGTTTGATCCGAACCCATCAGATCCGTGGGTTTGGGTTGTGAAACTATGGGCCTTTAGCTTTCTTGCGTTTTTTAGGTTTTTTGTTGATAATGGCACCTCTTTTCTTGCTGATTGAACCCATATGCATGCCAAACTTCTTGCAAAAAATTCCTAAAAATTGTCATGAGTTTCTTGATACTTGTTTGGCAGTTTGATGATGATATTGCATGTTAAAATTGATAAAAAATATATGTGCCAATTTGTCCTCTTGATATGAATGTTCTTGTGCATTTTTGCGAAGTTTCTTGTATAGTTTTCGTTCTAATTCAATACCATGTGATTTTGATGCGTGTAATATGATCTTGTGATACTTTTGCCATGAGTTTGTGATCATCACCACTGTTTTGTGAATTGTGATTTTGATTTCTTGTTTGGAAAGTAATATGAATCTTTTTAAGTTATAAAATGTGCATAAAATGTGTATGTGTGAAGTTTGAACGCATGGCTTGAAATTTCCTCTTGATTCTTGAAATAATCTCCTCAAGGGAGTGCTGTTTTGATAGAAATTATAGGTCTTGGACTTAGTTAAGTCTTAGGACTTTGTTTTGGGTTATTTTCACTACATTTCTTGCATTTGTTTTTGCAATTTGTTTAATATCCCTTGTTAGTGTTATTTCATTTACTATGCATTGTTCACTTTTATTATCATTTCACACTTTATTACTAACCATTTTGTTTCATGTCTCACTCATATTGCAAGCATTGCATCATTTTCATCTTTTTCTTTCTTTTAGTCATTTTATGCGAATTTCCATTAATTCATGTAATATTTTAGGTTAGTTTACTTTCTTTAAATTCTTGCAAGACCATAGAATGTAAACTAGGACCCGATGTAAAGGACAATGGACACTATGATGATGTACACTGACACAAGCACCGACACGCACACACGTTGTATGTTTACCGCTAGATGTATGCTTAGGAAGCGTGATACTTAGAAAAAACTCATTCTTTCTTTCTCAAAAAACTAACACATCACTCAAAGATTTTTTTGCAATAAAGTGAAGTCAAAACTTCACCCATTTTCCCTTTATTTTCTTAAGCAAAATCAAAATGAATCTTAAATCTTCAACTTTGACCATTTTTTGTAAATAAATTGGACTAACCTCACTTGTTTCCAAATCTCATGCCTTTGAGGCCTCTCATCTTTTTCTTCAAAACTATTTTCAAAACTAAAATTGAACCAACCCACAAAATATTTTGGAAGAGAACTACATGGAATTTTGATCCCTTAAAAGGGTATGTAGGCAAGAGACTCAAAATCTCTCCAAGTCCAATAAAATAAAAATCCAAACTTCTTTCCCCCATTCTTAAAAACAATTTCCTTTCAAAATAGCATAAAAATAAAGCGTAAAACGTAGAATTAGAAAAACGGCTCCTATAGAGTACTATAGTCGTTGCGGGTGCCTAACACCTTCCCGTAGCGAAAATTGCCCCGAACTTAGAATTTCTAAGGTTTTCTCTCGATTTTACCTTACCCCAAAAAAAATAGAGATATCAATGATTGAAAGGTTCAAATCTAATTAATGATTTGACACCCGAAAATCGCGATAACAGAAATGGCGACTTCACTGGGGAAATAGGGCTACGCCTAGTTTTTCATGCTTTATGTTTTACGCTTTGCTTTATTGTTATTATTTTCATGTAACGTGTGGGGTGAGAATATCAAAAGCCCTATACCCGGGCTGAGTGAACCTAAGATTAGGAAGAGATATAATCGACAATCCATTCCGGGGGTTGCCTCGTGCATTGGATTACGCGATCAATCTCACATAGCTGAGGCATTTTGGAGGTGATGTTGTCGGCGTGTGTTGTCATGCTTAGGCACTTTACTTCCAATTGACCGATGAAGGCTATGGACCGTAGTTACCAAACCCATCTTTGGCCTTTCTTAGGACGTAGTGCGGTGGCTAAACCGAGTGTTGCCTCGAAATTTAGTCGTCACGCGATACTACACCCAAACTAGACCTTCTTGCGGATAATCATGGACAAGCGTTGCTTTGTACTACTATGATATACGAAAGAGAGGTTGTGGTTTGGGAACTTTATAGAACCTTGGGTACTACTATCAAAGCCTTAGTTTCACCGGACACCGGGTCCACTTGTTACTTTAGCCCACCGTGCTTTCTTTGTTAAACAAAACCATGCATACATGCATTCATGCATAAAATTTTTACATGCATTTATCAAAGGGTATAGACGAACTAAAATTCTTTGCAAATATGGCCAGGCATGAAGAGGACTAAGTCTTACAAATTCAAAGAAGTTGATTTGGCTAGCCTAAGGGAGTTGGCACTCAAGGTCGAGAATCCGACTGGGTTTCGTCTCCGATACGGTGGTTTGCTTGGTATTCTCCGGACCAATGTAGAAGAGAAGTTGGTGCACACTCTGGTGCAATTCTATGACCCTGTTTTCCGTTGCTTCACTTTCCCGGATTTTCAGTTGGTTCCTACACTTGAGGCTTATTCTAGTTTAGTGGGTTTACCTATAGCCGAGAAGATACCTTTCACAGGTCCCGGAGCTCCTCTTACTCCTCTGGTAATTGCTAAGGATCTTTATCTCAAGACTTCTGATGTGTCCAAGAATCTCATTACTAAATCTCACATCCAGGGTTTCACTTCGAAGTACTTACTTGAGCGGGCTAATCTTGAATTTACTTGTCAGGACACTCTTGAGGCTATTCTTGCACTACTCATCTATGGGCTTGTTCTCTTTCCGAATCTCGACAACTTCGTAGACATGAATGCTATTGAGATCTTCCATTCCAGGAATCCGGTTCCTACTTTGTTAGCTGACACATACCACGCCATCCATGATCGTACCCTCAAGGGCCGTGGATATATTCTTTGCTGCATACCTCTTCTATATAGGTGGTTTATTTCTCACCTCCCGAGTTCTTTCCATGCCAACACGGAGAATTGGTCTTATTCGCAGCGGATTATGGCTCTTACTCCCGATGAGGTGGTTTGGATCACTCCTGCAGCTCGAGTCAAAGAGATTATTACTGGTTGTGGAGATTTCCTCAATGTACCTCTTCTCGGTACCCAGGGAGGAATCAACTACAATCCCGAGTTAGCCATGAGACAGTTTGGTTTCCCTATGAGAGCAAAGCCCATCAATCTTGCTACATCCCAGGAGTTCTTTTACTATTCCAATGCTCCCACCGGGCAAAGGAAAGCTTTTATAGATGCTTGGTCTAAGGTTCGTAGGAAGGATGTGAAACACTTGGGTGTGAGATCCGGTATTGCTCATGAAGCCTATACTCAGTGGGTGATAGACCGAGCTGAGGAGATTGGCATGCCTTACCCTGCTATGAGGCATGTATCTGCATCTACTCCGTCTAGACCTTTACCGTTGCTTCCCGCGACTCAGGAGATGTATCAGGAGCATCTAGCTATGTAGAGTGAGGAGAAGCGAGCATGGAAGGCCCGTTACAGTGAAGCTGAGAACTTGATCATGACTTTGGACGGCAGAGACGAGCAGAAGGATCATGAGAACCGGATGCTGAAGAAGGAACTAGCCAGAGTTAGGAAAGAGCTTGAGGAGAAGGATGATCTGTTGAGGAGAGACTCCAGGAGAGTCAGAGGTCGTCGAGATTTCTTTGCCAGTTATTGCGGTTCAGCTTCGGACTCGGATTCCGAATACTACCCAGTCACTCCTTAGTTCTGGATGATAGGATGGACTATTGATTATGTTGTTTGTTCAGCTTATGTTTTAGAAGCCTACTCCCTTGGCTCAGTTTATCAAAACAACTTGCTTTGAATAATTTGTTAGTCCAATAATGTTTGCGAAGAATTCTAATTTGTCTAAGAAAGCCCTTTGGTAATAAAAAGAGTCATTTTTGCATCTGCATTTGCACATATCATGCATCATATGCATCATTCATCGATCACAAAAAACTTCCAAGCGCTCATTGCCTCCTGGTTCTTCTGCCGCAGTGTGAAAAGTGGCTCGTGCTCGAAGGACCGATCAACCTACCAGAGTACATCAGACTAGACAATACAGAAGGAGGAATCAAGTAGCTATGGAAGAAGAAAATGCACAACTCCGTACTGAACTAGCTTCTGTGAGAGAAGAGTTAGCTAAAGCTCTCGACGCCATGACTGCTCTGATAGCCGCTCAAGAACAACCAGCCTCGTCTGCTCCAGAGACCACTGAGGCAATTCCAACATCATCCCTCGATAACCGCTTTGCCATGCCAAGGGGATACCCATACGGGCTCCCATCTTTCTTTGCTCCTGATCCCACAGCAGGTACTTCTAGTGCTGCCAATGGTAACCAAATCCCCGTCTCAGGGCACGCCTCCCTTCATACTACCTTGCCTCAGTCGACCGTCTACACAGACCCGATTGTGCACTCTACGCCTCAGGGCGCCAATGCTAATGATTACCGTGGAAAGACTCCTGTATTGGGAACTATGGAGGAAAGAATGGAGGAGCTTGCCAGAGAACTCCGTCGCGAGATCAAGGCCAACCGCGGGAGCAGTGACCTCGTCAGAACCCACGATCTTTGTTTAGTGCCGAGGGTGGATGTCCCCAAGAAATTCAAGGTCCCAGAATTTGACCGCTATAATGGGCTGACCTGCCCCCAGAACCATATCATCAAGTACGTCCGGAAGATGGCTAACCATGCAGACAATGATTCACTTATGATCCATTGCTTCCAGGACAGCCTAATGGAAGATGCCGCGGAGTGGTATACCGGTTTGAGCAAGGATGATATTCGCACTTTTGATGATCTGGCTGCTGCTTTTAAGAGCCACTATGGATTCAACACCAGGCTCAAGCCGAATAGGGAATTCCTCCGGTCTCTTTCTCAGAAAAAGGACGAAAGCTTTCGCGAATATGCACAGAGGTGGAGAGGGGCAGCTGCCCGTATCACTCCCGTTTTGGACGAGGAAGAAATGACTCAAACATTCTTGAAGACCCTGAAGAAAGATTATGTTGAAAGAATGATTATTGCTGCCCCAAGCAACTTCTCTGAGATGGTCACTATGGGGACCCGCTTGGAGGAAGCTGTCCGAGAGGGGATTATCGTGTTTGAGAAAGGTGAGTCCTCGAATGCACCAAAGAAATACGGCAATGGGCACCATAAGAAAAAGGAATCAGAAGTTGGAATGGTGTCTGCCGGAACCAATCAATCCGCCACTGCCGCTCCTGTCAATGCTACACAACTGCCTCAACAGTACCAGTACCTACAGTATGCCCATCATCCGTTCTATCCGCCGTTCTACCATCAATACCCTCCACTACCGGGCCAGCCTCAGGTCCCTGTTAATGCCATCACCCAACAAATGCAGCAACAACCACTGGCTCAACAACAACCGCAACAACAACAACAAGGCTCTCAAACTAGACCATCTTTCCCGCCGATACCGATGGCGTACGCTGAACTACTCCCAACTCTGTTACATAAAGGATATTGCACAACTAGACCCGGCAAACCTCCACCGAACCCTTTACCTCCTAGGTTCCGTTCTGATCTCAGATGTGATTTCCACCAAGGCGCCCTCGGTCATGATGTAGAAGGTTGCTACGCCCTGAAATATATTGTGAAGAAGTTGATCGACCAGGGAAAGCTATCTTTTGAAAACAATGTCCCGCACGTGCTCGACAATCCGCTCCCCAACCATGCCGCCGTGAATATGATTGAAGTGTGTGAAGAAATCCCTCGTTTCAATGTCCGTAATGTTGCTACTCCTCTGGTACCGCTACATATCAAATTGTGCCAAGCTGCTCTGTTCAGCCACGACCACATTGCTTGCTGTGAATGCCTTCAGGACTCTATGGGTTGCAGCGTAGTCCAGACTGATATCCAAAGCTTGATGAATGACAACTACCTGACTACCAGTGATGTTTGTATGATAGTGCCGATCTTCCACGATACTCCGGTCAAGAGCACGCCCGCCAGGAAGGACGTTGAACCGTTGGTCATACGGTTGCCTGGTCCAGTGCCATATACTTCTGCAAAAGCCATCCCGTACAAGTATAGTGCGACTATGTTGGAAAACGGGAAAGAAGTACCTTTGGTGTCCCCGAGCACAGTAGGCAGTATCGCTGAAGTGACGGCTTTGAGGAGCGGTAAGGTCCGACCTCTCTTGTTCCAGAAGAAAGATGATGTGCAAGTTGCGATTCCTGCTGATAAGGCTACTCCATTGCCAATCCCTCCTGTTGTTGAAAATACCAGCCGTCCAGGCCAGTCCATTGAAGATTCCAATCTGGATGAGATTTTGAAGATAATCAAGAAAAGCGATTATAAGATCGTGGACCAGCTGTTACAAACCCCTTCGAAGATATCTATCTTGTCTCTACTCCTTAGCTCGGAGGCTCACAGGAACGTATTGTTGAAAGTATTGGAGCAAGCATATGTCGACCACGAAGTCACAGAGGATCAATTTGGTGGGATAGTGGCTAACATCACTGCTTGCAGTAACCTTTGGTTTGGTGAAGATGAACTTCCAGAGGCGGGGAAGCACCACAACTTGGCCCTGCACATTTCCATGAACTGCAAAGCAGATATGCTGTCCAACGTGTTGGTAGACACTGGGTCATCGTTGAATGTGATGCCTAAATCGACTTTGGATCAGTTAAGTTGTCAAGGAGTTCCTTTGAGAAGGAGTACTTTCCTAGTCAAGGCTTTCGATGGTTCCCGTAAAACGGTGCTTGGAGAGGTAGATCTCCCCATGACTATTGGCCCTGAAACATTCATGATTACTTTCCAGGTCATGGACATAGATGCCTCTTACAGTTGCCTTCTCGGGAGACCGTGGATACATGAGGCCGGTGCAGTCGCTTCTACCCTCCATCAGAAGCTGAAGTTCGTAAGGAATGGTAAACTTGTGACAGTGCATGGGGAAGAAGCTTATCTGGTCAGTCAGTTATCATCCTTCTCTTGCATCGAAGCTAAATCCGCCGAGGGAACTGCATTCCAGGGTTTGGATATCGAAGGTGCAGAGCCCAAGAGGTCTAGTGCTGCTATGGCTTCGTTGAAAGATGCGCAGAAAGCCGTTCAGGAGGGTCAGGCCGCCGGTTGGGGCCAATTGATACAGCTGCTGGACAACAAACGCAAAGAGGGTCTCGGTTTCTCTCCGACGTCAGGCGTGTCAACTGGAACGTTCCGTAGTGCTGGATTTGCCAATGCAATTCTTGACGGTGCTGCTGAAAGAGGGGCTAGGCCCACATTTGTGATACCAGGAGGCATGGCAAAGAACTGGAACGTTATCAATCTCCCTGTGTTTGTGCATGATTCTAAGTAATATGTCTTGCTGTCTAGGCTTTTGTTTTCAAAATAACAATCCTTCCGCTCTGCCCGAGGCGGAAGTGACACTTTTGTAAAGGGCATGTTTGTTCCGACATCACCATTATCAATAAAAAACGTCGTTTCTTTCACGACTCTTTTTCTTTCTTTAAGCTTTTCCCTTGGAAATAATGGTAATGCCAGAAAAAACCAAAACATCTGTATTTTCTTATTAATTTTAAAGATCTGCATGAAAATTATTTTTTAAAAATCATCCAATCATGTCACGCAGATCGAACCAAAATGAACCCGTTGAACACAGTGACCCTATGTTTCTCCAAACTGTTGAATCCCCGGTGTTTGAGGCCGAAGATGAGGATAGTGATGACATACCAGATGAGATTGCCCGATTACTTGAGCAAGAAGAGAAAACCATTCAGCCTCATCAGGAGGAGATCGAGTTGATCAACTTGGGTACCGAGGATAATAAAAGAGAGATCAAAGTCGGTGCTGCATTGGAGGAAGGGGTCAAAAAGAGGATCTTCCAACTTCTCTGCGAATACTCGGACATTTTTGCATGGTCATACGAGGATATGCCAGGTTTGGATCCCCAGATCGTGGAACACCGAATACCGACAAAACCAGACTGTCCCCCTGTCAGACAAAAGTTGAGACGGACTCGGCCGGACATGGCTCTGAAGATCAAAGGTGAAGTGCAGAAACAGATCGATGCGGGTTTCCTCATGACAGTTGAATATCCTGAGTGGGTTGCTAATATTGTGCCTGTGCCAAAGAAGGATGGTAAGGTCCGGATGTGTGTTGATTACAGAGATTTGAATAGAGCAAGCTTGAAGGACAATTTCCCACTACCTCACATCGATGTGCTTGTTGATAATACTGCCCAGTGCAAGGTATTCTCCTTCATGGACGGTTTTTCTGGCTATAACCAAATCAAAATGTCACCCAAAGACAGGGAGAAGACGTCGTTCATCACTCCGTGGGGAACTTTCTGTTGCAGAGCAATGCCGTTCGGTCTAATAAATGCTGGTGCTACCTACCAAAGGGGGATGACCACTTTGTTCCATGACATGATTCACAAAGAAGTCGAAGTGTACGTGGATGACATGATTGTCAAGTCAAGCGATGAAGAGCAACACGTCGAATATTTGGCTAAGATGTTCGAAAGGTTGAGGAAGTACAAGCTTCGGCTGAATCCAAACAAATGTACGTTCGGTGTTAGATCAGGGAAGTTGTTGGGATTCATCGTCAGCCAAAAGGGCATTGAAGTAGATCCCGACAAAGTCCGAGCTATCCGCGAAATGCCGGCCCCGCAAACCGAGAAGCAAGTCAGAGGGTTCCTCGGGCGTTTGAACTACATTTCTAGATTTATATCCCACATGACTGCGACCTGCGGGCCAATTTTCAAGCTACTCAGGAAGAATCAACCCGTGGTATGGAATGATGAATGCCAAGAAGCTTTCGATAGCATAAAGAACTATTTGCTAGAACCACCTATCCTTGTCCCGCCCGTGGAAGGAAGACCATTGATTATGTATCTGTCAGTGTTGGATGAATCCATGGGATGTGTGCTCGGTCAGCAAGATGAAACTGGAAAGAAAGAGCATGCTATCTACTATTTGAGCAAGAAATTCACCGATTGTGAGACTCGGTACACAATGCTCAAGAAAACCTGTTGTGCACTAGCCTGGGCTGCCAAACGCCTGCGCCACTACTTGATAAATCATACAACTTGGTTGATATCCCGGATGGATCCAATCAAGTATATCTTTGAGAAACCGGCGGTCACTGGAAAAATCGCACGTTGGCAAATGTTACTGTCAGAGTATGATATTGTGTTTAAAGCTCAGAAAGCCATTAGAGGGAGTATCCTGGCTGACCATCTCGCTTGCCAACCGCTCGATGACTATCAACCTTTGAAGTTCGATTTCCCCGACGAAGAGGTTATGTTCTTAAAGCCAAGAGACTGTGAAGAACCACTGATCGGTGAAGGTCCAGACCCTGATAGCAAATGGGGGTTGGTCTTTGATGGTGCTGTTAATGCCTATGGCCGAGGAATTGGCGCAGTAATTGTGGCTCCGCAGGGGCATCACATCCCTTTTACAGCCCGGATTGTGTTTGAGTGCACCAACAATGTGGCCGAGTACGAGGCATGCATCTTTGGAATTGAAGAAGCCATCGATATGAGAATCAAGCATCTGGACATCTATGGAGACTCTGCACTAGTCATCAACCAGATAAAGGGTGAATGGGAGACCCATCATGCCAATCTGATCCCTTACCGTGATTATGCGAGACGTCTGTTGACATATTTTACAAAGGTCGAGTTGCACCATATTCCCTGAGAAGAGAACCAAATGGCCGATGCTCTTGCTACCTTATCCTCCATGTTCCGAGTGAACCATTGGAATCATGTACCGATGACCAAAGTACAACGCTTAAACCGGCCCGCTCATGTGTTTACTGTCAGTGATGCAATTGTACAAGCGGTTTCAGGCGGAGTCGACAACAGACCTTGGTATTGTGATATCAAGCAGTTTTTACAAAGCCGTGAGTATCCGCCAAGTGCTTCCAACAAGGACAAGAAGACGCTGCGCAGGCTGGCTAGCAAGTTCCTGCTGGATGGTGATGTCCTGTACAAAAGGAATTTCGATATGGTGTTGTTAAGATGTGTTGATGAATATGAAGCAGAACAGCTAATGCACGATGTGCACGATGGCACCTTTGGGACCCACGCACCGGGGCATGCTATGTCTAGAAAGTTGTTGAGAGCTGGTTACTACTGGATGACCATGGAGCGCGATTGCTACCAATATGCCAGGAAGTGCCACAAATGTCAAATATATGCTGATAAGATCCATGTGCCTCCGCACGCTCTCAATGTTATGTCTTCTCCATGGCCTTTCTCTATGTGGGGCATTGATGTGATCGGAAGAATTGAACCGAAAGCTTCGAATGGTCATCGTTTTATCCTGGTAGCAATCGATTATTTCACCAAATGGGTCGAAGCTGCATCATATGCCAACGTGACTAAGCAAGTAGTAGTCAAATTCATCAAGAACAATATCATCTGTCGGTATGGTGTTCCCAGCAAGATTATCACTGACAACGGTACCAACCTGAACAATGACATGGTGCAGGCCTTATGTGAGAAATTCAAGATTGAACACCACAATTCTTCTCCTTACAGACCTCAGATGAATGGTGCAGTTGAGGCTGCCAATAAGAACATCAAGAAGATTGTGCAGAAGATGGTAACAACATACAAAGACTGGCATGAGATGTTGCCCTATGCTTTACACGGCTACCGCACTACAGTCCGTAGTTCAACCGGGGCAACGCCTTTTTCTCTTGTATACGGCATGGAAGCAGTCCTCCCATTGGAAGTGGAGATTCCGTCTCTCCGTGTGATTATGGAAGCAAAGTTGTCTGAGGCTGAATGGTGCCAGAGTCGGTACGACCAGTTAAATTTGATTGAGGAAAGACGCCTGGATGCTTTGGCTCACGGTCAGATGTATCAAACAAGGATGAAAAATGCTTTTGACAAGAAAGTTCGTCCTCGGGAATTCAAAGAGGGTGAACTCGTATTGAAGAGAAGAATGAGTCAGCAGCCCGACCCAAGAGGCAAATGGACGCCTAACTATGAGGGACCTTATGTTGTCAAGAAGGCTTTCTCCGGCGGTGCTTTGATTCTCACACACATGGATGGTGTGGAGCTTCCTAACCCTGTGAATGCCGATATAGTCAAGAAATACTTTGTCTAGATATGAAAAGAACAGCGTGGTAGGTCGAAAACCCGAAAGGGCGATCCAGGCAAAATAAGGGACAAGAAACAAAAATGTAAAAGCTCGCTGAGATTACGTGTAACTCAGGCAAAAATGAGCGTCTCGATGAGCCGAAAACCCGAAAGGGCGGTTCATGCAAAAATGAGATTGAAATAAAAGACAATTGACTATATCTGGCAAATTATCATTCCCCTTGGGATGTTTGCAACTGATGATTGGCTATTCTCATCCGAGGTTCCGACACCTGCGGATTCAAGAGTTTTAGATACCATAGTAGTTACTGTGTTCAATGTACCACCAACCAATAAAATTACCATTTTTCAAGATTTGCAAATCTGTGGGGGTCGCGCTTTTGGCCGACTACCACCTTTACACGTCAATTTGAGCCTATGCTTTTGTTTGGCACTCTAACACTTTTTCTATTCTATTTTCAAAGCTTTATACAAAAGATTTTTTTATGTTAATAATGATGCATGTCAGGAATAAACATTATGAAAATTGAAAATTTTTGAGTATTTTGAAAACAAGCCTGAACAGCTAGGTACATTCAAATGAACATGCATGAGCAAATCCACATTGATATCAGTTCCAATTCAAGTTACTAGCAAGCCTTCCCCCCAGTGACGGTCTGTGGTCAATGGCAAGAATGAAAAAACAGAATGAAAAGCATGAAAAATGAATATGCTCGCTAAGTCGAAAACCTGAAAGGGCGGCTTAGGCAAAAATGAGCACCCCGATGGATTGACAACCTTCAAAGGCAATTCAGGCAAAAACAGGGGCATGTGAAAAGAATTTATTTCCCCGGTGGGTCGAAAACCCGAAAGGGCGATCCAGGCAAAAATGGGATGATGAAAATAAAAATGAAAAAGAATAAAAAAAAATAAAAAAAGAAAAACAAACATGCAAAAGCATTGACCACAGATGCGATGTCCAAAGTATTTATGTGACTGTTCCAACAAGCAGCAATACCGTTTAGACTGTTTTTCTCTACAATTTTACAGCTTCCTGCCCTCAGCAACGGTCATGATGCATCTCCCGACGACGGCATCCCCAGGAGAGGACCCTTTACGGGCATGTTTTAGAGCGCGAGCCACTACGCGCCCAATATTCCAATGTTTTGTCTGTCTCTGCGAAATCATGTCTGCAAATTGCCAATCATCATGCATTTCAAGGCATTCATACATGCATGATCATGCATCCTATATGTGCATGCATTTGATAAAATTGTCATGCTATTCATGCGCATCTGCATTCTCAATTCCTATGTTAATCTCAATCAAAATCAATCGTGTCAATTTCAAATTTCTTCTGCTAATGACAAACGTCTACTGTCATGTCAATTTCAAAGTTCAACAGTCTTGTTCTAACATTCCTGTCAAATTCAAGCTCCTGCAGTTATTGATAGACGTTTGGCAAGTGCACCAAATACTATCGAAGTTGTAAAATATCGATCCCACGAGGATTGTTTTTAATCGCAATAAGTTAATTTCGTTATGCAATAGGATGTTTAAAGGTTATTATAGTTTTGCCACTAGGCGGTAGATTTGTTTGTTTTAATAACAAAAATAACAAAATGATAAAGTTTGTTTAGAAAATTGGAGAGAGATGAGATCGGATCGTCGAATCCTCTATGTTTCCCCTAATTGGTTACTGTATTCTATTCCTATTAATGGTTCTTTAAGTCCCACGATAGTTAACAAAATAGCCCTAATCAATCCCTTGAGTTAGGACCCTCTTCTTAAACTACAGCCCCTAATTCCTTAGGTGGTCTAATAATTCTCGAAGGTTTAAGCACGTTAACCTAATATCACTAATAAACGATTATCCATTCCTAGACTAACCATGTTTATTAGAACAATTCAATTAAGTCTAAGTTGAAAGCTAGGGTTAGTAGTCATTCATTCTCACGAAAACATATTTATATTTGATCAGGATATAAAAAGCATTAAGAACAATTGAATTGAATAAAGACTTAAATAATCATTAATATGGAATAGAGTTTCATCACAGCAACATAAGATCAACTAGGGTTTACACAGAATCATCTCGGATCCAATCTCTAAGAGATTTAGCTACTCATACCGATGTTTACAAATAGCATAATCAATTGAATCATTAAAACATACATGTAACTGGTAAAAGGATGAAGAAATCGTCCTCCTTGCAGTCGCCTTTATGTCCAAATCGCACTTTGCTCTCCAAGATTCGTAACCCTTGTTTTCGGAAAAGACTTCAGCTTAAATAGGCCTAGAAATTCGCCCAAAACGTGTCACGTTTTAAGTAAAACGTGTCACGTTTTTTCCTTCAGTAGCAAGTAACCAAATTAGGGTTTCACAAAACGTGTCACGTTTTTGCCAACGTGACACGTTCTTCTTTCTTCTCAAAACATGCTCTCTGACTTGTGAAAACGTGTCACGTTTTTTAGCAAGCGTGACACGTTTTTGTGACTTGCACCATTCTTCAGTTTTCTTGCTTTTTCTTGCTTTTCATGCGTTTCTTGCTGCTTAAGTTGCTTTGTGACTCCATAAAATGATAAAATATACATAGAAATTACGTAATGACAGCATGTCATCACAACCCCAAACTTAAACCATTCCTTGTCCCCAAGGAATTTACATGCAAAATTGACAGTTGACAGTAAAATAACAAGTACCTGCTCAAGTGATGGTAATCCAAAAAGTTCATCTCCTTACTAGCTAAAGGTGAGCCAGTTTGACTTGAATGCATCCACCAATTCACAACTCCACGCACAAAATGAATAGGGTTCACACTCGATCACATGCAAAGCTACATATTACCATACGCTTGAAAAGTTTCTAAACGTCAATTAAAGTCAATATCAATACACACTTTGAGGTCTTTAAGGGTTATAACGGGGCTTAGGTGAAGGTGGGATGATATTTGGATAAGTAGGCTACACAAAATGTGAGTTAGGCACTCCTACGCAAGTTAAAGCACAATTCAATCATCTTTCACCTATGGAACACAATTCTTTGTCAAGATGGGACTAGAGAACATTCTTAACCATTGGGACTTTCGAGTTTGAAGTTACTCGGATTTTCAATGTTTTTGTCCCTTTTTCATTCTGTATTCTTTTTTTTGATACACCATTTTTAGTGTATGTATTTCTCTTTTTTTTTTTGTTTTTTTTTGTTTTGTTCTCTAGTTCCCCCACCCCAAACTTAATTGGTTGCACATTCCAAAAGCAATCCCAAACTTAATTTTTAGCAACACTCTACAATGCCTAACTCAGAAAAACAATATGGGATAAATCCTACAAGTCTCTAAGTTTGTAATGTAGTTTGTCACCGAACAAAAAGTTCTATCCTACCGGCTCAACTTGTTTAAGAAAAGGATGAATGCAATATAATCAGGGTAGGCTTCAAAAGGCTCACAGGACCAAGCACTTTTGCCTCAGTGTGTATTTGACATAAACCAATCGACAGAAAAGAAACAATGCAAGTTCTAGAAATGTAGATGCATGGAACACTCTATATAAGTAAATTGAAAAATAAAATTTGGCCATGAACCTTACAGTTATGATATCTGGGAGTTGTGACTACCTAGCACTGCCGTACACTTCGCCTTTTACTCAAGTCACTCCTCCTTATGAACTTTCGGAAAAATCACTTGAGCACACATTTGTTACTAAACTGTAAAAGGTCAATAAAACACATAAATTCATCAGTAATAAACAAGTTCAGGCTCAATTACATCACAGGGGGATACAACTGATTAAACTTCAAATTGTTCGAAAATAAAATGAAAAAGTACATCAAAATGAAAGGAAAACTGCTGAAACAAACAGAAAAAAATAATAATAATAATAGATGAGCCATCAGTAGCCCATCAATCCTGCATCAAGTTTGGGTCAATCCATGTGCTCGGGTTCTGCTCCTCATAGGTGTCTTCGCCAAAATGCGACCTCGACCTCGCACCACCAGCAGCAAAGTCTGCCCTAATCTCCTGCTCTCTTGCTTGGGCACGACCTCTGGTGACATCAAAGTATTGGTCCATCGCCTCCTCGGACCCATCAAAACGGTCAAAAGACCCAGTAATCGCTCTCCTGTTGAGGCAGACTGCCTCAGTAAGCTCTGGCCCGAACCTAGGACGGTTCTAATACTCTTGGTCTGACACCTCATTCATCCAGTTGCAGTGGCCGAACATGTAGTCCAGCATCATGGGATGAAGAGGTGCATGAGCACCTTGTTGGCTGCTTCCTTCTCCCGACACCAACTCTGGCTGAGGCGGGGGCTGTTGTGGTTGTGGCTGAGGCTGAGGGCCTGCTTCCTCCTCGGCTCCCAACTGCTGCATGCGCTCCAGATAATCCTTCAGAAAGACCTCCATATAGTTATCAGTGATTGGCTTCATCATCTTGGTCTCGAGGTCATTGATGTAGCACTCGCAGTCAGCTTCCTCACAAAGCCAGTTGATGAGGCTCATGTGAGGGATGGCTTTCTTGTTCCCTTGGACAAACTCAGCAATGTTGTTGGCAATCAATTCACCAACATTTATAGGGCTACCCTCCATGATGGCAGCAACAGTATGCACCCGAGATAAGGGAATCTCAGATGAACAGGAAGTACCTTCTAATGTTTGCACCATAAATGATGCCCAAGCCTTAGCAACCGGCTTGAAGTCAGCTTTCAGCAACATCTTCCTGCTTTTCTGCCATTGAGCGCCCTCCACACACAATAAAGATTTCACCTCCTCCCACGTCTCCTCGTCCCAGTTAGCACATGTCTCCCTCCTCCTCTTGACATCACATTGTTCCGGGGGAACGATCTTCAGCATGGTATTGATAGCCTCAGGGGAGAAATCAATGGTCTTTCCCCTCACATAAGATTCATACCGCCGCCCGGAGAACCGAGCATTGGCATAAAACTCAAGCGCCATGGTCTTGTTGGCCTCTTGGAAAACCATATTATTCAGCCCGTCCCACCCTCGAGCCGTGATAATTTGTTCAAACTCAGGGTTGCCTAACAATTTAGGGAGTAGGAACCCCCTCTCTGGTATCACCCGATAACTTCTGATTTCTTTGAAGCGGTCACGGGCCGGGATGTCATGGAAACGGTAAGCTAGAGTGGGTGGTACGGCTGGTGGGGCTGTGGGTTTAACCGGTTGTTTTCGTTTGGCGGTGGTTTTTGATTTTTTGGCTTGTGGGGCTTTTCCTTTCTTTCTAGTATCAACCATGGTGAAGGTTTAGGGTTAGGTCAAAGGAAAAGTGAAAGTTTGAGATTAGGGTTTTGAGGTTAGGTGAGGATGATGAATTTTGAGAGGTTGATGATGTTGATGGTAGTGTTTGTGGTTGTCTTGGTGATTTGGAGATGGAAAGTTGAAGGTTTTTGGTGTAGAAAGTTGAGAAGTTCGTAGGTTAGGGTTCTGGGAAAATTTTGACAGAGTTTGGCTACTTTTGGAAGTGAATGGGATGATTTTCGTGTGAAGGGTATATATAGGGGAGAAAAAACGTGTCACGTTTGGCCAAAAACGCGTCACGTTTTTCGTTTTGTAACGGTAAAATTTTTGAAACCACCCAATAAACGTGTCACGTTTGGGCGAAACGTGACACGCTCCACTCTTTTGAAAAAAATTGGTTCCCAGAAAACGTGTCACGTTTTGGCCAGCGTGACACGTTTTTGCTGAACAGAATGCTTGTTTTTGAGATGCTTCAGAGGTGGCAAAAACGTGGCACGTTTTGCCCGAAACGTGTCGCGTTTTTGCCCAGTATTGGACTTGAAATTTTTCTTCCTCTGATCGTTTCAGCGAAAATATTTTTGTATTTTTTTTTTGATTTTTTTGAAAGCAATAAAAGACAAGAAACAATAAAACTAAAAATATACCTGCGAGAAAATAAAATGGTGGGTTGCCTCCCACAAAGCGCTTCTTTACCGTCACTAGCTTGACTATAGACTTCAACCACTGTTAGGGTGGCAAATATGATAGAAAGAATATATCATCCTTCTTCTTCCTCTTGTTTGGTAGGAATTCCATGAATTTGGCACAAAGATTCAGATACTCCCATGCACCCACAGTGAAACCTTTGGAATTGAAGCTCTCCCACCTTAGAGAAGGACGTGCATCTATCTGCACATGAGTGATTTCTGTAACACCCCGTTTCCCAAAATGATATAATAATATCCATATATCAGAGTTAATCAACAATTAACGGAGTATTACATGCATTGCTCAAAAATAATTTATTTAAATAGAAACATAAAACTATTTAAATAATCCTCCAAAATAACATCTTTATATAAACAGTCTGCAGCGGAATAATCATTGCAAAATCATCTTAAAAATTCTGATACACCAACATATCTGGCACAAAGGCCTCACCATAATAAAAATATCCTCCAACATTATTCAAATAAATATTCAACAATTCTCCAAGTAAAAATGATACATAAAGGAATGAAATTGTAAAACATAAATCCCATCCCGTTACGTATCAGAGCCTACGACACATTGAGCCAACTCCTATCTACCCATCGCTACCTGCACTTGCCCACGAGGCGGCAATTCCAGCAGAAGGGGTGAGTTCACAAAACAAAAGCAATATATATATATATATATATAATTCATAAAGTTGTATTGAAAAGCAACAACAACAAGAACATTCATCATCACCATAATTCTCAGTACTCTTCATCAAAAGTTCAACAAATAATAGTTAGATTCACCGCATAAAACAACACCGACATCAACACCGCTTGTGGCGACACCTCACCAACAACAACTTACACCTTAAACTTCTAATGCAAGACTCCATAAACGACTAATGCATTATGCAAATGTGGTACCATCTACGCGCGTTGAGTGCTAAACACTCCGGGGCATAAGCCCCCACCAAATTGGATGGTTAAAGCATCCCAGGGCATAAGCCCTCACCAAATTGAATGACTAGCATTCCAGGGCATAAGCCCTCACCAGTTGAATGTATAAACATTCCGGGGCATGAGCCCCCACCAATGCAAATGAGTTATGAGACTCAAGGTGTATATCTACATACAACCCTACAACAGAAAAGTGGTGCATTTTCACCATGCAACCAACAACAACACCGACTAGGACACCTCCCCAACTAGACTCAACCACACCACAACACCATGAACAATTGCAACTTAGCATAGTATAGTTCATTTCATTCCATATAAGATTCATTCAAAAATGCATCATAAACACCTCCATTCTATATTATTATCACTCCAAAAATTCTCTAAAAATCCAATAAACCAATTAGAAAGCTTAGGTTTGGGTTTAGAACACCTTAGAAAAATCTCATTTTGGGTCGCACAGGACCCAGCTCGCTTAAGCGAGCAGCATCTCGCTTAAGCGAGTCAAAACACGTAAGTTTGGTTTTGCTTCGCTCTTGGCTCGTTCCTAGTTCGCTTAAGCGAACAGGCCAATTACACTATTCTGGGCGTCTCTCGCTTAAGCGACGGGAAACTCGCTTAAGCGACGCAAATGACGAAGGTTAGCATTTTGCTCGCTTGGGGTTCGCTCGTGGCTCGCTTAAGCGAGCGGCTAAAATCCAAACTGGGCGTGGCAAAAATGATGCTCGCTTGAGCGAAGGGCATTTCGCTTGAGCGAGTGCTCATCTGGGCAGAATTTACACTTACGATTTCTAACCCTATTTCATCCAAAAATCCCATTTTTGATTCCCCAATTACCCAAAATGGTTTAGAAACATTGTTCACAGGTTCATGGCACAACAAAACGACAGAAACAACTTACATATGCATCATCATCATCATATAATTCATTATTCATGGCATTTTCATTTCTTTAACCCTAATCCAACAAAACTACCATTTTTCAATTCAATTCATGAACACATACATACATATATCAACAATTGAATCATAAAGCCCACCCTTACCTCAAATAAGCAAATTCCTACAGCAAAAATGGCAGCTTCTCCCTTCCTAGTTCTTCCCCTTGGGTTCTCTCAAAAACTATGTTCTGGTTTTGCTTTTCTCTGGTACGTGAAAATATTTCTTTCTTTCCTTACTGGCTTTCTCTTTCTCACCTTACCAAAACATAACCTCTTTTTCTCTTTACTCCCCCCACTTAATTCTATTAAATTTCTTCTTAATCCCTCCTTAATTCTATTAACTCTACTTAATCCCTTTTTATCAAATATTATTATTTTCTACTATTTTCATAAAATACTACAAATAAATATAACAAATAATATCACACCAAATATTTCATATATCATTTATAAATTCAAGTAAAATACACCAAGCACACCAAAATCAACTAAAAATCACCACAAACCACAAAATAATATTTAGAGTGTTACAACTCTCCCCAACTTAGAAAATTTCGTCCTCGAAATATTACCTTAAGCAACAAACAACTCAGGATAGGACTCTTGCATCTTGCTCTCCAACTCCCAAGTCAAACTCTCACCGGTTACACCGCCCCAAACAACTCTAACCAGAGGTATTTCCTTGCCTCTCAACTGCTTCACCTTGCGATCATCAATCCTCAAAGGCAAAGTCTCAACAGTAAGATTATCTCTAACTTGCACATCATCTCTAGGAATAACATGCGAAGGATCAGCTACATACTTCCTCAACTGCGACACATGAAACACATCATGCAAGTTCGATAGATGCGGTGGCAATCCAATCCGATATGCCACAGTTCCAACTCTCTCGGAAATCTGATAAGGACCAATGAACTTTGGAGTCAACTTCTTCGACTTCAATGCACGTCCTACACCGGTCATCGGGGTAACCCTCAAAAACACATGCTCACCCTCCTGAAACTCAAGGGCTTTCCTCCTTTTGTCATGATAACTCTTCTGACGGTCTTGAGATGCTTTCATCTTTTCTCTTATCATCTTGACCTTTTCCGTAGTCTGCTGCACTAACTCAGGTCCTAACACAATACTTTCACCCGACTCAAACCAACATAGAGGAGTTCTACACCTTCGACCATACAAAGCTTCGAACGGTGCCATACCAATACTCGAATGGTAACTATTGTTATAGGTGAACTCTATCAACGGCAAGTGGCTGTCCCAAGCTCCACCTTGCTCAAGTACACACACCCTCAACAAATCCTCCAAGGATTGGATAGTTCTCTCCGACTGACCATCTGTTTGCGGATGATAAGCCGAACTCAGCCTCAATCTCGAACCCAATGCATCTTGCAAACTCTTCCAAAACCTTGATGTAAACCTCGGATCTCTATCCGACACAATACTAGATGGGACACCATGCAACTTCACAATGTCACGAATATAAATCTCCGCCAACTGAGCTACCGGATAACTGATATGGATCGGAATAAAGTGCGCCGACTTAGTCAACCTGTCGACTACGACCCAAATGGCATCATGCCCTCTTGGAGTATTCGGTAAACTCGTCACAAAATCCATAGAAATGCTATCCCACTTCCACTCAGGCACATCTAACGGAGTCAACAGCCCTGCAGGCTTCTGATGTTCAACCTTGGACTTCTGACAAGTCAAACATGCATACACAAACTGAGCAACATCTCTCTTCAAACCGGACCACCAAAATAATTTCTTCAAATCATGATACATTTTAGTAGCTCCAGGATGAATACTCAAACTACTCTTATGACTTTCTTCTAAAATCAACTTCTTCAAACCCTCATCATCAGGAATACAAATCCTTCCTCTAAACCTCAACACACCTTGGTCGTCAACCTTGAAATCACCATCTACATTCGGATCACTAGCAGCCATCAAATCCACAAACTTAACATCAAGCTTCTGCGCCTCTTTGATGTCATTCAAGAAACCACTATTAATCTTCAACATACCCAACTTCACGCTCTGAGGTGATCTTTCACAAACAAGACTCAAATCTCTGAACTGTTCAAGTAACTCGAACTCTTTCACCATCAAAGCAGACATATGCAATGTCTTTCTACTCAACGCATCAGCCACAACATTAGCTTTACCAGGATGGTAATTCAAGCCAAAATCGTAATCCTTAAGTAACTCAAGCCACCTCCTCTGCCTCATGTTTAACTCCTTCTGATCAAACAGGTACTTTAAACTCTTATGGTCACTAAACACCTCGAATCTGGAACCATACAAATAATGCCTCCAAATTTTCAACACAAACACCACGGCTGCCAACTCTAGATCATGCGTAGGATAATTCTTCTCATGCACTCTCAGCTGTCTAGAAGCATAAGCTACCACCTTGCCATCTTGCATCAAAACACCACCTAAACCCAACTTAGATGCATCACAATAAACAACAAAAGGTTCTTCCGGCTTCGGCAAAATTAAAATAGGCGCAGTCGTCAACCTTTGCTTCAACTCATTGAAACTATTCTCACAATGAGCATCCCACACAAATGCTTTTCCTTTACAAGTCAGCTGCGTCAAAGGAAGTGCCAACTTCGAAAATCCTTCAATAAATCTGCGGTAATAACCAGCCAAACCAAGAAAACTTCTTACCTCAGTAACTGACTTTGGTGTCTCCCACTGCGACACAGCATCAACCTTCGAAGGATCTACTGCAATACCATTACCAGAAATAATGTGGCCAAGAAAACTTACTTCATTCAGCCAGAACTCGCACTTGGATAACTTGGCATACAATTTCTTCTCTTTCAGCACTTGCAATACAATCTTCAAATGCTCTGCATGCTCTGCTTCCGTCTTAGAATAAATCAATATATCATCAATAAAAACCACAACAAATTGATCCAGATACTCATGAAAAATTCGGTTCATGTATTCCATAAACACACCAGGTGCATTCGTCACTCCGAAAGGCATCACCTTATATTCATAATGACCATACCGCGTCCTAAACGCCGTCTTTTGCATATCCTCATCCTTCACCTTTATCTGATGGTAACCTGACCTCAAATCAATCTTACTGAAAACGCGGGCACCCACCAATTGATCCATCAAATCATCAATCCTCGGTAGTGGATACCTATTCTTAATAGTCACCTTATTCAACTGACGGTAATCAATACACAACCGCATGCTACCATCCTTCTTCTTTACCAACAACACCGGCGCTCCCCATGGTGAAACACTCGGTCTCACAAACTTCTTGTCAAGCAAGTCTTCTAACTGTTTCTTTAACTCAGCCAACTCCGAAGCTGACATACGGTAAGGAGCCATCGACACAGGCTTCGTACCCGGCACAAGGTCAATCAAAAATTCCACTTCTCTCTCCGGTGGCACATCTGGAATCTCGTCAGGGAAAACTTCAGGGAATTCCTTCACAACAGGCAGCCCATCAATTACAGCTTGGTTCTCCACCGACAAAAATGCCAACAAAGAAAACATCAACACACCATCTTGTTCTAACCGCTTCATCTCCTTGGTGGATAAAAATTCTGCTCCACTCTCTTCTTCAGCAGAAGAAAACCGCACCGTCTTCGTAAAACAATTGATCAGGACATGATTGTACTCTAACCAGTTCATTCCCAATATTACGTCCATTCCCACCAACGGTAAACAAACGAGGTCTACTTCAAAATCTCTACCAAATACAGACAACGGACAACTTAAACAGACAAGGGAAGTAGTCACTGACCCCTTTGCTGGAGTTTCAACAACCATTTTCCCATTCATATCAGACATACACAGACTCAATCTTTTAGCACAATCAATAGCAATGAAACAATGCGTTGCACCAGTATCTATAATAGCAATTAAAGGAGTACTATTAAAGAAACAAGTACCTCTGATAAGTCGATCCTCCTGATCAGTCTGGGTACCAGTCAAGGCAAACACCCTCCCACTGGCCTGCGCCTTCTTAGGCTTAGTGCACTGAGTGCTAAGATGTCCTTCTTCATCACAATTATAGCAAACAATGTCTCCCCGCTTGCATTCAGTAACAGTGTGGCCTTTCTTACCACATCGGAAGCATTTCTTCTCATCACGGTTGCAGGCATTACTCTTGTGGCCCTTAACACCACACTTATAACAAACCACCTCAGCAGGAGCATCTCTACGTGCTGGCCTCCTCTCATCATGCATCCTCTGCTTGCCCTTATCAGCTGGGGCACTATACGGCTTTGGGCGACTCTGCTGCCCCTTTCCCCTGCGGTCATTCATCACCTTATAGTGAGCTTTAGTATCTTCTTCATAGATACGGCAACTGCTCACCAACTCAGAGAAATCCCTGATCTTCTGATACCCAATGGCCCGCTTGATATCAGCCCGCAGACCATTCTCAAACTTGATACACTTGGAGAACTCAGCAGTCTCCGCAGCATAATGGGGATAAAACTTTGCAAGCTCCACGAACTTAGCAGCATACTCCGTAACGGACATGTCCCCTTGCTTCAGCTCAAGGAATTCAATCTCTTTTCTACCACGGACATCCTCCGGGAAATACCTCCTCAAGAACTCCCGCCTAAACACTGCCCATGTAATCACAGCACCTTCATTCTGCAAAATAGGTTGAGTGCTCACCCACCAGTCATCCGCTTCTTCAGCCAACATATGGGTGCCAAACCGCACCATCTGAGCATCCGTACACTGCATCACCCGGAAAATTCTTTCAACCTCCTTCAACCAGGTCTGCGCTCCATCAGGATTATACCTTCCCTTGAAGGTTGGTGGATGATTCCTTAGGAAGGTCTCAAGCATTCTTACACCCTCACCAGCTCCACTAGCACCTTGTTGTTGTCCAACAACTTGAGCCATTGCTTGCAAGGCAGCAGCAAGAGCAGCATCATTTCTTCCAGCCATCTCGATAATTCTACATAACAACAAGAATTAGAACAACAACAAGACAGTTTAAAACCTGTCACACTACACTATTGGCTCGACACGACTCTCCTAATGGTCGGACGGACCGACTTGCTCTGATACCAATTGTAACACCCCGTTTCCCAAAATGATATAATAATATCCATATATCAGAGTTAATCAACAATTAACGGAGTATTACATGCATTGCTCAAAAATAATTTATTTAAATAGAAACATAAAACTATTTAAATAATCCTCCAAAATAACATCTTTATATAAACAGTCTGCAGCGGAATAATCATTGCAAAATCATCTTAAAAATTCTGATACACCAACATATCTGGCACAAAGGCCTCACCATAATAAAAATATCCTCCAACATTATTCAAATAAATATTCAACAATTCTCCAAGTAAAAATGATACATAAAGGAATGAAATTGTAAAACATAAATCTCATCCCGTTACGTATCAGAGCCTACGACACATTGAGCCAACTCCTATCTACCCATCGCTACCTGCACTTGCCCACGAGGCGGCAATTCCAGCAGAAGGGGTGAGTTCACAAAACAAAAGCAATATATATATATATAATTCATAAAGTTGTATTGAAAAGCAACAACAACAAGAACATTCATCATCACCATAATTCTCAGTACTCTTCATCAACAGTTCAACAAATAATAGTTAGATTCACCGCATAAAACAACACCGACATCAACACCGCTTGTGGTGACACCTCACCAACAACAACTTACACCTTAAACTTCTAATGCAAGACTCCATAAACGACTAATGCATTATGCAAATGTGGTACCATCTACGCGCGTTGAGTGCTAAACACTCCGGGGCATAAGCCCCCACCAAATTGGATGGTTAAAGCATCCCAGGGCATAAGCCCTCACCAAATTGAATGACTAGCATTCCAGGGCATAAGCCCTCACCAGTTGAATGTATAAACATTCCGGGGCATGAGCCCCCACCAATGCAAATGAGTTATGAGACTCAAGGTGTATATCTACATACAACCCTACAACAGAAAAGTGGTGCATTTTCACCATGCAACCAACAACAACACCGACTAGGACACCTCCCCAACTAGACTCAACCACACCACAACACCATGAACAATTGCAACTTAGCATAGTATAGTTCATTTCATTCCATATAAGATTCATTCAAAAATGCATCATAAACACCTCCATTCTATATTATTATCACTCCAAAAATTCTCTAAAAATCCAATAAACTAATTAGAAAGCTTAGGTTTGGGTTTAGAACACCTTAGAAAAATCTCATTTTGGGTCGCACAGGACCCAGCTCGCTTAAGCGAGCAGCATCTCGCTTAAGCGAGTCAAAACACGTAAGTTTGGTTTTGCTTCGCTCTTGGCTCGTTCCTAGTTCGCTTAAGCGAACAGGCCAATTACACTATTCTGGGCGTCTCTCGCTTAAGCGACGGGAAACTCGCTTAAGCGACGCAAATGACGAAGGTTAGCATTTTGCTCGCTTGGGGTTCGCTCGTGGCTCGCTTAAGCGAGCGGCTAAAATCCAAACTGGGCGTGGCAAAAATGATGCTCGCTTGAGCGAAGGGCATTTCGCTTGAGCGAGTGCTCATCTGGGCAGAATTTCCACTTACGATTTCTAACCCTATTTCATCCAAAAATCCCATTTTTGATTCCCCAATTACCCAAAATGGTTTAGAAACATTGTTCACAGGTTCATGGCACAGCAAAACGACAGAAACAACTTACATATGCATCATCATCATCATATAATTCATTATTCATGGCATTTTCATTTCTTTAACCCTAATCCAACAAAACTACCATTTTTCAATTCAATTCATGAACACATACATACATATATCAACAATTGAATCATAAAGCCCACCCTTACCTCAAATAAGCAAATTCCTACAGCAAAAATGGCAGCTTCTCCCTTCCTAGTTCTTCCCCTTGGGTTCTCTCAAAAACTATGTTCTGGTTTTGCTTTTCTCTGGTACGTGAAAATATTTCTTTCTTTCCTTACTGGCTTTCTCTTTCTCACCTTACCAAAACATAACCTCTTTTTCTCTTTACTCCCCCCACTTAATTCTATTAAATTTCTTCTTAATCCCTCCTTAATTCTATTAACTCTACTTAATCCCTTTTTATCAAATATTATTATTTTCTACTATTTTCATAAAATACTACAAATAAATATAACAAATAATATCACACCAAATATTTCATATATCATTTATAAATTCAAGTAAAATACACCAAGCACACCAAAATCAACTAAAAATCACCACAAACCACAAAATAATATTTAGAGTGTTACAATTTCCTCAACCTCCGTTGGTTCGGACTTCGAGAAAATATCAACATTCATCACTTTAGGTTTTTCTTTCACCACAACCTTGTGACACTCACTTTCCATCTGAACCAATGTCCTCTGAGACTCATGTGCTTTCTCAACAAGATCACCACACTGAAGATCAAACTTCTTAAATGAAACTTGATTTGATACCAAGAAGTCATCTAAGATATGTTGAAGTTGAGTATTGTAATCTATGTTGATCACCTCGTTCTTCCCTTCACAATTACTACCTGGTTGATTCGCCTCATCACGACCACATCTCTCATTTAATATCGAGATTTGACTGTCCACACATTTTATCTTCAAAGATAGCATATATTTTTCATATTGCAGCGTACAAATCTCTTTTGTGTCATGGAGGTACAACCTGTCTATCATAGCTGCAAAACTTGGATAAACTTTTAGTAGCACCGGACGATGAGAAGGAAACGAAGAGCATAAATCATTTTTTTTTTTTTTATAAATATATATGTACAAAAATATAAATGACAGAAATCCTAAATTATAACAAAATTGCCTTATTGAAATAAATCAACAATCCCCGGCAACGGCGCCAAAAACTTGATAGACGTTTGGCAAGTGCACCAAATACTATCGAAGTAGTAAAATATCGATCCCACGAGGATTGTTTTTAATCGCAATAAGTTAATTTCGTTATGCAATAGGATGTTTAAAGGTTATTATAGTTTTGCCACTAGGCGGTAGATTTGTTTGTTTTAATAACAAAAATAACAAAATGATAAAGTTTGTTTAGAAAATTGGAGAGAGATGAGATCGGATCGTCGAATCCTCTATGTTTCCCCTAATTGGTTAAAAGGATGAAGAAATCGTCCTCCTTGCAGTCGCCTTTATGTCCAAATCGCACTTTGCTCTCCAAGATTCGTAACCCTTGTTTTCGGAAAAGACTTCAGCTTAAATAGGCCCAGAAATTCGCCCAAAACGTGTCACGTTTTAAGTAAAACGTGTCACGTTTTTTCCTTCAGTAGCAAGTAACCAAATTAGGGTTTCACAAAACGTGTCACGTTTTTGCCAACGTGACACGTTCTTCTTTCTTCTCAAAACATGCTCTCTGACTTGTGAAAACGTGTCACGTTTTTTAGCAAGCGTGACACGTTTTTGTGACTTGCACCATTCTTCAGTTTTCTTGCTTTTTCTTGCTTTTCATGCGTTTCTTGCTGCTTAAGTTGCTTTGTGACTCCATAAAATGATAAAATATACATAGAAATTACGTAATGACAGCATGTCATCAGTTATGTCAATCAAATTCAGTTCATTTTCAAATACAATTTGTTTCTGTTAACGGCCAAGTGGCTGGTTCGTACCCAAGAACAGCTTGTGCCTGTCAATTTGTCCTTGTTTTCGGTCAAGTAGCAAGTTCACATCCAAGAACAACTTGTACCTATCCTTTCGGTATCCGCCGGGCGGCTAGTTCAGATCCAAGAGCAGCTCGTGCTTTCTATTTTGTTTCCTGTCAGCCAAGTAACTAGTTCAAATACAAGAACAGCTTGTGCTTCCTACTTTTTCTTTCAGCCAAGTAACTAGTTCGTGTCCAAGAACGGCTTGTGCTTTCTATATTTTCTTTCAGCCAAGTGACCAGCTCAAATACAAGAGCAGCTTGCGCCCTTTGTTGTCAATATTCCCGGTCAAGTGGCCAGTTCGCATCCAAGAACAGCTTGTACCTGTCGATTTGCTATTGAGTCTCCCCAGTGAGTCTTGTTATTCTGATAATGTCTACCAGTCCCGCAATGGATACGACATACCTTGTTAAATTCAATTCTCAGTCCGTCTTGCATTCATAACCAAATGTTGCATGGCATACATAACATTTACGAACGTATTTTTACGCCCAAAATCAGTGCAAATGTCAATATTTAAGTATCTTCGTCACGTCAAGCCAAAGACTCCGTCTCTTGACTCTCCAGACAAAGAAACTTAAATAGGGGCAGCTGTCATACCCTCATTTTGGACCTAAAAATACTCATTCAAATTTCTCTGCTATTTTCTAATATTTTCGAATTCACCGTGTTTTCTACTGCGCTTCAAACGCGCATTTTACTGTATTATCTCCAATTTTACATATTTTCCTCCATTTTATTCCAAATTTTTACATAAAATCGTACAAAAGGGCATTTTGGTCATTTCAGTCCCTGCATCTGTTTTTGAGTCTTTTTCAACTTGTCTGTGCAATTTATTTGTTAAATTCTGTATAAAAATCACTTGTGTCTGCATCTGAGTCAGCTTGTGTCAGTTTGAGTCGTTTTTGTCCCCAGGGGCATTTTGGGCATTTCACATTGTTCAAATTTTGGGCAGAGAGGTATTTTAAAATACCTCATTTAGGTAATTTGTTCGTTTTAGTCCATTGTGTCAGTTTTAATTGTTCCACTTTACGTTGTTTTCAAATTACCTTTTTACCAATTTTATTCTTTTGCTTTTTTGCAATTCAGTCCAAATTTTTGTTTTAATTGCAATTTAGCCCAAATTTATTTTTAATTACAAATCAGTCCAATTTAGGTTTGTTATTTCAATTACAGAGTAGTCCTGTAAGTTTGTTTTTTTGCAGAATAGTCCTTAGGTCAAAATTTAGTCCAGGTGCCACGCAAGCTAGTCCAAGCCAGATGGCGCATTCCCATTGGTCCAGAAACACACATGGCAGCCTATAAAAGGCTGGTTACTGTACAAGTCAGAGAGATCCCATTCATCACGCGCCACATCACAAACAGTTCAGAAAACTCTCTCTCCATTCAGTTAGATCAAACTCACAAAATTCAGAGAAAAATTGAAGAACAATTCACAAACCCTAGAATCTTCAGAACCAAATTCGAGCGAATCAATGGAGTTTTTCATCAGCTCTCAGAGATTCAATTGAATCTTCATCACTGAGCCTAGGCCTCTGCAATTCAAGCATCAGGTTCATCGCAGAAAGCGACGAACCCCAACGCGATCACAGAGACGCATTTGAGAAGAAGAAGGAAAGATATCCACGGATTCTGAACCGGTTAAGAGAAAGAAGAAGAAACCACCAGCTTATTTCCGGATCCGAACCAAGAATCAACGAAACAGAATCACAAATTCCAAATTCTTGAAGATTCCAGCTCGAATCTCCGATCAAAACCAGGTAAAAACTACAGACTTACTTCTCTTTTTCGTTCCAGAACAACAACGAAGCTAAACCGATGTTAATCCGTAAAGAATTCGAAAGGTTTTGGTTCAGAATCACGAAACCCTAATTTTCCAAAAAACGTGAAAGATTCAAAGATTTACAACGAATAACAACCGTTGTAAATCAACGAATCCGCAAGCAAAATCATTCAAAAAAGATTTGAACCAAGAACAGAACCAAAACCATTCGAAATCCGCGAAGGAAATTTCAAGATCCACATCGTTTCAGCTAATGCATGTGAATTCCAGCAACGGATTTGTGATTAGAACAACTAGATGAAGCTTTTGAGCCATAAATCACGAATTTCTGGGTTGATTTGAGTGAGTTAGGGTTAGGGTTCATAGCCTCGCCGGAGTGAGAAGAGAGAAGAGAGAAGAGAGAAGAGAGAAGAGTGAAGAGAGAGAACGGACGTGAGAAAATGAAAGGAACCGGGTCTAGCCCCCTTTTATGCAAGCTTCTGGACCGGGTCGCTCCATACCCGGTCCACTTCCCCTTTAGTTGTGTGCGTTGGATCAAGATCATGATGGATCTGGATCAATCCAACGCTCCTAGAGCGTTAGTTTGATCCGGACCCATCAGATCCATGGGTTTGGGTTGTGAAACTATGGGCCTTTAGCTTTCTTGCGTTTTTTAAGTTTTTTGTTGATAATGGCACCTCTTTTCTTGCTGATTGAACCCATATGCATGCCAAACTTCTTGCAAAAAATTCCTAAAAATTGTCATGAGTTTCTTGATACTTGTTTGGCAGTTTGATGATGATATTGCATGTTAAAATTGATAAAAAATATATGTGCCAATTTGTCCTCTTGATATGAATGTTCTTGTGCATTTTTGCGAAGTTTCTTGTATAGTTTTCGTTCTAATTCAATACCATGTGATTTTGATGCGTGTAATATGATCTTGTGATACTTTTGCCATGAGTTTGTGATCATCACCACTGTTTTGTGAATTGTGATTTTGATTTCTTGTTTGGAAAGTAATATGAATCTTTTTAAGTTATAAAATGTGCATAAAATGTGTATGTGTGAAGTTTGAACGCATGGCTTGAAATTTCCTCTTGATTCTTGAAATAATCTCCTCAAGGGAGTGCTGTTTTGATAGAAATTATAGGTCTTGGACTTAGTTAAGTCTTAGGACTTTGTTTTGGGTTATTTTCACTACATTTCTTGCATTTGTTTTTGCAATTTGTTTAATATCCCTTGTTAGTGTTATTTCATTTACTATGCATTGTTCACTTTTATTATCATTTCACACTTTATTACTAACCATTTTGTTTCATGTCTCACTCATATTGCAAGCATTGCATCATTTTCATCCTTTTCTTTCTTTTAGTCATTTTATGCGAATTTCCATTAATTCATGTAATATTTTAGGTTAGTTTACTTTCTTTAAATTCTTGCAAGACCATAGAATGTAAACTAGGACCCGATGTAAAGGACAATGGACACTATGATGATGTACACTGACACAAGCACCGACACACACACACGTTGTATGTTTACCGCTAGATGTATGCTTAGGAAGCGTGATACTTAGAAAAAACTCATTCTTTCTTTCTCAAAAAACTAACACATCACTCAAAGATTTTTTTGCAATAAAGTGAAGTCAAAACTTCACCCATTTTCCCTTTATTTTCTTAAGCAAAATCAAAATGAATCTTAAATCTTCAACTTTGACCATTTTTTGTAAATAAATTGGACTAACCTCACTTGTTTCCAAATCTCATGCCTTTGAGGCCTCTCATCTTTTTCTTCAAAACTATTTTCAAAACTAAAATTGAACCAACCCACAAAATATTTTGGAAGAGAACTACATGGAATTTTGATCCCTTAAAAGGGTATGTAGGCAAGAGACTCAAAATCTCTCCAAGTCCAATAAAATAAAAATCCAAACTTCTTTCCCCCATTCTTAAAAACAATTTCCTTTCAAAATAGCATAAAAATAAAGCGTAAAACGTAGAATTAGAAAAACGGCTCCTATAGAGTACTATAGTCGTTGCGGGTGCCTAACACCTTCCCGTAGCGAAAATTGCCCCGAACTTAGAATTTCTAAGGTTTTCTCTCGATTTTACCTTACCCCAAAAAAATAGAGATATCAATGATTGAAAGGTTCAAATCTAATTAATGATTTGACACCCAAAAATCGCGATAACAAATCCGTAAAAGTTTCATCAAAACAAAGATTTGAATCAAAAAAGAACCAAAGAACCGATTGAAATCCATGAACAAAAATTCCAGATCTACGGTGATTCAGTTCATGCATGTGAATTTCAATGTCAAATTCATGATTAGAACGATGAAAGGAAGCGATTGAACCATGTTTTGTGAGATTCTGGGTTAGTTTGGACAATTTAGGGTTAGGGTTTCATCAATGGCCGCCGGGGTGAGAGAGAAGAGAAGGGAAGAAAGAGAAATGTTGAAAGAAATGAGGGGAACCGGGTTGGAAATGCTTTATATAGAGCGTTGGAACCAGGTGGGTTGGCCCGATCCAGCGCCCCATGCCTTGAACCGTTGGATCTAGATCCTAATGGATCCGGATCAATCCAACGCCCCAGGGGCGTTCTGGAGATCCGGATCCATCTACCGTGTGGGTTTGGGCCGGGTACCCTAGGTCTTTTGGCTTTCTCTTCAGTTTCTTGATTTTCTTGCTATGTGCACCCCTGTTCTTGCTGTTTGGACCACATGTGCGTTTAATTTCTTCACAAAAAAAATCCAAAAAACTACCATGTGTTCTTGATATTTTCTCTTGATTGTTTTGTGATATTTTACATGTTTAAAATTGATGGAAATAATATGTGCTAATGTCCCTTTCAATTTGTATATTTTTGTGTGTTTTGTGTAAATCTTCTTGTACGATTTTTGATCCGAAATTCGTCATGTGATGTCGATGTTTAGCATTTAATTTTGTGATAAGTTTACTTCTGATTTTGTGCCAATTCATTCGATTGTGTTAGTTGATTGTGCTTACAATTTTTCCAATATGTTTAATTTTGTGTTAGTTGATTGTTTGGATATAATTTTGTGATATGTTCAATTGTGTTAGTTGATCTTGTTTACAATTCTTGCGATATGTGCTATTTTTCTTAAGTTTAATCTTGTTTACAATTTTTGCAATATTTTCAATCTAGTTAATGGGTTAGCTTTTATCTTGCAAGTTTAGGTGCTAGTTTCCAAATTTTACAAAGCTTAGTTTTAAGTTTCTTGTTGCATAAGTCATGTTAGTTAGCATGCATTTTTTCTTTCTCATCTCTTTATATTTTGTCATTTTTTTTTGTTGCCTAACATTTTCTCTACTACCATTGCATATTGCTTCACTAACCATTTTATGTTTCATGCACATTGAAAGCTCCAATTCATCTGCATCCTTTAAGATTAGGCTCCATTAATTTCTATGTAATATTTAGGTTAGTTTTGCTTCCTTTAAATTTCTTGCAAGACCATAGAATGTAAACTAGGGCCAATGTAAAAGACAATGGACACTATGATGATGTACACCGACACGAGCACCGACACGCACACACGTTGTATGATTTACCGCTAGATGTATGCTTAGGAAACGCGAAACTTAGAAAAATATTATGCTTTTTTTTCCCAAAAAAAAATTACACCTCACTTGAAAACCATTTTCGTAATAATCTTGGAGTCAAAACTCCACAACCTTTTTCCTTTTATTTTCTTAGTCAAAATGCAAATGAGCCATAAATTCCAACTTTAACCTTTTTTCTTTAATAATTGGAACAACCTCACTTTTTTTTTCCAAATCTCATGCCTTTAAGGCCCCTTTTCTCTTCTTCAAAATCATTTTCAAAATTAAAAACAAACTAACCCGCAAAAATCTTTTTGGAGGAGAACTACATGGAGTTTGATCCCTTAAAAGGGTATGTAGGCAAGAGACCAAAATCTCTCCAAGTCCAATAAAATAAAATCCAAACCATCTTCTTTCCCCCATTCTTAAAAAACAACCTTTCCAAAAATAGCATTTAAAATAGAGCGTAAACATAGGTCAAGAAAAACGGCTCCTATAGAGTACTATAGTCGTTGCGGGTGCCTAACACCTTCCCGTAACGAAAACTGCCCCGAACTTAGAATTTCTAAGGGTTTTCTCAAGTTTTACCCTTCCCCAAAAAAAATAGAGACATCAATGATTGAAAGGGTCAAGCCTAGTTAATGACTTGACACCCGAAAATCGCGATGACAAGATTCAATTAGAAAATATAGATTCTGTTAGAAAATATATATTCAGTTAGAAAATAAAGATTTGATTAGAAAACATAGAGAGATGAGATCAGGTCTTTCGAATCCTCTAATGTTCCCCTAATTGGTATACTGCACTTTATTCTTATGAATGTTTCTCTAGTCCCACGATAGTTAACAAATTAGTCCTAATCAATCCCTTGAGTTAGGACCCTCTTCTTAAACTACAGCCCCTAATTCCTTAGGTGGTCTAATAATCTTCGAAGGATTAAACACGTTAACCTAATATCACTAACAAACGATTATCCATTCCTAGACTAACCATGTTTATTAGAACAATTCAATAGGTCTAAGTTGAAAGCTAGGGTCAGTAGTCATTCATTCTCACTAAATCATGTTTATATTTGATCAGGATATAAAAAGCATTAAGAACAATTGAATTGAATAAAAACTAGATTGTCATTCACAATAAATAGAGTTTCATCACAACAACATGGGTCAATTAGGGTTACATAGAATCATCTCAGACCTAATCTCTAAGAGATTTAGCTACTCATAATTGAGTATACAAATAGCATAATCAATGAAAGAATTAAAACATACATAAACTGATAAAAGGATGAAGAAATCGCCGTCTCTGGATGTCAAAATCGCACTTTACTCTCCAAGATTCGTAACCCTTGTTTTCTGAATAGTCTTCAGCTTAAATAGGCACAGAATTTCGCCCAAAATCGGGTCACGTTTTAAGTAAATCGTGACACGTTTTTACCTTGTGTAACAAGAAACTGAATTAGGGTTTCACCAAATCGTGTCACGTTTTAGCCATCGTGACACGTTTGCCTCAATGTCGAAGCAATGCATTCTGCCTTGTCAAATCGTGTCACGTTTTAGACCCATCATGACACGTTTTTCTCTCTAGTGTTTCCTTCAATTTTCTTGCTTTTCTTGCTGCTCAAGTTGCCTTGTGAACTCCAAAACGTGATGAAAATGACACTAAAAATATCGAATAATTGACTGTCATCAGATGTATTCCTGTTGGAATAAAGTCTGTAGCATTCCTTGCTCTTAAGCTAAGAGGAGTACGCACCCAAGTTCTCAGCACTTGCACTTCTTGAAGATTGCTATCAACCCCTTTCAGCCACTCTTGAAGCTTTCTTTGAGCAGAGTCCTGAGCATCAAGACATGATCTCTGGAGTTCAGTCAAGACATAGTCCATTCTTTCCTTTAATCTCTTCCACAGCTTCTCATAGCTATTCTCATGAATGAGATTGTTCCTTGCTTGAACTAAGCTGTTCAGCTCCTGAAAAATGTTCTCACACACATTTGCTAGAATAGTAGAATCTAGAAACAGGGTGGGAGGAGAAGGGACATTTGTTTTGGCAGGAGCACAAGGTTGAATGGATAAATTGGATGATGAGGGTTGGTCATTTACTGAAGTTTCAGGTTCAACAAAGGTGTTGGTTCTTGATGATTGGTTGTTTATTGTTTGTTCAGAAACACTAAGTTCAGGAACAGGTTGTTCAGGAATAGTCAGTTCAGGAGCATAATCTATGTTGGTGGTTGAGTTCATTTGTTGGTTAGGTTTATGTTGTTGGGGGCTTTATGTCATAACTTCATTAGAAGCTATGTTAGAGGCTTTATCTTGGTTTGACTTATACTCAGGTAGTTCACCTGAATAATGATCTACAAGGTTTTGTATTATTGATGGTTCAGAGGTCTCTCTAGATGTTTGAGTTGTTTGTATTGGAGAGTTAGGTTTAGATGATGATACATCAATATTAGCAATATCTGTCCCTGTGTGATCATCGGCACCCTCTGCATCAGCAAGAAAATATTGAATAGGGTCAATCATAGGTTGTTGTAAGGGATGATCAGCAGATAGATGAATGCAGGCATCAATTCTTCTTTGTTGCAAACCAATTAACCTCTCTTCAACAAAGGGATACATTGGCACAAAGGTATCATAATCTGGCTTTTTAGAAGTTTTGGTTGATGGTGATGGGGATAAAGCTTTGTTGAGGGTGGTGTAGACTTTGCTTAAAGGTATATCATCTGGATCAGATGATGTGGATGATGATGATGAGAGGGAGGCTGAACTAGTCCAAGTTTTAGAAGATGTACTAGATTCTACGAAAATAATTTCATCAGCAGCAGTGTGAGAATCAGTATTACCTTCAGGAGCTTCTGAAGCAACAGCTTCTGAACAGACAACTTCCTCCTGAGCATCTTAAGCAGTCTTCAAGACACCCTCAGCTTCTATCATCTATTGCAGGTTCTCTATAAGCTCTAATCCAAGTTGAGCAGCTTCAACTGTGGATTTCTTGGCCAGGACCTCAGCAGGTATCTCAATATCTTTGGCCAGCTGCAGTGCCTTATTCATAGCAACATTTGTTTCCTTCCTTCTCTTAAATTCCCTTGTTACAAGATCTGTAGCTTCTTCATCCTCTTCTGAAGTAAGCTTCAATTTCCTGACAATGGGTTTTCTTTTCCTTCTAGGAATGGAAGGTTAAGCTGGGGTAGGTGGTGAAGGTACAACTTCCTTACCACTTTTGGTTCTTTTGTTCAGGACCTTAACAGGTTCCAGATCCTGAACTTCTTCTTGTATTGTAGATAGACTAGAACCAGTTGCTTCAGCTGCTTTGTCTTTTTTGGCCTTCTTAGCTTTCTTAGCAGGTTGTTCATAAGCTTCTTCCAAATACTAAGCTTTCGAAACTGGCTTTCTTTTTGACTTCTTGCTCTTTGCTACTGGTAGAGCACCACCATACATCTGATGTGGTATATCCTCCAGTTGGATATTCTCTCCATTGTTTTGCAGATGATCTTGTATGACGTACAATTGAACATCAAGAGGGTCTTGTTTGCAAATTGGGGGAAATCCTTCCATAAGGTTTGATATGGTTCTGGATTCCTTCAAGTCTGTTTCCAACTTCTTGTAAGCATCCTTCTTGATTAGAGTCATGTTTCTCAAGGTACTTCCATTGATAATTTTCCCTGTGACTGTACCCAGATGCTGATCTGTGAAACCTCTTGTTTCACTCAAAGCCTTCAAAAATCCTCCTTGATGAAGAATCTCTGAGATTAGTCTACCATAGGGAATCCATGATCTCTTGATTGTCTGACTCTCTTTTAGAGCTTTGATCATGTGTTTGAAAATGTATTTAGGTACATTTACTTTTTCTTTCTTGATGAAGTAGTGCAGAAATACCCTATGTTCTAAAGAGGGTTGATCAGAACCTCCTCCCTTAGGCAAAAGATTCTCTTTCTGTATCTTCAGAAGCATCTTATTCTCCATGCTCAAGTCACTGTAGGCACCTTTCTTTTTGTTGTTGTACATGGTTTGATTTACAATCCCATTCCATGGACTTTTCTTGTTATTATCTAATCCATCCTTGAAGCTTCCTTCAGAAGCTCTTCCAATCACCTACGTTATAATCTCTTGAGAGATGAAGACTGGTACACCCATGATACTTGATCTGATCTCAGTATCAATGAAAGGTTCCAAACCCATTTCTTCTCTTGATTTCCCAGCCAAAGAGGGGTCAATAAGCACTTTTTCTTCCATTTCAAGCTTAGCAGCATGTTTATCATAAACAGATGCTATTACCCAGAAGTGCCTTATGAGATTCACATAGGTTGGACCATTTAGCATATCAAAGTAGTGTAAGAGGTCCTGAGCTTCGTAGAATTCCTTGATGTTGCAGCCATGATAAGCCAGAGAAGTCAAATAAACTGGGCTTTCAACTTGTACTGTCAACTCCCATTCTTCCAAAGACATGGTTCTTCCTTTAATCTCATACGCAGGAGTTTCCTGTTGAGTAGACGTTCCTTGTGCTATATCTTGCATAGTTGATTCTAGAACTGAGCTTGATGATGTCGTTGACAGAGATGAAATTTCCAGGGTTCTAGGTTTGATTGAAGTCAAATGTGTTTTACGTTGCAGAGAACAATTGAAAAGAGAAAGTGTAGGCTGTGAAGTGAGTAGTGTGTGTATTGTCTAAGTGTTTTAAGTAAAAACCAAACGATTGCAATTTAGAGGGGACAAACAAACAAAACATTAATGACAGTTGGGGGCGCGAGAATAGTACATTCAAAGCTTTAAAAACATCATTTCCCTCTTAAGTTATACACCAATACAAATATGCCACGTCAGATAACTTCAGATGCGTTGTCAAGTTAGTGGGACAGGTGTTGCGAGAAAGCAACAACAACGTTTCCACTAGCTCTGCTATCTAGAAGCACAAAATCCAGCTTCTGAAGTTAAAGTGCTGATGTCATCTTCAAAAGCACATTTTCCTCAGAACCTCAGTTAGGAGCTTCTGATGGACCATAGCTTCTGAACTGACTTTAGGACCTAACTTCTAGTTCAGGAGCAAGCAATTATAATCAGACACAAAGTGCATGTTCAAATTTTTCTTTGTAAAATCAAATGTTTCCACAGTTAAAGGTTTAGTGAATATATCATCCCACCGATGTTCAGTATCAATGAATTGTATATCTAGGATTCCTTTTTGAACATAATCTCTAATAAAATGGTGTTTGATTTCAATATGTTTGGCTCTTGAATGTAGAATTGGATTCTTTGACAAACAAATAGCAGCAGTATTTTGGTGCCATGATTAACTGCATAGGATAGAACTAACCTGATTGCTTCCAATCTTGCAACTGGAGCAAATGTTTCAGTGTAATCAATGCCTTCTTGTTGACTGTAACCTTGTGCAATAAATCTAGCTTTGTTTCTGGTTACTTCACCTTGTTCATTTAACTTGTTTCTGAATACCCATTTTGTTCCAATAATGTTCTTCTGAGGAGGTTTGGGTACCAGATCCCACACATCATTTCTTTGAAACAGATTGAGCTCTTCTTGCATAGCTAGTATCCATCCATCATCTGAAAGTGCTTCATCAACTGTAGTAGGTTCAATCACTGATAACAATCCTATCATAGACTCTTCTTGTCTGAAATATGATCTTGTTCCTCTAAGATTGTCTTTGTTTCCAATGATTTGATCTTCAGGATGTGAAGACTTGTAATTGAATATATTTTTGATTTGATTTGCTTGTTGAGAGTCATCTTGAGCTTCTTCAAAAGCTACTTTATCTTGAGCTTCTAAAGTTGGTTTAGCTTCTAGACTGTCTTCAGATTCTTCAGTCTGATCAGGTTCTGAAGTATGTTTAGTAGCCTGTATATTTGCATAACTTTCATCTTGCTCTGGAGTTTCACTTCCAAGCTCTTTGTCATCAAATTTAACGTGCATAGATTCTTCAACACAGAGTGTCTCTGAATTATACACTTTGTATGCCTTTGACCTTTGGGAGTAACCTAAGAAGTTTCCTCTTTGGGCCTTGGCATCAAATTTCTTTAGGTAAAGCTTGTTATTTAGAATGTAACAGGTACATCCAAATTGATGAAAGTAAGATATATTAGGTCTTCTTCCCTTAAAGAGTTCATATGCAGTTTTCTTCAAGATAGGTCTGATATAGATTGTATTTTGAACATAACATTTTGTATTCACTGCTTCTGCCCAGAAATGTTTAGCCAAATTGTTTTCATGAATCATGGTTCTTGCCATTTCTTGTAAGGTTATATTCTTTCTCTCTACAACCCCATTTTGTTGTGGAGTTTTAGGAGAAGAGAATTCATGGACAATTCCATGTTTTTCACAAAAAGTTTCAAATGGCTCATTTTCAAATTCACCACCATGATCACTTCTGACTTTCAAAATTTTCATTTCTTTTTCAGACTGTATTTGAGTGCAGAAGTTACTCAATACATCATATGCATTGTCTTTGTTTCTTAGGAGTTTTACCCAAGTCCATCTGTTGTAATCATCAACAACGACTAATCCATATTTGCTTCCATATAAAGAAGCAGTATTAACTGGTCCAAATAAATCAATATGAAGTAGTTCTAAAGGTCTGGAGGTTGAGACAATGTCTTTGGCTTTAAAAGATGATTTCACAATCTTGCCTTTCTGGCATGCACCACAAAGTGCATATAAATGATAGTCTATGTTAGGTAGGCCTTTGACAAGTTGTAACTTACTAAACTTATAGTTCAACCTCTAGTTAGCATGTCCTAACCTTTTGTGCCATACCCACTTCTTACCATTCATTGATAGAAGACAGATTACCTTCTGACCAACCAGTTCAGAGAAATTGATTTTATAGACATTCTCTACTCTCTTTCCTTTGAACACAATGGATTTGTTATCTTTGTTAATTACTGTGCAGTTGGTCTTTTCAAACATCACATCATAACCATTGTCACAAAACTGACAGATACTCAAAAGGTTATGTTCAAGACCATCTACCAACCACACATTATTAATAGAGATAGAGGAGTTACCAATAGTTCATGTACCAATGATCTTGCTAGACTGGTTGCCTCCAAACTTCACATTTCCTCCTTCTTTCATTGTGAGGGTGAGGAACAATGACTTCTCTCCTGTCATATGTCATGAGCAACCGCTGTCTAGATACCATGATTTTTTCTTTTCTTTTTCTCTTAGGCATTTCTCATTTTCTTCTTCTGTTTCTCATTTCTCGTTCAGATTCACTGTCTAAATCTTCCCATGTTGGCATCAAACTCTGCTTGATCTACTTTTTGATCTTGTTTGATTTGAAAGTTGACTTCATAGACTTGTCCTTTGATTTCTCCTTCTAAAGATCAGGGCAATCGGCAATTAAATGTCCAGACTTCTTGCAATTGAAGCAACCCTTCTGATCTTCTTTCTTGGAGCCTTTGTAACCACTTCTTCTTCTCAACAACTTCTTGTTCTTCTTGGCCAGATACTGCAGCCTGTTTGAAAGCATAGCCATCATCTCAGCAGGATCTTCATCAGAATCTCCATCAGGTGATTCTTCTTCAGATTCTATGACTTTAAGAGCTTTTGATGACTTTCCTTTAGATGGTAGAGCAATAGATTTACTCTTCATAACAGGCTCATGTTCATTAAGACTTATCTCATGAACTTTGATAGTGCTGACAAGATCTTCAACACTCAGCGTGTTTAGATCTTTAGCTTCCTTAATAGCAGTAACCTTTGGTCTCCATCTTGCAAGCAGGCTTCTTAGTATTTTGCTCACATGATCAGAAGCAACATAGATTTTCTTCAGTATTTGTAGTCCAGAGACTAAGGTTTGAAATCTTGAGTGCATCTCCTCAAACTTTCATCATGCTTCATCTTGAACAACTCATACTGATGAACAAGCATGAGTGCTTTAGCTTCTCTAACATTCTTGCTACCTTCATAGTTTGCACAGAGAGAAGCAAACATAGCCTTTGATGTAGATTTATCACTCATTTTCATATACTCTCAACGAGGTATAGCAAGAACAAGTGATCCTCTGATCTTGTGATGTTTCTTGTACATCTTCTTTTGAGCAGGAGTATGTTTCTTTCTATCAACAACAACTCCTTCTTCATCCAGATCCAAGTCACCAACTCCATCTTCCAAAATATCCCGTAACTCTTCATCTAAGCCCACGATATAACTGTAGAAGTTGGTTTTCTACCAAGAGAACTCTTCAGGATCTCCATCGAACTTTGGAACTTTTCCTGAGTCAGCTTTCTTATCACTATAATCATAAGGTACAACATTATGATTACCACCAGAACCAGAAACAAATGATTCACCAGACATGTTTTTCTCAGATCTTGGATTGTCACACTGTTAAGTGTTCTCAATAGAACTAAGGCTCTAGATACCAATTGAAGGTGAGAAAAACACAAGAAGGGGGGGTTGAATTGTGTTTTCTTTTTCTTCTTCTTCTTCTTCTGCTACTGAAGTCACTGGTCAGAAGCAGTTAGAGTACAACTTCTGAAGTGATGTTCAAATTCTAAATGCAGCGGATAAAAACACACACACACAGAGAAAGAGAGAGAGAGAGAGAGAGAGAGAGAAGAGAGACACAAAGAAATTATACAGGTTCCTTCCACAAACCGGAAAATGCTTAAAAATCTGAATCTGGCCAATGAAGAGTCGACACAAGACCCCTATCCTGTTGCAAGATGAAATTCGCTTGAAGCGAGATGGAAGCGTGATGAAAGCGAGATACTCCTGATGCGTTCTGTCCAAATCTCGCTTAAGCGAGATGAAGTCGCTTCAAGCGAGATGCTGTGTTTTGATGAGCGCAGTGGACGCGAGATAAAAGCGAGATGCCCAGGTTGCATTCTGTCCAAATCTCGCTTAAGCGAAATTATCTCGCGTAAGCGAGATTGCCTTTCTTCAAGAGCGAGATGTACGCGAGCAAAAAGTGAAATGTTCAGGTGCTCTCTGTCCAAATCTCGCTTAAGCGAAATTAGCTCGCTTAAGCGAGATCACCTTTCTTCAGGAGCGAGATATCAGCGAGCAAAAAGCGAAATCCAATGGGGCTCTCTGTCCGAATCTCGCTTAAGCGAGCTGAAGTCGCTTCAAGCGAGATTTGCCTGACTCGGCCACATTCTAAGTCCTTGCTTGTCTCCTTCCTGCACAAATTGAGGAGAATAAGGCATGTAAAGCATAAAAGGCAAAATTCCAACAAATCATAGCTTTTCCTTAGTCAACTTGCAAAACAAGTCACTAAAATGCCTGAATTATCACATAAAATATACTACTTTTGAACACTTATCAAACTCTCCCCAACTTAGCTTTTTGTTTGTCCTTAAACAAAGGAATCACAAAATAAACCTACAAGGCTTTGGACAAGATTTTTAGCACAGCTCCAACAATTCAAACAGTTAAAACAATTCTCAGGTGATGATTCAAATGTAAAAGCGCGAGCAAGCATCAAGTCTTCCATTATCCTAAGCACAAACTATGAATGTAAAACATGTCCTAAGCACAAAATTTACCTCAAAAAGTTCTGAACACAAACATGATTATCCAAGAACCACACCTAACACACTTCTTTGTAAGTAGATAAAACAAAATGACAATTAGTGAGGGAAATGAACACACATCCAACAATCATGCTAACATCCTGATTAAGTTATGTGTCCATCCAAATATCATCTCAAAAAGCATAGAAGCATGGATCAAAAGGTCTTTCTAGGGTTATAACTTGGCCGGGCTACAAAAGAAATGTCATATGTGGGATAATTGAAATCAAAAACCTATCACAGAGGAACATTCCTTGTATCAACAATTAAAGTCCATAACCTTCCCTACCAATCATTACAAATCCTTGGTGATTAACAATTTATCCAATAACCTTGACAACTTATTCTATTTTTGATTTTTCTTTCTTTTTCTTCTTTTCTGTTTTCTTTGTCTATTTCAAATGTACAGACTTTGAAACTTCTAAAATCTATACAATTCAATGTTGTCAGGTTACTTTAATACTTCACCAAGATGCTTGACAGCATAAACCTCCCTTTCTCCCCAACTTAAACACAACAAAACTCTAATTGAATGTTCCCCTACTCTAAGGTAAGGGACAAAGTACAATACGGTTAAGGGTTCAACAAGTGAAAATATCAATGTCCTAAAGTGAATCAAACATGAACTGGATTTTGAACAATTTTGGGCAATTTCAATGAGCATTGTGCTTATGAATATTGACAATTCATGTTTGAGGACTTGATTCATTTGGCTCAGATTGGGTAACAGATACTCACTCTTCTCACGGGTAGGCTTTATGTGGTCAAGTATGTCAACTCGATTTCAAAAAGTGCCTTGATCATTTCCATGCTTTCATACAATGCAAGACAATTATCAGATCTAACATAGCAAAAACAAGTTAAACAATGATTATCGGTCTCCAGCATATAGTATAACAGTTTGAAGCTACCTCACATTTAGGCTAAGTACTAAGTGGTTCAATAACAATCATGCTTATGAAAAGAACTATGTGAGATACATTTTGTGCAAAGTACTAGTTTCAAATTCTAGTAAATACCTAGAAAAATAGGAAACCAATACCTTGGCTTTGCGCTTTCTCACAATTATTATCACCATCACACCTGAGTTTGCTCAAAATTTTGGCTTTTACAAGCACTTCAAACATTAATGTGAATGAGCAATTTTCTTCTTTGAGAAACAAAAGCAAGAATAGACAAAATTTCCATCCAAAGCACTATTAGTTAAAAACAAACAAAAGCTAAGTTATTTATACCAAAAGAGGCTTAAACCAAAATGCTGAAAGAGTAGATACTACAAATGAAATAACAAAGTTTCAAACTACAAGCAGAAACAAACTAAAAAGCATAAAGCTAAAAGCATCAATAAGAACACAGTAGAGCTGCGGTCACTAGGCATCATCATCCATCACATCATCACCATCTGCACTAGCTGTCCTCTCCTCATCATCATTAGCTACACCCGAGTGTTCGCCCCCTCCAATAAAAGTTGGCCTGTCCCTAGGCCATCCACAATACTCCATAAATATGGCAGGGGTCATCATATAAGACGGGTCCAGAGGATGCAGGCGAGCATCGTAGTAGGTCTGATGCATGCCTCGTTGGCTTATGAAGAGTGCAGCGTTCTGGTCCATAATAAAATTATCCCTTTTCTCCTGTCTAATCGCTCTCTGGTCCTGCTGATGCATCCAGGCAGAGAAGGTAGAGAAGTCAAAGGCCTCAGATGGCTGGTGAACCTGCTGCTGTGGGACCGGCTGTTGTGGCTCATCCACAGGTGGAGGTGCTGGCTGGTCAACCTCAGGGGGGGGAACTGCCATCCTACTATTAGCTCTGCGCACTAGCCCCCGGATATACTTATCATCTATCGAGGAGGTCAGCTGCTCATGAGAAGGCAAAGGGATCTCCACACCCTGGGCTTGAAGTAACCCCATGACGAACCCCGGAAATGTAATCCTGGTCTCGGGTCTGGTGACACCACTCAGCGCCATGTGCTTCAGCTCCTCAGAAACAATTCGGGCAACATCCACCTCCCCGCCTCGACAAATGTGCCAGATGAGAGGGGTGACAACTTTAGTAGCCGTTGTGACATGACTCTTGGGCCAGACATTATGCACAAGGAATTTAAAGACCACTGCTGCCCTAACAGTCATGTCCGCGAAGGCGGCAATGTTTCGGTTTCCGGCTTTGGATAAGACATACTGCCTCCCAGGCAGCAAAATCTCTCTCTCAATCCTGTCATGGGGCCAGTTACCGGTTGCGGCCTTCTCTCCATACTCACATAGGACAGGTACAGTGGGGTCCTCACCAGGGGGTAGGTCGAAAGGGTTTCCAAGATATTCATTGATGGTATCCCTATCGAAACGAATTGTTACACCCCTCACTTTGGAAGAATAGGTGAATCTTGCCTCAATCTCCTTTGGGTCACAGTTTGGGACCGCATTAGCATAGAACTCTCGAAGGAGGTCAAGGTTGATGTGGGGGTGAGGGTGGAGAAGTTTCTCCCACTGCCTGTTGGTGAAAATCTGCTGAATTTCCGCGAACTCTCCCTCCGGGTTGATTTGGAAGATCTTATCGTGCCAAATTTCCTTCTTTTCCAATTCAAGAAACCGGGCATAGGCCTTCCCGGATTTGAAACGAGAGGGGTCGGGGTTTCTGGGTGCGGGCAGAGGGCGGTCAATGGTAGATGAAGAGCCCTTTCTTTTGGAACCGGCTGTAGTTTTTGGTGCCATCTGCAAAACAACCAGAGAAAACCATATACAACATATAATTCATTAGAATGCGTATGGAGTCAAAGGAGGTAAAACAGATAGGATCCCCAAAAAAAATTGCAAGTCTGGGTAAAACTCGCTTGGAATTTCGCTTAAGCAACCTCAAAAGCGAGAATGCATGAAGAAATCTGGGTAATTTCGCTTCAAGCGAGAAAATCTCGCTATAAGCGAACATTCAACCAGTTCTTCATGAATTCTCGCTTGAATACTCGCTTGGAGCATGAATTCTCGCTACAAGCAAGATTCTTCCAGACCTGCGTTTTTTTCAAAATTTTACCAGCATAACACACCAAATCCAGCATATTTCAACAGCATCAACACCCTAAATCGCATGGCACGTACTAAAAACCCTAAACAGCAGTCTCTAATCACAAAATCATCTAACCCTAACCTAGCCATTCCTATACATGTCAAGAACATGAATTTCTCAAATTAAGAACAAGAAAATGGAAAGGATTCAAACCTGTTTATGGAAATGCAAAATGAAAGATGATGCAAAGTGCTACTTGACTTGATTGGACCAAAAACAATTTGATTTGTGGAATGGGGTTAGTGTAAGTGAGGAGAGAAAAAGTTTTTGAAAGTTTGGAGAGGGAGCAGCAAAAAAAATCGTGAAGGAGAAAAAGAAAGTGGGTGGGGGAAATTTTTAAGAGGAGTTATGGCCTTGGGAACCGTTTCCCCCACTCTGAAAAAACCAAATCTCGCTTACGCGAGATAATTTCGCTTAACGCGAGATTACTGCAGGAACAACTTTTCAAATTCGCAAAAACTCGCTTAAGCGAGATGGAACTCGCGTTAAGCGAGATAGACCCAGTTTTCTCAAAATTTTGCTTTAGCCTAGCTTGAACACTAATGACTTACTTCCTACATGCACTAAAACTAAGAAAATGACTTACAAAACTGGGTTGCCTCCCAGCAAGCGCTTGTTTTACGTCATGAGCTCGACGCCTTTTTCGATGAATAATTCATGGGTCACTTAGTGAAATTGTCGTCGTTTGTCGATCAACTTCACCACCAAAGTAATGCTTCAACCGCTGCCCATTTACGGTCCAGTTGGCTTTTGTCATTGGATCTTCCAAAACTACCGCTCCATAAGGCTTAACCTCCTTGATTAAAAACAGACCGGACCACTTTGATTTGAGCTTGCCCGGAAACAACCTCAATCTTGAGTTAAATAACAACACCATTTGACCGGGCTCAAAGTTCCGTTTCACGATCCGCTTGTCGTGATAGCTCTTCACTTTTTCCTTGTACACTTTTGAGGATTCGTAAGCCTGATTCTTCATTTCTTCGAGTTCATGCATTTGAATTTTTCTCTTCTCTACCGCTTGCTCTTGGTCGAAATTCAAAAACTTTAGCGCCCAAAACGCTTTGTGCTCCAATTCAACCGGCAAGTGGCATGCCTTCCCATACACCAATTGGAACGGTGTGAAACCCGTAGGTGCTTTAAAAGCGGTCCTATAAGCCCACAACGCTTCATCAAGCTTTAATGCCCAATCCTTCCGCGATGATGACACGGTCTTCTCTAAGATTCTTTTGATTTCCCGATTGGACACTTCCGCTTGGCCATTTGTTTGTGGATGGTAAGGTGAGGCAACCTTATGCTTTACTCCGTAGTGCTCAAGAGCTTTGGCTAGTTGCGAATTGCAAAAGTGAGATCCGCCATCACTAATGAGCACCCTAGGAGTTCCAAAACGGGTGAAAATGTTCTTCTTAAGAAATTTAATCACCGTCTTGCTATCGGCTTTTTGAGATGCGATAGCTTCAACCCATTTGGATACATAATCAACGGCCACCAAAATGTATTCATTGGCAAAAAAGGATGGAAAAGGGCCAACAAAGTCAATTCCCCAACAATCAAACACTTCCACCTCAAGAAGGCATTGTAACGGCGTCTCATTCTTTCTTGAAATTGCACCGGTTCTTTGGCAATTATCACATTGTTGACAATGTGCATAAGCATCTTTGAAGAGTGTAGGCTAATAAAACCCGGATTGAAGAACTTTCGCCGCCGTTCTTTGTCCATTGAAGTGTCCACCATAAGGTGAATTATGACAGTGCCACAAAATCTTCCTTGCTTCATCTTGAGCAACACATCTTCTCAAAATATTATCCGCTCCGGTTTTGAACAAATAGGGATCATCCCAAACATAGTGAGTGGAATCATGGAGGAACTTCTTCTTTTGTTGCCAAGTGAAATCTTCTGGAATGACACCCGTCGCTTTATAGTTCGCCATGTCGGCAAACCATGGCCTTACTTGCACCATTAGCAGCTTTTCATCGGGAAACTCTTCTAGCACCTCATTCTCCTTCTTTGTCACCTCATTATTCACCAACCTTGAAAGATGATCCGCTACCAAGTTCTCGGTCCCCTTTTTGTCTTTAATCTCCAAATCAAACTCTTGGAGTAAAAGCATCCATCTTATAAGCCTTGGTTTGGAGTCGGACTTGGTGAGCAAGTACTTTATAGCTGCATGGTCAGTATAAATAACAACTTTGGAGCCAATGAGGTAAGAGCGAAATTTTTCCAATGCGTATACAATAGCAAGCAACTCTTTTTCCGTTGTTGCATAATTGATTTGAGCATCATTTAAGACTTTGCTCGCATAATGTATAGCATGAAATATTTTGTCCTTCCTTTGACCTAAAACAGCCCCCACCGCATAATCACTTGCATCGCACATAAGTTCAAAATTAAAATTCCAATTTGGTGCGGTGATTATGGGTGCGGAGGTCAATTTCTCCTTCAAACATTCAAATGCATTTAAACAATCATTATCAAAATCAAAGGACTTATCTTTGTTGAGCAAATTGCTCAATGGCTTTGCAATTTTGGAGAAGTCCTTGATGAAACGCCGATAGAATCCGGCATGACCAAGAAAACTTCTAACACCTTTGACATTGACCGGAGGCGGGAGTTTACCAATAACATCAACCTTAGCTTGGTCTACCTCGATACCCCTTGAAGAAATCTTATGACCAAGGACAATTCCCTCGGTGACCATGAAGTGACATTTCTCCCAAATGAGCACAAGGTTAGTTTCTTTACATCGCTTCAGTACGATGTCCAAGCTCTTCAAACACAAGTCAAATGATGATCCGAAAACTGAGAAATCATCCATGAACACCTCCATGCACTTTCCAATTAAATCAGAGAAAATGGCTTGAACACACCGTTGAAAAGTTGCGGGTGCATTGCACAAGCCAAAAGGCATTCTTCTATAAGCAAAAATACCAAAGGGGCAAGTGAAAGCCGTCTTCTCGTGATCTTCCGGGTTCACGGTGATTTGATTGTAACCGGAGTAGCCATCAAGAAAGCAATAAAAGGATTGACCGAAGAGTTTTTCAAGCATTTGGTCCATGAAGGGCAATGGGAAGTGATCCTTCCTTGTGGCTTGATTGAGTCTTCTATAGTCAATGCACATTCTCCATCCGGTGACGGTTCTAGTTGGGATCAACTCATTCTTCTCATTTGTGATTACCGTCATCCCTCCTTTCTTGGGAACTACTTGAACCGGGCTAACCCAAGCACTATCCGAAATTGGATAAATCATGCCGGCTTCGAGTAGCTTCACCACTTCCTTGCGCACCACCTCTTTCATTGTAGGGTTTAAGCGGCGTTGTGGTTGTGCTACCGGTTTAAAGTTCTCTTCCATCATTATCTTGTGCATGCAATAAGATGGACTTATCCCTTTCAAATCGGATAATTTCCACCCTATCGCCTCTTTATGGGCCTTCAAAATTTCCACCAACTTTGTTTCTTCATTGACGGACAAGGAGCTACTAATGATCACCGGTTTGGTACCATCATTCTCAAGGAACATATATTTCAAATGTGATGGTAGAACTTTTAATTCAATCTTGGTGTCATCAACTTTGGCTTCTTCCTTGGACTCCTCTTTCAACTCTTCTAGTTTAGCTTGATGAGGGGGAATTTCCTTCAAGGACTCTAGCTCCTTTAAGCACTCTTCAATCTCTCTTGTTTCTTCATCGCCTATGGCATTAAGTGCATCCGTCAAAACACTTTCAAGGGGTGTTCGGTTATGAAATTGCTTCCGAGTGGTCATGATGACTTCTTCGGTTGCATCCATTTTAAAGCATGCGCCCTTGTCTTTTGAGTGCTTTATGGCTTCACGAATGTTGAAAGTTACCACTTCATCATCAACTTTAACCCTCATGATATTATCATCGAGGTCGATCATCATCCGGGCCGTTTGCATGAAATTCCTTCCCAAGAGTATAGGTACATCCTCATCCTCCTCGATATCCATCACCACAAAGTCCGCTGGGAACACAAATTTATCAACTTTGACTAGCACATCTTCGGCCATTCCCAATGGTTTTGCGAGAGTTTTATCGGCCAATTGCAAGGTCATCCTAGTCCGCTTGATACATAAGTCACCAACTCTTTTGGCAACGGACAAAGGCATGAGATTTATGCTTGAACCAAGATCGAGTAATGCTTGACCAACCTTGGTAGTGCCTATAGCTACCGGTAGAGTGACTCTTCCCGGATCTTGTTCTTTCTTTGGCAACCTCCGTTGAATGATAGCGCTACAATTAGCATCGATTTGGATGATTTCTTCATCGTTAATTCTCCTTTTCTTGGAAAGAATATCTTTCATGAATTTTGCATAAGCTGGCATTTGCTCCAAGGCTTCCGAGAATGGAATGTCAATTTGCAACTTCTTGAAGAGTTCAAGAAACCTTGAGTATTGCCGCTCTTTGTCTTTCTTTGATGGGGCATGTGGATAAGGTAAGTGTTGAGCCGCCACCTTCTTCTCAACTTCTTTCTTCTTTCCTTTAATCTCATCTTTTTCAACTACTCCTTTTTTTTTATTTTTTTCATTTTCAACTAAATCTCCTTTATTCTCAACCTCTACTTCCTTCTCTAGCTCTACCACCTCATCCTCCTCTTCAACTTCTTCAACAACCTTCCTCTCAACCTCAATATCATCACCTATCCCCTCACCAATCACTTTACCGCTCCTTGTTGAAATAGCTTTGCAATGCTCTTTTGGATTCGGTTGTGTATTGGCGGTGAATGCTCCTCCCGGTTGATTAGCTTGAGCCATTTGTTGAGCCAATTGAACCACTTGTGTCTCGAGACCTTTGATAGAAGCATCGGTGTTCTTTTGGTTGGCCATAGACATTTGCATGAATTGGTTCAAGGTTTCATCCGTGCTTTGAGGGCGAATTTGTGGGTTATTTTGTGGTGGATATTGGTATTGATTGTTGTATGGTTGTTGGTAGTAGTGTGGTGGTGGTGGATAATAGTAGTTGGGTGGTGCTCTCCATGGTTGGCTATATTGGTTTCCTCTTGGAAAGTTGTTGTTACCCGGATATCTCCCTTGGTTGGAATTACCCGGATATTGGCCTTGACTTGAACTACTGGCTTGTTGTCCTTGTGGTTGGTTTGGCCTTTGTTGGTTTCTCACAAAGTTTACCTCCTCTTGAAATGGTGGTGGACAATAACCGGTGGGATGGTCACCCAAACACAACTCACAAGCGTTTACTTGTAACAAACCTCCTTCTTTTTGGAGTGACTCTAGGATTTGCTTGGGCATGGCTCTCATTTCTTTTTGCATTGCTTCCATCTGTTGAGTGAGGATTTTGTTTTGTGCCAACACCGCATCACTAGACTCCAATTCAAGAATACCTGCCTTCCTTTGTGAGGGATTTCTATTGTGAGAAGATTTGCGAGAGTTGAGTGCCATTTGATTAATGATCTTCACGGCTTCCGCAGGAGTTTTTATCAGTAAAGATCCACCTGAGGATGCATCTAACATGGTTTTGGATTCACCTTGAAGTCCTTGGCGAAAGAGGTATATTTGCATTTGATTATCAAAACCGTGCTTTGGACAATTCCTCAACAAAGACTTGTAACGCTCCCATGCATCACAAAGTGACTCGCTAGAACCTTGAAAAAATGTTGTAATCGCAGTTTTAGCGTCTAGATGTCTGTCCTACGGAAAGAACCTTTCTTGAAAAGCTTTCTCCAATTCATTCCAATCCTTCATCAAATCAGTTGATTGATCCAAGTACCACTCTTTAGCTTTCCCAATCAATGAATGAGGAAACAATCTTGTAAACATAGCCTCTTCCTCATCTTCTTTCATTCCAAGTGTACCAGCTATACCATAGAAGTTTGTGAGATGTTTGTATGGGTCTTCATGATCGAGACCGGAAAAAGGATGTTGATTCACCAACAGGATTGTCCCCGATTTCATCTCAACTTGCTTGATAGTTTGGTTTCCAAGACGAGCAAGCCTCCTTGGGCTAACCCAACACGGTAGTGCATTTTGAGGTTCACCATCTTCAAGTTCCATGATTACAGCTCTTTCACTCCTCGGAGATGATGGTGCGGAAGAGTGTGGAGACTCCCCAGATGATACCGTATGAACCGAACCAGAAGGGGTAGAAATAGAACCAGAGGTTCCCTCTTGAGCCAGCCTAGCTAATCTCCTTTCTTCCCTTTTTTTAGCGTTGTTTCTACGAGCTGTTTTCTCGATTTCTGGATCAAACTGCAGCTGTTCTTTGGAAACGGTACCTCGCATAAACAAAGTTCAAAAAGACTATACCAGGTGGTTAGTGTAACGCCCATTTTTGATTATTTAGTTATTTGATTTATTTGAGAAGTTGTTATATATTTATTAATATATTATGCGATGTTGAATGAAGATTTAATATGATTTTATGCGACGTGGTGACTTATTTTATTGTTTAATAAAATAAGATTTGAAAATAAAATAAAATATTTAGTTGTGGGTTAGTTTTGGATTTTAGAGAATTATGTGGGAGAAAAGTAAATAAGATAAGATTTGTTGGGAGTATAAAAAGGGAAAATTAGGTTAGAAGTCAGTATACGCGTTGTCAGAGTTTTGGAAAAAGAGGAAAACGGACGTGAAGTGAGAAGAGACCTTTGAGGGCTGCGATTTCTGCTTATTACCAGGTAAGGGTGAGCCTAGCACTTAATTATATTGATCTGTAATGCATCTAATCAGGATTAACAACAAAGGATTGGATTTTGAGAGAATTGGAATTAGGTTAAAATTGAGGAAAATCATGAAATTAGGTCATTAAGCTGTAGAACAGATGTTTAGAATGAGTACAGAACATAGATTATCCATAACAATGATGATTCTGAGAGTTTAGACGTTTAAGATGTTGAATTTGGGACTTTTTGGGTGAATTTTCGCAGAAGCCGTAGCAGACTGTTCGTCGCTCGCCTGAGGCGAGCTATGCACTCGCCGCGGCGAGTAGACCTAGTTTACTCGCGAGGCGAGCATCCCAGCTCGCCATAGCGAGCAGTACCCTAGAGCTCGCGAGGCGAGCATTTCCACCCGCCATAGCGAGCAAGGCCTAAGTTACTCGCGAGGCGAGCATTCCCACTCGCCATAGCGAGTTGTGTCAGAACCCAGAACCCTGTTCTGTTTGCGAACTGTTTCGCATAGAACCTTGAGAGATGACCTTTGGGGTAGCTTCTGGGACCTTTGATAATGTTTATTATAAACTGTAACGATGAATACATGATGACTGAGATGACTTTGATGGTTTTTATGCCACTTATGTGTGATATATGAATTGTTTCAGTTATAAATGTTTGACTTACTTGAGATGTTTGCTCTATGGATGTTATTTGAATGATGTGATTACTGCCATGTTGCTGTTTACTTTTGTATAGTTGCTGCATGTGTCAGTCCTTGATGTTTAAGATGAATATGCGACGTATGATGTTAACTTGTTTAAGTTAAAAAGTATTGAGTCTCATGCATACTCATTCCATGATGAGGGCTTATGCCCTGGAGTTTTTACTCACCAGCGACGAGGGCTTATGCCCTGGAGCTTTGCTCACCAGCGACGAAGGCTTATGCCTTGGAGTATATTTATGCTCATAGCGACGAGGGCTCATGCCCTGGATTGGTACCACATGCATATAAGACGTAGGGTTGCATAGTCAAGTGATGATGTCGAGTCGAGTCGTCTACTATGTTTATTATGATGTTTATTGAGATGTATATGATGATGATTATGATGATGCTAAATGATGTATTGTTTATGTGGATGCTTGAATGCTAGATGTTTATCTGAGATATGTGAAATTGTGTTGATTGTTGATTGTGATTATTTAATTACATGTTTAATATAATTATTTGTGAATCTCACCCCTTCTGCTGGAATTGCCGCCTCGTGGGCAAGTGCAGGTAACAAAGATTAGGTGCAGACGTGTGAGGATTCTGCAGTCGAGTCTAGGTGCTCTGATACGTAACGGGATAGGGGATCTCTTTTATTTTCTCTGTTCCTTGCATATTATGCTCTTTTGCATGTTTATGATTACTCTGACTATTTTGATTAAGACGTTGATAAGGCCTGCGTGCCAAAGATGATTTTTGAGATGTTTTTCTATGATATTTCCGCTGCAATATTGAGTAATATGTTATGACTATTTTATAAAGGTTTAATGTTTGTTTATTCATTACCATGAGACGTTTTAAGATATGTGATGCCCTGTTTACGTGTTTACTCTGATGCATGCTATTCTTTTTAAAGAAATTTTTATTCTGGGAAAACGGGGTGTTACAATTGGTATCAGAGCAGGTCGGTCCGTCCAGCCAAGTAGAGAGTCGAGTGACGTTGTCTTAGAGTTAGAATAGTATTATTGTATTATTCTAACTTATGTTTGTTTTGTTAAGGATTAAGATGGCGGGAAGGAATGACGCTGCAATTGCTGCTGCCTTGGAAGCTGTTGCTCAAGCTGTGGGACAGCAGCCAAACCCGAATGCTGGTGCTGGTGCGGAGGTCCGTATGCTGGAGACCTTCTTGAGAAACCATCCTCCTACCTTCAAGGGGAGATATGATCCGGATGGAGCCCAGACGTGGCTCAAAGAGATAGAGAGGGTGTTCAGGGTGATGCAGTGCATGGAGGTGCAAAAGGTGCGTTTCGGTACGCACATGCTGGCTGAGGAGGCGGACGATTGGTGGATTAGTCTTCTACCTACCCTGGAGCAGGACGGTGCTGAGGTGACCTGGGCAGTGTTTAGGAGAGAGTTCCTCAACAGATATTTTCCTGAGGATGTGCGGGGCAAGAAAGAGATAGAATTTTTAGAGCTAAAGCAAGGGAGCATGTCTGTGACTGAATATGCTGCAAAATTTGTGGAGCTGGCCAAGTTTTATCCACACTACTCTGCTGAGACCGCCGAATTTTCTAAGTGTATTAAGTTTGAGAACGGATTGCGAGCTGATATCAAGAGGGCTATAGGGTATCAGAAGATTAGAAACTTTTCTGAGTCAGTGAGCAGCTGCAGGATTTACGAGGAGGACACGAAGGCTCATTACAAGGTGGTTAATGAGAGGAAAGGAAAGGGGCAGCAAAGTCGTCCTAAGCCCTACAGTGCCCCTGCAGATAAGGGCAAACAGCGAGTTAATGATGAGAGGAGACCTGTGAAGAAAGATGCTCCTGCTGAGATAGTTTGCTATACTTGTGGCGTGAAAGGCCATAAGAGTAATGCTTGTCCTGGAGAGGTGAAAAGGTGTTTTCGTTGTGGCAAGAAGGGTCATACTACTGCTGATTGCAAGCGTGGAGATATTGTATGCTTTAATTGCAATAAGGAAGGTCACATTGGGTCCCAGTGCACGCAACCTAAGAAGACTCAGACTACTGGGAGAGTTTTTGCTTTGACTGGTACGCAGACGGAGAGCGAGGATCGTTTGATCAGAGGTACTTGTTATTTTGATAATATACCTTTAGTTGCTATTATTGATACTGGTGCCACACATTGTTTTGTTGCTCTTGACTGTGCTGCTAAGTTAAATCTAGTTGTATCTGATATGAATGGGGAGATGGTTGTCGAAACTCCAGCTAAGGGTTCGGTGACTACTTCCCTTGTATGTTTGAGATGTCCTGTGTCTATGTTTGGTCGTGATTTTGAGATTGATTTAGTGTGTCTGCCGTTGGTTGGGATGGATGTGATTTTGGGGATGAATTGGTTAGAGTACAACCATGTTCTTATTAATTGTTTTAGCAAGACGGTGCATTTTTCTTCTCCCGAGGAAGAGAGTGGCGCAGAGTTCCTATCTACTAAACAGTTGAAGCAGCTGGAACGCGATGGAATTATGATGTTTTCTTTGATGGCGTCTTTATCTATTGAGAATCAGGCAGTGATTGATAAGCTACAAGTGGTATGCGACTTTCCTGAAGTTTTCCCAGATGAGATTCCTGATGTACCTCCAGAAAGAGAAGTTGAATTTTCGATTGATCTTGTTCCTGGAACGAAGCCTGTGTCTATGACGCCTTATCGTATGTCAGCTTCTGAGTTGGCGGAGCTAAAGAAACAGTTAGAGGATTTGCTTGATAAGAAGTTCGTGAGACCAAGTGTTTCACCGTGGGGAGCTCCAGTGTTGTTAGTCAAGAAGAAAGATGGAAGTATGAGGTTGTGCATCGACTATCGTCAGTTGAATAAAGTAACGATAAAGAATAGGTACCCACTTCCGAGAATTGACGACTTGATGGATCAGTTGGTGGGTGCTTGTGTATTTAGCAAGATAGATTTGAGATCGGGTTACCATCAGATTAAAGTGAAGGATGAAGATATGCAGAAGACGGCGTTTAGGACGCGCTATGGACATTATGAGTATACGGTGATGCCTTTCGGTGTTACTAACGCACCTGGCGTATTTATGGAGTATATGAATAGAATCTTCCATGCTTATTTGGATCGTTTTGTTGTGGTATTCATCGATGATATTCTGGTTTACTCTAAGACTGAAGAAGAACATGCGGAGCATTTGAAGATCGTCTTGCAAGTGTTGAAAGAGAAGAAGCTTTTTGCTAAGTTGTCTAAGTGTGAGTTCTGGTTGAAAGAAGTAAGTTTTCTTGGTCATGTTATTTCTGGCAATGGCATTGCGGTTGATCCGTCTAAAGTTGAAGCGGTATCGCAATGGGAGACTCCCAAGTCGGTTACTGAGATTAGAAGCTTTTTGGGTCTAGCTGGTTATTATCGAAGATTTATAGAAGGATTTTCTAAGTTGGCTCTTCCGTTAACGCAGTTGACGTGTAAAGGTAAATCTTTTGTGTGGGATGTTCATTGTGAGAACAGTTTTAATGAGTTGAAGAAACGTTTGACGACGGCTCCAGTCTTGATTTTGCCGAAGTTTGATGAACCTTTTGTGGTATATTGTGATGCGTCCAAGTTGGGTTTAGGTGGTGTACTTATGCAAGATGGTAAAGTGGTAGCTTATGCTTCAAGGCAATTGAGGATTCATGAGAAGAATTATCCGACGCATGACCTAGAGTTGGCAGCTGTGGTCTTTGTATTGAAAATATGGAGACATTACTTGTATGGTTCGAGGTTCGAAGTGTTTAGTGATCACAAGAGTCTGAAATACTTGTTTGACCAAAAAGAATTGAATATGAGGCAACGAAGGTGGCTTGAATTGTTGAAGGATTACGATTTTGGTTTGAATTACCATCCGGGTAAAGCTAATGTAGTTGCAGATGCTTTGAGTAGGAAGACTTTGCATATGTCTGCCATGATGGTGAAGGAATTCGAGTTGTTGGAACAGTTTAGAGATTTGAGCTTAGTTTGTGAAAGGACACCTCAGAGTGTAAAGCTGGGAATGCTGAAGATTGATAGTGATTTCTTGAAAAGTATCAAAGAGGCGCAGAAAGAAGATGTTAAGTTTGTGGACTTGTTGGTTGCTAGTAATCAGACGGAGGATAGTGACTTTAGAGTTGATGATCAAGGAGTGTTGAGATTTCGAGGTAGAATTTGCATACCTGATAATGAGGAAATGAAGAAGATGATTCTTGAAGAGAGTCATAGAAGTAGCTTGAGTATTCATCCGGGAGCTACGAAGATGTATCATGATTTAAAGAAGATGTTTTGGTGGTCTGGTTTGAAACGTGACGTGGCACAGTTTGTTTATTCTTGTTTGGTTTGTCAGAAATCGAAGGTTGGGCATCAGAAACCTGCTGGTATGATGGTACCTTTAGATGTGCCAGAGTGGAAATGGGATAGTATATCCATGGATTTTGTGACGAGCTTGCCGAATACTCCTAAAGGGAATGACGCTATTTGGGTGATTGTTGATAGATTGATGAAGTCGGCTCATTTTCTACCGATTAATATTACTTTTCCTGTTGCCCAGTTGGCAGAGATTTATGTCAAGGAGATTGTGAAGTTGCATGGTGTTCCTTCGAGCATCGTATCAGATAGAGACCCGAGGTTTACTTCTAGATTTTGGAAGAGTTTGCAAGAGGCGTTAGGTTCTCAGTTGAGGTTGAGTTCGGCTTATCATCCGCAGACAGATGGTCAGTCGGAAAGGACGATTCAGTCATTGGAAGATTTGTTGAGAGTGTGTGTACTTGAGCAAGGAGGAACTTGGGATAGTCATCTTCCATTGATAGAGTTCACGTACAACAACAGTTATCATTCGAGTATTGGGATGGCACCCTTTGAGGCTTTGTATGGGCGGAGATGCAGAACTCCGTTGTGTTGGTTTGAGTCAGGCGAAAATGTGATGTTAGGACCGGAGATTGTTCAACAGACTACTGAGAAGGTAAGAATGATCCAAGAGAAGATGAAAGCGTCGCAGAGTCGACAAAAGAATTACCATGACAAGCGTAGGAAGGACCTTGAGTTCCAAGAGGGAGATCATGTGTTCCTGAGAGTGACTCCTATGACCGGTGTTGGACGTGCGTTGAAGTCAAAGAAGTTAACCCCGAAATTTATTGGTCCATATCAGATATCAGAGAGGATTGGGGCGGTGGCCTATCGTGTTGGATTGCCACCACATTTATCGAATTTGCACAACGTGTTCCATGTGTCACAACTGAGGAAGTATGTTCCGGATCCGTCTCATGTGATCCAGAGTGATGATGTGCAAGTTAGGGACAACCTTACGGTCGAGACCTTACCAGTGAGGATTGATGACAGAAAGACGAAGACGCTGAGGGGCAAGGAGATACCTCTCGTTAGAGTCGTTTGGTCGGGAGCGACCGGTGAAAGCTTGACGTGGGAGTTGGAGAGTAAGATGCTGGAGTCGTATCCAGAGTTGTTTGCTTGAGGTAATTTTAGAGGACGAAAATCTTTTAAGTTGGGGAGAGTTGTAATGCCCATTTTTGATTATTTAGTTATTTGATTTATTTGAGAAGTTGTTATATATTTATTAATATATTATGCGATGTTGAATGAAGATTTAATATGATTTTATGCGACGTGGTGACTTATTTTATTGTTTAATAAAATAAGATTTGAAAATAAAATAAAATATTTAGTTGTGGGTTAGTTTTGGATTTTAGAGAATTATGTGGGAGAAAAGTAAATAAGATAAGATTTGTTGGGAGTATAAAAAGGGAAAATTAGGTTAGAAGTCAGTATACGCGTTGTCAGAGTTTTGGAAAAAGAGGAAAACGGACGTGAAGTGAGAAGAGACCTTTGAGGGCTGCGATTTCTGCTTATTACCAGGTAAGGGTGAGCCTAGCACTTAATTATATTGATCTGTAATGCATCTAATCAGGATTAACAACATAGGATTGGATTTTGAGAGAATTGGAATTAGGTTAAAATTGAGGAAAATCATGAAATTAGGTCATTAAGTTGTAGAACAGATGTTTAGAATGAGTACAGAACATAGATTATCCATAACAATGATGATTCTGAGAGTTTAGACGTTTAAGATGTTGAATTTGGGACTTTTTGGGTGAATTTTCGCAGAAGCCGTAGCAGACTGTTCGTCGCTCGCCTGAGGCGAGCTATGCACTCGCCGCGGCGAGTAGACCTAGTTTACTCGCGAGGCGAGCATCCCAGCTCGCCATAGCGAGCAGTACCCTAGAGCTCGCGAGGCGAGCATTTCCACCCGCCATAGCGAGCAAGGCCTAAGTTACTCGCGAGGCGAGCATTCCCACTCGCCATAGCGAGTTGTGTCAGAACCCAGAACCCTGTTCTGTTTGCGAACTGTTTCGCATAGAACCTTGAGAGATGACCTTTGGGGTAGCTTCTGGGACCTTTGATAATGTTTATTATAAACTGTAACGATGAATACATGATGACTGAGATGACTTTGATGGTTTTTATGCCACTTATGTGTGATATATGAATTGTTTCAGTTATAAATGTTTGACTTACTTGAGATGTTTGCTCTATGGATGTTATTTGAATGATGTGATTACTGCCATGTTGCTGTTTACTTTTGTATAGTTGCTGCATGTGTCAGTCCTTGATGTTTAAGATGAATATGCGACGTATGATGTTAACTTGTTTAAGTTAAAAAGTATTGAGTCTCATGCATACTCATTCCATGATGAGGGCTTATGCCCTGGAGTTTTTACTCACCAGCGACGAGGGCTTATGCCCTGGAGCTTTGCTCACCAGCGACGAAGGCTTATGCCTTGGAGTATATTTATGCTCATAGCGACGAGGGCTCATGCCCTGGATTGGTACCACATGCATATAAGACGTAGGGTTGCATAGTCAAGTGATGATGTCGAGTCGAGTCGTCTACTATGTTTATTATGATGTTTATTGAGATGTATATGATGATGATTATGATGATGCTAAATGATGTATTGTTTATGTGGATGCTTGAATGCTAGATGTTTATCTGAGATATGTGAAATTGTGTTGATTGTTGATTGTGATTATTTAATTACATGTTTAATATAATTATTTGTGAATCTCACCCCTTCTGCTGGAATTGTCGCCTCGTGGGCAAGTGCAGGTAACCAAGATTAGGTGCAGACGTGTGAGGATTCTGCAGTCGAGTCTAGGTGCTCTGATACGTAACGGGATAGGGGATCTCTTTTATTTTCTCTGTTCCTTGCGTATTATGCTCTTTTGCATGTTTATGATTACTCTGACTATTTTGATTAAGACGTTGATAAGGCCTGCGTGCCAAAGATGATTTTTGAGATGTTTTTCTATGATATTTCCGCTGCAATATTGAGTAATATGTTATGACTATTTTATGAAGGTTTAATGTTTGTTTATTCATTACCATGAGACGTTTTAAGATATGTGATGCCCTGTTTACGTGTTTACTCTGATGCATGCTATTCTTTTTAAAGAAATTTTTATTCTGGGAAAACGGGGTGTTACAGTTAGCAATAAAAGGGCTAATGAATGATATGTGTGTAGATATGTACAATAAAGAATTTTGTGCAAAATTTGCTTAACATGACAAAATTGTTTCGATACTTATGATATTATTCCGCTACTCCCCGGCAACGGCGCCATTTTGATTTAAGATTTTTACATGTCATTTACCTAACTATACGTGAGTATAATAGGATCGTATCCACAGAGAGTTGCGTATATCATAAGCATTTAAACGCCATTTATCATGTTAAGGGTTTGGGTATAATTTGTTTGTTTGTGTAAAACTATTTTCTATTTGATATAAAAGTAAAACGAGAAGAGATAGGGTTATTTCGCTTGTGATCAGAGATATCAACCAAGCGTAACAACTGCAATCTTCCGATCGATTAACGGATTCTAGCTCTTTAAACGATATTATCACAATCACTCATTAATATCATTCGTGTCCAAATGATATTGTTATTTCTACGGAACCGTTTAAACATCGATTTCCCAAATATTTGAACGATCACGAAGTCGATTGGGTAGTTTAATCGACGATTTCCCAACCGATTAAATTACCCAAAAGCATTAAGTTCTAGATTACAAGTGATTATCAAATATTAACATCTATGTCTAGAGTGATAACTTAAGAAAGATTGTTATTCTATTTCTAGGTTTAAAAGCATGTATCCATAACATTTTAAATCTCAATAAACATTGAAAGCAAGAATAACAACAATATTGAATAAATAGCTAGAACCATATATTAAAAGATCAAATGATTACATAATAGCTTGTTTGAATACCTCAAAATCACAAGAGTAGAGGTAGCTAGATATGTCTATGCTAGCTTTGCAAAAGTTGGAGAAGAGATGAAGATTCAATGACAAGATCCATGATGTCTCAACAAATCTTGGCTTGAATCTACTCCTAACTACCTTTCTCTTTGTTTCTCTCTCTAGAAATACCCTAAACTCTCTCTAAAACCAGAAAATTATCAATAAAACAGTAGTTGGTCCCTGGAAAGAAAAGAGAAAACTATTTATATTGTCTGAATTCGTCCAATCTCGCTTAAGCGAAATGTACTTCGCTTAAGCGAAATGCTTAAAAATCTGAATCTGGCCAATGAAGAGTCGACACAAGACCCCTATCCTGTTGCAAGATGAAATTCGCTTGAAGCGAGATGGAAGCGTGATGAAAGCGAGATACTCCTGATGCGTTCTGTCCAAATCTCGCTTAAGCGAGATGAAGTCGCTTCAAGCGAGATACTGTGTTTTGATGAGCGCAGTGGACGCGAGATAAAAGCGAGATGCCCAGGTTGCATTCTGTCCAAATCTCGCTTAAGCGAAATTATCTCGCGTAAGCGAGATTGCCTTTCTTTAAGAGCGAGATGTACGCGAGCAAAAAGCGAAATGTTCAGGTGCTCTCTGTCCAAATCTCGCTTAAGCGAAATTAGCTCGCTTAAGCGAGATCACCTTTCTTCAGGAGCGAGATATCAGCGAGCAAAAAGCGAAATCCAATGGGGCTCTCTGTCCGAATCTCGCTTAAGCGAGCTGAAGTCGCTTCAAGCGAGATTTGCCTGACTCGGCCACATTCTAAGTCCTTGCTTGTCTCCTTCCTGCACAAATTGAGGAGAATAAGGCATGTAAAGAATAAAAGGCAAAATTCCAACAAATCATAGCTTTTCCTTAGTCAACTTGCAAAACAAGTCACTAAAATGCCTGAATTATCACATAAAATATACTACTTTTGAACACTTATCACTTTGGTTCACCCAGCACAGGATGTGTACATTTGTTGGTTCATTTTGGTGGAGAAAGAAGTATACCTTTGTTGAATGTTGATCCTGATCAATACTCTTATTTGGATTTGGTTGATGACATTAGTGGATTGGCTAACAATGATGGAACCAATAATGAAGGTTTGTCTTTTGCTATTTCTTTTTGTCATCCCACTAGTAAGTCCAGAATCCCCATCAAAACTGATTCTCATGTTCTTGAGATGTTCAAGCTTTATAAGATGTGTATTTGTATCCATGTCTATGCAACATTGCTTAATCATGAGGGTGTTGAATTTGTTAGTCAAGTCCATGATACTATAATTAGCAAGTCTTATGTTGAATGGGGAATGAGTGGTGAGCCTCGTCAACATGAAAGTGATGAAATTCACTTAGGTTCTAGTTACATAGATGAAGAAAAAAGGGATAATGAGATTAATATTGATGAACTTAGTGATTTTGAAGAAAAACATGATCTTATTGCTTCTGAAAATTCTGATGAAGATAAAGTGTTGATTTATTCTGATAGAGGTATCAAAGGAAAAATATTTGCTCATGACTTTGATGGAAAAGTGAACCTTGAAGTTGGTCTATTATTTAGTGATGTTAATGAGTTTAGAACCGCTCTTAGAGATTTTGTTATACAAGAGGGGTTCGAGATTAAGAGGATAAAAAACGAAAAGGCGAGAGTAACTGCTAAATGTGCCGCAGATGGTTGTTCTTGGCGCATTCATGCATCTCCTGCACCAGATGGGTTAACATATAAGATTAAGTCTTACAACCCTAGTCATACTTGCATACGAACAACAAAGAACTCAAATGCCACATCTACTTGGATTGCAAGAAAATTAAACAACAAGTTAAAGGCTGACCCAAATATGAGTTATGAGGGTATGAAACAAGAACTATTGGATAACTATGGCATTGAACCAAGTAATGTAGGTCAGCTTTATCGTGCAAAAAAAAAGGTGAGACAAGACACAAAAGAGTTTCATGCACTTTCATATAATGACTTGCCATCTTGGGCTAACCTTGCTTTTGAGACAAATCCTGGATCTATTATAAAGCTTGAGTTGGAACCGAGAATCAACCAAAACCCTATATTTAAAAGGTTTTTTGTTTGCTTGAATGCAATGAAAAATGGATTTGTGAAGGGTTGCAGACCTTGGTTCGGCATTGATGGATGTCATCTAAAAGGACCATATGGGGGAGTTTTACTATCAGTTGTGGCGGTTGATGGAAACAAAGGCATGTTTCCAATTGCTTTTGTTGTTGTTGAAGTTGAGTGCAAGGACTCATGGATGTTTTTCCTCTCTTTGTTGGGTAATGCATTGCATTCTGTTCCTGAATGGAAAGATAAGCATGTGACAATCATGTCAGATATGCAAAAGGTTAGTGATTGCCTAATTTTTCTTTCAATCATACTTGATTATCTAATTTGATTAATATAATTTGAATTGTTCATTGAATAGGGGTTGAGAAATGCAGTTGTGGAAGTGTTTCCCTATGCCAAACACCGGTAAATTTTTACTTTTATACCATCATTCTTGTTTCGATTGCTTCAAGAGTTAAGACTGTTTTGGAATGATTTAAAACCAACATGTCACACTACTTTTCTTTTGTAAGCTTTTTTTTTGTCAACTGAATAATACATTCACTACTGTCAAAAAGATGAACCACTACTTTCAAAGATTATTGAGCTTAAAAATCACCACTTGAGAATTAGTAGCAATGAATGGAAGCTTAGAATTGAGTTTACTTTAAGTGATTGGATCTTGTGGGTGTAAATGACTACATACAGTAAATTTCCTCTTGCAAAAGAAAATGTTACATACACATCTTGCATATGAAATTTACTAGTCTCAATCCATTGCTGCAAATTGGATGTAATGGACTAATAAATTACGTAAGGCAGGACCACATAAAGCTTTTTTTTATTCTTTTTTGAGGTAAGGACCACATAAAGCTTATTTGTTAATAAAGGTTTATTTTCACGTAATCCAAATGTCATATGTGATGTGTGTAATTCTTTAATGCACAAATTGTATACTAACTTACCTTTTTTTCACTTATCGGTATTGTTGTAATCATTTGCTAAACAATTTCAAACTCAAATTCAAAACACTGCTTCTTAGTACACAATTTTGGGTTGTTGCAATGGCATATAATGAGTTCATGTTTGAGAAAGCCATGGAAAAACTAAAAAACATTAGTGTTGAGGCTGCAAATTGGATGTTGGATCCTGAAAGGCCAAAAAGCATGTGGGCTAGATATACTATTGACTCTGAGTGTAAATCTGATCATGTTACAAACAATGTCACAGAGTCCTTTAATAGTTGGTTGGGAGATGATAGAAAGAAGACAGTTTTATCAATGATTGAGTCGATTACTTGTAGGTTGATGGCTAGATTTCAAAAAAGATATGAAAAAGGCTGTGAATTTGAGAACATTGTCACACCTAAGATTAGAAAGGTGCTTGACACAACAATGCAAGATGGAAGAATGTGTAAACTCACATATGCAGGTGACGATGAGTTTGGAGTGAAAGACGGATATACTACTTTTGTGGTGAACTTGAGGGATAGAACATGTGGGTGTGATTATTGGAGGGTGGCTGGTTTACCATGCAAGCATGCATGTTCATGCATTGCATACAAAAGAGCAAATGTAGAGATGTTTTGTGATACTGCTTATACTAGTAAAGTCTATTCTTTATGTTACAACAACATCATACATCCCATGCCTGAGTTAGATATCAAAAATAGAGGCTCTTATGCACAAATATATCCTCCTAAATTGAGGAGGTTACCAGGTAGACCAAGAGTTAATAGGAAGAGAAGTGTGATTGAAGGTCCAGGTGGTTCACAGGATGCAAGAAGATCAAACACAGTCAGGTGTAGTAACTGCAAGGAGTTCGGACATAACATACTAGGATGTCAGAGAGATAAAACTAAGAAACAGGTACGAGCACATATTTAATAATTTACCATATACATTGATAACAAGAAATCTAATATGTTTGTTATATTTGCAGAAAAAGCTGAAGGTGCGTCGTAAAGAACAAAGCTCAAATGGAAATGATGGAATTGCAACTTGCTCTAGTCAAGTCACTCATAATATATAGCTATTGCTGATGGAAATTATGTTTAGTGGTTTATTTAGGATGATTTTGGAAATATTTATGTCACTTACATACATGCACTAGAATTTTTGTTTGTTTTGGCACTAGTATTTTGGATACTATTTTTCTGGTGTGCTACTAGTATTTTGGAGCTATTGTTTTATTTAGATACTAGTATTTCAGAGAAGTTAATGGTTTATATAATTTGGAATACTTATTAGTTGGTTTATGCAATTATTTGCTCAAATTTCATTGACTGTCATATGAATTCGAAGAAATATTATTAGTGCCATCATATGAAGAATTATCATATGTATAAAAATGAGTTTATGTAGATCTTCAATTTTTAAAAAAATGAGAATGATTTTATTGCAAAAAAACAAACGACACATTGTTAAAAAAATAGAGTAGAGTAAGATACAAGTTGATTATATCATCGAAAAGAAAAAAAAAACTAGTTGGTAGGAAAAAAAAGATATATGATGTGATGACAAAGCACACTTACATATGGAAGCTACATTAAAAAAAATATAAAGTTACATGCATGAATTTTTTATCAAAAAAGAAAAAAAGATGTACAAAAAAAAAAAAATAACGGACAATTTAACGGTGTTAACCAAGAAGGGAGGTGTTTGTCTATTTGTTAAAAACTTAAGGGAGATTAGTGTTCATTTTAAAACTAAAGGGGGTGTTAGTACCATTTTAATCAACCTTAGGGGAGGTGAGTACAATTTCCTCTTTATTTTTTACAAAACTAATGGTCTAAAGTAAATATTGTATTTTAGGGTAACAACGATGTATAAAAAAAAAGTTCCGCGTATTGTTACACCTGAAAAGTGCATTAATTAAAAGTCAATGATAGGAGGATATGCTTATATAGAAATAAAAAAAACGACTTCCAAAGAATACACAACTTTAGTTTTCTAAATTATGGCAACAATAATTCCAGAACATAACCAATGATCATAATTTTTGAAAAACTTCACCATACACAACATTTGTGGTCTCCTTGCAAATATTATTATCTTCATCCAAGATGAGTTGCTTCAAACCTTTTCTAGAAGTAACTCGAGAGACAGTGACATAGAGTTGTCCATGCGTAAACACGGGTTTAGGAAGATAAACTAACACTCGAGATAAAGATTAACCCTGGCTATTATTTATTGTCATTGCAAAACAAAGCGTCAATGAAAATTGTCTGCGCCTGAATTTGAAGGGTAGTCCTGGATCACTCGGAATAAGATTCATCCTGGGAATGAATACCCTGGTACCTGCCCTTTTTCCTGTAATTACGGTAGCAACTATCGTTCTCTTCCCTAGATGTGTAAGTGTCAACCTCGTACCATTACAAAGTCCATTGGCCTGACCGATGTTTCTCATCAGCATAAATGGACATCCTACCCTTAGTTTCAACCGGTGATTCGGAATTCCATAGCTCTTAATACCATTAAGAAATTCCGTTGTGAACCACTCGTTCTGTACGTCATAATTTTTGCCCGATCGACAAACAAAATTGGAGCTTCAATACTATTTCTCTTCACCTGGAATCAGTGACATCATATATTTGTTAACATGCTCAACTGAATCAAGCGTTGGTGCGAGTATTCCCCTTTATTGGAAAAATAGCGGGTCAAGCACAGGTTTGATGAAAAACAACGGGTCTGGCACGGGTCAAGCATGGGTTTGAAGAAAAACAACGGGTTTGATGATACCCGTGCCAAGCACGGGTTTTAACGTGCTTATAATTTTTTTAACATACTTATAAAATATTAATAAAAATTTAATTTTTAATTTAATGAAAAATTAATTTTCACAGACACAGTTAGTGAATATTTATGTTATGTGATAAATAAGTATACTTATATTTAAAATAAATTTAATATATACTATAAAGTTTTTTTTGACGAAAACTATACATTTAAAAGTAAAAATAATATAAAGTATATACGTAGTTTTGTTTCAAAAGACGGGGGTTTGGGTAGCTTAGTTGGTTTGAGTTTAGGAATAAGGAGTTGAAAACCATGAGTTCAAACTCGGACAAATGAGTAAATATTAATCTAACAACTAATTACTAACATTTGTCATTTAAAAGAAAAAGTATAAAGTATATATTAAGTTTTGTTTGGGGGAGAGGGTGTTGGGGGTTTGGGTAACTTGACTGGTTTAAGTCAAGGGATGAGGAGTTGTAGTCATGCCCTAAGTCTAAACTTGAACTAAGGAGTAAATATTAACATCACAACTAATTATTAACATTCATTCAAATAATAAATAAAAAATAAAAGTGATTGTTTCAATCTCTTCAATATAATAATATATTATATTGACATTTAAATAAATACTTATATTTTCTATTATCAAATTTGCCTCTTATTATTAGTTATGGAACTTGTTTTTTATTGTAGCCGATAGTGATTTGAGTGGCTAAAAAGGATAAGCTGATTTTGGGTTTTGGTTGTGGAGGTAGCTTGCCTCCTGTTCTTGCTCCAAATTGTGGAATGCCTCTCGATCTGTCGGATTTTTATTGGTTTCAGTTCCATCCCCGATTTGGTGAGATACCCATTGCCTCTTTCTCCAAGACTTTCCACACTTGAATTGGTATGTTTTCAGGTCTAACTTTCTTGCCATTACTCATGTTTTTCAACACTTCTCTTACCTCGTGTTCTAAAATACCACGATATTAGTATAGTTTCAATCCTTCTATCATATGTCTAGCATGTAAGAGTCTGGTAAGATCTCACAACCTTCATCAAATAAATCATGGAAATAATTATTTCATTATCCTTTATATATTTTTCCTAAACAATAAGTTTACCTTCTTCATCTTTAATACACTTAACTTTATCCAAATCTCTTCTCTTTCTTTCTTGTCCCTTAGCAAGACTATATATAGATTTTTCTCCCTCCTTGGTGCCTAAGGATTAGTGTACCCATCAAAATCTTGTGTCCTTGCTTCGTTCAAAGCCTTCTTGATCCTTTTATTAGGTCTTTTTAATTTTCCCAAATTTCGGTCCTTTTACACATAAGTCGCTTTTTAAAACAATCCCTTTTGATTCTCACTTTGCTTTGACCACCTTCGTTCCACCACCAAGATTCTTTACCCTCATAGGTTTAAAACCTCTTTATTCTTCTAGGGTCTCTTTTACTACTTTTCTAATTGAATGTGTCATTTTGTCCCACATATCATTTAGGATTCTATATAGCTTCGCGAAACCTCCCATTAAAATCTTATGTTGGAAATACTTTGTTTTTCACCCTTTAAATGTACCACTTGATCCTTAAAGCCCAAATATGGCTTCTTAAAAATCTATGTTGGGTAGTCAAAAAATTTCCAGGTAATACTTTACCGACCAAACAACTATTTCTGTTATATTTCATGATAAGAAAAAAATATATCTAAGATCATTGCCCCTGACCCTTATACATGATAAGTTGCTCATATGTTTTCCTAAAATATAAGATGGATTTACCCTCCAAATTTATCTCCCTTAGACCATACCCCCATGCAAGCCTTCAAAACACTCCCTACATGCCCGTTTAGGTTTCCTCCTTGAAAAATATTGTATCCTAGTGGTATATTCAGAATTAATCATATTAAATCATCCCAAAACTTTACTTTAAGGTGTTTTTTTTAACCCTACATGAGGTGCATAAGCACTAATGATATTAAAAATGTATTGTTCTACTACAACTTTTATGAATATGATCTGATCTCATATCCTTTTTGCATCTATAATATCCTTCTTTCATTCCTGCATCCACAACAACGTCTACCCCATTTGTCGATCTAACTTATAAAACTAAAGATGTATTGTTCCACTGTAAATTTTAAGGCTATGATATGATCTCCTATCCTTTTTACATCCACAATGTCCTTCTTTCATTCTGTATCCACAATAATGTCTACCTCATTTCTCGATCTAAGTTTGTTAGTGTACCAATTCTTAAACCTTAAACTATCTAATTCTTTCGCCTTGTCATCCACCCACTTAATTTCTTGTAGGCACATAAAATTAATCTTATTTTTTCCATACATTTCTCCATAAGAGTGCTTATATCATAGATAAATATCATTTTCATTATCATAAATAACTACAATTTCCATTGCATCTATATTTCCTTTTTTGTATAAATAATTTACTATGTCATCAATAAGAATGATGTTAGTGTTGTAATACGAATGAATTGAACTACTACTCTGCGTATCCATGTTTTTTTTATTTTGAAAATAAAACTTCAATGACATGTTTCATCTTCAAGATTATATAACATTGTTAAACCATACAGAGAATAAATGTTTTTTTTTATCCAAGCGCTTACTTGCATCTAATCTTTTTTCTGCTTTGGTCAAAACAATAAAAAAAAAATTGGATCAAAACAATCAATTGAAATTAACATGATGACACATTTCTGATTAAAAACGTATAAACTAAATCAAAAAATTAATATAACACCATTAATAACATATCGTGATAAACTATTAAAAATTATACTATATAGTTTGCGGAACCATTTATACACACCAATTTAAAATATATAAAATTAATCTAACACCATTAATCATATGATTTGAACAATGATGCTCCAAATTTCTTTCTTAAAAGGGAGGAACGAATTCAACCAATGAGGGTCATATTTGATAGAGACAAAAATTAATGGTAAAAACATCAAGAGAAAAAAAGAACATGAAAAAATGGGCAATTCACATAACATTATTTAGTTGATTGAAATAAAAAAAATAAAAAAAACTAATAGTGTCAAACAACCTTATAATCCATCAGAATCATTTTCAATGAATAAATATTTCAATTTTCTTTCGAAGAGATGTATCAGATACAAAATGAACTTTATGTGTTATTTGGACGGTAAAGAAGTAGAAAGAAGAAACAATAGAAAAACTAACAGAGTAGGAAAGAAAGACAAGTCGAGTTGTGAAAAATTTGCTAATCTATGGGACTAATATATATATATATATATATATATATATATATTTTACGGGGTAATTTGATAAAATAAACACGTTTAATTTAACTAATTATTTTGATTTCCTAGCTTTGCCATCATATAGGTTTTTTTTTAATAATCAAATCAGTATCATTGATAGGAAATCAGTCGTGTTTAAATTTTTTAATGCAACTTAATTACATCCGTTTTGTTTTGACTTTGATTCCCTATCTATGCCTTTACCCACGTTTTTTTTTTTTGTCTTGTTAAGGAAATCAATCCATATCATGTTACTTTTTTTTTAAGAACACACCTAATTCCCTAGCTTTGCCTTTACATGTGTTTTTCTTCTTCTTGTTAATGAAATATTTGGAAAAACGTAATAACTTAATATTTTTGACATTATTTTAACCAAATAAATTATTTGAGAACTTAACTACACCCGTTTTGTTCTGACCTATTTTATTTGAGGACATTTAAAATATTAAAATATGAATTAAAATATTGATTTGTATTCATATTTGTTTGACATTCAATAAAATATAGGATATTAAAAAAGTATCACATTATTATTAATTATTATGAAAATAATTAAAACAAAAATTAGTTCATTTCATTAAATGTCAAATGCATGAAATTGTTTGGTTTGTTTCAAAGTGCCAAGTGTCAAGAAAATGAGATTTATTTCAAGGTGCCAAGTGTCAAGGAATAAGAAAATGAGAAACATTTCCATTTATACATTTGAGGAAAACCCTCAAATTTATATAATATAGATAATTGTGGTTGATATGAGTGATTCTTATTTTGATACTAATGTGTAATAAATTGCAAATAGCAAAAATTAAATGTTGGAATATAATTAAAGCAATCTATATATATCTATATAATATAAATTTAAGGTTTTCTCTAAGTTCTTTTTATAGAAATGTTTTCCTCCCCCTTTTCTTGTGACATGTGGCGCTATTATCCCAACTCTTCTCTCTATTTGTATGACATGTGGCACTGTAAGCTTTTCCTAAGTTCTCATGCATTTGGATAAATCTTCTCTATTCTTATGCTATGATCCCATGATATTGATGTGAGGATTTGTTGAGAGTGAGACAAATCCACGTTTTAGAAAAAAAATGTTAAGGAAAGGCAATAAAAAAAACGTAATTTTAATGCATGTGCCAAATTATAAGGCAATAAAAAAAACGTAAAGGTAATTTCCCGTGCATGTTCCAAATTATAAGGCAATCAAAAAACGTAATTTTAATTCATGTGCCAAACGAATACATGCCAATAAGTTTGGAAGGATTAAATGGCAGTAAAGGTAACCGAGAGAAAAAAGGTTAAGGAAAAGGCAATAAAAAAAACGTAAACTTAATGCAAATGCCAAATAATAGAGTTGACTATGAATATGCCAAAAAAAATGGAAGACTTAAATGGCAGTAAAGGTAACCGAGAGAAAAACGGTTAAGGAAAAGGCAATAAAAAAACGTATGAGTTAAGGAAAAAAGTTTTTCACTATAAACTAAACCGACTTCTTCAAAGTTACTCTTGGCATATGGCATTATAAACTAAATTAAACATTCTTATGCATTTGACATTTATGGCAGTTATTTTTTTATAATTCTTTTTTTTATTTGGTCATGATGTATGCATTAAAACAATTTTAATATTCCAAGGTTTTTTATTTGGTCATTATGTATGCATTAATTGATTTATTTTTTGTTGCTATATAAATGTTGCTTCTTACTTTCAACATTTGCAAGCTATTTCAAAATTCATTCTAAATTTTTGAAAATCTTCTCATTTCTTCTCACACCCCTCTTTTGTTTATTCAAATATTTTTATGGGTTTGTGATTTCATATTTCTTGCTTCTTCGTTATTTAATTATTTTATGATGACAAGTTAGATTTGATACTACCATTTTGTTGCACTCATTTCAGTAAAATTAAAATAATGAGAAATAGATCTTTTGCGAAGTATCGTCTTTCTATAGATTTCCATGTTCTCATTTGAAGGATAACTTTTTGTATCATCAATTAGAGAGAAATTGTGTGTAACTTTTTCTTTGGTCTTTTTTTACTACTACAATTTCTGTATGTTTGGGCGGTTTAAGTTTTTCAATATAGTTGATTTGTATTTGTATTATTTGTATTTAAAAATAAAAATGTGCAAATAAGGAATAAAAAAACAAATACATCATGTACCAAGGTAGCTATTGCGATTTAATAAGGAAACAAAGTTAGTAGAATCAATGTTTATATTCCATATAGGAAACATCATTTAAGGGTCAAAGAAAAACATTTTTATTTTTTTTCTATAGGAAATGATTTGGTGGGGAATAAAAATTTAAAAGTATTAATTGAGTTCATAATATTTCTTTCCAAAAAAAAAAATCATACTATTAGTAGAAGAATTTTTTTAAAAAACAATGGTGATATGAAGGGTCAAAGAAAACCATTTTTTACTTATATAAGGAATGAATGAATTAATAGTACTCAATAAATATTATTTAAGATCAAATTATTTATCTTTGACAAAAAAGATCAAATTATTTATTGGAAAAGTCAAAACAATTGTGAAAAGTATGAAATAAATTACTCATACGTTTTTTTATTTACTCATGTTTTTTAAAAATAATTTTATACCATTTATATTGTATTTTTGGGTTTTTCAACAATGCTCATTATTTGAAAAAAGAAAATGTTTACTACTTATTTTTTCAATGGGTCAAAAACCATCTTGGAGTTTGGTTGTTCGTCTTTTGCGTGTTATTGATGTATCAAACTGGATCATCTATTGTCACTAGACATGGTGATGATGGATGCATTTTTCTGCATTTGTACTAATTTACTATTATTATTATTATTATTATTATTATTATTATTATTATTATTATTATTATTACTACTACTACTATTATTATTATTATTATTATTATTATTATTATTATTATTATTATTATTAATTTATCTTATTCAATTAGTAGTACACATGTTTTTGTCTTCATTTTCAGAAAGTACAAAAAATATTGAGAAGAATATAACAGATCAAGATAAAAGGGTTGTTAAAAATATAATTTAATACATTAAATCAAGGTAAAATGAAGGGCGTGGATGTGGAGTAACTTTTTTGTTTTTGTTTTTGTGTGAACCTTTTGATTCTCATGGAAAGAGATTTGTTAACCATATAAAGTATAAAATAAAAAACTAGCATTGTCAATTAGCTCACCTTCATATTGTTAATGGATTCTACAACTAAATTAGTTCATCAAAATAATTAAAAAGAAGATTATGTATTGATAATAATAAAAAAATTATGATTAAGTCATTGAAAATAATAAGTAAAAACAAGTACAATTATATCTCTGATTAAAAATGATAATTTGACGCCCTCACAAAAAATATTTAGAAGTATAATGAGATAGATACTAAATTTTCAAATTTAATTTTTGGAACTAAAAGTGCTTTTATTTTTTCTTAGCAACTAAATTGGGTCTCAATTTTTATACGAAACTAAATTTTGTCTTCACTCAAAATTCAATTGTGTTTTAATTCACTATGTTAACCTATAAATGTAAATTTTACAATATCAATTTTTTTTTTTGGTCAGGACAATATCAAATTTCTAATCAAACATTTTTAAGAAATATATAGTTCCATCTCTCAAAAATAAAAATATAGTTCCAATTAACCTCTCATTATTGTATTTATAGCAATATCAGTGACAATCAAATGATTTCAATGCAAAGATGTACTATATGGCAACATGTGTTTTAAAGTAAATAATGATGCGGATTTTCTTGCCTTTAAGATTTGAAACTTTGACCATTATTTCCTTTATTTGCATTACTACATATTTTATCTATTGTAGATCAAAATTTGTACTTTTTTTAAAAAAAAATTGTTGCATCCATATGTAACTCATTTATCAAAGACCAAAAGTGAACGAATTTAAAATAATATAAGCATGTATTTTTTTTGGAAGGAATATAAGCATGTATTTTGTCAACTCAACACAACACATTGACGTTTTCTCATGGTTTGTTCCCCACCAAAGACCAAGAGTGAATGAATTTAAAATATTTTTTTATTTAATATAAAAAAATTAAACAAATGGCATAAAAAAAAAGCTAAGAAAACAATTCATCATAATGCTCAGAGTTCTGCGGGAGTATACAATGAGTTGGATCATCACATTTGGCTAAGAGAATCCCCGCAAATGAGATTGACACCACATTTTGACCAAAAACCTCACTAATATGTTGTTTAAGATCCACTCTTACATCGAACGTAAATGTTTAACTCCCGCATGACACATTATCATCTCTCTTTTAAGTGTGAGACTCTTTGTATTTGTGACTTAGTGATATAGCCTAATAAGGTCAAAGGAACAACATGGTAAAAAAAGTGGGTAAGTGACGGTTTGAAAGAGGGGTGTTTTTTTTTATTTCTTTAATGAGAAGAGAGAAAGTAAATTAGAAAAGAAAAAAAAGATGAAAAAGGAATTTGAACATAGAGAAATAATAAGGAAATATAATAAGTTGTTGTTAATTTTATGGTTTTGATAATAAAAAAAAATGAATTTGAACATAGAGTAATTACATGGAGATTAATGTGTAATTATACTATGAAAATATTATACTTACTAAAAAATTTCATATCAATTTAAAAAGTCTAATAAACATGTATTTTGTTAACTTAGTATAATACATCTACGTTTTTCTTTTGTCAAATCCCACAAAAGACAAAAGGTAAAAAATATTTTTATTTTTTTAATAAAGAAATAGAATGCAAAAGCATCAAGAGAAAGTTATGACGTCTCAACTAGGTTGGTACCTCATAACTAACTTTCTCCTTTGCCCCTACTCTAAAAAAGGTGAAAACAATTTGAAATAATAAAGGTTAAATAAAAAAAATTGTCTTGACAAAAAAAAAATTGAACGAAAGTGAATCACATCCGAAATATAAAATTTAAGATAAAAAGTTAAACAAATGACACCAAAAAAACTAACAAAACAAATCATTCTAATGTTGGTACTTCCCATGGAGCCTACATTGGGAAGTATCATCATATTTGACTATGAAAAACCACACAAGCGAGATTAATATTACATCTTCATTCAAAATATCCAGGCATATATATATGGGTCATCTCATGTATATGCTATTCAACATCTACCATTTCGTTAATTGTTGAACTTTAACTCATATTTGATATATTAACATCTTTCTCAAGTGTGCAACTCTTTGTGTCTGTAACTATATGACATAGTCAAATAATGTCAAATAAAGGGACATCAAAAAAGTGGGTTGGTGATGATTTAATGGAGGGGGATTTATGTTCCTTTCTTTCATGAGAAGGGAGAAAGAAATTAAAAAAAAAAAAGAAGATGAAAACGAAATTTGAGATTGAGATAAATGATACCGGTAAAAAAAATTATGTTTTATCCATGAGGTTATAAAGAATAAAGTGAGTCGGAGGAGTTCGAGATTTTTGAGTAATTAATTTCTCAAAAATTAGACTTAATTAAAAAAACACAATGAAATTTATAAAAATTCTAATAAGCACGTATTTTTTGTTATAAAAAAAACAAAATAAGCACGTATTTTTTATATGGTTAAATCCCACAAGAGAGAACTTGAATAAATTTGAAATAATAGGGATTGCTTAAAAAATTGCATGAAAGAGAATAACAACCAAAAATTTAAATTTAATATAAAAATTAAACATCTACTCTTAGATTTGTCATCTCATTTATACGTATCTCATCATCTACTCTTGCATCTAATGTGGAACTTTAAATCACAATTGACACGTTATCATATATTTCTTAAGTGTGCGACTTTATGCGTCTATGATCTGCTGACATAAACAAATAAGGTCAAATGGAGACATAACATGGTTAAAAAGGTGGTTTGATGGTGAATTCATGGAGAGAGAGATTTCTGATTCTAACTTTCATTAAAAGAGAGAAAGGAAATTAGAAAAAGAAATAATACGAAAAACTAATTTAAAAATGAGAGAAATGATATGAAAAAAAGTAGAATTACACTCTCCTCCCTTCAAAGATGTTTGAATTAAACTCCCCTCACATCTTATGTTAGAATATACACTTCCCTCCCCTCTTATTCAAAACATATTAGAAAACATTTCACTCCCTTCACCTAAGAGAAGCTTGAATTACATCCCCCTCCTTTCTTATCTTAAAATCTACACTTTACTCCCTCAATATTTTTATTTTATTTCTAATAATCTAGCAACAACAAAAAAATTAATCTAACAGTACACTTCGAAAAAAATAGTATTGCGTGTCTATTTTAATATAATCAAAATTTGAATACATATTTTTCGCTATTTTTTATTCTCATTTTCATTAACATATAGTTTAAACCCTTTTATAAAATATGAAACAACACAAAATAAAATTATAATATGTGAAAAATTACTAAAGACAATAAAGTATGGTAATTTAAAAGTTTATTTTGATACTCTAAATTATAAAATTATTAGAAAAATATTTAAATTTATTTATCATTGACATTTAAATTAAAAGAAATTAATTTATTTTTCTTAAATGGTGGTTTAAAATTAGTATATACCATAAAAATATTTATTTATGTTAAAGTAGATTAATGTGTAGTGCATATTCAATTATTAAGGGATGAGGTTGTAATTCAAGCTTCTTATAGGGGAGTGGAGTATAAAGTGTACTTTTTAAGCGAGGTGAGTGTATATTTTCAAGCATCTTGAAAATATAGTGAGTTATTGGTAATTTTATGGTTTATTTGAAGGAGTTGGAGATTTACGAGCAATTATTCTACCCCAAAAAATAAAGTACTCAATCAAAAAATGTCACATGATTTTAAAATGTGGATTTGTCAACTCAGCAAAACACCTGCATTTTTTCATTGTTAGATTCCACCAGAAAGCAAAAGTGAAAGTGTTTTAAATAATAAAGGTTGGATAAAAATATTTGCATCCAAAAGTGTATATTTAATATAAAAAAAAAATTAAGCAAACTAAACCCACAAACTAACAAATCAATTCATCGTGATTTTCGGAGTTCTTAGAGTGCTTACAGTGGGATTGATCACCACATTTGACTAAGACAAACCCCACAGTAAAATTCACACCACATCTAAACCCAAAACCTTAAGACATTGGGTTTGTTAGTCATCACACTTATATGTTGCTCAATATCTACTCTTATATTTAATATAGAAGTTTAAATCACACTTGACACATTAACGTCTCTCCCTCAAGTGTGAGACTATATATATTTATGATATGATAAGACAATCAAATAAGCTTAAAGGCACAACAAGGTAAAAAATGTGGTTGGTGGCGGTTTCAGAGGGATGTCTTTGTTCTTTTCTTTTCAAGAGAAAAGAGAGTAAATTAGAAAAAGAAAGAAGATGAAAAATGAATTTGTACACAAGACGAATGATACAGGGGAAACAGAGGAGTGCATGCTTTATTCGTAAGAGTATAGGGGATATAATGAATTGTTGGTAATTTTATGAATTTCTTGAAGGAGTTGCAAATTACTGGGTAATTATGCTACCAAAATAAAAGATTCAATAAAAAATAGTCACATTAATTTAAAACGTCTAATAAACATGTATTTTATTAATGTAAAAGAACACGTCTACCTTGTTTTTTCTTCAAATCAGACCAAAGACCAAAGGTGAAGGAATTTTAAATAAGAGGTTTCATAAAAAATTGCTTGAAAGCGAATGACATCTTAAAACTAAATTTTAAGATACAAAATTTAATAAATGACACCAAAAAACTAACAAAACAAGTTATCATAATGTTGGGACTTTCGTGAGAACCTGGATTGAGTTTTATCATAACATTAGGCTAAGAGCAAACAAACAAATGAGATTGACATTACAACTTCACCCAAAATCTTAAGACACTAGATATTTGAGTCATCTCATTTATATGTTGTTCAACAACTACTACTACATTCGATGTGTTAATTTAAACGCTTGATACATTAATATCTCTCCATTAATTATGAGACTCTTCGTGTTCGCGATCCACCATCACAAACCACTTCTGCTCCACAAAAATGTTGAAGCGGATATGATATCACCATTGAGACTTATGGGGGAGCCAACACTTTTGTGAATCAACACATTGCAACAAAAGCAATCACACAAGTGAGAATGATGTTACATCTTCATCCAAAATTTTAAGGCTTAAGTATATGAGTTTTTTTCTTCATTTCTTTGTTCTTCAACCTCCAATATTATATTCAATGTTGAGGTTTAACTAACACTTGATAAATCACAATATTCTCTTCCTCAAGAATGTCGAGATTCTAGCCCGTGCTTGGCACGAGTGTCCATACTAGACAAATAATTTATTTCAAATAGTTCTGAGATCAGTTATCTCTCTTTTTCTCAAAATGAAAAGCTTATGCAAAGGAAGTGGAGAGAAACTACTCATGTTATTGTTGAAGATGTGAAGAAAACCAGTACTTCACTAATAAAAAATAGGGATAAGGGTGATACATTTGAAGACTATTACAAATGAAGAAATTTAGCACATTCCCACCTTGATGACAAGGTTGTTTTCGAGGGGTGTGTTTTTTAGGATATAGTAAAGGCTGATTACATTAGTTTAAGTAATTAAGAGGTATTTTTTTTTGGATATAGTAAAGAACACACTAAGAGTTACTAACTCTACGATACCATTCAGCATTTTCCACATTTTTTAGGCTGATATATTTAAATATAAAGGATTCTCATATAAAGCTAATATTTTTTCTTTCTCTTCAACATGCACACAGATGCATGCAAAGGTGTTAATATTAATTTCGTGACCTTACATTTAATATGCATATATGTGTATCAGTGACCATGACTTGAAGAACATGTGTTTGATTGAAATTGAAATGCTGCTTTAGGAAAACGGACAGTCGCTTACTGACTTCAAATCTATGCCCAGGCCAAACGCAACAGACATGCCAACTTTCACAAACAAGCTTATCGTTGATGAGTTAAATTACAAAAAGGATGCACACAGTCGCTTACTGATGCTGACTGATGAACAAATATGTGTGCATGACAAGATCATGGAGTCTGTTGGTTCTGACAACGGTGGTTTCCTTTTCTTATATGGTTACAGTGGTACTGAAAAAACCTTTATATGGAAAACATTGTCAGCTGCTGTTAGATCGAAGGGGTTAATTGTATTGAATGTTGCATCCAGCGGTATATCGACTCTTCTATTACCAGGTGGAAGAACCGCCCACTCGACGCTGAAAGTCCCTATTGAGATTAATGAGGCATCATCGCTTACGATAGAAAAGGATAGTCCTAGGGCAGACCTGGTGCGGACTGCAAAGTTGATAATTTGGGATGAAGCTCCAATGATGCACCGATGGTGTTTTGAGGCAGTTGACCGATCAATGCGAGATATCATGTCCAAGAATGATCCCCTAAACGAGTTTAGACCTTTTGGTGGAATGACAGTAGTTTTAGGTGGTGATTTCAGACAGATATTGCCTGTTGTCTGAAAAAGATTGAGGCAAGATACTGTTGATGCATCAATCAATTCGTCAAAGATATGAGCTTATTGTAATGTGTTGAGGCTTACGGTTAATATGAGATTTGGTGCATCTTCGTTACCTGTAGAGCAGGAAGAAATTGCTAATTTTGGCAAATGGATACTCTCAATTGGAGACGGCAACAACACTTCGGATAAGAATGGTGAAATGAAGGTAGAAATTCCTGAAGATTTGCTCATATCGGACACAACAAATCTGTTGATGTCACTTATAGACTTTGTGTATCCTGATTTGAATGATAACCTTGGTGACCCGCTATTTTTCCAAGAAAGGAGAATACTCGCGCCGACGCTTGATTCAGTTAAGCATGTTAACGAATATATGATGTCACTGATTCCACGTGAAGAGAAAGAGTATTTAAGCTATGACTCTGTTTGTCGATCGGGCGAAAATTCTGATGTCCAGAGCGAGTGGTTCACAACGGGATTTTTTAATGGTATTAAGAGCTCTGGAATTCCAAATCACCTGTCATACCCCAAATTTGGACCAGGGTCCCCGCTTTTCGCTCATTTTATTCGCATTTTGTTGCATTTTTTTTACCCGCATTTTATTTGCATTTTACCTTTCATTTTGTTCATATTTTCAAAATTTTCTTTTATACGCATTGTAATTTTCATTTTTGATTACTTTTATCCGTCTTTTAAAAAGAGTCGAAAAGTTTCGTCGTTTCAGACGAAATTTCGGCAGAGAGGTATTCTAAAATACCTCATTTTGGTTCCGAAAGGACAATTTTATTTTTATTTTTATTTTACTTTCTTTTTTATTTTTCTTTAAGTTTTCTTTTCTTCTTATTTACCAATTCTCGTTTTTATTATTATTATTATTATTTTATTATTATTATTATTATTATTATTGTTTTTTGAGTATTTTGTTGTTTAAAATTTATTTTTTATGTTATTTTAAGTCAAAAGTTTGTTCTTATCACTTTGTCCATGTGTCACTATCCTATTGGTCCTGGTCCAACTTTTCCTCCAAATTTCTGCAGGGGTATTTTGGTCTTTGCCATGTATCAGAGATATTCTATTATAAAAGGCACTGTTCATGTGTCAGAGAAAGGGGACTAATCATTGGCAGCCGCAGTCACCTCTTCAGAAACCCTAATTTCACAAGGAAATCCGGATTCCAATATCAAACCTCCAAAAAAATGAAAAAATATCAAGAACTCAAGAACATTCATCAAAGTTCATCATAGTAACCCAAAAAAAAACACAACCATTTCCATAAATCCATCACACTAATTCGAATTCCATCCCTTATACTGCAACGAATCCGCACCACAAACACACAAACAGCAAGAACTCAGTTTCACCAACACAGTCCAGAGTCAATATGAAAACGAATTTGGCTCATACATCAACAAACGGTCCGTAGCGCGCAAAGGGGAGGAGAAAGAAGTAAATCAAAGTTTTCCGGACCATTTCTATCTCTCCTTCTCCGATCTGAAGTTAGAGGTAGTTATCTTTGTGTTCATTCAAACTTTGTTCAAAATTTCCGAATGTTAAAACTTAGATCTAGGCTTTATGTATGTGTTTTTGCGAAAACTAATCACGAATCTGTGAAGAGGAGAGGGAGACGAAGCCATCGATGTAAAAAGTTTTAAATTTTTTTTGAAAAAAGCTCCGACGCGGCGGCGCTATGGCCGACCACCGCGCCGGAGCACCTCCGGCCACCGTCACCCTTTCTTCTCCGGCGACTGGTTTTAGAGAGAGGAGAGAGCTTCTCTCTCTTCCTCTTTGTTTTGATATTTTAGAGAGAGGAAGGGAAGGGGAAATGAAGAAATAAACCGGTTCATACATATATATAGATTGAAAATTAAACCGGTTTTCTTCCTTCATTCAAACCGGACCATCCTCTGAACCGGACTTAGTTTTCTAGCCGTCAGATCTCAGATCTAACGGCTACTGTGCATTCCTGCTTCTTTTATGTTCAAATGCTTTTATTTTTGCTATATTATCATGCTCATGTGTTGTTTAACCGCATGATCTATGATCTGATGGACTGAATTTTTAGCATTAAGTTTTATTTTTATTCCTATATTTGTAAGGCCATGATCTGTTGCTGTAAGATCAAATATGAACCTGTTGATCAATCAAATGGTTCAGTTTTTAATATGAGTTTTGGGAGCCTATTTCATTGTGTGTTTCTTACCATCTTATCTTTATTTACACTACTTTTTATCATTTGTGTTTTTTAGCATCTTATTTATTTTCTTACCTTTCTATTCATCTCTTTTTATATATTTCTCGTCATATTTTATTTTTTTTTATCATTTTTAGTACGTGATTAGGATTTGATGTAATTTATTTTTATTACTTGTCATTTATCTTTATGCAATACCTTAGAATGTATTTAGGGAATCATGTAAATATCAAAATAATGAGAATATGCACCGACACCACACTTTATTTACCGCATTTTACCGTAACCGCAACCAAGGCGATAATTGAATTAGTGACAAACTAGGACTAAAAACTTGACATATAATTGCCTTAAAACTGAACAACTAGTAATTTTAGGTTTTGAGTTTTTTTTATCTTTTTACGCTTTCCGTTACGCTTAGTTTTTTTTTACCGTTAGTTAAAAAATCATTTTCTCAAAAAAATCAAATAGTCAAAAACACCAAAAATATTTTCTTAATAAACCTTGGATTTTAGCCCAAGAGAATTTTCCTTTTATTTTCTTAATCAAATTCCTAAACAACTTTAATTTACACCTAAACATAGCTTTTGCAAATAAAATTAAACAACCTCACATTTTTTAATCTTCTATGCCTTTCAGCTTGTAACAGCCCGTTTTTCGCGTTTATTTTTATTTAATTATTTTATTGCGTGTATTATTTTAATTGTGTGCATTTTCATATGTTTGTGCATTTGAGAGGTAATTAGTAATTTTGGCGAGATTAGCATTTTTATTATTGGATTAGAACCGTTTATTTTTATATTTATCGGTGTGCGATAATTAATTAGAGCCGACGTTTTAATTAATTACCGTTAGTGTATTAGGTGGTGGTTTTGTGTGAGTTTAGTGTGAGCCCATATTAATTGTGAATTAGGCCCATTAAGGGAGAGGGAGTATATAAGCTAGTCTTAAGAGATTAGGTTAAGGTTTTGCTCATTTCACACAACACACACAAGAGGAGAATTCGAGTAGAGAGCAAGAGAAGGGTTGGAGGCTAGAGGTAGAAGAGGGGAATTCATCTCTAGGAGCTAAATTGAAGCTTTGGCTATAGAATCTTTGTGCTAGAGGTAAGAGGGATAGATTTCATTCATAATCTCATAATTTTGCATTTTTACCCATTTTTGTGAAATTGTTGAATTGAATCTAGTTACTGTGAATTCGTACATAATTGTTGTTGTTATGATTGGTAATATGATTACATGATAATTGTATGGTTATATATGAATTAACATGTTGAAATTCACATTTGTTGGTATTTTGTGTTCTTGAGCAAATTTGATGCAAAATGAAGTTGTGAGGTTGAATTATGTATAAATTTGTGTTCATTAGTTGTTGTTGATGATTGTTGAACTGTTGGAATCAAATTGGTGAAACTGGAATCGTTGTTTATGGATTTGTGGAGAAAATTGTGGTTGTGTTGATGTTTTGAGAAAATCTTATGATTTTGGTGAAATGAGTTGGATTGTTGTTTCTAATGCTTGATTCATGTTTGTTTAAGTGTATTGAAGCTATTCTGACCCATAAACAATTTCTGAAACACGTTTTGGGACTTGGGGTAATCAAAATCGGGATTTTTGGGTGAAAATGGGTTGAACAGGAAGATTTGAATTTTTGTCCAAAAGTTCTGTTCAGAAGCTACTGATCAGAAGCACTATTCAGATGCTCCGGATCAGAAGCACTATTCAGAAGCTCCGGACCAGAAGCACTGTTCAGAAGCTCCGGATCAGAAGCACTGTTCAGAAGCTCCTGGTCAGAAGCGAGCCTGTTCAGAAGCGTACAGCTCATGGACAGCATCCCCTATTCTGCGTTCTTGTGTCTTTTTCTCACATTTCTGTTTTGAATTGGCTTTTGGTGTAAACATGAAAGTTGTAGATAATTGAATTAGCTTTCCAATGGATTTAGATTGACGTGAAAATGTTTTGTGGATTTTAAGTTATGATTAAAATACTCAAAGTGGATCTTGAGGAAACTTTAAGAAAACTTAGCATAACTTATTCCAAATTAGTCCAAAACCTATGGTTGGTTTCCAAACTTCAAAACTTAAGTATTAGAGGTTTAATTGAGATGTTTTATGAGTATTTAACTTATATCTTGTTAAATCAAAATTGATTTTCTTCTGAAAAATGTTTTGGTTTTGCAAATGACTAAGTGTGCCGAATTTCATGATCTTTATAAATTCTTCAACTGTGGTCGATGAAATGCTTATGTAACCTCTACTGTACACATATGTGAATTATGAGAATACATGGCATAGGAAATTGAGCTTGTTATTTGGTTTTGGTTCTTAACTTCAAATATTTTTCAAAGTTGTGAAATATGAGACGAACTTATGTATTTTTACCTTGAAGTTTATTTGACGGTGAACCTTTTTAGATATGGATTCTTATGGTTAATTATATACTTGTGAATGAGGTTGGATAATGATAATGTGATATATCATGATTGTAACACCCCGATTCCCAAAACAACATAATAATATATAACAATCAGAGTTAAACCACAAACGAAACATTACACTGCTTATATAAAAAAAATTTAATAGAAAAATGAAACTATTAAACTTAAACAACCAATTTATAAAAACTAAACTGCAGCGGAATATCCTTTTCAATCATAATAAATCCTCAAATATAATCTTGGCACAAGGCCTCAACCAACAATACTTATTCAACCATACTTAAATAATTCCGGCATAAAAGCCTCATCAAAATAATTCAACAAAGACAACATCATCATGTCTCAAAATTTGATACATAGGAACGAAAATAATATAAAAATCCCATCCCATACGTATCAGAGCCCTAGACATTGAGCCACCACCTACTACTCAGGATCACCTGCAAGTTACCCATACAAAGGGCAACATTTTCAAGCAGAAGGGGTGAGATTCACATACAAAATAATATATTTATATATAAGTCATCAATTGCAATGAAAACAACAACAATTCACCTCAAAACATCGATAAGTCATATATATAAAAATTTAACATTAATCTTTATTGTCAACAACCACTTAATCATATTTAATCTTCATCAGTTTTATACATGGTATCAACACACCAACAACAACTTAACTACACGACACATCCACAACAACGACAACTAACCCAACACGACAACTATGACAATGCAGCAATGCACATGCATGTGGTACCAAATACAGGGCAGAAGCCCTCACCGGCTATTGAATGGTTAAAGCATTCATCAGGACAGAAGTCCTCACCGCTTTGAACAACAAAGTGTTCCAGGACATGAGTCCTTCCGCTTTGAACGACAAGGCGTTCCAGGGCAAAGCCCTCACCGCTTTTATGCATTATGCAATGGACTCCACTTGTGTATATCTACATACAACATCAACACCTGTGCCTAATATTTATGACACACTCCCCAACTGGACATCAAGACTCAACAGCTTCGACAACACGACGTACATATTCGTAAGTAAATAAATATGCATAATTCCACATGATTTTCCATCTTTTATAATTTTCCACCTTATAAACAATATTAAATAATTCCATTAAACATTTTAAAAAGCTCAGATTAAAGTCCCTAAGCACGTAGCAAAATTCAGAAAATGGTCGTACAGGACCAACTTCGCTTAAGCGAAGCATAGCTCGCTTAAGCGAACCAATTCACGTAAGTTGGGATGTTCCTCGCTCGAGGCTCGCTTGGCGTTCGCTTGAGCGACGCTCACATGCTACAGGTTCTGGGCAGAATTTGGGTCGCTCGCTTAAGTGACGGGAACTTCGCTTGAGCGTACACAATGTCGAAAGTCAGGTTTTTGTTCGCTTGCAGCTCGCTTGACGCTCGCTTAAGCGAACTGGCTTTTTCAGAATTCTGGGCAACTACATGATTACTCGCTTAAGCGACGGAAGCTTCGCTTAAGCGACGCACCATCTGTACAGTTCAAAACCTACGATTTTCAAACCCCATTTTCATCCAAAAACCCAATTTTGATCCCCCAATCACCCAAAATGATTTACAAAAACGTTTACAGGTCTTATATACATCATAGCACTCAGAACAACACAAAAACATAGAATCAACAACATATTCATCAACATTTTCAACAATTCATCATATTCTCCAAACCTAACCAAAAACAACACAAATTCAATCCAATTTTCAGAATCATGTATATATATATTAAAATTGAATGCTAGCCTCACCCTTACCTGATTAGATGAACAAACTACAACAATTCAATTCTCCCTTCTAGGCAATTTTCCCTTGTTCTTGGTCTCTCTCCCTTTTTCTCCTAAAAGCTCTCTTTTCTTTTTACTGAACGTGAAAATATGTTCTGACCTTCTATTTTCCCTATTCTTTCCTTAACCCCTTATTTCCGTAACTCCCAATAATTATAATTAACTCCCTTAAAACCTACTAATTCTCAATAACTCCCAACATTTAAATAATTATTATTTCTCTCCTATTTCTATTAAATAAAACAAATAACCATATATTCACTTATTCAAATAAATACTATAAAATAAAAATACATCACATCATTCAACCAAAAATATTAAAATAGAAATTAGAGTGTTACAATGATCTCGTATGTTATCTTCTTTACTTGAATTATATGAAGTGTTGCTTGTTCATGGTGAACTATGTGAAGAAGGTGATAATGTTGATTGTATACATGTTCAATGATGATGAATATATGTATGTTGGTTGCATGTGCAATTGTTGGTGTGTGCATACTTGATTAAATGACATTAGTGATAATTGCATACTTGTATATGCATGGATTTGGTGATGATTGCATAATTGTATATGCATGGTGTGGAGAATTTTGTATGAACATATGCATTGAGTCGAGTCATATGTTCATGCATTCATTGTTGAGGTGACGGACTTATGTCCAATGTAAGGTAGGTGTGAACCTTACATGACGATGGCAGTTGCATCGGGGGTGACGACCTTGAGGTGATTTGGTACCACATGCATATAGATGAGTCTAGAGCATTGCATACATTGTTGGTGAATTGAAATGCATTGAGTTGTGCGTGATGATTGAGTTGCTTGTTGATATTTGACATAATTAAATGACTATATGTGTATGATACACCTTTTGATGTGAACTTGCATTGGTGACATCAAATGATTGTTAATGATGTGAATACTTATGAATATCTATGTGATATGTTGTTATCATTCTTGATTATATCTTTCATTCTGAATGCTCCTGCTTGTTTTGTTGTGAATTATGATGATGTAATGCTAACCCTCAGTGGTTTACCACCTGCCTTTCCGTATGGACGGGTAGATGGAGTGCAGGATGCTTAGATGTTTTGCTTGATGTTGCCGAGGAGCGGAGTTCCTCCTTTTTATGCGCAAGTGTCTAGATTAGGGCTCTGATCTAGGGTAGTGCTTGCATGTTGGAATTCTATTTTTGATTATGTAATTTTGGAGTTGAGACTTTGTTATGTTGAGATTGAGATCATGTATTTATTATCATGAGATTTGGGTGATGTTAATCATATGACTATGGATGTTCCGCTGCTATGTTTTTGAAACTTGATAATTTATACATGCATGATTATTTGGTGATTATTGAAGGTGTGACGACTATTTCTTGAATATTTGTTGTATTCGCATGATTTAATGCTTTAATAGAAATAGGGCGTTACACGGCTTCCTAATCCTCTCAAAATATTTTTCTAAACTTTAAAATCAACCCAACTCACCAAATAAATTTTTGAGGTGAACTACATGATTTTGATCCCAATTTTTGGGTATGTAGGCAAAAGACTTATGTCTTTTCAAATCAATAAAAATAACAAAACATGCATCTTCTCCCTCCATTCTTTCACTTAGACTATTAGGCAATATTTTTACAAATAATTAAGCAAGTAATTAGCATAAGATAATTTAGGTGAGAGGCTCCTTCGGAGTACCGAAGTCGTTTAGGGTGCTTAACACCTTCCCTAATCGAAACCAACCCCCGGACCTTGATCTCTTAAAGGGTTTTTTACTCATTTTTCCCCTTCCCATGAATAAAAATGGAGAGTTCAAAGATTGACGGTTCAAAGCCAATTAATGGATTGACACCCGAAAATCGCGAGCACATCACCGATTGAAACTAAGGGTCGGATGTCCAGTTATGTTGTTGAGAAACATCGATCAGGCCAATGGATTGTGTAATAGTACGAGGCTGACAGTTACACATATAGGGAAGAGCACGATAGCTACTACCGTAATTACATGAAAAAGGGTACGTACGAGGGTATTCATTTCCAAGATGAATCTTATTCCGAGTGATCCAGGACTACCCTTCAAATTCAGGCGCATGCAATGTCCATTAACACTTTGTTTTGCAATGACAATAAATAAAAGTCAGAGTCAATCTTTATCTCGAGTGAGAGTTTATCTTCCTAAGCTCGTGTTCACGCATGGACAACTCTATGTCGCTGTCTCTCGAGTTACTTTTAGAAAAAGTTTGAAGCTTCTCATCTTGGATGAAGATAATAATGTTTGTAAGGAGACCACATATGTTGTGTATCTTAAAGTTTATCAAAAAGTATGATCATTGATTATGTTTTAGAATTGTTGTTGCTATAATTTAGAAAACTAAAGTTGCGTATTGTTTGAATGTCGTTTTTTTTTTTATAATTTCTTTGTAAGACGTACTGGACATTACAGGACATGCAATTTCTATATAAGCAGATCCTCCTGCCATTGACTTTTAATTGATGCACTTTTCAGGTATAGCAATACGCGGAACTTTTTTTTTACATTGTTGTTACCCTAAAATACAATAGTTACATTAGACCATTGGTTTTGTAAAAAATAAAAACAAATAACAATCGCATTTCTGTAGCCCAAACTATATTTATACACACCCGTAAAAAATTTGACGTTTGCATTCACAGACTAGGTGTATACATCTGACACTGACTATTATATATAAAAAAAATACAATTTTTTTTAGATTTTATGATTAATAAAATACATTCATTATGTCAACAGATAATAATATACAGTACGTCGGCGTATTTTTGCAAAAATATTAACTATACTAAGTTTAACAATTAGTACATCTTATACTACAAATAATTTGTATAAGTATAAATCCAAATACTTTAATCGTTATGTGCAATGTTTAGATATTTCAAAATATATACAAAATTAAGATGATATTTTATTCCATGTCGAATTTAAATTATAACCACACTTATAACTTTAAAATAAAATAATATAAAATCTATATATTTGATAAAAAAAAATTATTATTTCCCGTGCCACCGTGCTTGGCACGGGTCAATATACTAGTTGGAAAAAAAATTCAAGCAGTAAAACAGGATAACAAATTAGCACTGATTTTGTATGATGATTGTTGTAATAGTTCTCAATGGTATGCGCTATTGAATTGACAATTCAACATAATAATTTGAGGATGATGATTTTTGTAATTCTTAATGGTATGATAATGATTTTTATAAATGATAACACTCCCGTGTAAAAAACCCTCTGATATTGATTGTGATTCAGCTAATTCGTGGATATGATAAGTGTTTGTTCATGTCTCTTTATTTGCTCCGATGTCAACATTGAAAAATTGGTTGATTCGGAGTGTGTACTATAGAAAATGAAGAAGAAAAAAAAAGTGTGATAAAAGTGTGTCTTGTGAAATTAGGCTGATGTGGATGTCTAATCTATAGAGGAATTTCAAGGGTAATTTGGTAATATGTTGTTTTTATTAATGTAAGAAACATTTATTTTGGTGAATCATTTTACTAATTTTAGACGTGTTTATTAATTTGGGTGAAACAAATTTTTTTACTACATTTTGATGCATTGAAGAATTTTTCGGAAAACCTTTTAATGCATTCTCCTTATAATACTCATTGTGATTAATAGCTTTCACTCTTAAAAAAATAACGCTTCTAATTATGCGTTTCTATATGTTTTAGACAGATTAATAAACGCATCCCAACAAATATGGTATAATTGATCAAATTAAAAGTAAGATTAATGCATATCAACGTATTTAAAAGTGAGATTTAATTGTTATTTTCTTTGATTCAGTTTGATTGATTGAGTGAATTATATGATTGTTATCTCAAAATTTTGGAGGTTATTATTATTAATGGGTCAAACAGGTTGACTGACCGATCAAGATCTTTATTTCATTATATTTCTATCGAAGTTAGACTTGTTGGGAATACTCGAAAATAAGAATTTTATTTCGACGGTTGGACATCAAGGCAACGGAAACCTCTTCAAAAGACGTTCGAAATTCAAATCGAATGATCCATAGCAGTTATGTTTATTTCGAATTTAGGTAGTTATTTCCTATTAGTATATATAGTATTTTTCCCAAAGGAAAAACGGTCACAATTTACTCATACACAAAACTTACACTCAAATTATCCGTATGGAAGCGAGAAACGAGTCACAAGTTGCAATGTATGAATCTGTGTACCAATTTATATTTGATCAATGCGATTTAAGTTCATTTTCTTGAATGCTTTTGAAATTTATTCATTTTCGTTAAAGCAATTTATCTCTTTTAATTTACATCATTTTCGATAGGATTCAATCGAATTGAATTCAATCATTTTCCTTTCTTTTCATTATCAAAATCCTACAAAAACAATATCAATATATCAAAATCATAAATGCAAATATGTCCTAAGATTTACTGGTTGATCTTGCAAGTAGATATTTTTAAACCAGCGATTGTTTACCAAAAATCAGTGTAAACAAATTGGCACGCCCAGTGGGACCCTTTTTGCGTTTTGATTATTTAACTTATTGATATACTCAGTCTGTGTTGTGTATGCAATTGAGGAACAAGAAGCAATTGCCTGAGATGACGCGCCCCCCTCCCAATCCGAACACAGCGCCTTCGAATGTCGCTAGTGGGTCTGTAACAGCAACCAATCCACCGGGACAATCCGGTACTATGCAATCTACTCAAACTAGCACCATAGAAACCGTAGTGGAGCCCGTCGGGATGACAAGGGCTGCGCAAACTTCTCAAACCATGCCAACAATGGCCATGGCCACAACGACCTCTCAGGCCATCCCCACGGCCTCGATGGCCGCACAAACGTCCCAGGCCATTCCAACCTCAGGATGTTTGAATTTGGCGTCAGGACGAAGGATGCCATACGGCATGCCGACTTCGATGATGCAAGGATTACATACTAACCCATCTGCATCTTCAGAAACCCTGAACGTGTCAATGCCCTAACTGTTCAACCCGAGGGTGAGCGTTCCATTTGGATCGCCACAACAGTCGTTCATACCGTTTGGTTCGCCCCAACAGTCTTTGACTAATGCCTATTTGAGTGCACTAAGGCAACAGATGGAGGAAACCAATCATGAGATGGTAAACATGGTAACTCAACAAATAGGTGCAGTAATCAACCCATTAATTCAAGACTAGAATAGAAGTTACCAAGCATTATCCGTTCAAATGGAACGAATGGCCGATTTCTTTGGCGCTCCTACAACACGAAGTGTGCCAACGCCTCAAAACCTCAGCGCTGGACTAACGGAAAGTCTCGCAGTCAGTCAAACGAACCAAACCCCTGAGATTCGAGCACAAGCACAAAGGGTGCCAACACCGGCTCCAGAAGAGCCAGCAACGGTGCCAATATTGGTAAATCGGCACCAAGATGCGGACCAAGTGGTCGTGCAAGCCCGTCGAAACAATTACGAGGGCCAAAACAATATAACGAATATTGTCGAAGCCTTGCTAGCCCATAATGGATTCAATATGGGACTGCGTAGGCCAAACTTTGTATCGGCATTGTCTGAATATGTGTTAGAAACTGACTTGCCGAGGAATACAAAAATCCCCAAATTCACTAAATTTGCTGGGGAGACGAACGAAACGACTGTCGAACATATCGCTCGATATCTCATGGAAGCCGGAGATCTGGCGAACAATGAGAATTTGAGAATAAAATACTTCCCTAGTTCTCTGACGAAGAACACGTTTACATGGCGCAGTTGGCGCAGTTGGCCGATAGAGTTCGACAAGTCAAACGTTTAAAAGCCGAAAAGGCCCGAACCAATAAATTCCCTAAGAAGGAGAAAGTTGCCTACGTAAACGCAGGAGATAGCGATTCAGAGTTTGATTGGGGTTAGATACCATCGAAGATAGCGAAGTTAATCTCGCAGAAATAAAAGATGGACCACCCTATACTTGTAAATTATTAAGGCCTTCGAATGGGAAAAATCCTGAAGAGCCTAAGAATGACAAATACCCTCCTAAAACTTATATGTTCGACGTTTCTAAATGTAACGAGGTCTTTGATCTCTTGGTCACGGATGGCATAATCCTGGTGCCACCAAATGTGAAACTCCCTCCTTTGGAAGAAAGGAAGAAGAGGGGATTCTGTAAATTTCACGGTTTTCTAGGCCATAATTTATCACGCTGTACTCGTTTCAGGGATTCTGTGCAGAAAGCTCTCGACGAAGGTAGATTGAAGTTCGGAGATAAGGCCAAACAACCAATGCAAGTCGACGTTGATCCCATGAAGAAAGCTGATTCCATGTATGCCGAAATCATTGGCATAAACTTGGTGGAGATTGTCGAAGATGTTGGTAGGCAAATCCCCGTCGAAGAACTCGCACCTTGCGAAAACCCTCAGGCTAGGGATGAGATGATTACTGACGATCACCAATCTGCAGATGTATAATCACCGAAGATAAAATGGTCAAAAAGATGGAAGTAGCTTATCCTAAGGTAGAGGAAGATCTGATCGATTTCCTAAATAGATGCAAGATCTCGAACAAACATGTTATGCTTTGTCCAAGGTGTAGTGCATTTTTCGATAAAGAGGCGGCGAAATCCGTTGAAGGTTTCCTACCACATAATGAGCGCAGAAACGGGCGGAGGGAGAAAGCCCCAAAGTATGGTTTCAACAAGAGGGGTGTCCCGTATAAAATGAAGCCATCAGACCAAGGTTCAAGTAGAACTCATAGGGGCACATTCACCCCTTCTCCAAAAAGCCCAACAAATGCGTGGGTGTTCTCTGGGGGTAAGAAAACAGGTCATGCTAACCCTCCAACTAAATGGGTGAAGTGAATGGCCTCAACACCGCATCAGAAAGAAGCATCGAATGCTAAGCGTTATGCCTACAGTAACAATTACAAAGGGAAACACCCTATGACAAAAACACAATGGCGCATGTATCAACGCCAGAAAAAGGTAAATGCCTTAAAAGAAATCACCAACGTTGGCAAAAGAGAAGGAAAGCAAGAATCAATTTTTGAAATGGTCAAAAGGCCAGCTACTGAAAGAATATTTCCTCCCCTGCCCGCGTTAGGAAAAAATTGTCCAGTAGAAGATGACGAGATGACGTCAAATTTTTCTGGTTCTGAGCCGAGCTTCGATGTCATATGCGTAGTATCAGTGCTCCCAATCGAATACGACGACCCATCCGAGGTTAGCGATGTGGAGAGTAATTTCATCGAAGAAATGGCCACCCATAGGGCATTATGCTATTATGTCATGAATAATGGTTGCATCGAAGACCAACACGCGTTTTTCAAGAGGCCATTGGATTCGATGAAACTCCACCTCAAACCGTTGTTTATCCAAGCTAAGATCAATGGTATAGGCGTTAACAAAGTGCTGGTGGACGGGGGTGAAGTGAATAAAATAGTCACAAGGAAGGGGGGGTTTGAATTGTGACCCTTTAAAAATTATCCTGAAACTTAAAAGTGATTCTCAAGTTGTTTACTTGGAATGGTTAAGTTAACTCTCTGACTTCAGAACGTTATGAAGTTCATACACAAAAACTAATTAACAAAGTAAATGTGCTGGTGTGTGTTGTGTATACTGAAATTAAAGAGTATAGGGAAGAGAAAGAACACACAGAGATTTATAGAGGTTCACCCAATGTGGGCTAGTCCTCTCCTCACAATCTTGTGAGAGTTTCCACTATGATGCCTTGAGATAACCTCCCAAGTCCTGCACCTTACAATCTTTGTTCACCTGAACAATTACAATTCTGTATTCTCTAAGCCTCAGCAGGCTTGCACCTTCTTGCTAAGTTACCTACTTAGACTTTTACACCTTTGCTCAAAACTAACACTTTAGTACCCCTAAAGCTAGATGAGACTTTGTTACAATTTGTAAGAGATGTGAATGTTTGAGAATCAAACAGAGGAGGGAGAAGAAGAAGAAGTTATATGCGAAAGAGATAACAAAGAGTTATTGATTTACACTACAAGAAGGGATAAAGAGCCTTCAGTGATGATCAATTTCAAATGCAAGAGCTTCAAACAAAATCAAGTTGTTTTCTTGTATGCTTTGCAGTGGTGCAAGTTTTGCTAAGGCCTTGATCTCTATTTATAGAGCCATGGGACTCATATAGCCGTTGTAGGGTGTCCAATGGTGTTATGCCATGTGTCCTTGGGTCCCACAAGCTTTAACTTGAAAATCTGGGTGAACATTCTGATCTCTGATGAACATCAGAATGTTGTTGCGTTCATGATGATCTTCATCTGGGTTCATCATGTTCTTCATCTGGGTTCATCATATATGAATGAACATATGAAGTTCTGGGCGTGCCATGTGTTTTTTACATGAATTTCTGGGCAATAGCCAAAGTATGAACTTTTCATCATACTTCAGAAAGTTCATTTCCCAGATCTGCCTTGGGACTTGGTGCAGGATTGAGTTAGTGGATTCTGCATCTTCATGCCCATGCTTTGAGAGATTGTGTTGTCCTTGTACAGTACCAACTCCCATGCGTGTCTATCTCTGATTGATCAAGATAGATTTGCTTTGCTTTTGCTTTTTGCTTTTCACCTACTGTACTGTTCATAAAGTAAGCATGTGCAGAGCCTGAACATTCTGATCTTCAGAATGTTCCATCTGTTTTCACTTAGGATGATTTGTAAGACTTGTACTTGATGTAATCAATCCTAATAGTGAAAACATAACTGAAGTGCAGTGAATGCATCATCTAGGATAATATTCTCATTGGAATATTCCTAGTGCTTCAATGTTCATAGTCTTAGATGAACATTGAATATCTTTTTGACATTATTCTTGCAAATGCCTTTATTGCTTGATTGATCCATGCAAATGTACTTTCCTGGACATTTATCTATGTCACGTTGTAGCTTGCATGTCTTCAATAATGTTCTTGAGATTCTGGGTTTGGTTCTTGATGTTCATCATGAACAAGCTTCTGAACTATGTCCAGGCTTCTGAACTCTGTTCAAGCTTCTGAACTCTGTCAAGCTTATGAACTCTGTCCAAGCTTCTGAACTCTGTCCAGCTTCTAAATTCTGTTCAGCTTCTGAACTCTGTTCAAGCTTCTGAACTTCCATCAGAACGTTCTGATCAACTCATTGATCAACATTCTGAACAACATTCTAAACTAACTTTCTGAACTCAGAGTTAGTTCATGAATGCAAATGTTCTTTGATTTCTTGTATCTTGGTATGATTTAAACTTTGTTTGTTTCTTGGTTAATCACTCAAGAACGCACAAATACCAAGAACTATCAAAGTCCATTAATCCTTTAATCACCATATATGTCTTTAATGATTTCTTGATCCAAAGTCAAAATCATTGTCTGCATAAGATATGTTCATGTCACATCTGTTCTTGCATGTTCTTGGTGTGGACATTGATTTATGGGTTTGCTCTAATGAACCTTCTGAGCAACCTTCTGAACAACCTTCTGAACTTCTTCTAGGTTCAAACATATGAACTTCATAATGTTTCTTCTGGGTTCCTTTCTTTTTGACGGTTGTACTTTGTGCTGAACATTCTGATGTTCTTCAACACTTTGAAACCTATGAAGGTTGTTTATTTATTTCCTTCAAAAACTACTTGAAGCATATAAATGAGAGATCATTTGTTTTGACAAACAAGATGATTCTTTCTTTGAAGTCCAAAAGAATATTTCTTTGCATCTAGTTCATCATTGCATGAAACTGATGACTTTAAATATTCTTGTTTATCCAGAAGTAATCCTTTATTGTTTCTGGATATATTCAAGGTTAATGTTCATGATTATTATGAACTCCATTCATATGAACATTCTGAACTCTGAGCTTCTCATCTTCAGAAGCTTTGGAAGTGTGATACTTTGAGGAGGTTCTGAGAATCTTCCTAGCTTGTATGCATATTTCCTTTTATCATGTTTACCCATGGATGATCTTCAAATCATATAACATAACACTCAATGTGAGTTTTGTCACATAACATCAAGCACATTCTTGTATAGCTTGTGATGTAAGTTCTTCCATCATGATTCATGTTCTTCCATCATGATTCTTGAGCTATGAATCTTCATGGAGATATGATATTGGTGTTTCAACTGATGATATACTCATTCTTCCATTGTTGAGTAGATATAATGCACTTATTGACGTGAGTGGCTTCTAGCTCATCCACTTATGTGATTCCTGTTCTTTTAACAAAAACTCAAGTGCAAACATCAGTAGATCACCATTCATAAAACTTATCATTTATTCCACGAGGTTTGTTATCATTAAAACATTCATCAAAAAGATTTTTGCTTCAACAGGGGGTGCTACCGTCAACCTATTGCCCCAGTCGTTCTTGAATAAGATTGGACTATTTGATTCCGATTTAAAACCTCACAATGTGATTCTCACGAATTACGAAAGAACGACTGGAAATTCCCTTGGTGCTATCGAAGTAGACTTGGTGGTGGGCAGCATCTGTCGAGCTACTACGTTCATGGTAGTCCCTTCCAAGGCAAATTTCAATGTGTTGTTGGGAAGGGAGTGGATACATGGCGTGGGGGCAGTACCCTCCACTTTGCATCAAAGAATAGCTATATGGAGGAAAGACGGGCTAGTGGAAAACATTGAGGCCGACCAAAGCTATTTCTTGGCTGAGGTGAATAACATCACTAAGAAAAACTTCGACAAGAAACTAGCATTTATTCCCCTAGTGATGTCTCTGGGTCCCAAGTATACGGTTTCCAAGGACGAAGTGTATTCGATGAAACTAACTCCAAGGTCCGGTTTCGTCTAGGAAAGAGAATTCATTGACCAAAATTACATCATTGTGGGAGATGAAGAGACCTCGCTGAAAGAGGAAGATGTGCTTAGGACAAGATCCTCGGCCTACAAGAAGGTAGCTAGCAGTTTCGACCAAGAGTCGCCTTCAAGCCCAATCTCACCAGAAAGGTGGGATATTAAAATGTGATCCATGTCGGAACCCAATATTTGGGATAAAATTATGGCCTATATGGCCGAGAATCAGTCTAATATGGCCAGAGTGGCCGAAATTCTGCAAAAAGACGAAAACAGAACTCTCATAGAGGAGAGGGATGATGACTTCGTTGAAGATAAAAAATTAGATTGCATCTACGATGACGAACTTTTGGGATTCGAGGAAGACCCTATGGGGTCGACGACTAAAATGAGGGCACATGATCCCCTTGAAGAAGTGGATATAGGTGATGGCTCAATCAAGAGGCCAACTTATGTGAGCACTAAAATCCCGAAAGAGTTCAGAGATCGAATTGTAGAACTTTTAAAGGAGTACAAAGATTGCTTCGCGTGGGATTATGACGAGATGCCTGGCTTGAGCAGGAAAGTGGTAGAATTAAAATTGCCAATCCGACCAGGCAAAAAACCCGTAAAGCAGGTTCCTAGAAGATTTGCACCCCAGATCTTACCAAAGATCAAAGAAGAAATCGAAAGGCTCCTGAAATTCGGTTTCATCAGGACCGCCAGGTATGTAGATTGGCTAGCAAATGTAGTTCCTGTTAAAAAGAAAAATGGAACTATTAGAGTTTCCATTGATTTTAGATATTTGAATCTCGCCACTCCTAAAGATGAATATCCCATGCCAGTGGCCGAAATGTTGGTAGACTCAGCAGCAGGATTCGAATATCTAAGCATGTTTGATGGTTATTCGGGATATAATCAAATCTTCATTGCTGAAGAAGATATCTCAAAAACTGCATTTCGATGCCCGTGGGCATTAGGATGTTATGAATGGTTAGTAATGCCGTTCGGTTTGAAAAATGCCGGCGCTACATACCAACGGGCAATGAACTCAATGTTTCACGATTTTATAGAAGATTTTATGCAGGTTTACATCGATGACATTGTCGTAAAATCATCTTCAGAAGATAGACATTTAGAACATCTACGCCGGTCTTTCGAGAGAGTGAGGCAATATGGATTGAAAATGAATCCATTAAAATGTGCGTTTGGTGTTTGTGCAGGTGATTTTCTAGGTTTTGTGGTTCACAAGAAAGGAATTGAAATCAACCAGAACAAAACCAAGGCGATAATGGAGACCAAACCTCCTTCAACAAAGAAAGAGTTGCAGTCTTTGCTAGGAAAGATCAACTTTCTTAGGAGATTCATATCAAACCTAAGTGGCAGAGCTCAAGCTTTTTCGCCATTGCTTCGTTTGAAGAAAGAGGATGTGTTCAAATGGGAACCAGAACACCAGAAGGCTTTTGACGAAATTAAGGCATATTTGACTAATCCTCCGGTGCTTTCACCTCTGGTAAAAAATAGAAAGATGCGGTTGTACATAGCAGCATCCGAAGGAACTATAGGTAGCATGTTAGTCCAAGAGGATGAAAATGGCGTAGAAAGAGCCATTTATTACCTTAGCAGGGTATTAAGTGATGTCGAAACGAGATACCATCCTAGCGAAAAGCTATGCCTTTGTTTGTATTTCTCGTGTACAAAACTTAAGCACTACATAAAGCCCTTTGATGTTTACATTTATTCTCATTTTGATATAATCAAACATATGTTATCGAAACCAGTCCTGCATAGCATAGTTGGTAAATGGGTCTTAGCGCTTATAGAATATTCATTGACCTATCAGTCTCTGAAATCTGTAAAAGGCCAGATTGTTGCCGATTTTATTGCTGATCATTCAGTCGATGTACCTACACATGAGGGCATCGAAAGTCAGCCTTGGCAGTTGTATTTCGATGGATCTAGCCATAAAAATGGCACTGGATCAGAATTGTGGTCGTTTCGCCCAAAAACGATAAAACGAAACACAAATTTCGAATAAACCAATTTTGTACGAATAATGAGGCTGAGTATGAGGCTTTGATCGCAGGTTTGGAAATTGCACTTGAATCAGGGGCAAGATTTATCGAAATAAGAGGTGATTCGAAATTGGTGCTAAAGCAGCTAACAAAAGAATACAAGTGTGTAAATGAAAGTTTAGTCATGTACTTCGCCTTGGCTAACGCATTGTTAAAGCGCTTTATTCATGTCAAAATCCGAAACCTTCCCCGTGTAGCAAATCAAGAGGCGAATGACTTAGCCCAAATGGTTTCTGGATACAAACTTTCAAAAGATCAACAGCAGGAGCCAATGGAAGTCAAGAACAAGCGTAGTTCGAGCGACTCTCTCCCTAAGAAATTGTTGAAACCAATACTCGGGGGGGGGGGGGGGGGGAGAGAGAGAAGCGTCCCAAACGAAATTTTGGTTATCAACAATTTAACTGATGACGACTAGCGAAAACCCATAGTGACTTATCTAGAGAATCCAGACGGTACGACCTCTCGAAAGGTAAAATATCGAGCTTTGAGTAATGTGTTGATAAGCGGCGATTTGTTCAAAAAGACTCCAGAAGGAGTTTTGCTTAGGTGTTTAGGTGAGACAGAAGCATATATGGCGGTCTCCAACGCACATAGTGGTTCTTGTGGCACACACCAAACAGGTCATAAAATGAAATGGCTGTTGTTTCGACAAGGCGTATACTGGCCAATTATGTTAAAAAATTGCATAGATTTCGCGAAAGGTTGCCAGGAATGCCAAAAACATGCTAGGATTCAGCGTGTGCCTGCAAGCGAACTACATTCGATAATTAAACCTTGGCCATTTAGGGGTTGGGCTTTAGAAGTGATCGGACAAATTAAACCCAAATCATCAAAAGGCCACAACTATATCCTGGTAGGGATAGATTACTTCACCAAATGGATAGAAGCAATTCCCCTAAAAGAAGTGACCCAGGATGAAGTCATAAATTTCATTCAAAAATACATTGTATATAGGTTTGGCATTCCAGAAACCATAACTACAGAGCAAGGATCGGTGTTCACTGGTCAAAAAATGGTAAAGTTTGCTGAAGATACGGGTTTCAAACTTTTAACTTCAACACCATATTATGTACAAGCAAACGGACAAGTTGAATCAGCTAATAAGAGCCTTATTTCCATCATCAAAAGGAAAGCCAAGGGCAAACCCAAGAATTGGCACGAATTTCTTGGCGAAGCTTTGTGGGCATGTCGAACATCTCCCAAAGAATCAACTAATACCACACCATTTAGATTGACGTTTGGTCATGATGCTGTATTACTAGTCGAGATTTTGCTCCAATCGACCAGAATTCAGAGGCAATTCGAAATCCCAACAAACCATTATTGGAATATGATGTTAGATGAGTTGGTTGATTTGGACGAAGAGAGATGGACAACACTAGAAGTCCTTGCAAAACAGAAAGAAAGAGTCGCGAAGGCTTATAATAAAAAAGTAAAATCAAAGCTATTCACTCAAGGGGATTTGGTGTGGAAAGTCATTTTGCCAATGGATAAGAAAAATGGATTCTTGGGAAAATGGTCTCCTAGTTGGGAAGGACCATGGCAGATATTGAGAGTTTTTTCGAACAATGCGTATGAGATCGAAGAATTGAACGACGATCAAAGAATTCTGCGCATAAATGGGAAGTATTTGAAAAAATATAGACCGATGCTACAAGAAATTAAAATTGCGCAAGAGTAGTTCGAAAAGAAGAAACGAAAATGGCATTGCAATAGATAAAGATGCCAACTAACGGGCAGGTTACATTCAACATTCCCAAAAAGTGGATAAAAACAACCAGCCACTAGGATACAAAAGCATAAACCAACATAAACCCGAAACGCTACAAGGTGCTACCAATGATGGGTAATGCCACAAACTTCGACAAGCCATCGAACTTCGGAATCAAGACGGCAACGAAGACAGAAGTCATTCAAAGCATATTCATCATCATCAGCCGGAAGATAACCACGACGATTTCCCCTCCTCATTCCATCTTCTGGGCAGTTGTGCCAGTTGTTGCAGAATCTGCGACGAACCATGCCTAGAGGCAGGTACCTATCGTACCAGGTGCAGCGAAATCTGAAAGAGGTACTACCTCCCAATATATCTACTCGATATCGAGAGATACGCCTGGTCATCACAAGATCCCAAAGATCTTTCAAGAGTTCAGCCTCATAGACAAGAGGCGGAGCAGTAGCCCTTATCAGAAGATGAAAATACTTGGCGCTGCTTGAGCCAGCAGCTTCAGCGTTTGACAACAGTCGCTGTATGGTGCCAAAGTTAGGAGTAGCATGCAGCATGTGTTGAGAACATCTGAGGATACAAAACATGGGGTTCCCATGATCCCATAAACGGTTCGTGAAAGCAAGTTTCTCAGGAGTTAGGTCAAGATCAGTGAGAAGCGGAATGCAATCAGTAAAGACAGCCCTGGAAACAATGGGATCTTTGCAGAGTGTTGCATGTCGTTTGTTAGTTCTTTGGAAGTTGAAAAGATCATACATACTGTGGGCAGCAACTCTCGCTGTAATGTTGATCAAAAGATCATCAGACCAAAGATCCATCTCTAGGTAAAACTTTCTTTTCTAAAAAAAGAGGGGAGAAGTTTTTGTGTTTGAATTTGTTTCAAATGAGGAAGAATAGAGAATGGAGATAATGAAAACTTGCTAGAGAAGTTGAAAGATTTATAAGCAAGGAAGTTACAAGGAGTTGGCATTGGTACGGTTTACTTGCCCTGCCCGGATGCACACACGTAGAAAAAATCAACGGTGGCAGATTTGTCTGGAAAAGTGAGAAAGTGGTAAAAAACACTTATTTAATTTCTGTGTTTTTATTTCCATAATTTGAAAAGTTACGGTTTGCTAGACTGGTCTAGTTTGTAGGGGTTTTCACAAAAAAAAATAGACTTTTGGGTTTCTCATTATTACATTTTATTGAAACTTGTTCCAAGTGTCAATCCAATAGTCTCACATGATTTGACAAGTAAAATGGTGCGAAGAAAATTTTAAAATTGTCAAAAATGGTGGCTAAACCATTGGCAAAGTAACATAACATAAGGAACGAAGTAATGTCGAAAAAGCTCAAATACACAAAGAGTTGTTAGATTACAAGTGTGGAAATAAGTTTGGTAATTTGATTCTTGTAATCACTAAGCTTTTCGTTGAAAGCTTTGTCTTCCTCCGCAAGAGATGCTATCTTTTGTTGAGACAATTTGGACTCTTTGGCTTTCTGGATAGCCACTTGAGCCTCTTGCTTCATGAGATTATCTTGTGATAAGAGTTCATTCTTTTGAGTCTCCAAAATTAGAATCTCTGCCTGATATTTTGCAATAGCGGAATCAATTTCCGCTACCTTGCGTTCGTTGAGGGGGATTTCTTGTCGGAAGACTTCAAGTTTGGCTTTAAAGGCAGCCACCTCATCTAACAATTGATCATAACGAAAAGTGTCTTCTTCGAGTTTGGCTAAGACCATCCTCTTTTGCTGAAAACTTTGGCCAACCCTTTCCATAAGAGGTGCTAAGGCTCGAGAGAATTCTGGAATCTTCGATCCAGGAAGGAGAGAAGCCACTCTGCGAAGTAGATCTGTCACTTCAGCAATGATGCTATCATCCTGTTCGATAGCTTAGAATAAGTTTGTAACGCCCTACTTTTAATATTTAATATTTTATTAATTTATTGTATTTTTAGTGTATTATAATTTGATTTATAATATATATTTTGATGAAATATGCTAATATGTGTTATTTGGTGTAAAAATATATTTGTTATAGAAATAGGTTTGTTATGTAGAGATATATTTGTTATAGAAATATGTTTGTTATGTAGAGATATATTTGTTATAGAAATATATTTGTTATTTGGTTTGAAAATATATTTGTTATTTTATGTAGAAATATATATGTTATTTTGTGTGGATATATATATGTTATCTAGTATAGAAATATATTTGTTATTTGGTGTATTATTATTATTATTAAGATATTAGGGAAGAGAGTAGTTTTTGGTGATAAGAGTAAATAAGATAGAGGAGAAGAGATATATAAATAGGAGAAGTGGAATAGTTTGAAGGTAAAAACAGTTTTTTGTGAGAAAAGTAGCCACCAAAGAGAAGAGAGAAAGCAATTCCCGTTTTTCTGAAATCTGCCTCAGTAAAACAGCGATTTCTCACTCGTTAACCGTTGGATCGTGACGATGTTTGGACACAAGGTTCACAACACCTGGGTCTACCTTTTCACCGTTCGGATCGTCGAAACAAGTTCGGAGTTAAGAGAAAACTGTCGCGCACTGCAGCAGTATATTTGGGTGTTTTCACCACTTTTGTTCTCTTTCGTAAGCTTTGTTCATCTGAATTAAGGTAAGGGTGAGACTAACTCTCATTAAAATTAAGTATATGATTTCTGAAATTGCAATTAGCATGATTAGGTGTAGTTTTGAGAGTTTTTTGAGAATTAGGGTTATGAGAGAATTTAATGATTATATTTGTCGATGAAGTTGTTTAAATTGGATTCATGTGCTGTTTTGTTTGGCTTTGAATATGATTTGAGTTTTGATATGATTATGTGATGATGTGAAATTGATGTGTTATTTAACGATGTGAAAAAAAAATGTGTTATATAAAGATGTGATATTTGAAGATTGTTGCATTTGAGTCGTGTCTTTGCATTTGAGTCGTGTCGTTGCATTGAGTCGTGTTGTTGCATAGCATAGTCAGCGATGGGGGCTTAATGCCTGACAGGTCCTTTTACGACCTTAGCGATTGGGGCTTAATGCCTGACAGATCCTATTTGACCTTTAACGAAGGGGGCTTGATGCCTGACAAGTCGAATGACTTTAACGAAGGGGGCTTGATGCCTGACAAGTCCAATTACGACTTTAACGAAGGGAGCTTGATGCTCTATTGGTACCACATGCATATAAGTTGTTAAGATGTCAAGATGTTAAGAAGTTGCATAGTCGTGTCGAGTTGTCTAAGTTGTCTAAGATGTTGAGTCATTGAAGAAGAGTCTTGATGAAATAATTATGAATGCATTTGTTGTTTAACATGATGAACTTGATGATGCGATGATGTTTTCTATATGATGAATTTTGATGATGTTTTCTATATGATGAATTTTGATGATGTTTCTATACATGATTATGATGAGTTGTTTGAGATTATATCTGTTGATGAATATGATGAACTATGATGAGTTGCTTTATGATTGTACTTGTTGAAGATTATGTGATTAGTTGATGTTTTAAGTTGTTACTTGTAAATTGATGAATTATATGCTTAAGTTTAATGTTTGTGAAATCTCACCCCTTCTGCTTGAAAATGTTGCTCTTCGTATGGGTAACTTACAGGTGATCAAGATTAGTAGCTGTTGATCGTTGTCGTGAGTGGCTATCTCTCATTGTGTCCTTAGGTGCTCTGATACGTAACGGGATGGAGAACTTTGCTTATGTTTTCTGTTCTTTACGTATTTAACTATGAGATTTTATGAACATGATATTAAAGAATTTGATGAGATTTTACGTTGAGGCCTTCGTGCCAAAGTTGTTTTTTAAGATTTTTGAAATAAATTCCGCTGCGAAGTGATTTAAGATTTTATTGAAATATTTTGAAGGATAAATTATTATTTATTTCATTGTGATTTTTAAGAAATGTAGCATTCCGTTTAAGTTGTGAAACTCTGATTATTATTTTTTGAGAAATTTTTATGTTGGGAAAACGGGGTGTTACAATTGGTATCAGAGCAGGTCGGTCCGTCCGGCCAAGTAGTTGAGTCAAGTAGTGTCGTGTAACAGTTAGAATACCGTCATTGTATTGTCTTAATTGTTGTTTGTTTTGTAGTGAACACTAAATTAAGATTGTCTGACTAAAGATACATTTTCGAGGATGAAAATATTCTGAGTGGGGGAGAGTTGTAACGCCCTACTTTTAATATATAATATTTTATTAATTTATTGTATTTTTAGTGTATTATAATTTGATTTATAATATATATTTTGATGAAATATGCTAATATGTGTTATTTGGTGTAAAAATATATTTGTTATAGAAATAGGTTTGTTATATAGAGATATATTTGTTATAGAAATATGTTTGTTATGTAGAGATATATTTGTTATAGAAATATATTTGTTATTTGGTTTGAAAATATATTTGTTATTTTATGTAGAAATATATATGTTATTTTGTGTGGATATATACATATATGTTATCTAGTATAGAAATATATTTGTTATTTGGTGTATTATTATTATTATTATTAAGATATTAGGGAAGAGAGTAGTTTTTGGTGATAAGAGTAAATAAGATAGAGGAGAAGAGATATATAAATAGGAGAAGCTAGGTTAAAATAGTTTGAAGGTAAAAACAGTTTTTTGTGAGAAAAGTAGCCACCAAAGAGAAGAGAGAAAGCAATTCCCGTTTTTCTGAAATCTGCCTTAGTAAAACAGCGATTTCTCACTCGTTAACCGTTGGATCGTGACGATTTTTGGACACAAGGTTCACAACACCTGGGTCTACCTTTTCACTGTTCGGATCGTTGAAACAAGGTCGGAGTTAAGAGAAAACGGTCGCGCACTGCAGCAGTATATTTGGGTGTTTTCACCACTTTTGTTCTCTTTCGTAAGCTTTGTTCATCTGAATTAAGGTAAGGGTGAGACTAACTCTCATTAAAATTAAGTATATGATTTCTGAAATTGCAATTAGCATGATTAGGTGTAGTTTTGAGAGTTTTTTGAGAATTAGGGTTATGAGAGAATTTAATGATTATATTTGTCGATGAAGTTGTTTAAATTGGATTCATGTGCTGTTTTGTTTGGCTTTGATTATGATTTGAGTTTTGATATGATTATGTGATGATGTGAAATTGATGTGTTATTTAACGATGTGAAAAAAAATGTGTTATATAAAGATGTGATATTTGAAGATTGTTGCATTTGAGTCGTGTCGTTGCATTTAAGTCGTGTCTGTAACACCCCAATTTCCCGACTTAAAAATTTCGTTAAATAAAACATAATCAGAGTACTTCTCAAAAGGAGTGTCACATTCATCTAAAAAAAACAAATTAGATAATAAATTATCCTTCGCAAAATAGTCATATATAGTAGCGGAATTCAAAAGTCAGATTTTCATAAATAGTCTTGGCTCAAGGCCATCAAAACGTCTCATAACATTTAAGTCTCAAAAGCATCTAAAGTCTTAAAGTCAACAAAATAGTTTTAAAACGTGATACATAAGGAATAGACTCATAGAGGACCCCATCCCGTTACATATCAGAGCAATCCTACGTCACACAAGACTCCTCGCATCTGCGCATCTAAGACTGGTTACCTGCACTTGCCCACAAGGCGGCAATTCTAGCAGAAGGGGTGAGATTCACAACAGAATATTAATATATAAATCAAACAGTTATGATTAACAACATAAAATCCATCACATAAAGCAGCTTATTAAAACACAGGGTGTCATCATCATAAACATCTTTAAACAAACACATCAACGTCTCAAAACATCGTCTCATATTATGTCAACAATTTGACTCAACTAAATGCAACTCTTAACATCTTGACATCATGCATGTGGTACCGTACATAAGCATTAATATGCTTCACCGTCGCTTTGAGCAAATGCTCCACCGTCGCTTTGAGCAAAAGCTCCACCGTCTCATAATATGCAAATGCATGGACACGACTCTTTAATGTAACTTAATCAAGTTAACACAACTTCTCAAACGTCATTAATAAATTAGACTGACACATGCAGCTATGAATATTACATGGCAGAAGCTCATCTCATTAAACATACACATCACAATACATAGACATCATCATAGTCACATAACATCATATTACAAGTCATTTAAAATATAAATAATTCATCACTTTGGCATCAACACAAAGGTGCATCTTTAATCCTTATTACAGACTCCATCTCAGGCTATGAAACATCTCTAACACTACCCAAAGGGGTTCCCTCAAAGTCCTATGCGAAACAGATCGCAAGAGAACAAATCAGCCCTGAACCAACTAACTCGCCACGGCGAGTGATCTGCTCGCCACAGGCGAGCACTCACAAAAGGTTACTCGCCAAAGGCGAGTTGGGGGCGAACTGGAGGCGAGAAATCCTGGGTGCTCTCGGCCTTTTTGACATTTTTCACCAAAAATCTTCGTTTTAAGGTTTCCTAAATCCAATTTGGTCCAAACAACTTCACAGGTCATCTCTATAAATAGTAAGGCACTCAAACCATCTAAAGTTTGGCAAAAGTCCTAAGTTTTAGGGACAAGCTCGCCACGGCGAGCTACGCTACTCGCCTCGCGAGCGATTAAGGGTTACTCGCCACAGGCGAGCGATCTCAGAACCCACACGGGTTCAGTCCAAAACTCACCCAACCATCTCAAATCTCTCAAGCTAAACCTCTAATTCATCAGCAATGTTGTTCTATGGGTTAATCTAGGTTCTGTAACACTTTTCTACAGCATTACGACACATTCTCACATCAAATTCATCAAAAATCATCATAACCCTAATTCACAAAAACTCATCCCAATTCTTCCCAAAACCCTAAGCTAATCAAAAACAGTTGATTCATGATTAATATAACTGAAGTTAGGCTCACCCTTACCTGGAAAATAGTGCAGAATTGCAGCCTAGCTTCTCTTCTCCCTTCAACCGTTCTTTCTCTCTATTCCAAAAGTCTGTAACGCGTTCTGCCTAATTCTCTTAACCTACTTCTCTTAAATACCTCCTCCCAACTTAATTAATTCTATCTCAACCCTCACAACTCTTCCTATTTATAAAATTAGCCCCACTCCTCAAAATAATATATTTTTCCAACAAATCTCTTTATTTTTCATATAAATATATATATATATAAACACCATATATATTATTCTATTAAACAATAAAATAATATCACATCACACCTCACAAATACATCACAAAATCATCACAAAATCACATAATATATAATAATATACTATATTCTTTAATAAAATAATTAAATAAATAAAGAGGGCGTTACAACTCTCCCCCTCTTAAAGGATTTTCGTCCTCGAAAATTTACCTCGATCAAACAACTCTGGATAGGATTCCAGCATCTTACTCTCTAGCTCCCAAGTCAAGCTTTCACCCGTCGCTCCGTCCCAAACAACTCTCACAAGGGGTATCTCCTTGCCTCTCAACGTCTTCGTTTTCCGGTCATCAATCCTCACTGGTAAGGTCTCCACCGTAAGGTTGTCTCTAACTTGCACATCGACACTTTGGGTCACATGAGACGGATCCTGAACATACTTCCTCAGCTGTGACACATGAAAAACATCATGCAGATTCGATAAATGTGGTGGTAATCCAACACGATACGCCACCGTCCCAATCCTCTCTGAAATCTGATACGAACCAATAAATCTCGGAGTCAACTTCTTTGACTTCAAAGCACGTCCAACACCTGCCAAAGGAGTAACTCTCAGGAACACATGATCTCCCTCTTGGAACTCAGGTCCTTCCTACGCTTGTCGTGGTAGCTCTTTTGTCGACTCTGCGACGCTTTCATCTTTTCTTGGATCATTCTCACCTTCTCAGTAGTCTGTTGAACGATCTCCGGTCCTAAGACCACTCTTTCACCTGATTCAAACCAGCACAACGGAGTTCTGCATCTCCGACCATACAAAGCCACAAAAGGTGCCATTCCAATACTCGAATGGTAGCTGTTGTTGTACGTGAACTCTATCAATGGAAGATGACTATCCTAAGTCCCTCCCTGCTCAAGTACACAAACTCTCAACAAATCTTCCAATGACTGAATCGTCCTCTCCGACTGACCATCTGTCTGCGGATGATAAGCCGAACTCAACCTCAACTGAGATCCCAAGGCCTCTTGCAAACTCTTCCAGAATCTAGAAGTAAATCTTGGGTCTCTATCGGATACGATGCTCGAAGGAACACCATGTAGCTTCACTATGTCTCTAATATAAATCTCTGCCAACTGAGCTACAGGAAAAGTAATGTTAATTGGTAGAAAATGAGCCGATTTCGTCAATCTATCAACAATGACCCAAATTGCATCGTTCCCTCTAGGAGTATTTGTCAAGCTCGTCACAAAATCCATGGATATACTATCCCATTTCCATTCTGGCACATCTAAAGACACCATCTTACCAGCCGGTTTCTGGTGTTCAATCTTCGACTTTTGACAAATCAAACAGGAATACACAAATTGTGCCACGTCACGTTTCAAACCAGACCACCAAAACAACTTCTTTAAATCATGATACATCTTTGTAGCTCTCGGATGGATACTCAAGCTACTTCTGTGACTCTCTTCAAGAATCATCTTCTTCATTTCATCATTGTCAGGAATGCAAATTCTACCTCTGAATCTTAACACTCCTTGATCATCGACCTTAAAGTCACCATCCTCAGTCTCATTACTAGCAATCAACAAGTCTACAAACTTAACATCTTCTTTTTGTGCCTCTTTGATACTCTTCAAGAAATCATTATCAATTCTCAACATTCCCAGTTTTATGCTCTGAGGTGTCCTTTCACAAACTAAGCTTAAATCTCTAAACTGTTCCAACAACTCAAATTCTTTCACCATCAAAGCAGACATGTGCATAGTCTTCCTACTCAAGGCATCTGCAACCACATTGGCTTTGCCCGGATGATAATTCAAACCAAAGTCATAATATTTCAATAATTCGAGCCACCTTCGCTGCCTCATATTTAATTCCTTCTGATCAAACAAATACTTCAAGCTCTTGTGATCACTAAACACTTCAAACCTCGAACCATACAAGTAATGTCTCCATATTTTCAATACAAAGACCACAGCTGCCAATTCTAAATCATGCGTCGGGTAATTCTTCTCATGAATTCTCAACTGTCTTGAAGCATAAGCTACCACCTTACCATCTTGCATAAGCACACCTCCTAAACCCAACTTGGACGCATCACAATACACCACAAAAGGTTCATCAGGCTTTGGCAAAATCAACACTGGAGCCGTCGTCAAACGCTTCTTCAACTCATTGAAACTATTCTCACAATGAACATCCCACACAAAAGACTTACCCTTACACGTCAATTGCGTTAACGGAAGAGCCAACTTGGAAAATCCTTCTATAAATCTTCGGTAGTAACCTGCTAATCCCAAAAAGCTTTTAATTTCCGTAACCGACTTAGGAGTCTCCCATTGCGATACCGATTCAACTTTAGACGGGTCGACCGCAATACCATCACCAGAAATAACATGGCCAAGAAAACTTACTTCCTTTAGCCAGAACTCACACTTAGACAGTTTAGCATACAGCTTCTTTTCCTTCAACACTTGCAAAACAATCTTCAAATGTTCAGCATGTTCTTCTTCAGTCTTGGAGTAAACCAGAATATCATCAATAAATACAACTACAAACCGATCCAAAAATGCATGGAAGATGCGATTCATATACTCCATAAACACTCCCGGTGCATTGGTAACTCCAAAAGGCATAACCTTGTACTCATAGTGACCATAACGAGTTCTGAAAGCTGTCTTCTGCATATCTTCATCTTTTACCTTAATCTGGTGATAACCTGATCTCAAATCAATCTTGCTGAAAACACGTGCTCCCACTAACTGATCCATCAAATCATCAATTCTCGAAAGTGGATACCTATTCTTGATAGTTACTTTGTTCAGCTGCCGGTAATCAATACATAGCCTCATACTACCATCTTTCTTCTTTACAAGCAAAACTGGCGCTCCCCAGGGTGAAACACTTGGTCTAACAAATTTCTTTTCAAGCAAATCTTCCAGTTGTTTCTTCAACTCAGCTAACTCGGAAGCAGACATACGATAAGGTGCCATCGACACCGGCTTCGTTCCAGGAACGAGATCAATAGAAAACTCAACTTCCCTCTCTGGAGGCACATCTGGAATTTCATCTGGGAAAACTTCCGGAAAATCGCATACCACTTGTAGTTTATCAATTACCGCTTGATTCTCTAAGGATAAGGAAGCCATCAACGAAAACATCAACATTCCATCACGTTCCAGTTGCTTCAGCTGCTTAGTAGATAAGAATTCTGCACTACTTTCCTCTTCAGCAGAAGAAAAATGTACCGTCTTGCTAAAACAATTGATAAGAACACGATTGTACTCTAGCCAATTCATACCCAGAATTACATCCATACCGCTTAAAGGTAGACAAACTAAATCCATCTCAAAATCACGGCCAAACATAGACATAGGACATCTTAAACACACAAGGGAAGTAGTCACCGAACCCTTAGCTGGAGTTTCGACAACCATCTTCCCGTTCATATCAGATACAACAAGATTTAACTTAGCAGCACAATCAAGAGCAATAAAACAATGCGTAACACCAGTATCAATAATAGCAACTAAAGATTGATCAGCAATATAACAAGTACCTCTGATCAAACGATCATCATTCTCAGTCTGTGTGCCAGTCAACGCGAACACCCTTCCAGTGGTCTTAGTCTTCTTCGGTTGCTTGCACTGCGAACCAATATGTCCTTGCTCATTGTAGTTGAAACACACAACATCATCAAACTTGCAGTCATTAGTAGTATGCCCTTTCTGACCACAACGATAGCATCTCTTCACATCAGCAGTACACACATTACTCTTGTGGCCTTTCTCCCCACAAGTAAAACAGGTAATCTCAGCAGGAGCATTCTTCTTCTGAGGTCTTCTCTCATCATTAACTCTTTGCTTCCCTTTATCTCTAGGGGCATCATAAGGTTTAGGACGACTCTGCTGGCCCTTAGCTTTCCGATCATTCACTACCTTGTAGTGAGCCTTGGTATCCTCCTCATAAATTCTGCAGCTACTCACCATCTCAGAAAAGTTGCGGATCTTCTGATAACCAATAGCTCTCTTGATATCCGCGCGTAAGCCGTTCTCAAACTTGATGCATTTTGAAAACTCAGCAGTCTCCGGGGTATAATGCGGATAAAACTTGGCCAACTCCACAAACTTGGCCGCATACTCGGTCACCGACATGTTCCCTTGCTTAAGCTCCAGGAACTCAATCTCTTTCTTTCCACGAATGTCTTCTGGAAAGTACCTATCAAGGAATTCTCTCTTGAAGACAGCCCACGTAACCACGGCTCCGTCTTGTTCCAAAATGGGCAGGAGACTAACCCACCAGTCATCAGCCTCCTCTGCTAACATGTGCGTACTAAAGCGCACCTTCTGAACATCGTCACATTGCATGACTCTGAAGATTCTCTCAACTTCCTTGAGCCATGTCTGTGCGCCATCAGGATCATAACGCCCCTTAAAGGTAGGCGGGTGATTCCTCAGGAAAGTCTCTAGCATTCTCGTCCGGTCGTTTCCACCAGCATTGTTCTGATTACCCACAACATTAGCCATTGCTTCCAAAGCAGCAGCAAGAGCAGCGTCATTTCTACCATCCATCTTAGTTCTCTGGAAAACAAACATAAGTTAGAATAATACAATTATATTATTCTAACTCTAAGACAGCGTCACTCGACTCTCTACTTGGCCGGACGGACCGACCTGCTCTGATACCAATTGTAACACCCCAATTTCCCGACTTAAAAAGTTCGTTAAATAAAACATAATCAGAGTACTTCTCAAAAGGAGTGTCACATTCATCTAAAAAAAACAAATTAGATAATAAATTATCCTTCACAAAATAGTCATATATAGCAGCGGAATTCAAAAGTCAGATTTTCATAAATAGTCTTGGCTCAAGGCCATCAAAACGTCTCATAACATTTAAGTCTCAAAAGCATCTAAAGTCTTAAAGTCAACAAAATAGTTTTAAAACGTGATACATAAGGAATAGACTCATAGAGGACCCCATCCCGTTACATATCAGAGCAATCCTACGTCACACAAGACTCCTCGCATCTGCGCATCTAAGACTGGTTACCTACACTTGCCCACAAGGCGACAATTCTAGCAGAAGGGGTGAGATTCACAACAGAATATTAATATATAAATCAAGAAGTTATGATTAACAACATAAAATCCATCACATAAAACAGCTTATCAAAACACAGGGTGTCGTCATCATAAACATCTTTAAACAAACACATCAACGTCTCAAAACATCGTCTCATATTATGTCAACAATTTGACTCAACTAAATGCAACTCTTAACATCTTGACATCATGCATGTGGTACCGTACATAAGCATTAATATGCTTCACCGTCGCTTTGAGCAAATGCTCCACCGTCGCTTTGAGCAAAAGCTCCACCGTCTCATAATATGCAAATGCATGGACACGACTCTTTAATGTAACTTAATCAAGTTAACACAACTTCTCAAACGTCATTAATAAATTAGACTGACACATGCAGCTATGAATATTACATGGCAGAAGCTCATCTCATTAAACATACACATCACAATACATAGACATCATCATAGTCACATAACATCATATTACAAGTCATTTAAAATATAAATAATTCATCACTTTGGCATCAACACAAAGGTGCATCTTTAATCCTTATTACAGACTCCATCTCAGGCTATGAAACATCTTTAACACTACCCAAAGGGGTTCCCTCAAAGTCCTATGCGAAACAGATCGCAAGAGAACAAATCAGCCCTGAACCAACTAACTCGCCACGGCGAGTGATCTGCTCGCCACAGGCGAGCACTCACAAAAGGTTACTCGCCAAAGGCGAGTTGGGGGCGAACTGGAGGCGAGAAATCCTACGCTACTCGCCTCGCGAGCGATTAAGGGTTACTCGCCACGGCGAGTAGTTACTCGCCATAGGCGAGCGATCTCAGGATCCACACGGGTTCAGTCCAAAACTCACCCAACCATCTCAAATCTCTCAAGCTAAACCTCTAATTCATCAGCAATGTTGTTCTATGGGTTAATCTAGGTTCTGTAACACGTTTCTACAGCATTACGACACATTCTCACATCAAATTCATCAAAAATCATCATAACCCTAATTCACAAAAACTCATCCCAATTCTTCCCAAAACCCTAAGCTAATCAAAAACAGATGATTCATGATTAATATTACTGAAGTTAGGCTCACCCTTACCTGGAAAATAGTGCAGAATTGCAGCCTAGCTTCTCTTCTCCCTTCAACCGTTCTTTCTCTCTATTCCAAAAGTCTGTAACGCGTTCTGCCTAATTCTCTTAACCTACTTCTCTTAAATACCTCCTCCCAACTTAATTAATTCTATCTCAACCCTCACAACTCTTCCTATTTATAAAATTAGCCCCACTCCTCAAAATAATATATTTTTCCAACAAATCTCTTTATTTTTCATATAAATATATATATAAACACCATATATATTATTCTATTAAACAATAAAATAATATCACATCACACCTCACAAATACGTCACAAAATCATCACAAAATCACATAATATATAATAATATACTATATTCTTTACTAAAATAATTAAATAAATAAAGAGGGCGTTACAGTGTCGTTGCATTGAGTCGTGTTGTTGCATATCATAGTCAGCGATGGGGGCTTAATGCCTGACATGTCCTTTTACGACCTTAGCGATGGGGGCTTAATGCTTGTCAGGTCCTGTTTTCCCTTTAACGAAGGGGGCTTGATGCCTGACAAGTCGAATGACTTTAACGAAGGGGGCTTGATGCCTGAGAAGTCCAATTACGACTTTAACGAAGGGAGCTTGATGCTATGTTGGTACCACATGCATATAAGTTGTTAAGATGTCAAGATGTTAAGAAGTTGCATAGTCGTGTCGAGTTGAGCTGGGCCTGATCTGTGTTTTCCTCTCTCGAAGCAAGGATGTATTGGTCCGCTACTACTTCAAGATCGCTGTCTTCGACCGCGGTTGCCCCAGCCACACCTTCATCAGGCACAGGTTCGAATTGAGGCAAAGGACTGATGGTCTTAACGCCCTCGTCTTCCTCAGCAATTGGAGATGCGCTAACATGGTCCGTACAAACAAGCTGTGCATGCTGGGATTTGTCGAGTTGACTATGCTCGATACTCTACATAAAGAAAAACATTGATTGCTAAGCAAACCGTAGTTGTCAAAAATCTCAAAAGAAAAAAAGCTTTGATAAGAAAAGTTTTTACCTTCGAACCGTTGTCTCCAACATGGGAGTGAGCAATGTTAGGGTTCGAAGTCATGTGTTTCTTCTTTTTAGAGCTTGACTCGCCTGGAGACTTGTCAGCAGCGTTGGTTTCGACAGTCGCATGTCGAGTTTCATGCTTCCTTTTCTTTCGATTTTCTTGGGTTTTTGGTGCCTCAGTGGTCGTGGTGACTCCGATAGCAATTGGGAAATATTCAGGCTGCAGATTGAGGCATAAGTTCGGCCAGGTTTTTTCAAATTTATAAATTAACGGTCGAAAAGAAATAACTTACAGTCACAGTTTCTCGAGTATCATCGGGAGTTGCCTCAGGGGAATGAGGAGCCTTCCTTTTCTCTGGTCTGGGGATCTTTTTCTTTCTTGATGATTTCTCTGATTTGGACTTCGATGGTTTATGAGTGCTTTCGTCCTCGTCAGGTTCTTCATCTTCTGACTGTAGGGGAAGAGCTGTAACGAAAAGGCAAACAGATAAGTAGTACATTTCTCTAAGTGCCTATTCACTGATCCTACCAATCAAAAAGTGTCCATACCTACGCCTATTGGAGAAATGATTTCGATATGGGGCAGGCCTAAATGAAGGAAGCCTTTAAAATTACTTAAATGGCATTTGGTCCAAGTCACCTTGTCCTTTTCCCTAGTTACTAAACGTTGCTTCATGCCCAACAGCGAATCACAAGGTAGCCACTTTGGATATGGCGGCCTGAAAGCGAGAGCTAACTTGCTGGTGGGCAAAGCCGGAAGTTTCATTTTGAAATGTAGTACGAAAAGATATTTACTAGGGGTAAAAGGTGGAAATTTTGTGGAAGGGATTTTTTCATAAATCTTATCTCGTAAAGTTTGAGCAGCATAATTGACTGTCCTTTTTAGATGCAAAGGATCATATGCAGTTTGAAAGAATTTTTGAAAAGCTTGAATTTCTCGAATGTGCGTACCTTTGTTCTTTTTCGATTTTCTCTGCACATTAAAAGCAAGCATCAGTTGAGGAAGCAAAGAATCAGGGTCTACCCGAGTGGATTGGCGCTTATAATAGTCTCGCCACCATCGGTAGAATGTTTCAGTGCATGCAAAAGATGAAACATAAGATATGGGCTTGAAAATAAGTTTTTTCTCCTGAGCTCGACGTAGGGTTACCCTCCACACATGTTCTATCAAGGGTTGCCTCAAGTCATCCACGCTCTGATATAAGGAGCTAGGTTTCGGTTGGATCAGACCAAATTGTCTGGCCACATGGTTAGGTTGATGACCATAGATCCCGTAAGGGCTACCGGACGTTACTTTACTTTGCTTGAAAGAAATGTGGGAGTAAGGTAAGCTTCCCATATAGCATTTGTGTCCGCCTCGTCTTCAATCGAAGTAGCCGGGAAAGGTTTAGTAAACCAAGCTGGTCCTCTGGTCCTGTTTGTGAATGGTGCCATCGAAGGCGTGAACACATCACAACTCAGAAAAGCGTTGTAGGCGAGTGAAAACAAATCTGGTGAGCTCCTATCGCCATATTGAAGCATGGCTAAACCTATTCCTTCGATAGATCTTTCTTCATGTGCCTTCGAAAGTCTTCCAGGAAGGGTGATCGCCAATTTTGTTCTAAAGGTAGCCAAAAGCCACAATTGGAACAACCATACAGGGTCGGGTATGATAAGACTGCCGCCAGATTGGAATTCCTTTATACTTGCAACTGCCTGATTCAGATGCTCATACAAAGATCCTAAAATGAGTTTGCCTAAACAGATGTCCCTTCCTTCATGCAATTGTATAGCAAGGATTGTAAATTTTTTGGGAATTTGTAGAGATCTCGAGCAAAATATATACATAGACAACAAGTATGTGAGAAAAGCAATATGCTCGGTATCAGATACTTCAGGGCTTGAAGTGATATGGTGATCAAGTATGAAATTACCATATGCAGGTCTGGCGAAATCGAAGGAAAGCTCTGAAATATGACCATCTGGATCGAAGGTTTGGCCAATCGGTTTAAGACCGGTAAGACCTGCTACGTCCAGCAGGGTAGGTGTAAGCATACCACATTTCAAATGGAGGCTGCAAGTAGAAGGATTCCAGAAGTGTAACGTTGCAATTATCATTTCGCTATGGTATTTTTGTCCCTGCTTCGATAGCTGAATGAGGTTAAAAATTCCCATTTCTTTCCAAAATTGACCTTTTTGTTTTTCCACATTTTCTAACCAACACAAATACCTCTCATTGTTTTCGTGCCGAGGTTCTGTTCTAAATTTAGATTTTAAGAAACTTAGGTCGTAAGGACCTTGGGTGAAAATCAAAGGAGATCTTTCTTCGAAACAGGGAAAGACCACATTAAGGCTTCCTGGTTTTTCTGTGTCATCTGGAAAGGGTCCTAAAAATGCGTATGGTGAGTTAGGGCAAGGAATAATTACCTGGGTTTTCCAGATTTTGTCTTCAGCTTCCCTTATGTCTGGTTCTACGATGAGTGGGAGATGACCACTTGGAATTTCCTTTGAGAAATTAATGGTTTCTCCTTGAGTTGAAATCTTTGGAGTTGATTGTTCTGCATGCGCCATGATTTGAAATTGCTGGTAGAAACGGTAAAAAGGACGATCAAAGATCTTAAGAAATTTTGAGAATGCGTAAGGGTTTATGGAAAGGAGCGGTTACAGAGAAGAAGGTTGAACAGTGAAAAGTGAAAACTTTTTCTAGAAACATAAAAGGGTAAAGTTATATATTTTGCTTTATAGCCTTTGATCTGGACAGATGTCAACATCCTATGTCAAAAGGTTAGGTTTTTATTTAAACAAGAAATTGGTAGTTCCCAATGACTAAAAATGTGGCCCACTAGCCATGGTGGGGGCACCATAAAGTTTTCCATGAAGTATGTCCACGGCTGTGACGTCAAGATTTTATTTTCGATTAGAGATCAGAAACATCATCTTCTCCCTATCCTAGGATGAATCGAAAATGACGTGTCTGGGGGGCAATTTGTTATCCCAAAATTTTGGAGGTTATTATTATTAATGGGTCAAACAGGTTGACTGATCGATCAAGATCTTTATTTCATTATCTACTGAAGTTAGACTTGTTGGGAATACTCGAAAATAAGAATTTTATTTCGACGGTTGGACATCAAGGCAACGAAAACCTCTTCAATAGACATTCGAAATTCAAATCGAATGATCCATAGCAGTTATGTATATTTCGAATTTAGGTAGTTATTTCCTATTAGTATATATAGTATTTTTCCTAAAGGAAAAATGGTCACAATTTACTCATACACAAAACTTACACTCAAATTATCCGTATGGAAGCGAGAAACGAGTCACAAGTTGCAATGTATGAATCTGTGTACCAATTTACATTTGATCAATGCGATTTAAGTTCATTTTCTTGAATGCTTTTGCAATTTATTCATTTTCGTTAAAGCAATTTATCTCTTTTAATTTACATCATTTTCAGTAGGATTCAATCGAATTGAATTCAATCATTTTCCTTTCTTTTCATTATCAAAATCCTACAAAAACAATATCAATATATCAAAATCATAAATGCAAATATGTCCTAAGATTTACTGGTTGAACTTGCAAGTAAATATTTTTAAACCAGCGATTGTTTACCAAAAATCAGTGTAAACAATGATATACATTATTCAAACTATCCTCCATGAAGAAAAAAAGTTATTCAGACTATTATTTTGTTTGACAGAACATGGTTCAAAATATTATTTGACTATTACTCTTCAATTTGTTTTGTGTTATAAATACAATTTAAATCCTTAAATAAATATAAAAATACAATTTAAATCCTTAAATAAATATCTGATTTTCTTTTATAAAAGTCCAATAAAATATATATGCTTTATAAAAAAATGAATATATATGATTTTCTTTTTGTGTTGAATAATTTGGACATCTTGAGTCATTACTTTAAAAAAATTAGTTGAGCCTAAAAAATACTCAAAATCCATTCCTTAAAAAAGAAACATATTTTTTTCAACATCTTTCTATATGTTGAAAATTTTTAGTTGAACCTAAATTAATCATCTATTCCTTTATGTTAAATAATTTCAGCACATAAATAGTTTTTTATATCTTTTTTTAATAAAATTAGTTGAGCCTAAGAAAAACTCGAAATCCCTGTAAAAAATTAGTGTCATTTTGGTTACTATTGATGAGAAATTTTTTGTTTCCACTCATTAAAAAAGAGATTTGTTTCTAAAAAAAAAAAAGGAGGTTTATACCAAATACCACAATAATATTCTTTAAAAGAAAATATGCATTAATTTATAAGTAAAAGATATTAATGGTCACAAAAATTAATATGGAATGTTATTAGAAGACAAATGCATAAGAATTCTGGTATAGTTCATAGCGTCACGTGTCATAAAAATGAGGAGAGGAAAACATTTCCATATGTAGCAAACTGCATGAGATTTTGGTATAGTTCATAGCGCCACGTGTCATAAAAATGGGGAGAGGAAAACATTTTCATAAATAAATTTGAGGAAAACCCTCAAATTTATATAACTAGTATGGATACCCGTGCCAAGCACGGACTAGAATTTTCTCACATTTTATATATTGGATGAAGATGTGATATTATTTTCATTGGTGTGGTTGTTCTCTATCCACTTTTGGCTCCCCTATAAGGTTCAACGACTGTATCATAGTCTGGTTCAACTTTATGGGAAAGTATAAGTGGTTCCCGATGGCAGATCCCGGATGCGGAGAGTCTCACAATTGAGGGAGATATATTAATGTGTCAAGTGTAAGATAAATTTTTACATTATATGCAATTGTGGATGTTGAGCAACAATTAAATGATAAGACTCTTATACTGAATGCTTTAAGAATTTGGGTGAAAATGTAGTATCAAACTCACTTGTGTGGATTCTCATACTCTAATGTGATGATCAAATTCAATGTAGGATTCCCCGAAAGTCACAATTTTTTTAGCTTTTGGACGTCATTTGTTTGATTTTTTTATCTTTAAATTTAGTTTTGTGATGTCATTCTCTTTCATGTGAATTTTTTCATTCAACCTCTATTATTTCAAATTTGTTCACTCTTGGCCTTTTGGTGGCAAGTGACAATGGAAAATTACATATGTGTTATGCTGAGTTGACAAAGTAAATGCTTATTAAACATTAAAATTTTGTGACGTTTTTTAAATTGAGTTTATTTTTTTGGTAAAATAATGACTCAAAAATATTCAAATAGTTCAACCAACTCATAGAATTACCGAAAAAATCACACTATTTCCTACACTCTCACGAACAAAACACACAATACTTTTTTTTCCCTTACTTTCTCTCATGTACAAATTCCTTTTTCATATATGTTTTTCTTCTAATTTCTTTTCTTTCTTCTTATAAAACAAAGGAACATAAACCTCCCTCCATGAAACCACAATCCACCAACCTTTTTGAACATGTTGTGCCTCCATTTGACCTAATTTATTATGTCACATAATTGCAGACGCGGAGAATTCACACTTGATTAAGAGATGTTAATGTATCAAGTGTGAGTTAGAGTTCTATATTGGATGAAATAGTAGATTTTGAACTACATATAAGTAAGATGACCCATATACTTAATATCTTGAGGTTTTGGGTGGACATTTGATATCAGTTTCACTTGTGTGGTTTCTCTTTGTTTAATATGATGATTAAACTCAGAGTATGATCTCAAGGAAGTCCCAAAATTACAATGAATCGTTTTTGTCAGTGTTTTGGTGTCATTTGTTTATTTTTTATCTTAAATTTTGGTTATTGGAAGTCATTATCTCTCTTGGTATTTTTTTTATTCAACCTCCCTTGTTTCAAATTCCTTGACTTTCATTTTCGGTGAAATGAGACAATAGAAAAGTGTAGATGTGTTCTACTGAGTTGACAAAATATGTTCTTATTAGAAACTTTAGAATATTATGACACTTTTTTTAATTGAGTTGAAATTTTTGGTAAAGTAATTACCCCAAAATATCCAAATCCTTCAACAAACTCACAAAATAAACAACTCACTATATTCCGTAATCCAAATATTCTCGCAGTTAAAGCACACACTCCTTATTTTTTCCTTTACAATTTCTCTCATGTAATTCTTTTTTTCATCATCTTTCTTTTTCTACTTTTTTTTCCTTATTCCCATGAAAGAAAGGAATGTAAACCTCTTTCAATGAAATCGTCGCCAACCCAATTTTTTTTACCATGTTGTGACTTAGTCTTGCATTATTTGGCTATGTCACCAAATTACAGGTGCATAGAGTCTCACACTTAAGAGAGAGATGTTAATGTGTCAGATTTGAGTTAAAGTTACACATTATATGCAAGAGTAGACGATGAGAAAAATAAACGTGAGCTTATCCATATACCTAATGCTTTAAGATTTTGAATGAAAATGTGTTGTCAATCTCACTTTTGTGGTTGATCTTAACTTAATGTGATTACTCAACCTAATTCAGATTCCCGCAGAAGTTACAACATTATGATGAACTGTTAAGTTAGTTTTAGACATCATTGTTTTAATTTTTTACTCTTCAATTTTAGCTTTTGGATATCATTCGCTTTGATTCTATTTTTTATTCAACATCTATTATTTTAAATTACTTATCTTTTGGTCTTTGGTAGAATCTCACAATAGAAAATTGTAGATGTGCAACGTTGAATCGACAAAATACATACTTATTAGACATTTTAAGTGAAGATGCGGCGTTAATCTCACTTGTGTGATTTATCTTAACTTAATATGATGATCCAACCTAATGTAGGCTCCATTTGTAGTCCCAACATTACGATGAACTATTTTGTTAGTGTTTAGATGCCATTTGTTTAATTTTTTTATTTTAAATTTAATTTTTGGATGTCATTCACTTTATGCTATTTGTTATTCAACTTCTATTATTTCAAATTCCATCACATTTGGTCTTTGGTAGGATGTGACAATGAAAAATGTAGAAGTGTTATGTTGAGTTTGACAAAATACATGTTTCTTAAGCATTTTAAAATGATGTGCCATTCTTTTTAAGTCCATTTTTATGCTAAAATAATTTACCCAATTATATCTCCAACTTCTTCAACAAATTCGTATAACTACTCAAATCCCTTTTTCATATTCATTTTTTCTGTCTAGTTTCCTTTCTCTCTGTTCATGAAAAAAAGAACATAAATCTTCTTTAATTAATTAAATTTCAACCCACAATCATGAACACTTTGTGCTTTTGTTTGATCTTATTTGACTATATCACATGATTACGAACATGGGTAGTCACACACTTGATTAAGAGATGTTAATGTGTCACGTGTGAATTTACGTTCTACATTGAATTGAATAGTAGATTTTGAATAGAAAATTAGTGTGATGACTCATATACTTAGTATCTTTAGATTTTGTGTATTGATGTCGTATCAATCTCACTTATATGGTTGGTATTGGCCTAATATGATGATCTAACTCAGTGTAGGCTCACATGCAAGTTCCAACATTATGATAAAGTGTTTTCTTTTTAGTTTTTGAATGTCATTTGTCTAATTTTTATCTTAAAATTTAGTTATTGAATGTCATTTTCTTTCTTTCTGTATATTTTTATAAAATCTATATTATTTCAAATTCCTTCATTTTTTTGTCTTTGGTGGGATTTATGGAAAACTACATAGGTGTTATGTTGAGTTGAAAACATATATGATTATTAGAAATTCAAAAATAATGTGGCATTTTTTTATTTACTATAATTTTTTGGTAAAACATTTACACAAAAATTTCCAACTCCTTCAATAAACCCGTAAAATGACCAACAATTCACTTTATTCTCTAAACAGTCGCAGACAAAACATACACTCTCTAACCCGTGAAATTTATTTTTGTTATCTTCTTTCTTTTTCAAATTTTCTCTCTTCTCATGAAATAAAGGAATAAAAATATCTCTCCACGAAACCACCACCAACCCCCTATTTTTTTGCCATGACATGTATTCTATGATCTTATTTGGGTATGTTACTAGACCACAGATGCAGAGAGTTTCACATTTCAGGAAGATATGTTAATATGTCAAATGTGAGTTAAAGTTTCACATTAGATGTAAGAGTAGATGGTGAAAAATATATAAGTGGGATGACTCATATACCTAATGCCTTATGTATTTGGATGAACATACATCGTCAGTCTCACTTGAGTAGTTGCTTTTAGCCTAATGTGATTATCCAATCTAGTTTAGGTCATCTGGAAGCCCAACATTATGATGATATGTTTTTTTAGTTTTTGGATGTCATTAACTCTGATTGCAAAAAAAAAAAAATTAAATTTTTAAGAGTTTAAGGATGATTAAACTAATTTAATTTTAATAGGGACTGAAACTACATGAGTTTATTTGGTAGACACTAAAAATAAAATAAAATTAGGCTTAAATCCACTTTTAATCTCCCTATGTTTTTTATAAAGAAAATGTTTTTCTAGTCCGTCTATTTTTAAAACCATTTATCTGTCCCCTAGTTGTACTTTTTTTCAAAGTCTTATCCTCGTCACATTTTAGGTTAATTTGTCATGATGTGCCCTAATGACGTGAAAGAACTTATATCAATGTGAATGATAGATGTAGATCATTTTAATGTAAACATGTTTATTTTGAATGTTAGTATAGAAAGTTTTATAGTAACAACTCATCACAATCAATCATGTTTGTGACGTTGAATGTGGTTAAGATAAAATCAAATGTTTGAATTGATCTAAACATTGTGATTATTAATGAAAATATAATTAATCAAATCCAATAGAATTTATAGGATTCAATTTTTACTCTTAGCTTATACGTCATGTTTTCGTGATCAAAATGCCCCTTTTTTTTACTTCGTTAAAAAATATTTATTATTTGAGTTAATTATTTGAATCAATCTAATATGAACATCTAGAAAATGATCTAAAAGAAACCCTAATGCAATATTTTATTTTTAAGAAAATGCAAAATTTTATTAAAGTTTGCAAAAAATAATAAGACTCACCTTTACACTTGTTCCATATTTGATATCCCTAACTTTTTTTTTTTAAGGAGATATCCCTAAATTTTGTATACACACATTTTTACATTTGTAGTCATTTATTTTTAGATTTTATTTTTTCAAACCTAACAAACAAAAACTAATACGTAAACATTTTGTCTTTACAAAAAATGTTGTAACAACCGGGTCTTTTTAAGAAATGAGTCCTTGATAGGTATTAAGTTGATTTTTTTATGAACCATTTGTTTGGTTTTTTAACTATAACAATTTTTTATCCTAGAGGAAATTAACATGGGGAGACGATTTGCATAGAATCATAGGTTCACTCTTGTTGAGATTAAATTAAATACGTACTAATTAAAAGAAATTTTCTAATGTACATATTCTTGAAGACTTTATAAGCCTTAGTTGAACAATTTTTTTTTTATTTAGATTCATTCATGAATTTTCATTGTCATGTAATCGTTTCTTTAATTTAGTTATATGTTTTATTTGACAATATAATATTTCACTTTTAAGAAAGAGAAGTCAAACATGTACATTGATTCATTTTTAAAAACAACAGAAATGGAACACGTACATGATATATTATTCATGCATTGATTTCTTTAACAATTATTAGTTATAGTGCTTTATGAAAATGGAATCAGAAAAGTGAACTTATATGTGTATTGCACAGTAATAAAAATAAAAGAGAAGGATGTGAGAAGACTTCATCAAATTACTATTCATGTTTTTAAGTTTGAATATAAAATAATATATATCAAAACAATAACAAATAAAATGAATATAACCAAAACAATAACAAATAGCTATGATATCAATAAGAAACATATTTTTTCCATGATTAAGATATTGATTCATACATTAGAACCATATTCATTGAAAACATGTATAAGTTACAGTTTACATCACAAACGAACTAAACAAAAACGAATCAAATACATGCAATTCATTAGAACCATGAATCTTTTACTGAATTGATTTCGAACATGTTATCAGAAATTGCGTGAAAGAAGTGAGGAGATGAAAATGATGCAAGTTTCATGAACTATATATAAGGGGAAAACCAACAAATTATGTTTGAATTCCTAACCATCATTAAATAATATGATGATGACAAAAATGTCACATGTTAGAATTCAATTGGCTTAGAAATCTCATGTGACACATGTTATGATCTAATTGGTTTCAGGACATGATTGAAACATATAGGAAAGAGGGAGTAAAAGAAATATGTTCATTTGTGAGGTTTAATTTTAAACAAATCAGAAAAGGCAGTGTAAGTTAATTACATTTACACACCATAAAATGATTCTTTTTTAAGTGTAAATTATTTTTATTTTTAATATAGATAAAATAACTATGTCAACTAACCAAGTTGCTTGGGCTCTAGTGGCAAGGAGCTCATTCCAAGGACGTACCCGGAGAATATCGGGTTCGATTCCCAGGGGGAACAATGCTTGGCTAGTGCGCATGCCTCTACGCATGAGCCGGATTAGTCGTCCACCATTGGTGGGTCGGAAACCGGTGCGAAAGAAGAAAAAAAATGACTATGTCAACTCATATGTCTAATTTATAGACTCGATTCAGACCGTAACTTGGTATAATAACCATTATTTTTTTAACATTTTGAAAAAACAATTGTCATATAGGGTAATTTAGTTACAAAATTATTTAGCTATGAATCAATTTCAATGTCCATAAATTATTTTAATAGCCATTAAATGTGTATCATAAAAAGTCTTCTATTCTAAGTTTTGTTTTTTTTAAGGAAATCTCCTATGCTGAGTTAGAGGTAAAGTAATTTTGACATATACGTAACAGAATCATTAAAAAGTATCATAAAAATATAGGCCCTTTTTTTTTTTTTTTCCTTCTGACTATGTTTTTTTTTTCTTCTAATTATAATATATGTAATGATCCAAGCATCAACAATTAAATAAAACAATTAAAATTTTTGTCAATGATAATAGTGAATATTTTCTCACTAAATGTTTCATTAAAAAATAATTCTTAATAATAGTTTGTTTTCATTATTGTTTTCACATTATGATGACATTTTTGCTTGATCCGTTTTTTTAGTAATATTACAACATATGAAATCCTTTTTTTTTCTTAACAAAAATACAACATATACTATTTTTTTAAGAACGAAAATACCAAATATAATGAAGTTTATTATTTGGTTTTGTTACTTTAAATTTTAATCACAAAAATAATTTAGATATAAATAGATTTGTGTGTATGTGTGTGTAAAAAGAAAAAATTCAATTAAAATAATAGCTCAAATATATTATACATTTTATATTTCATGAATAGAAACACATCAAATTAGAATAATTTTATGAAACACAAATAAAAATAAAATTAATAGCATTAAATACCAAGTGCATGAGAATGCTTGGTTTATTTCATGGTGTCACATGTTATGAGGATGTTGAGTTTGTTGAAAATGCCACGTGTCACATGAATATGTTGAGAAAAACATTTTCATATAAAGCTTTGAGGAAAACCCTCAAATTTATATAATATAGATATCGATAAGAGAAAGAAACACAAAAATTTGGGGAGACAAAATCCAACTAAGAAAAATAAATATAAAATAGTAAAAGAAATAAATAGAACTGTGTCTATGTGGTATCTACAATACTATATAGGAAAATAAATGTCCGTAAATTTTACCATTTTGCCCTTATGGGGGGCACTTTGGTAATTGTTGTCTTTCCCATGTATATATATATATATATATATATATATATATATGGTCATTTAACAAAATTTTCCCCATTTCATTCTTCATTTCTCTCTCTAAAAAAACGCTTTCTCTCGCGTTCTTCCTTTTTCTTCTTCCTTCTTCCGTTTTCATTTCTGCTTCATCAAAGATAATAACTATAACACCCCGTTTTCCCAACATGTAAATAACATATAATAATCAAAGTTTCATCGCAAAACAGGATGTCACATTCCGTTCTTCAAAATATCATCAAATATAAATAGAGTTAAATTCACTATTTATTTAAACAACTGCTTTCAATAATGCAAAGTAATGTCGCAGCGGAAAATATTCAACGTTTTAATAAAAACTCGGCACTAAGGCCTCAACATCAGCAACATAATAAAGTTTCAAATCCAAAAGTGGTTCAACATCAACTTATAAGAAAATACGTAACAAGGAAGACAAAACATATAAATATCCCCATCCCGTTACGTATCAGAGCATGACTCATAAGACGACACGAGGAATCAACTCACATCAGCGGTTACTCCTGGTTATCTGCACGTTATCCATGTAGAGGCAACATTCAAACAGAAGGGGTGAGATTTCACATTCAATAATAATAAGCAACAATTCATGTAAAGAATTAATCAATACAAAACAACAAACAATTTATCATTAAGAATACTTCACATAATCCAACAACAATCATCATTTAACTTCATTCAATAATGCAACAGCAACGACTCAACAATGCAACAACAACGACTCAACAAATGCAACAACAACGTAATTATGCATGTGGTACCAACAGAGCTACAGCTCCCTTCGCTAATGCCTTGATTCGGCTTGACAGGCTGTAACGCCCTCTCTAATTATTTAATTATTTTATTAGATGATATGGTATATGTTTATATATTATATGATTTTGATGATTATGTGACGTATTTGTGACGTATTTGTGACGTGTGACGTGTTATTATTTTATTGTTTAATAAAATAATATAAGTGATGTTTATATGAATAGTTATTTGGTAAATAAATAGATTTGTTGGAAAAATAGAATTTTAAGAGATGGGGTTATATTTATAAATAAGAAGAGTTGTGAGGGTTAAGAGAGAATTAATTAAGTTGCGAGGGAGTATATAAGAGAAGTAGGTTAAGAGGAAACATTTTAGAAACGCGTACAGACTTTGGAAAAGAGAAGAAGAACGGTTCAAGAGAGAAGAGAAGCTAGGTTCCATTTCTGCACAATTTTCCAGGTAAGGGTGAGCCTAACTTCAATAATCTTAATTGTAAATCATCTGTTCTTGATTGGCATAGAGTTTGGTGAGAATTAAGATGAATTTGACAACTAGGGTTAAGATGAACTTGTGATGAATTGGTGAGGGTTCGATGTTGTAAGGCTGTAGAACTTGTTACAGAACCTAGATTATCCCCTAGGATGACATTGCAGATAAATTAGAGGTTTGATTGGAGAGAATTGGCAGGTTTTGGTGAGCTTTGGTCTGAACCCGTGTGGGTTCTGAGATCGCTCGCCTGTGGCGAGTGACCACTCGCCGTGGCGAGTACCCCTTAGTTGCTCGCGAGGCGAGCAGTATAGCTCGCTGTGGCGAGCTTGTCCCTTAATTTTAGGACTTTGGCCCAAATGATGATGGTTTTGAGTGCCCTTATATTTATAGAGATGACCTGTGAAGTTGGTTTGGTCAAATTGGATTTAGAGAGCTTAAAAATGAGGATTTTTGGTGAAAAATGTCAAAAAGGCCGAGAGCACCCAGGATTGCTCGCCTCCAGCTCGCCCCCAACTCGCCTTTGGCGAGTGAGCTGATGCGAGTACTCGCCTGTGGCGAGCAGATCTACTCGCCGTGGCGAGTTAGTTGACCTTTGTCATGTTTTGTTGTTTTGCAAGCTATTTCGCATAGGACGTTTAGAGGAACCCTTTGGGTAGAGTTAGTGCTGTTTTATACCCTTAGATGAGTTATGTAAAGATGAATGCTGATGGTTCTATTAGGCCATTGATAAATGATGTGTTGTTGAATATAAGTGATGTATGAGTATGATGCTATTTCAATAAGATGATGCCATGTGTTGCAATGTGTATGTATAATGAGTTGATGTTCTGCCATGTATTATTATAACTGCATGTGTCAGTCTATAATTTGTAAATGACGTTTGAGACGGTGTATTAAGTTGTTAAGTGACGAGTCCATGCATTTGCATACTATGAGACGGCGGAGCTTTATGCTCAAAGCGACGGTGGAGCATTTGCTCAAAGCGACGGTGAAGCATATTAATGCTATAATCATATGGTACCACATGCATGATGTTGAGACGTTAGGTGTTGCATATAGTCGAGTCAATTATGACATATATGAGATGATGCTTGAGATGTTGATGTATGTTTGTGATGCTGCTTATGATGATGTTTATACCGATGTTATGATGTGATAAAATGTATATGTTTATGAGTTGGATGTATGACTGTTAATCTTGACATTTGATTTATATATTAATATTATTGTTGTGAATCTCACCCCTTCTGCTGGAATTGCCGCCTTGTGGGCAAGTGCAGGTACCCAGTCTTAGATGCGATGATGCGAGGAGTCTGTGTGAAGTAGGGTTGCTCTGATACGTAACGGGATGGGTCTTTTGCATAGAGTCTATTCCTTATGTATCATGTTTTCAATAAATGTTAACTTTAAGACTTAGTGATGTTGAAACATTAATATTTGAGACGTTTTTGTTGGCTTTTAAGCCAAGACTATTTATGAGATGAGACTTTTGAATTCCGCTGCTTAATTGAATATTTTTGTAATTTGATAAATTATTATCTAAGTTGTTTTTAAAGAAGAAATGTGACACTCCTTTGAAAAGTACTCTGATTTATGTGATTTATTTAATGAAATTTTTAAGACGGGAAATTGGGGTGTTACAATTGGTATCAGAGCAGGTCGGTCCGTCCGGCCAAGTAGAGAGTCGAGTGACGTTGTCTTAGAGTTAGAATAGTATTATCGTATTATTCTGACTTATGTTTGTTTCCAGAGAACTAAGATGGCTGGTAGAAACGATGCTGCTCTTGCTGCTGCTTTGGAAGCAATGGCTAATGCTGTGGGTAATCAGAATAATGTTGGTGGAAACGACGGGACTAGGATGTTGGAGACCTTTCTGAGGAATCACCCGCCTACTTTCAAGGGGCGCTATGATCCAGATGGGGCTCAAACATGGCTCAAGGAAGTAGAGAGGATCTTCAGAGTCATGCAGTGTGATGATGTGCAGAAGGTGCGTTTTGGCACGCACATGCTCGCGGAGGAGGCTGATGATTGGTGGGTTAGTCTCCTACCCATTTTGGAGCAAGATGGAGCTGTGGTGACGTGGGCTGTTTTCACGAGGGAGTTCCTTAACAGATACTTCCCAGAAGATGTTCGTGGGAAGAAAGAGATAGAATTTCTAGAGCTTAAGCAAGGAAACATGTCGGTGACTGAATACACGGCAAAGTTTGTGGAGCTGGCGAAGTTTTACCCACATTATACTCCTGAGACGGCTGAATTTTCGAAGTGTATAAAGTTCGAGAATGGCTTGCGTGCTGACATCAAGCGAGCCATTGGTTATCAGAAGATCCGCAACTTTTCTGAGTTAGTAAGTAGCTGCAGAATTTATGAAGAGGATACCAAGGCTCACTACAAGGTAGTGAATGAGAGGAAAGCTAAGGGCCAGCAGAGTCGCCCTAAACCTTGTGATGCCCCTAGAGATAAAGGGAAGCAAAGAGTGAATGATGAGAGGAGGCCCCAGAAGAAGACTGCTCCTGCTGAGATTACTTGTTACACTTGTGGCGAGAAAGGCCATAAGAGCAATGCATGTACTGTTGATGTGAAGAGGTGCTACCGTTGTGGTCAAAAAGGGCATATCACTAATGACTGCAAATTTGATGATGTTGTGTGTTTCAACTGCAATGAGCAAGGACACATTGGTTCGCAGTGTAAGCAACCCAAGAAGACTAAGACTACTGGGAGAGTGTTTGCATTGAATGGCACTCAGACTGAGAATGATGATCGTTTGATCAGAGGTACTTGCTATATTAATAATACTCCTTTAGTTGCTATTATTGATACTAGTGCTACGCACAGTTTTGTTGCTTTAGATTGTGTTTCTGCTTTGGGTCTTGATGTTTCTGATATGAATGGAGAGATGGTTGTCGAGACTCCAGCTAAGGGTTCGGTGACTACTTCTCTCGTGTGTGTAAATTGTCCTTTATCTATGTTTGGCCGTGACTTTGTGATGGATTTAGTTTGCCTACCTTTAAGTGGTATGGATGTGATTCTGGGTATGAACTGGCTAGAGTACAACCGGGTTCTTATCAACTGTTTTAGAAAGACGGTGCATTTTTCTTCTGTCGAAGAAGAGTGGGGCGCAGAGTTCCTATCTACTAAGCAGCTGAAGCAACTAGAACGTGATGGGATGCTGATGTTTTCGTTGATGGCTTCGTTATCTTTAGAGAATCAAGCGGTAATTGATAAACTGCAAGTGGTTTGTGATTTTCCTGAAGTTTTCCCAGATGAAATTCCTGATGTGCCTCCGGAGAGAGAAGTTGAGTTCTCTATTGACCTTGTTCCTGGAACGAAGCCGGTGTCGATGGCACCTTATCGTATGTCTGCTTCTGAGTTAGCAGAGTTGAAGAAACAGTTGGAAGACTTGCTTGAGAAGAAGTTTGTGAGACCTAGTGTTTCACCATGGGGAGCTCCAGTGTTACTAGTGAAGAAGAAAGACGGCAGTATGAGACTGTGTATTGATTACAGACAGCTGAACAAAGTGACGATCAAGAATAGGTATCCACTTCCGAGAATTGACGATCTGATGGATCAATTAGTGGGTGCACGTGTTTTCAGCAAGATAGATTTGAGGTCAGGTTACCACCAGATCAAAGTAAAAGACAAAGATATGCAGAAGACGGCTTTCAGGACCCGTTATGGTCACTACGAGTACAAGGTTATGCCTTTTGGAGTTACCAATGCACCTGGAGTGTTTATGGAGTATATGAATCGCATCTTCCATGCATTTTTGGATCGGTTCGTAGTAGTCTTTATTGATGATATACTGGTTTACTCCAAGACTGAAGAGGAGCATGTTGAACATTTGAAGACTGTGTTGCAGGTGCTGAGAGAAAAGAAATTGTATGCTAAGTTATCTAAGTGCGAATTCTGGCTAAAGGAAGTGAGTTTTCTTGGCCAATGTCATTTCTGGTGATGGTATCGCGGTTGACCCGTCGAAAGTTGAAGCGGTATCGCAATGGGAGACTCCTAAGTCGGTTACGGAAATTAGAAGCTTTTTGGGTTTAACTGGTTATTATCGAAGATTCATAGAGGGATTCTCCAAGTTGGCTCTTCCGTTAACGCAGTTGACGTGTAAGGGTAAGTCTTTTGTGTGGGATGTGCATTGTGAGAATAGTTTTAATGAGCTGAAGAAGCCTCTGACAACGGCTCCAGTGCTGATTTTGCCGAAGCCCGATGAACCTTTTGTGGTATATTGTGATGCGTCCAAGCTGGGTTTAGGTGGTGTTCTTATGCAAGATGGTAAGGTAGTAGCTTATGCTTCCAGACAGTTGAGAATTCATGAGAAGAATTATCCGACGCATGACTTAGAGTTGGCAGCTGTGGTCTTTGTATTGAAAATATGGAGACATTACTTGTATGGTTCAAGGTTTGAAGTATTCAGTGATCATAAGAGTTTGAAATATTTATTTGATCAGAAGGAGTTGAATATGAGGCAGAGAAGGTGGCTTGAGTTACTTAAAGATTATGATTTTGGTCTGAATTACCATCCTGGTAAAGCAAATGTAGTTGCAGATGCCCTGAGTAGGAAAACTGTGCATATGTCCGCGTTGATGGTGAAAGAATTTGAGTTGTTGGAACAGTTTAGAGACTTGAGCTTGGTGTGTGAAAGAACACCTCAGAGCATAAAACTGGGAATGTTGAGAATCGATAATGATTTCCTGAAGCATATCAAAGAAGCACAAAAAGAAGATGTCAAGTTCGTAGATTTGTTGATTGCTGGTAACGAGGCAGTGGATGGTGACTTTAAGGTCGATGACCAAGGCGTGTTGAGATTCCGAGGTAGGATTTGCATCCCTGACGATGATGAAATTAAGAAGATGATCCTTGAAGAGAGTCATAGAAGTAGCTTGAGTATTCACCCGGGAGCTACGAAGATGTATCATGATTTGAAGAGGCTGTTTTGGTGGTCTGGTTTGAAACGCGATGTGGCACAATTTGTGTATTCTTGCTTGGTTTGTCAAAAGTCGAAGATTGAGCATCAGAAACCGACTGGTATGATGGTACCTTTAGATGTGCCAGAATGGAAATGGGATAGTATATCCATGGATTTTGTGACGAGTTTGCCCAATACTCCTAGAGGGAACGATGCTATTTGGGTAATTGTTGATAGATTGACGAAGTCTGCTCAGTTGGCGGAGATTTATGTTAAAGAGATAGTAAAGCTGCATGGTGTTCCTTCGAGCATCGTATCAGATAGAGATCCAAGATTTACTTCTAGATTTTGGAAGAGTTTGCAAGAGGCGTTAGGATCTCAGTTGAGGTTGAGTTCGGCTTATCATCCGCAAACAGATGGTCAGTCGGAGAGGACGATTCAGTCGTTGGAGGACTTGTTGAGGGTTTGTGTACTTGAGCAGGGAGGGACTTGGGATAGTCATCTTCCATTGATAGAGTTCACGTACAACAACAGTTACCATTCAAGTATTGGAATGGCACCGTTTGAGGCTTTATATGGCCGGAGATGCAGGACTCCGTTGTGCTGGTTTGAGTCGGGTGAAAGAGTGGTCTTGGGACGGGAGATCGTTCAACAGACTACTGAGAAGGTGAGAATGATCCAAGAAAAGATGAAAGCGTCGCAGAGTCGACAAAAGAGTTATCATGATAAGCGTAGGAAGGACCTTGAGTTCCAAGAGGGAGATCATGTGTTCCTGAGAGTGACTCCTATGACGGGTGTTGGACGTGCTTTGAAATCAAAGAAGTTGACTTCGAGGTTTATTGGTCCGTATCAGATTTCAGAGAGGATTGGGCCGGTGGCATATCGTGTTGGATTACCACCACACTTATCAAATTTGCACGATGTTTTTCATGTATCTCAGCTGAGGAAGTATGTTCCGGATCCGTCTCATGTGATCCAAAGTGACGATGTGCAAGTTAGGGACAACCTTACGGTTGAGACCTTACCCGTGAGGATTGATGATCGAAAGACGAAGACGCTGAGGGGCAAAGAGATACCTCTCGTTAGAGTTGTTTGGGACGGAGCGACGGGTGAAAGCTTGACTTGGGAGCTAGAAAGTAAGATGCTGGAATCCTATCTAGAGTTGTTTGAGCGAGGTAAATTTTCGAGGACGAAAATCCTTTAAGAGGGGGAGAGTTGTAACGCCCTCTCTAATTATTTAATTATTTTATTAGATGATATGGTATATGTTTATATATTATATGATTTTGATGATTATGTGACGTATTTGTGACGTATTTGTGACGTGTGACGTGTTATTATTTTATTGTTTAATAAAATAATATAAGTGATGTTTATATGAATAGTTATTTGGTAAATAAATAGATTTGTTGGAAAAATAGAATTTTAAGAGATGGGGTTATATTTATAAATAAGAAGAGTTGTGAGGGTTAAGAGAGAATTAATTAAGTTGCGAGGGAGTATATAAGAGAAGTAGGTTAAGAGGAAACATTTTAGAAACGCGTACAGACTTTGGAAAAGAGAAGAAGAACGGTTCAAGAGAGAAGAGAAGCTAGGTTCCATTTCTGCACAATTTTCCAGGTAAGGGTGAGCCTAACTTCAATAATCTTAATTGTAAATCATCTGTTCTTGATTGGCATAGAGTTTGGTGAGAATTAAGATGAATTTGACAACTAGGGTTAAGATGAACTTGTGATGAATTGGTGAGGGTTCGATGTTGTAAGGCTGTAGAACTTGTTACCGAACCTAGATTATCCCCTAGGATGACATTGCAGATAAATTAGAGGTTTGATTGGAGAGAATTGGCAGGTTTTGGTGAGTTTTGGTCTGAACCCGTGTGGGTTCTGAGATCGCTCGCCTGTGGCGAGTGACCACTCGCCGTGGCGAGTACCCCTTAGTTGCTCGCGAGGCGAGCTGGCGAGCTTGTCCCTTAATTTTAGGACTTTGGCCCAAATGATGATGGTTTTGAGTGCCCTTATATTTATAGAGATGACCTGTGAAGTTGGTTTGGTCAAATTGGATTTAGAGAGCTTAAAAATGAGGATTTTTGGTGAAAAATGTCAAAAAGGCCGAGAGCACCCAGGATTGCTCGCCTCCAGCTCGCCCCCAACTCGCCTTTGGCGAGTGAGCTGATGCGAGTACTCGCCTGTGGCGAGCAGATCTACTCGCCGTGGCGAGTTAGTTGACCTTTGTCATGTTTTGTTGTTTTGCAAGCTATTTCGCATAGGACGTTTAGAGGAACCCTTTGGGTAGAGTTAGTGCTGTTTTATACCCTTAGATGAGTTATAAAGATGAATGCTGATGGTTCTATTAGGCCATTGATAAATGATGTGTTGTTGAATATAAGTGATGTATGAGTATGATGCTATTTGAATAAGATGATGCCATGTGTTGCAATGTGTATGTATAATGAGTTGATGTTCTGCCATGTATTATTATAACTGCATGTGTCAGTCTATAATTTGTAAATGACGTTTGAGACGGTGTATTAAGTTGTTAAGTGACGAGTCCATGCATTTGCATACTATGAGACGGTGGAGCTTTATGCTCAAAGCGACGGTGGAACATTTGCTCAAAGCGACGGTGAAGCATATTAATGCTATAATCATATGGTACCACATGCATGATGTTGAGACGTTAGGTGTTGCATATAGTCGAGTCAATTATGACATATATGAGATGATGCTTGAGATGTTGATGTATGTTTGTGATGCTGCTTATGATGATGTTTATACCGATGTTATGATGTGATAAAATGTATATGTTTATGAGTTGGATGTATGACTGTTAATCTTGACATTTGATTTATATATTAATATTATTGTTGTGAATCTCACCCCTTCTGCTGGAATTGCCGCCTTGTGGGCAAGTGCAGGTACCCAGTCTTAGATGCGATGATGCGAGGAGTCTGTGTGAAGTAGGGTTGCTCTGATACGTAACGGGATGGGTCTTTTGCATAGAGTCTATTCCTTATGTATCATGTTTTCAATAAATGTTAACTTTAAGACTTAGTGATGTTGAAACATTAATATTTGAGACGTTTTTGTTGGCTTTTAAGCCAAGACTATTTATGAGATGAGACTTTTGAATTCCGCTGCTTAATTGAATATTTTTGTAATTTGATAAATTATTATCTAAGTTGTTTTTAAAGAAGAAATGTGACACTCCTTTGAGAAGTACTCTGATTTATGTGATTTATTTAATGAAATTTTTAAGACGGGAAATTGGGGTGTTACACAGGCTAGAACCCCCTTCGCTTAAGAAAACACAGAGCTACAACTCCCTTCGCTAAAGTCATAATTCGACTTGACAGGCTAAAGCCCCCTTCGCTTGACAATGCTTATGCAATGACACAACTTAAATGCAACAATAACAACATCATAAAATCATGTTAAATCAACCACAAAAGATTTGCACATCAACTCCAAACCATTGGAAAGATAATTCAGTTATCAACAATTTTCATTTTTATGACAAAGTCCGACTCAAAAAACAGAAACGTGTGAAAAAGACACAAGAACGCAAAACAGGCAGTCTGCTACTGAACAACTCGCGAGGCGAGCACAACTACTCGTTGTGGCGAGCTCACATATGGACCACTCGCCGAAGGCGAACTAAAACAGGTAGCTTCGGGAACTAGACATTTTTCACCCAAAAATCCCATTTTTTACTTCCCAATACCCAAATTTGATTCTAAAAGTTGTCTAATCATTTCTAAACATGAAAAGGCACTCAAATTTATATAAACCTGACCCAAAACATCATTTATACGAATATCCATTTTTCTACTGAACAGCTCGCTAGGCGAGGAAACCACTCGCTGTGGCGAGTTGGGAACTACTTGCCAGGCGAATAAGATCACTCGTTGGGCGAGCGATGACTTCTACTCGCTAGGCGAGTTTGAGCACTCGCCGTGGCGAGCGGCGACGGACAGGTCTACAAAAAGACCTCTGTTCTCACTCCAAAACCCCAATTTTGACAACTCAAACCCCAAAATTGATAGGAAACATTACCTACTGTTATTCTATAACCTAGACATCACTTTCTTACATTAGTTCATGGAATTGCATACACTTTCAACGAATTTTATTGAATTTAACCTAACTTTTATAACATCAAAAATTCAACAAACAACAACATGATTAAACCCTTTTCAGAAATTATATGCTTATGATTAAAGAAGGTTAGTCCCACCCTTACCTCTAGGTTTTGCGAAATTGATGATTTCCTACGGTGAAATCTTGCTCTAGGTTTTTTTTGCTATTCCTCCTTGCCTCTCTTCTCCACAACCCTAGTTTTCTTTTGCCTCTTGTTGCTCTCTTTATCGGTAACCCTTCTTCTCTAATTCTCTTCTTTATTTATAAACTTTAATTGAGTTTGTTACTAATATTTTCATATTACTACCCGCACCACTCGAATTGTTACTATTATTTTATTTAACTATATCGCCTTGCTATATGCACTCCCCTCTGCTTAAATCATTAAAACACTACTCATCTCACTAACTACACCTCTCCTATTCTTAACCTAATAAATTCCCCTTATTCCAAAACTGAGGGCTAGTATGTCCTTATTCACCACAGTTAAAGAAAATGTACCTTTGATCAGACGATCCTCATTCGCTGTCTGAGTACCAGCTAAAGCAAAAACCTTCCCACTAGCCTGAGCCTTCTTAGGTTGCTTACACTGAGGGCTAGTATGTCCTTATTCACCACAGTTAAAGCAAACTATATCATCATGCTTGCAATCCGCAATTGTGTGTCCCTTTCTGCCACAACGGAAACACTTCTTCACATCGCGACTACAAGTGTTACTCTTATGACCTTTTCTCCACACCGGAAACAAACAATTTCAGCAAGAGTATCTCTTCTCCTGGGACCACTCTCGTCATTCACCCTTTGCTCACCCTTATCAGCCGGAGCGTTGTAAGGCTTACCACGACTTTGTTGTTGCTTACCCTTCCCCTCAATCATAGTCTTGTAATGAGCGTTGGTGTCTTCTTCATAGATTCTGCAGCTACTCACCAACTCAGAAAATTGTCGTATCTTCTGGTACCCAATTGCCCGCTTGATCTCAGCACACAAACCATTCTTGAATTTGATACACTTAGAGAATTCAGTGGTCTCAACATTATAGTGCGGATATAACTTGACCAACTCAACAAACTTAGCAGCATACTTCGTCACTGACATATCACCTTGCTTCAGCTCTAGAAACTCAATTTTCTTCTTCCCGCGAACATCTTCCGGAAAGTACCTACTCAAAAATTCCCTCCTAAAGACATCCCATGTAACTCCCTCAACTCCGTTCTCCAAAAGCGGACGAGTACTTACCCACCAATCAGCAGCCTCCTCAGCCAACATATGCGTACCAAAACGTACCATCTGAGCTTCAGTGCATTGCATGACTCGAAAAATTCTCTCAACCTCCTTGAGCCATATCCGAGCTCCAGCAGGATCATATCATCCTTTGAAAGTAGGTGGATGATTTCTTAGAAAGGTTTCCAGGATACGAACTCCATCATTACCACGAGCATTAGGTTGTTGCCTCATAGCTTGAGCCATAGCTTGCAATGCAGCAACAATAGCAGCATCATTCCTTCCAGCCATTCTCTGTTCACCTCACAACGAACAATAATAAGAAAACACAACGACGGTATTCAACCGTCACACGACACAAACGACTCAACTACTTGGCTGGACGGACCGACTTGCTCTGATACCAGTTGTAACATCCCGTTTTTCCAACATATAAATAACATATAATAAATCAGAGATTCATCGCAAAACAGGATGTCACATTTCGTTCTTCAAAATATCATCAAACATAAATAAAGTTAAATTCACTATTTATTTTAACAACTGCTTTCAATAATTCAAAATAATGTCGCAGCAGAAAATATTCAACGTTTTAATAAAAACTCGGCACTAAGGCCTCAACATTAGCAACATAATAAAGTTTCAAATCCAAAAGTGGTTCAACATCAACTTATAAGAAAATACGTAACAAGGAAGACAAAACATATAAATATCCCCATCCTGTTACGTATCAAAGCATGACTCCTAAGAGGACACGAGGAATCAACTCACATTAGTGGTTACTCCTGGTTATCTGCACGTTACCCACGTAGAGGCAACATTCAAACAGAAGGGGTGAGATTTCACATTCAATAATAATAAGCAACAATTCATGTAAAGAATTAATCAATACAAAACAACAAACAATTTATCATTAATCACCAACAATTCGCATGTAAAAGATTTCACCAACAACATATATGCAGACAACATATATAATCACCATCAACATATATGCATTCAACATATATAATCACCAACATATATGCACTCAACTTATATAATCACCAACAACATATATGCAATCGACATATATAATCACCAACAACATAAATGCACTTAACATATATAATTCACCAATCAACATATATGCACTTAACATATATAATTCACCAATCAACATATATGCACTTAACATATATAATCACCAATCAACATATATGCACTTAACATATATAATTCACCAATCAACATATATGCACTTAACATATATAATCACTAATCAACATATATTCACATTCAATCTCATTCACGAAAGAATTACAAGATAGAAAAGTTCAATGAATATATCTTCAACTAGTTTCGTATGATATGATTCACCACTCTAACAATTTACGCCAATGAACCAAAACGAAATCAAAATGATTCAATTGCCTCTACTAAGGAAGTATATTAATCACATATGAGTGAAGGAATATTCACATAAGTATTTCATCGGCCAAATACTACCAATTCTCAAAATTCACAAAGTCCGTCTCAAAGCGTTACTTTTCAAAACATAGACCATTCTCAAAGCAAGTCATGCTAGTTCTCAAAGAAATATTTCAAGACCATTTATGAAGGAATTCCAAGGTAAACGGTTCATATGAATATTTCCACCAAGTTCGTATCAAAATACTATTTTTCCAAAATAACTTCATTTTCAAGTAAAACAATTCAATTACCTCAACTACGTATGCACACTAATCACTTATGAGTGTAGGTGTACATACATGTACGCTAAGTTTGTCTCAACTACCAAGAAATCTCATAATTCACAAAGTTTGTCTCACTTTATCATTTTGCAAAACCAAAACATTTTTCAAAAGAAAATCAAGTTTGATTCAACAAGACATAGGTTAAATACTCATAAAACACCTCAAATGAACCCCTAATACTTAAGTTTTGAAGTTTGGAAACAAACCATAAGTTTTGGGTTGACTTGGAAATAGTTACGCTAAATTTTCTTAAAGTTTCTCCAAGACCTACTTGGAGTGTTTTCATCATAACTCAAAATCCACAAAACATTTTCAAGTCAAACCAAACCCATTGCAAAGATAACTCAATTATCTACAACTTTCATGTTTACATCAAAGGCCAATTCAAAACAAAAATGTGAGAAAAAGACGCAAGAACACGAAACAAGGCATGTTGTCTGAGAGCATTTCGCTTGAGCGACGTAAATTTCTCTTAAGCGAGATTCTTACAGTAGTTGTTCGCTTACAGCTGGCTTAAGCGAACAGTCAACAGTTCAGCATAATTTTTCACGGGTTTAAACCATTTTTCACCCCAAAACCCTAATTTTGATCTCCCAACATCCAAATTCATTCCCAAAGGTTGTTTATAGGTCATATACATCAAAAGACACTCAAAGTTACACAAAACTTGAAATTAAAGCATCATTTCAACATAATTCAACAATTCACCAAACTTTCACAACTTTTCAACAACAACAACATCTTTCATCATCAATTCAGCAATGGCATAATCATCATACCAACTCATCAACAACATGTTTTTCAAACATCAACAACAACAATTATTCTACATTTTTCACAAAAACACAACATATTCATACATATGATTTTTGATACATGAATTCAATATCAACAACACTTAATCATTCAATTCACATGTACAAACATATCATCAACAATTAAACATGAATTCATTCACCAATTTTCACATAAGCACTTATTTTCAAAATCACTTAATTGAATAATCACTTAAGAGAAAGGGGTAGAAAAAGAGATTATGATTAAAGTCTATCCCCCTTACCTCTACTCTTCTAAGCTCAATCCTAGGCTTCAATTAAGCTCCCAAGTTCTTCCCCTCTACAAGCTTTCTCTTCTTCTCCCTCTCCTAGCCTCTTGCCTCTTGAAATGAAAAATGAACTAAGTTTCTACAACCCTAGTTCTCTCTCCCTATAGTTAGAATATATCCATACCCATTGGGCCTAACCCATGAAATAATAATTGGACTCTATTCTAATAACGTCACCTATTAGTTTTCTATCTCACTAACAATAAAATATTTCACAACAACCAACACTAATACTAATTACTACAACTAACTTAACAAATTGCTAACCATCGGTTATTACCAAAAACGCTACGGTTAATTCTCGGCCAAAATTACTATTTTACCCTCACTCGCCAAAAGACCAAAATACCCTCCTAATCACTAAACTAGAGAAAATACAACAAAGGGCAAATAATCACATATAGGCATACATAAATACACGTAAATTAATTAAAAACTAAATAACGAAAATCAGGCTGTTACACCTTGCACTTCCAAGGAGAGTTCACTATAAGTAATATCTGATTACAAATGCTCAAGCACACAAGCAAGAGACTTCAAATGCTCAAGCATACAAGCAAGAGACTTCTATCAAACAAAATTACAAAGAAAATGTTTGAGGTTGAACACTTGATATACAATCAGTGGTGTTCACAATACAAATCAGATACAGACTCTTAAGACTTTAGAATTTCAAAGATATGAACTTGAAAACTGAAATTCTAAGTGAACTTTTGGATGCTGAACAATTTGACAGAGTTTTGGCGCTTTCAAAAATGTTGTAGAGTCCTGTTGTTCTTCAAGTATTCACTCCTTTATATACAGGTGTAAAATGAACGTTGTAAGTGCCAACACATCCAAAAAGAGTCGTTGTTGAAGCATGATCTTTCACCAATGATTCTTTGCTTGATTAAGTTATGGTCCTATGAAGGATAAATTTCAAATCCATTCCAGTTGAGAGTGAACATAGATGTAGGCGTGGTTGTTTATGAGAGCTGTAATTCTTGTCTTGTAGCAGGGACAAAGAAACAGAGTAGTGGAGAAGGTGGTTGTACAATTCGTACAGAGTTCAATGTCAACGCTCTTTGTATTTTAGCAACCAGATGCCTTCAAATGCTTTCAAAGAGATCATGTGACTTCCATGTGATCTTCTTCCACTCTTATATGAATTACGTTCCATAATACAACACTTGACACATTTAAATCTTGAATCATTTTGCTTCTGGTGATGTACTGCAGCTTCTGAGGAGCCAGCTTCTGATGACTTTCAGCTTCTGATGACGTCATATACTTCAGGAGCACAAGTCTTCAGGAGCGCTTTACTTCAGACGCTTTAAGCGTCATATATTTTGGTTTCTTTGCTCTCTATTTGTTCATTCAGAACCTTTGTAAGATATAAAACTTTGCCTATGGTCCTGTACACTTAAACAAATGTTAGCAATACCCATTGTTAATTTTTAATACCTTGTTATCGTCAAAACTCTTTAAGGTTTATTCTTAAACATATATTGTTCCAACATGGTTGTATTTCAGAGTTGTTATCTTGTCTTGTAGAAAAGACACAAAACAGGGTAGTGGAGAAGGTGGTTGTACAGTTCATACCAAGTACAATGTCGACGCTATTTGCATTTTACCACCCAAATGTCTTCAAATCCTTTTGAAATGACCTTTGCATTATTCCACTAGTCTTCTGCCAATCTTAGATGACCTTGAGTCATGAAACAACTCTTAAAGCTTCAAATTCTGTGACTTCTGACGAACTTGAGCTTCTGGTGAAATGTAGCTTCTGATGAGCCAGCTTCTGATGACGTCATCACTCCAGGAGCACTCTGTCTTCAGGAGCACTTGACTTCAGGAGCACTTCTCTTCAGATGCTTTAAGCTTCCTTTTTGTTGATTTCTTTGCTCTCTTTTGTTCATTCAGAACCTTTGTAACGATGTAAATTTTGTCTATGGTCCTATACACTTGAACAAATATTAGCAATTCCAATTGTCAATTTTTTAATACCTTGTTATCATCAAAACTCTTTAAGGTTTATTGTTAAACACATTTTGTTCCAATATCATTGTCAACGGCTATAATTTCAACGGCGATATTGATACAAGTATCCGGTCAACGGCAATATGGATGTAAATGATAGACGTTTGGCAAGTGCACCAAATACTATCGAAGTAGTAAAATATCGATCCCACGAGGATTGTTTTTAATCGCAATAAGTTAATTTCGTTATGCAATAGGATGTTTAAAGGTTATTATAGTTTTGCCACTAGGCGGTAGATTTGTTTGTTTTAATAACAAAAATAACAAAATGATAAAGTTTGTTTAGAAAATTGGAGAGAGATGAGATCGGATCGTCGAATCCTCTATGTTTCCCCTAATTGGTTACTGTATTCTATTCCTATTAATGGTTCTTTAAGTCCCACGATAGTTAACAAAATAGCCCTAATCAATCCCTTGAGTTAGGACCCTCTTCTTAAACTACAGCCCCTAATTCCTTAGGTGGTCTAATAATTCTCGAAGGTTTAAGCACGTTAACCTAATATCACTAATAAACGATTATCCATTCCTAGACTAACCATGTTTATTAGAACAATTCAATTAAGTCTAAGTTGAAAGCTAGGGTTAGTAGTCATTCATTCTCACGAAAACATATTTATATTTGATCAGGATATAAAAAGCATTAAGAACAATTGAATTGAATAAAGACTTAAATAATCATTAATATGGAATAGAGTTTCATCACAGCAACATAAGATCAACTAGGGTTTACACAGAATCATCTCGGATCCAATCTCTAAGAGATTTAGCTACTCATACTGATGTTTACAAATAGCATAATCAATTGAATCATTAAAACATACATGTAACTGGTAAAAGGATGAAGAAATCGTCCTCCTTGCAGTCGCCTTTATGTCCAAATCGCACTTTGCTCTCCAAGATTCGTAACCCTTGTTTTCGGAAAAGACTTCAGCTTAAATAGGCCCAGAAATTCGCCCAAAACGTGTCACGTTTTAAGTAAAACGTGTCACGTTTTTTTCCTTCAGTAGCAAGTAACCAAATTAGGGTTTCACAAAACGTGTCACGTTTTTGCCAACGTGACACGTTCTTCTTTCTTCTCAAAACATGCTCTCTGACTTGTGAAAACGTGTCACGTTTTTTAGCAAGCGTGACACGTTTTTGTGACTTGCACCATTCTTCAGTTTTCTTGCTTTTTCTTGCTTTTCATGCGTTTCTTGCTGCTTAAGTTGCTTTGTGACTCCATAAAATGATAAAATATACATAGAAATTACGTAATGACAGCATGTCATCACAACCCCAAACTTAAACCATTCCTTGTCCCCAAGGAATTTACATGCAAAATTGACAGTTGACAGTAAAGTAACAAGTACCTGCTCAAGTGATGGTAATCCAAAAAGTTCATCTCCTTACTAGCTAAAGGTGAGCTAGTTTGACTTGAATGCATCCACCAATTCACAACTCCACACACAAAATGAATAGGGTTCACACTCAATCACATGCAAAGCTACATATTACCATACGCTTGAAAAGTTTCTAAACGTCAATTAAAGTCAATATCAATACACACTTTGAGGTCTTTAAGGGTTATAACGGGGCTTAGGTGAAGGTGGGATGATATTTGGATAAGTAGGCTACACAAAATGTGAGTTAGGCACTCCTACGTCAGTTAAAACATACTTCAATCATCTTTCACCTATGGAACACAATTCTTAGTCAAAATGGGGCTAGAGAACATTATTCATCATCGGGACATTCGAGTTCAGATTTTCAATGTCTTTGTCCCTTTTTCATTCTATATTCTCTTTTTTTTTTTTTTTGATACACCATTTTTAGTGTCTATATGTCATTATTTTTTCTTTTGTATTGTTCTCTAGTTCCCCCACCCCAAACTTAATTGGTTGCAAATTCCAAAAGCAACACCAAACTTAATTTTTAGCAACATTCTAACATGCCTAACTCAGAAAAACAGTATGGGATAAATCCTAAAAGTCTCTAAGTTTGTAATGTAGGTTGTCACCGAACAAAAAGTTCTATCCTACCGGCTCAACTTGTCTAAGAAAAGGATGAATTCAATATAATCAGGGTAGGCTTCAAAAGGCTCTCAGGACCAAGCACGTTTGCCTCAGTGTGTATTTGACATAAACCAATCAACAGAAAAGAAACAATGCAAGTTCTAGAAATGTAGATGCATGGAACACTCTATATAAGTAAATTGAAAAATAAAATTTGGCCATGAACCTTACAGTTATGATATCTGGGAGTTGTGACTACCTAGCACTGCCGTACACTTCACCTTTTACTCAAGTCACTCCTCCTTATGAACTTTTGGAAAAATCACTTGAGCACACATTTGTTACTAAACTGTAAAAGGTCAATAAAACACATAAATTCATCAGTAATAGACAAGTTCAGGCTCAATTACATCACAGGGGATACAACTGAGTTAAACCGAAATGAAAATTAAAGACAAATTGTTTGACTCAACAATAGAAATAAAATACTGAAAAATAAAGACATAATAAAAAGGATGGGTTGCCTCCCACCAAGCGCTTTCTTTTACGTCATTGAGCTTGACGCTTCAACCACTGTTAGGGTGGCAAATATGATAGAAAGAATATATCATCCTTCTTCTTCCTCTTGTTTGGTAGGAATTCCATGAATTTGGCACAAAGAATCAGATACTCCCATGCACCCATAGTTAAACATTTGGAATTTAAGCTCTCCCACCTCAGAGAAGGACGTGCATCCATCTGCACACAAGTGATTTCCTCAACCTCCGTTGGTTCAGACTTCGGGAAAATATCAACACTCCTTACTTTGGGTTTTTCTTCAATCACAACCTTGTGACACTCAATCTCCATCTGAACCAATTTCCTCTGAGACTCATGTGCTTTCTCAACAAGATCACCACACTGAAGATCAAACTTCTCAAATGAAACTTGATTTGACACCAAGAAATCATCTAAAATATGTTGAAGTTGAGTATTGTAATCGATGTTGATCACCTCGTTCTTCCCTTCACAATTACTACCTGGTTGATTCGCCTCATCACGACCACATCTCTCATTTAATATCGAGATTTGACTGTCCACACATTTTATCTTCAAAGATAGCATATATTTTTCATATTGCAGCGTACAAATCTCTTTTGTGTCATGGAGGTACAACCTGTCTATCATAGCTGCAAAACTTGGATAAACTTTTTAGTAGCACCGGACGATGAGAAGAAAACGAAGAGCATAAATCATTTTTTTTTTTTTTATAAATATATATGTACAAAAATATAAATGACAGAAATCCTAAATTATAACAAAATTGCCTTATTGAAATAAATCAACAATCCCCGGCAACGGCGCCAAAAACTTGATAGACGTTTGGCAAGTGCACCAAATACTATCGAAGTAGTAAAATATCGATCCCACGAGGATTGTTTTTAATCGCAATAAGTTAATTTCGTTATGCAATAGGATGTTTAAAGGTTATTATAGTTTTGCCACTAGGCGGTAGATTTGTTTGTTTTAATAACAAAAATAACAAAATGATAAAGTTTGTTTAGAAAATTGGAGAGAGATGAGATCGGATCGTCGAATCCTCTATGTTTCCCCTAATTGGTTACTGTATTCTATTCCTATTAATGGTTCTTTAAGTCCCACGATAGTTAACAAAATAGCCCTAATCAATCCCTTGAGTTAGGACCCTCTTCTTAAACTACAGCCCCTAATTCCTTAGGTGGTCTAATAATTCTCGAAGGTTTAAGCACGTTAACCTAATATCACTAATAAACGATTATCCATTCCTAGACTAACCATGTTTATTAGAACAATTCAATTAAGTCTAAGTTGAAAGCTAGGGTTAGTAGTCATTCATTCTCACGAAAACATATTTATATTTGATCAGGATATAAAAAGCATTAAGAACAATTGAATTGAATAAAGACTTAAATAATCATTAATATGGAATAGAGTTTCATCACAGCAATATAAGATCAACTAGGGTTTACACAGAATCATCTCGGATCCAATCTCTAAGAGATTTAGCTACTCATACTGATGTTTACAAATAGCATAATCAATTGAATCATTAAAACATACATGTAACTGGTAAAAGGATGAAGAAATCGTCCTCCTTGCAGTCGCCTTTATGTCCAAATCGCACTTTGCTCTCCAAGATTCGTAACCCTTGTTTTCGGAAAAGACTTCAGCTTAAATAGGCCCAGAAATTCGCCCAAAACGTGTCACGTTTTAAGTAAAACGTGTCACGTTTTTTTCCTTCAGTAGCAAGTAACCAAATTAGGGTTTCACAAAACGTGTCACGTTTTTGCCAACGTGACACGTTCTTCTTTCTTCTCAAAACATGCTCTCTGACTTGTGAAAACGTGTCACGTTTTTTAGCAAGCGTGACACGTTTTTGTGACTTGCACCATTCTTCAGTTTTCTTGCTTTTTCTTGCTTTTCATGCGTTTCTTGCTGCTTAAGTTGCTTTGTGACTCCATAAAATGATAAAATATACATAGAAATTACGTAATGACAGCATGTCATCAGTAAACATCCGAGTCAACATGTGTTAGGTGAACATATGACTCAATCAACTATGCATACATTCACCACATTTTCAACGGCTATAAGAGTACATGCTTTCACCAACAATTCAACACCAATAGCATGTAAGAAAAGTCACCAACAACATATATGCACATAAGATATATAACACCAACAACATCACCATAGTAGTTCAACAACTTCATGTCATTCTCACAATTCAAATAAAGGAGAAAATACACCACATCATGATAAACGTCATATTCAACACCCATTAATCATTCATACACCTTATATATTGATATCAAACCATTCATGAAAGAATTTCAAAGTAAACGGGTTCAATGAATATTTTTCGACCCAATTCATATAATATATTTCACAACTTTGAATAATTGGGTTCAATGAACCAAAACAAAGGAAAACAATTCCATTGCCTCAACTATGCATGCACACTAATCACTTATGAGTGTAGGTGTACATACATGTGCGTTTCACCGGCCAACTACCAAGAAATCTCACAAATCATAAAGTTTGTCTCATAATGCCACTTTTCCAAATAGATTTCATTTTCAAAGCAAAACGATTTAACTCTCAATGAAATAGATCCATATCATTTTTAGTAACCACATAAACAACAAAATACTTAACCCTACATCATTCACTTGAGAAAAACAAGTTTCAGAAAAATCGGTGTTCTTGGACATTTTCCAAAAGTTAAGTTCATTTCATAAATTCATGTCCAATTTGACTTCAAATGATGTTCCAGTAGGATTAGATGTATAAACAGTGATTAAACAAGTCAAAAGAAACATTTTAGAAAGTCTGGATTAGTCCCCAAGCGTACGAAACAAAAAACGAATAATTGCTGAACAGGGTGCTACTCGCTTCAGCGAAGCCTGTTTCGCTTGAGCGAACAGGTTCTAGTAGCTTCTGGTCACCCTTCGCTTGGAGCTCGCTTACAGCTCGCTCAAGCGAACTGTGTCTTGAACCTACTAGTCACTTTCGCTTAGAGCTCGCTTACAGCTTGCTCAAGTGAACTGTGTCCAGAATCAACTGGGCACGCTCGCTTAGAGTTCGCTTGGCGCTCGCTCAAGCGAACGCTCAACAGTTCTGTCAAAAAATTTTGGGTTTCAAACCCTTTTCACCCAAAATCCCAAATTTTGATCTTTCAATGCCCCAAAACTCGTCCCAAAGATGTTTACAGGTGATATACATGAAAATACACTCAATGATGCATAAAACTTGAGATTAAAACATCATTTCATCAAATTTCCACAATTCACCAAACTTTCACAATTTTTTAACAACAACAACAATTCTCATCACCAATTCACAAATAGGGATACCCATGATATCAATTCATCAACAACATGTTTCAAAACAACATCAACAACAAATAATCATGAATTCACTTATAATTCAACAACCACAACTTCATTATTCATCAATTTTTACACAAAAACATAATATACCCACATATATAACTTTTGGCATTTAAATTCATCATCAACCACACAATTATCATTCAATTCACATACATGAACATACCATCAAAACCTAAGCATGGATTTCTACAATTAAAACTCAAATAATCACTTAACCAAATAATCACTTATCAAATAAGCACTTATGAGAAATGGGTAGAAAAAGATTATGCTTGAATACTATCCCCCTTACCTCTAACTCCAAAAATCCAAGCCTAGGCCTCACTTTAGCTCCAAGATTCTTCACCCTCTTCAAGCCTCTTTCTCTTTAAACCCTCTCTTCCTTTTTCTCTAGCCTCTCTCTCTACCTCTATCTTGTGTTATGAAATGAATTGTTCTAACCCTAGTTTCCTCATAAAATATGGGTTATATAGTCACACTATAATGGGCCTAACTCTCTAAATGTTATATGGGCTCAAACTCTAATTAATCCAATTCTCTAGTTTCTATCTCACTAACGGTAAAATAACGAGTAACCACTGGTTCTAATTTTAATTACCACAACATACTAACAACTTAATTAAGAAATGGTCCTCACTTAAAAACGGTGCAAATAATCCTCAACCAAAATTACTAATTTACTCTTGCTCACCAAAAGACCAAAATGCCCTTCTAACACGAAACCCAAGAATTAACACTTAAAGATAAATAATCACATACAAGCATAAATAAACACATAAAATAATTAAAAATAAAATAACGAAAAATTGGGCTGTTACATGTGGCATCTGGTACCCAAGCCTCAACATAAGAACATTATTGGAACAAAATGGGTATTCAGGAACAAGCTGAAAGAACAAGGTGAAGTAATCAGAAACAAAGCTAGACTTGTTGCATGATGACATGCTGTCATTACGTAATTTCTATGTATATTTTATCATTTTATGGAGTCACAAAGCAACTTAAGCAGCAAGAAACGCATGAAAAGCAAGAAAAAGCAAGAAAACTGAAGAATGGTGCAAGTCACAAAAACGTGTCACGCTTGCTAAAAAACGTGACACGTTTTCACAAGTCAGAGAGCATGTTTTGAGAAGAAAGAAGAACGTGTCACGTTGGCAAAAACGTGACACGTTTTGTGAAACCCTAATTTGGTTACTTGCTACTGAAGGAAAAAAACGTGACACGTTTTACTTAAAACGTGACACGTTTTGGGCGAATTTCTGGGCCTATTTAAGCTGAAGTCTTTTCCGAAAACAAGGGTGACGAATCTTGGAGAGCAAAGTGCGATTTGGACATAAAGGCGACTGCAAGGAGGACGATTTCTTCATCCTTTTACCAGTTACATGTATGTTTTAATGATTCAATTGATTATGCTATTTGTAAACATCATTATGAGTAGCTAGATCTCTTAGAGATTGAATCCAAGATGATTCTGTGTAAACCCTAGTTGATCTTATGTTGCTGTGATGAAACTCTATTCCATATTAATGATTATTTAAGTCTTTATTCAATTCAATTGTTCTTAATGCTTTTTATATCCTGATCAAATATAAATATGTTTTCGTGAGAATGAATGACTACTAACCCTAGCTTTCAACTTAGACTTAATTGAATTGTTCTAATAAACATGGTTAGTCTAGGAATGGATAATCGTTTATTAGTGATATTAGGTTAACGTGCTTAAACCTTCGCGAATTATTAGACCACCTAAGGAATTAGGGGCTGTAGTCTAAGAAGAGGGTCCTAACTCAAGGGATTGATTAGGGCTATTTTGTTAACTATCGTGGGACTTAGAGAACCATTAATAGGAATAGAGTACAGTAACCAATTAGGGGAAACATAGAGGATTCGACGATCCGATCTCATCTCTCTCCATATTTTCTAAACAAACTTTATCATTTTATTATTTTTGTTATTAAAACAAACAAATCTACCGCCTAGTGGCAAAACTATAATACCCTTTAAACATCCTATTGCATAACGAAATTAACTTATTGCAATTAAAAACAATCCTCGTGGGATCGATATTTTACTACTTTGATAGTATTTGGTGCACTTGCCAAACGTCTATCATTGCACAAGGTTATAGTCAACAAGAAGGCATTGATTACATTGAAACATTTGCTCCAGTTGCAAGACTGGAAGCAATCAGGTTACTTCTATCCTATGCAGTTAATCATGACATAATATTATATCAAATGGATGTCAGGAGTGCATTTCTTAATGGAGTCATAGAAGAAGAAGTGTTTGTCAAGCAACCTCTTGGTTTTGAGGATCTTAAGCATCTTGACCATGTTTATAAACTTAAGAAATCACTATATGGCTTGAAAAACGTTACCAGAGCTTGGTATGATAGACTAAGTAATTTCCTGATTAAAAATGATTTTAAAAGAGGTCAAGTTGACATAACACTCTTCAGAAGGACTCTTGAGAAAGACATTCTTTTTGTGCAGATATATGTTGATGATATAATATTTGGTTATACTAATGCACCTCTTTGCAAGGAATTCTCTAAGTTAATGCAAGATGAATTTGAAATGAGCATGATGGGAGAATTGAAGTTCTTCCTTGGAATTCAAATTATTCAATGTAAAGATGGAGTGTATGTTCATCAGACAAAGTATACAAAGGAGCTTCTGAAGAAGTTCAAAAGCTGGAAGATTGTAAAGTGATGAACACTCCAATGCATCCAACTTGCACCTTAAGCAAAGAAGACACTGGATCAAAGGTAGATCAGAAGGTGTATATGTTGGAACAAAATGTGTTTAACAATAAACCTTAAAGAGTTTTGATGATAACAAAGTATTAAAAATTGACAATTGGTATTGCTAACATTTGTTCAAGTATACAGGACTGTAAACAAAGTGATATATCTCATCAAGGTTCTGAACGAACAAATAAAGAGCAAAAGAAGTATCTTTTTGAAGCTTAAAAAGCGCTCCTGAAGACTAGCGCTCCTGAAGACTAGCGCTCCTGAAGACTAGCGCTCCTGAAGACAAGAGCTCCTGAAGAGTAGCGCTCCTGAAGACAAGAACTCCTGAAGAGTATGACGTCATCAGAAGCTGAAGATCCTCAGAAGCTGATTCTTCGAAGCAACAGTATTTCACCAAATATCTTAAGATTCAAGTGTTGTATTTTGGAGCGAAAATTATAGAGCATTGGCAGAAGATTAGTGGATTAAAGCAACGGTCGTTTCAAAAGGATTTGAAGTCATTTTGTTGCAAATAGACAAGAAGCGTTGACATTGTACTTTGTACGAACTGTACAACCACCTTCTCCACTACTCTGTTCTTTGTCTCTGCTAACAGACAAGAAAAACAGCTCTTATGTACAACCAAGCCTGCATCCTTGTTCCCTCTCAACTGGAATGGATTTGAAATTGATTCTTTATAGGACAATAACTAAATCAGGCAAAGAATCACTGGTGAAAGATCAAGCTTCAATAACGACTCTTTTTGAATGTGTTGGCACTTACAACGTTCACTTCACACCTCTATATAAAGGAGTGAAGACTTGAAGAACAACGAGACTCTACAATATTTAAAAAGCGCCAAAACTCTGTCAAATTGTCTAAGCATTCAAAGTTCACTTAGAATTTCAGTTTTCAAGTTCATATCTTTGAAATTCTTAAGTCTAAAGAGTCTGTATCTGATTTGTATTGTGAACACCACTGATTGTATATCAAGTGTTCAATCTCAAACATTTTTCTGTGTAATTTTGTTTGATAGAAGTCTCTTGCTTGTGTGCTTGAGCATTAGAAGTCTCTTGATTGTGTTCTTGAGCATTTGAAGTCTCTTGCTTGTGTGCTTGAGCATTTGTAATCAGATATTACATTTAGTGAACTCTCCTTGGAAGTGCAAGGGGGACAGGACTACTTCCGAATTGTGGAAGGAACCTGTATAAATCTTTTGTGTCCTGCTTCTTCTCTTTTCTCTCTGTTTTTCATTCCGCTGCATACGCTCCTGAACAGTATCTTCAGAAGCTGTCTAACTAGCTTCTGATCATTCTGGCTCTGAGTTTTGAAAAAGAGAAAACGATTATTTGAAAACACAATTCAACCCCCCCCCCTTCTTGTGTTTTTCTCCCCTTCAATTGGTATCTAGAGCCTTGGTTCTGTTGTCAAACACCTAACAGTGTAACAGTCCAAGATCTGAGAAAAACATGTCTGCTGATTCATCTGTTTCTGGTTCTGCTGGCTCTAGTGGTAATCATCATGCTGTTGCATATGATTATAGTGAAAAGAAAACTGAGTCAGGGAAGGTTCCAAAGTTTAATGGAGATCCTGAAGAGTTTTCTTGGTGGAAAACCAACTTCTACAGTTATATCATGGGCTTAGATGAAGAACTGTGGGATATTCTGGAAGATGGTGTTGGTGACTTAATTCTTGATGAAGAAGGAGCTGCTGTTGATAGAAAAATACATACTCCTGCTCAGAAGAAGATGTACAAGAAACATCACAAGATCAGAGGCTCTCTAGTTTCTGCTATACCACGAGCAGAGTACATGAAGATGAGTGATAAGTCAACTACTAAAGCTATGTTTGCATCTTTATGTGCTAACTATGAAGGAAGCAAGAAAGTTAGAGAAGCCAAAGCACTGATGCTTGTTCATCAGTATGAACTGTCCAAGATGAAGGATGATGAAAGTATTGAGGAGATGTACTCAAGATTTCAAACCCTAGTCTCTGGACTCCAAATACTGAAGAAAAGCTATGTTGCTTCTGATCACGTGAGTAAATTCTCAGAAGCCTTCCTGCCAGATGGAGACCAAAGGTGACTGCTATTGAGGAAGCTAAAGATTTAAACACTTTAAGTGTTGAAGATCTTGTTAGTTCTCTCAAAGTTCATGAGTTAAGTCTAAATGAACATGAGTCTACTAAAAAGAGTAAATCAATAGCTCTTCCATCAAAAGGCAAGTCATCTAAAGCTCTTAAAGTGGTTGAGTCTGATGAAGAAGATTCACCAACTGGAGATTCTGATGAAGAGGTTACTGAGATGATGGCTATGCTCTCAAAAAGACTTCAGTATCTAGCCAAAAAGAACAAGAAGTTTGTGTCCAGGAGAGGTAGCTTCAGAAGCTCAAAGAAGGAAGATCAAAAGGGATGCTTCAACTGCAAGAAGCCTGGTCATTTCATTGCTGATTGCCCTGATCTTCAGAAGGAAAAAGCAAAGGAAAAGTCAAAGAAACCAACATTCAAGTCAAGCAAGTTCAAGAAACAGTTAAAGCAGAGTTTGATGGCTACATGGGATAACTTGGATAGTGAATCTGAATCTGACAAAGAAGAGTCTGATGAAGGTGCAAAGATAGCTGTTGGGTTAGTAGCTACAGCAACTTCAGAAGCTGAAACCGAATCAGATTCAGAAGATGAAAACGAGGTATATTCCAAAATCCCTAGAGAAGAACTGATAGAGTCACTTAAAGAACTCCTCACTCATTTTGAATTGAGAACCAATGAGTTGAAGATTTTGAAAGAAAAATATGTTGCTTTGATAAAGCAACAAGAATCAACTCTATTGGATCTAAAAGCTTCTGAAGAAGGACTCAGAGGTTTTGACTTCATATGCAAGACATATGAAGACAAACTTAAGTTCTTGTGTCAGAAGCTGCAAGAAAAATGTGATGGAAAGTCTTTAAGTAACCATGAGATTGCTCTTGAAGATTTCATTATGTCTGGTATTGACAGAAGCAGAATTGCTTCTATGATTTATAGCATTTACAAAAACAATGGTAAAGGGATTGGATTTTCAGAAGCTAAGTCTAGTGAAACCAATCTCAAATCATATTGTGAATGCATAAAGGAAGGATTGAAAACCTTCTTTGTTCCTGAAGGTGCAAAAATGGGAACTGCTGCTCAATCAGAACCTGAAGCTTCCAGTTCTAAGGCTAAGATTACATCAAAGCCAAAGAATTTCAAGTCTAAGGATATGATAAATTCTGAATCTAAGACCACAAAGATTAAGATTCTGAAGAGATCAGAACCTGTTCCTCAGAGTCTGATAAAATCAGAATCTGATGTCCTAAAGTCTAAGGTTCAGAAGGGCAAAGCAGTTGGTGCTCCTGAAGCATCAAAACCAAAAGTTGAAAAACCTAAGGTAATGATTAATCAGAAGCTACCCAAAAAGGATCTAAAGGATCAGGAAATGGTGAGTAAATTCTCCAGCTCTAACCCCAAAGGACCCATAAAACAATGGGTACCTAAATCTGAAATTGTCAATACTGCAGATTTGTCTAAAAGCAAGAACAAAGCAAAAATCATGGTACCTGGACAGCGGTTGCTCAAGGCACATGACAGGAGAGAAGTCAATGTTCCTATCCCTCACAATGAAAGAAGGAGGAAATGTAAAGTTTGGAGGCAACCAGTCTGGGAAGATTATTGGTACGGGGACTATTGGTAACTCCTCTACCTCTATTAATCATGTATGGTTGGTAGATGGGCTTGAACATAACCTATTGAGCATCAGTCAATTCTGTGACAATGGTTATGATGTTTTATTTGAAAAAGCCAACTGTACAGTAATCAACAAGAATGACAAGTCCATTGTGTTCAAAGGAAAGAGAGTGGAAAATGTCTACAAAATCAATTTCTCTCAACTGGCTGATCAGAAGGTAATTTGCCTTCTATCAATGAATGATAAGAAATGGATATGGCATAAAAGGCTGGGACATGCTAACTGGAGATTAATCTCTAAGCTTAGCAAGTTACAGCTTGTCAAAGGCCTTCCTGACATTGATTATCATTCAGATGCACTCTGCGGTGCATGCCAGAAAGGAAAAATTGTTAAAACATCTTTCAAAGCAAAAGACAATGTTTCCACCTCAAGACCCTTAGAACTGCTTCATATTGACCTATTTGGACCAGTTAGCACTGCATCCTTATATGGAAGCAAGTATGGATTAGTTATTGTTGATGATTATAGCAGATGGACTTGGGTAAAATTTCTGAAAAGCAAAGATCATGCATACGATGTATTCAGTAACTTCTGCACCCTTATTCAATCTGAAAAAGAAGCCAAAATTTTGAAAATCAGAAATGATCATGGTGGTGAATTTGAAAATGAGCCATTTGAAGCTTTTTGTGTAAAACATGGAATCCTCCATGAATTCTCTTCTCCTAGAACTCCACAACAGAATGGAGTTGTAGAAAGAAAGAATAGAACATTACAAGAAATGGCCAGAACCATGATCCATGAAAACAATTTGGCAAAACATTTTTGGGCAGAAGCTGTGAACACAGCGTGTTATATTCAGAATAGGATCTATATTAGACCTATCTTGGAGAAAACAGCATATGAATTGTTTAAAGGAAGAAAACCCAATATCTCTTACTTTCATCAATTTGGATGTACATGTTACATTCTGAATAACAAGCTCTACCTAAAGAAATTTGATGCCAAGGCCCAAAGAGGAATCTTTTTAGGTTACTCTGAAAGGTCAAAGGCATACAGAGTGTATAATTCAGAGACACTCTGTGTTGAAGAATCTATGCACGTTAAATTTGATGAAAAAGAGCTTGAAGATAAAACTTCAAAGCAAGATGAAGGTTTTGCAGAGATACAGGTTCCTGAAGACATTCCAGAACCTAGTCAATCAACTGAATCTGAAGATAGTCTAGAAGCAGCACCCACGTCAGTTGCTCCTGATGATGTTGCTCCTGATGTTGTTGCTCCTGATGAAGTTGCTCCTGATGAAGTAGCTTCTGATGAAGCGCAAAATGGCTCACAGCAAGCAGATTCATCCAACTATACTTTCAAATACAAGTCTTCTCATCCTCAAGATCAAATCATTGGAAGTAAAGAAAGTCCCAGAAGAACAAGATCACACTTCAGACAAGAAGAATCTATGATTGGACTAATTTCAATGACTGAGCCAACAACAGTTGAAGAAGCACTTTCAGATGATGGATGGATCATAGCTATGCAAGAAGAGCTGAATCAATTCCAACGGAATGATGTGTGGGATCTGGTACCCAAACCTCCTCAGAAGAACATTATTGGAACAAAATGGGTATTCAGAAACAAGCTGAATGAAAAAGGTGAAGTAACCAGAAACAAAGCCAGACTTGTTGCTCAGGGGTACAATCAACAAGAAGGCATTGATTACACCGAAACATTTGCTCCAGTTGCAAGATTGGAAGCAATCAGGTTACTTTTATCTTATGCAATTAATCATGGAATAGTATTATATCAAATGGATGTCAAGAGTGCATTTCTTAATGGTGTCATAGAAGAAGAAGTGTATGTCAAACAACCTCCTGGTTTTGAGGATCTGAAGCATCCTGACCATGTTTACAAACTTAAGAAATCACTATATGGCTTGAAACAAGCTCCCAAAGCTTGGTATGACAAACTAAGTAATTTCTTGATTAAAAACGATTTTAAACGAGGTCAGGTTGACACAACACTCTTCAGAAGGACTCTTGAGAAAGACATTCTTGTTGTGCAGATATATGTTGATGATATAATATTTGGTTCTACTAATTCATCTCTTTGCAAGGAGTTTTCTAAGTTAATGCAGGATGAATTTGAAATGAGCATGATGGGAGAGCTGAAGTTCTTCCTGGGCATTCAAACTAATCAAAGCAAAGATGGAGTATATGTTCATCAGACGAAATATACAAAAGAGCTTCTGAAGAAGTTCAAGCTTGAAGATTGCAAACTAATGAACACTCCAATGCATCCTACATGCACCTTAAGCAAAGAAGATGAGGGATCAAAAGTGGACCAGAAGCTATACAGAGGTATGATTGGTTCTCTGTTATACCTCACTACATCTAGGCCAGATATTTTATTCAGTGTATGCTTATGTGCAAGGTTTCAGTCAGATCCTAGAGAATCTCATTTAACTGTTGTTAAGAGAATCTTCAGGTATCTGAAAGGAACAACTAATCTGGGACTCCTTTATAGAAAATCCCCAGATTATAAGCTAATTGGATTCTGTGATGCTGATTATGCTGGTGACAGGATTGAAAGAAAGTCAACCAGTGGCAATTGTCAATTTCTGGGTGATAATCTGATATCCTGGGCTAGCAAGAGACAAGCAACTATTGCTATGTCTACAGCAGAAGCAGAATACATTTCGGCTGCAAGTTGTTGCACACAACTACTCTGGATGAAACATCAGCTGGAAGATTATCAGATACATGCTAACAGTATTCCTATCTTTTGTGATAATACTGCTGCTATTTGCTTGTCAAAGAATCCAATTCTGCATTCAAGAGCCAAGCATATTGAGATCAAACACCATTTTATCAGAGATTATGTTCAAAAAGGAATTTTAGATATACAATTCATTGATACTGAAAATCAATGGGCTGATATATTTACTAAGCCTTTAACTGTTGAAAGATTTGATTTTATTAAGAAAAATTTGAACATGCACTACGTGTCTGATTAAAATTGCTTGCTCCTGAATAAGAAGTTCAGGTTCTGAAGTCACTTCAGAAGTCATTGTCCTTCAGAAGCTCCTGAGTGAGGTCCTGAAGAAAATGTGCTTCTGATGAGTCATCAGAATCTCAACCTTCAGAAGAGAATCTTTGTGCTCCTGAATAGCAGAAGTTAGTGGAAGTTCTGGAGTTGCTCCTGGCGATATCTGTCCCACTAACTTATACAGCTCATCTGAAATCTGACAGCGTGGCATAAATGTATTGGCGTATAACTCAAAGGGCAATGATGTTAATTTTACTTTTCGTAGTACTATCTCGCGCCCCCAACTGTCATTAATGCTATGTTTGTTTGTCCCCTGTTATTCAAACGTTTTTCGCTAAAAAGCACTTAATCAAAAACACACACTACTCACTTCACTTCCTACACTTTCTGTTTTTAATTTCGTATCTTCTAAGAAAAGTTCTCTCTCTCAAAACCCTAAGAACCCAAATCTCAAACTTCTTCAAACATCAATGGCTTCATCAAGTTCTGTTCAAGAATCCAACGCTCAACTCGCAGTTCAGCAAGCTGAAGGTCAGCAAGAAAGGGCTGCTTACGAGATCAAAGGAGTCACCATGAGCCTAAAAGAATGGCAACTTAAGATTCAAACAGAGAATCCGGTGGATTTTGAATCTCTTGCGTATCATGGCTGTGACATCAAGAGGTTTTATGAAGTTCAAGGGCTGATGAACTATTTCAGTATGCTCAACGGTCCTACCTACAAGACATTAGTAAGACACTTCTGGGTAAGAGCATCAGTCTATGATAAAGCTGCATCAAAACTGGAGGAAGAAGAAAAAGTTTTGATTGATCCCTCTCTTGAAGGGAAAACCAGAGAAGAAATGGGTCTGGAACCATTTAGAGAAGTTCAGATCAGGTCAAGCCTGATGGGTATTCCAGTCTACATTTCTGAAGCTATAATTGCTTTTGTCATTGGAGCAGAAGCATCTGGAAAGTACTCTGGTGTAGATATACCAAACTCTCAGTCAAGCTCCTGGAGTGATTTGGTGAATAAAACTCTCTTCAATTCTACAACAGCCGGTAAATACTGTGACTTGAACATGATCAACAAGATGCTCCTGAAGATTCTCAATGAGAACATGCTACCTAAAGGAGGTGGTGGAGATCAACCCTCTTTGGCTCACAAAGTTTTTCTCCATCACATTATCAAGGGTGAAAAGATAAATCTGCCCAAGTACATCTTCAGGCATATGATAAAAGAGCTCAGGGAAAGCCAGAACAAGTGCAGAGTCTGGGTTCCCTATGGAAGACTGATCTCAGAAATCTTCCATCAAGGAGGCATCATTAAAGCTCTGAATGAAGTAAACTACTTCACTGATGAACAGCTGGAAACTGAGACCGGAAAGGTGATAAATGCATTTACCTTGAAGCATATGAAGCTAATTCCTGAAGTGACCAAGCTGAAGACAGACATCTGTGAATCAAGGGTCATATCTAATCTGATGGAGGACTTCCCTCCTATCTGCAAGAAAGACACCCTGGCTGTTCAAATGGCTCTCATTGCTGATCACTATGAGACCCATGGAAAGCTGATTAGTCTGGATGAAGTTCCAGAGGAAATGTATGGACAAGAACTTCCTGTAGCTAAAGGAAGAAAATCTAAAAGAAAGGTACTTACTCAAGAAGAGTACTTAGAAGGTGAAAATCCTTCCAAGAAGGTGAAGAAGGAAAAGGCTCCTGAAAAGTCTATATCTGGTGCTCCTGGAGGATCATCAATTCAGGAAGAGGTTCAGGATCTGAACCCAGGAGCTATTATTCCTCAGAAGACCAGAAGTGGCAAGCAAATGGTTTCAGCATCTACAACAACAACGAAAGTGAAACAGACTCCTCAAAAGAAGAAAAGGACTCAGAGACTAAGGAAACTGAAGGAATCTGTGTACACTGCTGAAGAAAGTGCAGCTGTAGAGGCTACCGAACTGGTTACCAGGGAGGTAAGAAAGAAGAAGAAGGCTGAATCTGAAGCTGTTTAGAAGGCCTTGGAGCTGGCTAAGGAAATAGAAGTACCCACTGAGGTCTTGCTCAAGAAAGATGCTGCTGAGGTTGCTGAGCAAGCTCTGATGAGCTCATTAGAACTGCAAGCTGAAGTTGCTACTGAAGCTGCAAGTATTCTAGCTACTCCTAGATCAGATTTTATATCAGGTACATCCTCCTCACAACCCTTAATACATATAGAATCTGACTCCTCTCCCTCATCACCCTCTCAATCCAAAACCTCATCATCCTCATCTTCTGATATGGATGATATTCCTATAAGCATCCTTAGAAAAGGCCTATCACCATCCTCCAAACTCCACAAAAATTCTTCCAAACCTAATTCTCCCTTCAAACAATCTGAACCATCTATCCAAGCTAGGGTCAGTAGTTTGCTTGAGTTACACTGCAGCAAACTACCCCCTAATCATCCACTTCAACCACAAACCATTAATCCTGTCAACATGATTTTACCTGATAAGCCAGAAGATGACTCTGTTATAAATAATCTCAGCAGTCATCTATCCGGTGAACTTCCAAACTTTAACCTAACACTACAAAAAGACTCTGAAGTAACAACTTCACAAGTTGCTTCAGAAAACCCCCATCAACAAGCACCTGAACCACATGTGTCCCAAGCTGCTCCTGAACAATCTGTTCTTGAACAAGCTGCTCCTGAACAATCTGTTCTTGAACAAGCTGCTCCTGAACAATCTGTTCCTGAACAAGTTGTTCCTCAACCAACCATTTCTGACCATACTCCTGAAATTCTTTACACTGAAAATGCTATGGAGATTGATGATTCTGTCATTGATCCTGATGCACAAACTACTCAATCTTCTCCTATGGAGGTTGACCAGTCTGCTTCTGATCAGGCACATTCACAATCTGAAAGCAATACTCAATCATTAACCTTAAATAACCTACAAATTCAACCCTGTGCTCCTCCCAAGCCTAGAAAACAACCTTCACCACCCACCAGATTCTTAGATTCTAATGTATTAAAGGGCGTGTGTGAGGACATAGCTGACAAAATGATCAAGCTCATTTCATCCAGAAGTGACTTGAGTCACAGAGAAAGCTATGAGAAACAATGGAGTAGGCTCAAGGAGAGAGTTGAGTATGTCATGCAAGCACTGTCCTCAACGTGTGTAGAAGCTCAAGAGCAAGCTAAGCAGAAGCTTCAAGACTGGCTGAACGGCATCAATGAAGATCTTGAAGAGGTTAAGATAACAGGAACTTGGGCTAGATCGTCTTTAAGTATCAGAGGAAGAGAACCAACTGATTTTCTACCTCAGTACATTCATCCCAAGGACTTGGACTTATCCTTCCTTACAAAGGTCAATCTAAAAGTATCAGCTCCTGATCTGGCTTTAGCTCAAGAGAACAAGATCTTAAAGGAAAAGAATAAGAAGCTGGAAAAAGATCTCTTTGAGCAAAGGCTACTGCTTCTAGAACATAAAGCTGAAACTGATGCTAAACTGGAAGAAGCCAGGATCAGAGAAGAAAATATGGCCAGAAGCCTAGCTGAGATGAAGCAGAAGCAAGAGGAAACCAATGACCTCCTGAAGAAGATTCTTGAAAACACCCTCAAACAAACCAACCCATAGTTGCACACCCTTTGTTGTTTGATTGTTTTTCAGTTTGTTCTTTTATTAACTTTGCATGCTTCTGAATTCAAACACTTCTATATATTTCTTTGCTCCTGATCTTATTAATTGCTTCTGACTATTTTTTAACGCATTTCACTTGTGATATTGATTATGCTCTGAATCTTTTTACTATGTTTTTCTCTTTCTTTTGTTGATTTTTTTTGTTGATGACAAAAGGGGGAGTAAGTGTGATAGTATTTAAAGGTCCTGAGCCCCATTAAGTTTTTGAAATTTAATTGTCTCTCAATACTTTTTGTTAGGGGGAGTAACTTTATTTCAAAATAACTTAACTGAACCATTATCTCTCTCTATCACTTCTATTTTCTTTGATTATTTTACTAAGCGTTAAATGAATCTAATTAACAAGATAGAACTCAGGGGGAGCTTACAAACCTCACCTTAAAGTACTATTAGACTCAGGGGGAGCTTACAAACCTCATACCCTATAAGTCAACTTGTTAATTAGATTAACAACAATTGATCAAATTTTTAAATACTATGGTTTGTCATCATCAAAAAGGGGGAGATTGTTGGAACAAAATGTGTTTAACAATAAACCTTAAAGAGTTTTGATGATAACAAAGTATTAAAAATTGACAATTGGTATTGCTAACATTTGTTCAAGTATACAGGACTGTAAACAAAGTGATATATCTCATCAAGGTTCTGAACGAACAAATAAAGAGCAAAAGAAGTATCTTTTTGAAGCTTAAAAAGCGCTCCTGAAGACTAGCGCTCCTGAAGACTAGCGCTCCTGAAGACTAGCGCTCCTGAAGACAAGAGCTCCTGAAGAGTAGCGCTCCTGAAGACAAGAACTCCTGAAGAGTATGACGTCATCAGAAGCTGAAGATCCTCAGAAGCTGATTCTTCGAAGCAACAGTATTTCACCAAATATCTTAAGATTCAAGTGTTGTATTTTGGAGCGAAAATTATAGAGCATTGGCAGAAGATTAGTGGATTAAAGCAACGGTCGTTTCAAAAGGATTTGAAGTCATTTTGTTGCAAATAGACAAGAAGCGTTGACATTGTACTTTGTACGAACTGTACAACCACCTTCTCCACTACTCTGTTCTTTGTCTCTGCTAACAGACAAGAAAAACAGCTCTTATGTACAACCAAGCCTGCATCCTTGTTCCCTCTCAACTGGAATGGATTTGAAATTGATTCTTTATAGGACAATAACTAAATCAGGCAAAGAATCACTGGTGAAAGATCAAGCTTCAATAACGACTCTTTTTGAATGTGTTGGCACTTACAACGTTCACTTCACACCTCTATATAAAGGAGTGAAGACTTGAAGAACAACGAGACTCTACAATATTTAAAAAGCGCCAAAACTCTGTCAAATTGTCTAAGCATTCAAAGTTCACTTAGAATTTCAGTTTTCAAGTTCATATCTTTGAAATTCTTAAGTCTAAAGAGTCTGTATCTGATTTGTATTGTGAACACCACTGATTGTATATCAAGTGTTCAATCTCAAACATTTTTCTGTGTAATTTTGTTTGATAGAAGTCTCTTGCTTGTGTGCTTGAGCATTAGAAGTCTCTTGATTGTGTTCTTGAGCATTTGAAGTCTCTTGCTTGTGTGCTTGAGCATTTGTAATCAGATATTACATTTAGTGAACTCTCCTTGGAAGTGCAAGGGGGACAGGACTACTTCCGAATTGTGGAAGGTGTAACGCCCTAGTTGTTATTTTACTATTTTTGGTTGATTTAATATGTTTTATATATTTTATATAATTTATGCTGATAATTTGATGTGTTGTTATTTATCATATAATTATTTGTGTGATTTTTGTTATTTAAGTAATATAGGAGGAATTATTAATTATTTGGAATTAGTAGAGTTAGGAGGGGGTTAATGAAAATTAAAGAAAATTAAGTGAGGGAGTAAAGAAAGAAAAAGGAGTTATACTTTGTTAGAAAGAAAAGAGAAAAGTCAGTAAAGGAAATAAGAAACAACTATACGTATCAGAGAAACAAAACATAAGCTTTTTGGGTAGAAGGGAGAAGAACCAAGAACAAGGGGATTAGCCTAGAAGATTGATTGTTGTAGCTTGCTTTTGTTCATCTAATCAGGTAAGGGTGGGTTAGCATTTCAATTGTAATATATATATACATGATTTCATGAATTCGGATTGAAAATTGGTAGTTTTGGAACTAGGTTTAAGAACATGATAATTTGATCAAATGTGTTGAATTGTGCTGCAATGATGTTGTTATGATGTGTGCTGCTGTTTTGTTGTGCCTTAAACCCATAAACATTGTTTCTAAACCATTTTGGGTGATTGGGGGATTAAAAATGGGATTTTTGGATGAAAATGGAGTTAGAATCGTAGGTTAGAATTCTGCCCAGATGCGTACTCGCTCAAGCGAAATGCCCTTCGCTCAAGCGAGCAACTTTTTGCAACGCCCAGTCTGAAATTTTAGCCGCTCGCTTAAGCGAGCCACGAGCGAACCCCAAGCGAGCAAAATGCTAACCTTCGTCATTTGCGTCGCTTAAGCGAGATTCCCGTCGCTTAAGCGAGATACGCCCAGGATAGTGTATTTTACCTGTTCGCTTAAGCGAACCAGAAGCGAGCCAGAAGCGAGGAAAAACCAAACTTACGTGTTTTGACTCGCTCAAGCGAGAAGCTGCTCGCTTAAGCGAGTTGGGTCCTGTGCGACCCAAAATGTGATTTTTCTAAAGTGTTCCAAACCCAAACCTAAGCTTTCTAGAATGTTTATTGGATTTATTAAGAATTGTTTAGATGATAAAAACTATATTGTGAAGATGATTAAGATGAAATTATGTATGCTTATGTGCAAATAATTATATTTTGCTAAACTTGAGTTGCCTTGTTGATGTTGAGTGGTCTTGTCCAGTTGGGGAGGGTATCCTAAGTTGTTGTTGTTGGTTGCATGCCGATATGCTCCATTAAGATGTTGGGTTGTATGCAGATATACACCATAGAGTCATTTCATACTCATTTGCATTTGTTGGGGGCTTATTGCCCTGGAATGTTTATCATTCACTGTTGGGGGCTTATTGCCCTGGAACGCTTTATCGTTCACCTGTTGGGGGCTTATTGCCCTGGGATGCTTTAACCATCCAAATTGTTGGGGGCTTATTGCCCTGGAATGCTTAGCATTCAACGCGCGTAGTTGGTACCACATGCATAATGCATTAGATGTTATGGAGTCTTGCATTAGTTGTAGGTGTGAGTTGTCCTTTTGGGATTGTTGTTGGTGAGATGTCGCCACAAGTGTTGTTGTTGTTGTTGATATGAATCAAAGATGAATCAATATGATAATGTTGAGTTGATGATGTTGATGATGATGCTGCTGATTGTTAATATTGTTGTTGTTTTCAATGTATTTTGATGAATTCATATATTTATATATTGCTTTGTTTTGTGAACTCACCCCTTCTGCTGGAATTGCCGCCTTGTGGGCAAGTGCAGGTAGCGAAGACTAGCGGTGTTGGCTCTTGAGTCTAGGGCTCTGATACATAGTAGGGATGGGGAAACGTTATCTTTCTTGTATTCCTTATGTATCATTTCTTTGAAGAAGATGTTGATGAGAATTGATTGTCGAACAATTTTATTATGATAACGGCCTTTGTGCCAAGATTATGATGTAGTTGTTGAATATGACTTTTATATAAAGACTTTCCGCTGCAGAATTTTAATATGATGATATTGTATGTTGATGGTTTTAAATAGTTTTATATTCTATTTAAATAATTTTGAAAAAGTAATGTAATACTCCGTTGTTTGCTGAATAACTCTGATTACTATTTTATGATTATTATTATTATTATTACGTTATTTCGGGAACGGGGTGTTACAATTGGTATCAGAGCAAGTCGGTCCGTCAGACCATTAGAAGAGTCGTGTCGAGCCATGTAGAGTAGTGTGACAGGTTTAAACTGTCTTTGTTGTTCTGATTTTTGTTGTTATGTAGAATTATCGAGATGGCCGGAAGAAATGATGCTGCTCTTGCTGCTGCTTTGCAAGCAATGGCTCAAGTTGTTGGACAACAGCAAGGTGCTGGTGGAGCTGGTGAAGGTGTAAGAATGCTGGAGACCTTCTTGAGGAATCATCCACCAACCTTCAAGGGAAGGTACGACCCCGATGGAGCACAGACCTGGTTGAAGGAAGTCGAGAGGATCTTCCGGGTAATGCAGTGTACGGATGTTCAGATGGTGCGGTTTGGCACCCATATGTTAGCAGAGGAGGCTGACGACTGGTGGGTAAGCACTCAACCCATACTCCAAGCTGAAGGAACTGAGATTACATGGGCTGTGTTCCGAAGAGAGTTCTTGAGGAGGTATTTTCCGGAGGATGTCCGAGGTAAGAAGGAGATAGAATTCCTTGAGCTGAAGCAAGGAGACATGTCTATCACGGAATATGCTGCTAAGTTCGTGGAGCTTGCAAAGTTTTATCCCCATTATGCTGCGGAGACTGCTGAGTTCTCCAAGTGTATTAAGTTTGAGAATGGTCTGCGAGCTGATATCAAGCGGGCCATTGGCTATCAGAAGATCAGAGACTTCTCTGAGTTGGTGAGCAGCTGCCGTATTTATGAGGAGGACACTAAAGCTCACTACAAGTTAATGAATGACCGTAGAGGTAAGGGGCAGCAGAGTCGCCCAAAGCCGTATAGTGCTCCAGCTAATAAAGGTAAACAAAGGATGCATGATGAGAGGAGGCCAGCACGTAGGGATGCTCCTGCTGAGGTGGTTTGTTATAAGTGTGGTGTGAAAGGCCACAAGAGTAATGCTTGTACCCGTGATGAGAAGAAATGTTTCCGTTGTGGTAAGAAGGGCCATACTGTCACTGAATGCAAGCGCGGAGACATTGTTTGCTTCAACTGTAATGAAGAAGGTCACATTGGTTCTCAGTGCACTCAGCCTAAGAAGGCGCAGACCAGTGGTAGAGTTTTTGCCTTGACCGGTACTCAGACCGATAATGAGGATCGACTTATCAGAGGTACTTGGTTCTTTAATGGTACTCCTTTAATTGCTATAATAGATACTGGTGCTACGCATTGTTTCATTGCTATTGACTGTGCACAAAGATTGGGTTTGATTATGTCTGATATGAATGGGGAGATGGTTGTTGAAACTCCAGCTAAGGGTTCAGTAACTACTTCCCTTGTTTGTTTAAGTTGTCCGTTGTCTGTATTTGGTAGAGATTTTGAGGTGGACCTTGTCTGTTTGCCGTTAGTGGGAATGGATGTAATATTGGGGATGAATTGGTTAGAGTACAATCATGTCCTGATCAATTGTTTTACGAAGACAGTGCGGTTTTCTTCTGCTGAAGAAGAGAGTGGAGCGGAATTCTTATCCACTAAAGAGATGAAGCGTTTAGAAAAGGATGGCGTGTTGATGTTTTCTTTGTTGGCATTCTTGTCGGTGGAGAACCAAGCTGAAATTGATGGGCTGCCTGTTGTGAAGGAATTTCCTGAAGTTTTCCCTGATGAGATTCCAGATGTGCCACCGGAGAGAGAAGTGGAATTTTCGATAGACCTTGTGCCGGGTACGAAGCCTGTGTCGATGACTCCTTACCGTATGTCAGCTTCGGAGTTGGCTGAGTTGAAGAAGCAATTAGAGGATTTGCTTGACAAGAAGTTTGTGAGACCGAGTGTTTCACCATGGGGAGCGCCGGTGTTGTTGGTAAAGAAGAAGGATGGTAGCATGCGGTTGTGTATTGATTACCGTCAGCTGAATAAAGTGACGATCAAGAATAGGTATCCACTTCCGAGAATAGATGATTTGATGGACCAACTAGTGGGTGCCCGCGTTTTTAGCAAGATTGATTTGAGGTCAGGTTACCATCAGATAAAGGTGAAGGATGAGGATATGCAGAAGACGGCGTTTAGGACGCGTTATGGTCATTATGAGTATAAAGTGATGCCTTTCGGTGTTACCAATGCACCTGGTGTGTTTATGGAATATATGAACAGAATTTTCCATGAGTATCTGGATCAGTTTGTAGTAGTCTTTATTGATGACATATTGATTTATTCTAAGACTGAAGCTGAGCATGCAGAGCATTTGAAGATTGTATTGCAAGTGCTGAAAGAGAAGAAGCTGTATGCCAAGTTATCCAAGTGCGAGTTCTGGCTGAATGAAGTAAGTTTTCTTGGCCACATTATTTCTGGTAAAGGTATTGCTGTAGATCCTTCGAAGGTTGATGCTGTGTCGCAGTGGGAGACACCAAAGTCAGTTACTGAGGTAAGAAGTTTTCTTGGGTTGGCTGGTTATTACCGCAGGTTTATTGAAGGATTCTCGAAGTTAGCACTTCCTTTGACGCAGCTGACCTGTAAAGGAAAAGCATTTGTGTGGGATGCTCGTTGTGAGAGTAGTTTCAATGAGTTGAAGCAAAGATTGACGACTGCTCCTATTTTGATTTTGCCGAAGCCAGAAGAACCTTTTGTTGTTTATTGTGATGCATCTAAGCTGGGATTAGGTGGTGTTTTGATGCAAGATGGCAAGGTGGTCGCGTATGCTTCTAGGCAGCTGAGAGTGCATGAGAAGAATTATCCTACGCATGATCTAGAGTTGGCAGCCGTGGTATTTGTTTTGAAAATTTGGAGGCATTATTTGTATGGTTCCAGATTCGAGGTGTTTAGTGACCATAAGAGTTTAAAGTACCTGTTTGACCAGAAGGAGTTGAACATGAGGCAGAGAAGGTGGCTTGAGTTACTTAAGGACTACGATTTTGGCTTGAATTACCATCCTGGTAAAGCTAATGTTGTGGCTGATGCGTTGAGTAGAAAGACATTGCATATGTCTGCTATGATGGTGAAAGAGTTCGAGTTACTTGAACAATTTAGAGACTTGAGTCTTGTTTGTGAAAGATCGCCTCAGAGTGTGAAGTTGGGCATGTTGAAGATTAATAGTGACTTCTTGAATGATATCAAAGAGGCGCAGAAGCTGGATGTTAAGTTTGTGGATTTGATGGCTGCTAGTGATCCGAATGTAGATAGTGATTTCAAGGTTGATGACCAAGGTATGTTGAGGTTTAGAGGAAGAATTTGTATACCCGAGGATGAGGGCTTGAAGAAGTTGATTTTGGAAGAAAGTCACAAGAGTAGTTTGAGTATTCATCCTGGAGCTACTAAAATGTATCATGACTTGAAGAAATTATTTTGGTGGTCCGGTCTGAAGAGGGATGTTGCGCAATTTGTGTATGCGTGTTTGACTTGCCAGAAGTCCAAGGTTGAGCACCAGAAGCCTGCAGGGTTGTTGACTCCGCTAGATGTACCTGAATGGAAGTGGGATAGCATTTCTATGGATTTTGTGACGAGTTTACCGAATACTTCAAGAGGGCATGATGCCATTTGGGTCGTGGTCGACAGGTTGACTAAGTCGGCGCACTTTATTCCGATCAATATTACTTATCCGGTAGCTCAGTTGGCGGAGATTTACATCCGTGACATTGTGAAGTTGCATGGTGTCCCATCTAGTATTGTGTCGGATAGAGATCCGAGGTTTACTTCGAGGTTTTGGAAGAGTTTGCAAGATGCATTGGGTTCGAAGTTAAGATTGAGTTCGGCTTATCATCCGCAAACAGATGGTCAGTCGGAGAGAACTATCCAATCCTTGGAGGATTTGTTGAGGGTGTGTGTACTCGAGCAGGGTGGAGCTTGGGACAGCCACTTACCGTTGATAGAGTTCACCTATAATAATAGTTACCATTCGAGTATTGGTATGGCACCGTTCGAAGCTTTGTATGGTCGAAGGTGTAGAACTCCTCTATGTTGGTTTGAGTCGGGTGAAAGTATTGTGTTAGGACCTGAGTTAGTGCAGCAGACTACGGAAAAGGTCAAGATGATAAGAGAAAAGATGAAAGCATCTCAAGATCGTCAGAAGAGTTATCATGACAAAAGGAGGAAAGCCCTTGAGTTTCAGGAGGGTGAGCATGTGTTCTTGAGGGTTACTCCGATGACGGGTGTAGGACGTGCATTGAAGTCGAAGAAGTTGACTCCAAAGTTCATTGGTCCTTATCAGATTTCAGAGAAGGTTGGAACCGTGGCATATCGGATTGGGTTGCCACCACATCTATCGAACTTGCATGATGTGTTTCATGTCTCGCAGTTGAGAAAGTATGTAGCAGATCCTTCGCATGTTATTCCTAGGGATGATGTGCAGGTTAGAGATAATCTTACTGTTGAGACTTTGCCTTTGAGGATTGATGATCGTAAGGTGAAGCAGCTGAGAGGCAAGGAAATACCTCTGGTTAGAGTTGTTTGGGGCGGTGTAACCGGTGAGAGTTTGACTTGGGAATTGGAGAGCAAGATGCAAGAGTCCTATCCTGAGTTGTTTGTTGCTTAAGGTATTATTTCGAGGACGAAATTCTCTAAGTTGGGGAGAGTTGTAACGCCCTAGTTGTTATTTTACTATTTTTGGTTGATTTAATATGTTTTATATATTTTATATAATTTATGCTGATAATTTGATGTGTTGTTATTTATCATATAATTATTTGTGTGATTTTTGTTATTTAAGTAATATAGGAGGAATTATTAATTATTTGGAATTAGTAGAGTTAGGAGGGGGTTAATGAAAATTAAAGAAAATTAAGTAAGGGAGTAAAGAAAGAAAAAGGAGTTATACTTTGTTAGAAAGAAAAGAGAAAAGTCAGTAAAGGAAATAAGAAACAACTATACGTATCAGAGAAACAAAACATAAGCTTTTTGGGTAGAAGGGAGAAGAACCAAGAACAAGGGGATTAGCCTAGAAGATTGATTGTTGTAGCTTGCTTTTGTTCATCTAATCAGGTAAGGGTGGGTTAGCATTTCAATTGTAATATATATATACATGATTTCATGAATTCGGATTGAAAATTGGTAGTTTTGGAACTAGGTTTAAGAACATGATAATTTGATCAAATGTGTTGAATTGTGCTGCAATGATGTTGTTATGATGTGTGCTGCTGTTTTGTTGTGCCTTAAACCCATAAACATTGTTTCTAAACCATTTTGGGTGATTGGGGGATTAAAAATGGGATTTTTGGATGAAAATGGAGTTAGAATCGTAGGTTAGAATTCTGCCCAGATGCGTACTCGCTCAAGCGAAATGCCCTTCGCTCAAGCGAGCAACTTTTTGCAACGCCCAGTCTGAAATTTTAGCCGCTCGCTTAAGCGAGCCACGAGCGAACCCCAAGCGAGCAAAATGCTAACCTTCGTCATTTGCGTCGCTTAAGCGAGATTCCCGTCGCTTAAGCGAGATACGCCCAGGATAGTGTATTTTACCTGTTCGCTTAAGCGAACCAGAAGCGAGCCAGAAGCGAGGAAAAACCAAACTTACGTGTTTTGACTCGCTCAAGCGAGAAGCTGCTCGCTTAAGCGAGTTGGGTCCTGTGCGACCCAAAATGTGATTTTTCTAAAGTGTTCCAAACCCAAACCTAAGCTTTCTAGAATGTTTATTGGATTTATTAAGAATTGTTTAGATGATAAAAACTATATTGTGAAGATGATTAAGATGAAATTATGTATGCTTATGTGCAAATAATTATATTTTGCTAAACTTGAGTTGCCTTGTTGATGTTGAGTGGTCTTGTCCAGTTGGGGAGGGTATCCTAAGTTGTTGTTGTTGGTTGCATGCCGATATGCTCCATTAAGATGTTGGGTTGTATGCAGATATACACCATAGAGTCATTTCATACTCATTTGCATTTGTTGGGGGCTTATTGCCCTGGAATGTTTATCATTCACTGTTGGGGGCTTATTGCCCTGGAACGCTTTATCGTTCACCTGTTGGGGGCTTATTGCCCTGGGATGCTTTACCCATCCAAATTGTTGGGGGCTTATTGCCCTGGAATGCTTAGCATTCAACGCGCGTAGTTGGTACCACATGCATAATGCATTAGATGTTATGGAGTCTTGCATTAGTTGTAGGTGTGAGTTGTCCTTTTGGGATTGTTGTTGGTGAGATGTCGCCACAAGTGTTGTTGTTGTTGTTGATATGAATCAAAGATGAATCAATATGATAATGTTGAGTTGATGATGTTGATGATGATGCTGCTGATTGTTAATATTGTTGTTGTTTTCAATGTATTTTGATGAATTCATATATTTATATATTGCTTTGTTTTGTGAACTCACCCCTTCTGCTGGAATTGCCGCCTTGTGGGCAAGTGCAGGTAGCGAAGACTAGCGGTGTTGGCTCTTGAGTCTAGGGCTCTGATACATAGTAGGGATGGGGAAACGTTATCTTTCTTGTATTCCTTATGTATCATTTCTTTGAAGAAGATGTTGATGAGAATTGATTGTCGAACAATTTTATTATGATAACGGCCTTTGTGCCAAGATTATGATGTAGTTGTTGAATATGACTTTTATATAAAGACTTTCCGCTGCAGAATTTTAATATGATGATATTGTATGTTGATGGTTTTAAATAGTTTTATATTCTATTTAAATAATTTTGAAAAAGTAATGTAATACTCCGTTGTTTGCTGAATAACTCTGATTACTATTTTATGATTATTATTATTATTACGTTATTTCGGGAACGGGGTGTTACAGAAGGAACCTGTATAAATCTTTTGTGTCCTGCTTCTTCTCTTTTCTCTCTGTTTTTCATTCCGCTGCATACGCTCCTGAACAGTATCTTCAGAAGCTGTCTAACTAGCTTCTGATCATTCTGGCTCTGAGTTTTGAAAAAGAGAAAACGATTATTTGAAAACACAATTCAACCCCCCCCCCCCCCCCCCCCTTCTTGTGTTTTTCTCCCCTTCAGTATAGAGGTATGATTGGCTCTTTGTTATACCTCACTGCATCTAGGCCAGATATTTTATACAGTGTATGCTTGTGTGCAAGATTCCAGTCAGATCTTAGATAATCTCATTTAATAGTTGTTAAGAGAATCTTCATGTATCTGAAAGGAACAACAATTCTTGGACTCCTTTATAGGAAATCCTTAGATTATAAGTTGGTTGGATTGTGTGATGCTGACTATGCTGGTGACATGATTGAAAGAAAATCAATCAGTGGTAACTGTCAGTTCCTAGGAGAGAATTTGATATCCTGGCTAGCAAAAGACAAGCAACTATTGCTATGTCGACAACAGAACCATAATACATCTCAGCTGCAAGTTGTTGTACACAACTACTTTGGATGAAACATCAGTTGGAAGATTATCAGATTAATGCTAACAGTATTCCCATCTTTTGTGACAATACTATTGTTATTTGTCTGTTAAAGAATCCAATTCTACATTCAAGAGCTAAGCATATTGAAATCAAACACCACTTTATTAGATATTATGTTCAAAAAGGAATTTTGGATATACAATTCATTGATACTGAACATCAGTGGGTTGATATATTCACTATACCTTTAACTGTGGAAAGATTTGATTTTATTAAGAAAAATTTGAACATGCACTTTGTGTCTGATTAAATTTGCTTGCTCCTGAACAAGAAGTTAGCTCCTGAAGTTTTTTCAGAAGCTATGGTCCATCAGAAGCTCTTAACTGAAACTCTATGAAAAATGTGCTTCTGAAGATAACATCAGCATCTTAACTTCAGAAGCTGGACTTTGTGCTCCTGAATAGCATCGTTAGTGGAAACGTTGGAAGTTACTTTTTAGTAACACCCGTCCCACTAACATGGTAGCTCATCTGAAGTAACCCAACGTGGCTTAATTATATTGGTGTATAACATAAGAGGGAAATGATGATTTTAAGCTTTGAAGGTACTATCTCGCGCCCCCAAATGTCATTAATGTTGTGTTTGTTTGTCCCCTTCTAAATTGCAATCGTTTTTACTCAAATCACTTAGACAAACTTCACACACTACTCACTCCACAACTCACACTTTCTGATCCTAGACCGTTCTCCGTGAAATCTCTCTCTCAAAATCAAAAATCTTAGAACCCTAAAATATTCATCCTCATCAATGGCATCATCAAGCTCAGTTCCAGAATCATCCATGCAAGAAACTCCTGCCTATGAAATCAGAGGAAGAACAATGTCACTAGAAGAATGAGATCTCAACGTCCAAGTACAGAATCTTGTAGACTTCACATCTTTAGCTCACCATGGTTGTGACATCAAGAAGTATTACGAAGCTCAGGATCTTCTCAACTATTTTGATATGTTAAATGGTCCAATGTAACACCCCGTTTTCCTAACATAAAAATTTCATAAAATAATGATCAGAGTTTTCACATAAACGGAATGCCACATTTCTTAAAAATCATAAATGAGATAAAATAACTACTTATCCTTCATTGTTCAATAACAAAATCTTTCATACTTCGCAGCGAAATTTATTAAACATCTAAAACAGTCTTTGACACGAAGGCCTCATCAAAACATCTCATAAAATTCCAAATACTAAGTCATAGTCATATAAAATAATAAGCAATACGTAAGGAATATAAAATAGCCACAAAAGTTCCCATCCCGTTACGTATCAGAGCACCTAAAGACACAATGAGAGATAGCCACTCACGACAGCAAATCAACAGCTACTTAATCTTTATCACCTGCAAGTTACTCATACGATGAGCAACATTTCGAAGCAGAAGGGGTGAGATTCACAAAACAACAATATTAAGCATATAATTCAACAATTATATTTAACAACATAACATCATCATCATATCATAACAATAAACATATAGCATCATAATCAACATCATAAACAACTTCATAACAATAAACATATAGCATCATAATCAACATTATAATCATCTTCATAACAATAAACATATAGCATCATAATCCACATCATAAACAACTTCATAACAATAAACATATAGCATCATAATCCACATCATAATCATCTTCATAACAATAAACACATAGCATCATAATCAACATCATAATCATCTTCATAACAATAAACACATAGCATCATAATCAACATCAAAATCAACTTAACAACATGACAATGCAACTCTAACTCGACTATGTAACTCTAACTCGACTATGCAACTCTAATATCTTAATCATGCATGTGGTACCAATCCAGGGCATAAGCCCTCGTCGCTTTGAGCATAAATATACTCCTAGGGCATAAGCCCTCGTCGCTATTGACCAAAAGCTCCAGGGCATAAGCCCTCATCTTTAAATGAGTATGCATGGACTCAATCTCTTACAACTTCGACATCATGAACATCTTATATGACTCCAATAATATGGAACAACATCTCACATTATAGACCGACACATGCAACTTTAAATTAAATATAAACAGCAACACAGCAGCAATCAATAATCACAACGTCAAATGAAATCATCATCTCAAAACATCACACATATTTCACATAATACATATACGATTTAAAAATCATTAGCAACAACATTCAATCATCATATAACAGCTTTACAGACATCATTATTCTTGTATCTAGCTTCCATTCTTACCCAAGGGTCAACTCACAATAACTCGTACTAAACAGAACTTAATCGAGGAATGTGGTAGTCTGCCACAGCACAAATCGCTATGGCGAGCTTTATTGGTCGCCTCATGAATGATTACAGGTTACTCGCTATGCCAAGTTGGATTGCTCGCCTCGCGAGCGTCTAGGGTCTACTCGCTATGCTGAGTTAAGTTGCTTGCCTCGCGAGCGATGAAGGGTTACTCGCCGTGGCGAGTTGCGATGCTCGCCGAAGGCGAGCGATGATAAGGCAGGTACGGGTTTACGAAAATCTTTACCAAAAATCCCAATTTTCACCATGTTTTGCCCCAAAAATCAACTGAAACGTTTGCACTAAGGTTAATCTATGATCGGTAAACAGTTTCTACATCAATTCTATGGTTTCTCATCATCTAATCATCAATTCATCACTTTTAACCTAATTCTCAAATTCTTAAAAATTATTCCTAAACTTGTTAATTACAATCATATGAATTATAGACTTAATAAAATTGTATGCTAGGCTCACCCTTACCTTAGATTGTTTTTTTGAAATCAACAACAGCGTTTTTCGTTCCTAGGGTTCTTTCTTTGAGTTCTCCTCTTTCTCCTCTTTTCTCCAAAAATGTATTATGTTCTGTTTTCTAACTTCTATTCTCTACCTCTTATACTAATCCTAATTACTCTTACACTCCAAAACTACTCTTTTCCTCATATCTTATTTATTTCTAAACTAAATATATCTCTCCCCCACTTAATAATAATAATACACCAAATATCACATAATATAATATCTCATCAAATATATATATATATATATATATATATATATATATATATATGTTATTTGGTGTAGAAAATATATATGTTGTTTTGTGTGGAAATATATATGTTATAAAACAAATAATATTTCTATACTAGATAACATATATATTATAATATAATATGCTACTAAAAACACCAACATATAACACAAAAATAACACACATAACCAATATATATATATATATATATATATATATATATATATATATATATATTAATAAATCAAGTAATAATGCACTAAAAATACAATAATCTAATAAAATATTAAAAATTAAAAGTAGGGCGTTACATCCCACATACATGAACCTGGTAAGGCACTTCTGGTTAGAGCACAAGTTCATGACCGCAAAGCTGCTCAACTAGAGATGGACGAGAAGGTACTGATTGATCCCAGTTTAGCTGGTAGATCAAGAGAAGAAATGGGTTTGGAACCCTTCACTGTCACTGAAATCAGGTCAAGCATCGTGGGGATTTCAGTGTTCATTTCTGAAGAACAGATTGCTTGGGTAATCAAAAGAGCATTTGAAGGTAGATATGTTAGTGGCTTGGATAATAACAAAACCAGTTCTTGGAATGAAACAGTGAACAAGACCATGTTCAACAGTACGAAAAAGGGAAAGTACTGTGACTTGAGCATGGAACATAAGATGCTCCTGAAGATCCAGAATGAAAATCTCCTACCAAAAGGTGGTGGTGGAGACCAACCCTTTTTGGATCATGGAGTTTTCCTTCATTTCTTCATGACAAAGGAAAAGGCCAATGTACCTAAGTACATTTTCATCAAGGTGGTATTATGGATGCTATCAGAAGGTGTTGGGTGCCCTATGGAAGACTTCTCTCTGAAATCTTTCATCAAGGTGGTATTCTAAACGCTATCAGAACATCAAAGGTTTCATATGATAAGCAGCTGGGCACAATTACTGGCAAGGTGATCAATGGTAGCACCTTGAGGCATATGAAGCTGATAAAGAAAGAGGACTACAAGAAGTTGGCTACAGATTTGAAAGAGTCTGAAGCTGTATCCAATTTGATGGAAGAATTTCCTCCAATCTGTATGCAAGATCCTCTTGAAGTAAGAGTCAGCTACATAATGAAACCCTATGAGACAACTGGGAAGACCATGAGGATGGAAGATGTTCCTGAGACTATGTTTGGTGGTGCTCTTCCCATTGCTTCCAAGAAGAAGAGAAAGCTGACCAAGGAAGAATATTTGTCAGAAGCTGCTGAAGAAGCTTTTGAACCCCATAAGAAGAAGGCAAAGAAATTTAAAGTTGCTACTCAAGCTGCAGAAACTGGTTGTGCTATGCCAACTATACAAGAGGAAGTTCAGTATCTGGAACCTGCTAAGGTCCTGAACAAAAGAATCAGAAGTGGCAAGAAAGTTGAACCTTCACCACCTCAACCTGCTCAACCCTCCATTCCTAAAAGGAAAAGGAAACATGTTGTTAGGAAGCTGAAGATTGCTCCTGAAGAAGATGAAGTGGAAGAAGCAATTGCGATTGTTTCAAGGAGGTTAGAAGGAAGAAAGAAGCTGATGTTGCTGCTTTGCAGAAAGCACTTCAACTGGCCAAGGAAATTGAAGTACCTGCTGAAGTTCTAGAAAAGGAATCCACACTTGAAGCGTCTCAACTGGGAATTGAATTTATAGAGAATTTGCAGCAGATGGCAGTGGCTGACGAATTGGTGAAAGTTACTGAAGGTGTTCAAGAGGAAGATGGCTGCTTAGAAACTGATGCTTCAGAAGCTCACAAAGGTAATACTGATTTTCTTCACACTGCTGAAATAGTAAATATAGAATCTAGTACGTCCTCTGACTCTATATCAACCCCAGCCTCCCTCTCAACATCCTCTTCAACCTCTTCTGATATGGATGATATTCCACTAAACAGAGTCTATAAAAATCTTAACAAACGGTTATCCCCATCATCATCCACCAAAACTCAGAAAAAGCCAGATAGTGATACCTTCGTTCCTATGTATCCTTATGTTGAAGAAAGGATACATGACATGCAACAAAGAAGGATCAATGCATGTGTAAGACTACCTGTTGATCATCCATTACAACCACCCATGATTGATCCTATTCAATTTGTTCCTGCTGATGCAGAGGGTGTAGATGATCACACAAGGTCTAAATTAGCAAACATTGATGTATCATTATCTCCTTCCAAAACAACTACCGAAACAAATGAACCATCTGTCATTCAGGGTCTGATAAACCATTATTCAGGAGAATTACCTAGTTATGAGACCAACCTAGAAAGAGCCTCTGACTTAGCTTTTGATGAAGTTATGACAGAAAGCCCCCAACAACAAACACCTAACTCAAAAATGACCTCATTAACCCATACAGATTATGTCCTTCTCTCTGAACAAATTCAACCTGAACAAACTTATCTTGAACAAGATGTTCCTAAACTATTTGTTCCTGAACTATCTGTTGCAGAACAAGATGTTCCTGAACTACCTGTTCCTGAATAAGTTATCTTTGACCAATCTCCTGCAACCAACACTATTCCTGAACCTGAACTTTCTACAAATGACCAACCATCATCCTCCAACCTAGCTCTTCAAACCTGTACTCCTCCTAGACCTAAAAATATCCCTTCTCCACCCACATTGTTTCTAGGTTCTACTATTTTGGCAAATGTGTGTGAGAATATATTCAGGAGCTGAACAAGTTGATTGAAGCAAGAAACAACTTGGTTCATGAAGACAACTATCAGAAGCAATGGAGGAGACTGATAGAAAGGGTAGACTTTGTCTTGTCTGAACTTCAAAGGTCTTCATTTGATACTCAAGACACTACTCAGAACAACCTTTAGGATTGGTTGAGTGGAATTGTGAATGATATGCAAGAAGTAGCAGTCACCAGAACTCTTGTGAAGACTCCCCTATGCTTAACAGGAAGAGATGTTGGTGATGTTATTCCCAGCTGTGTTCATCCAAAGGAACTGAATCTGGACTGGTTGAACAAGATTAACTTCAAGTCAGCCTCTACAGATCTGAAACTACTGCAAAGAAATACAGTTCTGGAAAGGGAAAACAGACAGCTAAGGAAAGAGCTTCTGGATCAAAAATTGCTGCTACTTGAGTACAAGACTTCCACTGAAACCAAATTAGAAGAAGCCAAGTTAAGAGAAGAAAATTTTCTTAAAAGCAATGAGGAATTCAAGAAGGAAATGAAGCAACAACAGGAAGAAACCAACAAGTTACTTAAACAGATGATGGAGATGTTCCAAAATCAAGCCAAACCTTAGTTGCACACCTTTTTTTTAGCTTGATTAGGAATGTCTATGTTTGTTTTAGTCTACTTCTGATCTGATATTGTTTCTTCTTATCTATATTTTGCTTCTGAACAAGTTTATGCGCTTCTGAACAGTTCTTACTTCTGAACTAATATGCGTGCCTGTGATCTAAAATTTTTGTTTTTCAGAATTTCTCACTATGTTTTTCTCATCTCTTTCTTTTTGTCTTTATTTTTATACTTTTTGTTGATGACAAAAGGGGGAGTAGATGTATAATATTTATAGGCTCTGAGCCCCATTAATTTAACTCCAAACAATTTAAATTAATAGGACCTTCCTCTTATCTCTAAGTCTATTTAATGTGAGATTAATTCTGAGCGTTATTTCGAAAGAACAATTTGTTGTAACAAAATGTGTTTAACATTACCCTTAAAAGTTTTGAGTGATAACAAAGTATTAAAAAAATTGTTAATTGGATATGTTAATATTTGTTCAAGTGTACAGGACCATAAACAAAATTTTTGAGACCATTTATAGGTTCTGAATGAACAAAAGAGAGCAAAGAATTGAACAAAAGGAAGCTTAAAAGCGTCTGAAGAAGAACTGCTCCTAAACTTAGAAGTGCTCCTGAAGACATAGCGCTCCTGAAGTGATGACGTCATCAGAAGCAAGTTCATCAGAAGTTGTATATCACCATAAGCTCAAGTTCATAAGGTGATGCAAACTTGAAGATTCAAAAGTTGTTCAATGGATTGGATGTCGTATTTACATTGCGAAAGAGTGGAAAAGAGTAACAACGGCTAACTCAAAGGGATTCAAAAGCATTGGCTGCTTATTTCTTTTTGAAGCGTTGACATAGTAGAAAATGTACGAACTGTACAACCACTATCTCTACTACCCAGAGTTTGTCTCTACTACAAGACAAGGATAACAACTCTGCCTGCAACGATGTTCCTTCATACATGGAATGGATTTGAAATTTCTCCTTCATAGGACAATAAACATGTCAGGCAAAGAATCATTGGTGATTGATCAAAGCTTCAAACGACTCTTTTTGGATGCGCTGGCAACTCAACGTTCATTTTCACACCTCTATATAAAGGAGTGAAGACTTGAAGAACAACAAGATTCTACAATAATTTAAAAGCGCCAAAACTCTGTCAAAATTGTTCAGCATCCAAAAGTTCACTTAGAATTTCTTTTTCAAAGTTCATATCTTAGAAATTCTAAAGTATCAAAGAGTCTGTATCTAATTTATATTGTGAGCAACTCTGATTGTATATCAAGTGTTCAAGTGTCAAACATTTTTCTTGTAATTCTGTTTGACTCTTGCTTGTGTGCTTGAGCATTAGAAGTCTCTTGATTGTGTTCTTGAGCATTGGAAGTCTCTTGCAATTGTGCTTGAGCATTTGTAATCAGATATTACATTTTAGTGAACTCTCCTTGGAAATGCAAGGAGGACAGGACTACTTCTGGTTTGTGGAAGGAAACTGTATAAATTGTTTTGGGTCTTTCTTCTCACTCTCTCTGATTTTATCCGCTGCATCTTGGTTCTGAACATCACTTCATAAGCTGTTCTTAACTGCTTCTGGTCTGTGTGTTCTAACTTAGAGAAAACGAAGAAAAAGCTAACACAATTCAACCCCCCCCCCCCCTTTCTTGTGTTTTTCTCACCTTCTATTGGTATCTAGAGCCTTGGTTCTGTTGATAACACCTAACAATGTAACAATCCAAGATCTGAGAAAAACAAGTCTGTTGAATCATCTGTTTCTGTTTCTGGTGGTAATCATAATGATGTACCTTATGATTACAATGACAAGAAAGCTGACTCAGGAAAGGTTCCTAAGTTCAATGGAGATCCTGAAGAGTTCTCATTTTGGAAAACCAACTTCTATAGTTATATCATGGGTTTAGCTGAAGAACTTTGGGATATTCTTGAAGATGGAGTTGGTGACTTGGATCTTGATGAAGAAGGAGCTATTGTGGATTGAAAGAAACATACTCCTGCTCAGAAGAGGATGTACAAGAAGCATCACAAGATCAGAGGCTCACTTGTCACTGCTATACCTTGTGCAGAGTACATGAAAATGAGTGACAAATCTACTGCTAAAGCTATGTTTGCTTCACTTTGTGCAGACTATGAAGGTAGCAAGAAAGTGAGAGAAGCCAAAGCACTTATGCTAGTTCATCAATATGAGCTGTTCAAGATGAAGGATGATGAAAGTATTGAGGATATGTACTCAAGATTTCAGACCCTAGTCTCTGGACTGCAAATATTGAAGAAGAGCTATGTTGCTTCTGATCATGTCAGCAAGATACTCAGAAGTCTGCCTGCTAGATGGAGACCTAAGGTGACTGCTATTGAAGAAGCTAAAGATTTAAACACTTTAAGTCTTAAAAATCTTGTTAACTTTCTCAAAGTTCATGAGTTAAGTCTTAATGAACATGAGTCTGCTAAGAAGAGTAAATCTATAGCTTTACCATCTAAAGGGAGGTCATCAAAAGCACTTAAAGTCATAGAATCTGAAGAAGAATCACCTGATGGAGATTTTGATGAAGATCCTGCTGAAATGATGGCTATGCTCTCCAACAGACTTCAGTACCTGGCTAAGAAGAACAAGAAGTTCTTGAGTAGAAGGAGTGGTAACAGAAGCTTCAAGAAATAAGATCAGAAGGGTTGCTTCAATTGCAAGAAGCCTGGACATTTCATTGCTGATTGCCCTGATCTTCAGAAGGAGAAATCAAAAGACTAGTCAAAGAGGTTAACTTTCAAGTCTAACAAGATCAAGAAGCAGATTAAGCAGAGTTTGATGGCTAGCTGGGAAAATTTGGATAGTGAATCTGAATCTAACAAAGATGATTCTGATGAAGCTGCAAAGATAGTTGTCGGATTAATAGCTACAACAACTTCAGAAGCTGAAACAGAATCAAATTCAGAAGAAGAAAATGAGGTATATTCCAAAATTCCTAGAGAAGAACTTATAGAGCCAGTTAAAGAGCTCCTCACACATTTTGAACTGAGAACCAATGAGTTGAAAGACTTAAAAGAAAAATATGTTGTTTTGATGAAGCAACAAGATTCAACTCTATTGGATCTGAAAGCTTCTGTAGAAGGACTTAGAGGCTTTGACTTCATTTGTAAAACCTATGAAGACAAGCTCAAGTTCTTATGTCAGAAGCTACGAGAGAAGTGTGATCGAAAGTCTTTAAGTAACCCTGAAATTTCTCTTGAAGACTTCATTATGTCTGGTATTGACAGAAGCAGAGTTGCTTCTATGATTTATAGCATTTACAAGAACAATGGCAAAGGATTGGATTCTCAGAAGCAAAATCTAATGAAACCAATCTCAAAGCATATTATGAATGCATTAAGGAAGGATTGAAAACCTTCTTTGTACCTGAAGGTTTTAAAATGGAAACTGTTGTTCAATCAGAACCTGAAGCTTCCAGCTCTAAGGCTAAGATTACCTCAAAGCCAAAGAACTTCAAGCCTAAGGTTGTGATAAATTCTGAGTCTAAGACCTCAAAGATTAAGATTCTAAAGAGATCAGAACCTGTTCCTCAGAGTCTGATGAAGTCATAATCTAATGTCTTAAAGTCTAAGGTTCAGAAGGACAAAACAGTTGCTGCTTCTGAAGTATCAAAACCAAAAGGTGTAACACCCCGTTTTCCCAACGTAAAAATTTCTTTAAATAAATCAGAGTTAATCACATAACGGAGTATCACATATCACATAAATCTCATATATGAGTAAATAACAATTTATTCTTCATTAAAACATCTCAAACATTGCAGCGGAATCATAAAAAGTCTTGGCACGCATGCCTCATCAAACATCTCAGAATGTTCATCTAAAATTAGTCTTATGAAATCATAAATGACATGCAAGGAATAGAAAAGCATTTGACAAGATTCCCCATCCCGATACATATCAGAGCACCTAAGACTCAACCGAGGAAAGTCCTCACACGCCTACACCTAATCTTGATTACTTGCAAGTTACTCATACGAAGAGCAACATTTTCAAGCAGAAGGGGTGAGATTCACAAAACAATATTACTAAGCATGTAATTCAACAATTACAATTAACAATCAAGCATCATCAATATAGCATAACAACAACATAGCATATCATCAATGCAATACATTCTTCACAAGTATAATCAAACACTTCGTCACATTTCAAGTATAGCAAACATCTTAAACTTCATCAAATTCATCATGTTAAACAACAAAGGCATTCATATTTAATTCATCAAAGCACATCACTAACGACTCAACTTCTTAGACAACTCGACACGACTATGCAACTTCAACTTCTTATTCATCTTAGACATCTTATATGCATGTGGTACCAATCCAGGGCATGAGCCCTCGTCGCTTTGAGCATAAATATACTCCCAGGGCATAAGCCCTCGTCGCTATTGAGCAAAAGCTCCAGGGCATGAGCCCTCGTCGCTGTTGAGTAAAAACTCCAGGGCATAAGCCCTCATCTCTGAATGAGTATGCATGAGACTCAATCTCTTACGTCTTAGACATCACGACACATCTTATATGACTCCAACAAATTGGACAACTTCTCACATAATAAACTGACTCATGCAACTTAATTAAATAATAACAGCAAAATGGCAGCAACCATTATCACAAGATATAATATTATCAATGCTAACATCATCTCAAACATCACATAAACTTAACATATATTTCACGTAATGCATGTATGAATCACAATTCAATAGCAACATTAAATCCTCACATAACATCCTTACAGATCATCAATTATATTATAGTTATCTTCCATTCCTACCCAAGGGTCAACTCTCAAAGTCTCGTGCGAAACAGATCGCAAACAATGGAAACGTGACATTCTGTCAAAGCATAGCTCGTTGTGGCGAGTGGGATTGCTCGCCTCGTGAGTGATTACGGGTGTCCCTCGCTATGGCGAGTGGGATTGCTCGCCTCGCGAGAGTCCAGGGTTTACTCGATGTGGCGAGTTGGGTTGCTCGCCTCGCGAGCGATGAACGTCTACTCGCCGTGGCGAGTTGCTTCAAAGTCCCAAAGTCCCACCATGTTTATCTCACCCAAAGTCCCAAATCCCACCACGTTTAGCCTCAAAACTATCCGAAACATTAGCACTATGATTATTCTAGGTTCTGTGCATAGTTTTTACATCGATTACACAAGTTTACATCACCTAATCATCAAATTCTTCACCTTTTAACCTAATTCATAATTCTCAAAAACTCTTCCTACACCTTGTTATAGATGAATTACAGGTTAATAATATTGAATGCTAGGCTCACCCTTACCTTAGTTTTGCAGATTGCAGCCTCTCTTGGTCTCTTCTCTCTTCTAGCCTCTTTCTTCCTTTTTCTCCAAAAATTATTTCACGTACTGAAGGTTTCTTAACCTAATTTCTCTTATTTATACTCCCAACAAATCTTATCTTATTTACTCTTTCTCCCACATAACTCTCTAAAATCTCAAAACTACCCCACATCTCTATATTTATTTTATTTTCAAATCTTATTTTATTAAACAATAAAATAAGTCACCACACCACATAAATCACATAAATCTTAATCTCCACATCTCTTAAAATATATATATATATAAATATATCTAGACTCCTCAAATAAATCAAATAATTAAATAATTAAAATAATCTAAAGTGGGCATTACTAAAGGTGATAAACCCAAGGCAATGATTAATTAGAAGCTACCTAAATAACACCTCAAGGTACATGAAATGGTGAGTAGAACTTCCAGCACTAACCCCAAAGGACCCATAAAACAATGGGTACCTAAATCTGAAATTGTCAATGCTGCAGATATGTCGAAAAGCAAAGCAAAAGCAAAAGTCATGGTACCTGGGCAGCGGTTGCTCAAGGCACATGACAAGAGAGAAGTCAATGTTCCTCTCCCTCACAATGAAAGAAGGAGGAAATGTAAAGTTTGGAGGCAACCAGTCTAGGAAGATAATTGGTACGGGAACTATTGGTAATTCTTCTATCTCAATCAATAATGTGTGGTTGGTAGATGGAATTGAACATAACCTATTGAGTATCAGTCCATTTTGTGACAATGGTTATGATGTGATGTTTGAAAAGACCAACTGCACTATGTAACGCCCTAGTTGTCATTTTATTGTTTTTGGTTGATTTTAAGTATGTTATATGATTTTAAATAATTTATGTGATTATTTGATGAGTTGTTATTTTATTATTTAGTTATTTTTATTATTTAATAGAAATAAGTAAGAAAATAATATTTATTGGTGTTTTGGGGGTTAATGAGAATTAATAGAGTTTAAGGGAGTTAAGTGAAATGAAAAGGGGAGGTTATGTTTTGGTGAGAATAGGAAAAGGCAAGGCAGAAACATTTCACGTGGAATAGAAAGAAAAAGAAGAGTTTTTGAGAGATAGAAGAGAAAACCTAGAAGAGGCAAAGAGAGGAGGAAGAGGGAGCTTGATTGCTGTAGATTTTTGTTCATCTTAATCCAGGTAAAGGTGAGATTATTATACAATAATATAGGTTATATTTCTGATTCTGATTCAACATGGGTTTTGGTAGAATTTTGGGGAAAATAGTGAATGTGATGATTTGGGATGAAAAGAATAAAAGTTATAGAGATTATGTTAGTTGTGTTTAATTCATCCTTTAGATGTCATAATATAATGATGGGATCATAATTTGGGGAGAATTAGGTTAATAGAGAAAAATTGAGAGAATGAAGGTTAGGTTTTTGAAGAATATGAACAATTGTTGAGAAACAAGATGAATTGCTGTTTGATGTTGTTGTTTTGTGTACTTTGTTGTGCATTGTTGCATAGTGAACCCATAAACATCTGTTAGAACACGTTTTGGGTAAACAGGGGTTGAAAATTGGGTTTTGGTTGAGATAGGGTTTGAAAACCCGTAGAGCTTTGTCATACCCAGATGATCGCACGCTCAAGCGTCCACTTGCACGCTCAAGAGAGCATTCAAACTTGTGCCCAGATTTTGAAACTGATCGCACGCTCAAGCGAGTTTCAAGCGAGCCCCAAGCGTGCACTTTCCCAACTTTCGTCATTTCGCACGCTCAAGCGTGCACTTGCACGCTCAAGCGTGCTGGGTCTTGTACAACATTCCCTGTTTTGCGTTCTTGCATCTTTTTCTCACATTTCTGTTTTGAATTGGCTTTTGATGTAAACATGAAAGTTGTAGACAATTGAGTTATCCTTCCAATGGATTTGGATTGACTTGGAAATGTTTTATGGATTTCGAATTATGATGAAAATACTCCAAGTGGGTCTTGAGGAAAACTTTAAGAAAACTTAGCATAACTTATTCCAAGTTTGTCCAAAACCTATGGTTAGTTCCCAAATTTCAAACTTAAGTATGAGAGGTTAAATTGAGGTGTTTTATGAGTATTTAACTTATAAATAAATATAATAATGTATGCTATATTGATGATTTCCGGTGTTGTTGTCATTGTGTCGTTGTTGTCCAAGTTGAGGAGTGTGTCATAAATGATTTAGGCACAGTTGTCGTTGTCATTATTGTTGTCGGTGTAGTCGAGTTGTATGTTGATATACACAATTGGAGTCTGTTGCATAGTCTAAAAGCGGTGAGGACTTCGGTCCTGGAATGCTCGTCATTCAAAAGCGGTGAGGGCCTCGGTCCTGGAATGCATTGTCATTCAAAGCGGTGATATCTTATGCTCTGGAACGCCTTGACGTTCAAAAGCGATGAGGACTATTGTCCTGGAATGTTTAGCATTCAAACGTGTTAGTATGGTACCACATGCATAGTACATGAGTCGTTGTTGTCTTTGTCGGTGGACATTATCGTTGTCGTTGTTGTCGGTGTCGGTGGTTGTTGCATATGTCGGTGGGCATTGTATATGTCTTTGTTGTCGTTGTTGTCGTTGTCGGTGGACATTATTGTTGTTGTTGTTGGATGATATTTAAATGTTGGTTAAACTGTTGAATTTGTTATATATATATATATATATATACGATATGATGATGCCATTACAAAGTTGAATTAATTGATGAAATATTTATCTATTATTTTTGTATGAGAATCTCACCCCTTCTGCTTGAAAATGTTGCCTCTTTACGTGGGTAACTTGCAGGTGATCAAGATTAGTAGAAGTTTAGCTGTTGTGAGAAGACTCCTCACATTGTGTCGTAGGGCTCTGATACGTAACGGGATGGGGATATAACATGTTGAATTATTGTCATTGCTTTATGTATCAATGTTGACCTTTATGTTGTTTTAGTATTGAAGGAGAATTTGTTAAGGCCTTTGTGCCAAGATATTATTGGATTATGTTGATGTTGACGATGTTGAATTAATGAAAGAATTTTCCGCTGCAGTTTTTATGAGATTAATTGTTGTTGAAATAAATAGTACATTTTCTATTTATGAATTTATGAAAAGCAGTGTAATACTCCGTTTGTGATTTACTCTGAATTATTTATATATTAATATTACGATGTTAGGTGAACGGGGTGTTACACACTGTAATCAACAAAGATAACAAGTCCATAGTGTTCAAAGGAAAGAGAGTAGAAAATGTCTACAAAATCAATTTTTCTGAACTAGTTGATCAGAAGGTAATTTGCCTACTGTCAATGAATGATAAGAAGTGGGTGTGGCCCAGAAGGTTGGGACATGCTAACTGGAGGTTAATCTCTAAGCTTAGTAAGTTACAACTTGTCAAAGGCCTGCCTAACATTGACTATCATTCAGATGCACTTTGTGGTGCATGCCAAAGAGGAAAAATTGTGAAATCTTCTTTTAAAGCTAAAGACATTGTCTCAACCTCAAGACCTTTAGAACTGCTTCATATTGATTTATTTGGACCAGTTAACACTACATCTTTATATGGAAGCAAGTATGGACTAGTCATTGTTGATGATTACAGTAGATGGACTTAGGTAAAGTTCTTGAAAAATAAAGATTGTTCATATGACGTATTCAGTAACTTCTGCACTCAAATACAATCTGAAAACGAAATGAAAATTTTGAAAATCAGAAGTGATCATGGTGGAGAATTTGAAAATGAGCCATTTGAAACTTTTTGTGAAAAACATGGAATTGTCCATGAATTCTCTTCTCCTATAACTCCACAACAAAATGGGGTTGTAGAGAGAAAGAATAGAACCTTACAAGAAATGGCTAGAACCATGATTCATGAAAACAATTTAGCAAAACATTTCTAGGCAGAAGCAGTGAATACAACATGCTATGTTCAAAATAGGATCTACATCAGACCTATATTGGAGAAAACAGCATATGAACTCTTTAAAGGAAGAAGACCCAATATATCTTACTTTCATCAATTTGGATGTACATGTTACATTCTAAATAACAAGCTCTACCTAAAGAAATTTGATGCCAAGGCCCAAAGAGGAATCTTTTTAGGTTACTCTAAAATGTCAAAGGCATACAGAGTATATAATTCAGAGACACTCTGTGTTGAAGAATCTATGCACGTTAAATTTGATGACAAAGAGCCTAAAAATGAAACTCCAGAGCAAGATGAAAGTTGTGCAGATATACAGGTTACTGAAGATACTCCAAAACCTGATCAGACTAGTGATTCTGAAGTTAGTCCAGAAGCTGAACCAACTTCAGAAGCTGAACCCACATCAGAAGCTCAAGAAGAAGTAGCTTCTGATAAAGCTCAAGATGGCTCTCAGCAAGCAAATCAATCCAAGAGTACGTTCAAGCACAAGTCTTCACATCCTGAGGATCAAATCATTGGAAACAAAGATAGTCCTAGAAGAACAAGATCATACTTCAGACAAGAAGAGTCTATGATAGGATTGTCATCAATGATTGAACCTACTACAGTTGATGAAGCACTTTCAGATGATGGATGGATAATGGCTATGCAAGAAGAGCTTAATCAATTTCAAAGAAATGATGTGTGGGATCTGGTACCCAAACCACCTCAGAAGAACATTATCAAAACAAAATGGGTATTCAGAAACAAGTTGAATGAACAAGGTGAAGTAACTAGAAACAAAGCTAGACTTGTTGCACAAGGTTACAATCAACAAGAAGGCATTGATTACACTGAAACATTTGCCCTAGTTGCAAGATTGGAAGCAATCAGGTTACTTCTATCCTATGCAGTTAATCATGGCATAATATTATATCAAATGGATGTCAAGAGTGCATATCTTAATGGTGTCATAGAAGAAGAAGTGTATGTCAAATAACCTCCTTGAGGATCTTAAGTATCCTGACCATGTTTACAAGCTTAAGAAATTACTATATGGCTTAAAACAATCCCCAGAGCTTAGTATGATAGGCTAAGTACTTTCTTGATTAAAAATGATTTTAAAAGAGGTCAAGTTGACACAACAATCTTTAGAAGAACCCTTGAGAAAGACATTCTTGTTGTGCAGATATATGTTGATGATATAATATTTGGTTCTACTAATGCATCTCTTTGCAAGAAATTTTCTAAGTTAATGCAGGATGAATTTGAAATGAGCATGATGGGAGAATTGAAGTTCTTCCTGGGCATTCAAATCAATCAATGTAAAGATGGAGTGTATGTTCATCAAGCAAAATACACCAAGGAGCTTCTAAAGAAGTTCAAGCTTGAAGATTGTAAACTGATGAACACTCCAATGCATCCAACATGCACGTTAAGCAAAGAAGATAATGAATCAAAGGTAGATCAGAAACTGTATAGAGGTATGATTGGTTCTTTGTTATACCTCACTGCATCCAGGCCAGATATTTTATTCAGTGTATGCTTATGTGCAAGATTCTAGTCAGATCCTAGGGAATCTCATTTAACGTTAAAAGAATCTTTAGGTATCTGAAAGGAACAACTAATCTTGGACTCCTTTATAGGAAATTGTAACGCCCTCTTTAATCATTTAATTATTTTATAGAGTTTAGAGTCCACTTTGATGATTTATGTGATTTTATACGATTATGTGATGTGTTGATATTTTATTTAAATACTTATTTTATTATTTACTAGAATAAGATTTGAAAATAATATAAAGATTGAGATGTGGGGCTGTTTTGGAATTTAGAAGAGTTTAGTGAAAATAGAGAAAATAAGATAAAGTGGATTGAGGAAAAATATAAGGAGGAAACTAGGTTTAGAAAAGTTTTTACGTGAAACTGCTTTTGGAGAAAAAGGGAGAAAACAAGAGAAGAGAGAACCAAGAGGGAGAGAGACCGCCGATCATCAATACTAAGGTAAGGGTGGGGTTTCACTTCTCTAATTAAGGGCTTAATTCTTCATGTTTGATTAGTGGTTCATGAGAAAATAGGTAGAAATGAGTTTAGGGTTTAATTTGTGAATTCCCATGAAAACTGATGAATTGTGTGTTGTTACTGTTAATTTTAATGTATGGAATGCTGCTTGATTATTCTGTAATGATTGGTGTCAGAATTGTTGAGAATGATAGAGTTTAGAAAGAATAGGGTTGTTGGTAAAAAGAATAATTGCTGTGTTTTGTGTTGTATTAAGTTAGGTTATGTAAGAGTGAACTATAGGGTCAAGTTTGGTGAAAATCGGAGTTAAAACGAAGTTTTTGGGTGGAGAATGTCACTTTTCCCGAGAACTGCACAGTGACAGCATCTCCTGTTTCATGTTCTTGCGCCTTTTTCACACATTTCTGTTTTGAACTGGGTTTTGGTGTAAACATGAAAGTTGTAGATAATTGTGTTAGATTTTTAATGGATTTGGTTTGACTTCAAAATCATTCTTAGAACTTAAGTTATGGTCAAAATACTACACGTAGGTCACAGTAATTTTCATGAGATTTCAGCACAACTTTTCGCTTCCACTTCTGTACCTAAATTTGAAATAAAAACTGGTACTGATAGGTATAGAATTTGTCTTAGGTGTAAACACAAAAGTTGTAGAAAAAAATGTTATCTTTCTAATGGCTTTGGTTGGACTTCAAAATCATTCTTAGAACTTAAGTTATCGTCAAATTACTACACGTAGGTCATAGTGAAATTTCAGTTTCTGTACCTGAATTTGAAATAAAAACTGGTATTGATCGGTACAGAATTGGCCTTAGTTGTAAACGCGAAAGTTGTAGATAGTTGAATTGTATTTCCAATGGCGTTGGTTTGACACAAAAACACCTTGCGAATAATTTTATATGAATTTATGAAGTTATGTGACGAATTAAGAGTATTATATCATGAGCTTACCTTTAATTGTATTAGGACTGTTAGGACTGAACTTGTTGTCAAGATGTCATAGGGTTATAGAAAAATCAATAAGTAGAAACTAGTATAGCTATAAACACGAGGGTTTAATGTGCATTGTTTAGTGAAGTTAATTGATGATTTAGAGTTGGAATTATGTGACAGATTTATATATTGTGAAAGATGTTCATATGAAGTTGTAATGGTTATACTGGGTGATTATTGTTGATGTTGACTTGCTGCATATTATTTAATGGTGCTGCCTTGCTGTCGTGATTAGGATGTTAATGTTGGTCTAAGTTGTTTAAATTGTAAGATGTTGATCCAAATTATTGGAGTCATATGAGATGTCTAAGTTGTTTAAGTTGTAAGACGTTGAGTCCATGCATACTCATTTAAGTTGAGGGCTTGATGCCCTGTAATGTATATTTATACATATTATGTTGAGGGCTTGATGCCCTGTAAGTTGAGGGCTTGATGCCCTGTGAGCCTATTTACGCTTATACGTTGAGGGCTTGATGCCCTGTAAGTTGAGGGTTTGATGCCCTGTGAGCCTATTTACGCTTATACATTGATGGCTTGATGCCCTGGTTGGTACCACTTGCATGATTAAGAGGTCGTAGTTGCATTTTGTCGAGATGGTCTAAGATGAATAAGAAGTCTAAGTTGCATTGTTAAGTTGAAGTTGTGTCGTTGTTATTTAACCTTGAGTTGTTGATGAAACTTTATATGAAGGACTATTATTAGTTAATGACGATGTCTATGATGATAAGTGAAGTAGTAAATGAATAATTATGTGAGATAACATTATTAAATGAAGCTGAATTAAGTTGTTAAATGCATTTTGTTTGTATTATATGCTTATTATTATTGAATGTGAAATCTCACCCCTTCTGTTGGAATTGCCGCCTTGTGGGCAAGTGCAGGTAACCAAGATTAGGTGCAGTCGTGTGAGGCTTCCCTCGGTTGTGTCTAGGTGCTCTGATACGTAACGGGATGGGGAACCTTTGATTATGTTTTCTCTGTTCCTTGCGTATTCTTTTATTTTGACTTTCATGATTATGATTATGTTGAGAATTTTCTGAGACGTTGATGAGGCCTGCGTGCCAGAAACTTTTGTGATGATTTTAATGATTTCCGCTGCAATGTTTGAATATTTTTAAATGACCATTTTCCTGAAGGAATAAATTATTATTTATCCATTACTTGAGATGTTTTAAAGAATGTGACGCTCTGTTATGTGTTCACTCTGATTATTTATTTTAAAGAAATTTTTTTATGCTGGGAAAACGGGGTGTTACAAAAATCCTTAGATTATAAATTGATTGGATTATGTGATGTTGATTATGCTGGTGACAGGATTGAAAGAAAATCAACCAGTGGTAACTGTCAGTTCCTGGGAGAGAATCGAATATCCTGGGCTAGCAAAAGACAAGCAACTATTGCAATGTCAACAGCAGAAGCATAATACATTTCAGCTGCAAGTTGTTGTACACAACTACTCTGGATGAAACATCAGTTGGAAGACTATCACATTAGTGCTAACAGTATTCCCATCTTTTGTGATAAAACTGCTGTTATTTGTTTGTCAAAGAATCTAATTCTACATTCTAGAGCCAAGCATATTGAAATCAAACACCATTTTATTAGAGACTATGTTCAAAAAGGGGTTCTGGATATTCAATTCATTGATACTGAACATCAATGGGCTGATATATTCACTAAACCTTTAACTGTTGAAAGATTTGATTTTATAAAGAAAAATTTGAACATGCATTTTGTGTCTGATTGAAATTGCTTGCTCCTGAACAAGAAGTTAGGTTCTGAAGTAACTTCAGAAGCTATGGTCCATCAGAAGCTCTTAACTGAGAGTCTGTCGAAAATGTGCTTCTGAAGATGACGTCAGCATCTGAACTTCTGTAACACCCCGTTTCCCAAAACGACGAAATACTAATAATAATATAAATAATAATCAGAGTTATTCAACATACAACGGAGTATTACACCACTTTCAAAATTATTTAAATAGAATATAAAACTATTCAAATATCAACAAATCATCTTATAAAATTCTGCAGCGGAAAATCTTTAATTTATATCATCATCGTTAAACATCTACAACAAAATCCTTGGCTCAAAGGCCTCAACAATTTAAACATCATCCAATAATTAAATATCCAGCAACATGTTCTTCAAAAGAAATGATACATAAAGGAATGCAAGAAAGACAGCGATTCCCCATCCCTGTTACGTATCAGAGCCCTAGACACAAGAGCCAACAACACTAGTCTTCGTTACCTGCACTTGCCCACAAGGCGGCAATTCCAGCAGAAGGGGTGAGTTCACAAATCAAGAGTAATATATATAGATATATGAATCATCAAAGTAAATTGAAAACAACAACAAATAATAACAATCAGCAGCAACATTATCAACGTTATCATCTCAACATTATAATTTTGATTCATCTTTGATTAACATCAACAACAACAACCCTTGTGGCGACATCTCACCAACAACAACTCCAACAAGACAACTCACACCAACAACAACTATGCAAGACCTCAACTACTAATGCAAAATGCATGTGGTACCATACTACGCGCGTTGAATGCTAAGCATTCCAGGGCAATAAGCCCCCAACAATTTGGATGGTTAAAGCATCCCAGGGCAATAAGCCCCCAACAGGTGAACGATGAAGCGTTCCAGGGCAATAAGCCCCCAACAGGTGAATGATAAACATTCCAGGGCAATAAGCCCCCAACAAATGCATATGAGTATGAATGACTCTATGGTGTATATCTGCATACAACCCAACAACATCTAATGGTGCATATCAGCATGCAACCAACAACAACTACTTAGAACATCAACTAATGTGTCTAACAACTAAGACACCCTCCCCAACTGGATAACACCACTAAACATCATCAAAGCAACTCAAGTTTGGCAAAATATAATTATTTCCATGTAAACATACATTAATCCATCTTAACCATCTTCATATACAAGTTTTACCATCTAAACAATTCTAAATAAATCCAACAAACAAGTTAGGAAGCATAGGTTTGGGTTTGGAACACTTTGAAAAATTACACAAAATGGTCGCACAGGACCCAGCTCGCTTAAGCGAGCAGCTTCTCGCTTGAGCGAACAAAAAGACGTAAGTTAGAGTTTGGTTCGCTTACAGCTCGCTTCTGGTTCGCTTAAGCGAACAGGCTATTTTCAAAATTCTGGGCAAAATCTGGCGTCTCTCGCTTAAGCGACGGGAATTTCGCTTAAGCGACGCAAATGACGAAAGTTGGAATTTCGCTCGCTTAGCGTTCGCTTGGCTCACGCTTGAGCGAACGGGCAAAATTCTGAACTGGGCACAAAAAGGTATCGCTCGCTTGAGCGACGGCTGGCTCGCTTGAGCGAGTGTTCATCTGGGCAGAATTTCAAACTACGATTTTCTAAACCCTAAATCATCCAAAAACCCAATTTTGATCCCCCAATCACCCAAAATGAATTAGAACAATGTTTATGGGTTCACTACACATCAAACAACATAAACATCTCATAGAAACATCATCAATCATACATAATTCATCAACAATGGCATTTTTCATATTTCTTAAACCTAGAACAACAATCACCAATTTCAATCTATTTTCATGAAATCATATACATATACATTAACAATTGAAAAGTAAACCCACCCTTACCTTAATTCAGCAAATTCCTACAGCAAAATGATCAGGTTCTCTCTTCCTAGCTCTTCCCTCTTGGTTCTTCTCTTTTCTCCCAAAACTCTTGTTTTGTTCTTACTGTACGTACAAATTTCTTTCCTTACTGACTTTTCTATTTTTCTTTTTCCACAAAGTGTAACCCCTCCTTTTACTCTTAACTCCTCACTAACTTTCTATTAATTCTCCTTTAATTCTCATTACCCCCTTAATTCTAATAGTTACTATATTTCTCCTATTTTCATAAATAATAAAAATCATACAAATAATTATATAACATATAAACACACCACATATTACACCAATTACATTCTTTTACATAAAGTCATATAAATCAAATGGCAACACTACAATTCACATAACTCACATAAATTATATAAAATACATAAAACATATTAAAATCAACCAAAAATAGTAAAATGACAACTAAAAATAACAAAATAGAAATCTAGGGCGTTACAACTCTCCCCAACTTAGAGAATTTCGTCCTCGAAATATTACCTCAAGCAACAAACAACTCAGGATAGGATTCTTGCATCTTACTCTCCAACTCCCAAGTCAAACTTTCACCAGTCACACCACCCCAAACAACCCTCACCAAAGGTATTTCCTTGCCTCTCAACTGCTTCACCTTGCGATCCTCAATCCTCAAAGGTAAAGTCTCAACGGTAAGGTTATCCCTAACTTGCATATCATCTCTAGGAATAACATGCGAAGGATCTGCTACATACTTCCTCAGCTGCGACACATGAAACACATCATGCAAGTTCGAAAGATGTGGTGGCAACCCAATCCGATATGCCACGGTTCCAACCCTCTCGGAAATCTGATAAGGACCAATGAACTTTGGAGTCAACTTCCTAGACTTCAATGCACGTCCTACACCCGTCAAAGGAGTAACCCTCAAAAACACATGATCACCCTCCTGAAACTCAAGGGCTTTTCTTCGCTTGTCATGGTAACTCTTCTGACGATCTTGCGATGCTTTCATCTTTTCTCTTATCATCTTGACCTTCTCTGTAGTCTGTTGAACCAACTCTGGTCCCAACACCACACTTTCACCCGACTCAAACCAACACAAAGGAGTTCTGCACCTCCGACCATACAAAGCTTCGAACGGTGCCATACCAATACTCGAATGGTAACTATTGTTATAGGTGAACTCTATCAACGGTAAGTGGCTGTCCCAAGCTCCACCTTGCTCGAGTACACACACTCTCAACAAATCCTCCAAGGATTGGATAGTCCTCTCCGACTGACCATCTGTCTGCGGATGATAAGCCGAACTCAATCTTAACTTCGAACCCAAAGCATCCTGCAAACTCTTCCAAAACCTCGAAGTGAACCTCGGATCTCTATCCGACACAATACTTGACGGAACACCATGCAGCTTCACAATGTCCCGAATGTAAATCTCCGCCAACTGAGCTACCGGATAACTGATATTTATCGAAATAAAGTGTGCCGACTTAGTCAACCTGTCAACCACAACCCAAATGGCGTCATGCCCTCTTGGAGTATTCGGCAAACTTGTTACAAAATCCATGGAAATGCTGTCCCACTTCCACTCAGGCACATCTAAAGGAGTCAACAACCCTGCAGGCTTCTGATGTTCGACCTTAGACTTCTGGCAAGTCAAACATGCATACACAAACTGAGCAACATCTCTTTTCAATCCGGACCACCAAAACAATTTCTTTAAATCATGGTACATCTTTGTAGCTCCCGGATGAATACTCAAACTACTCTTGTGACTTTCTTCTAAAATCATCTTCTTCAAACCTTCATCATCAGGAATACAAATCCTTCCTCTAAACCTCAACACACCTTGGTTATCAACCTTGAAATCACTATCCGCATTTTGATCACTAGCAGCCATCAAATCCACAAACTTAACATCATTCTTTTGCGCCTCCTTGATACTATTCAAGAAATCATTATTAATTTTCAACATGCCCAACTTCACACTCTGAGGTGATCTTTCGCAAACGAGACTCAAGTCTCTAAACTGTTCCAGTAGCTCAAACTCTTTCACCATCATAGCCGACATATGCAACGTCTTTCTACTCAATGCATCCGCAACCACATTGGCTTTACCAGGATGGTAATTCAAACCAAAATCATAATCCTTAAGCAACTCAAGCCACCTCCTCTGCCTCATGTTCAACTCCTTCTGATCAAACAAATATTTTAAACTCTTATGATCACTAAATACTTCAAATCTGGAACCGTACAAATAGTGCCTCCAAATTTTCAACACAAACACCACGGCTGCTAACTCTAAATCATGTGTAGGATAATTCTTCTCATGGATCCTCAACTGCCTAGAAGCATACGCTACCACCTTGCCATTTTGCATCAGAACACCACCTAAGCCCAGCTTAGATGCATCACAATAAACAACAAAAGGTTCTTCTGGCTTCGGCAAAATCAAAATAGGAGCAGTCGTCAATCTTTGCTTTAACTCATTGAAACTACTCTCACATTGAGTATCCCACACAAATGCTTTTCCTTTACAAGTCAACTGCGTCAAAGGAAGTGCTAACTTCGAGAATCCTTCAATGAACCTACGATAGTAACCAGCCAAACCAAGAAAACTTCTAACCTCGGTAACTGACTTCGGTGTCCCCCACTGCGACACAGCATCAACCTTCCAAGGATCTACAACAATACCATTACCAGAAATGATGTGGCCAAGAAAACTTACTTCATTCAACCAGAACTCACATTTGGACCATACAACTTCTTTTCCTTCAGCACTTGCAATACAATCTTCAAATGCTCTGCTTCAGTCTTAGAATAAATTAAGATATCATCAATAAAGACCACCACGAACTGATCCAGATACTCATGAAAAATTCTGTTCATGTATTACATAAACACACCAGGCGCATTAGTAACACCGAAAGGCATCACCTTATATTCATAATGACCATATCGTGTCCTAAAGGCCGTCTTCTGCATATCTTCATCCTTCACCTTAATCTGATGGTATCCTGACCTCAAGTCAATCTTGCTAAAAACACGAGCACCCACTAATTGATCCATCAAGTCATCAATCCTCGGAAGTGGATACCTGTTCTTGATCGTCACTTTGTTCAACTGACGGTAATCTATACACAACCGCATGCTACCATCCTTCTTCTTGACTAACAACACCGGCGCTCCCCAAGGCGAAACACTCGGTCTTACAAACTTCTTGTCAAGTAAGTCTTCCAACTGCTTCTTCAATTCAGCTAACTCAGAAGCTGACATACGGTAAGGAGCCATCGACACAGGCTTCGTTCCCGGAACAAGATCAATTGCAAATTCGACCTCCCTCTCTGGTGGCACATCTGGAATCTCATCAGGGAAAACTTCAAGAAATTCTTTCACAACCGGCAAACCATCAATCACAGCTTGGTTCTCTACCGACACGTATGCCAACAAAGAAAACATTAAGACTCCTTCTTGTTCTAACCGCTTCATCTCTTTAGTAGATAAAAATTCTGCTCCACTCTCTTCTTCAGCAGAAGAAAATCGCACCGTCTTGCTAAAACAATTAATATGAACATGGTTATACTACAACCAGTTCTCTACACAACAACCAACAAATCAGGACAACAAAGACAGTTTAAAACTGTCACACAATACTACTAGGTTCGACACGACTCTACTAATTGGCCGGACGGACCGACCTGCTCTGATACCAATTATAACACCCCGTTTCCCAAAACGACGAAATACTAATAATAATATAAATAATAATCAGAGTTATTCAACATACAACGGAGTATTACACCACTTTCAAAATTATTTAAATAGAATATAAAACTATTCAAATATCAACAAATCATCTTATAAAATTCTGTAGCGGAAAATCTTTAATTTATATCATCATCGTTAAACATCTACAACAAAATCCTTGGCTCAAAGGCCTCAACAATTTAAACATCATCCAATAATTAAATATCCAGCAACATGTTCTTCAAAAGAAATGATACATAAAGGAATGCAAGAAAGACAGCGATTCCCCATCCCTGTTACGTATCAGAGCCCTAGACACAAGAGCCAACAACACTAGTCTTCGTTACCTGCACTTGCCCACAAGGCGGCAATTCCAGCAGAAGGGGTGAGTTCACAAATCAAGAGTAATATATATAGATATATGAATCATCAAAGTAAATTGAAAACAACAACAAAGAATAACAATCAGCAGCAACATTATCAACGTTATCATCTCAACATTATAATTTTGATTCATCTTTGATTAACATCAACAACAACAACCCTTGTGGCGACATCTCACCAACAACAACTCCAACAAGACAACTCACACCAACAACAACTATGCAAGACCTCAACTACTAATGCAAAATGCATGTGGTACCATACTACGCGCGTTGAATGCTAAGCATTCCAGGGCAATAAGCCCCCAACAATTTGGATGGTTAAAGCATCCCAGGGCAATAAGCCCCCAACAGGTGAACGATGAAGCGTTCCAGGGCAATAAGCCCCCAACAGGTGAATGATAAACATTCCAGGGCAATAAGCCCCCAACAAATGCATATGAGTATGAATGACTCTATGGTGTATATCTGCATACAACCCAACAACATCTAATGGTGCATATCAGCATGCAACCAACAACAACTACTTAGAACATCAACTAATGTGTCTAACAACTAAGACACCCTCCCCATCTGGATAACACCACTAAACATCATCAAAGCAACTCAAGTTTGGCAAAATATAATTATTTCCATGTAAACATACATTAATCCATCTTAACCATCTTCATATACAAGTTTTACCATCTAAACAATTCTAAATAAATCCAACAAACAAGTTAGGAAGCTTAGGTTTGGGTTTGGAACACTTTGAAAAATTACACAAAATGGTCGCACAGGACCCAGCTCGCTTAAGCGAGCAGCTTCTCGCTTGAGCGAACAAAAAGACGTAAGTTAGAGTTTGGTTCGCTTACAGCTCGCTTCTGGTTCGCTTAAGCGAACAGGCTATTTTCAAAATTCTGGGCAAAATCTGGCGTCTCTCGCTTAAGCGACGGGAATTTCGCTTAAGCGACGCAAATGACGAAAGTTGGGATTTCGCTCGCTTAGCGTTCGCTTGGCTCACGCTTGAGCGAACGGGCAAAATTCTGAACTGGGCACAAAAAGGTATCGCTCGCTTGAGCGACGGCTGGCTCGCTTGAGCGAGTGTTCATCTGGGCAGAATTTCAAACTACGATTTTCTAAACCCTAAATCATCCAAAAACCCAATTTTGATCCCCCAATCACCCAAAATGAATTAGAACAATGTTTATGGGTTCACTACACATCAAACAACATAAACATCTCATAGAAACATCATCAATCATACATAATTCATCAACAATGGCATTTTTCATATTTCTTAAACCTAGAACAACAATCACCAATTTCAATCTATTTTCATGAAATCATATACATATACATTAACAATTGAAAAGTAAACCCACCCTTACCTTAATTCAGCAAATTCCTACAGCAAAATGATCAGGTTCTCTCTTCCTAGCTCTTCCCTCTTGGTTCTTCTCTTTTCTCCCAAAACTCTTGTTTTGTTCTTACTGTACGTACAAATTTCTTTCCTTACTGACTTTTCTATTTTTCTTTTTCCACAAAGTGTAACCCCTCCTTTTACTCTTAACTCCTCACTAACTTTCTATTAATTCTCCTTTAATTCTCATTACCCCCTTAATTCTAATAGTTAATATATTTCTCCTATTTTCATAAATAATAAAAATCATACAAATAATTATATAACATATAAACACACCACATATTACACCAATTACATTCTTTTACATAAAGTCATATAAATCAAATGGCAACACTACAATTCACATAACTCACATAAATTATATAAAATACATAAAACATATTAAAATCAACCAAAAATAGTAAAATGACAACTAAAAATAACAAAATAGAAATCTAGGGCGTTACAACTCTCCCCAACTTAGAGAATTTCGTCCTCGAAATATTACCTCAAGCAACAAACAACTCAGGATAGGATTCTTGCATCTTACTCTCCAACTCCCAAGTCAAACTTTCACCAGTCACACCACCCCAAACAACCCTCACCAAAGGTATTTCCTTGCCTCTCAACTGCTTCACCTTGCGATCCTCAATCCTCAAAGGTAAAGTCTCAACGGTAAGGTTATCCCTAACTTGCATATCATCTCTAGGAATAACATGCGAAGGATCTGCTACATACTTCCTCAGCTGCGACACATGAAACACATCATGCAAGTTCGAAAGATGTGGTGGCAACCCAATCCGATATGCCACGGTTCCAACCCTCTCGGAAATCTGATAAGGACCAACGAACTTTGGAGTCAACTTCCTAGACTTCAATGCACGTCCTACACCCGTCAAAGGAGTAACCCTCAAAAACACATGATCACCCTCCTGAAACTCAAGGGCTTTTCTTCGCTTGTCATGGTAACTCTTCTGACGATCTTGCGATGCTTTCATCTTTTCTCTTATCATCTTGACCTTCTCCGTAGTCTGTTGAACCAACTCTGGTCCCAACACCACACTTTCACCCGACTCAAACCAACACAAAGGAGTTCTGCACCTCCGACCATACAAAGCTTCGAACGGTGCCATACCAATACTCGAATGGTAACTATTGTTATAGGTGAACTCTATCAACGGTAAGTGGCTGTCCCAAGCTCCACCTTGCTCGAGTACACACACTCTCAACAAATCCTCCAAGGATTGGATAGTCCTCTCCGACTGACCATCTGTCTGCGGATGATAAGCCGAACTCAATCTTAACTTCGAACCCAAAGCATCCTGCAAACTCTTCCAAAACCTCGAAGTGAACCTCGGATCTCTATCCGACACAATACTTGACGGAACACCATGCAGCTTCACAATGTCCCGAATGTAAATCTCCGCCAACTGAGCTACCGGATAACTGATATTTATCGAAATAAAGTGTGCCGACTTAGTCAACCTGTCAACCACAACCCAAATGGCGTCATGCCCTCTTGGAGTATTCGGCAAACTTGTTACAAAATCCATGGAAATGCTGTCCCACTTCCACTCAGGCACATCTAAAGGAGTCAACAACCCTGCAGGCTTCTGATGTTCGACCTTAGACTTCTGGCAAGTCACATATTACACCAATTACATTCTTTTACATAAAGTCATATAAATCAAATGGCAACACTACAATTCACATAACTCACATAAATTATATAAAATACATAAAACATATTAAAATCAACCAAAAATAGTAAAATGACAACTAAAAATAACAAAATAGAAATCTAGGGCGTTACAACTTCAGTAGCTGGATTTTGCGCTTCTGAATAGTGGAAGTTAGTGGAATTACTAGAGTTACTTCTAGCAACACCTGTCCCACTTAACTAAACTGCTCATCTGAAGTTTGTCAACATGGCGTGTTTGTATTGGTGTGTAACTAAAAGGGCAATGATGATGTTTATGCTTTGAATGTACTATCCCCGCACCCCCAACTGTCATTAATGCTGTGTTTGTTTGTCCCCTCTAATTGAAATCATTTTACTCAATCACTCACACACTTCTCACTTCGCTTCCTACACTTTCAAATTTCAAATACTTTCTGCAAACAAAGCTCTCTCTTTTCCAAATCTGAAAAACACTTAGAACCCTAAAAGTTTCATCATCTTCAATCAATGGCAACTTCAAGCTCAGCCGTACAAGAAAATGTTCAAGGAACTTCATCAAATCAAGAAGCACCAGCCTATGTAATCAAAGGAAGAACAATGTCCTTAGACGAATGAAATCTAACCGATTCAAAATGGTTGTGACATTGTTGACTACTACGAAGCTCAGGACTTGGGTATCTACTTCAGCATGCTAAATGGTCCTACTTATGAAAGCCTAGTAAAGCACTTCTGGGTTAGAGCTTTAATTTATGATAAGAAAGCTGTTAAGCTTGAAGAAGATCAGAAAGTTCTCATAGATCCTTCACTAGAAGGAAAATCAAGGTAAGAAATGGGTTTGGAACCCTTTGTGGATACAGAAATTAGGTCTAGCATCATGGGAGTCCCTATCTTCATCAACCAAGAAACAGTAGCATACGTGATTGGAAGGACTTCAGAAGGGAATTTCAAGGATGGGCTAGACAACAACAAAAAGAGCCCATCGAATGAAGTGGTTAATGAAACCATGTTCAACTCAAAGAAAAAGGGATCCTACAGCAATCTCTCAATGGAGAAGAAGATGATGCTGAAGATCCAGAATGAAAATCTGCTACCAAAGGGAGGCGGTTCTGATCAACCTTCACTGGAGCACAGGGTATTTCTGCACTTCTTCCTGAAGAAAGAGAAAGCCAATGTGCCCAAATATATTTTCAAGCATATGGTGAAAGCTCTTACAGATAGCCAAACAATCAACAGGACCTAGATTCCATATGGGAGGCTCATATCAGAAATCTTTTATCAAGGAGGTCTGTTGAAAGGTCTCAGTGAAACTAGAGGTTTCACTAATGAAATGCTTGGAACCGTGACTGGAAAGATCATCAATGGAGCTACTCTGGCCAATATGAATCTGATTAAGCCAGATGTTGTAATCAAGCTGGAGTCTGACATGAAGGAATCAAGAATTTCTTCAAATTGGATGGAGGGTTTCCCACCCATTTGCAAGCAAGACCCTCTGGATGTTCAGCTTTTCTATATAGTTGATCATCTTCAGTGCACTGGTGAGGAGATCAGGTTGGATGATATCCCTGATACTATGTATGGAGGGAAGATTAAAGTGGCTAAAAGCAGGAAAACCAAGAGGAAGCCTGTTTCAGAAGCTGAGTACCTTGAAGGTGCTTCTGAACAGCCAACCAAGGGGAAGAAGGCCAGAAGGGACAGTGCTTCTGAAGGCACCACTTCTGGTGTACCATCTATTTAGGAGGAGGTAGAAGACCTTCCAGCTGACTAAGTCCTACCTGAAAGGACAAGGAGTTGAAAAGCTGCAACCACTTCCTCATCTGCACCTAAACAACCTACTATTCCTAAGAAGAAAAGGAAGCATGTGGTCAGAAAACTAAAAGAGTCCAAGTACATTGAAGCTGAAGAAGAAGCAACTGAACTTGTGACTAGAGAAGTAAGAAGAAAGAAAGTTAATGATGAAGTTGTACAAAGGGTTGTGGAACTAGCTAGTCAAATAACAGTTCCAGCCTCCAGCTTGGTGAAGGAGGATGCTGCTCAAGCTGCAAATCAAGTCATAGAAGCTGCTGCAGTAATTCAAGAGCTTGCAGCATCTGAAGCAGAGGTTATGGGGATTGTTGATACTACAGAAGCCAAGGAAGGAAATGTAGGCACCTTAGAAGCTGATGAGACTTCAAAAGCTCAAGAAAGTATGACTGATGCTTTTAATTCAAACATAGATGTTGTTGAATTAGGATCCAGTTCTGACACCCAAACCAATTCACCTTCCTCATCTTCTTCATCATCTATCTTATCATCATCTGATGAAGATGATGTTCCTTTAAGTAAGATGTACTCTTCTATAAACAAAACCCCATCCAAAACCAAAACTTCACAAAAGCCTAATGATACATTTGAACCTATGTATCCCTCTGTTCAAGAGAGGATGATAGATATGCAACAAAGATGCATAGATGCATGCAAGTATCTACCTGCAGATCATCCTTTGCAGCCATCAGTGATTGAAGCAATTCAAGTCATACCTGCTATTGCAGAAGGAGATGATCCTGTAGGGACATATCTTGCATCTGGATCAAACATATCATCAAAACCCAACTCACCAATTAACCAAAACCTTGACACTACTGAAACTTCAATTTTATCAAACCTAGAAAGCCACTATTCAGGTGAATTGCCTGAATATGTATCAAACCTACAAACAGCCTCTGACATAGCTTCTGATGAAGTTATGACCGAAAGCCCCAACATCAACAACCAAACTCACCAACAAACACTTTTGTTCCTACTTAACGTTCCTGAACTTAACGTTCCTGAACAAACAACTTCTGATATCCTTGTTCCTGAACTTAACGTTCCTGAACAAACAACTTCTGAACAAAGTGTTCCTGAACACAATGCTTCTGAACAGACTGCTTCTGTAAAGAATGCATATGAACCTACTGAACAAACTCCACCATCAATCTCAATCATTCAAGAAACTGAGCAATCCACGAATGACCAACCTTCATCCTTAAATTTGGCCATTCAACCAGTAAAACCATCAAGAACAAATGTCCCCTCTCCACCAACAATGTTTCTGGATTCAACAATATTATCTCATGTTTGTGAAAGCATCTTTCTAGAGCTAAACAGTCTCATTGAATCTAGAAATAATCTGATAAACGAGGAAAGCTATGAGAAACAGTGGATGAGACTCAAAGAAAGGGTTGACTTCATATTCTCAGAGCTTCAGAGATCTTGCTTGGATGCACAAGAGATTCCACAAGCAAAGCTTCAAGCATGGCTCAAGGGAGTTATCTCAAATCTGGATGAGTTTAAGATATTAAGGACATAGGTGAAGACTCCTCTTTGCTTGGAAGCAAGAAGTCTCATTCCATCATGCATTCATCCTAAAGACTTGAATCTGGATTGGATAACTAAGCTGAATCTTAAGGAAGCTTCTTCTGAGCTGGCTCTACTTTAGAGGAATTCACTTCTGGAGAAGGAGACTTACCAGCTAAAGAAAGAGCTTCTGGAGCAGAAGCTGATGTTCCAAGAATATAGAACAAAGACTCATGCTCAGCTGGAAGAGGCAAAGGTCAGATAAGAGAAGCTATTTAAGAGTAATGAAGAGTTTAAGAAAGAAATGATGATTCAATCTGAGAAGACTCAGAAGTTGATGGAACAGTTGATAGAGACGATGAAACATAAACAGACTGCACCCTAGATTGCACACAATTTCATGCCTGTTTTATTTTCATCTTTGCTTCTGTACTTTTTGAATGCTTCTGAACTTCTGTCTTTAATTTTACTCTGAATATGCTTCTGAATCTGTAATGCTTGAATATTGTTGGAATTTGCTTACAATTTATATTGCTCTAATCATTATATGCTCTGATTGTCTATAAATTTATTGTTTGCCCTGAACCTTTATTTTCTTTTGAAATTTTTAAAATAAAAAAAAAGGGATTTTGACTCTGAACTATCTTAAAGTTTTTCTCATCTCGTTTTTTGTTTATGTTATTTACTTTTTGTTAATGCCAAAAGGGGGGGGGGGGTAATAGATATTATTTAAAGGCTTTGAGCCCCATTAATTTAAATTCTAGGAACTTAAATTAATAGAACCACTTTCTCATTGTTGCTCTGATGATATTTTGAGATTAATTTTACGAGTTAATTTGTTTTTAATCAATTTAATTAACAAGAATAGAACTTAGAGGGAGCTTACAAACCTCACCTTAAAGTACTATTAGACTCAAGGGGAGCTTACAAACCTCATACCCTATATAGTCAAACTTGTTAATTAGATTAACAACAATTAAACATTTTTTTTTAAAATAAATACTAATATTTGTCATCATCAAAAAGGGGGAGATTGTTGGAACAAAATGTGTTTAACATTACCCATAAAAGTTTTGAGTGATAACAAAGTATTAAAAAAATTGTTAATTGGATATGCTAATATTTGTTCAAGTGTACAGGACCATAGACAAAAAATTTTAGACCATTTATGTTGGAACAAAATGTGTTTAACAATAAACCTTAAAGAGTTTTGATGATAAAAAGGTATTAAAATTTGACAATTGGTATTGCTAATATTTGTTCAAGTGTACAGGACCATAGATTAAAATTTACATCATTACAAAGGTTTTGAATGAACAAAAGAGAGCAAAGAAATTAACAAAAAGGAAGCTTAAAGCATTTGAAGAGAAGTGCTCCTAAAGTCAAGTGCTCCTGAAGTGATGACGTCATCAGATGCTGCCTCATCAGAAGCTACATTTCACCAGAAGCTAAAGTTCATCTGAACTTAGAGAATTTGAAGATTCAAAAGTTGTTTCTTGAATAGAAACTTATTTAATATTGGCAGAAGACTAGTGGAATTATGCAACGGTCATTTCAAAAGGATTTAAAGTCATTTGGTTGCAAAGATACAAGAAGCGTTGACAAAGTACCTTGTACGAACTGTACAACCACCTTCTCCACTACTCTGTTTTGTTTCTCTACTACAAGACAAGGAAAACAGCTCTGAAATACAACCACGCCAGCAACAATGTTCCTTCACAACTGGAATGGATTTGAAATTGATCCTTCATAGGACAATAACTTAATCAGGCAAAGAATCATTGGTGAAAGATCAAGCTTCAACAACGACTCTTTATTGGATGTGCTGGCACTTACAACGTTCATTTCACACCTTTATATAAATGAGTGAATACTTGAAGAACAACAAGACTCTACAACATTTTTGAAAGCGCCAAAACTCTGTCAAATTGTTCAGCATCCAAAAGTTCACTTAGAATTTCAGTTTTCAAGTTCATATCTTTGAAATTCTAAAGTCTTAAGAGTCTGTATCTGAATTGTATTGTGAACACCACTGATTGTATATCAAGTGTTCAATCTCAAACATTTTATTTGTAATTTTGTTTGATAGAAGTCTCTTGCTTGTGTGCTTGAGCATTAGAAGTCTCTTGATTGTGTTCTTGAGCATTTGAAGTCTCTTGCTTGTGTGCTTGAGCATTTGTAATCAAATATTACTTATAGTGAACTCTCCTTGGAAGTGCAAGGGGGACATGACTACTTCCGGTTTGTGGAAGGAACTGTATAAATTGCTTGTGTCTTTCTTCTTCTCTTTTCTCTCTATTTTCATTCCGCTGCACACGCTCCTGATCACCTTCTTCAGAAGCTATCCACATTGCTTCTGATCACAGTGTTCTACTGCTTTTGAGAAAACTTGGAAAAAGACTAACACAACTCAACCCCCCCCCCCCTTCTTGTGTTTTTCTCCCTTCAATTGGTATCTAGAGCCTTGGTTCTGTTGATAAACACCTAACAGTGTAACAATCCAAGATCTGAGAAAAACATGTCTACTAAATCATTTGTTTCACGTTCTGCTGGTTCTATAAGTAATCATAATGTTGTGCCATATGATTACAATGAGAAGAAAACTGACTAAGGGAAATTTAAAAAGTTTAATGGAGATCCTGAAGAGTTTTCTTGGTGGAGAACCAACTTCTACAGTTATATCATGGGCTTAGATGAAGAACTATGAGATATTCTGGAAGATGGAGTTGGTGACTTAGTCCTTGATGAAGAAGGAGCTGATGTTGATAGAAAGATTCATACTCCTGCTCACAAGAAGATGTACAAGAAACATCACAAGATCAGAGGCTTTCTTGTTTCTGCGATACCACGTTCAGAGTACATGAAGATGAGTGATAAATCTATTGGAAAGGCTATGTTTGCATCTTTATGTGCTAACTATGAAGGAAGCAAGAAAGTTATAGAAGTTAAAGCACTGATGCTTGTTCATCAGTATGAGTTGTTCAAGATGAAGGACGATGAAAGTATTGAGGATATGTACTCAAGATTTCAAACCCTAGTCTCTGGACTTCAAATACTGAAGAAAAGCTATGTTGCTTCTGATCATGTAAGCAAGATTCTCAGAAGTCTGCCTGCCAGATGGATGTAACGCTCTAAATTCTATTTTTATGATTTGTGGTGATTTTTAGTTGATTTTGGTGTGCTTGGTGTATTTTACTTGAATTTATAAATGATATATGAAATATTTGGTGTGTTATTATTTATTATAATTATTTGTAGTGTTTAGGAAAATAGGAGAAGTAATATTTATTTTAGACTTAATAGAATTAAAGGAAATTAATAGAATTTAGTGTGGGAGAGTAAAGAGTAAAAAGAAGTTATACTTTGGTTGGTGAGAGTAGGAATAGAGTAAACCAGTAAGAAAAGAGAAGGCACGTATCAGAGAAAAGAAACAGACTTTTGGGAAGAGAGAAGAGTAGAGCCAAGAACCAAGGGGAGATTGCTAGGATTGCTGTAGCTTTTGTTTAATTCATTTAATCAGGTAAGGGTGGGCTAGCAATTCATTGGTTTTATATATATATATATATGTTTTCATGATTTTGAATTGGAAATTGTTGTCTGGTTTAGGTTTTCAAAACTTGATGAAATGCCTAAAATTGTTGAATTATGTTGTTAATTGTGTTTCTATGAGTTGTTTTGGTGCCTGGAATAAGTATTGAACCTATAACTTTAATCTAAAATCATTTTGGGTGATTGGGGAATCAAAAATGGGATTTTTGGATGAAAAAGGGTTAGAAATCGTAAGTTGAAATTCTGCCCAGATGAGCACTCGCTCAAGCGAGATACCCTTCGCTCAAGCGAGCAACTCTTTGCAACGCCCAGTCTGAACTTTGGCCGCTCGCTTAAGCGAGCCACGAGCGAACCCCGAGCGAGCGAAATCCTAACTTTCGTCATTTGCGTCGCTCAAGCGAAATTCCCGTCGCTCAAGCGAAATTTGCCCAGAACCTGTTGTTGGTGAGCGTCGCTCAAGCGAACGCCAAGCGAGCTGTAAGCGAGGAAAAACCAAACTTACGTGATTTGACTCGCTCAAGCGAGAAGCTGCTCGCTTAAGCGAGCTGGGTCCTGTGCGACCCAAAATGTGATTTTTCTAAGGTGTTCTAAACCCAAACCTAAGCTTTCTAAGTGGTTTATTGGATTTTTAGAGAATTTTTGGAGTGATAAAATTGTAGATTGGAGATGTTTATGATGCATATACGGATGAATCTTATATGAAATGAAATGAATTATACTATGCTAAGTTTGCAAGTGTCCATGGTGTTGTGGTGTGGTTGAGTCTAGTTGGGGAGGTGTCCTAGTTGGTGTTGTCGTTGGTTGCATGGTGAAAATGCACCACTATTTTGTCGTATGGTTGTATGTAGATATACTCCTTGAGTCTCATAACTCATTTGCATTGGTGGGGGCTCATGCCCCGGAATGTTTATACATTCAACTGGTGAGGGCTCATGCCCTGGAATGCTAGTCATTCACTTTGGTGAGGGCTTATGCCCTGGGATGCTTTAACCATCCATTTTGGTGGGGGCTTATGCCCCGGAGTGCTTAGCACTCAACGCGCGTAGCTGGTACCACATTTGCATAATGCATTAGTCGTTAATGGAGTCTTGCATTAGAAGTTTAAGGTGTGAGTCGTTGTTGGTGAGGTGTCACCACAAGTGGCGTTGTTGTCGATGTTGTTATTCAAGGTGAATCTAAATTATATTGTTGAAATGTTATTGAAGATTGCTGATGATTATGGTGATGATGAATGTTCTTGTTGTTGTTGTTTTTCAATACAACTTTATGAATTATATATATATATCTATTGCTTTTGTTTTGTGAACTCACCCCTTCTGCTGGAATTGCCGCCTCGTGGGCAAGTGCAGGTAGCGATGGATAGATAGGAGTTGGCTCATTGTGTCGTAGGCTCTGATACGTAACGGGATGGGATTTATGTGATTCGATTTCATTCCTTTATGTATCATTTTTTTTATTTGAAGGATTATGTTGATGAATATTTAATTAACACTGAAGGATATTTTTATTATGGTGAGGCCTTTGTGCCCGATATGTTGGTGTAGATGAATTTTGAGATGATTTTATAATGATTATTCCGCTGCAGAATTCTACAAAATATTAATGTTGTTGATGTTTATTTAAATGGTTTTACTTTCTATTTAAATAAAATTTTAAATGTTGTGTGACATGCCCGTTCTTGGTGAACTCTGATGTTTTATATTATTTTTACGTTGATTTGGGAAACGGGGTGTTACAATTGGTATCAGAGCAAGTCGGTCCGTCCGACCATTAGGAGAGTCGTGTCGAGCCAATAGTGTAGTGTAGTGTGACAGGTTTAAACTGTCTTTGTGGTGCTAATTATTGTTGTTATGTAGAACCATCAAGATGGCCGGAAGAAATGATGCTGCTCTTGCTGCTGCTTTGCAAGCAATGGCTCAAGTTGTTGGACAACAGCAAGGTGCTGGTGGGGCTGGTGAGGGTGTAAGGATGCTGGAGACATTCCTAAGGAATCATCCACCAACCTTCAAGGGAAGGTATAATCCTGATGGAGCACAGACCTGGTTGAAAGAGGTTGAGAGAATTTTCCGAGTGATGCAGTGTACGGACGCTCAGATGGTGCGGTTTGGCACCCATATGTTGGCCGAGGAAGCTGATGACTGGTGGGTGAGTATTCAACCGGTGTTAGAGAATGAAGGTTTAAAAAAGTTGATCTTAGAAGAAAGTCATAAGAGTAGTTTGAGTATTCATCCTGGAGCTACTAAAATGTATCATGACTTGAAGAAATTGTTTTGGTGGTCCGGTTTGAAAAGAGATGTTGCTCGATTTGTTTATGCGTGTTTGACTTGCCAGAAGTCTAAGGTGGAGCACCAGAAGCCTGCAGGGCTGTTGACCCCGTTAGATGTGCCTGAGTGGAAGTGGGATAGCATTTCGATGGATTTTGTGACGAGTTTGCCGAATACTCCAAGAGGGCATGATGCCATTTGGGTTGTTGTTGATAGATTGACTAAGTCGGCACACTTTATCCCAATTAATATTACTTATCCGGTAGCTCAGTTGGCGGAGATTTATATCCGTGACATTGTGAAGTTGCATGGTGTCCCATCTAGCATTGTGTCGGATAGAGATCCGAGGTTTACTTCAAGATTTTGGAAGAGCTTGCAAGATGCATTGGGTTCGAAGTTGAGATTGAGTTCAGCTTATCATCCGCAGACAGATGGTCAGTCGGAGAGGACTATCCAATCCTTAGAAGATTTGTTGAGAGTGTGTGTACTCGAGCAGGGTGGAGCTTGGGACAGCCACTTGCCGTTGATAGAGTTTACTTACAATAATAGTTACCATTCGAGTATTGGTATGGCACCGTTCGAAGCTTTGTATGGTCGAAGGTGTAGAACTCCTCTATGTTGGTTTGAGTCGGGTGAAAGCATTGTGTTAGGACCTGAGTTGGTGCAGCAGACTACAGAAAAGGTCAAGATGATAAGAGAAAAGATGAAAGCATCTCAAGATCGTCAGAAGAGTTATCATGACAGAAGGAGAAAAGCCCTTGAGTTTCAGGAGGGTGAGCATGTGTTTTTGAGGGTTACTCCGATGACGGGTGTAGGACGTGCATTGAAGTCGAAGAAGTTGACTCCAAAGTTCATTGGTCCTTATCAGATTTCCGAGAGAATTGGAACCGTGGCGTATCGGATTGGTTTGCCACCCCATCTATCAAACTTGCATGATGTGTTTCATGTGTCGCAGTTGAGGAAGTATGTAGCTGATCCTTCGCATGTTATTCCTAGAGATGATGTGCAAGTCAGAGATAATCTTACTGTTGAGACTTTACCTTTGAGGATTGATGATCGCAAGGTGAAGCAGCTGAGAGGCAAGGAGATACCTCTAGTAAGAGTTGTTTGGGGCGGTGTAACCGGTGAGAGTTTGACTTGGGAATTGGAGAGCAAGATGCAAGAGTCCTATCCTGAGTTGTTTGTTGCTTAAGGTAATATTTCGAGGACGAAATTTTCTAAGTTGGGGAGAGTTGTAACGCTCTAAATTCTATTTTTATAATTTGTGGTGATTTTTAGTTGATTTTGGTGTGCTTGGTGTATTTTACTTGAATTTATAAATGATATATGAAATATTTGGTGTGTTATTATTTATTATAATTATTTGTAGTGTTTAGGAAAATAGGAGAAGTAATATTTATTTTAGAGTTAATAGAATTAAAGGAAATTAATAGAATTTAGTGTGGGAGAGTAAAGAGTAAAAAGAAGTTATACTTTGGTTGGTGAGAGTAGGAATAGAGTAAACCAGTAAGAAAAGAGAAGGCACGTATCAGAGAAAAGAAACAGACTTTTGGGAAGAGAGAAGAGTAGAGCCAAGAACCAAGGGGAGATTGCTAGGATTGCTGTAGCTTTTGTTTAATTCATCTAATCAGGTAAGGGTGGGCTAGCAATTCATTGGTTTTATATATATATATGTTTTCATGATTTTGAATTGGAAATTGTTGTTTGGTTTAGGTTTTCAAAACTTGATGAAATGCCTAAAATTGTTGAATTATGTTGTTAATTGTGTTTCTATGAGTTGTTTTGGTGCCTGGAATAAGTATTGAACCTATAACTTTAATCTAAAATCATTTTGGGTGATTGGGGAATCAAAAATGGGATTTTTGGATGAAAAAGGGTTAGAAATCGTAAGTTGAAATTCTGCCCAGATGAGCACTCGCTCAAGCGAGATACCCTTCGCTCAAGCGAGCAACTCTTTGCAACGCCCAGTCTGAACTTTGGCCGCTCGCTTAAGCGAGCCACGAGCGAACCCCGAGCGAGCGAAATCCTAACTTTCGTCATTTGCGTCGCTCAAGCGAAATTCCCGTCGCTCAAGCGAAATTTGCCCAGAACCTGTTGTTGGTGAGCGTCGCTCAAGCGAACGCCAAGCGAGCTGTAAGCGAGGAAAAACCAAACTTACGTGATTTGACTCGCTCAAGCGAGAAGCTGCTCGCTTAAGCGAGCTGGGTCCTGTGCGACCCAAAATGTGATTTTTCTAAGGTGTTCTAAACCCAAACCTAAGCTTTCTAAGTGGTTTATTGGATTTTTAGAGAATTTTTGGAGTGATAAAATTGTAGATTGGAGATGTTTATGATGCATATACGGATGAATCTTATATGAAATGAAATGAATTATACTATGCTAAGTTTGCAAGTGTCCATGGTGTTGTGGTGTGGTTGAGTCTAGTTGGGGAGATGTCCTAGTTGGTGTTCTCGTTGGTTGCATGGTGAAAATGCACCACTATTTTGTCGTATGGTTGTATGTAGATATACTCCTTGAGTCTCATAACTCATTTGCATTGGTGGGGGCTCATGCCCCGGAATGTTTATACATTCAACTGGTGAGGGCTCATGCCCTGGAATGCTAGTCATTCACTTTGGTGAGGGCTTATGCCCTGGGATGCTTTAACCATCCATTTTGGTGGGGGCTTATGCCCCGGAGTGCTTAGCACTCAACGCGCGTAGCTGGTACCACATTTGCATAATGAATTAGTCGTTAATGGAGTCTTGCATTAGAAGTTTAAGGTGTGAGTCGTTGTTGGTAAGGTGTCACCACAAGTGGCGTTGTTGTCGATGTTGTTATTCAAGGTGAATCTAAATTATATTGTTGAAATGTTATTGAAGATTGCTGATGATTATGGTGATGATGAATGTTCTTGTTGTTGTTGTTTTTCAATACAACTTTATGAATTATATATATATATATATATATATATATATATCTATTGCTTTTGTTTTGTGAACTCACCCCTTCTGCTGGAATTGCCGCCTCGTGGGCAAGTGCAGGTAGCGATGGATAGATAGGAGTTGGCTCATTGTGTCGTAGGCTCTGATACGTAACGGGATGGGATTTATGTGATTCGATTTCATTCCTTTATGTATCATTTTTTTTATTTGAAGGATTATGTTGATGAATATTTAATTAACACTGAAGGATATTTTTATTATGGTGAGGCCTTTGTGCCCGATATGTTGGTGTAGATGAATTTTGAGATGATTTTATAATGATTATTCCGCTGCAGAATTCTACAAAAGATTAATGTTGTTGATGTTTATTTAAATGGTTTTACTTTCTATTTAAATAAAATTTTAAATGTTGTGTGACATGCCCGTTCTTGGTGAACTCTGATGTTTTATATTATTTTTACGTTGATTTGGGAAACGGGGTGTTACAATGGAGACCAAAGGTGACTTCCATTGAGGAAGCTATATATTTAAACACTTTAAGTGTTGAAGATCTTGTTAGTTCTCTCAAAGTTCATGAGTTAAGTCTTAATGAACATGAGTCTACTAAGAAGAGTAAATCAATAGCTCTTCCATCCAAAGGCAAGTCATCGAAAGCTCTTAAAGTGGTTGAGTCTGAAGAAGAAGATTCACCCAATGGAGATTCTGATGAAGAGGTTACTGAGATGATGGCTATGCTCTCAAACAGACTTCAGTATCTAGCCAAGAAGAACAAGAAGTTTCTGTCCAGAAGGGGTAGATTCAGAAGCTCAAAGAAAGAAGATCAGAAGGGATGCTTCAACTGCAAGAAGCCTGGTCATTTCATTGTTGATTGCCCTGATCTTCAGAAGGAAAAATCAAATGATAAGTCAAAGAAGCCAACATTCAAGTCAAGCAAGTTCAAGAAATAAATCAAGCAGAGTTTGATGGCCACATGGGATGATTTGGATAGTGAATCTGAGTCTGACAAAGATGAATCTGATGAAGGTGCAAAGATATCTGTTGGGTTATTAGCTACAGCAACTTCAGAAGCTGAAACTAAATCAGATTCAGAAGATAACAATGAGGTATATTCCAAAATCCCTAGAGAAGAATTGATAGAGTCACTTAAAGAACTCCTCACTCATTTTGAACTGAGAACCAATGAGTTGAAAGTTTTGAAAGAAAAATATGTTGTTTTGATGAAGCAACAAGAATCAACTTTATTGGATCTGAAAGCTTCTGAAGAAAGACTTAGAGGTTTTGACTTCATATGTAAAACTTATGAAGACAAGCTCAAGCTCAAGTCTTTAAGTAACCCCAAGGAACATTGAATGGTGAGTAAAACTTCCAGCACTAACCCCAAAGGACGCATAAAAAAATGGGTACCTAAATCTGAAATTGTCAATGCTGTAGATATGCCTAAAAACAAAACCATGGCAAAAATCATGGTACCTGGACAGCGGTTGCTCAAGGCACATGACTAGAGAGAAGTCAATGTTCCTCTCCCTCACAATGAAAGAAGGAGGAAATGTAAAGTTTGGAGGCAACCAGTCTGGGAAGATTATTGGTACAAGGACTATTGGTAATTCCTCTATCTCTATCAATAATGTGTGGTTGGTAGAACCTATTGAGTATCAATCAATTTTGTGACAATGGTTATGACGTGATGTTTGAAAAGACCAACTGCACAGTAATCAACAAAAATGACAAGTCCATAGTATTCAAAGGGAAGAGAATAGAAAATGTCTACAAAATCAATTTCTCTGAACTGGTTGATCAGTAGGTAATTTGCCTTCTGTCAATGAATGATAAGAAATGGATATGGCACAGAAGGTTGGCACATGCTAACTGGAGGTTAATCTCTAAGCTTAATAAGTTACAACTTGTCAAAGGCCTTCCTGACATTGATTATCATTCAGATGCACTTTGTGGTGCATGCCAGAAAGGAAAAATTGTGAAATCATCTTTTAAAGCAAAAGACAGTGTTTCTACCTCCAGACCTTTAGAATTACTCCATATTGATTTATTTGGACCAGTAAGCACTGCATCTTTATATGCAAGTAAATATGGATTAGTTATTGTTGATGATTACAGTAGATGGACTTCCGTGAAATTCCTGAGAAGTAAAGATCATGCATATGATGTATTCAGCAACTTCTGCACACAAATTCAATCTGAAAAAGAAACAAAGATTTTGAAAATCAGAAGTGATCATGGTCATGAGTTTGAAAATGAGCCATTTGAAGCTTTTTGCGAAAAACATGGAATTTTCCATGAATTCTCTTCTCCTAGAACTCCACAACAAAATGGGGTTATAGAGAGAAAGAATAGAACTTTACAAGAAATGGCCAGAACCATGATTCATGAAAACAATTTAGCAAAACATTTTTGGGCAGAAGCAGTGAATACAGCGTGTTATGTCCAGAATATGATCAATATCAGACCTATCCTGGAGAAAACAACATATGAACTCTTTAAAGGAAGAAAACCCAATATTTCTTACTTTCATCAATTCGGATGTACATGTTACATTCTGAATAATAAGCTCTACCTAAAGAAATTTGATGCCAAGGCCCAAAGAGGAATCTTCTTAGGTTACTCTGAAAGGTCAAAGACATACAAAGTGTATAATTCAGAGACACTCTGTGTTGAAGAATCTATGCACGTAAAATTTGATGACAAAGAGCCTGGAAGTGAAACTCCAGAGCAAGATGAAAGTTGTGCAGAGATACATGTTCCTGAAGATACTCCAGAACCTGATCAGATAGTTGAATCTGAAGTCAGTCCAGAAGCTGAACCCACCTCAGAAGCACAAGATGAAGTTGCTTCTGATTAAGCTCAAGATGGCTCACAGCAAGCTGATTCCTCCGGAAACACTTTCAAATACAAGTCTTCACATCCTGAGGATCAAATCATTGGAAACAAAGAAAGTCCCAGAAGAACAAGATCATACTTCAGACAAGAAGATTCAATGATAGGACTGATATCATTGATTGAACCTACAACAGTTGATGAAGCACTTTCAGATGATGGATGTATCTTAGCTATGCAAGAAGAGCTGAATCAATTTCAACGAAATGATGTGTGGGATCTAGTACCCAAACCTTCTCAGAAGAACATTATTGGAACAAAATGGGTATTCAGAAACAAACTGAATGAACAAGGTGAAGTAACCAGAAACAATGCCAGACTTGTTGCACAAGGATACAGTCAACAAGAAGGCATTGATTACATTGAAACATTTGCTCCAGTTGCGAGATTGGAAGCAATCAGGTTACTTTTATCTTATGCGATTAATCATGGAATAATATTATATCAAATGGATGTCAAGAGTGCATTTCTCAATGGTGTCATAGAAGAAGAAGTGTATGTCAAACAACCTCCTGGTTTTGAGGATCTGAAGCATCCTGACCATGTTTACAAACTAAGGAAATCACTATATGGCTTGAAACAAGCTCCCAGAGATTGGTATGATAGACTAAGTAATTTCTTGATTAAAAATGATTTTAAACGAGCTGAAGTTAACACAACACTCTTCAGAAGGACCCTTGAGAAAGACATTCTTGTTGTGCAAATATACGTTGATGATATAATATTTGGTTCTACTAATGCATCTCTTTGCAAGGAGTTTTCTAAGTTAATGCAGGATGAATTTGAAATGAGCATGATGGGAGAGCTGAAGTTCTTCATGGGCATTCAAATCAATCAATGCAAAGATGGAGTATATGTTCATCAAACTAAATATACAAAGGAGCTCCTGAAGAAGTTCAAGCTTGAAGATTGTAAAGTAATGAACACTCCAATGCATCCTACATGCACCTTAAGCAAAGAAGATGAAGGATCAAAAGTGGATCAGAAGCTATACAGAGGTATGATTGGTTCTCTGTTATACCACACTGCATCTAGGCCAGATATTTTGTTTAGTGTATGCTTGTGTGCAAGGTTTCAGTCAGATCCTAGAGAATCTCATTTAACTGCAGTTAAAAGAATCTTCAGGTATCTGAAAGGAACAACTAATCTTGGACTCCTCTATAGGAAATCCTTAGATTACAAGTTGATTGGATTATGTGATGCTGACTACGCTGGTGATAAGATTGAAAGAAAGTCAACTAGTGGCAATTGTCAATTGCAGGGTGATAATCCGATATCCTGGGCTAGCAAAAGACAAGCAACTATTGTTATGTCTACAGCAGAAGCAGAATACATTTTAGCTGCAAGTTGTTGTACACAACTACTCTAGATGAAACATCAATTGGAAAACTTTTAGATTTACGCTAACAGTATTCCCATCTTTCGTGATAATACTGCTGCTATTTGTTTGTCAAAGAATCCAATTCTACATTCAAAAGCCAAGCATATTGAGATCAAACACCATTTTATCAGAGATTATGTTCAAAAAGGAATTTTAGATATACAATTCATTGACACTGAATATCAATGGGCTGATATATTTACTAAGCCTTTAACGGTTGAAAGATTTGATTTTATAAAGAAAAATTTGAACATGCATTATGTGTCTGATTAAAATTGCTTGCTCCTGAATAAGAAGTTTAGGTTCTAAAGTCAGTTCAGAAGCCATGGTCCATCAGAAGCTCTTAACTGAGGTTCTGAGGAAAATGTGCTCCTGATGATGTCATCAGAATTTCAAACTTCAGAAGTGGAATCTTTGTGCTTCTGAATAGTAAGAGTTAGTGGAATTTCTGGAGTTGCTTCTGGTGACACCTGTCTCACTAACTTAGACAGCGCATCTGAAGTCTGATAACGTGGCGTAAATGTATTGGTGTATAACTCAAAGGGCAATGATGATGTTTATGCTTTGAATGTACTATCTCGCGCCCCCAACTGTCATTAATGTTGTGTTTGTTTCTCCCCTGTGTATTCAAACGTTTTTACTAAAAACACTTATACAAAACACACACTTCTCACTTCACTACCTACACTTTCCCTTTTGCATTCGTATCTGTTAAGTAAACTCTCTCAAACCTAGAACCCTAAATCATCATCTTCTTCAATCATCAATGGCGTCCTCAAGTTCTGCTACTGAATCACAAGTTTAAGATCTTCAACAACAAGAACAACCTGAAAGGGCTGCATATGTAATCACTGGGTCAACAATGAAACTACAAGAACATCAGTTGAAGATTCAAGTGGAAAATCCTGTCGATTTCAAATCTCTGATGTTTCATGGATGTGAAATCAAGGAGTACTATGTTATTCAAGGGCTGATGAAGTACTTTGATATGTTGAACGGTCCTACTTACAAGACATTGGTCAGGCATTTTTGGGTAAGAGCTTCGGTTTATGACAAAGAAGCTTTTGAAGAAGAAGAAAGAAACTTGATTCTACTTTATCTAGAGTTGGAAGGTAAATCAAGAGAAGAGATGGGTTTGGAACCCTTTAAAGGTACTGAAATTAGATCAAGAGTGATGGGAGTGCTAGTTGTTATTTCTGAAGAAATTATAGCGTATGTTCTTGGAGTGGAAGCTTCAGGTAAATATTCTGGAATAGAGATTCCTAATCCCAAAAACAGTACCTGGAATGATGTTGTGAACAAGACCTTATTCAAGTCAACAAAAGCTGGTAAATATGCTGATTTGGACATGGAGAAGAAGATGCTCTTGAAGATTTAATATGAAAATCTGCTACCAAAGGGAGGTGGCAGTGATCAACCTTCACTGGCTCATAAGGTATTTATTCATCATATCATCAATGGTGAAAAAGTGAACATGCCTAAGTACATCTTCAAACATATGATTAAGGAGCTTAGGGAAAGCCAGAGGAAAGACAGAGTCTGGGTTCCCTATGGAAGATTGATCTCTGAGATTTTTCATCAGGGAGGTATAATTCAAGCTCTGAATGAAACACGTTTCTACACTGATGATAAGTTGGAAATAGTTGTTGGCAAGGTGATCAATGGTAAAACATTGAAGAATATGCAGCTGGTCAAGAAGTTCACACCTCTTAATACAGACATCAGTGAGTCTATGGTGGTTTCAGACTTAATGGCAAACTTCCCACCAATCTGCAAGAAAGATTCACTAGCTGTACAAATGGCACTTCTTAGTGACCATTATGCAAACACTGGTGAAATCATTGGTCTTGAAGAGGTTCTTGAAGAAATATATGGAGGAAAGCTGCATGTGGAAAAAGAAAGGAAATAAAAAAGGAAGGAGATGACTCAGGAAGAGTATTTAGAAGCTGAGAAACCTTCGAAGAGGGTAAAGAAGGATAAAGCTTCTAAAAAGCTGAAAACTGTTGGTTCTGATGTGCCAACTATTCAAGAAGAAGTTCAGGATCTTGATCTAGAAGCTATAGTGGAAAAGAAGACCAGAAGTGGCATTTATGCTGCTCCTGCATCTACTAGAGCTCCTGAACAGACTCTTCTGAAGAAGAGAAAGAAAACACCTGCAACAAGAAAGCTTGCAGAATTAGTCTACGTGACTGAAGAGATTGAGGGTGTGGAAGCTGCTACTGAATTGGTTACAAGAGAAGTAAAGATGAAGAAGGCTGAGGAGGCTGCTGCACTTCAGAAAGCTCTGGAGGTAGCAAAGGAGATTGAGGTTCCTGCATCTCTTCTATCCAAGACTGCTGTAGCTGCAGTGGCTGAAGAAGCTATGAAAAATGTTGCAGAGCTTCAAGGAATGGTGACCTCAGAAGCTGAGAATTTGTTGATGGCTTCTGTTAATGAATAAGAAGTTCAGGAGGACCTAGCTACTACTTCAGAACCTGCAGCTATATCAGGTAACTCAGATTCTAAATGCACTAACTCTGTAATCAACATAGAATCTGAATCTAACTCCTCTCCAACCAATTCTTCATCATCCTCATCTACTGATATATATGATATACCACTAGACATTCTATACAAATCTAAACATAAAGGCCAGTCAACAAAATCCAAACCACAAAAAAAGCCTACGAAACCATACGAACCTATGGAACCACCTGGTAAAGTAAGAATAGGTGAGTTGCTAGAACTAAGAAGTAGTAAACTACCCACTAACCATCCATTGCAACCACAAACTATCCAACCTCTCAACATGATCGCTCCTGATGATCATGTTGAACAAACTTCAACCAACCAATCAGATGACAATACTGTCCTGAACAATCTAAGCAATCATATATCAAGTGAATTACCAAATGTTAGCGTAAATCTAAAAAAGCCTCTGAAGTAGCATCTACTGAAGTTGCTTCAGAAAGCCCACAACAACATGCACCTGAACCACAAAAGACCCCATCTAACCATGAACAGGTTACTACAACTGTTCTTGAACAAAATTCTCCTGAACAAAGTGTTCCTGAACACTCTGTTCTTGAACAAACTAGTTCTGACCATATTTCGTCACCCCCTCGTTCTAAGAATGTTGTGGAATATGATGGCATGATTACATCAGAAGATTTTGATGAAGAAATTGAGCAATCTTCACCTATGGAGATTGAACAGTCTGCTTCTGATCAGTCATCAACCAGCATCTCTCAATCCATTCCTTCAAACAGCCAACCAACAAATAACCTACAAATTGAACCTATAGCTGCACCTCTGTAACGCCCACTTTAGATTATTTTAATTATTTAATTATTTGAATTATTTGAAGAGCCTAGATATATTTATATATATTTTAAGAGATGTGGAGATTAAGATTTAAGTGATTTTTATGTGATTTATGTGATGTGGTGACTTATTTTATTATTTAATAAAATAAGATTTGAAAATAAAATAAATATAGAGATGTGGGGTAGTTTGGAGATTTTAGAGAGTTATGTGGGAGAAAGAGTAAATAAGATAAGATTTGTTGGGAGTATAAATAGGGAATATTAGGTTAAGAATTGTCAGTACGTACAATTCAGTTTTTGGGAGAAAAAGGGAGAAGAGGCAAGAGACGAGGAGGGCTGCGATTTCTGCAAAAATAAGGTAAGGGTGAGCCTAGCATTCAATATTATTAACCTGTAATTCATCTAATTGTAATTAACAAGCTGTAGGAAGAGTCTTTGAGGATTATGAATTAGGTTAAAAGGTGAAGAATTTGATGATTAGGTGATGTAAACTTGTGTAATCGATGTAACAACTATCCACAAAACCTAGAATAATCATAGTGCTAATGTTTCGGATAGTTTTGAGGCTAAACATGGTGGGATTTGGGACTTTGGGTGAGAAAAATTGCAATCCCGTAACCTGTCTGTTCATCGCTCGCCTAGGCGAGCTAAGCAACTCGCCACGGCGAGTAGACGTTCATCGCTCGCGAGGCGAGAAACCCAACTCGCCATAGCTAGTAAACCCTAGACGCTCGCGAGGCGAGCAATCCCACTCGCCATAGCGAGGGACACCCGTAATCACTCGCGAGGCGAGCAATCCCACTCGCCACAGCGAGCTGTGCTGTGACAGAATGTCATGTTTCCTTTGTTTGCGATCTGTTTCGCATGAGACTTTGAGAGTTGATCCTTGGGTAGGAATGGAAGATAACTATAATATAATTGACGATCTGTACTGATGCTTTGAGATGATTTAATGTTGTGATGATGATTTGTGATTTATGTGAATTATATGCGAAGAATATTTATATTGTTTTGAATGATGATTCCCTTGATGTTCCTATATGCCATGATTGATGATTTGCTGACATGTAGTTGTCCATTTAAGAGTCAAGCCGCATGTGTCAGTCCAAGATGTTTAAGACGTTTTAAGATGTTTAAGATGTTTAACTTGTTTAAGTTCTAAGAGATTGAGTCTCATGCATGCTCATTTAGAGATGAGGGCTCATGCCCTGGAGTTTTTACTCAACAGCGACGAGGGCTCATGCCCTGGAGCTTTTGCTCACTAGCGACGAGGGCTTATGCCCTGGGAGTATATTTATGCTCAAAGCGACAAGGGCTCATGCCCTGGATTGGTACCACATGCATATATGATGTCTAAGATGAATAAGAAGTTGAAGTTGCATAGTCGAGTTGTCTAAGAAGTTGAGTCGTTAGTGATGTGCTTTGATAAATTAAATATGAATGCCTTTGTTGTTTAACATTATGAATTTGATGAAGTTTAAGATGTTTGCTTTACTTGAAATGTGACGAAGTGTTTGATTATACTTGTGAAGAATGTGTTGCATTGATGATATGCTATGTTGTTGTTATGCTATATTGATGATGCTTGACTGTTAATTGTAATTCTTGAATTACATGCTTAGTAATATTATTTTGTGAATCTCACCCCTTCTGCTTGAAAATGTTGCTCTTCGTATGGGTAACTTACAGGTAATCAAGATTAGGTGCAGGCGTGTGAGGACTTTCCTCGGTTGAGTCTTAGGTGCTCTGATATGTAACGGGATGGGGAAACTTGTTAAATGCTTTTTCTATTCCTTCCATGTCATTTATGATTTCATAAGACTATTTTTAGATGAATTTTCTGAGATGTTTGATGAGGCTTGCGTGCCAAGACTTTTTATGATTCCGCTGCAATGTTTGAGATGTTTTAATGAAGAATAAATTGTTATTTATTCATATAAGAGATTTATGTGATACTCCGTTATGTGATTAACTCTGATTTATTTAAAGAAATTTTTATGTTAGGAAAACGGGGTGTTACAATTGGTATCAAAGCAGGTCGGTCCGTCCGGCCAAGTAGAAGAGTCTTGTTGTGTCGAGTATCAGTTGATGTATTGTTATATGTCATACTGATTGTTTTGTGTTGTGTGGAGAACTAAGATGGCTGGAAGAAACGACGCTGTGATTGCTGCTGCATTAGAAGTTGTTGCTCAAGCTGTAGGACAACAGTCAGTTGTGAATGCTGAGGCCCGTATGTTAGAGACCATCCTGAGAAATCATCCTCCTACCTTCAAGGGGAGATATGATCCTGATGGAGCTCAGACGTGGCTCAAGGAGATCGAGAGAGTGTTCAGAGTTATGCAGTGCACGGAGGTGCAGAAGGTGCGTTTTGGTACGCACATGCTAGCTAAGGAAGTTGATGACTGGTGGATTGGTCTTCTACCTATTCTAGAGCAAGATGGTGCTGAGGTTACTTGGGCTATATTTAAGAGGGAGTTTTTGGATAGATACTTTCCGGAAGATGTTCGCGGGTAGAAGGAGATTGAGTTCATTGAGCTGAAGCAAGGGACAATGTCAGTGACCGAGTGGTATGCGATTTTCCAAAAGTTTTCCTCATGAAATTCCTGATGTGCCTCCAGAAAGAGAAGTTGAATTTTCGATTGATCTTATTCCTGGAACGAAACTTGTGTCTATGACACCTTATTGTATGTCAGCTTCTGAGTTGGCGGAGCTGAAGAAACAATTAGAGGATTTGCTTGAGAAGAAGTTTGTTAGACCAAGTGTTTCACCTTGGGGAGCGCCGGTGTTGCTAGTAAAGAAGAAAGATGGCAGTATGAGGTTGTGCATTGACTATCGACAGTTGAATAAAGTGACGATAAAGAATAGATATCCACTTCCAGGAATTGACGACTTGATGGATCAGTTAGTGGGTGCATGTGTGTTTAGCAAGATAGATTTGAGATCAGGTTATCACCAGATTAAAGTGAAGAATAAAGATATGCAGAAGACAGCGTTTAGGACGCGTTATGGACATTATGAGTATATGGTGATGTCTTTTGGTGTTACTAATGCACCTGGTGTATTTATGGAGTACATGAACATAATCTTTCATGCGTATTTGGATCGCTTTGTGGTTGTATTTATTGATGATATTTTGATATACTCCAAGGCTGAAGAAGAACATGCTGAGCATTTGAAGATTGTTCTGCAAGTGCTGAAGGAGAAGAAGTTGTATGCTAAATTGTCAAAGTGCGAGTTCTGGTTGAATGAGGTGAGTTTTCTTAGTCATGTTATTTCTGGTAATGGTGTTGCAGTTGATCCATCTAAAGTTGAAGCGGTATCACAATGGGAGACTCCTAAGTTGGTTATAGAGATTAGAAGCTTTTTGGGATTGGCAGGTTATTACCGCAGATTTATAGAAGGATTTTCTAAGTTGGCACTTCCGTTAACGCAGTTGACTTGTAAAGGTAAAGCGTTTGTGTGGGATGTTCATTGCGAGAACAATTTTAACGAGTTGAAGAAGCGGTTGACGACGGCTCCAGTTTTGATTTTGCCGAAGTCCGATGAACCTTTTGTTGTTTATTGTGATGTGTCCAAGTTGGGTTTAGGTGGTGTGCTTATGCAAGATGGTAAAGTGGTTGCTTATGCATCAAGACAGTTGAGAATTCATGAACGAAATTATCCTACTCATGATCTTGAATTGGCTGCAGTTGTGTTTGTGCTTAAGATTTGGAGACACTACTTGTATGGTTCGAGATTTGAAGTGTTCAGTGATCACAAGAGCTTGAAGTATTTGTTTGATCAGAAGGAATTGAATATGAGACAACGAAGGTGGCTTGAATTTTTGAAAAATTATGACTTTGGTTTGAATTATCATCCGGGTAAGGCTAATGTTGTTGCAGATGCCTTAAGTAAGAAGACTTTACATATGTCTGCTATGATGGTGAAGGAGTTTAAGTTACTGGAACAGTTTAGAGATTTGAGTTTAGTTTGCGAAAGGACACCTCAGAGTGTAAAGCTAGGAATGATGAAGATTGATAATGATTTTCTGAAAAGTATTAAAGAAGCGCAGAAAGAAGATGTAAAGTTTGTGGACTTATTGGTTGCTAGTAATCAGACTGAGGACAGTGACTTTAAGGTCGATGATCAAGGAGTGTTGAGATTCCGAGGTAGAATTTGCATTCCAGACAATGATGAGATGAAGAAGACGATTCTTGAAGAGAGTCATAGAAGTAGCTTGAGTATTCATCCGGGAGCTACCAAGATGTATCATGATTTGAAGAAGTTGTTTTGGTGGTCTGGATTGAAACGTGACGTGGCACAGTTTGTATATTCTTGTTTGATTTGTCAGAAGTCGAAGGTGGAGCATCAGAAACCTGCAGGGTTGATGACACCACTAGATGTGCCAGAGTGGAAATTGGATAGTATATCCATGGATTTTGTGACGAGTTTGCCGAATACTCCTAGGGGGAATGACGCTATTTGGGTGATTGTAGATAGATTGACGAAGTCGGCTCATTTTATTCCAATTAATATCACCTTTCCTGTAGCTCAGCTGGCAGAGATTTATATTCGAGATATAGTGAAGCTGCATGGTGTTCCTTTGAGCATTGTATCAGATAGAGATCCAAGGTTTACTTCTAGATTTTGGAAGATATTGCAAGAGGCTTTAGGTTCTCAATTGAGGTTGAGTTCGGCTTATCATCCGCAGACAGATGGTCAGTCAGAGAGAACGATTCATTCGTTGGAAGACTTGTTGAGGGTTTGTGTACTTGAGTAAGGAGGGACTTGGGATAGTCATCTTCCGTTGATAGAGTTCACGTACAATAACAGTTACCATTCGAGTATTTGAATGGCACCTTTTGAGGCTTTGTATGGTCGGAAATGCAGAACTCCGTTATGTTGGTTTGAGTCAGGTGAGAATGTGGTTTTAGGACCAGAGATTGTTCAACAGACTACTGAGAAGGTAAAGATGATTCAAGAAAAGATGAAAGCGTCGCAGAGTCGACAGAAGAGTTACCATGATAAGCGAAGGAAAGACCTTGAGTTTCAAGAGGGAGATCATGTGTTCTTAAGAGTTACTCCCATGACTGGTGTTGGTCGTGCATTGAAGTCATAGAAGTTGACTCCGAACTTTATTGGTCCGTACCAGATACTGGAAAGAGTTGGAATGGTGGCGTACCGAGTGGGTTTACCACCGCATCTTTCGAATTTGCACGATGTGTTTCAAGTGTCGCAACTTCGGAAGTATGTTCTGGATCCATCTCATGTGATCCAAAGAGATGAGGTGCAAGTTAGGGATAACCTTACGGTCGAGACCTTACCAGTGAGGATTGAAGGTCGTGAAGTGAAGCGTTTGAGAGGCAAGGAGATACCTCTTGTGAAAGTCGTTTGGGGCAGAGCGACTGGTGAGAGCTTGACGTGGGAGCTAGAGAGTAAGATGCTGGAATCTTATCCAGAGTTGTTTGCTTGAGGTAAATTTTCGAGGACGAAAATCTTTAAGTTGGGGAGAGTTGTAACGCCCACTTTAGATTATTTTAATTATTTGAATTATTTGAAGAGCCTAGATATATTTATATATATTTTAAGAGATGTGGAGATTAAGATTTAAGTGATTTTTATGTGATTTATGTGATGTGGTTACTTATTTTATTGTTTAATAAAATAAGATTTGAAAATAAAATAAATATAGAGATGTGGGGTAATTTGCAGATTTTAGAGAGTTATGTGGGAGAAAGAGTAAATAAGATAAGATTTGTTGGGAGTATAAATAGGGAATATTAGGTTAAGAATTGTCAGTACGTACAATTCAGTTTTTGGGAGAAAAAGGGAGAAGAGGCAAGAGAAGAGGAGGGCTACGACTTCTGCACAAATAAGGTAAGGGTGAGCCTAGCATTCAATATTATTAACCTGTAATTCATCTAATTGTAATTAACAAGCTGTAGGAAGAGTTTTTAAGGATTATGAATTAGGTTAAAAGGTGAAGAATTTGATGATTAGGTGATGTAAACTTGTGTAATCAATGTAAAAACTATGCACAGAACCTAGAATAATCATAGTGCTAATGTTTCGGATAGTTTTGAGGCTAAATGTAACACCCTGTTATCCCAACAACTAATTATTAATATAAAATCAGAGTAAATTAACAAACGGAGCATTACACTGCTTTTCAAAATTTCATAAATAGATTAAAAATACTATTTATTCAACAACGTCAACAACATAATATTGCAGCAGAAAAATTCTTTTAAAACATTACATCTAACAACATATAAATTTGGCACAAATGCCCCAACATAAGTAATATTTCAACATTTATTTTCAAAAAGAAACTCCAGCAACATGCTTCAAAACTTGATACATAAAGGAATGAAAATACAACAACTAATTCCCATCCCGTTACGTATCAGAGCCCTAAGACACAAGAGCCACCACTTCTACTAGTCTTCGCTACCTGCAAGTTACCCATACGAAGGGCAACATTTTCAAGCAGAAGGGGTGAGATTCACAAACAATAATAATATTATATAATTCGCAAATTGAATCTAACACCCTAAATATCAACAAATACTTCAATATATTTCTATATACTTCATGGATAACAACATAATTAAATTCATCCAACAACAACAACAACACAACAGCAGCTCAACCGACGACAACGACTATGCAATGACACAACAACAAACAACGACAATGCAACAATGCACCATCGACAACTACTAATGCAATATGCATGTGGTACCATTTTACGCGTTTGAATGACAAGGCATTCCAGGGCATGAGCCCTCAACAGTTTGAATGGTTAAGACATTCCAGGGCATGAGCCTTCAACAAATGAACGACAAGGCGTTCCAGGGCATAAGCCCTCAACAGTTGAATGATGAACATTCCAGGGCATGAGCCCTCAACAAGGTATGAGTATGAATGGACTCGAATTGTGTATATCTGCATACAACTCAACAACAACAACAACAACTACTAATATGCATAATCAACTATGACATACTCCCCAACTTGGTCAAATGTGACACAAAAATTCACACGGCAAAATTCATCAACATGACGCAATTCACATAAATCAATCCAATTCATATATCAAGAAGTTTTTATAAGGTTTAGTGCATATACATAGGTTGTACAATATAAAATAAACATCATAAATGCTCAGACGGATCCCCTAATGCACGAAACGAAAATCAAAAAGTGGCTGACAAAAGCCCAGCTCGCTTGAGCGAGGGCCTGCTCGCTTGAGCGACCAAAATCACGTAAGGTCAGGTTCTGCACGCTTACTGCTCGCTTACGGTATGCTTGAGCGGCCTAAATCACGTAGCTACAGGTTTTGCACGCTTGTGGTACGCTTGTGGTTTGCTTGAGCGTGCGGTCATTTTCAAATTCTGGGCACAAAGTTTGAATGCTCGCTTAAGCGACGGGTTGCTTGCTTAAGCGACCATTCATCTAGGTTGGGAAAAAGCTCTCAGATTTTCTAACCCTATTTCATCCAAAACCCAATTTTTAACCCCTGATTACCCAAAACGTGTTCTAACAGATGTTTACAGGTTCAACATACAATAATGCATTACAAAGAACATAAAAACAACATCAGAAACAGCAATTCAATTCATTTCTCAACAATTGCATTTTCTCCAAAACCTAACCCAAACTCCTCAATTCTAACTAATCATCATGTTAAATCAAAATCAGAATTATAATGATATTATCATTGCTAGTTAGCCTCACCCTTACCTGAATTTAGATGATCAAAGCTTTACAATCTCTCTGGTTCTTCACTTGGCTAACTTGGCTCCTCTCCCCTTTCTCCCAAAACTCTTGTTTTTCTTTGTACGTGAAAATGTTTCTGACTTTCTTTTCCTAACTCCCTATTATTTTCTTAACTCCTCCTAACTACTAATAACTCCCTTTAATTCCTCTAATTAAAAAGTAACCCCTCCCAAACTCCAATAATTTCTATTAATTCTCATCAACCCCAAAATTTCAAATAAATATTATTCCTCACTTATTTCTATTAAATAATAAAAACAACTATATAATAAAATAACAATACACAAAATAATCACATAAATCGTTTAAAATCATATAAAAGACTTAAAATTAATCAAAACTCCCCAACTTAAAGAATTTCGTCCTCGAAATATTACCTCAAGCAAACAACTCCGGATAGGACTCTTGCATCTTACTCTCCAGCTCCCAAGTCAAACTTTCACCAGTTACTCCACTCCAAACAACCTTCACTAGAGGTATCTCCTTGCCTCTTAACTTCTTCACCTTACGATCTTCGATTCTCAACGGTAAAGTCTCCACCGTAAGGTTGTCTCTAACTTGCACATCATCTCTTGGAATAACATGCGAAGGATCCGCTACATACTTCCGAAGCTGCGACACATGAAACACATCATGCAAATTCGAAAGATGTGGTGGCAAACCCACTCGATATGCCACCGTTCCAACCCTCTCAGATATCTGGTAAGGACCAATAAATTTCGGAGTTAACTTCTTAGATTTCAATGCACGACCTACACCGGTCATAGGAGTGACTCTCAGGAACACATGGTCTCCCTCTTGGAACTCAAGGTCCTTCTACGCTTGTCATGATAACTCTTCTGTCGACTCTGCGACGCTTTCATCTTTTCTCTTATCATCTTGACCTTCTCCGTAATGTGATGAACTAACTCTGGTCCCAACACTACACTTTCTCCCGACTCAAACCAACACAAAGGAGTCTTGCACCTCCGACCATACAAAGCTTCGAACGGTGCCATACCAATACTCGAATGGTAACTATTGTTGTATGTGAACTATATCAATGGTAGATGACTATCCCAAGCCCCACCTTGCTCAAGTAGACACACTCTCTGCAAATCCTCTAATGACTGAATCGTTCTCTCCGACTGACCATCTGTTTGCGGATGATAAGCCAAACTCAACCTCAACTTTGAACCCAAGGCCTCTTGCAAACTCTTTCAAAACCTTCAAGTGAACCTCGGATCTCTATCCGACACAATGCTCGATGGAACTCCATGCAACTTCACAATATCCTGAATATAAATTTCTGCCAACTGAGCTACAGGAAAAGTGATATTAATCGGAATGAAATGTGCCGACTTCGTCAATCTATCAACAACAACCCATATGGCGTCATGCCCTCTCGGAGTGTTCGGTAAACTAGTCACAAAATCCATGGAGATGCTATCCCATTTCCATTCTGGCACATCTAACGGTGTCAATAACCCTGCAGGCTTCTGATGTTCAACTTTAGATTTCTGACAAGTCAAACAAGCATAAACAAACTGTGCAACATCCCGTTTCAACCCGGACCACCAAAACAATTTCTTCAAGTCATGATACATCTTTGTAGCTCCCAGATGAATACTAAGCTACTTCTGTGACTTTCCTCCAAAATCAACTTTTTCAACTCAACGTCATCAGGAATACAAATTCTTCCTCTGAACCTCAATACACCTTGGTCATCAACCTTAAAGTCACCATCTGCTGTTTGATTACTAGCAATCATCAAATCAACAAACTTGACATCAATCTTCTGCGGTTCCTTGATACTGTTCGAGAAATCACTATTGATCTTCAACATACCCAACTGCACACTCTGAGGTGACAACTCACAAACTAGGCTCAAGTCTCTAAACTGTTCAAGCAATTCAAACTCCTTTACCATCATGGCGGACATGTGCAACGTCTTCCTGCTTAAAGCATCTGCAACCACATTAGCTTTATCGGGGTGGTAATTCAGACTAAAATCATAATCTTTCAACAACTCAAGCCACCTTCTCTTCCTCATATTTAATTCCTTTTCATCAAATAAATATTTCAAACTCTTGTGATCACTGAACACCTCAAACTTAGAGCCGTACAAATAATGCCTCCAAATCTTCAACACAAAGACCACAACCGCCAACTCTAAATCATGCGTAGGATAATTCCGTTCATGAATTCTCAACTGTCTCGAAGCATAAGCTACTACTTTGCCATCCTGCATAAGAACACCTCCTAAGCCCAATTTGGACGCATCACAGTAAACAACAAAAGGTTCATCCGGCTTCGGTAAAATCAAAATTGGAGCTGTCGTCAACCGTTGCTTCAACTCATTGAAACTATTCTCACACTGAGTACTCCACACAAAAGGTTTACCTTTACAGGTCAACTGAGTCAATGGAAGTGCCAACTTCGAAAATCCTTCAATAAATATGTGATAATAACCAGCCAAACCCAGAAAACTTCTAATTTCTGTCACTGACTTCGGAGTCTCCCATTATGATACAGCTTCAACTTTCGATGGATCTACAGCAATGCCACTACCAGAAATAATATGGCCAAGAAAACTTACTTCACGTAACAAGAATTCACATTTGGACAACTTGGCATACAACTTCTTTTCTTTCAACACCTGTAACACAATCTTCAAATGCTCTGCATGCTCCTCTTCATTCTTAGAATAAATTAAGATGTCATCAATAAACACAACCACAAATTTATCCAGATAAGCATGAAAAGTTCTGTTCATATACTCCATAAACACACCAGGCGCATTAGTAACACCGAAAGGCATCACTTTATATTCATAGTGTCCATATCGTGTCCTAAAGGCCGTCTTCTGCATATCTTCATCCTTTACCTTAATCTGATGGTAACCCGACCTCAAGTCAATTTTACTAAACACACGTGCACCCACTAACTGATCCATCAAATCATCAATTCTCGGAAGTGGATGCCTATTCTTTATCGTCATTTTATTCCACTGACGGTAATCAATACACAACTGCATGCTACCATCCTTCTTCTTAACCAACAATACCGGCGCTCCCCAAGGGGAAACACTTGGTCTTACAAACTTCTTATCAAGAAAATCTTCCAACTGTTTCTTTAATTCAGCTAACTCGGACGCCGACATACGATAAGGTGCCATCGACACCGGCTTCATTCCTGGAACAAGGTCAATTGAAAATTCAACCTCCCTTTCTGGTGGCACATCAGGAATCTCGTCAGAAAAAACTTCTGGAAACTCATTCACAACCGGCAATCTATCAATCACAGCTTGATTATCCACCGACAAATATGCCATCAAGGAAAACATTGAGATCCCATCGCGTTCTAATTGCTTCAGCTGCTTAGTGGTTAGGAATTCCGCTCCACTCTCTTCTTTAGCAGAAGAAAAATGCACCGTCTTACTAAAACAGTTGATATGAACACGGTTATATTCTAACCAGTTCATCCCAAAGATCACATCCATACCCGTCAACGGCAAACATACAAGATCAACTTCGAAATCTCTACCAAACATAGACAACGGACAACTCAAACAAACAAGAGAAGTAGTTACTGAACCCTTAGCTGGAGTTTCAACAACCATTTCTCCATTCATATCAGACATAATCAAACCCAACTTACGTGCACAATCAACAGCAATGAAACAATGTGTAGCACCAGTATCAATAATAGCAATTAAAGGAATACTATTAAAGAAACAAGTACCTCTGATAAGTCGGTCTTCATTACTAGTTTGCGTACCGGTCAATGCAAACACCTTGCCACTAGCCTGAGTCTTCTTAGGCTTCATACACTGCGAGCTAAGATGACCCTCCTCATCACAGTTGAAACAAACAATGTCACCACGCTTGCACTCAGCTATCGTGTGACCCTTCTTCCCTCATCGGAAGCACTTCTTCACATCACAGTCACAAACATTACTCTTGTGGCCCTTTTCACCACACTTGAAGAAAATAATCTCCGTAGGAGCATCTCTTCTCTTCGGCCTCCTCTCATCATTCAGCCTCTGTTTACCCTTATCAGCTGGGGCACTATACGGCTTCAGACGACTCTGTTGTCTCTTACCTCTACGCTCACTCATCACCTTATAATGAGCTTTCATATCCTCTTCGTAGATCCTACAGCTGCTTACCAACTCAGAGAAATTCCTTATCTTCTGATAACCAATGGCCCGCTTTATATCAGCACGCAGACCATTCTCAAACTTAATACATTTCGAAAATTCAGCAGTACCAGGAGTATAGTGAGGATAGAACTTAGCCAGCTCCACCAACTTGGCAGCATACTCCGTTACGGACATGTCTCCCTGCTTCAATTCCAGGAATTCAATCTCTTTCTTACCTCGGACATCCTCCGGAAAATACCTGTCCAGAAACTCTCTCCTGAACACAGCTCAGGTCACAGCAGTACCATCCTGCTCCAAGATAGGTAAAAGACTCACCCACCAGTCATCCGCCTCTTCAGCCAACATGTGCGTACCAAAACGCACCTTCTGCACCTCGCTGCATTGCATAACCTGAAGATTCTCTCAACCTCTTTGAGCCACTTCTGAGCTCCATCTGGATCATACCTTCCTTTGAATGTTGGGGGATGGTTCCTCAGAAAAGTTTCCAACATTCTTACTCCATCATTACCAGCACCAACATTTGGCTGTTGTCCTATAGCTTGACCAACAGCTTCGAGGGCAGCAACAATAACACCACCATTTCTTCCGGCCATCTCGAAATTCTACATCGCAAGCAACAATCAGAACAACAAAACAGTGTAAGGTTATTACACGACACTATGTGGCTCGACACGACTCTACTACTTGGTCGGACGGACCAACCTGCTCTGATACCAATTGTAACACCCCGTTATCCCAACAACTAATTATTAATATAAAATCAGAGTAAATCAACAAACGGAGCATTACACTGCTTTTCAAAATTTCATAAATAGATTAAAAATACTATTTATTCAACAACGTCAACAACATAATACAGCGGAAAAATTCTTTTAAAACATTGCATCCAACAACATATAAATCTGGCACAAAGGCCCCAACATAAGTAATATTTCAACATTTATTTTCAAAAAGAAACTCCAGCAACATGCTTCAAAATTTGATACATAAAGGAATGAAAATACAACAACTAATTCCCATCTCGTTACGTATCAGAGCCCTAAGACACAAGAGCCACCACTTCTACTAGTCTTCGCTACCTGCAAGTTACCCATACGAAGGGCAACATTTTCAAGCAAAAGGGGTGAGATTCACAAACAATAACAATATTATATAATTCGTCAATTGAATCTAACACCCTAAATATCAACAAATACTTCAATATATTTCTATATACTTCATGGATAACAGCATAATTAAATTCATCCAACAACAACAACACAACAGCAGCTCAACCGACGACAACGACTATGCAACGACACAACAACAAACAACGACAATGCAACAATGCACCAACGACAACTACTAATGCAATATGCATGTTGTACCATTTTACGCGTTTGAATGACAAGGCATTCCAGGGCATGAGCCCTCAACAGTTTGAATGGTTAAAACATTCCAGGGCATGAGCCCTCAACAAATGAACGACAAGGCGTTCTAGGGCATAAGCCCTCAATGTAACGCCCTATTTCTATTAAAGCATTAAATCATGCGAATACAACAAATATTCAAGAAATAGTCGTCACACCTTCAATAATCGCCAAATAATCATGCATGTATAAATTATCAAGTTTCAAAAACATAGCAGCGGAACATCCATAGTCATATGATTAACATCACCAAAATCTCATGATAATAAATACATGATCTCAATCTCAACATAACAAAGTCTCAACTCCAAAATTACATAATCAAAAATAGAATTCCAACATGCAAGCACTACCCTAGATCAGAGCCCTAATCTAGACACTTGCGCATAAAAAGGAGGAACTCCGCTCCTCGGCAACATCAAGCAAAACATCTAAGCATCCTGCACTCCATCTACCCGTCCATACGGAAAGGCAGGTGGTAAACCACTGAGGGTTAGCATTACATTATCATAATTCACAAAAAAACAAGCAGGAGCATTCAGAATGAAAGATATAATCAAGAATGATAACAACATATCACATAGATACTCATAAGTATTCACATCATTAACAATCATTCGATGTCACCAATGCAAGTTCACATCAAAAGGTGTATCATACACATATAGTCATTTAATTATGTCAAATATCAACAAACAACTCAATCATCATGCACAACTCAATGCATTTCAATTCACCAACAATGTATGCAATGCTCTAGACTCATCTAGATGCATGTGGTACCAAATCACCTCAAGGTCGTCACCCCCGATGCAACTGCCATTGTCATGTAAGGTTCACACCTGCCTTACATTGGACATAAGTCCGTCACCTCAACAATGAATGCATGAACATATGACTCGACTCAATGTATATGTTCATACAAAATTCTCCACACCATGCATATACAATTATCCAATCATCACCAAATCCATGCATATACAAGTATGCAATTATCACTAATGTCATTTAATCAAGTATGCACACACCAACAATTGCACATGCAACCAACATACATATATTCATCATCATTGAACATGTATACAATCAACATTATCACCTTCTTCACATAGTTCACCATGAACAAGCAACACTTCATATAATTCAAGTAAAGAAGATAACATATGAGATCATGATATATCACATTATCATTATCCAACCTCATTCAGAAGTATACAATTAACCATAGGAATCCATATCTAAAAAGGTTCACCATCAAATAAACTTCAAGGTAAAAATACACAAGTTCGTCTCATATTTCACAACTTTGAAAAATATTTGAAGTTAAGAACCAAAACCAAATAACAAGCTCAATTTCCTATGTCATGTATTCTCATAATTCACATATGTGTACAGTAGAGGTTACATAAGCATTTCATCGGCCACAGATGAAGAACTTATAAAGATCATGAAATTCGGCACACTTAGTCATTTGCAAAACCAAAAATATTTTTCAGAAGAAAATCAATTTTGATTCAACAAGACATAAGTTAAATACTCATAAAACATCTCAATTAAACCTCTAATACTTAAGTTTTTAAGTTTGGAAACCAACCATAGGTTTTGGACTAATTTGGAATACGTTATGCTAAGTTTTCTTAAAGTTTCCTCAAGACCCACTTTGAGTATTTTAATCATAACCTAAAATCCACAAAACATTTTCACGTCAATCCAAAGCCATTGGAAAGCTAATTCAATTATCTACAACTTTCATGTTTACACCAAAAGCCAATTCAAAACAGAAATGTGAGAAAAAGACACAAGAACGCAGAACAGGGGATGTTGTCTAGGAGCTGTACGCTTCTGAACAGGCTCGCTTCTGATCAGGAACTTCTGAACAGTGCTTCTGATCTGGAGCATCTGAATAGTGCTTCTGATCCGGAGCTTCTGAACAATGCTTCTGATCCGGAGCATCTAAATAGTGCTTCTGATCAGTAGCTTCTGAACAGAACTTCTGGACAGAAATTCAAATCTTCATGTTCAACCCATTTTCACCCAAAAATCCCGATTTTGATTACCCCAAGTCCCAAAACGTGTTCCAGAAGTTGTTTATGGGTCAAAATAGCTTCAATACACTTAAACAAACATGAATCAAGCATTAGAAACAACAATCCAACTCATTTCACCAAAATCATAAGATTTTCTCAAAACACCAACACAACCACAATTTTCTCCACAAATCCATAAACAACGATTCCAGTTTCACCAATTTGATTCCAACAGTTCAACAATCATCAACAACAACTAATGAACACAAATTTATGCATAATTCAACCTCACAACTTCATTTTGCATCAAATTTGCTCAAGAACACAAAACACCAACAAATATGAATTTCAGCATGTTAATTCATATATAGCCATACAATTATCATGTAATCATGTTACCAATCATAACAACAACAATTATGCACGAATTCACAGCAACTAGATTCAATTCAACAATTTCACAAAAATGGGTAGAAATGCAAAATTATGAGATTATGAATGAAATCTATCCCTCTTACTGTAAGTTCAGATTGTAACCTAAGAGGGGGGGTGAATTAGGTTTCTAGGAATATTGGTCAATTTTTGCAAGTTTAGCGTTCTTGATAATTTTTCCGGAAACTTAATATGAAGGTATGAATGCGGAAAAATAAAAGAGTAAGGGAAGAAGAAAAGACACAAGAGAATTATAGTGGTTCCCCTCTAAACCTTAGGGTCAGTCCACTCCCTTCACACCCCGCGAAGGAATTCACTATGTAAAGAATCTTTGTTACAAAGCAACCTTAATCCCAAGGCCCCCTAACAATATTTCTCTACACACCAAGATAGCACCCCACTATCTTTAACAATAATTCTCACCAACAATGGCAAGAAACTTTACAACAAAGTAATTGAAGAATATCAAATGTATGGCTGTATATCTTTATCAATATCACTCTAACAAATGGACTTAGTGCTCAGAAAACTTTTTAATGAATGTTAAAGTGTGGACAAAGTTTTCCAAACAATTTGAATGAAAGTTTGAAAGCAGGTGATATTGAAAATTCACAATTGAGAATTTGAAAGTTGGTGTAATAATGTTAAGTCATTTGTTTTGATTCTCAATTGAATTTATAGAGGCTAAAAAGATGTTTATGAAGCAATGCTATTTTTTTCAAAAAGAGTTATAATGAATAGACACATATTTCAAATGGCACCTTTTCATAAAAAATATATGAAATGTATTTAAGAAAAGAAGTAGCCGTTGACAATAAATTTGAGACATGGCCGTTGCTGCTTAAAATAATTAACTAGCTGTTCATAAGTAGCATTGCAAAACTAGCCATTGCCACACTGATTTATTAGGCCAAATATTTTCTTTATAAAAGCCAACGGTCACAGAAAAAGATTAAGTGCCATTTTATAATTCTCAATGCATGCTAAACACAATTTTTATGCCAAAAATATATTGTAAAATTTCCATAATAAATTATGGTTTTTCATGCAAAAACATTTTAATGCAAAATCATATTTAAATGAAAATTATTATGAATGTGTGATTTATTTTCATGTGCTTCATATGGGACTTAGAAAAATGTTTGTAATTATTTTCTGAGCATTCTAAGTTGTTCCATAAATTAAGAATGATAAATCAAAAGACAAGTGCCATACTTACAAAGAGTATAACCAAAAAGCCTATGCACTACTCTTCATTCTTATACTTCATCTTGTGCCTCCATAGTTTTTCTTCTTTTGTGATGTGTGTTTGTTATCATCAAAACTCAGCCAAACCTAAGAAGGAAATCTTCTTCACACTTACCTCTAGCACAAAGATTCTATAGCCAAAGCTTCAATTTAGCTCCTAGAGATGAATTCCCCTCTTCTACCTCTAGCCTCCAACCCTACTCTTGCTCTCTACTCCAATTCTCCTCTTGTGTGTGTTGTGTGAAATGAGCAAAACCTTAACCTAATCTCTTAAGACTAGCATATATACTCCCTCTCCCTTAATCGGCCTAATTCACAATTAATATGGGCTCACACTAAACTCACACAAAACCACCACCTAATACACTAACGGTAATTAATTAAAACGTCGGCTCTAATTAATTATCACACACCGACAAATATAAAAATACACGATTCTAATCCAATAATAAAAATGCTAATCTCGCCAAAATTACTAATTACCCCTCAAATGCACAAACACATGAAAATGCACACAATTAAAATAATACACGCAATAAAATAATTAAATAAAAATAAACGCGAAAAACGGGCTGTTACACTCAACAGTTGAATGATGAACATTCCAGGGCATGAGCCCTCAACAAGGTATGAGTATGAATGGACTCGAATTGTGTATATCTGCATACAACTCAACAACAACAACAACAACAACTACTACTAATATGCATAATCAACTATGACATACTCCCCAACTTGGTCAAATGTGACACAACAATTCACACGGCAAAATTCATCAACATGATGCAATTCACATAAATCAATCCAATTCATATATCAAGAAGTTTTTATAAGGTTTAGTGCATATACAGAGGTTGTACAATATAAAATAAACATCTTAAATGCTCAGACGGATCCCTTAATGCACGAAACGAAAATCAAAAAGTGGCTGACAAAAGCCCAGCTCGCTTGAGCGAGGGCCTGCTCGCTTGAGCGACCAAAATCACGTAAGGTCAGGTTCTGCATGCTTACTGCTCGCTTACGGTACGCTTGAGCGACCTAAATCACGTAGCTACAGGTTTTGCACGCTTGTGGTACGCTTGTGGTTTGCTTGAGCGTGCGGTCATTTTCAAATTCTGGGCACAAAGTTTGAATGCTCGCTTAAGCGACCATTCATCTGGGTTGGGAAAAAGCTCTCGGATTTTCTAACCCTATTTCATCCAAAACCCTATTTTTAACCCCTGATTACCCAAAACGTGTTCTAACAGATGTTTATAGGTTCAACATACAATAATGCATTACAAAGAACATAAAAACAACATCAGAAACAGCAATTCAATTCATTTCTCAACAATTGCATTTTCTCCAAAACCTAACCCAAACTCCTCAATTCTAACTAATCATCATGTTAAATCAAAATCAGAATTATAATGATATTATCATTGCTAGTTAGCCTCACCCTTACCTGAATTTAGATGATCAAAGCTTTACAATCTCTTTGGTTCTTCACTTGGCTACCTTGGCTCTTCTCCCCTTTCTCCCAAAACTCTTGTTTTTCTTTGTACGTGAAAATGTTTCTGACTTTCTTTTCCTAACTCCCTATTATTTTCTTAACTCCTCCTAACTACTAATAACTCCCTTTAATTCCTCTAATTAAAAAGTAACCCCTCCCAAACTCCAATAATTTCTATTAATTCTCATCAACCCCAAAATTTCAAATAAATATTATTCCTCACTTATTTCTATTAAATAATAAAAACAACTATATAGTAAAATAACAATACACCAAATAATCACATAAATCATTTAAAATCATATAAAAGACTTAAAATTAATCAAAAATAATTAAATAATAACTAGGGCGTTACACTAAACATGGTGGGATTTGGGACTTTGGGTGAGAAAAATTGCAATCCCATAACCTTTCTGTTCATCGCTCGCCTAGGCGAGCTAAGCAACTCGCTACGGCGAGTAGACGTTCATCGCTCGCGAGGCGAGCAACCCAACTCGCCACAGCGAGTAGACCCTGGACGCTCGCGTGGCGAGCAATCCCACTCGCCATAGCGAGGGACACCCGTAATCACTCGCGAGGCGAGCAATCCCACTCGCCACAGCGAGCTGTGCTGTGACAGAATGTCACGTTTCCTTTGTTTGCGATCTGTTTCGCACGAGACTTTGAGAGTTGATCCTTAGGTAGGAATGGAAGATAACTATAATATAATTGGCGATCTGTACTGATGCTTTGAGATGATTTAATGTTGTGATGATGATTTGTTAATTATATGCGAAGAATATTTATATTGTTTTGAATGATGATTCCCTTGATGTTGCTATATGCCATGATTGATGATTTGTTGACATGTAGTTGTCCATTTAAGAGTCAAGCTGCATGTGTCAGTCCAAGATGTTTAAGACTTTTTAAGATGTTTAAGATGTGTAACTTGTTTAAGTTATAAGAGATTGAGTCTCATGCATACTCATTCAGAGATGAAGGCTCATGCCCTGGGGGTTTTACTCAACAGCGACGAGGGCTCATGCCCTGGAGCTTTTGCTCACAAGCCACGAGGGCTTATGCCCTGGGAGTATATTTATGCTTAAAGCAACGAGGGCTCATGCCCTGGATTGGTACCACATGCATATAAGATGTCTAAGATGAATAAGAAGTTGAAGTTGCATAGTCGTGTCGAGTTGTCTAAGAAGTTGAGTCGTTAGTGATGTGCTTTGATGAATTAAATATGAATGCCTTTGTTGTTTAACATGATGAATTTGATGAAGTTTAAGATGTTTTCTATACTTGAAATGTGACGAAGTGTTTGATTATACTTGTGAAGAATGTGTTGCATTGATGATATGTTATGTTGTTGTTATGCTATATTGATGATGCTTGACTGTTAATTGTAATTCTTGAATTACATGCTTAGTAATATTGTTTTGTGATTCTCACCCCTTCTGCTTGAAAATGTTGCTCTTCGTATGGGTAACTTGCAGGTAATCAAGATTAGGTGCAGGCGTGTGAGGACTTTCCTCGGTTGAGTCTTAGGTGCTCTGATATGTAACGGGATGGGGAAACTTGTTAAATGCTTTTTCTATTCCTTGCATGTCATTTATGATTTCATAAGACTATTTTTAGATGAACTTTCTGAGATGTTTGATGAGGCCTGCGTGCCAAGACTTTTTATGATTCCGCTGCAATGTTTGAGATGTTTTAATGAAGAATAAATTGTTATTTATTCATATAAGAGATTTATGTGATACTCTGTTATGTTATGAACTCTGATTTATTTAAAGAAAATTTTATGTTGGGAAAACGGGGTGTTACAACCTCGACCTACAAAGCTACCTTCACAACCCACCAGATTCCTAGATTCTATGTTGTTATAGGGAGTTTGTGAAGATATAGTTGAGCAGATGATCAAGCTCATTGCAAGTAGAAATAACTTGAGTCACAAAGAAAGTTATGAAAAGCAATGGAGGAGGCTCAAAGAAAGAGTTGGTTGTGTCATGAATGCACTTCAGACAACTTGTGTTGAAGCTCAAGCTTTGGCAAAGCAGAAGCTACAAGACTGGTTAAATGGAATTGACAACAGTCTTGAGGAAGTCAAGGTCCTGGGAACTTGGGCAAAGAATTCATTAAGTATCAGGGGAAGAAAAGCTACTGATTTTCTTCCTCAGTATATTCACCCTAAAGACTTGGATCTTTCCTTTCTCACCAAGATCAACATCAAGCATGCTTCACCTGATCTAGCTTTGGTTCAAAGGAACTTGGTCTTAGAACAGAAGAATCAGAAGCTGGAAAAAGAACTGTTAAAGCAGAAGATACTTTTGTTGGAATACAAGGCTGAAACAGATGCTAAGCTAGAAGAAGCAAGGATCAGAGAGGAAAATCTGATCAAAAGTAATGAGCAATTCAAGGCTGATATGCAAAAGAAGCAAGAGGAAACCAATGAGCTACTTAGGAAGATCTTGGAGAATACTAGCAAGCCTGCAAACCTTTAGTTGCACACCAATTTAGCTTGTTTAGTTTTTAGCCTATTTTGTTTGTTTTAACTCTTTATGCTTCTGAATACTGTTTTTGCTTCGGAATACTGTTTCTGCTTCTGAATACTACTTCTGTTTCTGAACTATTATTTGCTTCTGAACTATTTTTCAATATAACTTAATTGAACCAAAATTTCTCATCTATCACTTCTATTTTATTTTGAAAATATTATTGCGTGATAAATGAATTTAATTAACAAGATAGAACTCAGGGGGAGCTTACAAACCTCACCTCAGGGGGAGCTTACAAACCTCATATCCTATAAGTCAACTTGTTAATTAGATTAACAACAATTGATCAAGTTTTAAATACTATTGTTTGTCATCATCAAAAAGGGGGAGATTGTTGGAACAAAATGTGTTTAACAATAAACCATAAAGATTTTTGATGATAACAAGGTATTAAAAATTGACAATTGGTATTGCTAATATTTGTTCAAGTGTACAGGACCATAGATTAAAATTTACATCATTACAAAGGTTCTGAATGAACAAAAGAGAGCAAAGAAATCAACAAAAAGGAAGCTTAAAGCATTTGAAGAGAAGTGCTCCTGAAGACAGAGTGCTCCTGAAGTGATGACGTCATCAGAAGCTGCCTCATCAGAAGCTACATTTCACCAGAAGCTGAAGTTCATCTGAACTTAGAGAATTTGAAGATTCAAAAGTTGTTTCTTGAATAAAAACATATTTAATATTGGCAGAAGACTAGTGAAATTATGCAACGGTCATTTCAAAAGGATTTGAAGTCATTTGGTCGCAAAGATACAAGAAGCGTTGACAAAGTACCTTGTATGAACTGTACAACCACCTTCTCCACTACTTTGTTTTGTGTCTCTACTACAAGACAAGGAAAACAGCTCTGAAATACAACCACTCCTGCAACAATGTTCCTTCACAACTGGAATGGATTTGAAATTGATCTTTCATAGGACAATAACTTAATCAGGCAAAGAATCATTGGTGAAAGATCAAGCTTCAACAACGACTCTTTATTGGATGTGCTAGCACTTACAACGTTCATTTCACACCTTTATATAAAGGAGTGAATACTTGAAGAACAACAAGACTCTACAACATTTTTGAAAGCACCAAAACTCTGTCAAATTGTTCAGCATCCAAAAGTTCACTTAGAATTTCAGCTTTCAAGTTCATATCTTTGAAATTCTAAAGTCTTAAGAGTCTGTATCTGATTTGTATTGTTAACACCATTGATTGTATATCAAGTGTTCAATCTCAAACATTTTCTTTGTAATTTTGTTTGATAGAAGTATCTTGCTTGTGTGCTTGAGCATTAGAAGTCTCTTGATTGTGTTCTTGAGCATTTGAAGTCTCTTGCTTGTGTGCTTGAGCATTTGTAATCAAATATTACTTATAGTGAACTCTCCTTGGAAGTGCAAGGGGGACAGGACTACTTCCGGTTTGTGGAAGGAACCTGTATAAATTGCTTGTGTCTTTCTTCTTCTCTTTTCTCTCTGTTTTCATTCCGCTGCACACGCTCCTGATCACCTTCTTCAGAAGCTATCCACATTGCTTCTGATCACAGTGTTCTAGTGCTTTTGAGAAAACTTGGAAAAAGACTAACACAATTCAACCCCCCCCCCCCTTCTTGTGTTTTTCTCCCCTTCAATTTATAGGTTCTGAATGAACAAAAGAGAGCAAAGAATTGAACAAAAGGAAGCTTAAAAGCGTCTGAAGAAGAACTGCTCCTGAAGTTAGAAGTGATCCTGAAGACATAGCGCTCCTGAAGTGATGATGTCGTCATAAGCAAGTTCATCAGAAGCAAGTTCATCAGAAGCTGTATATCACCAGAAGCTCAAGTTCATAAGGTTATGGAAACTTGAAGATTCAAAAGTTGTTCAATGGATTGGATGTCGTATTTACATTGCGAAAGAGTGGAAAAGAGTAACAACAGCTAACTCAAAGGGATTCAAAAGCATTGGCTGCTTATTTCTTTTTGAAGCGTTGACATAGTACAAAATGTACAAACTGTACAACCATTATCTCCACTATCCAAAGTTTGTCTCTACTACAAGACAAGGATAACAACTCTGCCTGCAACGATGTTCCTTCATACATGGAATGGATTTGAAATTGCTCCTTCATAGGACAATAAACATATCAGGCAAAGAATCATTGGTGATTGATCAAAGCTTCAAACGACTCTTTTTGGATGCACTAGCAACTCAACGTTCATTTTCACACCTCTATATAAAGGAGTGAAAACTTGAAGAACAACAAGACTCTACAATAATTTAAAAGCGCCAAAACTCTGTCAAAATTGTTCAGCATCCAAAAGTTCACTTAGAATTTCTTTTTCAAAGTTCATATCTTAGAAATTCTAAAGTATCAAAGAGTTTGTATCTGATTTATATTGTGAGCACCTCTGATTGTATATCAATTGTTCAAGTGTCAAACATTTTTCTTGTAATTCTGTTTGATAGGAAGTCTCTTGCTTGTGTGCTTGAGCATTAGAAGTCTCTTGATTGTGTTCTTGAGCATTGGAAGTCTCTTGCAGTTGTGTTTGAGCATTTGTAATCACATATTACATTTTAGTGAACTCTCCTTAGAGGTGCAAGGGGGACAGGACTACTTCCAGTTTGTGGAAGGAACCTGTATAAATTGCTTTGTGTCTTTCTTCTCACTCTCTCTGATTTTATCCGCTGCATCTTGGTTCTGAACATCACTTCAGAAGCTGTTCTTAACTGCTTCTGGTCTGTGTGTTCTAACTTAGAGAAAACGAAGAAAAAGCTAACACAATTCAACCCCCCCTCCCTTCTTGTGTTTTTCTTACCTTCACAATTTAATTAACACGGATAGAACTCAGGGGGAGCTTACAAACCTCACCTTAAAGTACTATTGGACTCAGGGGGAGCTTACAAACCTCGAACCCTTAAAGTCAACTTGTTAATTAGATTAATAACAATTGAACATTTTTAAATACTAATGTTTATCATCATCAAAAAGGGGGAGATTGTTGGAACAAAATGTGTTTAAATTTACCTCTTGAGTGTTTTGATGATAACAAGGTATTAAAAATTGTCAATTGGATATGCTAATATTTGTTCAAGTGTGCAGGACCATAGACAGAAAATTTAGTGTCTATTTGAAGTATAGGTTCTGGAAGAACAAATGAGAGCAATGGAATCAACAAAGTAAAAGAAGCTTGAAGCATCCGAAGAAAGTGCTCCTGAAGTCAAGTGCTCCTGAAGTGATGACGTCATCAGAAGCACCTCATCAGAAGCAAGATCACCAGAAGCTGAAGATCATCAGAGGATGAAAGAATCAAAGCTTCACAAGCTGTTCAAAGGTTTTAATCACACCTAGTATTACAGAAGACCAGAAGAGTAAAGCAATGATTAATTCAAATGAATTTAAAGGCATTGGATGCTTGTTCTTTGAAGAGCGTTGACAAAGTACAATTGTACAAAGTGTACAACCACTACCTCCACTACTCAGTTTGTGTCTCTACTACAGGACAAGAATAACAACTCTGCCTACAACAATGTTCCTTCATACTTGGAATGGATTTGAAATTGATCATTCATAGGATAATAACCATATCAGGCAAAAGATCATTGGTGATTGATCAAAGCTTCAAACGACTCTTTTTGATGTGCTGGCAATTCACAACGTCTCTTTCACACCTATATATAAATGAGTGAAGACTTAGAGAATTGTGAGAGACTCAACAACAATTTAAAAGCGTCAAACCTCTGCTGAAATTGTTGTGCATCAAAAGTTCACTTAGAATTTCTTATCAAAGTTCGTATCTTAAAAATTCTAGAGTCTTAAGAGTTTGTATCTGATTTGTATTGTGAACACCACTGATTGTATATCCAGTGTTCAACCTCAAACATTTTTCTTTGTAATTCTGTTTGAATAGAAGTCTCTTGCAGTTGTGCTTGAGATAAGAAGTCTCTTGATTGTGTTTAGGAGCATAAGAAATCTCTTGCAGTTGTGCTTGAGTAGTTTGAAGTCTCTTGCTAGTTTTAGCAGTGAGCATTTGTAATCAGATATTACATTTGAGTGAACTCTCCTTGGAAGTGCAAGGGGGACATGACTACTTCCGGTTTGTGGAAGGAACTTTTATAATTGCTTTGTGTCTTTCTTCTTCTTTTTCTTCTCTCTCTCTCTCTCTCTCTCTCTCTCTGTGTGTGTGTGTGCGTGTGTGTGTGTTTTTATCTGTTGCATTTAGAATCTGAACATCACTTCAGAAGCTGTAATCTCACTGCTTCTAACCAGTGACTTCAGTAGGAGAAAACGAAGAAAAAGCTAACACAATTCAACCCCCCTTCTTGTGTTCTTCTCACTTTCAAATTCATCATCAAAATTCACAAAAGTCATTGAAAATAAAAGCACTTGAACTCGTCATTGAAAATAAGATATTATACCTTAACTATGAAAAAGGAAACCATCCCCCTTACCTATAATCTTCAAGAATCCATACCCTAGCTTCACTTTAACTCCTAGACTTCAATCCCAAGTTCTCTCCCTTTAGCTCCATTTTCTCCTCTTGATTCACTTTCTCTCTTTACCTCTATCTCAAAATGTTTGTGAAATGAGTGAATGAATGTAATGACCTAATTTTCTCACAAGGTTTGTGTTTATATAGTCACCACATAATTCGGCTAAGTCTCTAATTGTCTTAATGTGCTCAATATTCTTACCAACTAATTCACCAAAGTTACTACACACTTTAATCGTCAAAATAATGAATAATTACTGTCTCTAAATAATTATACCGTCTCACTAGTAACTTAGTAAAAATGATTATTCCCACTTAAAACATAAAAAATAACCCTCTTAATTAAATGACTAATTTACCCTTGCTCACCAAATGACCAAAATACTCCTGAGTATAAAAATGATTAAAATACCATTCTAGGCCAAAAATCTACTAATCACGAATAAAATACACACAGAGACAATTAATCACATACAAGCACATATAAATATACATAATAAATAATTAAAATAATTCTAGCGAAAAACATGTTGTTACAGTAAGACCCCACACATAAGGATCATCATGTGACCAACAAGTGCAACCAAACAATGAAGGGATAGACCTAGTTAACAAAGATTTATAGACCCCGCACGTAAGGATCACTGTGTGATCAACAGGTGCAGTTTCCAACCTACTAGGAGGGATTCAAAGAATTATAACCGTTACTTACTTTTTTGCAACCATAAACAGGTAAACTTGAATAAAAATTGCAACTCTCTGACACTTATCTTTTATTATATCGTCAACTTAAAATAAGTAACGCGAATTGTTTGGACGAAACGACAATCCATGTGGATATGATACTCTACTTATCACTTACTTGGTATACGATTTAGTACACTTTCCTGATCTGTAACGCCCGTTTGAATTATTTAATTATTTAATATAATTGTGGAGTCTAGAATATATTTATATGATTTATGAGATGTGAAGAAGTATGATTTATGCGATTTATGTGATTTTATGAGATGTTGTGACTTATTTTATTATTTAATAGAATAAGATATGAAATTAAAATAAATATAGAGATAAGGGGCTGTTTTGAGATTTTAGAGAGTTTTGGGGGAGAAAGTGTAAATAAGATAAGATTTGATGGGAGTATTTATATGGAAAATTAGGTCAGAGTTGTGTTTTATGTACTGTCGCGCCATTTTTCGGAGATCAAGGCTATTTGATTAGCTTTTGACTCACTAATTTATTTCACGACTTTTGATTGAAAAAATTTATTTAAAGGTGGGGTTCGGGGGTTGGTTATATTTAGGGAAGGTATTAGCACCCTAAATATTCGTAGTACTCTACGAGAACCTTTCGACTTTATCTCACTTCTTGTGCTATTACTTGCTTATTTTTATTTAAAAGAAAGAATTTGAGAATAGTGATTAAAAAAAGAAAAAAGGACCTAATTATCTACATTTTATTGATTCGAAAGGACTAGGTCCTTTGCCTACGTACCCGTGAGGGATCAGAACATCGTAGTTCGGGGTAAAAATTCCGATTGATTTGTTTTGTGTTTTTTATTAGTTTTGAAAAAAAGATTTTAAAGTAAAAAGCCAAGTGGCAAATAAGAATTTGTTTGTGTTTTTTAATATTAAAGAAAGTGAACTCATGATAAAATTTAAATTGATTAATGTTTGATTTAAGAAAATAAAATAAAAAGACGATCACTTGATTTAGGATCAAGGTTTGTTTATGAAAATATTTTTTTGTTTTTTTGTTATTTGAATGTTTTTTGTTTTTTTTTATTAAATTAAAACTAACGGAGCAAGAAAATAAAACGTAGGTATTTTGTGGTGACGTTGGATCACCACGAAAACCTTTAACCTAAACTAGAGAAAAAATAAAACACACACGCACACATGCATGAACCTAAGCTATTACAAAAAAGCCTATTAATACATTCTACGGTCTGCAAAAGAAATAAATTACATTAAACCTAACTATACATTCTAAAGCCGTGTTGTAAAATAAACCACAAAAATAAATAAATTAAAATGCAAAATGATAAAACTAAACTAAAATGCATGAATAAGAAATTAAAAAAAAGAATACAAAGGGGTCACCGGTTCTCTTTATGATGCAATCTCTTTTACTTTGGAGAGAAGCCACGGCAACACCAAGAACTTGGAGAAATAGACACGACAATGTTAGAACTTCTAGCAGTGGGGAATCAATCGAATAAGCCAAAGTGAGCAGCCACGGTAGTAGTAGCAATTTCAAAACCTCGCAGCAAAAAAAATGGCTATATATAGAACACTGCACAAATTTGTTAAATTGAAAATCAATGATAATAATAATAACAGCAGCCAATGAAATTATGTAAGAGGGCAACAAGCAACCAATTAACAAGATTACTAAAGTAGAATTAATGGTCCATCACACATGAATAAGTAGTATGTAAAGCCATGGCAACAAGTGGGATGGAATAGAACAGCCAGCAACAAACAATTAAGGATTGAATTAACCGTGTAGTTTGAAATAGCATAATGGAATGGCATATAAACTAACGACAATGGAATTGAATGGCATGGCTTTCAATGAAATATGGAATTGCATCAATATGGAATATGGAATTAAATGAATTGGGATCTAACAATTATAACATAACCGATGGAAAACAAAAGAAGTAATACAGAACTAAAGCATAAAAACGGCGATTAATTTGGATTTGAAACAGTAACGTGAAAAGCAACAACAAAAGCCCTCAGCGATTGGAATGAATAAGAATTTTATGACTGGAACGAAAAGAAAAAAAAGTGCAGAATCAAAAATATTGTACAGTGGCTAGCTAGGTTTGAAATTCCAAAATTGCGTGGTGGCTAGGGTTTTGGTTTTTTTGAATATTTTTGTGTGTCAATTGTGTTGTTGAAGGTTGCTTTTTATAAGATTGGGATTAGGGTTTGTTTAAAAAAACTGTGTTACTTGGCTTGGGGAGGAGGAAAAGGTGATCGGTTCGGAAATTGTGCCTTTGAAAGTGGTATGTACCTGGACATTTTTGTGACCTATTGAACTATTTTGGACTTATCTATAACTAAAAATAAAAATAAATAAAAGGTGATAAATACGAATAAACTACAAATTTTAAAAAATGAAATAAATTAAAATAATGGATAATAACAAAATAAATAAAAGATGAAAATGAATTAAAATAATTAAAAAGACTAAAAATAATAAAAAGTGAGAAGAAGACCTGAATCAAGACCTAAAAATGAGGTATTTTAAAATACCTCTCTGCCAAAATTTCGTTCGAAAAGCCGGAGATTATTCGGACTGAATGACGCGTGTCAGTGGTGTCTTAGGTCAAAAATTGGGGTATGACACGTACGTTTTTGGAAAAAGGAGAAAACCAGAGAAAGAGAAGAGGAACCTAGGAGGGCTGCAATTCTACAAAATTAAGGTAAGGGTGAGACTAACTCTCATTAAAATTAAGTGTATGATTGTTGAGATTACAATTAACATGTTAGGGATTAGTTTTGAAATTTTTGAGAATTAGGGTTAATGATGATTTTGATGGTTTAATGATGTAAAGTTGTTAATTTGATGTAAAAATTATGTACAGACCTTAGATAATCCATAGGATGTTAATTGGGATTAGTTTTAAGGTTAGAACCATGAGATTAGGTGAGTTTTGGTGCTTTTAGGTTGTCAGCCCGTACTGCTGTTCATCGCTCGTCGTAGCGAGCGTTGATTCCCGCCTGGCGAACGACGTTAAGTCCCTCGCCACAGCGAGCAGACCTTCCGCCTGGCGAACGACGCTAAGTCCCTCACCACAGCGAGCACACCTTCCGCCTGGTGAACGACGCTAAGTCCCTCGCCACAGCGAGCAAACCTTCCCGCCTGGCGAACGACGCTGAGTTCCTCGCCACAGCGAGCAGACCCCTCGCCTCGCGAGCTATGCTTTTCGAGATTGTTTATGTTGGATACATGTGCTGTTTTGAGTTGTTTGATTATGAATTGAGTTTTGATATGAATATGTGATTTGCTGGTATTTGAATTGTCTTTCCAGTACTTGTGATTTGATATGCAATTCTTTTTTTAATTGATTGCACATGAGATATATGATGAAGTTGTCTAAGAAGTCAAGTCGTATGAAGTGTCTAAGATGTTTTAAGTTGTAAGTTGTGAGTCCATTTGCATACTCATTACTGAGGGCTCATGCCATGGGGTATTTACTCCAATACGTTGAGGGCTCATGCCCTATGAGCTTTTGCTCTTTATGTTGAGGGCTTATGCCCTGTGAGTGTATTTATGCTTTTAAAGAATGGGGCTCATGCCCCAGATGGTACCACATGCATATAAGATGTTAAGATGTCTAAGAAGAGGAAGTTGCATAGTCGTGTTGAGTTGTCAGGGTGCTAAGATGTTTTCTATACATGAATTGTGATGAAATGTTTAAGATTATATTGGTTGATGAATATGACGAATTATGATGAGTTGTGTATGATTGTAATTGTTGAGAATATGTTGATTTGATGATGTTTTAAGTTGTTAGCTGTAATTGATGAATTATATGCTTAACTTTAATGTTTGTGAAATCTCACCCCTTCTGCTTGAAAATGTTGCTCTTCGTATGGGTAACTTGCAGGTGATCAAGATTAGCTATTGATTTTGCTATTGTGAGTGGCTACCTCTCACTGTGTCCTTAGGTGCTCTGATACGTAACGGGATGGGGAACCTTGTCAATGTTTTCTATTCTTTACGTATTTATTTATGAGAGTTTATGATTATGATGTTGAGTATTTGATGAGATTTTATGTTGAGGCCTTCGTGCCAAAGTTGTTTAAGATTTTTGAATTAAATTCCGCTGCGAAGAGATTTAAGAATTTATTGAGATATTTTGAAGGGTAAATTATTATTTATTCCATTTGTGATTTTTGAGAAATGTAGCATTCCATTTAAGTTGTGAATACTCTGATTATTATTTGAGAAATTTTTATGTTGAGAAAACGGGGTGTTACATGATCCGCACATTAACTACCTAAAGCAAAAATAAACAACATCTAAGAGTCCTAATAAACATCATCAAAACAAAAACAAAGGCAAAGTAAGCTTCAGGGACGACCAGCACGGCGCCTGCACCGGACTATGCAATGGAAACCAAACTTGGAAGAGTCACTAGCGTAAAAACGAACGAACAACAACCACAACAACAACAAGATCTGGCTTGAAATAGTCCAGTTCGAACTACAACCTAAGCAAGCGATGTCATAATTGAAACTTTATAATTTATAGTTTTTTACTAAATTTACTTTAAATTTATTTTGGCTTATATATCAAATATCTTAAATATACATTAATGAGAAATACCAACATCACACATTCTAATACACACTTTCCAACACTCTCTCTTTGATTGGTTAAAATTCACATGAGACCCACCAAATTTATATGGGACCTACATGATTTGGTGGGACCCACGTGAATTTCAATTAATTAAAAAGTGTGTGTTAGAAAGTGTCTTGCTAGCATTCCTCAACACTAATTTTGCGTGACATGTATTTCTTCTTGTAAACTAATTTTCAATTTAATTTAAAATAATATCATTTAATCATTTTATACATACATTAATTTTCTGTGCGTGGCACGGATATCATACTAGCTTGCTATAAATTTTAGTTAATATTCATAAAATATTGCTAGTTAATGAGATGCATGAAATTTTAACTGTAATAGTCAAGACTATGATAAAAAAGACTATGATAAATTTATTGTGTTCTACATTATTTTAATAGTCTCATTTCAAACAAAAATGTCATTATATAGCTAATATGTTTTTTTATTGAATAATTATATAGCTAATATCTATACTATATATAAAAGAAACTGCCTCTTTCAGCACACTTTTGAGTTGAGCTTTTCTTTTAAAAAACCTTTAATTTTAAACACAAGTAACACATGTAACAAATATATAAGAATAAATTTAAATATTAAATTAAGTATTTAAATAATGTAACAAATATGGTATGAGTATATATACACGTCTAATTTTTATTCTTTTATCTTTTAAAAAGTGTAACAAACTATTCTTAAAAAAAAATGTAACAAATTATATGAGTATATTTATACTTACTTTTTTATTATCCTAATTATACCCTTAAACAACTTTTTATAATAAAGATTGTTGTCGATGTCATTAGAAAAAATAAGAATTCAATTTTTTTTGTTATGAGTTAGTTTATTTGTTATAATACGAAAGAAAAAATCATTTATATTTCTTCTATTAATCAATACCAAAATTTCTTGAAAAAATACCGTTCGTAATTTTTAAACATTAGCGCAATAAAATGAGCGGAGTGCCCGTCTTTTCGCTAGTGTTAATAATAAATTCTAGGCTTAAATGTGCCATTAGTCCCTGCAGTTACACCATTTTTTGGGTTTGATCCCTGCGCTTTTTTTTGTTTGGTTTTAGTCCTTGCACTTTAGAAAAAATTTGGTTTCGATCGTTGCTGTTAGTTAACTGTTAAAAAAAAATGTCAAAATTAACAGAGTGTCATGTGACCCAATCGTTACATGCCACATGGCATAGCAAAAAGAAATTTTTACAAATTTAATTAAATCAAATAAAACAATTGATTTATAACTAGTTTAATTATTATTATTTTATTAATATTAGTAACATAATATTAAAAAGCCAAATCATCTTATGTTACGGTTCTGTAGCATTACCATTCACCATCGCAACAACATTGTTGATGTTTTTCTTCTTCACTATCAACACCTCTATTGTTAATATTATTGTAAGTGTTAAGAAGGAATTCTAGTTTGCCCAGCATAAACGCCAATCGAAGGTTTTGTGAAAGGGGAAACAATGGAACCTAGGGTTTTCAATCGAATGCGAATCAATCTCATGGTCGTGAAATTGATAGCGAAATTGACTTTTAAATTTGTCTTCAAGGATCGATTGAGTTCTGTCTTCATAGTCCAGTTGAAAGATGAAATTTTGCGGTTCAATTCAATGATAAAATTTGCTAAGAAGAAATGGTGGTTGTGTGTCATATTCTGTTGTTATAATACACTAAAATCAGAGGCACGAACACCAAACCTTCAACAAGAATAATCTATAACTATATTGTAACAAGAAAGGGGGATAGGATTGAAATTGAGAGAAGAATAGTTAATAATTCTCTTGTAACAGCGTATGTAACACCCCGTTTCCCAAAATGATATAATAATATCCATACATCAGAGTTAATCAACAATTAACGGAGTATTACATGCATATCTCAAAAAATAATTTATTTAAATAGAAACATAAAACTATTTAAATAATCCTCCATAACAACATCTTTATATAAAACAGTCTGCAGCGGAATAGTCATTGCAAAATCATCTTAAAAATTCTGATACACCAACATATCTGGCACAAAGGCCTCACCATAATAAAAAAATATCCTCCAACATTATTCAAATAAATATTCAACAATTCTCCAAGTAAAAATGATACATAAAGGAATGAAATTGTAAAACATAAATCCCATCCCGTTACGTATCAGAGCCTACGACACATTGAGCCAACTCCTATCTATCCGTCGCTACCTGCACTTGCCCACAAGGCGGCAATTCCAGCAGAAGGGGTGAGTTCACAAAACAAAAGCAATATATATATATATATATATAATTCATAAAGTTGTATTGAAAAACAACAACAACAAGAACATTCATCATCACCATAATCATCAGCAATCTTCATTAACATTTCAACAGTATAATTTAGATTCACCTTAAAATAACAACACCGACAACAACACCACTTGTGGTGACACCTCACCAACAACAACTCACACCTTAAACTTCTAATGCAAGACTCCATAAACGACTAATGCATTATGCAAATGTGGTACCATCTACGCGCGTTGAGTGCTAAACACTCCGGGGCATAAGCCCCCACCAAATTGGATGGTTAAAGCATCCCAGGGCATAAGCCCTCACCAAATTGAATGACTAGCATTCCAGGGCATAAGCCCTCACCAGTTGAATGTATAAACATTCCGGGGCATGAGCCCCCACCAATGCAAATGAGTTATGAGACTCAAGGTGTATATCTACATACAACCCTACAACAGAAAAGTGGTGCATTTTCACCATGCAACCAACAACAACACCGACTAGGACACCTCCCCAACTAGACTCAACCACACCACAACACCATGAACAATTGCAACTTAGCATAGTATAGTTCATTTTATTTCATATAAGATTCATTCAAAAATGCATTATAAACACCTCCATTCTAAATTATTATCACTCCAAAAATTCTCTAAAAATCCAATAAACCACTTAGAAAGCTTAGGTTTGGGTTTAGAACACCTTAGAAAAATCTCATTTTGGGTCGCACAGGACCCAGCTCGCTTAAGCGAGCGGCATCTCGCTTAAGCGAGTCAAAACACGTAAGTTTGGTTTTGCTTCGCTCCTGGCTCGCTCCTAGTTCGCTTAAGCGAACAGGCCAATTACACTATTCTGGGCGTCTCTCGCTTAAGCGACGGGAAACTCGCTTAAGCGACGCAAATGACGAAGGTTAGCATTTTGCTCGCTTGGGGTTCGCTCGTGGCTCGCTTAAGCGAGCGGCTAAAATTCAGACTGGGCGTGGCAAAAAGTTGCTCGCTTGAGCGAAGGGTATCTCGCTTAAGCGAGTGCTCATCTGGGCAGAATTCCTACTTACGATTTCTAACCCTATTTCATCCAAAAATCCCATTTTTGATTCTCCAATTACCCAAAATGGTTTAGAAACATTGTTCACAGGTTCATGGCACAACAAAACAACAGAAACAACTTACATATGCATCATCATCATCATATAATTCATTATTCATGGCATTTTCATTTCTTTAACCCTAATCCAACAAAACTACCATTTTTCAATTTAATTCATGAACACATACATACATATATCAACAATTGAATCATAAAACCCACCCTTACCTCAAATAAGCAAATTCCTACAGCAAAATGGCAGCTTCTCCCTTCCTAGTTCTTCCCCTTGGGTTCTCTCAAAGACTATGTTCTGGTTTTGTTTTTTCTCTGGTACGTGAAAATATTTCTTTCTTTCCTTACTGGCTTTCTCTTTCTCACCTTACCAAAACATAACCTCTTTTTCTCTTTACTCCCCCCACTTAATTCTATTAAATTTCTTCTTAATCCCTCCTTAATTCTATTAACTCTACTTAATCCCTTTTTATCAAATATTATTATTTTCTACTATTTTCATAAAATACAACAAATAAATATAACCAATAATATCACACCAAATATTTCATATATCATTTATAAATTCAAGCAAAATACACCAAGCACACTAAAATCAACTAAAAATCACCACAAACCACAAAATAAAATTTAGAGTGTTACAACTCTCCCCAACTTAGAAAATTTCGTCCTCGAAATATTACCTTAAGCAACAAACAACTCAGGATAGGACTCTTGCATCTTGCTCTCCAACTCCCAAGTCAAACTCTCACCGGTTACACCGCCCCAAACCACTCTAACCAGAGGTATCTCCTTGCCTCTCAACTGCTTCACCTTGCGATCATCAATCCTCAAAGGCAAGGTCTCAACAGTAAGATTATCTCTAACTTGCACATCATCTCTAGGAATAACATGTGAAGGATCAGCTACATACTTTCTCAACTGCGACACATGAAACACATCATGCAAGTTTGATAGATGTGGTGGCAATCCAATCCGATACGCCACGGTTCCAATTCTCTCGGAAATCTGATAAGGACCAATGAACTTTGGAGTCAACTTCTTCGACTTCAATGCGCGTCCTACACCGGTCATCGGGGTAACCCTCAAAAACACATGCTCACCCTCCTGAAACTCAAGGGCTTTCCTCCTTTTGTCATGATAACTCTTCTGACGGTCTTGAGATGCTTTCATCTTTTCTCTTATCATCTTGACCTTTTCCGTAGTCTGCTGCACTAACTCAGGTCCTAACACAATACTTTCACCCGACTCAAACCAACATAGAGGAGTTCTACACCTTCGACCATACAAAGCTTCGAACGGTGCCATACCAATACTCGAATGGTAACTATTATTATAAGTAAACTCTATCAACGGCAAGTGGCTGTCCCAAGCTCCACCTTGCTCGAGTACACATACCCTCAACAAATCCTCCAAGGATTGGATAGTCCTCTCCGACTGACCATCTGTCTGTGGATGATAAGCCGAACTCAGCCTCAATTTCGAACCCAATGCATCTTGCAAGCTCTTCCAAAACCTCGAAGTAAACCTCGGATCCCTATCCGACACAATACTAGATGGAACACCATGCAACTTCACAATGTCACGGATATAAATCTCCGCCAACTGAGCTACCGGATAAGTAATATTAATCGGGATAAAGTGTGCCGACTTAGTCAATCTATCAACAACAACCCAGATGGCATCATGCCCTCTTGGAGTATTCGGCAAACTCGTCACAAAATCCATAGAAATGCTATCCCACTTCCACTCAGGTACATCTAACGGAATCAACAACCCTGCAGGCTTCTGATGTTCAACCTTGGACTTCTGGCAAGTCAAACACGCATACACAAATTGCGCAACATCCCTCTTCAAACCGGACCACCAAAATAATTTCTTCAAGTCATGATACATTTTAGTAGCTCCAGGATGAATACTCAAACTACTCTTATGACTTTCTTCTAAAATCAACTTCTTCAAATCCTCATCATCCGGAATACAAATCCTTCCTCTAAACCTCAACACACCTTGTTCATCGACCTTGAAGTCACCATCTACATTCTGATCACTAGCAGCCATCAAGTCCACAAACTTAACGTCAAGCTTCTGTGCCTCTTTGATACTACTCAAGAAATCACTATTTATCTTTAACATACCCAACTTCACGCTCTGAGGCGATCTTTCACAAACAAGACTCAAATCCCTGAACTGTTCAAGTAACTCGAACTCTTTCACCATCAACGCTGACATATGCAACGTCTTTCTACTCAACGCATCAGCCACAACATTAGCTTTACCAGGATGGTAATTCAAGCCAAAATCGTAATCCTTAAGTAACTCAAGCCACCTCCTCTGCCTCATGTTCAACTCCTTCTGATCAAACAAGTACTTTAAACTCTTATGATCACTAAACACCTCAAATCTGGAACCATATAAATAATGCCTCCAAATCTTCAACACAAATACCACGGCTGCCAATTCTAGATCATGCGTAGGATAATTCTTCTCATGCACTCTCAGCTGCCTAGAAGCATACGCGACCACCTTGCCATCTTGCATCAACACGCCACCCAAACCCAACTTAGATGCATCACAATAAACCACAAAAGGCTCTTCTGGCTTCGGCAAAATCAAAATAGGAGCAGTCGTCAATCTTTGCTTCAACTCATTGAAACTACTCTCACATTGAGCATCCCACACAAATGCTTTACCTTTACAGGTCAGTTGCGTCAAAGGAAGTGCCAACTTCGAAAATCCTTCAATAAATCTGCGGTAATAACCAGCCAAACCAAGAAAACTTCTCACCTCCGTAACCGACTTTGGTGTCTCCCACTGCGACACAGCATCAACCTTCGAAGGATCTACAGCAATACCTTTACCAGAAATAATGTGGCCAAGAAAACTTACTTCATTCAGCCAGAATTCGCACTTGGATAACTTGGCATACAGTTTCTTCTCTTTCAGCACTTGCAATACAATCTTCAAATGCTCTGCATGCTCTGCTTCAGTCTTAGAATAAATCAAAATATCGTCAATAAAAACCACAACAAATTGATCCAGATATTCATGAAAAATTCGGTTCATGTATTCCATAAACACGCCAGGTGCATTCGTAACACCGAAAGGCATCACCTTATATTCATAATGACCATAACGCGTCCTAAACGCCGTCTTCTGCATATCCTCATCCTTCACCTTTATCTGATGGTAACCCGACCTCAAATCAATTTTGCTGAACACACGGGCACCCACTAGTTGATCCATCAAGTCATCAATCCTCGGTAGTGGATACCTATTCTTAATCGTCACTTTATTCAGCTGTCGATAATCAATGCACAACCGCATGCTACCATCCTTCTTCTTTACCAACAACACCGGCGCTCCCCAAGGTGAAACACTCGGTCTCACAAACTTCTTGTCAAGCAAGTCTTCTAATTGTTTCTTTAACTCAGCTAACTCCGAAGCTGACATATGGTAAGGAGCCATCGACACAGGCTTCGTACCCGGCACAAGGTCAATCGAAAATTCCACCTCCCTCTCTGGTGGCACATCTGGAATCTCATCAGGGAAAACTTCAGGAAATTCTTTCACAACAGGCAGCCCATCAATTACAGCTTGGTTCTCCACCGACAAAAATGCCAACAAAGAAAACATCAACACACCATCTTGTTCTAACCGCTTCATCTCCTTGGTGGATAAAAATTCTGCTCCACTCTCTTCTTCAGCAGAAGAAAACCGCACCGTCTTCGTAAAACAATTGATCAGGACATGGTTGTACTCTAACCAATTCATCCCCAATATTACATCCATTCCCACCAACGGTAAACAAACGAGGTCTACTTCAAAATCTCTACCAAATACAGACAACGGACAACTTAAACAGACAAGGGAAGTAGTCACTGAACCCTTAGCTGGAGTTTCAACAACCATTTTCCCGTTCATATCAGACATATACAGACCCAATCTTTTAGCACAATCAATAGCAATGAAACAATGCGTTGCACCAGTATCTATAATAGCAATTAAAGGAGTACTATTAAAGAAACAAGTACCTCTGATAAGTCGATCCTCCTGATCAGTCTGGGTACCAGTCAAGGCAAACACCCTCCCACTGGCCTGCGCCTTCTTAGGCTTAGTGCACTGAGTGCTAAGATGTCCTTCTTCATCACAATTATAGCAAACAATGTCTCCCCGCTTGCATTCAGTAACAGTGTGGCCCTTCTTACCACATCGGAAGCATTTCTTTTCATCTCGATTGCAGGCATTACTCTTGTGGCCCTTAACACCACACTTATAACAAACCACCTCAGCAGGAGCATCTCTACGTGCTGGCCTCCTCTCATCATGCATCCTCTGCTTGCCCTTATCAGCTGGGGCACTATACGGCTTTGGGCGACTCTGCTGCCCCTTACCCTTACGGTCATTCATCACTTTGTAGTGAGCTTTAGTATCCTCTTCATAAATACGGCAGCTGCTCACCAACTCAGAGAAATCTCTGATCTTCTGATACCCAATGGCCCGCTTGATATCAGCTCGCAGACCATTCTCAAATTTGATACACTTGGAGAACTCAGCAGTCTCCGCAGCATAGTGGGGATAAAACTTTGCAAGCTCCACGAACTTAGCAGCATACTCCGTAACGGACATGTCCCCTTGCTTCAGCTCGAGGAATTCAATCTCTTTTCTACCACGGACATCCTCCGGGAAATACCTCCTCAAGAACTCCCGCCTAAACACTGCCCATGTAATCACAGCACCTTCATTCAGCAAAATAGGTTGAGTGCTCACCCACCAGTCATCCACTTCTTCAGCCAACATATGGGTGCCAAACCGCACCATCTGAGCATCCGTACACTGCATCACCCGGAATATTCTTTCAACCTCTTTCAACCAGGTCTGAGCTCCATCAGGATTATACCTTCCCTTGAAGGTTGGTGGATGATTCCTCAAGAAGGTCTCAAGCATCCTTACACCCTCACCAGCTCCACCAGCACCTTGTTGTTGTCCAACAACTTGAGCCATTGCTTGCAAAGCAGCAGCAAGAGCAGCATCATTTCTCCCGGCCATCTCGATAATTCTACATAACAACAAGAATTAGAACAACAACAAGACAGTTTAAAACCTGTCACACTACACTATTGGCTCGACACGACTCTCCTAATGGTCGGACGGACCGACTTGCTCTGATACCAATTGTAACACCCCGTTTCCCAAAATGATATAATAATATCCATACATCAGAGTTAATCAACAATTAACGGAGTATTACATGCATATCTCAAAAAATAATTTATTTAAATAGAAACATAAAACTATTTAAATAATCCTCCATAACAACATCTTTATATAAAACAGTCTGCAGCGGAATAGTCATTGCAAAATCATCTTAAAAATTCTGATACACCAACATATCTGGCACAAAGGCCTCACCATAATAAAAAAATATCCTCCAACATTATTCAAATAAATATTCAACAATTCTCCAAGTAAAAATGATACATAAAGGAATGAAATTGTAAAACATAAATCCCATCCCGTTACGTATCAGAGCCTACGACACATTGAGCCAACTCCTATCTATCCGTCGCTACCTGCACTTGCCCACAAGGCGGCAATTCCAGCAGAAGGGGTGAGTTCACAAAACAAAAGCAATATATATATATATATATATATATATATATATATATATATATATATATATAATTCATAAAGTTGTATTGAAAAACAACAACAACAAGAACATTCATCATCACCATAATCATCAGCAATCTTCATTAACATTTCAACAGTATAATTTAGATTCACCTTAAAATAACAACACCGACAACAACACCACTTGTGGTGACACCTCACCAACAACAACTCACACCTTAAACTTCTAATGCAAGACTCCATAAACGACTAATGCATTATGCAAATGTGGTACCATCTACGCGCGTTGAGTGCTAAACACTCCGGGGCATAAGCCCCCACCAAATTGGATGGTTAAAGCATCCCAGGGCATAAGCCCTCACCAAATTGAATGACTAGCATTCCAGGGCATAAGCCCTCACCAGTTGAATGTATAAACATTCCGGGGCATGAGCCCCCACCAATGCAAATGAGTTATGAGACTCAAGGTGTATATCTACATACAACCCTACAACAGAAAAGTGGTGCATTTTCACCATGCAACCAACAACAACACCGACTAGGACACCTCCCCAACTAGACTCAACCACACCACAACACCATGAACAATTGCAACTTAGCATAGTATAGTTCATTTTATTTCATATAAGATTCATTCAAAAATGCATTATAAACACCTCCATTCTAAATTATTATCACTCCAAAAATTCTCTAAAAATCCAATAAACCACTTAGAAAGCTTAGGTTTGGGTTTAGAACACCTTAGAAAAATCTCATTTTGGGTCGCACAGGACCCAGCTCGCTTAAGCGAGCGGCATCTCGCTTAAGCGAGTCAAAACACGTAAGTTTGGTTTTGCTTCGCTCCTGGCTCGCTCCTAGTTCGCTTAAGCGAACAGGCCAATTACACTATTCTGGGCGTCTCTCGCTTAAGCGACGGGAAACTCGCTTAAGCGACGCAAATGACGAAGGTTAGCATTTTGCTCGCTTGGGGTTCGCTCGTGGCTCGCTTAAGCGAGCGGCTAAAATTCAGACTGGGCGTGGCAAAAAGTTGCTCGCTTGAGCGAAGGGTATCTCGCTTAAGCGAGTGCTCATCTGGGCAGAATTCCTACTTACGATTTCTAACCCTATTTCATCCAAAAATCCCATTTTTGATTCTCCAATTACCCAAAATGGTTTAGAAACATTGTTCACAGGTTCATGGCACAACAAAACAACAGAAACAACTTACATATGCATCATCATCATCATATAATTCATTATTCATGGCATTTTCATTTCTTTAACCCTAATCCAACAAAACTACCATTTTTCAATTTAATTCATGAACACATACATACATATATCAACAATTGAATCATAAAACCCACCCTTACCTCAAATAAGCAAATTCCTACAGCAAAATGGCAGCTTCTCCCTTCCTAGTTCTTCCCCTTGGGTTCTCTCAAAGACTATGTTCTGGTTTTGTTTTTTCTCTGGTACGTGAAAATATTTCTTTCTTTCCTTACTGGCTTTCTCTTTCTCACCTTACCAAAACATAACCTCTTTTTCTCTTTACTCCCCCCACTTAATTCTATTAAATTTCTTCTTAATCCCTCCTTAATTCTATTAACTCTACTTAATCCCTTTTTATCAAATATTATTATTTTCTACTATTTTCATAAAATACAACAAATAAATATAACCAATAATATCACACCAAATATTTCATATATCATTTATAAATTCAAGCAAAATACACCAAGCACACTAAAATCAACTAAAAATCACCACAAACCACAAAATAAAATTTAGAGTGTTACAGCGTAAATGGTGATGATGTGGGATTGGAGGGGATGATGAACAGTAAGCTCTATTCTATTAATAACAAAACAAATTATAAATCAATTGTTTTATTTGATTTAATTAAATTTGTAAAAATTTCTTTTTGTTGTGCCACATGGCATGCAACGATTGGGCAACGTGGCACTCTGTTAATTTTGACATTGTTTTTAACTGCTAACTAACAGCAAGGATGAAAACCAATTATTTTTTAAAGTGCAAGGGCTAAAACCAAACAAAAAAAAATGTAGGGATCAAACCCAAAAAATGGTGTAAAATGCATGGACTAATGACACATTTAAGTCTAAATTCTATTGAAAAAAAGGCTGTGTCAAAAAAATAAATTTTATTAAAAATATATTTATTTGTTAAAAGACATTACAATCTTCAATTCTAAATGATCACAAAACTAGTTTGTTGTGTAATAAAAAATAGAAAGAAAAAAAAAAAGAGAATAAAAAAAAATCCAGTTATTTGTTACGTGGCCAGGATTCACTATCTTCCGTTTCCATGGCCACTTCCATTCTCTCCCACCCATTTCCTACAACTTGCACCACTTTCCGGCGACCAACATCCGCCGTTAACATCCACCACTACCCTTCACTTCTTCTCCGGCCACCACGGAGACACCGTAAAAAAAATCAAATTAAATGGGCCATTAAGCTGAGCTTAGTAGAACAGAGTACACCAAAATCGAGTTTTGATTTGCAGCAACTTGTTGCGTTTCTTTACGACGATCTTCCTCACCTCTTTGATGATAAGGGTATTGATAAAAATGCTTATGATGAACGTGTCTTCTTTCGAGACCCAATTACTAAACATGATGATTTGAGTGGTTATCTTTTCAACATTGCTCTTCTTAAGACAATCTTTAGGCCTCAGTTTCAGTTGCATTGGGTTAAACCGGTTTGTTTCTCTCTTTCATTTTCCCTTTATGGCTTACTTCATCTTCGGAACTTAGTTATAACTTAATTTTCTTAGCTTATAAGGTTTGTTGGTAAGCTAGTTAAAGTAGCTTATAGTTTATCATATTTTTCTCTCAATTTTACCCATGTTATCTTAGTTGAAAAAGAAAAAAATGTGTTAATTAAACAAATCTTTTTTATGTTTTTTTTTTTAATCGGCTAATATTATTCTCGTCGAGTAGATGCAAGAGGCAAACACACTCGCGGCAGGAAACAAACGAATACAAATGATGCCGTATATAGACGGAACATCTCCCAAAAGAACATAAAATAGAGGACTACCCAAAAAATGAGGCCGGACGCGCTATGCACCAAACGCATACCCATGCTTCACAATCCAAAATACAAGGCGTCCCATAAACTCTCACAGAGAAGATACCAATGCCTTGAGAGCCACCACCAAAAACCCACCTAACCAAAATAAAACTCTTTGCTGCCACATACCTAACAAACATAGGAACTGATACCATATCATTAGGTGCCACAAAAATAGGACATGATACCATATCAGTCAACAAAAGCTAAGACAGAGGGAAAAACTGAACCAGCCGAATATCAGAAAGAGCAATATCATGACAGCAGAAAATTTAAAAAACATTGCACAGTCCAGAAGCTCCAAAGCCAAACAGCAGAAGCTCACAGCAGCTGCACACCGCCTACACAATCCCCACACACCGACCACTTATCTCTCTAGACAAAGTTTTGGATTCCAACACCACTCGTAGAACAGGCAAGTCGGTGTATGAGTCCTTTCCAACAACCACCTCCACGACAACACCTTAATCTCTTCTACCACATCGTCTACCTCAAAATTAATCCCTTTGAAAATTTTGTCGTTTCTCTTCTTCCAAATCACCCAAATGGTTGTATGCCAAATTAACCAAAGGCCGATTGTCACCTTTTTCGTCCTTCCACCCAAACTCCAACACTCCCAAAGAACAAATAAATTTGGTGGAATTATAAACCAACTATATCACCACTTCATCAATTTTAACCAAACCAAACTAGCCACCTCACAATGCAATAAAAGATGAACCACCGTTTCCACTTTACTATCACACATCACACACAAAGTAGACCCTTCCGGTGGTAAGACATTTCTCAAAGCTAGATTCCTTCTAGTAGGGATTCGATGAAGCAAGGCTCTCCAACCAAATGCAAGCACTTTTGACGGCACCGGACTCTTCCACATATTTTCAAACACCCGTTTCTCCGGTGCTTCCCAAGCCACTTCTCCCAACACTAAACCTTCTAACTTTGAATAAGCCGATTTCACTGAAAACCTACCATTCTCTTCTAAATTCCACCTCCACTCATCCTCAACATTAGACCAAGTCATTCCTTCCAAATCCTCCAAGAGACTAATGACCAACTCCTCCTCCCACACAAAAAGTCCTCTTCATGATAAGTTCCAAAACACGCCTTCCTCCCTACACCCCCCTACCTCCCCTACCAACGCCTCCTTTTGACTTGAGATCAAAAAAAGGCGAGGATACTTTTGGGCAAAGCTCCGACTACCACGCCAAACATCCCTCCAAAAACTCGTCTTCAAACCGTTTCCTACCTTACGCAAACAAATCTTTTTTATGTCATTTCATATTTATAAGCTAGTTCAATTGTTATGTGTACAAATCACTACAAATTCAATCTACTAGATTATCCGATATAACTTAGCCCTCTAAAGCGAGCTTAATAGCTATCTGGTATTTTTTACCAAATAGAGTCATAAGTTCTAGAAACTTATGAAAACAACTAATAGCTTATAGGAAAACAGTTTGACTTTATGTTATCTTTTGTTACAGATATAGCTTATGCATAAGAATGTTAACCGTTAATACTATAAGTGGTCAATTAAGTTGCATATCCAAAACAAGGTTCAGCCTATTAACGCGTGTCTAACAGTGGGACACACTTAATGCTAGTGGTGTCCGTGCTTCAGAGATCATAAGTCTATATAATCTTATTTTAATAAGCTCCTATGATATTTTATGCAAACAACTTTGGACTTTTATGTCAAGATAGTTAAGTCATATTCATTTTTTTGGTTAGAGAAATAAATTTATCTATATAGCACAAGCACTTCAAATCAATGACATGTCCAATGTACGACACATGGTAATGGCGAAATCTACACGACACCAACATATGTGATTATTACATTCAATTACCTTGATTTTCATACAATATTATAGGGGTCTATGTGTCACTGTCGTATTCGGTGTCCGTGTCTATATTGATACTTCATAGTAACCTATACATAAACATTTATCGTATAACAAACACTTATTTTTTTTAGGGGAACAAATGCTTATTTGATAAGCATTTAATAAAATTCACCTTAACTTTTTTATGTCTTCTTTGTTCAACTGAACTGATTTGAGTTAATATAGACAGGACCTTATGAAATAACTACAAGATGGACTATGGTTATGAAATTCATGCTACTTCCATGGAAACCAGAATTGGTCTTTACAGGAACATCTGTTATGGGTGTTAACCCAGAAAATGGCAAGTTTTGTAGCCATGTGGTAAGTTCCAACTATCCAGTAGCGGTGTTATCTATGGTTTTAAATTTTGGTTGCAGTCAGGTCATGATTTTTTCTATCATAAAAAAAAATGCAGTCAAATGCTGCTGATGCGACCTTAATTGCAGTAGGGTCAGATTGCAGACATATTAAAAACCTCAATGAATAGTGTTATCAAATGGTGTTTATAAATGAAGTGGTATTATGTCGGTAATTTAACTTCGTATTCCTCAATTTCCCAGGACTTTTGGGATTCACTAAAGAAAAATGACTATTTTTCGTTTGAAGGTTTATTGGAAGTATTCAAACAGGTATCATTCTATCTCACTCTTGATGTATGCCTTTGACATTTTTTTCTTTTGTAAGTCTTCCAAGATTCGTTGTGAGTTGTTACTATGAAGATTTGACATTTTGCAGTTGAGGATTTACAAGACACCAGATTTGGAATCACCCAAATATCAAACATTAAAAAAGACAGCAAATTATGAGGTAAACCTTCTCATTCATCAACATACTGTTTTTTGTATTGATATAATATACATTTATCTGTATTCTGCTATTCTGTTCTGCAATAAAATTTTGCATGAATTCTCATATCAAAAGTTAATACAAAAGGATTACACTCGTTCTTTTAGCCACCATTTTAAAACTACTTCAAGTCAAAAACAAAAGGATATATCTTATTTGTCTTGGTACCAGATTGAATTTTGACTGAATTCATTGTGTTTTCTATGGTGTAACAGGTTAGACAGTATGATCCATTCATAGTAGTAGAAACAAACGGAGACAAGCTATCTGGGAATACTGGCTTTAATGATGTTGCTGGGTAGGACTTTGTACATGAAATAAATATTTTGTTTGTTTAATCTTTGGCTCTCTATTTCAGGTAATGCATACATGTTAAAAATCTTAATTCGCAGGTATATATTTGGAAAGAATTCCACAACAGAGAAGATACCGATGACTACTCCTGTATTCACTCAAGCCATTGATGTTGACTTGTCCAAAGTCTCAATCCAAATAGTTCTTCCATCAGACAAAGAAACAAAGAGGTATGTTTCTGAATTTTGCATGTTTTCAAAGTTTGAACAGCTTTGTTCCAAGAGATACATGTCTTAGCTTAGGGCCTGTTTGTTTTCGATGTTTGCGCTTGCACCTGCCTGCCTATCTCTCTGATTTACTGCTTCAGACAAATAAAGGGTTACCTAGGGATGCAAGAATGGGTAGTGTCGTATGTTACCAAACATATGCTTAGTAAAGAAAGGAGTTTTGTGGAAAAATTAGAGCAATATCTTTAGTTGAATTAAAATCTGTGCTTACTGTGTAATCTTTTGACAGTTTACCAAATCCTAATCAAGAAACAGTTCAGTTGAGAAATGTAGAAGGAGGCATTGCTGCAGTAATAAAGTTTAGTGGAAAACCCACGGAGGATATTGTTCGCGAAAAGGAGCAAATTTTGCGGTCCAATATCATTAAAGATGGTCTTAAACCTCAGCCTGGTTGTTTGCTTGCCCGTTACAATGATCCAGGTCGAACATGGTCCTTCATAATGGTATGCCTTCAAACCTTCTTGGTTGTTGTCAATTGATTTTGAATATGCATGGCGCTTGCTCTATTTCTATAACTAAAAGAAAATACTCTGTCAGAGCCTTGTTTTCTAAGGGGAGTGACTTGTGTTCTTGATGTGTTCTCAATTTTGTTCAAGCAATAAACCAAGATCTTACAGTATGCTCTTCGTTAGAGATTAGGTCTTGTATCCACATTTAATGTATGTTATAGTACAACGCATTTCAGTTTAGTAGGAGTGGTTCCCTGATAAATGGGTTAGAGCAGAAAATTAGTTTGCCAAGATTAATTTGCGGTTGTTTATAGATATGAAATTAAAATAATGTAAAACACTAGCCTAATTATTTTATGTGGTTCAAGAGTTATTCTCCAAGATAAGACAGACCACTTGTGATCAGTCCTGATTGTAGACAAGAGGGGTCTCTGTCTAAACTACTTCATGTATGAATTGATGGATTTGAAGTTGCATTATGGTTTAGTTTTTCTACTATATGCATTATTCAGTTTATATTCGGGTTGGGCCTAACTCGACTCCTATAAAATCGGTTTGTAGAGTGAGAGATGTTTCCAACTTATAAAGTAATTTTAAGGCCTTAATCAAATTTTAGACTCTTGACAGATTTTAATCCTTAATTGTTATTGTCCCACTGGAGATATTGATATTTATTTGATGAGTTTTTTGCCTCAATTTGATATTTGTCAACTTAAGTACTGACAATTGTTTCATTTGTGTTATGATCTATGACATTGAAGAGGAATGAGGTGCTCATTTGGCTTGACGACTTCTCATTGGATTAGCATTACCAATTAAGTACCAAGTTTTTCCATATTGATGTCATTCTTAGTTGTCTGGCTGATTATATAAAATGTAATATTATAAATTATCTTCAGATTCAGGGAGTGATGTTTGGAACCAAAAGTAGTAGGCATGTTAAAAAACATACAGACAAACAAGGTTCATGTTCATTAGGTGCCACTCATCAAATTGTAAAAATATAATAGTGTACAGTAGGCTTTCCCTTAGTCTTTAGCATGTGCAATTTATATGACATACTCATACAAGGAAAAAGCTTCATTTATAATACTTAATCAAATTTTGACTGTTCTTTTACATGTTGAAGATATTTGCATGTCACTTGAAATCTTTGACATATCTATTAGAGTTTGAATACTATTGTGTAATATGAATCTATAGTTTCAACTTATCTTGTTATTTAAGTAATGTTGTAAATATCTGGAATAGTCAATAATAGTAGCATATGGTAAGTTCGTATATTTTGTTCAGTTTATATTGTAATGATTTCCCCGTGATTGTTTCTGAATATATTTTGAGGATTTTGTCCATGTCTCCTATTTTATAATTGTCTACTTCCAAATTTTATTTTTATATTGCATACAATTTTATATATTAAAATAGTAGTCTTTCAATGTGCATATTTGAACACAAACCTTATTGACCATCTAAAGTGTAAACTGGTTCATTCAAAGATCAAATCTGAAGCTTCAACAAAGTTACAAAGAAGCTTTAAATGATCATGTCTGAAATTAGCAATGACACATAAAAATAATGTGTATAACATTCCTAAATTTGTAAGTTCGATCATACTTAATTTTGTGAAGGACACATAATCCAATTAATGAACACACTGGTGTTGAGAGGGATGCACTTGATGAGATATAACCTCAAAATGTACCGTAAGTGTGAGACATCTCTCCTCTTATAAATCTGGATTAGTAAATTCAAATTTTATGATGTTATAAGAAAACATCCCAGATCTCTTCAAAAAAAAAATCCCAGATCTCATGGGCTACTGACAATCGGGCCAATCACGTCATAGTAAAAGTGTCGCAATAGATGAAATTTAATACGAAAATATAGGGTTATTAGGCTTTTACCCCTGTAATATGTCACTTTTGGTTTTCTCCCCTGTGAAATTTTTTTGTCAGATTTCGTTCTTGTAAATATATATTTTTTTAGAATGCCCACTAGGCAAGCTGACTATGCATTTTCGCTGATGTGGCATGCTGACACACCTTTTTCTAATGACGTGGCGCGTTGACTTTATAATTAATTTTATTTTTTTATGGGGAACACATGGTGTAACACCCCGTTTTCCCAACATAAAAAATTTCTTGACAATTAATCAGAGTAAATCAACTTTAAACAGAATGCTACATTTCTTAAAAATCACAAATGGAATAAATAATAATTTATCCTTCGTAAAAGAATCAACGTAATTATTCAAACTTCGCAGCGGAATTAATTCATCAACATAAATAGTCTTGGCACGAAGGCCTCATCAAAACATCATAAAATGGTTCGACATCATGTTCATAAAATCTCATAAATTAATACATAAAGAATAGAAAACGTAAACAAGGTTCCCCATCCCGTTACGTATCAGAGCACCTAAGGACACAGTGAGAGGTAACCACTCACATCAGCAATCAACAGCTAAACTTGATCACCTGCAAGTTACCCATACGAAGAGCAACATTTTTAAGCAGAAGGGGTGAGATTTCACAAACATTAAAGTTAAGCATATAATTCATCAATTACAGTTAACAATCATAAAACATCATCAATGCAACACATTCTAAAACATTTATAATCATAAACAACTCATCACAAATCATGTATAGAAAACATCATCAAATTCATCATGTTTAAACAACAAATGCATTCATAATTATTTCATCAAAAACTCTTCATCAACAACTCAACAACTTAGACAACTTAACAACTTGACACGGCTATGCAACTTCAACTTCTTAATCATCTTAACAACATATATGCATGTGGTACCATCCGGGGCATGAGCCCCCTTCTTAAGAGCATAAATACACTCACAGGGCATAAGCCCTCAACATAAAGAGCAAACGCTCACAGGGCATGAGCCCTCAACGTGGTAGAGTAAAAACTCCCAGGGCATAAGCCCTCAACAGAATGAGTATGCAATGGACTCACAACTTACAACTTAAACTTCTTAAACAACTTCATACGACTTGACTTCTTAAACAACTTCATCAAATAAATCATGTACAATCAATCAAAAGAGGATTGCATATCATATCACAGCTACTGGAGAGATACATCAAATACCAGCAATTTACATGTTTATATCACAGCTTAATTCAATTCATAAATCACTTAAAATATCACAAGAATCCAACTTAGGTAGTCTGCATCAGCCTAGCTCGCGAGGCGAGGGCATCTGCTCGCGGTGGCGAGTCCACAAAAAGGTTACTCGCGAGGCGAGAAAGGTTACTCGCCTAAGGCGAACAAAAGTGGGTAGCTATGGCTTTTGTGACCATTTTACCCCTGCGGTCTCATTTTAACTTATTTACATCCAATCTCCACCTAGAAACTTATCTAATGATTCTTATATATAATTAAACACTCAAAGTCATCCAAAACTCATTCCAAAACATCAATTCAAATCTAACTCACTGGTCAACTCGCTAGGCGAGTGATCTACTCGCTGTGGCGAGCAACTTAGCGTCGCTCGCGAGGCGGAAAAACCTGCTCGCTGTGGCGAGCAACAAAGCGTCGCTCGCGAGGCGAGGATCAACACTCGCGTAGGCGAGTGATGATTAGCAGCACGGGCAGAATGCCTAAATCCACCAAACTCACCTAATCTCATAGTTCTAACTGCAAGTTCCGATTGTAACCTAAGAGGGGGGTGAATTAGGTTTCTAGGAATATTGTTTAATTTTCGTGAGTTTAACGTTCTTGATAATTTTTCTGGAAACTTAATATGAAGGTATGAATGCGGAAAAATAAAAGTGTAAGGGAAGAAGAAAAGACACAAGAGAATTTATAGTGGTTCCCCTCTAAACCTTAGGGTCAGTCCACTCCCTTCACACCCCGCGAAAGAATTCACTATGTTAGAATCTTTGTTACAAGCAATCTCAACCCAAGACCCCCTAACAATCTTTCTAACATAAACACAAGAAAGAAACCCTCTCTCTTGACTACAACACAAACACCAAACACTTTTGGTGGACTTTGAATCTCCCCGAATCAAAGAACCTTTTACAACAATCACAAGATAGCACCCCACTATCTTAAACAATAATTCTCACCAACAATGGCAAGAAACTTTACAACAAAGTAATTGAAGAATATCAAATGTATGGCTAAATATCTTTATCAATATCACTCTAACAAATGGACTTAGTGCTCAGAATTTTTTTTTATTGAATGTTAAAGTGTGGGCAAAGTTTTCCAAACAACTTGTATGAAAGTTTGAAAGCAAGTGATATTGAAAATTTCAATTGAGATAATTAAAGTTGTTGTGTTTAAAATTGTTTTGATTCTCAATTGAATTTATAGAGACTAAAAAGTTGTTTATGAAGCATTGCTACTTTTCAAAAAGTTTTACCAATGAATAGACACATTTAAAATGACACCTATTCATAAAAATAGTTTGAAATATATTTGAACCAAATATGGACGTTGGAACATATAAAAATGCTGATTGAAAAATCCTCTTAAATAATAGCCGTTGCCACTTTTTAAATGAAGAATAACAATTAAGCATTGTAGTAAAATTTGGCAACGTAACAAAATTAATTGCCAAAGGATACAATGCACTAATAATTATTCTGAGATATAAAATCAATTTAAAATAAAGTTCGGCCAACTTGTATGTATAATGACATAAATCTTTGTAGTTATATTATTACAAAAATAGAGACCAAATCAATTGCATGCTAAAGATATTTTTATGTTCAAAATAATAATGCAATTTTCATAATAAATTATGGTTTTTCATGCAAAAAATATTTCCATGCAAAATCACACTTCTACGAAAATAATAGTGAGTGTGTGATTTATTTTCATGAGAGTTTTAGCATTGCTTCATATGAGGACTTAGAAAAATGTTTGTAATTATTTTCTAAGCATTCTAAGTTGTTCCATAAGTTAAGAATGATAAATTAAAAAAATAATTGCCATACTTACAAAGTGTATAACCAAGAAGCCTAGACACAATCTTCATTCTTAATCTTCATCTTGTGTCTCCATGATTTTTTTTTTTTTTGTGATGTCTATTTGTTATCATCAAAACCCAGCCAAGTTTAAGAAGGAAATCTTCTTCACACTAACCTTAAGACTAATCCCAAATAACATCCTATGGATTATCTAAGGTCTGTACATCATTTTTACATTAATTCAACAGCTTTACATCACTAATTCATCAAATTCTCTCATAACCCTAATTCTCAAAAACTCTCAAAACCAATCCTAAACATGTTAATTGTAATATCAGGCATCATACACTTAATTTTAATGAGAGTTAGTCTCACCCTTACCTTATAAAGCAGAAATCGCAGCCTCCCTCTAGGTTCTTTTCTCTTCTCTGGTTTTCTCCCTTTTTCCAAAAACGTTACGTAAAAACTATACTGACCTAACATTCTCCTATTTATACTCCTCATCATATCTTATCTTATTTACTCTTTCTCCCCCAAAACTCTCTAAAATCTCAAAACAACCCCTCATTCAAATATTTATTTTATTTTCAAATCTTATTTTATTAAATAATAAAATAAGTCATATCATCTCATAAAATCACATAAATCATACCTCTTCACTTCTCATAAATCATATAAATATATTCTAGACTCCACAAATAAATCAAATAATTAAATAATTAAAATAATTCAAACGGGCGTTACACATGGCATTTGTGATTTTTTGTTTAAATAAAAATAAAAAATTCTTAAAAAATACATTAAAAGATGAACTAAATTTTAGAAAAATTAATATAAATGAAAAAAAAATACCGAAAAAATAAAAAATTCTGGAAAATTAATAAAAATGATTAAAAAAATGAAAACAATTATGGAAAAATTAAATAAAATGAAAACAATTTGGAAAAATTAATAAAAATGAAAAAAATCTGAAAAAACTAATAAAAATTAAAAAAAAATCTGGAAATTTTTTTAAAAAAATTAATATATATCGAAATTTTCGAAAAAATTATATAAAAAAAATCTGAATTCAATTAAAATTATAAAAAATTTGAAAATATAATATTATCTAATTATTTTGATTTTAAAAATAAATTTGCAGAATTTTATTTTATTCAAAAATTTAATATTCTATAACACTCATACGAGTGTCAATCAATATCTTTTGTATCCTGTTATTTATCTAGATTATATTTTCGAATAAAATAAAATTCTGGAATTTAATTTTCAAAATAAAAATAATTAGATAATATTTTCAAATTTTTTATAATGTTAATTTAATTCAGATTTTTTTTTATAAATTTTTCAAAAATTTAGATATATATTATTTTTTTTAAAAAAAATTCCAGAGTTTTTTTCCAGTTTTTTTAAATTTTTATTAGTTTTTTCATTTTTATTAATTTTTCTAGAATTTAATTCATTTTTAATTTTTTTTCGTTTTTTTAAATTGTTTAAGATTTTTTTTTATTTTTATTTAAAAAAAAACACAAATGACACGTGTACCCCATAAAAAAATAAAAAAAATAATTATACAGTCAGCGTACCACGTCATCGGAAAAATGTGAGTCAGCGTGCCACGTCAGCGAAAATGCACACTCAGCCGACCTAGGGGGTATTCTAAAAAAAAAATTTACAAGGACGAAATCTGACAAAAAAATTTCACAGGGGGAAAACCAAAAGTGACCTATATTAGAGGGGGATAAAAGTCTATTAACTCGAAAATATATTTATACGTGGGAATCATTCCGCTAGTCGGTTTTGTATGGTTAAATTAAATTCAACTTAAACTTCAAGACAAGATTGTAATGATTCTACTTAATTGGAATAAAAATGTAAATGAGATTTCATTGATTCACTCAATTAAGCATTACAACTTGGTGATTGAAATCTTTGTTGATAGAGAGTAATAGGTAACAAAAGGAATGTAATAAGAATAAGAATAATAGAAGTGAAGGACCAGAGAATCAGAGAAAAGAAGAAGAAATTACATCACACATTTCATGCCTTGTTTCCTTGGCCTTCTCTTATTTATAATGGTCCACATTCCTATTTCCTATACTGCCCTTCTAATCTCTTTGACTCATTACATTACCATCCCCATTCCATATTTTTTCTTCCCGAATATCCAAAGTATGTTTCCTTCAACTTGCTTATTTTGTTATATAAATTAGCTAACTTTGACGATTCTCTCCTTTGGTTGATTTGAAAGCAGTTAAAGCTTTCTGATAAGAAAACACCACTTCATTGTAGCGTGCCAACGACAAATAAGCATCGGCTATGCTACAATTAACCAAAGCAACATCTAGTTCTTTACAATTTTATGCCATAAGATAATGATAAAGCACTTTCATAATTACCTTTTGAGTCACAAATTAGTCCCATCGATCTCTGATCTGCCACTTCTTCAAACGAAGCCAGCAAACCGTTTCCTTTATGAATATCAAGTGCCTTTTGCCATTACTTCTTAGCCTCAACAAACTGCAGTGCTTCAACATATGCCAGCCAGCTACGTACAAAAAAATAAACAATTCTCAAATTTCCCAACATTGTATAAGTGTACCATCTAATTTCATGCACCATGCAAACTTAGGTTGTGCGTGATCTTGACCATCTTCAAATAAGCCAGAAAAACAACAACTTATGACCATGATCATAATCTATTCCTATAAGACTCGCAGTTGTTTATGTCAGTTGATAAACTAAAATAAACCAATCCAAACATGCTCTAAATGGAAAACAAGAACTAAATGCCTAAGAAATTAATCAAAATTCACAGTACAATGAATGCTTGTTTGAGATCTCAACTCTCAATAGCAAAATCAAGAGCCAATTTTCACTTTGAAATTCTTCTAAATTGGAAAACAAGAACCAAAGATTGAAGAAAAGAATCAGAATACACCATACAGTTAACCATTGTTTGGATAAATAGCTTCATTAAGGGTTTATTTATAGTAAAAATGCTTATCATAAGTTATCCTGAAGAGTTTACAGAAATAAGTTGAAAAATAGTTTACCAACATATCTAGAAATAAGGTAAAAAATAGTTTACCAACATTTCTATATGATGTTTCACATGCAAGATATTTCATAACGATCCTTCCTTTTTCATTTTTAGTAAAGTTAAATGAGGTTTTCACAGAAATTTTTGAAGAATTTTTAGTGCAGTGATGTTGATGAATTTATGGGTTTTTTATGAAGTTTGACGAGGATGTGTTGAAGATCATGAAGAAGAGTAAAGGAAGGAAGAAGATGAAGTTTTCTATGAATTTTTGGATTTGGTCCCTCTGCGAATTTTGTTTTTTGATTTTGGTCTTTCTAAATTTGTGACTGATGGAACAATTTTCGTACACTTGAACCTGTTGCTAAAAAATTAGTATACAAACATAAAATAATTTGTTAGAAAAAATTATTAGGCTGAGTCGCGGACTAGGTCACTTTCTTTAAGACGATTCGTGGCTCTGCTTCAGAAGTGCAACAGTTCAATCTTGCCTCGTCGTCCCCAGGATAAAACAGCTTTCCGAAACTTAAAATATGAATACTCTCTGCACAAAGAGAACTCACCAAAACAACACCCTAAAAATTACTGATACTGCTCGGAATGCTCAAAAAAAAATTGGAAGTTTTTTTCTTTTTCTTTTTCTATACGTGAATTGCTTCTTTGTTTTTTTTTTTTTTTCTTTTTTTCTCTTTATAACTTGTACCAAGTTATTCTCTTTTATACAAGTCTCCCACTACCACTTCAATACAATTCAATTCAATTCATTCTTTTCTGGTATAAAAGATCAATTCTCTATTAATGTGTCAGATTACATTCAACCAAAAAATGAATATAAAAAACGTTATGTTCCTTATACAATTATATGACCAAATTAATGTGTAATATATTACCAAAAGTACTATGAATTGGAAAGACATAATATAAAATTGAATTTGATTGACAATAAACAAGATGAAAAAACCGTTTGGTATCAAAGCTTTTTAATATGAATAAATTCATTCTTTCATGTACACTAGTCAAAAAACAAAGACTTTTTGAAATTCAACTTGTTTCATAACCGATCATAAAATAGTAAAATATATTTTATTAAAATTCTACTAAATAAAATATTATTCTTAATAAAATCTCCAACAATCCCCCACTAGATTTTATTAAAAAAAATAAATTAGCCATTTCATCGAGCAGTAAGTAATTCAAAATAAGATTGAGCATAAACAATAGTGTCCGTAGACTTGAACTATTGCGTAGTGATTGATGCTCCAGAATATACTAGAGTGACTCGTAGTCTTGAACTCTATCTCTGACAACATTACACACTCAATCTTTCAAGGTGTAGTTCAAAAGTCCGTGCCTTACGGCCATACACGTTATCCTAGTATAGTGAACGCTCTAGAAACTTTGCCGAAATTTCATAGGAAGCGGCCAAAACCTCCACATTCACATAGGTGAGTCTATCAAGAGTATTGATGTAGCTACAAACTCCACTCCACGTGGAGTATAGAACTCATTAAGAAATTAATTCAACCTTTTCATTCACTACATTATATCATGCTCCAAAAAGCTATGAATGAGACATAAAAAATTCTTAGCATGTTCCACATCTCTATATAAGTTGTTATTACCCTTTAAACCTATTTCTTGGGATCTCCAGTCTATAGGTTGGGTTACCCTCATATGAGAAAAATTATTATAGGCAATTGTCTCATTCCTTCTTATCTCAGGCTTAATTCTTTCGTCAAAGAATTAACTCATTCCCTTCAGCCTCATAAGATCCTTTTATCTACTTTTAAAATAACCGCGGTTCTATCGTAATTGATCAATATGACTGGAATTCAATATGGAATATCTCAATATTATTCCAATTACCATCGCTACAACTTTTTCCTTAGTGTAGCAGAAAACTTAATGACATCATTGTAACATTATTATTACAAGAGTAAATTACACTCCCCTCCCCTCAAAGATGCTTGAATTACACTCCCCTCTCCTCTTATGTTAAAATATACATTTCCCTCCCCTCTTATTCAAAACATATTAGAAAAAAATTCATTCCCCTCCCCTAAGAAAAGCTTGAATTACATTCCCCTCCCCTCTTATGTTAAAATCTACACTTTACTCCCTCAATATATATTTTTTTATTTTTAATAATCTAGCAAAAAAATAATAATCTAATACACTTCGAAAAAAACAGTATTGCAGGTCTATTTTAACATAATAAAAAATTGAATACATATTTTTTTGCTATTTTTTATTCACAATTTCATTAACATGTAGTTTTAAACCCGATTATAAAATATGAAACAAGCCAAAATAAAATTAAAATATGTGAAAAATTACTAACGACAATAAACCATGGTTATTTAAAAGTTAATTTTAAACTATAAATTATAAAATCAATAGCAAAATATTTAAATTTAATTATCATTAACATTTAAATTATAAAGAAATAAATTAATTTTTCTTAAAGGGTGGTTTAAAATTAATATATATCATAAAAATATTTATTTATGTTAAAATAGATTAAAGTGTAGTGCATATTTAATTATCAAGGGAGGGGGTTGTAATTCAAGCATCTTATAAGGGAGGGGAGTGTAAATTTTATTTTTCAAGGGAGGAAATTGTATATTTTAACATAAGAGGGGAGGGGAGTGTATTTCAAGCATCTTTGAAGGGAGGGGAGTGTAATTTACTCTTATTTCAATGGAAATCTTTTGTTAATACTGACATCACTTTAACTTACAAATAAAGTGGAAGACATTTTGTAGCATAAAATTTTAGTTTATAATCTTAAAAAAAATCATCAGGACTTTCTCAATATCATTTTAATGTTCCGTAGATAATAAGTAAATTTGCAAGGCAATTTTTAATTTTTTAAAAAAAGGCTCAATTCACATATCATCAAATTTCTCTAATTCAAAATTTTTACCAGTACATCACATCGTTTCATAAAGACTTGAGTTTCTAAATTTGGAAATTGTTGAAAAAAAACCCCACTATTTTCTCAATTTAAGTGAAAATGATTTTATAAAATCAAAGTCATTCAATTCAATAATAAGTATTGATTATAAAATATTTATATGGCATTCAAACTGTCTAATATCAACAAGAGAAAAAAAATAAAAAATCAGTCTAACTTAACCTCCATCCGCATCAAAAAATGGAGAAAAATAGAAATGCAATCATAATTATATTTGCTTTCAAGATCACACAAATATATAGAATAGCAAGAACAGTAAAAATTGTTGAACATAACAAAACTTCTTTATTTGATTTTGAAGGGAAACACACAACCATTAAACCAAAGCAAATTACAAAATGTAAATTAAACATTTAATTTGAACATCCCATCTGTCGCATAACCCTTCACAACAAAAACATTGTTTTTGGTAAGAGTATACAAATCACCATCAATGGTTTGAGTAAACCCAGCTTTGTTAAGAAGATAGTCAGAAACAAGTTCTTTCTCATCTCTGGAGTATGCATAACATTTTTAAGAACAATGGTCTTTCCAGAGGTAAACTTTAATTCCACATCTCCTGTTCCAGCAACAATTGTGGTATGGGAATCTCCCAACCACACTTTCTGATTTTCAGCCACAGAATAAGTTTTGAACATAGATCTATCATAGCAGACATGACGAGTTGCGCCAGTGTCTAGCCACCACCCCTCGGATCCACCAACAGCATTGATTTCAGAAATCATAGCAATAAGTTGGTCCTCAGTAAGGTTTGCCTTTGGAGCAAGCTGACCTTTCCTTCGGCAATTCCTGGCCATATGACCAGCCATACCACAACTATAACAGTTGAATGGTCTTGAGGGGGGCTCTTGCAAATTCTTATTCTGTTTTTGAGATTTCATTTTTACACCTTTCGGTTTCAGGACAGCAGCAGTGGGTTTTACCACAACAAGAATTTCTTCCTTTTCATCATGTTTTCGACTTTCTTCCTCAATACGAAGTCGAGTAATTAAACTTTCCAACGAAAATTCTTTTGTTTTGTGCCTCAAAGTATTCTTAAAGTCTTTCCAACTAGGAGGTAGTTTATCAATCATTACAGCCACTTGAAATTGTTCATCTAAAGTCATACCTTCAGAGATGATTTCATGAGCAATTTTTTGAAGATCATGAGACTGAGCTTCTACAGGTTTATCATCTGTCATTTGGAACTTGAGATAGCGGCTGACAACATATTTCTTTGCTCCAGCCTCTTCCGTGTCATATTTTTTCTGTAGAGCCTCCCAAACTTCTTTGGCAGTGGAAATTGAACTGTAGTAATCATAAAGATTATCAGTCAGACCATTTAAAATAAAATTCTTACACATGAAATCAGTACTGTTCCACGTCTCGAGTTCCTTTCTCTGAGCATTAGTTGGATTTTCTCCAAGAATGGGCTTGTCCGTGGTGAGAACGGAATCGACTTTACGCACGGTGAGGAAGAATAACATCTTTTGCTTCCATCTCTTGAAATTTTCTCCTTCAAAGCGAAATGGTTTGTTGAGATCATTGGAAACGGTTTCGTGTTCAGTCGTCATGGCATATTTGAATTTGTCTTAAAATTGTTGGAACAATTTTCGTACACTTGAACCTGTTGCTAAAAAATTAGTACACAAACATAAAATAATTTGTTAGAAAAAATTATTAGGCTGAGTCGCGGACTAGGTCGCTTTCTTTAAGACGATTCGCGGCTCTGCTTCAGAAGTGCAACAGTTCAATCTTGCCTCGTCGTCCCCAGGATAAAACAGCCTTCCGAAACTTAAAATATGAGTACTCTTTGCACAAAGAGAACTCACCAAAACAACACCCTAAAAATTACTGATACTGCTCGGAATGCTCAAAAAAAATTTGGAAGTTTTTTTCTTTTTCTTTTTCTATACGTGAATTGCTTCTTTGTTTTTTTTCTTCTTTTTTTCTCTTTATAACTTGTACCAAGTTATTCTCTTTTATACAAGTCTCCCACTACCACTTCAATACAATTCAATTCAATTCGTTCTTTTCTGGTATAAAAGATCAATTCTCTATTAATGTGTCAGATTACATTCAACCAAAAAATGAATATGAAAAACGTTATGTTCTGTTCACGTATGTAAACACAATTTTAAGTACAACAGGTGAGCTGCTCTGAAAACGTCCGAGGTGGAGTTCTAGAGCACTCTTTGACTAATGTTACACTATTTCTAGCTATTCAAAATCTCTCCCATCAACAGCCTATGCGCTCCCTTTTATAGCCATCACTGAGTTGGACTAATGGGCCTATGTCTGATTATCCTAGGCCCATTAATTTGTGATCCAGAGCTTCCCATTGGTCATCTGTCTTCTGTACGGCCGCGCGTGGAGCGAGGGTGCAACTTGTCCGTACCAGGCGCGTGGAGTCGAGACGCGTTGATCATCCACACCACATACGTGGCCTTAAGTGAAGGCGTGCCGAGCTGGCTGGTCCAACTTGAACAATCACACCAGCGTTGATTGAAGATGTGCCGAGCTGGCTGGTCCGACTTGGACAATCAAAATGGAATGATCTATCATGCCAGTCCACAGTCCACCAAGCGTCAAGCCTGTTAAGGCGCAGGCGTTTGTTCCCCGTTCGTTTCATATCAGTCCAGATCCGTATCAGTTCACCAACCCACTTTGCATTCATTATACCTTATCACCTCATTGCAACCATATTATTAATGCTTCACATTTTTTCATAAAGACAACGGGTCCCGCTCATTTTAACTCCTATAAATATGGGAGTTTTACTTCACAATTTTCACAATCACAATTTTTACTCACACTTGAGATTCTATCAACTCCTTTGTAGTTCTCCCAGCTTGGCTCTTGGTGCAGCAGAGAGTGCTCCTACGCGACACACTTACTTCTTCTTCGCAGGTAATTCTTACTTTGATACGTAGCTTCCATGACTAGTTAAAGTACTTGTAGTAAATTTCTTTGTGCTTTCCATATAAGGACTTTGTTAGAGTAGGAGAATGCGTACCACACCTACCCACTCGGCCTAGGCTATCCGAGCCACACAGCCCACGAACTCGGCCAAGGCTAGCCATATCATGGTGAGTCAACTCGGCCAACTCGTCCTTGTATGTCCATGCTATTGTAGCTTTGGCATCAAAGTCCTTAGAAGCATAGCCATATAAATGTATGTAGCTAGTGCCACTGATTTTTTATGTGAAGTGGATCTTGTAGGAATATCTTCTTTTTTCTTATACATATGAGGAGGTCGAGTTGGAGAAGGAAAGAGGGAGTGAGATGAGTGGGACCAAAAGAGAGGAGGGGTAGAGTAAATTGTGGCTGCAAATTTTTTTTTTTTGTACCATGTGAATCTTCCATTACTTAGTGGAACACTACTACTGTCATGAAGGCCTCATTGTCATGCCTAGAGAAAATGTTTTCAATACTATGTTCTTTGCTTACATGCACCACGAAAATTGAATAATCATTAATGGCATAGAACACTTAATGTGGTCAAAGAAAATTGAATAAGCTTTAATGACATAGCACCAACACTTACCAACCTCATAATATTGCACTTGCCTTTATGGTTGGGATAGAAACACAAAAAAGGACAAGGGAAAGTAATGGGTTGGGAAGAAATGAAATTAATGGGTTGGAAAGAAGTGAAATTAATGGGAGGGGTAGGAGGAGTTTGGACGGGTAGGGTAGAGGTGGGGTGGGGTGGGACGGGTAGGGTAGGGGTGGGGTGCGACGGGTAGGGTAGGGGTGGGGTGGGGTGGGGTAGGGAAAGGTAGGGGTCGAGTAGGTGGGGTTGGGACGGGTAGGTGGGGTGGGGTAGGGAAGGGTAGGGGTCGAGTAGGATAGGAGGGTTGGGTAGGGTCGGGTAGGAAGGGGGACGAGTAGGGGAAGGGACGCGTGGGAGGGGGGGGGGACGAGTTGGAGAAGTTGGGACGGGTAGGGTAGAGGTGGGGTGGGGTAGGACGGGTAGGGTAGAGATGGGGTGGGGTGGGTTGGGGTAGGAAAGGGAGACGGGACGGGTAGGGAGAGGGAGACGGGACGGGTAGGGGAGAGGGGTAGGGAAGGGAGACGGGTAGGAAGGGGGGGGGGGGGGGGGGAGGGGCGGGTAGAGTGTAGGACGGGTAGGGGTTAAGTGGGGTGGGACGGGTAGGAAAGTGGGGACGGGTAGGATAGGGAATCTTCAAAATTTGTGGTTTCCAAGAATGTATCAATGCTATGTGTAACGCCCTAGTTGTTATTTATTTATTTTAGTTGATTTTTGTGTATTTTATGTGCTTTAAAGTTATTTATGTTGAATTATGTGAATATGTGGTGTGTTTATTTGTTTATAATTATTTAGGTGATTTTATGTTATGTAAGAAAATAGGAGAAATATTATTATTTTGGAGAATTATGAAAATAGGTAGAATAATTATTAATTATTAGAATTATGGGGTTAATGTGAATTAAAAGAAATTTAGTGAGGAGTTAAGAGTAAAAGGAGAGGTTACACTTTGTGGGAAAATAGGAAATAGAAAGTCAGTAAGGAAGGGGCCAGACAAAACACTTGTACGTACAGTAAGAACAAAACATAAGCTTTTTGGGTAGAAGGGAGAAGAACCAAGAACAAGGGGATTAGCCTAGAAGATTGATTGTTGTAGCTTGCTTTATTCATTTAATCAGGTAAGGGTGGGTTTACTTTTCAATTGTTAATATATATGTATGTGATTTCATGAATTTGGATTGGAATTGGTAGTTTTGGAACTAGGTTATGAACATGATGAATTGCTCCTTTTTGATGAATTGTGTTGTCAAAGATGTGGTTGATGTGTTTCTGATGCCTTAAAAGTGTATTGAACCCATAAACTTCATTCTAAATCGTTTTGGGATGATTGGGGGATTAAAAAGGGTTTTTGGATGAGTTAGAGGTTGAGAAATCGTAGGTTTTTATTCTATCCAGATGAATTCTCGCTTAAGCGAGATAGCCGTCACTCAAGCGAGCGGCACTTTTCCCTGTCCAGAATCGTTTCGCGTCCATTCTCTCAAGCGAACACTAAGCGAACTCCAAGCGAGCGAAATCCTAACTTTCGTCATTTGCGTCGCTCAAGCGAAATTCCCATCGCTCAAGCGAAATCTGCCCTGAACCTGTAGTTTGTGAGCGTCGCTCAAGCGAACGCCAAGCGAGCCTCAAGCGAGGAACAACCTGACTTTCGTCATTTGACTCGCTCAAGCGAGATGCTGCTCGCTTAAGCGAGATTGGTCCTGAACGACCATTTTGTGTGATTTTCCAAAGTGTTCCAAACCCAAACCTAAGCTTTCTAAGATGTTTATTAGATTTATTAAGAATTGTTTAGATGATAAAAACTATATTATGAAGATGATTAAGATGGAATTATATATGCTTATGTGCAAATAATTATACTTTGCTAAGTTGAGTTGCCTTGTTGATGTTGAGTAGTATTGTCCAGTTGGGGAGGGTATCCTAAGTTGTTGTTGTTGTTGGTTGCATGCTGATATGCTCCATTAAGATGTTGGGTTGTATGCAGATATACACCATAAAGTCATTCATACTCATATGCATTTGTTGGGGGCTTATTGCCCTGGAATGTTTATCATTCACTGTTGGGGGCTTATTGCCCTGGAACGCTTTATCGTTCACCTGTTGGGGGCTTATTGCCCTGGGATGCTTTAACCATCCAAACTGTTGGGGGCTTATTGCCCTGGAATGCTTAGCATTCAACGCGCGTAGTAAGGTACCACATGCATGTTGCATTAGTAGTTGAGGTCTTGCATATTTGTTGTGGGTGTGAGTTGTCTTGTCGGAGTTGTTGTTGGTGAGATGTCGCCACAAGCGTTGTTGTTGTTGATGTTAATCAAAGATGAATTTAAATTATAAAGTTGAGATGATAATGATGATGTTGTTACTGATAGTTGTTATGAATTGTTGTTGTTTCAATTTACTTTGATGATTCATATATTTGTATATTACCTTTGATTTGTGAACTCACCCCTTCTGCTGGAATTGCCGCCTTGTGGGCAAGTGCAGGTAGCGAAGACTAGTGATGTTGGCTCTTGCGTCTAGGGCTCTGATACATAGTAGGGATGGGGAAACGTTATCTTTCTTGTATTCCTTTATGTATCATTTCTTTTGAAGAAGATGTTGTTGAGATTTAATTGTTTGAATAATTTCACTATGTTGATGGCCTTTGTGCCAAGGATATGATGTAGTTATTGAATATGATTTCCAATTAAAGATTTTCCGCTGCAGAATTTTATAAAGATGATTTGTTGATATGTGAATAGTTTTTATATTCTATTTAAATAATTTGAAAAGTAGATGTAATACTCCGTTGTATGTTGATGACTCTGATTATTATTTTATGATTATTACTATTACGTTATTTCGGGAAACGGGGTGTTACACTATGCTTATGTTACCTTGTCCAAATGGAACCCATCCACTGCAAATCTTGTGTGGTACTTTGCTGGTTTCCATTCGAAACTCATAGGAAGCCTTCGCCATTTTTTTTTTCGTCGCTTAATGATATTAGTATATCTATCTAGCAACATGTCATATACGTATAATAACAACTATATATTTGTTTGTGTCAGGAACTAGTGCATTTGTTCATCATGAGTCATCAATCCACCTCTAGTTCCTCTGAGCGTCCTCCGATTTCAGACACATCCTCCGAAGCCATGTCGGAAGAATGTCAACTTGGTTCAGTGGCCGAGGAAGTTCGCCAATCCTCCGTCTATGTCGATCTCAATAGTACATTTAAACTTTATCCGTACCTGACAAATCCGTCACGGAAAGGTTTTTTTGACATTTTCCCTTGCGAGGAGGGAGAATTTGTTTACCATTCACCGTCTAACCCAAGAACCGAATACTATACCTACATGTATGATTGCTTCTTCACAAAGTTAGGAGTTCGGTTGCCTTTTACTGACTTCCAATGTGAGATCCTCCGCATCCTTAACGTAGCTCCTACTCAGCTTCATCCCGGAGCGTGGTCTTTCGTCCGCTCCTTTGAAGTCATTTGTCGTGAGGTCGGTTTTCCACCATCCGCCTACGCCTTTTTTAGCTTTTTCTTGGCTAAGAAAAGCAACAACTCGTGGGTATACATGAGTAACTTCTCTGGTAGTTCACTCGTCCGACCCTATCATTCCGCTTGGAAAGGAATACATAACTTTAAGGGAAAATTCTTCCGGGTCCGTCCCGGGCCTAACTATCCTCGACTCTTTCATGATGAGTCAGGAGATCCCCTGTTCCCTTTTTACTGGACGGAGAACCCCCACTCCAAGATTAGACGTCGCAATCTTCCGAAGAGGGATGCGGACGAACAACTCATCTCACTTTTGCGTGAGGCTACCCCCGTCTCTGCAGCGGATGTGCTTGGTAATGAGCGTGACCGCGAGAAGCTAACCTCTTTGTTGAGTAATTATTCTTCCCTTGTCATGCTAATTTTATTTTTCTCTCTTTTTTTTTTTGATACGTATAGGACTTGCTTTTCATTTCCCCTTTTATACTAACGTTTTACACCCTTTTCTTCTTGCAGGATCAGCAGGGATGGCACCACTCACGCAGGAAGAGCGCCGTGCAGCCAGGGCGGCACAAAAAGCTGTGGTGCAAGGGGTTGGTCCCTCCTCCGTCGTACAAGACAAACACACTCAATCTTCCACAGCTTGTTCTCAAGGGCCATCATCGAAGCGACCTTCCAAAAGACGTCACCCCAACACCTCCATGGTCGTGGCTGCTGACGCCGCTGAGGGGCGTGCTGAGCCTGAGGCTCCCGAGCCTACTCCTACTCCTTTCATCCCTCCTAGTGGGACTTGGCGTTCCGAGTTGACGGCTTGTCGTTCCGAGGTCGGGGACCCCTCATTGTGGGATGTTGAATTTCCCTTCAAAAGTGTCTTGAACCAGGTCTCCACCCCAGAAGACAAAGCTAAGATGAAAGAACTTGGAGTCAACGAATCTCTACAAGCCATCAGGTCTTATTCTTTTTGGGCGAGTTCACTGGCCAACTCCACTGAGAGAGTTTGTCGCGAGCAGCGACAACAATACCTGGAGAATTTGCAGTCACTTGAGCAACGCTGTGCAGAGTTGGAAGATTTACTTAGTCGTGCTAATTCCAAGTTGGAAAGGGCTGAGTTGGCCTTGAGCACTTCTAGTGCGAAGTATAAGGCTCTTGAAAAAACCAAATCTGATCTTTAGTCCCTTCTGATTTCCACCCAAGAAGAGCGTGACCAACTGGTGGCGAGGATTTCCGAGCTGACGAGTCAGGGAGTAGCCGATTACGATCACAGCTTTCAAGCAGCCCTTGATCGAGTGCAGGAGATGTTCCCGGCTTTGGACCTTGGCGAGATCCATCCAGACTAGCGGAAGTTCCTTTCTAGGATTAGTGTTTTATGCTTGATGATTATGATTTCTGCTTACCGTGTTGTATTCGAACTATGTCATTTCATTTTCCAAAGAAGGCCACCTCGCTTTGAGGGCCATATTGTGTGGTAATATGTTATCCCCGTACTATTGCGATATCCCTTGCTGTTATTTCGTATTATGAATGTCTTCTTTTACTTGTGCATTTTAACTATTGCAAAAAAAAAAAAAAAATTATTGTTCTTGATGATCAATCCTCACATCCTGACTTTGCCTAAGGGTCGGGTCTATACTGATACTCGCTTAGGTCTTGAAGGCGTAGCTCTGTTCGGCTACCCTTATCAAGACGTCAAGGAAAGTCTCTAACGGACTAATCCTTAAAACGTAAGTTTGCCTAAGGGTCGGGTCTATACCGATACTCGCTTAGGTCTTGAAGGCGTAGCTCTGTTTGGCTACCCTTATCAAGACGTCAAGGAAAGTCTCTAACAGATCAATCCTTAAAACGTAAATTTGCCTAAGGGTCGGGTCTATACCGATACTCTCTTAGGTCTTGAAGGCGTAGCTCTGTTCGGCTACCCTTATCAAGACGTCAAGGAAAGTCTCTAACGGACCAATCCTTAAAACATAAGTTTGCCTAAGGGTCGGGTCTATACCGATACTCGCTTAGGTCTTGAAGGCGTAGCTCTGTTCGGCTACCCTTATCAAGACGTCAAGGAAAGTCTCTAACGGATCAATCCTTAAAACATAAATTTGCCTAAGGGTCGGGTCTATACCGATACTCGCTTAGGTCTTGAAGGCGTAGCTCTGTTCGGCTACCCTTATCAAGACGTCAAGGAAAGTCTCTAACGGATCAATCCTTAAAACGTAAATTTGCCTAAGGGTCGGGTCTATACTGATACTCGCTTAGGTCTTGAAGGCGTAGCTCTGTTCGGCTACCCTTATCAAGACGTCAAGGAAAGTCTCTAACGGATCAATCCTTAAAACATAAATTTGGTGCATCCTGCAGAAAAATGGCCTTGATTTAATATTATAGAAAAGATAGACAACCATTACAATGATCCACAACTATTGGCATAATGCCTTCATTACACTCTACTCTTAACAGAAACTAAACTAATCATAATGAAGATAACACAAGGCTTGGCCATTTTCCTCGATCCGCTTCCTTCAACTGTAGTAATAGCGGAGACTCGCCGCTGTAACGCCCTATTTTTATATTTTACTAATTTTGGTTGATTTTAATATGATTGGTGTATTTTATATTATATGAAAATGTTGATTTATGTGAATATTGGTGTGTTGTTATTTGATATATATTTTATTAATTATTTGTAGAATTTCATGAAATAGGAGGAATAATATTTATGTAGTTAAAAAGGGATTTAATTGAAATTATTGGAATTAAGGTAGTGGGGGTTACACTTTAATTAGGAAGTAAACAAGGAGTTAAGAGAAAGAAAGGTTGGTTTTTGTGAGAAATAGAAAATAGAAAGAGTCAGACAAAAACAAAACACGTATCAGTAAGAACAAAAGTAAGCTTTTTGGGAGAAAGAGAGAAGAGGCCAAGGGAAGAGCTAGGAAGAGTGAACCTGTCAAATTTGCTGTAGGAATTTGCTGAGTTAAGGTAAGGGTGGGTTTTTGATTCAATTGTTAATATATACATGTATATTATCATGAATTTGGATTGAAATTGTTGTTCTGGTTTAGGTTTCAAGAGTATGATGAATTGCCTAATATTGATGATTTGTGCTGTTGATTGTGTTTCTATAAGTGATTTTGATGCCTTGAACGAGTAGTGAACCCATAACCTTATTCTAAAATCATTTTGGGTGATTGGGGAATCAAAAATTGGGTTTTTGGGTGAAAAAGGGTTAGGAAATCGTAAGTTATAATTCTGCCCAGATGAGCGCTCGCTCAAGCGAACCACCCGTCGCTCAAGCGAGCGACACTTTGCCACGCCCAGTCTGAAATTTTGGCCGCTCGCTTAAGCGAGCCACGAGTGAACCCCGAGCGAGCGAAATCCCAACTTTCGTCATTTGCGTCGCTTAAGCGAAATTCCCGTCGCTTAAGCGAGAGACGCCAGATTTTGCCCAGAATTTTGGAAATAGCCCGTTCGCTTAAGCGAACCAGAAGCGAGCTGTAAGCGAGCGAAGCTCTGACTTACGTCTTTTTGTTCCCTCAAGCGAGCAGCTGCTCGCTCAAGCGAGGTGAGTCCTGTGCGACTCAAAATGTGATTTTTCAGGAGTGTTCCAAACCCCAACCTAAGCTTGCTAAGTTGTTTATTGGATTTATTAAGAATTATTGGAGTGATAAAACTATAATATGAAGATGAATATGATGCCTTAATGTATGGTTACATAAATTAAAATGTACTTTGCTAAGTTTGAAGTGTTCTTGGTGTAGTTGGGTGATTGTGTCTAGTTGGGGAGGATGTACTAGTTGGTGTGTTGTTGGTTGCATGGTAATATGCTCCATTAGTTGTCGTAGGGTTGTATGCAGATATACACCATTGAGTCTTCATAACTCATTTGTATTGGTGGGGGCTCATGCCCTGGAATGTTTATACATTCAATTGGTGAGGGCTCATGCCCTGGAATGCTAGTCATTCACTTGGTGAGGGCTTATGCCCTGGGATGCTTTAACCATCCAAATTGGTGGGGGCTTATGCCCTGGAATGCTTAGCATTCAACGCGCGTAGTTGGTACCACATTGCATAATGCATTAGTCGTTGATGGAGTCTTGCATTAGTTGTCTAAGGTGTGAGTTGTTGTTGGTGAGGTGCCACCACAAGTGGTGTTGTCGTTGATGTTGTTAATTAAGGATGAACTGAAATTATATTGCTGAAATACATTGATGATTGGTGATGAATATGTTGATGATGGATGTTCCTATTGTTGTTGTTTCTTTTCAATGCAATTTGATGATTTATATATATTTATATATTACTTTTGTTTTGTGAACTCACCCCTTCTGCTGGAATTGCCGCCTTGTGGGCAAGTGCAGGTAGCGATGGATAGTCAGGAGTGGCTCTTGTGTCGTAGGCTCTGATACGTAACGGGATGGGATTAGATGTTTTAAATTTCATTCCTTTATGTATCACTTTTCTTGGAGAAGATGTTGTTGGAGATTTTATTATTATGAAATAAATTGTAGTATGTTGAGGCCTATGTGCCAAGGATATTGACCTTTGTTGTTGGTTGAATAACGAATAATATTCCGCTGCAGATATTTTATAAAGATGATATTATTGAGGATATTTAAATAGTTTTATTTTTCTATTTAAATAATTTTTAAAATGTGTATGTAATGCTCCGTTGTTTGATGATTAACTCTGATATTTAGATATTATTATATCATTTTGGGAAACGGGGTGTTACAGCCGCATTCCAAGTGCGTGATACCCTCTTACCATCTAAGCGTTCCAAACAATAAGCTCCTTTTCCCACTTCGTCCTTTACTCTGAAAGGTCCTTCCCAGAGTGCATGCAGTTTCTCTGGTTGCTCTACCCCTGGTCTCTTCCTCAGCACCAAATCTCCTTGTTTAAGACTTCTCCTTCTCACCTTCGAGTCGTACCTCCGTGCTGCTCTTCTTTTACAGGCTTCCTCCTTCAATTGAGCTCGCGCCCAAACCTCTTCCTGAAAGTCCAAGTTGTTCAATAAGTTACGGTCGTTCTCTTCTGCTTGTGCGAAAAGTACTCTCGCGCTTGGCTCCATGACTTCAATTGGTATCATAGCATCTGATCCATACACCATCCTGAAGGGGGTTTCCTGTGTGGACGAGTGTGGGGTGGTATGGTATGACCATATGACCATTGGCAACTCCTCTACCCATAATTCTTTTGCCGCCTCCAATCTCTTCTTCAATCCCTGCAAGATCACCTTATTTGCAGACTCGGCTTGCCCATTGGTCTGCGGGTGCTCGACCGAGGTGAAATTGAGTTGTATTCCCCACTCCTTGCAGAAATTCGCCACTGACGAGCTAGCGAATTGAGTTCCATTGTCAGTAACTAAAACTGTGGGCAGGCCGAACCTGCATATAATCTTCTTCCAATAAAACTTCCTGATCCTATCTGCCGTGATAGTTGCCACCGGCTCCACCTCAATCCACTTCGTAAAATAGTCCACTGCCACAATCAAAAACTTCACTTGACCTTGGGCCAAAGGAAAAGGTCCTAGAATGTCCACTCCCCATTTGAAAAAGGGCCAAGGGGAAATCACCGAGCTCAGGTATTCAGGAGGAGCATGATGAAGATTAGAGAACCGTTGACACTTGTCACACTTCTTGACATACTCGGAGCAATCCTCCTTCATGGTTGGCCAATAGTATCCAGCTCTTAGCACTTTAGCCGCTAAAGCTCGACCCCCAATGTGGGTTCCGCACACCCCTTCATGGACCTCTGTTATTACATACTCGGCTTGCTTAGGAGCTAGACACCTCAAAAGCGGGCTAGAAAAACCTCTCTTGAAGAGCTGGTCTGCGATAACCACGAACTTGGCCGCCCTCTTTTTGACCTTCGACGCTTGTTTTTCTTCCGTTGGCAGTTGATCATCTTTCAAGTATCGAATGATGTCTCCCATCCATGACTCGAAATCTTCTGTGACGAAAAGAATATCCTCCTGCTCTATACTTGGTTGTTTTAGAGTTTCTTGAATTACCGACCTATTATTCCCAGGTCGTTTTGTGCTAGCCAGCTTAGCCAGTAGATCTGCCCTGCTATTTTGCTCCCTTGGTACATGCGCCAATTTAAAACTTTCAAACTTCTGAGTTAAGCATCTTACCCTCTCCAGGTACATCAAAAGTTGAGGGTCCTTTGTTTGAAAATTCTCTGTCACTTGTCCAAAAACCAACTGAGAGTCACTCCTGGCCTCCAAATCCTTAACTCCTACTTCAATTTCCAAGCGCATTCCTGCTAGTAAAGCTTCATACTCAGCTTGATTGTTACTTGCTTTAAACTCAAACCTCAAGGACTGCTCGATTAATACTCCATCTGGTCCTTCCAACGCCACGCCTGCTCCACTTCCTTTGAGGTTAGACGAACCATCGACCGATAACACCCATTTAGCTGCTTCCAAGCTTCCTTTTTCCACAGTCATCTCCACAAGAAAATCTGCCAGAACTTGTGCTTTTATCGCCCCCCTTGGTTCAAAAGCGATATCAAACTCGGACAGTTCCACCGTCCATGCCGTGCAATACTTGCCGAATGGGTTGATCAGTCCGCACTATAATGGCGTGACTCTGAAAGTAAGGTCTCAACTTTCTAGCTGATGACACTAGAGCTAGTGCAACTTTTTCAATCTTCTGGTATCGCACTTCCGCCCCGTGTAGTACTTTGCTGGTAAAGTACATTGGCTTTTGCTCCTTACCCTCTTCTTGTACCAACACAGAGCTGCAGGCAGTCTCGGATACCGCCAGGTAGAGTATCAGGGGAGTGCCCAACTTTGGTTTCACAAGGATGGGAGGTGTCGTCAAGAATTCCTTCAGCTTTTGAAAAGCTTCCTCACATCTTTCTGTCCAACAAAACTTCTCATTTTTTTGGAGTAATTGGAAAAAAGGTAGGTTTTTATCAACCGAGCATGACAAGAACCTCGCCAGTGAAGCAATTCTCCCCGTGAGTTTTTGTACCTCCTTCGCATTAGCTGGGCTCCTCATGTCCATAATAGCCTTGCACTTTTCCGGGTTGACCTCTATTCCCCTCCTAGTCAACATGAAACCTAAAAACTTCCCTGCCTGTACTCCAAAGGAACACTTCTCTGGGTTCAGCCTGATATCGTGCCTCCTAAGCAAGCCAAAAACCTTATTGAGGTTGTTTTGATGATCTTCCTCTTTTGTTGATTTTACCACCATGTCATCTACATACAACTCAATCGTTTTGCCTATTTCACTCTTGAAGACTTTGTCCACCAACCTCTGAAAAGTTGCTCCAGCATTCCTCAGACCAAACGCCATAACTCTGTAACAGTGGTTAGCCCTGTCTGTCATAAAAGCTGTCTTTTCCTCATCCTCTGGGTGCATTCGAATTTGGTTATAGCCCGAGTAGGCATCCATGAAGCTGAGAAGGTCATACCCCGATGCATTATGCACCAATTGATCTATGCTCGGCAGTGGATAAGAATCTTTGGGACACACCTTATTTAGATCCGTATAGTCTGTGCACATTCTCCATTTTCCCGAGGACTTCTTCACCATCACCACATTGGCCAACCAGGTCGGGTACTTTACCTCTTGCACTGCCTTTTGTTTCTCCAGACTCATCTTACGCTTTTTTTGTTGTACCGCCTTCGCCATTGGATCAATGGCAAGTCGATGACATACGAAATTGGGATCTATTCCTGGCATGTCTTTGGCTGACCATGCGAACACATCCAGATTCCTCTTTAGCGTCTGCTTCAGGTTCTCTTCCATCTCTCTTGACAAGGTTGTTCCCACCTTTACCGTCTAGTTCGGGTCTTCCCCAATCTGTATCTCTTTCAACTCCTCTGCAGGCCTCGGGTGCCACTCCTCCTCATCTTTACTGAAACCTCTTGGGTCAAGGTCCAAGAAGTCACAACGTTGGTCTTCAGAACTACTCTTCCTTTCAACTCCTTTGTTTCTCAAGCTATCCTCATAGCATTTTCGGGCAATGAACTGATCCCCTTTGACCGTTCCCACTCGACCGTCTTCCAGCGGATATTTCATGCACAAGTGTGCGGTTGAAGTAACCGCTCCCAGGCCATTTAATGCTGGCCTCCCCAAAATGATGTTGTAGGAGGATCGCTCATCAACCACAATGTACTTTATAGTCATAGTTTTCGCATTTTCCCCTTCTCCAAATGTGGTGCGTAAGTCTACGTATCCTATGATTTCTACTGATTCCCCCGCGAATCCCAGCAGAGATCCTCTATGCGCCCTAAAAACCTCTTTCGGCAGGTCTAACCTCTTGAATGCGTCCCAAAACAACACATTTGCCGAACTTCCAGTATCCACCATTGTACGCTTGATTTGGAAACCAGCCGTGAGCACGGATATGACCAAGGGGTCGTCATCGTGAGGATACGTCCCTCCAAAGTCATCAAAGGTAAAAGCCAATTGAGGGTGTTCCTTGAAGGCAGAGACCCCCACCGCATTGCAAGAGTGGGTGAAGCGTGAATATCTTCTTCTGGCCGAGCTAGTTGATCCGCCCCTAGAAAATCCGCCGGCTATAGTGTTGACAGTGCCTCGGTTGTTTCTTTTGTGCCCTTCCTCTACTTCTTTGTCTTGCGCTTTCTCCTTTCCACGACCTCGCTTCGGGGATCGACTGGTGTTCCCGCCGGGAGCTGCTCTTTTGTCCTGGTTGCTTCCACCCCTTCCTTGAACGTAACGCCCCAAGTGACCCTCTTGTATCAACTTTTCAATATGCATTTTAAGGGTACGACAATTGTCCGTATCGTGCCCTTGTGTGCGATGGTACTCACACCACAAGCCTGCTTCGCTCCCCATAGGTCGAGAGTTTAGAGGCGGTCGTTTGATAATCTGAGTGTTCATCACCTCCTTGAGTATTTGAGCTCTTCTTTTGTTGAGAGGAGTGAAACTTTCTTCCCATTGACTTCTTCTGGTTGGGACTTCTCGGCCAGGTCGGCCTCCTCGATCCAATCGAACGCCTCTTAAGAATCCTTCCCCCCTAGCCTTTTCAGCGCTCCTTCCCGACGGTCTTCATTAGCTCGGTCCCTATTTCGTGTTTCCCTGGACCCCTTTTCCTTTGTTATCTCCTCGGCCTCAATATGCTTCTCCGCCCTCATCCGAATCTCATTCATGGAGTGCGCCTTACGCAAAGTTAAAGCTTCACTAAAAGCCCCAGAGTTTAGACCCTTCTCAAAGGCCATAACAAAAATATCTTCATTAGGTTCCGTTACCATGAGGGTGGCACTGTTGAACCGGGCTAGGTAACTCTTCAAGGATTCTGTCGGACGCTGTCGGATATCAAACAAATCTGCCAATAGGAAAGGCTTCTCGGTATTTGCTGCAAATTGGGCAACGAAACGGGTTGCAAGGTCTTCAAAGTTTGTGACGGATCTGACGGGAAGCCCAGCAATCCACCTATGTGCTACTCCCTTCAAGGTCCCAGCAAAGATTTTGCAGCTCAATGCGTCATCAGCTCCACTTATGAACATCTGTGTTTGGAAGGTCGAGACATGACTGTGTGGGTCACTCGTCCCATCATACGAATCAATGGTGGGTTCCCGAAAATGACGCGGGATTTCCACCGCTTGTATTTCCGTTGAGAAGGGCTGGAAAACCTTAGACATCAATCTAGTGATTTCAGCTCCAGTGACGTTATTCCTTAAGGGCTCGAGCTGCTCCCTCAATTCCCTTTCTCTAGCCTCCATCTGCTGTCTGAGCTCGCGCTCTCGATCTTCCAATTGTTGTTTCAACTTGACCTACCGAGCTTGTGCTTCAGCCTGCAAACGTTGATGCTCGTCATTCTGCTTCTGTTGTTCGACATTCTGCTCTTGAAGTGCACGCACTGCTTCCAGCAGCTCAGCTAGCTGGGGGTTGGCGTCGTCTTCGAGTTCAGATCCGGACGAGGTCCGAGGGGGTCTGCGTCCTACCATGATGATAGGTTTGTTGAAAATGGAGCTAGGTCGTTGGAAAGTTTTACCGTAGCCCCACGGTGGGCGCCAATGTTCACGTATGTAAACACAATTTTAAGTACAACAGGTGAGCTGCTCTGAAAACGTCCGAGGTGGAGTTCTAGAGCACTCTTTGACTAATGTTACACTATTTCTAGCTATTCAAAATCTCTCCCATCAATAGCCTATGCGCTCCCTTTTATAGCCATCACTGAGTTGGACTAATGGGCCTATGTCTGATTATCCTAGGCCCATTAATTTGTGATCCAGAGCTTCCCATTGGTCATCTGTCTTCTGTACGGCCGCGCGTGGAGGGAGGGTGCAACTTGTCCGTACCAGGCGCGTGGAGTCGAGACACGTTGATCATCCACACCACATACGTGGCCTTAAGTGAAGGCGTGCCGAGCTGGCTGGTCCGACTTGAACAATCACACCAACGTTGACTGAAGATGTGCCGAGCTGGCTGGTCCGACTTGAACAATCAAACCAGCGTTGACTGAAGATGTGCCGAGCTGGCTGGTCCGACTTGGACAATCAAAATGGAATGATCTATCATGCCAGTCCATGTTCCTTATACAATTATATGACCAAATTAATGTGTAATATATTACCAAAAGTACTATGAATTGGAAAGACATAATATAAAATTGAATTTGATTGACAATAAACAAGATGAAAAAACCGTTTGGTATCAAAGCTTTTTAATATGAATAAATTCATTCTTTCATGTACACAAGTCAAAAAACAAAGACTTTTTGAAATTCAACTTGTTTCATAACCGATCATAAATAGTAAAATATATTTTATTAAAATTCTACTAAATAAAATATTATTCTTAATAAAATCTCCAACAGTGACTCAGCATATGGAACGACACATAAGCGTCGTATGTCACGTCATCCTCCATTTGCCACATAGATATTTTTTAACATATGATGATGGTAGGGACAAAAACCAAAATATTTATAACTTACAGGGGTTGGTTTCGAAGAGAAAAATACATGGATGAAAATAAAAAACACGTGAATTTACAGGGACGATTTACATATTTAAGCCTTATTTTTATTTTCTATAGTACAACTATTAATTGGGGGGATTTTCAGTTGACAAAACAATAAAAGGGAGGTTTGAAACCATCGCAAATTAGAAGACCTGTAAACCTCCGCTAACCAGTCAAATATAAGCATGACAAAAATCATGTATGACACTTTTGGAACGGCCGCAAACTAAAACTGTTGAAAAATTGTTTAAAATTTTGCAAAATGGATCTATGACTTTTAATTTTTCGAGGTATGCAACTACACCATTTTGAAGAGATTTGGATCTGTCGAGAACTAAAATTATTGCAAATTCGTTTATAATCTAATAGACACATGGTTATTGATTTTTTAATTTGTCCAGGTAGGCGGTGCGGTGGCCCATCCCAATCCGTGAAGGACTTTGTCACTGATTAAATTAATTATTTAATTTAACATTTCTAAATAATAAAATATATATGAATGTATATTATTTCTCTAGTGCTTACTTCATTAACATAATTATGTATCCCCTCTTAGAGGTACACCCCCAACTATATAACCAGTACTAATGTGTGTTATCTATCCAATGTAAAAGATTTTCACTTTTTTCAATTCACACAACACTGGTTCTATCTAATGTAAGAATTTGTGTTTAGTCTTTCAACTCAATTTTCATACCTGTTCCAACTATTGTCAATTATTAGAAGTCTTATTTGAGTGTTAAAATGTTAGTTTTTGCAATGGCATTCTAATTTTTCATATCTTTTCAAAGAAAATAAAATGCTCGATCCAAACCTATCTCTTAAATATACTGAAATCATTGAAATAATAAAATAATTGATATAGAGAATCCATTTCCCAAAGCCTCAAAATGTTGTTAAGAAAATAAAAGGTAAGAGAAATGTAAGTTGAAGCCAGAAATAAATCATAAGAGTAACAATATAATGAAATAAAAATATAATTATAGGTATTCACGAAAAACAAATATAGGTATGGGTTTCAAAGTATCAATTATTTGTTGGGTTGGAGGAAAATGTGATATGCCTAATGCCTATATCACATGTTAGGAAATAACTACAAAATTATGGGGCTGGAGGAAAATGTGATATATGCCTACATCGGAGGTTAGGGAATAACTTTAAAGTTAAGAGAGAATAATACACTCTAAATAAAATCATTTGTTGTCTTATGTCATCTCATTCATACCATCTTCTTATAGTACAAAAGTTATAACTGCAACGTTTATGAAATTAGAAATAGGAAAAAAAATAAAATAAAATAAATTATTAGGTGCAACCACAAAGATAACACAATACATCTCGGAATATACTAGTAGCGGATCCCATATTACATGTATCATTTGTTAGTGAAATAACTAATTCATCCATTATGAGCATTTGTGCAGTATCTTTGATCTGGTACTCTTCGAATCAGTTGCGTGATAAGAAACATTTACAATAGTTGTTGAGACACTGAAAAACATAAGGATCCACGCACTCATCATCTATTGCACCAACGAAATCTTTTTTACACTCAAAAAGTGTTGTAATGAAAACAAAGATAAAATCATATTGTTAAAATGAGACAAAAGATTGTGTACGAAATACAAAGTAAAGAAGAAAATTTGAAAAATGTAAAAATAGATTACCTTCAACATTTGTTGTAGTAAGAAATAGGACAATAAATAAAAACATTGTATTTAGAATTGTAGTCATGATTTTCCCACCTTGTATGTAACAAATAGAATAAATTTTGATCACTTTATAGTGTATAAATTTCATACTCTCTTAAAGACAATTAATTTCTTTCGCACTTATGGAGTGGTAAAAAAAACCCTTCCCATAATAAAAAATCAATGTGTTGTGTTTGTCTCTTTAACCCCTTAATAAGGTAAAAAAATAAAATAAAATTGGTCTAATCAGAAGAAATCATAATTTTTAGGCTTAATTGAACCTTTAGTCCTCTAACTTATTTGTTGTTTTCATTTTGGTCCCATAACTCTAAAAATTTCCTTTTCGGTCCCTCAAATATCCTTCCGTCAGTCAAATTGATCCACTCCGTTAATTTTTAATGTCTAATATTTTAGATATGATTTTAGCCATTAGATTGCAGGTTTATTGTATCTAACGGTGAATCGCCAACATCAAATTTTTTTACTTTTCTTCTCCTTCCCTCTTATTCCTCTTCATCTTCGTCATCTCAAATTTTGTGTAACTCAAAATAATTTGAATAAACAAGCCCATGAAAAGCAAGAATTGATTGAATCAAATTAATTGAATCCTATTATTAATTATAAAAAAGAAAGAATTTTTTTCTGCAAAAACACAACGTGAATCCAGGAACAAATCTCATGACCTCATTAACTCAATTATGCCATCTATAATTTTGTTTTTTTTTCTTCTCGAAACACACCAAACGTGAATTCAGGAACAAACAAATCTCATTTCCTCAATTATACCATCTATAAAAAAAAAATCTTCTGCAAAAACAACAAATCTCATGACCCCAAATCAAAATACAGGATAACAAGAATCCATGAACAACAACAGCAATACCAAACGTGAATTAACAAGATCTGACGTGAATTAACACCAAAGTCCAAACGTAAGCAGCAGAAGCTCCGACGAAAACAGATCTGGAATTGCGGCGGCGACGTTTACGAGCGATGAGATCGAAACGTGGACATAATCGAAGGTTGAGAACTCGTCAGAGATTGAGTTTTAGATGAAGATGTATAAGGAGGGTGATGAAGAAAGTATTGATGAGGATGAAGAAATAGAAAAAAGTCAGATCTATAAATTCTGAAAATTAATGAAAATCTGGAAATTATTGATTTTGAGATTATTGAAAATCGGGAAATTAATGTCACAAATACCGGTTACAACGTTGTTGTTGTTCGTTCCCTCATCTTCTTCTTGTTTGTTTTGTTATTATGCTTTGGGGAATAGAGATAACAAGAGGGATGTAACATAAATCTCGAAGGAATTGAGTTTGTTTTCTTTCTTGTCTTTTTTTTTTTTTTTTCTGGAAATTGCAGTGAGTATGAAAGGGAAAGGTTTATGTGTGTTTTGTGATTACTGATTTGTATATTTTGATAAGTTTATGTTTTAGGATTTATGGGTTTAAAGTTGATGATGAATATGATATGATGTGGGGGAGGAAGAGGATGAAGCATTGGAAGAAAAAAAAAGTTATTGATTGTACATCGTAAGATATAATGGATCTAAATGATTCAATGGTCTCCTTTATGATAAAAAAAATCAAAGGGTCAAAATTAACAAAATTAATAAGATCTACGGTGGACCATTTATAATGTTGGTCCATCGTAGACATTTGGAGTTAAAGTTAACAGACCTGGATCAATTTGACTGACGGGGGTATATTTGAGGGACCGAAAAGGAAAAATTTAAAGTTATGGGACCAAATTAAAAACAACAAATAAGTTAGAGGACAAAAGATTCAATTAAGCCTAATTTTTAACCAACTTTTCATTGTATTTTTAACTTGTAAAGATAGGAAAGGAAAAATTGTACCACAACAAAGTCGTATGAACAATGCACCAATGGGTTTGAAACATATTTATTCAGAAGTTTTTTTTTTTTTTTTGAAGGAATTTATTCAGAAGTTGAATGTATTGTAGAATCAATTGTTTTTTTCTTTCATATATTTGTTGGATCTGGAAAGTCAATGTGTATCAAATTTTATAATTGCATGATTTATTTTAGTTTCTCATTCACTTCAATTCTACGATTGGGGACGAAAATAATGATAACAAGAGAAATATGGAAAACATGCTCCTTTGAGCGCCACATAACTGCAATTCCTTCAACTCCAAATCGTCGCAACAATTCAATGTTGGTGTTGTCAAATTTTCTAGGGTCAGATTTCTTTCCGGTGGCTGATTGGTTTCTTTGATTTAATAACGTGATTGTGTTTTAAAAAATGATCGCCTAAAAGTCTTTGAACACCAATTATCTACTAGCTCGTACGTATCAAACACAACAAATTGGGTTTGTGATTGGGTATTAGCCACTTTGTATACTGATCATCAATTTGAATCGCAATCATATTGGTGTTCAGCAGTGTTTTTGTGACAGTAGCTTCAGTGTTTGTTTTATTCACAGTCCAAACATGGTGTTTGCATCCCCTTGGCTATGGGTGGCTGCCAATAAATACGTCACAACCGCCACATAAGCAACAACAAGTTTGTTTGCTCGTGCCTTAACAGTCACAAAATTCCACCACTACTACATATATCCTCTTCCGTAACCAGTCATTCGAGGTGAAACATTATGTATCAAAATAACAAAGGATGCAAATGTCAAAGGCGTAGAGTATTGTAAATATAATTTGCGAGCATGAGATCCCTGATCACTTATAAGTCTTACACATCGTTTCATTTAGAGTTACATAATGTCACGAATGAGATCATTAGAACAAAAAATAACCAGCAAATCTTGACTTTGGAAATGGTACTTGTTAATACAGATGTAAAAATTTAGGTGCAATGGAGAATGTTGATAACAGTTTGTCATTCCATATTTTCAGAGTCTTTTTAGTTAACTTTTTATTTTATTTTTATTAGTTTAGTATTTAATTTAGAGTCATTTTAAATAAATTGTAGTTTTTGATTTATTGAGTTAAATTATATATTAGTAGTAGTATTTTGCATTATTATTGTGAATTGTCATATGAATAAATATAGCAACATGTATATTTTCCTAAAAAAAAATAAAAAATAGCAGCATGTATAGCCCATTATGAGAATTTAAATGTGGCATGGAATGAAAAAATGGAGGCACGTGATTGGGTAAAAAGAAGAAAAGCAATTAGGTTTGCAAAATTATATAAAAAGGAACACGTGGCACACTATAAGTGGAGGAAGAAAAACCATGATGCTGAAAGGTTGTTTTAAAAAGAGAGCTAGCACGTACAGAGAAGGCATTCACGTTTTGGAACATTAGGTTTTTGGTGAATCACTGTTTAGGGAAAAGAACCGCAGCCAGGGCATTCACGCAAAGGAGAAAAATAATAAGGCTTGCATATGGAAAACAACATCAGCACAGACGAAACTGAGAGCAACGCTGGCAACAACAGATTTCTATCGGTTTATTTTCTTGACTATATTGTTTATTCCATTAATCATGTCTGGCTAATTTATTTTGACTAGGTCTGAGATGATTCTATGTAACCCTAATTGAAACATGATGCTGTGAAACTATATTTATTGTAAATGACAATCTAGTTTTTATTCAATTCAATTGTTGTTAATGCTTTTTATATACTGACCATAGCTTTCAACTTAGACCTAATTTAATTGTTCTAATAAACAAGGTTACTCTAGGAATGGATAATCGTTTGTTAGTGATATTAGGTTAACGTGCTTAAACTTTCAAAGATTATTAGACCACCTAATCCCTTAGGGGTTGTAGTTTGAGAAGAGGGTCATAAGTTAAGGAATTGATTAGAACTATTTTGTTAATTATCGTCGAACTAGAAAATCATTTATAAGAATATGTGCAATATACCAATTAGGGGGAACTTAGATGATTCGAAAGAGTTGATCTCATCTCTACATATATTTTCCAAACAAATCTTTATTTTCTGCTTATTTATTTTTATTCAATCAAATCTACTATCTTGGGCACTAAATAATAACTTTTTATTCATCTCTACATATATTTTTACACATCCTAAATAATAACTTTATTGCTAATTTGAGATTAACACAGTCCTCGTGGATACAACTTATTTTATTACTTCGATGCATTTTTAGCACACTTGTTAAAAGTCTATCAAGTTTTGGCGTCGTTGTCGGGGACTGTTAAACATTTCAACTTGGTAATTTCGTTATTATTTAGGATTTATGTCATTATATTTTTGTTTATATATTAAAAAAAATTGAAATTTTTTTATGATTTATGCTCTTCATTTCTATTACTTTGTGCTTTGCTACCGAAAGGTTTCTTTGAGTTTTGTAGCAATGTGGTGTAGTCGATTACTGGTTCATTATGAAGAGATCAATATCCTTTCTTATGAAAAATTGATGATCTCTATATATAAAGGATTTGGAAACAAGATTGAGTATGTGTTGCAAATTTTGTGGAGGTTATCATGGTGGTTTATTTTGTGAGGAGCAATTCATAGTTAAAGAAATAGAGCAGGAAGTGGTCAACATAGATTATCACTCTCAACTTCAAAACATTTTAGATAATTTCTTGATGTCAAATCAAGTTTCATTTGAGAAGTTTGATGTTCAGTGTGGTAATCTTGTTGAGAAAGCGTATGAGTGTGAAAAGAAATCGGTTGAGATTGAGATGAAGCGACATGCCCTCTTGGTGCAAGCTGAACATTTGAAAAATAAAAGTAGCAACATAGAAGAAAAGCCACGGGTGAGGCGCGTCGATTTGTACCTTAAATTATTGGTAGGAGCATGGGAACATCTACTTCATTGTTACAAATTCATGAAATTCCTACCAAACAAGAGGAAGAAGAAGGATGATGTGTTCTTTCTGACATATTTTCCACCCTAACAGTGGTTGAGGCGTCAAGCTTAATGACATAAAAGAAAACACTTGATGAGAGGCAACCCATCCGTTTTTTTTAATGGTTTTTTTTTATTTTGCAGGTATTTTTATTCAATAAAAAAAATGAAAATGAAGAAGAAAAAAAAAGCAAACAAAAAAAAAGTGAAGAGATAGACAAAATAAATCAAAGTCCACATCAATTTCTTTTTCAATAATTTATTTTTTTGTCAAATGTCAATCGTGTCAGTTTGATTCTCTTTTTCAATAATTTTAATTGTTTACTTGTTTATTATTAATGAATTTTCTTGTTTCTTGATTTTTTCCAGTTTTGTAACAAATGCTTGTTCAAGTGGTATTCCAAAAGTTCATAAGGAGGAGTGACTTCTATTTCAAAGGCGAGGTGTACGACATGTGTGATAGGTAGTCACAATTCCCAGAAATCTAACACTGTAAGGTTCATGACTAAATTTTATTTTTCCAATTTACTTATATAGAGTGTTCCATGCATCTACATTTCTAGAACTTGCATTGTTTCTTTACAGTTGATTAATCTTTGTCATATACACCACTTATGCAAAAGTGCTTGGTCCTGTGAGCCTTTTTGAAGCCTACCCTGATGTTAATTGAAATTATCCTTTTTGCAAGCCAAATTGAGCTGGTATGTTTATATCCTTTTGTTCTGTGACAAACTACATTACAAGCCTAGAAACTTTTAGGATGTGACCCAAAGATTTATTTTTGAGTTAGGCTTTGTAGAGTGTTACTAAACAATAAGTTTGGGGTTGCTATTGGAATTTGCAACCAATTAAGTTTGGGGTGGGGTACTAGAGAACAAAGTGTATTATCATGAAAAATATACACAAAATGGTGTATAAAAGAAAAAGAATAAGAATGAAAAAAGGACAAACATTGAAAAATCTGAGTAACTTTAAACTCGATTGTTCCAACAAGTTTTAAATATTCTCTAGTACCTTTACTATGGTTAATCAAAGGGTGAATGGATTCGATGTTTTAACTTCCGTAGGATTGCCTAACTCAAATTTTTTGTAACCTACTTATCCAAATAATATCCCACCTTTACCTAAGCCCCGCTATAACCCTTAAAAACCTCAAAGTGTGTATTGACATTGATTTTTATTGGTGTTTAGAAACTTTTCCAGCGTATGGTAATATGTAGATTTGCATGTCGACTGTGTGTGAACCCCTTTCATATTGTTGAGTGAAGTTGTGTATGGTGGATGTGAACAAGTCAAACTAGCTCATTTTTAGCTAGTAAGAAGACTAACTTTTTGGGTACTATTGCTTGATCAGATAATTGTTATTTATTTTACTGTCGATTGTCAACTTTACAAGTAAATTCCTTGAGGATAAGAAATGATTCAAGTTTGGGGTTGTGATGATAGTCTGTCATTCCATATTTTCAGAGTCTTTTTAGTTAACTTTTTAGTCTATTTTTATTAGGTTAATATTTAATTTAGAGTCATTTTAAATAAATTGTAGTTTTTGATTTATTGAGTTAAATTATATATTAGTAGTAGTATTTTGCATTATTAGTGTGAATTGTCATATGAATAAATAGCAGCATGTATATTTTCCTAAAAAAAAAAATATATCAGCATGTATAGCCCATTAGGAGAATTTAAATGTGGCATGGAGTGAAAAAATGGAGGCACGTGATTGGGTAAAAAGAAGAAAAGCAATTAGGTTTGCAAATTATATATAAGGGAACACGTGGCACACTATAAGTGGAGGAAGAAAAACCATGATGCGGAAAGGTTGTTTTAAAAAGAGAGCTAGCACTATTCACGTTTTGGAACATTAGGTTTTTGGTGAATCACGGTTTAGGGAAAAGAACCGCAGCCACGGCATTCACGCAAAGGAGAAAAAGAATAAGGCTTGCATATGGAAAACAACAGCAGCACAGAAGAAACTGAGAGCAACGTCGGCAACAACGGATTTCTATCGGTTTATTTTCTTGACTATGTTGTTTATTCCTTTAATCTTGTCTGCCTAATTTCTTTTGATTAGGTTTGAGATGATTCCTTGTAACCCTAATTGAAACATTTTGCTGTGAAACTATATTTATTATGAATGACAATAGTTTTTATTCAATTCAATTGTTATTAATGTTTTTTATATCCTGATCACATATAAACATGATTTAGTGAGAATGAATGACTACTGACCATAACTTTCAACTTAAACCTAATTGAATTGTTACCTAATTGAATTGTTCTACTAAACATGGTTAGTCTAAGAATGGATAATTGTTTATTAGTGATATTAGGTTAACGTGCTTAAACCGTCAAAGATTATCAGACCACTTAAGGGATCAGGGGCTGTAGATGTAGAATAGGTGTAGTATACCAATTAAGGGAACTTAGATGATTTGAAAGACCTGATCTCATCTCTACATATATTTTCCAAACAAATCATTATTTTCTGTTTATTTTTTTTATTTAATCAAATCTACTGCATTGGGCACTAAAACAAATTTACACATTCTAAATAATAACTTTATTGCTAATTTGACATTAATAAATTCCTCGTGGATACAAACTTATTTTATTACTTCGATGCATTTTTAGTATACTCGCTAAAAGTCTATTAAATATCCCAAATGCTACTTTAGAATCCTCCGTTGAACCACCTATTTAATTCAAGGTAAAGATGATGTGGTCCCTTTTACACCGTACGTAACAAACTGCGAGAAGAAAAAAATCACCTAGATCGTATATCAAACCCGGTCTAGGGGTCCTCCTCCAGACCCAACGGGTTGCTGAGCTACACCTTTTTTCCTTTAAGTCCACTTTTATTTTCTTTTTTTCCATTTTCTTATTTTTTCTTTTCTTTTTTTCCCACCTCTTTTGTATATATTATTCTCTGTTTTTTAATATATTTTTGAGTGGTTGGCAGTGTAGGGGTTTATTGAAAATGTCAACAATGTTGGGATTTCTTAGTTTATTCTTTTAATTTAAACTCGCTCTTGGCTTATCGAAAAAAAAAAACTATCATGAGTAATTTTTAGGAGTAAAATTAGAATGCAAAGACGTCACATGCTACCTATGATACCTCAGCTATGTTGGTACCCTCTCTACATCACCTATCATTTGTTTCACTCAAATGATTTTTAGTCATGAAAAATAAGGAAAGAACAAGATCCTTGAGGAATAGGCCAATGCCCATGTGAACAAAATAAAGGACATTAGCAAGTGTCTTGTTAAGAACCTTGCATAGAAAACTCATTCGAAGAGGTAAACTATTTTAATCTACCTAAATTAATATTGAGGAAAATCGAACCTGAGATATTGAAAAGGAGCATATTTTAAATGGGTAATGCAACATAATTCATTAAGACTAATAAAAACAATTTTAGAAGAAGAAAAACTAATGCTTATAAGTTATATCAATGAAAATGAAAGAATGTAAGACTATCCCTATTTCTAGTAATAATAGCCCACCAGTTTGTTTGTCCGTACACGTATTGCCTATGGGAAATCCTGAAACGAACACTACTAAGTAAATTCAAGATATTAGAACAGCTATTTTGTAATATATTCAAAGGTACAAAAAAAGTGTCAGTGAAAGCTTGACGGTGATCATAAAATCTCACTATCCTTTATTACAAAAGCTAGACTTGGTTAGCAAACATGTCTTAAAGTTAGACTTCGTTAGCAAACATGTTGCCCTAATTTGCCCTTATCCCTAGCATTTTTCCCTCCTAAACATGATAATCTAATCTCACTCGTTGATTCAATCTCTATTCTCAAACTTCTTATTTTCTCTCATGTAACTTAGTTAATGCTAATTGAAAACGAATAACACACTTTTAATGCAATTGAAAACGAATAACACACTTTTAATGGCAATTGAAAACGTAGTTAATGCCAATTCGATTAACAACCCCCTAAAAACTTTTAAACCATATCCTCTCCTCATGTTAACTTGAAAAACTTTCAATATTAACTATTGCATACCAATTATCCTCTCCTACAATCATTTTTACATCAAAACAATTTAGACTTGACAATGGAAAGTGATGCACTAACTCTCTTAACATTGCACTTGTAACACCCCGTTTTCTCAGCATAAAAATTTCATAAATAAATCAGAGTTTTTCACATACAACGGAGCGTCACATTTCTCAAAACATCTCAAGTATGAATAATTAATAATTTATTCCTTCGTAAAAATAGTCATTAAAATCTCTCAAAAACATTGCAGCGGAATATCATAAAAGTCTTGGCACGCAGGCCTCATCATAACGTCTCATAAATTTTCAAATATTAAATCATAGTCATGAAGTTCATCAAAGCAATACGCAAGGAATAGAGAAAACATAAGTAAGAATCCCCATTCTGTTACGTATCAGAGCACCTAGACACAACCGAGGGAAGTCCTCACACGACTGCACCTAATCTCGATTACCTGCAAGTTACCCATACGAAGAGCAACATTTTCAAGCAGAAGGGGTGAGATTCACAAAACAATAATATTAAACTTATAATTCAATAATTATAGTTAACAACAAATCATCATATAAACACGTCACAGCAAATAACTTTAAACTTCACAAGTATCATCATAAATTATCTTCACAAACATCTCAAACAACTCGACTCGACAATGCAACTTCACTTGACTATGCAGCTCTAACATCTTAAATGCATGTGGTACCAATCCAGGGCATGAGCTCTCGTCGCTTTGAGCATAAATATACTCGCAGGGCATAAGCCCTCGTCGCTAGTGAGCAAAAGCCCTCGTCGCTTTGGAAGTATACATCGACGACCTCGTAGTGAAGACACCAAAACACACCGCCCATACAACGATTCTCCGACAAAAAGCACGCTCCCGCCAACGAGCTCACCTCTGTGTTTTCACCTTGGCCTTTCCACAAGTGGGGAGTAGATATCGTGGGGCCTTTCCCTTTGGCTCCTGGGCAGTTAAAATTCCTTATCGTGGGTGTAGATTACTTTACCAAATGGATTGAAGTCGAGGCAGTCTCAAGAATCACGGTGGACAGGGTGAAGAAATTCTACTGGAAGAAGATCATCTGCCGTTTTGGACTTCCCAAGTATTTTGTAACAGACAACGGGACCCAGTTCGCTAGTACTAGTGTGGTCAACTTCTGTACCCAACTCGGCATTCAGACAAAGTTCGTATCAGTAATTCACCCTCAGGCAAACGGACAGGCGAAAGTAGCAAACAAGGTAATCCTGAACGACATCAAAAAGAAGCTAGAGGCAGCCAAAGGTGTCTGGGCCGAGCAACTATACGAGGTAAGCGCCATAATTTACTATCTCAAACATTCATTCAGAATTTGCGTTCATAAATATATTGTCTACTACTGCCTTTTTCACTTTGGATCAAAACATCTCTGCTAAGAAACAAGTACTCTGGTCTTACCATACCACTCCACACTTGTAACACCCCGTTTTCCCAGAATAAAAATTTCTTTAAAAAGAATAGCATGCATCAGAGTAAACACGTAACAGGGCATCACATATCTTAAAACGTCTTGTGGTAATGAATAAATAAACATTAAACCTTCATAAAATAGTCATAACATATTACTCAATATTGCAGCGGAAATATCATAAGAAAAACATCTCAAAAATCATCTTTGGCACGCAGGCCTTATCAACGTCTTAATCAAAATAGTCAGAGTAATCATAAACGTGCAAAAGAGCATAATACGCAAGGAACAGAGAAAATAAAAGAGATCCCCTATCCCGTTACGTATCAGAGCACCTAGACTCGACTGCAGAATCCTCACACGTCTGCACCTAATCTCGGTTACCTGCACTTGCCCACGAGGCGGCAATTCCAGCGGAAGGGGTGAGATTCACAAATAATTATATTAAACATGTAATTAAATAATCACAATCATCAATCAACACAATTTCACATATCTCAGATAAACATCTAGCATTCAAGCATCAACGTAAACTATACATCATTTAGCATCATCATAATCATCATCATATACATCTCAATAAACATCATAATAAACATAGTAGACGACTCGACTCGACATCATCACTTGACTATGCAACCCTACGTCTTATATGCATGTGGTACCAATCCAGGGCATGAGCCCTCGTCGCTATGAGCATAAATATACTCCAAGGCATAAGCCTTCGTCGCTGGTGAGCAAAGCTCCAGGGCATAAGCCCTCGTCGCTGGTGAGTAAAAACTCCAGGGCATAAGCCCTCATCATGGAATGAGTATGCATGAGACTCAATACTTTTTAACTTAAACAAGTTAACATCATACGTCGCATATTCATCTTAAACATCAAGGACTGACACATGCAGCAACTATACAAAAGTAAACAGCAACATGGCAGTAATCACATCATTCAAATAACATCCATAGAGCAAACATCTCAAGTAAGTCAAACATTTATAACTGAAACAATTCATATATCACACATAAGTGGCATGAAACCATCAAAATCATCTCAGTTATCATGTATTCATCGTTACAGTTTATAATAAACATTATCAAAGGTCCCAGAAGCTACCCCAAAGGTCATCTCTCAAGGTTCTATGCGAAACAGTTCGCAAACAGAACAGGGTTCTGGGTTCTGACACAACTCGCTATGGCGAGTGGGAATGCTCGCTTCGCGAGTAACTTAGGCCTTGCTCGCTATGGCGGGTGGAAATGCTCGCCTCGCGAGCTCTAGGGTACTGCTCGCTATGGCGAGCTGGGTTGCTCGCCTCGCGAGTAAACTAGGTCTACTCGCCGCGGCGAGTGCATAGCTCGCCTCAGGCGAGCGACGAACAGACTGCTACGGCTTCTGCGAAAATTCACCCAAAAAGTCCCAAACTCATCATCTTAAACGTCTAAACTCTCAGAATCATCATTGTTAAGGATAATCTATGTTCTGTACTCATTCTAAACATCTGTTCTACAGCTTAATGACCTATTTTCATGATTTTCCTCAATTTTAACCTAATTCCAATTCTCTCAAAATCCAATCCTATGTTGTTAATCCTGATTAGATGCATTACAGATCAATATAATTAAGTGCTAGGCTCACCCTTACCTGGTAATAAGCAGAAATCGCAGCCCTCAAAGGTCTCTTCTCACTTCACGTCCGTTTTCCTCTTTTTTCCAAAACTCTGACAACGCGTATACTGACTTCTAACCTAATTTTCCCTTTTTATACTCCCAACAAATCTTATCTTATTTACTTTTCTCCCACATAATTCTCTAAAATCCAAAACTAACCCACAACTAAATATTTTATTTTATTTTCAAATCTTATTTTATTAAACAATAAAATAAGTCACTACGTCGCATAAAATCATATTAAATCTTCATTCAACATCGCATAATATATTAATAAATATATATCAACTTCTCAAATAAATCAAATAATTAAATAATCAAAAATGGGCGTTACAACACTCAACGACCAAAGAGACCCCGTTCACTATGGTATACGGCACAGACGCCATGCTACCCGTCGAAATCGACACCCCAACCTGGCGACGTGATAATTTTTTGGAAGAGGGTAAGTTCCACATCCAACTTCAAACTAACAACCATTTATTTTCAGGTTCCTACCCCCGTACATTTCTTCTTCCCTTCTATTTATATAAACAAATACGCACTTTGGTATCTTACAAATACTTTGATTTATGTAAACAAAAGCGAATGAGATAGGTGTCAAATGCACGATGGATATAATCGACAAGATAAGAGAAGAAGCTCATATCAGAGAATTCGCCGCCAAGCAAAGAGCAGCTCGCAGGTATAACTCAAGAGTCATCCCTAGAAGCATGAAGGAGGGCGACCTCGTCCTCAAACAGGTCGTTCCCCCGACCAGAATTGGAAAGCTACTACCAAGTTGGGAGGGACCATATCGAATAAAGGAGAAGCTGCAGCATGGAGCTTACAAGCTGGAAGAGTTGGATGGGACCCCGGTGCCAAGAACCTGGAATATGGCTAACCTGCGCCATTACTATAGTTAAAAGTAGAAGTTCTTTATTTATTGTTTTTTGTTTTTTATCTTCCTGCGGAAACAAGGCACAAAGTTGCCACCTCAGATTATGATTTAATTTTTCAAAGTATTCAATCAAGGGATATGGGAGCACTCTTTTTCCCCTGCAAGGGCAGGGTTTTTAATGAGGCACCCTATTTTCTTAAAACATCTTGTTCTTCTGTACTCTGGCTCTACTATCATCGCTGCACAAAATAAATAGAGCACCTAAACTAGGTTAACCTTATCAAAGGCTCTAACTAGGCGTGAACGCCTAAACTGGGTTAACCTTCGTAGAGGCTCCATCTAGGCGTGATAAAGATTAAAATAAAGCGTCTAAACAGGGCTAGCTCTAGCTCTAGCTCGATGCCATAAAGAGAACAAGACTAGGCCGCAAAATAGAGAATGAGACACAAACGAAACATTAGTTTCGACAAGGTAAAAAAAAGAAGAAGGCAGCAATATTCCGAGATAAAAACAAAAGCATTAAATAAATCAAGTGAAATAAATCACAAGTCAAGAGTCATAAATATTACAAAAAGCGCCATACATAGGGCGCCCACAAAACAAGGAAAAACAATCTTCAGCGAGTCCAACGCAGACAAGTCCAACTCGGGATACAAAAAGGCCACCTGCGATTTGGCCCTTTCAAAACCCTCTTCAAATTAACTCACCATAGCCATCTTGCAACTCTCCACTTCCTCCTTGGCACCAGACAATTCTTGTTCCAAGTCGCCGACCTTCCTCTCCAAGTCTCCCTTCTCAGTCAACCAGTTCGCCTTCTCTTGTTTAAGGTCAGATATCGCCTTCTCAGCCTTGGTTCTGTCAAGCAGCAACCCCTCCACCCTCTCTTCCAAAGCCGTGGCCTTATGTTTATGTTTTTCCACATCCTTCATGGCTTCTTGGAGCTGCTTCTCCAGGGCGTCATATTTTCGCTCCATGGAATGCATATAAACTAACGACCGGAGCGCTCCCGTTCCAGCATCCTGGGCCAAATCACTAAACTTAGCATGAAAGCTAGCGTCTTCATCTACGGCGGCAAAGGGGACATTTTCTTCCATGTACTAACGATACTGGAAGTCTCGATGCCAGAAAGATTGCCGCTAGGCGGCGTCGACCTCCGCAACAACGTCCTTTTCCAACTGACTGTCCTTCCCAGCGTCCTTCCTGATGGTCCAGGTTTTCTTTCTCAAAGGAGAGGCGGCCAGGTCAATAACGTCATCAACAACGCCCTTGTTTGACCCGCTAGCATTGCCCCCTGGCGTTTCCCCAACAGCACCTTGATCTTTCTTTCTCTTCCGCAGTAGTAAACCGGCGGGGTCACTGGCAATATGCTCGCCTAAGGCATTCTTTTCTTTCAGGGCAGCAAGATACTTCCTCCTCTCTTTTCCTGTGAGTGGCATCATTGGAACTACAAATAAGAAACAAGGAAAAAGAGAAACGTCGGGGTCAGGAATAAAATCAAAAAGTGTAAAACAGGCAGAAAATGTAAATGACTGAGACATCATTGGCACTGCAAAAAAGTGTACTCACGAAGATAGAGTTCCAAATCTTCCGAATCTGTCTCTTTATTCAGAAGCGTACGAATATCTGTGAGCTTCATCCGATCCAAAAAACCAACTACGTCACGCTCATAGGGCGTCATCTTATTATAGTCATAGCCGCAAACTGACTGAGGCTAGTCCAGCTTAAGGGAAACCTCAGCTCGCCATTAACACTAGCAACAGAAATACCAGAATCCTCGGCGGCACAAACCTTCATAAAACTAACCCGCCAATTCTTCTTAAAATTTGAGGCATACGAGGGAAACAGACTTTTCCCGCATGGGCGCTGATAGATACCCAGGATCCTTTGTCTACCCCCTTCGTACAGTAAAAATGGAAGAAGGCTCCTGCAGAGGGAACCATGTCCAAGGCCTCACACAAGATTTCAAAGCCGCGGATAAATGCCCAACTATTGGGCCGGATTTGAGTCGGAGCTATGTTGAGGAAGCGCAAAACGTCCATTTGAAATACAGTGAAGGGAATGCACACCCCGAACTCCTCCAGAACCGCCCCGTACATGTGAAAGATCTCCCTCACACCCCTTGGGTGTAGAACACACACTATCTCGCCAGGCGGGCATGGTCTTATGTCTATGTCTTCTTCCCGCCCAATAGCAGAGACCGCGTTTTTACTCCTTAAAAGGTTTACCTTCGCGTGGTCGCAGTAGACCGAAGTATAACTCTGCACATCATCACCGAAAATCTCCGTATCCGATTCCACCTCCGAGATAGTAACTCCTCTCCCTCTCGTCATTTGGGGGCCAACGCGAGCAACGATCTCCTTTCCTGAAGTTGCATACAGGAAAATACAGTCACTATCATCAGAATCGTCACTACCGCTCTCGCTGGACAAATCCGAAAAGGTCATATGACCAAAGTAGCTCGAATCGAACGCTTCCCAGTCAGTAAGACCATTTCGCCGCGTCGCGTGTCTAAGACAATCTCTCCGAAGTTGAGCTCTCTCTAAAGGATCCGCGGGATAAATTTCCCTACCCCTCTCGTCACACTCCCGGATTACGACCATCGTGGAAAGAAAAAGATACGGAAAGCAAGAAAAAGGCAAAAAAGGAGTTACCTGGTGAGGGTTAGTAGCTCCGATCGTCTCTAAGTAGCTCAGGCAAGCAGCGTAGGAGTTTTGAATCAGAAAAAACGAAAAATGAAAAGCTGAGCGGAAAATGAAAAGCCGAGACCGAAGGAAAGACGCCTTTTAAGGGGAAAAACGTTTCAGAAACCTCCTCGGGAAGACGCGTTTCTGAGTTTTCTGGACACGTGGGCGGTCAGAGGAAAGGTCGCGAAATCCTGTCCATCCACGTTTAGGGCAAGCCTCCGAGGAATCCATCCCGCCACTACTGCGGAGACGAAGTCGCCACGATAAAATGAGAAATGGTAGACGAAGTCGCCACGATAAAATGCGAAATTAGCCCAGCTACAAAAACCACTTCGCCTTGATTCCAAGTCTCATGCTTGGGGGGCTGTGGGCCGTCATCCATGGGAAAAAGCAAGCCTCGTCCCTCGGGTTCTCTAGAGATGGAACAAAGCACCCCAGGCGAGACCTTTCAAGGATAAGACATACCAGCCAAAGAGTTAAACAAAGCGGTGATTCAAGCAATCACGAAATTTCAAAAAAATAGCAGGATATCAACCACTTCGCCTTGATTCCAAGCCTCGTGCTTGGGGGGCTGTGGACCGTCATAATATTCCTAAAGGCTTAAGAGCCCTTTAGAAGGGTTCAAACGCCCTCTAGAAAGACTTGGGCGCCCTCCAGAAAGGTTCCAAGGCCTAGGCGCGCCCCCTCTAGGGCGCCGCCTTCCTTAGCTTTTAGAACTATCTAGAAACCGCCTAAATACCATAAATACCCCTGTTACTTGGAGACTAAGTAACCGAAACCCAAGCCCATAGCAGGCTATAAATACCTCCCTTGAAAACATTCTCAAGTCATCTAATAATCTGTTTAAATCCTAGAAAGCGATACAAACCCTAGTATCCACTACTCGTACTTTTTTGCAAGTACAGGTTTAAAACATATTTATTTCAAAAGTTTTTTTTTGGAAGGAATTTATTCAGAAGTTGAATGTATTGTAGAATCAATTGTTTTTTTCTTTCATATATTTGTTGGATCCGGAAAGTCAATGTGTATCAAATTTTATAATTGCATGATTTATTTTAGTTTCTCATTCACTTCAATTCAACATCTACTTCTTTGTTACAAATTCATGGAATTCCTACCAAACAAGAGGAAGAAGAAGGATGATGTGTTCTTTCTGACATATTTTCCACCCTAACAATGGTTGGGGCGTCAAGCTTAATGACATAAAAGAAAACGCTTGATGAGAGGCAACCCATCCGTTTTTTTAATGGTTTTTTTTTTATTTTGCAGGTATTTTTATTCAATAAAAAAAATGAAAATGAGGAAAAAAAAAGCAAACAAAAAAAAAGTGAAAAGATAGACAAAATAAATCAAAGTCCACATCAATTTCTTTTTCAATAATTTATTTTTTTGTCAGATGTCAATCGTGTCATTTTAATTCTCTTTTTCAATAATTTTAATTGTTTACTTGTTTATTATTAATGAATTTTCTTGTTTCTTGATTTTTTTTCCAGTTTTGTAACAAATGCTTGTTCAAGTGGTATTCCAAAAGTTCATAAGGAGGAGTGACTTCTATTTCAAAAGCGAGGTGTACGGCATGTGTGATAGGTAGTCACAACTCCCAGAAATCTAACCCTGTAAGGTTCATGACTAAATTTTATTTTTCCAATTTACTTATATAGAGTGTTCCATGCATCTACATTTCTAGAACTTGCATTGTTTCTTTACAGTTGATTAATCTTTGTCATATACACCACTTATGCAAAAGTGCTTGGTCCTGTGAGCCTTTTTGAAGCCTACCTTGATGTTAATTGAAATTATCCTTTTTGCAAGCCAAATTGAGCTGGTATGTTTATATCCTTTTGTTCGGTGACAAACTACGTTACAAGCCTAGAAACATTTAGGATGTGACCCAAAGATTTATTTTTGAGTTAGGCTTTGTAGAGTGTCACTAAACAATAAGTTTGGGGTTGCTATTCGAATTTGCAACCAATTAAGTTTGGGGTGGGGTACTAGAGAACAAAGTGTATTATCATGAAAAATATACACAAAATGGTGTATAAAAGAAAAAGAATAAGAATGAAAAAAGGACAAACATTGAAAAATCTGAGTAACTTTAAACTCGATTGTTCCAACAAGTTTTAAATATTCTCTAGTACCTTTACTATGGTTAATCAAAGGGTGAATGGATTCTATGTTTTAACTTCCGTAGGACTGCCTAACTCAAATTTTTTGTAACCTACTTATCCAAATAATATCCCACTTTTACCTAAGCCCCGCTATAACCCTTAAAAACCTCAAAGTGTGTATTGACATTGATTTTGATTGGTGTTTAGAAACTTTTCAAACGTATGGTAATATGTAGATTTGCATGTCGACTGTGTGTGAACCCCTTTCATATTGTTGAGTGAAGTTGTGTATGGTGGATGTGAACAAGTCAAACTAGCTCACTTTTAGCTAGTAAGGAGACTAACTTTTTGGGTATTATCGCTTGATCAGATAATTGTTATTTATTTTACTGTTGATTGTCAACTTTACAAGTAAATTCCTTGAGGACAACGAATGGTTCAAGTTTGGGGTTGTGATGACACTCTGTCATTCTATATTTCCAGAGTCTTTTTAGTTAACTTTTTAGTCTATTTTTATTAGTTTAATATTTAATTTAGAGTCATTTTAAATAAATTGTAGTTTTTGATTTATTCAGTTAAATTATATATTAGTAGTAGTATTTTGCATTATTAGTGTGAATTGTCATATGAATAAATAGCAGCATGTATATTTTCCTAAAAAAAAATATATATCAGCATGTATAGCCCATTAGGAGAATTTAAATGTGGCATGGAATGAAAAAATGGAGGCACGTGATTGGGTAAAAAGAAGAAAAGCAATTAGGTTTGCAAAATTATATATAAGGGAACACGTGGCACACTATAAGTGGAGGAAGAAAAACCATGATGCTGAAAGGTTGTTTTAAAAAGAGAGCTAGCACGTACAGAGAAGGCATTCACGTTTTGGAATATTAGGCTTTTGGTGAATCACGGTTTAGGGAAAAGAACCGCAGCCAGGGCATTCACGCAAAGGAGAAAAAGAATAAGGCTTGCATATGGAAAACAACAGCAGCACAGAAGATACTGAGAGCAACGCCGGCAACAACGGATTTCTATAGGTTTATTTTCTTGACTATGTTGTTTATTCTTTAATCTTGTCTGTCTAATTTCTTTTGATCAGGTCCGAGACAATTCTTTGTAACCCTAATTGAAACATTTTGCTGTGAAAATATATTTATTGTGAATGACAATCTAGTTTTTATTTAATTTAATTGTTCTTAATGCTTTTTATATCCTGAGAATGAATGACTACTGACCATAACTTTCAACTTAAACCTAATTGAATTGTTACCTAATTGAATTGTTCTACTAAATATCGTTAGTTAGTGATATTAGGTTAATGTGCTGGGGCTGTAGAATAGGTGTAGTATACCAATTAGGGGAACTTAGATGATTTGAAAAACCTGATCTCATCTCTACATATATTTTCAAAATAAATCTTTATTTTTATTTAATCAAATCTACTGCATTGGGCACTAAAACAAATTTACACATTCTAAATAATAACTTTATTGCTAATTTGACATTAATACAGTCCTCGTGGATACAAACTTATTTTATTATTTCGATGCATTTTTAATACATTTGCTAAAAGTCTATTAAATATCCCAAATGCAACTTTAGAATCCTCCATTGAATCACCTATTTAATTCAAGGTAAAGATGATGTGGTCCCTTTTACGTCGTACGTAACAAACTGCACAAACTGCGAGAAGAAGAAAATCACCTAGATTGTATATCAAACCCGGTCTAGGGGTCCTCCTCCAGACCCAACGGGTTGCTGAGCTACACCTTTTTTCCTTTAAGTCCACTTTTATTTTCTTTTTTTCCATTTTCTTATTTTATCTTGCCTTTTTTTCCCCACCTCTTGTATATATTATTCTCTGTTTCTTAATATATTTTTGAGTGGTTGGCAGTGTAGGGGTTTATTGAAAATGTCATCATTGTTGGGATTTCTTAGTTTATTCTTTTAATTTAAACTCGCTCTTGGCTTATGAAAAAAAAAACAATTTTACTATGTGATGAACACTATTTTGTGAAAAATGTTCATATTTGACTTTTAGTTATGAATTGATGAAAGTTGCTTGCTGAAAGATTAATAATAGGCAAAATAACACAAGAAATAGACTGAAAATATTGAGAATGAAATGATGTGCAAAAGGAACACGAAAATTATGTAATTAGGATTACTTTTGACAATTGTTTGAGTTGAAAACGTGACTTTGGGTTTGAATTGGTGTTTAGGCTGATTTGTGGATTCAAACAAGAAATGGAATGGAGGTTTTAGGGACGCCACACTTTCTAATCCTAGAAAATGATAAGTCTGTGGGGATGAAGATCACCACAAGAAAGGATTCTTGATATGATCAATACAAGGTCCAATCCAGAACCTAAAGAGCAATTACTCACCTTTTTTTTTATCAAAATTCAACTGCTGTTTCATTCTTCATTTGCGCCATATATAGGCAGCAATGGACTTTTCTGATTACAAAACTTTAAGAGACCTAATTCAATCATAGTAATGGAATTTCGGCCCTTGAATGCTAGATGTTACAAAAACTAACCCTAATTACTCATAGTAATGAAAATTCGGCCATATGAATGCTAAGAGTTACAAAATGAAAACTCCATTGATGAGGAGCTTGATGAGGGCGCCACAAATGCAAGAAGGAGGTTAGAATGCTGAAAATCCTTCCTTGATTGCCTCATTATGAGCCCTTTGAATGCTGATTATTCTGTCCTTTTTCTTGTCTTGCGCCACTTCTCTCATCTTGATTGCACCATTGACTCATTTGTTTCCTCCTTGCTTCAAAACCTTTATTTGCAATAATTGAACACACAACTTTACCATTACAAGCTTAGAAGCTTTAAGATGGCCTTAAAATTAGGGAAAACTTAACTAAGTGTCTTTGGGCCAAATAATGTACCCTTTCACTTTTTATTACAACATAACAAAATAACTAAATAAAATGGGCAGCAAGAGATGCGCCCCACCCCTCCTCCAATGGTTTGATGCACATGACCATTCTACCCTCCATGCTTCCTAGTGTAGGTTTGGACTCCAAGACTTTTGCCACCAATTGAGTTAGCGCCTCCTTAGCTTTCTTGGCCCTTGCCCTTGTCATTGGTCCTCCTAGCCCTTGAATTGAAGCACTTGTGTCATGGACAATTATGCCCTCATCATCCCCTCCCTCTTGAAAGGAATTCGTCCACGAATTGAAATCACCATCACCTACATCAAAAGGAGCTAAGTCAGCAACATTAAAAGTGGCACTTATATCATACTCACCGGGTAACTCAAGCTTGTAAGCATTGTCATTGATCCTTTCTAGCACTTGAAATGGTCCATCGCCCCTTGGTTGAAGTTTTGACTTCCTTTGGTTAGGAAACCTTTCTTTCCTCATATGCACCCAAACCCAATCACCGGGTTCAAAAATCACCTTCTTCCTCCCTTTGTTTGCATGTTTAGCATACCCTTCATTTTTCTTTTCAATTTGCAACTTCACTTGCTCATGCATTTTCTTCACAAACTCAGCTTTGTCTTTTCCATCTTTATGCTTCAAAAGAGAACTGTTAGGCATAGGTAACAAATCAAGTGGAGTTAGTGGGTTAAAACCATAAACAACTTCAAAAGGTGACATTTTTGTAGTACTATGCACCACACGATTGTAAGCAAATTCCACATGGGGTAAACATTCTTCCCACATTCTCAAATTTCTTGTAAGAACACTTCTAAGAAGAGTAGAGAGAGTTCTATTTACTACCTCAGTTTGACCATCTGTTTGAGGGTGACAAGTTGTTGAGAAAAGTAACTTCGTTCCAATCTTACCCCACAAGGTCCTCCAAAAATGACTTAAAAATTTTGTGTCACGATCTGAAACTATGCTCCTTGGAACTCCATGAATGCGCACAATCTCCTTGAAAAATAAATCAGCCACATGGCTTGCATCATCCACCTTTTTGCATGCAATGAAATGTGCCATCTTGGAAAACCTGTCAACAACAACAAAAATAGAATCTTTCCCATTCTTTGTTCTAGGTAAACCCAAAACAAAATCCATGGAAATGTCAACCCAAGGAAATTCAGGAGCTGGTAACGGTGTATAAAGACCATGAGGCAAAACTTTTGATTTGGCCTTTTTACACACTATGCATCTTTCACACAACTTTTGGACATCAATTTTCATATGGGGCCAATAAAAATGTTCTTGCAGCAACTCTAAAGTTTTAACAACCCCGAAGTGTCCCATTAATCCCCCCTCATGCGCCTCTTTTAAAAGCAAAGTTCTTATGGAACATTTTGGCACACACAATCTTTTTTCTTTAAACAAATAACCATTGTGCCTAAAATATCCATTAATGGCAGCATGTTCACAAGCTAAAAATTTTGATGAAAAATCAATATCACTTTCATATAAACTCTTAATTTGCTCAAGTCCAAAAACTTTAGTTTCAAGAGTGGAGAGTAAGGCATACCTTCTTGAAAGTGCATCTGCAACCACATTAGCTTTACCTCTTTTGTGTTTGATCACATATGGGAATTGTTCAAGAAACTCAACCCACTTGGCATGTCTCTTGTTCAACTTACCTTGCCCTTTTAAATGTTTCAAAGATTCATGGTCACTATGAATGACAAATTCTTTGGGCAGTAGGTAATGTTGCCAAGTTTGCAATGATCTAAACAAAGCATACAATTCCTTATCATAAGTGGAGTAATTAAGGGAAGCACCCTTTAACTTCTCACTAAAATAAGCAATTGGATGTCCTTCTTGCATCAAAACAGCCCCAATTCCAACATTAGAAGCATCACATTCAATTTCAAAAGATTTGGAAAAATTTGGTAATGCTAAAATTGGTGCTTTGGTGAGTTTTTCTTTAAGTGCAGCAAAAGCTTGCTCTTGTTTCTCACCCCATTTAAAAACAACATTTTTCTTAACAATCTCATTAAGGGGTGCAGCAATGGTGCTAAAATCTTTCACAAACCTCCTATAGAAACTTGCTAAACCATGGAAACTTCTTACCTCACTTACATTTTTGGGTGGTGGCCAATCCTTGATTGCTCTTACCTTTTCTTCATCCACATGGATTCCCTTGGAGCTTACAACAAAACCTAAGAAAATTACATGATCCGTGCAAAAGACACATTTTTCCAAATTTGCAAACAAATGTTCTTTTCTTAAAACTTCTAAAACAGCCCTTAAATGACCACAATGTTCCTCTAAATTTTTGCTATATATCAAGATATCATCAAAATACACAACAACAAATTTTCCCAAAAATTCCCTCAAAACATGGTTCATGAGTCTCATAAAAGTACTTGGTGCATTAGTTAAACCAAACGGCATAACCATCCACTCATACAAACCGTATTTTGTCTTAAAAGCAGTTTTCCATTCATCCCCCTCCCTAATTCTTATTTGGTGATAGCCACTTTTCAAATCAATTTTAGAAAATAAACATGCACCAAACAATTCATCAAGTAAGTCATCTAGCCTAGGAATTGGATGTCTATACTTAATGGTGATATTGTTAACAGCCCTACAATCAGTGCACATTCTCCAACTACCATCTTTTTTTGGAACTAAAATAACAGGGACAGCACAAGGACTTAAACTTTCTCTTACCCATCCTTTACTTACCAATTCAGCAACTTGACTTTGAATTTCTTGTGTTTGTTGGGGATTGCTTCGGTAGGCTGGACGATTTGGTAAAGATGCTCCTGGAATGAGGTCAATGTGATGTTCAATACCTCTTAAAGGTGGTAGCCCATCTGGTATCTCTTTAGGGAACAAAGCCTCAAACTCCTGCAAAAGAAATTCAACACAACTTGGAAATTTTTGAGTGTTAGGAGTGTTAGTAAACAAAGCCACCTCTTTACAAAATAGCAAATATAGGGGCTGTTTGGTAACAATGGCATTCTTTATTTCTTCTTTTTTTGCCATCAAACTTTCTTTCTTTTCTTTTTCTTTTTCTTTTTCTTGCGCATATTTTTCTTTCATTTTCTTTTGATCTTCTCTTACATCATTAGGACTCAATGGTGCAAGAATAATTTTTTTTCCAAAGTGCAAAAAGGAATACTTATTACTTCGGCCATCATGTTGCACTCCTCTATCAAATTGCCATGGCCTTCCTAACAACAAATGACAAGCCTCCATTGGTACTATATCACACACAACAACATCTTCATACTTCCCAATTTTAAAACAAACCTCTACTTGTTTGTCAACAAGCCTTTCTACACTTTCACTAAGCCATTGAAGCTTGTAAGGCCTAGGGTGAGGTCTTGTTTCTAATTCTAATTTACCCACCATGTGTGCACTAGCAACATTAGTACAACTACCTCCATCAATAATTAGAGAACATACCTTTCCTTGCACTAAGCATCTTGTATGGAAAAGGTTTTCCCTTTGATTTGATTCTTCATCCTTGGCTTGGTTTCCCAACATCCTCCTAATCATGAGAAAGTCACCATTTTCACCATCCTCCTCTTCTTCTTCTCCTTCATCATTCACGACACCCTCCTCCTCCTCAAGGTCCTCATTCTCTTCAATTAACATAGTTCTCTTTGTTGGACATTGAGAGGCTATGTGTCCTTGACCTTGGCACTTGAAACACTTAACAATCTTGTTAGTAGAAACATTTTGGGATGAAATAATGTTTTTACCTTTAGGATCACTCATGGCCTCCTTTGGTGAAGAGGTACCTTCCTTCTTTAGCTTGTCCTTCCAACTTGAAGAATTTAAAGGAGAGGTTGAACTTCTTCTCAATTGACCCTTCCTTTTGAGTTGTTGTTCCACCTTGATGGCTTGATGGACTAATTCTTCCAAAGACATGTAATGATGCAGCTCCACAATGTCACTAATGTCACGGTTAAGTCCATGAACGAACCTAGCCATGGTTGCTTCGTGATCTTCCACCACATTGGCTCTAATCTTCGCCACCTCCATCTCCTTGGAATAATCTTCAACGCTTTTAGAACCTTGAGTGAGTCTTTGTAATTTGTTGTGCAAATCCCTATGGTAATAGGATGGCACAAATCTTCTCCTCATGATTCTCTTCATCTCGTCCCAAGTTGCAATGGGTGGTTCATTATACCTCACCTTCTCTTTGACCATTTGATCCCACCATATTAGAGCATAATCCTTAAATTCAATGGCTGCCACCTGCACTTTTTCAACATCAGAATAATCATGACAATTAAAAATTTGTTCCATTTTGGTCTCCCACTCTAGATATGCCTCCGGATCATTCGCTCCCACAAAGGATGGAACTTTGATCTTAATACTCCTCAACCTATCCTCCCTTGGCCTCTCATCCCTCCTTCTAGGCCTACTTCCATCATCCTCCCCACCACTTCCATCATTAGTTAAACTAGTTTTTAACTCATCAATTTGTTCTTGAAACTGTTCAGCTTGCACCTGCAACATGGCTTGAAACCTTGTTGTGAGTGCATCTATTAGTAACTTATTTGGACCTTCCTCAACCATGATTCCCTAAAACTAATCCTCACAAGTGTTTACACTCACTCAAATTGGCTTTTTTTTTTTTTTTAATGTATCACTCTTGCCTTTTTCCACTCAATTGCTCTTTTGAGTTCTTTAGAGAAACCAAGTAAATCAAGGTAAGAAAACTTTCAAAATGGTGAAAATCAAAACACAAACTTAACACAATTCAAGGAATGAAAGGAAAAAAAAAAGGTTTGGAAATGATATGAACAAGGAATCTAATTCAAATTCTGAAATGACAAGGTAAATGGAAAACAAGGAAAGTGTGGCAATTAAAACACAAAAACGAAATTAATGAACACAAGCAACAATTCTGATTTTTTTTTTAATATATATATTTTTTTTTCGATTTTTTTTTTTTTGTAAGATGCAAATCAGAATGATGAACAAGAAGAATTTGATACCTTTGAACTTTTGGCCCTTTTAAAAGGAACCTTGCTCTGATTACCACTTGATGAACACTATTTTGTGAAAAATGTTCATATTTGACTTTTAGTTATGAATTGATGAAAGTTGCTTGCTGAAAGATTAATAATAGGCAAAATAACACAAGAAATAGACTGAAAATATTGAGAATGAAATGATGTGCAAAAGGAACACGAAAATTATGTAATTAGGATTACTTTTGACAATTGTTTGAGTTGAAAACGTGACTTTGGGTTTGAATTGGTGTTTAGGCTGATTTGTGGATTCAAACAAGAAATGGAATGGAGGTTTTAGGGACGCCACACTTTCTAATCCTAGAAAATGATAAGTCTGTGGGGATGAAGATCACCACAAGAAAGGATTCTTGATATGATCAATACAAGGTCCAATCCAGAACCTAAAGAGCAATTACTCACCTTTTTTTTTATCAAAATTCAACTGCTGTTTCATTCTTCATTTGCGCCATATATAGGCAGCAATGGACTTTTCTGATTACAAAACTTTAAGAGACCTAATTCAATCATAGTAATGGAATTTCGGCCCTTGAATGCTAGATGTTACAAAAACTAACCCTAATTACTCATAGTAATGAAAATTCGGCCATATGAATGCTAAGAGTTACAAAATGAAAACTCCATTGATGAGGAGCTTGATGAGGGCGCCACAAATGCAAGAAGGAGGTTAGAATGCTGAAAATCCTTCCTTGATTGCCTCATTATGAGCCCTTTGAATGCTGATTATTCTGTCCTTTTTCTTGTCTTGCGCCACTTCTCTCATCTTGATTGCACCATTGACTCATTTGTTTCCTCCTTGCTTCAAAACCTTTATTTGCAATAATTGAACACACAACTTTACCATTACAAGCTTAGAAGCTTTAAGATGGCCTTAAAATTAGGGAAAACTTAACTAAGTGTCTTTGGGCCAAATAATGTACCCTTTCACTTTTTATTACAACATAACAAAATAACTAAATAAAATGGGCAGCAAGAGATGCGCCCCACCCCTCCTCCAATGGTTTGATGCACATGACCATTCTACCCTCCATGCTTCCTAGTGTAGGTTTGGACTCCAAGACTTTTGCCACCAATTGAGTTAGCGCCTCCTTAGCTTTCTTGGCCCTTGCCCTTGTCATTGGTCCTCCTAGCCCTTGAATTGAAGCACTTGTGTCATGGACAATTATGCCCTCATCACTATGATACCTCAACTATGTTGACACCCTCTCTACATCACCTATCATTTGTTTAACTCAAATGATTTTTAGTCATGAAAAATAAGGAAAGAACAAGATCCTTGAGGAATAGGCCAATGCTCATGTGAACAAAATAAAGGGCATTAGCAAGTGTCTTGTTAAGAACCTTGCTTAGAAAACTCATTCGAATAGGTAAACTATTTTAATCTACCTAAATTAACATTGAGGAATATCGAACCTGAAATATTGAGAAGGAGCATGTTCTAAATGGGTAATGTAACATAATTCATTAAGACTAATAAAAACAATTTTAGAAGAAGAAAAACTAATGCTTATAAGTTATATCAATGAAAATGAAAGAATGTAAGACTATCCCTATTTCTAGTAATAAAGTCCCACCAGTTTGTTTGTCCGTACACGTATTGCCTATGGGAAATCCTGAAACGAACACTACTAAGTAAATTCAAGATATTAGAACAGCTATTTTGTAATATATTCAAAGGTACAAAAAATGTGTCAGTGAAAGCTTGACGGTGATCATAAAATCCCACTATCCTTTATTATAAAAGTTAGACTTGGTTACATTTGGTTAGCAAACATGTTGCCCTAATTTGTCCTTATCCCTAGCATTTTTCCCTCCTAAACATGCTAATATAATCTCACCCGTTGATTCAATCTCTATTCTCAAACTCCTTATTTTCTCTCATGTAACTTAGTTAATGCTAATTGAAAACGAATAACACACTTTTAATGCAATTGAAAACGTAGTTAATGCCAATTCGATTAACAACCCCCTAAAAACCTTTAAACCATATCCTCATCTCATGTTAACTTGAGAAACTTTCAATATTAACGATTGCATACCAATTATCCTCTCCTACCATCATTTTTACATCAAAACAATTTAGACTTGACAATGGAAAGTGATGCACTAACTCTCTTAGCATTGCGTTTGTAACACCCCGTTTTCTCAGCATAAAAATTTCATAAATAAATCAGAGTTTTTCACATACAACGGAGCGTCACATTTCTCAAAATATCTCAAGTATGAATAATTAATAATTTATTCCTTCGTAAAAATAGTCATTAAAATCTCTCAAAAACATTGCAGCGGAATATCATAAAAGTCTTGGCACGCAGGCCTCATCATAATGTCTCATAAATTTTCAAATATTAAATCATAGTCATGAAGTTCATCAAAGCAATACGCAAGGAATAGAGAAAACGTAAGTAAGAATCCCTATCCCGTTACGTATCAGAGCACCTAGACACAACCGAGGGAAGTCCTCACACGACTGCATAAGTCCCCTGAATATGAGACCCTATGAGTGACTACTTACAGGAGTATTCCATTACTCCCCCTGAACACATGCATATATAGGATAATAATACATAAACTCCTGATACATAGAAAGAAGAAAACTTCAGGGCAGACCTATCAAGGTCACATATAGACATGTTCCTAAGCATGATATATGATATTAGCAGTGAACATCTACAAGCAAAATATACTGAGATTTTGAGAACTCTCAGACCAAAAGATGTTGCAGCATCATCAACAACATACAAGTGCAACAACAGCAACAGACAAGTTCCAGTATTATTAGAGAATACCAGCAAGGAACAAGTACAACAATAGAAATACTGAGAAAAATAAATTCCCAGAATCATCATAGAGATGTTGCAGCATAAGTGTCAACATCTACAGCTGCATCAGACATGTTACAGGAACATGTATAGTATATAAGTAGTGAAAACAGAATCTCATATCATCATTAAGATCATCAAGATGTTGTATCATAACAGACAACATCTACACAAACCTGAAATAGTTGCAAAATAAATGCAACAACAGAGTAATACAGGCATATGCATACAATTCTGCAAAATAAATACAGGATACACAGGCATATATGGAGTATAGATATATCTTTTTCTCCCCCTTTTTAGCCAGAAAATATGCCAAACAGTAAAAACTTCATTCAATGATTCAGTAGAGAATACGAGAAGCTCAAGAAGCATTAATTCAAATAACCAAAATAAACGCCAAACAGACAAAAGTGCAGTGTACTTAGAGGTTACAGACCAAAAGAAAAATTAGGCACACTAGGTGCACAAAATATTCAAGACACACGTAGGTGTACACAAATTCAGGGCATAGCTCACACATAGAGAATAATAAAAACAATCAATCAGCCTCCTCAGAGCTGCTCCCAGAATCATCCTTGCCACTTGCATCTTCATTACTTGTACCTTCTGCATCATCATTCTCAGCATCATCTGGTTCATCCTCAGCTGCAGCCTCCTCTTTTTCCAGAGATTGAATCATGAGCTCAAACTGAGCTTTCTTTTCATCAAGCAGCACACAAGTGTCCTTGAGAGCAGTTATGATCGCCTGCTTTGTCATTGTTCTTGCAGCTGGTATACTTCTAGATGTTCCAACAATGTCTGGAACATTATTGGAACTGGTTCTCTCTTTTTAGGGACATCACTTGTAATTTTGATGTTGGGGTGTTGATCTAGAATAATGCTATACAACAAAGTTAGAAAATCTATAGGGAATCTAATAGCATCAATTTTGGCATGCTTTATGGTTTGTTCAAAAATATAGGTACCAAAATCCATTTTAGATTTAGAACCTACTGTTGGAACAAAATGTGTTTAACATTACCCTTGAGAGTTTTGATGATAACAAGGTATTAAAAAATTGTCAATTGGATATGCTAATATTTGTTCAAGTGTACAGGACCGTAGAAATTTTTTTGAGATCATTAATAGGTTCTGGAAGAACAAAAGATAGCAAAGTAATCAACAAAAAGGAAGCTTAGAAGCGTCTGAAGAGAACTGCTCTTGAAATCAAAGTGCTCCTGAAGAAAAACTGCTCCTGGATTGATGACGTGTCATCAAAAGCTAGTTCATCAGAAGCTGAAGATCACCAGAAGCTATAGTTCATCAGAAGATGCAAACTTAAAGCTTTAAATGTTGTTCATTTGATTTAATGTCATCTAAGCATTGCAGAAGAGTGGAAAAGTGAAGCAACGACTAATTCAAAAGGATTTGAAGGCATTGGATGCTTGTTCTTTTGTAGAGCGTTGACAAAGTACAATTGTACGAAGTGTACAACCACTACCTCAACTACAGAGTTTGTCTATGCTAGAGGACAAGGATAAAAGCTCTGCCTGCAACAATCTTTCTACATACATGGAATGGATTTGAAATTGATCATTCATAGGAAAACAACCATATCAGGCAATGGATCATTGGTGATTGATCAAAGCTTCAAACGACTCTTTTTGGGTGTGCTGGCAATTCACAACGTTCATCTCACACCTCTATATAAAGGAGTGAAGACTTAAAAAAAAACAAGAATCAACAACAATTTGAAAGCGCCAAAACTCTGTCAAAATTGATCAGCATCCAAAAGTCCACTTAGAATTTCTTTTCAAAGTTCATATCTTAGAAATTCTAGAGTATTAAGAGTTTGTATCTGATTTGTATTGTGAGCACCTCAGATTGTATATCAAGTGTTGAGTGTCAAACATTTTTCTGTGTAATTCTGTTTGATTAGAAGTCTCTTGCTTTTGTGCTGGAGCATAAAAGTCTCTTGATTGTGTTCAGGAGCATAGGAAGTCTCTTGTAGTTGTGTTTGACCATTTGAAGTCTCTTGCTAAGTTTAGCAGTGAGCATTTGTAATCAGATATTACATTATTGTGAACTCTCCTTGGAAGTGCAAGGAGGACATGACTACTTCTGGTTTGTGGAAGGAACTTGTATAATTGCTTTGTGTCTTTCTTCCTTCTCTCTCTCTGTTTTTATCTGCTGCAAGTTAGTTCTGAACATCACTTCAGAAGCAGTTCTTGATTAGTGTTTTTCAGCTTAGGAGAAATCAAAGAAAAATCTAACACAATTCAACCCCCCTTTTTGTGTTTTTCTCACCTTCAATTGGTATCTAGAGCCTTGGTTTTGTTGATATTACTTAACAGTGTAACAGTCAAAGATCTGAGAAAAACATGTCTGCTGAATCATCTGTTTCTGGCTCTGGTGGTTCTGGTAGTAATCATAATGTTGTACCTTATGATTACAGTGATAAGAAAGCTGACTCATGAAAAGTTCCAAAGTTCAATGGAGATCCTGAAGAGTTCTCTTGGTGGAAAACCAACTTCTACAGTCATATCATAGGCTTAGATGATGAGTTATGAGATATTCTGGAAGATGGAGTTGGTGACTTGGATCTTGATGAAGAAGGAGCTGCTGTAGACAAAAAGAAACATACTCCTGCTCAAAAGAAGATGTACAAGAAGCATCACAAGATCAGAGGTTCACTTGTTACTACTATTCCTCGTGCAGATTATATGAAGATGAGTGATAAATCTACTGCAAAGGCTATGTTTGCTTCTCTTTGTGCAAACTATGAAGGTAGCAAGAAGGTTAGAGAAGCTAAAGCACTTATGCTTGTTCATCAATATGAGTTGTTCAAGATGAAGGATGTTGAAAGTATTGAGGAGATGTACTCAAGATTTCAGACCCTCGTCTCTAGACTACAAATACTGAAGAAAAGTTGTGTTACTTCTGATCATGTGAGCAAGATTCTAAGAAGCTTGCCTGCTAGATAGAGACCAAAGGTTACTGCTATTGAGGAAGCAAAAGATTTAAACACTTTAAGTGTTGAAGATCTTGTTAGCTCACTCAAAGTTCATGAGTTAAGTCTTAATGAACATGAGTCTGCTAAGAAGAGTAAATATATTGCTTTACCATCTAAAGGGAAGTCATCAAAATCTCTTAAAGTCATAGAATCTGAAGAAGAAGAATCACCTAATGGAGATTCTGCTGAGATGATGGCTATGCTTTCTAACTGGCTGCAGTATATGGCCAAGAAGAACAAGAACTTCTTGAGCAGAAGGAATATTTACAAAGGCTCCGGGAAAGAAGATCAGAAGGGTTGCTTCAACTTCAAGAAGCCTGGACATTTCATTGCTGATTGCCCTGATCTTCAGAAGGAGAAATCAAAGGACAAGTCAAAGAAGTCAACTTTCAAATCAAACAAGATCAAGAAGCAGATCAAGCAGAGTTTGATGGCTAACTGAGAAGATTTAGACAGTGAATCTGAATCTGATAAGGATGATGCTAATGAAGGTGCAAAGATAGTTGTTGGGTTAGTAGCTACAACAACTTCAGAAGTTGAACCAGAATCAGACTCAGAAGAAGAAAATGAGGTATATTCTAAAATTCCCAGAGAAGAACTTATTGAGTCTCTTAAAGAGCTCCTTACACATTTTGAACTAAGAACCAATGAGTTGAAAGATATAAAAGAAAAATATGTTGATTTAATGAAACAACAAGAATCAACTCTATTGGATCTGAAAGCTTCTGAAGAAGGACTTAGAGGCTTTGACTTCATTTGTAAAACCTATGAAGACAAGCTCAAGTTCTTATGTCAGAAGCTACAAGAAAAGTGTAATGGAAAACCTTTAAGCAAACATGAAATTGCTCTTGAAGATTTTATCATGTCTGGTATTGACAGAAGCAGAGTTGCTTCTATGATTTACAACATTTACAAGAACAATGGCAAATGGATTGGATTTTCAGAAGGGAAGTCTAATGAAACCAATCTCAAAGCATGTTGTGAATGTATCAAAGAAGGATTGAAAACCTTCTTTGTACCTGAAGGTGTTAAAGTTGAAACTGTGGTTCAGTCAGAACCTAAAGCTTCCAGCTCTAAATCTAAGATTACTTCAAAGCCAAAGAACTCTAAGCCTAAGGTTATGACAAATTCCGACTCTAAGACCTCAAAGTTCAAGATTCTGAAGAGATCAGAGCCTGTTCCTTAGTGTCTGTTGAAGCCAGAATCTGGTGTCTTGAAGTCTAAGTTTCAGAAGAACTAAACAGTTGCTGCTTCTGGGGAATCAGAACCAAAAGGTGTTAAACCTAAGGTAATGATTAATCAGAAGCTACCAAACTTACAGCACAAGGTACAAGAAGTGAAGAGTAAAACTTCCAGTACTAACCTCAAAGGACCCATAAAACAAAGGGTACCTAAATCTGAAACTGTCAATACTGTAGAAACGCCTAAGAGCAAAGGAAAAGCAAAAATCATGGTATCTGGACAGCGGTTGCTCAAGACACATGACAGGAGAGAAGTCAATGTTCCTTACCCTCACAATGAAAGAAGGAGGAAATGTGAAGTTTGGAGGCAACCAGTCTAGCAAGATCATTGGTACAGGAACTATTGGTAACTCCTCTATCTCTATTAATAATGTGTGCTTGGTAGATGGTCTTGAACATAACCTTTTGAGTATCAGTCAGTTTTGTGACAATTGTTATGATGTGATGTTTGAAAAGACCAACTGCACAGTAATCAACAAAGATAACAAGTCCATAGTGTTCAAAGGAAAGAGAATAGAGAATGTTTATAAAATCAATTTCTCTGAACTGGTTGATCAGAAGGTAATTTGTCTTCTGTCAATGAATGATAAGAAGTGGATATGGCACAGAAGATTGGGACATGCTAACTGTAGATTAATCTATAAGCTTAGTAAGTTACAACATGTCAAAAGCCTACCTAACATTGACTATCATTCAGATGCATTATGTGGTGCATGCCAAAGAGGAAAAATTGTGAAATCATCCTTTAAAGCTAAAGACATTGTCTCAACCTCCAGACCTTTAGAACTACTTCATATTGATTTATTTGGAACAGTTAATACTGCATCCTTATATGGAAGTAAATATGGACTAGTCATTGTTGATGATTACAACAGATGGTCTTGGGTAAAATTCCTGAGAAGTAAAGATAATGCATATGATGTATTCAGTAACTTTTGTACTCAAATACAGTCTGAAAAACAAATGAAGATTTTGAAAATAAGAAGTGATCATGGTGGAGAATTTGAACTCCACAACAAAATGGGGTTGTAGAGAGAAAGAATAGAACTTTACAAGAAATGGGAAGAACCATGATTCATGAAAACAATTTGGCTAAACATTTCTGGGGAGAAGTAGTGAATACAGCATGTTATGTTCAAAATAGGATTTATATCAGACCTATCATGGAGAAAACTGTGAAGAAGATTTCCTTCTTAGACTTGGCTGAGTTTTGATGATAACAAACTCATATCACAAAAGAAGAAAAACTATGGAGGCACAAGATGAAGATTAAGAATGAACATTAGTGCATAAGCTTCTAGGTTATGCTCTTTGTAAGTATGACACACTTATCTTTTGATTTATCATTCTTAACTTATGGAATAACTTAGAATGCTCAGAAAATAATTACAAACATTTTTTCTAAGTCCGCATATGAAGCAATGCTTAAATATCTCTTGAAAATAAATCACACACTCACAATGATTTTTATTTAAATGTGATTATGCGTTAAAGTATTTTTACATGAGAAACAACAATTGGTTTTGGAAATTGCATACTTGATTTTGACATTAAAATATCTTTGAGCATGCATTTTACTTGGACATAATGATTATGAGATTTTAATCTTGCATACTCATGTTGGCATTGCTTGTTATCTTTCTAAAAAGACATAATTTATATCATTTATACATACAACATTATAATCAAATAATGAGTTGATTTTTTGCTAGTTGGCAAAACGGCTAGTTTTAGAAATTTTTCCAACGGCCAGAATTTTTGATATGCCAACAGCCACTTTTTGGTTCAAATATATTTCAAACTCTTTTTTATGAATAGGTGTCATTTTAAATGTGTCTATTCATTGGTAAAACTTTTTGAAAAGTAGCAATGCTTCATAAACAACTTTCTAGCCTCTATAAATTCAATTGAGAATCAAACATTTTTTAAACACAACAACTTTAATTATCTCAATTGACATTTTCAATATCACGTGCTTTCAAACTTTCATAAAAGTTGTTTGGAAAACTTTGCCCACACTTTAACATTCAATAAAAAGTTTTTTGAGCACTAAGTCCATTTGTTAGAGTGATATTGATAAAGATATTTAGCCATACATTTGATATTCTTCAATTACTTTGTTGTAAAGTTTCTTGCCATTGTTGGTGAGAATTATTGTTTAAGATAGTGGGTGATATCTTGTGATTGTTGTAAAAGGTTCTTTGATTCGGGGAGATTCAAAGTCCACCAAAAGTGTTTGGTGTTTGTGTTGTAATCAAGAGAGAGGGTTTCTTTCTTGTGTGTATGTTAGAAAGATTGTTAGGAGGTCTTGGAGTGAGATTGCTTGTAACAAAGATTCTAACATAGTGAATTCCTTTGCGGGGTGTGAAGGGAGTGGATTGACCCTAAGGTTTAGAGGGGAACCACTATAATTCTCTTGTCTCTTTTCTTCTTCCCTTACTCTTTTATTTTTCCGCATTCATACCTTCATATTATGTTTCTGGAAAAAATATCAAGAACGCTAAACTTGCAAAAATAAACCAATATTCCTAGAAACCTAATTCACCCCCCCCCCCCCCCCCCCCCCCCCGCAGGTTACAATCTGAACTTAAAAAAACTGCATATGAACTCTTTAAGGGAAGAAGACCCAATATATCTTACTTTCATCAATTTGGATGTACCTGTTACATTTTAAATAACAAGCTCTACCTAAAGAAATTTGATGCCAAGGCCCAAAGAGGAATCTTTTTAGGTTACTCTGAAAGGTCAAAGGCATACATAGTGTATAATTCAAAGGCACTCTGTGTTGAAGAATCTATGCACGTAAAATTTGATGACAAAGAGCCTGGAAGTGAAACTCTAGAGCAAGATGAAAGTTATGCAGATATACAGGTTACTGAAGATACTCCAAAACCTGATCAGAATAGTGATTCTGAAGTAAGTCCAGAAGCTGAACCAACCTCAGAAGCTCAAGATGAAGTAGTTTCTGACGAAGCTCAAGATAACTCTCAGCAAGCAAATCAATCCAAGAATACGTTCAAGTACAAGTCTTCACATCCTGAGGGTCAAATCATTGGAAATAAAGACAGTCCCAGAAGAACAAGATCATACTTCAGACAAGAAGAGTCTACAATAGAATTGTTATCAGTGATTGAACCCACTACAGTTGATGAAGCACTTTCAGATGATGGATGGATATTAGCTATGCAAGAAGAGCTTAATCAGTTTCAAAGAAATGATTTCTGGGATCTGGTACCAAAACCCCCTCAGAAGAACATTATTGGAACAAAATGGGTATTCAGAAACAAGCTGAATGAACAAGGTGAAGTAACCAGAAACAAAGCTAGACTTGTTGCACAAGGTTACAGTCAACAAGAAGGCATTGATTACACTGAAACATTTGCTCCAGTTGCAAGATTGGAAGCAATCAGGTTACTTCTATCCTATGCAGTTAATCATGGCATAATATTATATCAAATGGATGTCCAGAGTGCATTTCTTAATGGTGTCATAGAAGAAGAAGTGTATATCAAGAAACCTCCTGGTTTTGAGGATCTTAAGCATCCTCACCATGTTTATGAACTTAAGAAATCACTATATGGCTTGAAACAAGCTCTCATAGCTTGGTATTATAGACTAAGTAATTTTTTGATTAAAATTGATTTTAAAAGAGGTAAAGTTGACACAATACTCTTCAGAAGGACTCTTGAGAAAGACATTCTTGTTGTGCAGATATATGTTGATGATATAATATTTGGTTCTACTAATGCATCTTTTTGCAAGGAATTCTCTAAGTTAATGCAGGATGAATTTGAAATGAGCATGATGGGAGAATTAAAGTTCTTCCTTGGCATTCAAATCAATCAATGTAAAGATGGAGTATATGTTCATCAAACTAAGTACACAAAGGAGCTTCTGAAGAAGTTAAAGCTAGAAGATTGTAAAGTGATGAACACTCCAATGCATCCAACCTGCACGTTAAGCAAAGAAGATACTGGATTAAAGGTAGATCAGAAGCTGTATAGAGGTATGATTGGTTCTTTGTTATACCTCACTGCATCTAGGTCAGATATTTTATTCAGTGTATGCTAGTGTGCAAGATTCCAGTTAGATCCTAGAGAAACTCACTTAAAAGCTATTAAGAGAATCTTCAGGTATCTGAAAGAAACAACAAATCTTGGACTCCTTTACAGGAAATCCGTAAATTATAAGTTGATTGGCTTCTGTGATGCTAACTATGCTGGGGACAGGATTGAAAGAAAATCAACTAGTGGTAACTGTTAGTTCTTGGGAGAGAATCTGATATCCTGGGCTAGCAAAAGACAAGCAACTATTGCTATGTCTACAACAGAAGCAGAATACATTTCAGCTGCAAGTTGTTGTACACAACTACTCTGGATGAAACATCAGTTGGAAGATCATCAAATTAATGCTAACAGTATTCCTATCTTTTGTGATAATATTGCTGCTATTTGTTTGTCAAAGAATCCAATTCTACATTCAAGAGCCAAGCATATTAAAATCAAACACCATTTTATTAGAGACTATGTTCAAAAAGGAATCTTGGATATATAATTCATTGATACTGAACATCAGTGGGCTGATATATTCACTAAACCTTTAACTGTTGAAAGATTTGATTTTATAAAGAAAAATTTGAACATGCATTTTGTGTCTGATTGAAATTGCTTGCTCCTGAACTAGAAGTTAGGTTCTGAAGTCAGTTCAGAAGCTATGGTCCATCAGAAGCTCTTAACTGAGATTTTGAGGAAAATGTGCTTCTGAAGATGACATCAACACTTTAACTTCAGTAGCTCGATTTTGTGCTTCTCAATAGCAGAGTTAGTGGAATTGTTGGGGTTGCTTCTGGTAATACCTGTCCCACTAACTTGACAGTGCGTTTGAAGTTTGCTAACATGGCTTATTTGTATTGGTGTATGACTTTAGTGGGCTATGATGATGTTTATCCTTTGAATGTACTGTTCTTGCGCCCCCAACTGTCATTAATGCTGTGTTTGTTTGTCCCCTACTGAAATTGCACACTACTCACTTCACTACCTACACTTTTTATTCTCAAACTATTCTCTGCGAAGTAAACACATTCTTCCCCAAATCAAAAACTTAGAACCCTATATTTCATCTTCATCAATGGCATCTTCAAGCTCAGTTCCAGAATCAACTATGCAAGATACTACTCAAGGAAAGTCTTCTCAGCAAGAAGCCCTTGTATATGAGATTAGAGGGAGAACTATGTCACTAGAAGAATGGGAACTAACTGTTCAAGTGGAGAGACCAGTGGATTTTACATTTCTGTTGCACCATGGCTGCGACATCAAAGGCTACTATGAATCTCAAGACCTCATACCATACTTCAACATGCTCAATGGTCCAACCTACGAGAACCTAGTAAAACACTTCTGGGTAAGAGCCTCTGTTTTTGATAAACACGCTGCTAAGTTGGAACAAGCTGAAAAAGTGTTGATTGATCCTACTCTGGAAGGTAAAACAAAAGAACAAATGGGTTTGGAACCATTTGTTGCTACTGAGATAAGGTCAAGCATTATGGGTGTACCAGTCTTCATCAATCAAGAAATCATTGCCTACGTGATTGGAAGGGCTTCTGAAGGAAACTACACAGATGGGCTAGACAAGAATAGCCCATGGAATGATACTGTTAATGAGACCATGTTTAACAGTAAGAACAAAGGCTCCACAACAACCTTTCTAAGGAGAAGAAAATGATGCTGAAGATACAGAATGAGAACCTGCTACCCAAGGGAGGAGGTTCTGATCAACCATCTCTTGAGCACAGAGTGTTCCTACACTTCCTCATCAAAAAGGAGAAAGCCAACGTGCCAAATTATATCTTCAAGCACATGATCAAGACTCTGAAGGACAGTCAGCTAATCAAGAGAGCATGGATCCCTTATGGAAGATTAATTTTAAAGATTCTGAATCAAGGAGGATTTCAATCATTTTCAAAGAAGAGCTCAATCATTTTCAAAGAAATGATGTGTGGGATCTGGTACCCAAACCTCAGCAGAAGAACATTATTGGAACAAAATGGGTATTCAGAAATAAGTTGAATAAACAACGTGAAATAATCAGAAACAAAGCTAGACTTGTTGCACAAGGTTACAGTCAACAAGAAGGCATTGATTACACTAAAAAATTTGCTCTAGTTGAAAGATTGGAAGCAATCTGGTTACTTCTATCCTATGCAGTTAATCATGGCATAATATTATATCAAATGGATGTCAAGAGTGCATTTATTCATGGAGTCATAGAAGAAGAAGTGTTTGTCAAGCAACCTCCTGGTTTTGAGGATCTTAGGCATCCTAACCATGTTTATAAACTTAAGAAATCACTATATGGCTTAAAACAAGCTCCTAGAGCTTGGTATGATAGACTAAGTAATTTTTAGATTAAAAACTATTTTAAAAGAGAACAAGTTGACACAACACTCGTTAGAAGGACTCTTGAGAAAGACATTCTTGTTGTGTGTAACTCCCTATTTTAATTATCTAATTATTTTGTCGAGTTTAGTGTCTTTTTGGTATACTTTATTTGAATAATTCCGGTGTGTGGTTTTTTGTGTTATGTGTTAGTAATATTAATAGTTTAATAAAATAATGTTAGTGAAGGATTAAAATTAAAATAGAATATTGAGGCAGTAAGGGCCGTTTTGGAATAAAGGGAATTTATTTAGGTTAAGAATATAAGAGGAAGCGAATAGAAAGTCAATATACGTGAAAACCAGTTTTTGGAAGAAAAAGAGAAATGTGAGAAGTCAGAGAAGAGAAACTTGTAGATTTCAGAATTCAACAAACCTAAGGTAAGGGTGGGACTAACTTTCTATAATCTTAAGCATATGATTCTAAAAAGGGTCTAATCATGTTGTTGTTGTAGTTGTTGTTGAGTTTTGAGATTAAAGGAATTAGGTCTAAATTCAATAAAATTCGTTAAAAGTGTAGGTAATTCTATGAATTAATGTAAGGAAGTGATGTCTAGGTTGTAGAATAACAATAGGTAATGTTTCCTATCAATTTTGGGGTTTGGGTTGTCAAAATTAGGGTTTTGGAGTGAGAACAGAGGTCTGTTCGCAGATCTGTCTGTCAACGCTCGCCACAACGAGTGCTCAACCTCGCCTAGCGAGTAGATGTCATCGCTCGCCCCGCGAGTGTTCTTGGTCGCCTGGCGAGTAGTTCCCAACTCGCCACAGCAAGTGTTTTTTGTCGCCCGGCGAATAGATCCTAACTCGCCACATCGAATGTTTTCCCCGCCTAGCGATTAGACGTCGTCGCTCGCGACAGCGAGTAGTTGAACTCGCCTAGCGAGCTGTTCATTGGCAGATTGCCTGTTTCGTGTTCTTGTGTCTTTTTCGCACGTTTCTGCTTTGAGTTGGACATTGTCATAAGCATGAAAATTGTTGATAACTGATTTATCTTTTCAGTGGCTTTGATTTGATGTGCAAATCTTTTGTGGTTGATATAATATGAATTTATGAAGATAATTGTTATAATGAATTGAATTGACGAGATATTATATATGAGTAAAGATGAATTATTTGATGATGTGTGTTGATGTGTAATTTATGTTTTATTTAACGAAGTGTCATTAGTGAATTATTTGACTAAGTGTAATTTGTGAACTATGTGATATTACGATGATGTGTTGATTTAACGATGTTGTATTTGACGATGGTGCTATTTAAAGATGTGTTATATAAAGATTTGATATTTGAAGATTGTTGCATTTTAAGTTGTGTCGTTGCATAAGCATTGTCATGCGAAGGGGGTTGTAGCTGTCAAGTCGAATATGACTTTAGCGAAGGGGGTTGTAGCCTGACAAGTCGAATATGACTTTAACAAAGGGGGTTGTAGCCTGACAAGTCGAATTATGACTTTAGCGAAGGGAGTTGTAGCTATGTTGGTACCACATGCACAATTACGTCGTTGTTGCATTGTTGAGTTGTCGTTGTTGCATTGTCGAGTTGTTGTTGTTGCATTGTTGAGTCGTTGTTGTTGCATTGTCGATGTTGTTGTTGATGCATTATTTAATGAAGTTAAATGATGATTGTTGTTGGAATTATGTGAAGTATTCTTAATGTTGAATTGTTGTTGTTTTGTATTGATTAATTCTTTACATGAATTGTTGCTTATTATTATTGAATGTGAAATCTTACCCCTTCTGTTTGAATGTTGCTTCTACGTAGGTAACGTGCAGATAACTAGGAGTAACCGCTGATGTGAGTTGATTCCTCGTGTCGTCATATGAGTCATGCTCTGATACGTAACGGGATGGGGATATTTATATGTTTTGTTTTCCTTGTTACGTATTACTTTTTAAGTTGTTGTTGTTGAACCACTTTTGGATTTGAAACTTTATTATGTTGCTGACGTGGAGGCCTTAGTGCCAAGTTTCTTTTTAAAACGTTGAATATTTTCCGCTGCGACATTATTTGAATTATTGAAGGCAGTTGTTTAAATAAATAGCGAATTTAACTCTCTTTATATTTGATGATGTTTTGAAGAACGAAATGTGACATCCTGTTTTGTGATGAAACTCTGATTTATTATATGTTATTTATATGTTGAGAAAACGGGGTGTTACATTGTGCAGATATATGTTGATGATATAATATTTAGTTCTACTAATGTATCTCTTTGCAAGGAATTTTGTTAATGCAGGATGAATTTGAAATGAGCATGATGGGAGAATTGAAGTTCTTCCTTGGAATTCAAATTAATCAATGTAAAGATGGAGTGTATGTTCATCAGACAAAGTATACAAAGGAGCTTCTGAAGAAGTTCAAGCTGGAAGATTGTAAAGTGATGAACACTCCAATGCATCCAACCTGCACCTTAAGCAAAGAAGATATTGGATCAAAAGTAGATCAGAAGTTGTATAGAGGTATGATTGGTTCTTTGTTTTACCTCACTACATCTAGGCCAGATATTTTATTTAGTGTATGCTTGTGTGCAAGATTCCAGTCAGATCCTAGAGAATCTCATTTAACAGCTGTTAAGAGAATCTTCAAGTATCTGGAAGGAACAACAAATCTTGGACTCCTTTACGGGAAATCCTTAGATTATAAGTTGGTTGGATTCTGTGATCCTGACTATGCTGGTGACATGATTGAAAGAAAATCAACTAGTGGTAACTGCCCGTTCCTGGGAGAGAATCTAATATCATGGGCTAGCAAAAGACAAGCAACTATTGCTATGTCTACAGCAGAAGCAGAACACATCTCAGCTGAAAGTTGTTGTACACAACTACTTTTGATGAAACATCAGCTAGAAGATTATCAGATTAATGCTAACTATAATCCCATCTTTTGTGATAATACTGTTGTTATTTGTATGTCAAAGAATCCAATTATATATTCACAAGCTAAGCATATTAAAATCAAACACCACTTTATTAGAGATTATGTTCAAAAAGGAATTTTGGATATAGAATTCATTGATACTGAACATCAGTGGGCTGATATTTTCACTAAACCTTTAACTGTGTATAGATTTGATTTTATTAAGAAAAATTTGAACATGCACTTTGTGTTTGATTAAATTTTCTTGCTTTTGAACAAGAAGTTAGGTCCTGAAGTTAGTTCAAAAGCTATGGTCCATCAGAAGCTATTAACTGAGATTCTGAGGAAAATGTGTTTCTGAAGATGACATCAGCATCTTAACTTCAGAAGCTGGACTTTTTGCTCCTGAATAGCAGAGTTAGTGGAAACGTTGGAAGTTACTTTTTAGTAACACCTGTCCCACTAACTTGGCAGCTCATCTGAAGTAATCCAATATGGCTTAATAGTCTTGGTGTATAACATGAGAGGACAATGATGATTTTAAGCTTTGAATGTACTATCTCGCGCCCCCAATGTCATTAATGTTGTGTTTGTTTGTCCCCTTCTGAATTGCAAACGTTTTACTCAAAACACTTAGACAAAAATCACACACTACTCACTTCACAACTCACACTTTCTGATTTTAGATTGTTTCTTTGCGAAAACTCATCTTTTTAAAATCAAAAACCTTAGAACCCTAAAAACTTCATCTTCATCAATGGCATCCTCAAGATCAGATCCAGAATTTTCCATGCAAGGAACTCCTACTTATGACATCAGAGGAAGAAACATGTCGTTAGAAGAATGGGATCTCAATGTTCAAGTGGAAAACCCTGTAGACTTCGTATCTCTAGCACACCATGATTGCGACATCAAGAAATACTACGAAGCTCAGGACCGCATCAACTACTTTGACATGCTGAATGGTCCAACTTACATGAACCTAGTAAGACACTTATGGGTTAGAGCACCAGTTTATGATCGCAATGCAGCTCAGTTGGAGATGGATGAGAAAGTTTTGATTGACCCTAGTTTAGCTGGTAAATCAAGAGAAGAAATGGGTTTGAAACCTTTTACTGTCACAAAGATAAGATCAAGCATCATGGGAATCTCTGTGTTTATTTCAGAAGAACAGATTGCCTGGGTAATCAGAAGAGCATCTGAAGGAAGGTTTGTTAGTGGCTTGGATAACAACAAAACAAGTCCTTGGAACGATACAGTGAACAAGACAATGTTCAATAGTTCGAAGAAAGGAAAGTAATGTGACTTGAGCATGGAAGACAAACTGTTTCTGAAGATCCAGAATGAAAATCTTCTACCAAAAGGTGGTGGTGGAGATCAACCTTCATTGGATCATAGAGTGTTTCTTCACTTTTTCATGACTAAGGAGAAGGGTAATGCACCTAAGTACATCTTCAGGCACATGATTAAGACTCTGAAGGAGAGTCAAACAATCAACAGGTGATGGGTGCCCTATGGAAGGCTTCTTTTTGAAATCTTTCATCAAGGTGGAATTCTAGATGTTCTCAGAACATCCAATGTCTCAGATGATAAGCAGTTGGGCACAATAACAGGCAAGGTGATAAATGGTGGTACCTTGATATACATGAAGCTAATCAAGAAAGAGGACTACAAGAAGTTAGCTACAAACTTGAAGGAATCCGAGGCAGTATCCAACTTGATGGTTAACTTCCCTCCTATCTGTATGCAAGATCCTCTTGATGTAAGTCAGTTACATCTTGAAGCACTATGAAACAACTGGAGAGACCATCAGGATGGAAGATGTTCTTGAAACAATGTTTAGCGGGGCTCTTTGTAACGCCCATTTGAATTATTTAATTATTTAATATAATTGTGGAGTCTAGAATATATTTATATGATTTATGAGATGTGAAGAAGTATGATTTATGCGATTTATGTGATTTTATGAGATGTTATGACTTATTTTATTGTTTAATAGAATAAGATATGAAAATAAAATAAATATAGAGATAAGGGGCTGTTTTGAGATTTTAGAGAGTTTTGGGGGAGAAAGAGTAAATAAGATAAGATTTGATGGGAGTATAAATAAGGAAATTAGGTCAGTAGAGTTTTTACGTAACGTTTTTGGAAAGGGAGAAAACCAGAGAAGAGAAGAGAAACCAAGGGAGAGCTGCGATTTTGCTTAACTAAGGTAAGGGTGAGACTAACTCTCATTAAAATTAAGTGTATGATTGCTGAGATTACAATTAACATGTTAGGGATTAGTTTTGAAAGTTTTGAGAATTAGGGTTAATGATGATTTTGATGGTTTAATGATGTAAAGCTGTTAATTTGATGTAAAAATGATGTACACTGTAAGGCCCCATTTTTATTTAATTATTTTTAGTTGATGTTTGAGTATTTTTATATGATTTTATATGACTATATTTGACATATATGATTTAGATATGATTTTATGTGAAATATATGACTTGGTATGAATTGTTTGATATTTGGTGTGATGATAATTTATTATATGATTTATGGTGTTGTGTTTTATTTAAATAAATGTTGTTTGATTATTTTATTTATTTAATAAAAAGGTAGAAAATAGTATTATTTGGTTTAAAGGGAATTAAGTATAATTATGAGGAATAAGTGGGAGTTAAGGAAATAAGAGGGGGTTATAGTTTACAATAAAAAGAAAAGGAGAGTCAGAAAGAGTTTTACGTACAATTGAAAAAAAAGAGAAAGTTAGTTTTTGAGAGAAGAAGAGGAGAAAACCTAGAACCAAGAGAAGAGGCTAGAAGAAGAGAGAAGAACGCAGCTTAATTCAGGAATCATAATCTAAGGTAAGGGTGGGATTCCTTCAATAATATGTATATATAATTTTGATTGTTGATGAAATTGTGTTCTAGGTTTAGGGTTTAGAAAGTTTATGATAATTGATATGATGTGATGAATTGTGTTGTTTAATGCATGTTTCTGTGTTGTTTTGATTGTTATGTTGTATATAGAACCTGTAAACATTGTTCTCTATCAAATTTGGGATTTGGGTAGATGAAATTTGGGTTTTTGAGTGAAAAATAGAGTTTTCCCGAGAGCTACCTTTGACAGCATACCCTGTTTCATGTTGTTGCGTCTTTTGCATCAGTTTCTGTTTCGAACTAGCTTTCGGTGTACACACAAAAGTTGTAGGTATGAATATTAGCTTTCTAATGCCGTTGGTCTGACGTCAAAATAATTTATAGAACTTGAGTTATGGTCAAATTACTGAACGTAGGTCACAGTGAATTTTTATGAATTTCAGAACAACTTTGTCCGAATTTGAAATGAAAACTGGTATTGATTGGTACATAATTGGTCTTAGGTGTAAACATGAAAGTTGTAGATGATTGAGTTAGATTTCTAATGGCACTGGTTTGACTCGAAAATGTTTTGTAAATCTCGAGTTATGATAAAAATAGTCCAAGTAGGTCTTTAGAAAATTTTAAGAAAACTTAGCTTAACTAATCCCAAGTTAGTCCAAAACTTATGGTTGGTTTCCCAACTTCAAACTTAAGTATTAGGGATTTAGTCGGAGTGTTTTATGAGTATTTGGCTTATGTTTTATTGATCAACTTGCTTTATTTTTGAAGAATGTTTTGGTTTGATATGGATGTAGTTGATTAATGTATATGTGTTTTCCGGAGATGTGTGATTTAAATATGTGTTATATCAAGATGTGTTGTTTGTAGATGTGTGACTTAAATATGTGCTATATAAAGATGTCATATTTAAATATGTGATATTTGACGATGATGCTATTTAAAGATGTGTATTTGTCGAGTCATCTAAAGATGTGCATTGTTGAGTCTTTACTTGTGTCGTTGCATTTGAGTCGTGTCGTTGCATAGCATAGTCAGCGATGGGGGCTTAATGCCTGACAGGTCCTCTATGACCTTAGCGATGGGGGCTTAATGCCTGACAGGTCCTATTTGACCTTAGCGATGGGGGCTTAATGCCCTGATGGTACCACATGCATGAGGTCTAAGTGTTGCATAGTCGTGTCGTGTCGTTTGTGAAGTGATGATGTAATTGTGAAGTGATGATGTAATTTGCAAAGTGATGATGTATTCGTGATGGTGTAATTGTGACTTGTTGATGTATTTATGACGTGTTGAAGTATTTGTGAAGTGATGATGTAATTGTGAAGTGATGATGTAATTTGCAAAGTGATGATGTATTCGTGATGGTGTAAATGTGACTTGTTGATGTATTTATGACGTGTTGAAGTATTTGTGATGTTATGATGTACTTGTGAATGTTTGAGATGTTTTCGTTATATGTGATGATTTGTTGATGTTGTTGATATTGTTGTTGTTGATTGTTTATTGTTGTTGTATCTTGCTAAATGTCGTTGATGTTGATAACGTTGCTGTTGCTATATATATATGTATACATACATATATGAACTTGTTGATACTTGTGGTATAATTTGTTGTTGTTTCATCGATTTGATGAATTATATATTATTATTATTGAATGTGTTTCTCACCCCTTCTGTTGGAATTGCCGCCTTGTGGGCAAGTGCAGATTTCCAAGGCTAGTAGGATGTTGGCTCAAGTGTCTTAGGGCTCTGATACGTAACGGGATGGGAGTTAATTGTTGAATTTTCATTCCTTTATGTATCAATTTTGGAACTATATTGTTGGAACATTTATTTATTATTAAGAGTATTATTGAAATGATTATTTATGTTGGGGCCTTTGTGCCAAGATTTTGTTGAAGTTGATTATATTTTAAAAAAGACTTTTCCGCTGCAAAATATTACGAGATTAATTTATGTTGTTGAATAAATAGTATATTTTCTATTTATGAATTTTTGAAAAGTAGTGTAACATTCCGTTTTGCGATGAAAACTCTGATTTTATGTATATTTAATTTTTATGTTGGGAAAACGGGGTGTTACAGTTGGTATCAGAGCAGGTCGGTCCGTCCGGCCAAGTAGTAGAGTCGTGTCGAGCCTAGTAGTGTTGTGTGACAGCTTTATACTGTCTTTTGTTGTCCTAATTGTTGCTTGTTGTGTAGAGAACTAAGGTGCTAGAGTCTTATCCAGAATTGTTTGCATGAGGTTCATTTTCGAGGACGAAAATTCTTTAAGTTGGGGAGAGTTGTAAGACCCCATTTTTATTTAATTATTTTTAGTTGATGTTTGAGTATTTTTATATGATTTTATATGACTATATTTGACATATATGATTTAGATATGATTTTATGTGAAATATATGACTTGGTATGAATTGTTTGATATTTGGTGTGATGATAATTTATTATATGATTTATGGTGTTGTGTTTTATTTAAATAAATGTTGTTTGATTATTTTATTTATTTAATAAAAAGGTAGAAAATAGTATTATTTGGTTTAAAGGGAATTAAGTATAATTATGAGGAATAAGTGGGAGTTAAGGAAATAAGAGGGGGTTATAGTTTACAATAAAAAGAAAAGGAGAGTCAGAAAGAGTTTTACGTACAATTGAAAAAAAAAGAGAAAGTTAGTTTTTGAGAGAAGAAGAGGAGAAAACCTAGAACCAAGAGAAGAGGCTAGAAGAAGAGAGAAGAACGCAGCTTAATTCAGGAATCATAATCTAAGGTAAGGGTGGGATTCCTTCAATAATATGTATATATAATTTTGATTGTTGATGAAATTGTGTTCTAGGTTTAGGGTTTAGAAAGTTTATGATAATTGATATGATGTGATGAATTGTGTTGTTTAATGCATGTTTCTGTGTTGTTTTGATTGTTATGTTGTATATAGAACCTGTAAACATTGTTCTCTATCAAATTTGGGATTTGGGTAGATGAAATTTGGGTTTTTGAGTGAAAAATAGAGTTTTCCCGAGAGCTACCTTTGACAGCATACCCTGTTTCATGTTGTTGCATCTTTTGCATCAGTTTCTGTTTCGAACTAGCTTTCGGTGTAAACACAAAAGTTGTAGGTATGAATGTTAGCTTTCTAATGCCGTTGGTCTGACGTCAAAATGATTTATAGAACTTGAGTTATGGTCAAATTACTGAACGTAGGTCACAATGAATTTTTATGAATTTCAGAACAACTTTGTCCGAATTTGAAATGAAAACTGGTATTGATTGGTACATAATTGGTCTTAGGTGTAAACATGAAAGTTGTAGATGATTGAGTTAGATTTCTAATGGCACTGGTTTGACTCAAAAATGTTTTGTAAATCTCGAGTTATGATAAAAATAGTCCAAGTAGGTCTTCAGAAAATTTTAAGAAAACTTAGCTTAACTAATCCCAAGTTAGTCCAAAACTTATGGTTGGTTTCCCAACTTCAAACTTAAGTATTAGGGATTTAGTCGGAGTGTTTTATGAGTATTTGGCTTATGTTTTAGTGATCAACTTGCTTTATTTTTGAAGAATGTTTTGGTTTGATATGGATGTAGTTGATTAATGTATATGTGTTTTCCGGAGATGTGTGATTTAAATATGTGTTATATCAAGATGTGTTGTTTGTAGGTGTGTGACTTAAATATGTGCTATATAAAGATGTCATATTTAAATATGTGATATTTGACGATGATGCTATTTAAAGATGTGTATTTGTCGAGTCATCTAAAGATGTGCATTGTTGAGTCTTTACTTGTGTCGTTGCATTTGAGTCGTGTCGTTGCATAGCATAGTCAGCGATGGGGGCTTAATGCCTGACAGGTCCTCTATGACCTTAGCGATGGGGGCTTAATGCCTGACAGGTCCTATTTGACCTTAGCGATGGGAGCTTAATGCCCTGATGGTACCACATGCATGAGGTCTAAGTGTTGCATAGTCGTGTCGTGTCGTTTGAGAAGTGATGATGTAATTGTGAAGTGATGATGTAATTTGCAAAGTGATGATGTATTCGTGATGGTGTAATTGTGACTTGTTGATGTATTTATGACGTGTTGAAGTATTTGTGAAGTGATGATGTAATTGTGAAGTGATGATGTAATTTGCAAAGTGATGATGTATTCGTGATGGTGTAATTGTGACTTGTTGATGTATTTATGACGTGTTGAAGTATTTGTGATGTTATGATGTACTTGTGAATGTTTGAGATGTTTTCGTTATATGTGATGATTTGTTGATGTTGTTGATATTGTTGTTGTTGATTGTTTATTGTTGTTGTATCTTGCTAAATGTCGTTGATGTTGATAACGTTGCTGTTGCTATATATATATATGTATACATACATATATGAACTTGTTGATACTTGTGGTATAATTTGTTGTTGTTTCATCGATTTGATGAATTATATATTATTATTATTGAATGTGTTTCTCACCCCTTCTGTTGGAATTGCCTTGTGGGCAAGTGCAGATTTCCAAGGCTAGTAGGATGTTGGCTCAAGTGTCTTAGGGCTCTGATACGTAACGGGATGGGAGTTAATTGTTGAATTTTCATTCCTTTATGTATCAATTTTGGAACTATATTGTTGGAACATTTATTTATTATTAAGAGGATTATTGAAATGATTATTTATGTTGGGGCCTTTGTGCCAAGATTTTGTTGAAGTTGATTATATTTTAAAAAAGACTTTTCCGCTGCAAAATATTACGAGATTAATTTATGTTGTTGAATAAATAGTATATTTTCTATTTATGAATTTTTGAAAAGTAGTGTAACATTCAGTTTTGCGATGAAAACTCTGATTTTACGTATATTTAATTTTTCTGTTGGGAAAACGGGGTGTTACATACAGACCTTAGATAATCCATAGGATGTTAATTGGGATTAGTTTTAAGGTTAGAACCATGAGATTAGGTGAGTTTTGGTGATTTTCGGTTTTCTGCCCGTGCTGCTGTTTATCGCTCGCCGTAGTGAGCGTTCATCCTCGCCTGTCGAGCGACTCCTTGTTGCTCGCCACAGCGAGCAAACCTTCCCGCCTCACGAGCAACGCTAAGTTGCTTGCCATAGCGAGCAACCCTTCTCGCCTTGCGAGCGATGCTGAGTGGCTCGCCACAGCGAGCAGATCCCTTGCCTCGCAAGCTATGCCTTTCCAGATTGTTTAAGTTGGATTCATGTGTTGTTTTGAGTTGTTTGATTATGAATTGAGTTTTGATATGAATATGTGATTTTTTGGTATTTGAATTGTTTTTCTAGTACTCGTGATTTGATATGCAATTCCGTTTTTTTTAATTGATTGCACATGAGATATATGATGAAGTTGTCTAAGAAGTCAAGTCGTATGAAGTGTCTAAGATGTTTTAAGTTGTAAGTTGTGAGTCCATTTGCATACTCACTGCTGAGGGCTTATGCCCTGCGGGTATTTACTCCAATACGTTGAGGGCTCATGCCCTGTGAGCTTTTGCTCTTTATGTTGAGGGCTTATGCCCTGTGAGTGTATTTATGCTCTTAAAGAAGGGGGCTCATGCCCCGGATGGTACCACATGCATATAAGATGTTAAGATATTTGAGAAGATGAAGTTGCATAGTCGTGTCGAGTTGTCAAGTTGTTGAGTTGTCAAGGTGCTAAGATGTTTTCTATACATGATTTGTGATGAAATGTTTAAGATTATATTGATTGATGAATATGACGAATTATGATGAGTTGTTTTTGATAGTACTTGTTGAAGAATATGTTGATCTGATGATGTTTAAAGTTGTTAGCTGTAATTGATGAATTATATGCTTAACTTTAATGTTTGTGAAATCTCACCCCTTCTGCTTGAAAATGTTGCTCTTCGTATGGGTAACTTGTAGGTGATCAAGATTAGCTGTTGATTTTGCTGTTGTGAGTGCCTACCTCTCACTGTGTCCTTAGGTGCTCTGATACGTAATGGGATGGGGAACCTTGTTAATGTTTTCTATTCTTTACGTATTTATTTATGAGATTTTATGAACATGATGTTGAGTATTTTGATGAGATTTTATGTTGAGGCCTTCGTGCCAAAGTTGTTTAAGATTTTTGAATTAAATTCCGCTGCGAAGAGATTTAAGAATTTATTGAGATATTTTGAAGGATAAATTATTATTTATTTCATTTGTGATTTTTGAGAAATGTAGCATTCCGTTTAAGTTGTGAATACTCTGATTATTATTTGAGAAATTTTTATGTTGGGAAAACGGGGTGTTACACTCTTCCTGTTGCTTCCAAAAAGAAGAGAAAGCTGACCAAAGATGAGTACCTATCAGAAGCTGCTGAAGAAGCTTCTGAACCTCAGAAGAAGAAAGTAAAGAAAACCAAAGTTGCCCCTCAAGCTGAAGCAACTGGTTTTGACGTGCCAACCATCCAAGAGGAAGTTCAAGATCTAGATCCTGCTAAGGTTCTGAAAAAAAGAACCAGAAGTGGCAAGTCTGCTAAATCTTCACAAACTCTACTTGCTCAGCCCTCAATTCCAAAGAAGAAAAGGAAGCATGTTGTCAGAAAGCTGAAGGTTGCTTTTGAAGAAGAAGAGGAAGTAGAAGAAGCAACTGAGCTTGTCTCAAGAGAACTCAAGTAGATATCTGTTGATGTTGCTGCTCTAAAGAAGGCACTTGAGATTGCCAAGGAAATTGAAGTTCCTGCTGGAGTTTTGTTGAAGGAATCAACAGTTGAAGCTGCTCAACTAGGAATTGAGCTTACTGAGAATCTTCAACAACTGCCAGTTTCTGGTGATTTGGAGAAGGCTACTGAAGAAGTTCAGAAGGAAGCTGGTTATTCAGAAGTTGGTGATTCAGAAGCTAGAAAAGGTAATACTGATTCTCGTCACACTGCTAATATAATAAATATAGAATCTAGTTCAACCTCAACCTCTATCTCAACCTCCACATAAATTGATGATGTCCTCTTGGATAGAGTATATGCAAACCTACATAAACGTTTCTCCCCTTCATCATCCACCAAACCTCATAAAAAGCCAGATAGTGATACCTATGTTCCTATGTATCCTTATGTTGAAGAAAGTATACATGATATGCAAAATAGAAGGATAAATGATTGTGTAAGACTACCTGCTAATCCTCCTCTACAACCACCTTTGATTGAACCACTTCAGTTTGTTCCTGTTGATGCAGAGGTTGTAGATGATCAAACAAGGTCTGAGTCTGCCAACCATAAGGTATCTCTATCTCCATCCAATCTATCTACCCAAACATCTGAACCATCTGTGTTGGATAATCTAGTTAATCATTATTCAGGTGAATTAACAGGTTATGAGTCTAATCTAGAAAGAGCCTCTAAACTAGCTTCTGAAGTAAGTTATGTCAAAAAGCCCCCAACAATCACCAAACTTAGAAATGGCCTCATTAACCTGCACATACATTGTCGTTCATCTTGAACATCTACCCTATCATCTTAATGCAACTCACTCAAACATATCTTTTGGCATTGCATTATGAAACCTAGCCAAATCAAAACAAACTGTTCCTGAACAACATGTTCCTGAACAAACTGTTCTTGAACAACATGTTCCTGAACAACATGTTTTTGAATAAGTTGTTGTTGATCAACCCTCTGAAACCAACTCTATTTTTACTGAACCTGAAATCTCCACAATTAACCAACCTTCATCTTCAAATCTAGCTATTCAAACCTGTGCTCCTGCAGAACTACAAATATCCCTTTTCCACCCACCCTGTTTCTAGATTCTACAATAACTGTCAGTAGAACTCTTGTGAAGACTCCCTTATGCTTATCAGGAAGAGATGTTGCTGATGTTATTCCTACCTGTGCTCATCCCAAGGAGCTGAATCTAGACTGGTTGAACAAGATAAACTTCAAGACAACTTCTACAGATTTGTAATTACTGCAAAGGAACACAGTACTGGACAAAGAAAACAAACAGCTAAGGAAAAAGCTTCTGGATCAGAAACTGCTACTACTTGAGTACAAGACCTCCACTAAAGTTAAGCTGGAAGAAGCAAGGATAAGAGAATAGAATCTGCTCACAAGCAATGAGAATTTCAAGAAAGAAATTAAGCAACAAGCAGAAGACACAAATAAGTTGCTCAAACAGATGATGGAAATGTTCCAAAATCAAGCCAAACCTTAGTTGCACACATTTATTTTTAGTTTTACTAGGTTCTTTTGAGTTTCTATGTTTGTTTGTATGCTTCTGATCAAATTTTTGCTTCTGAACTATGTTGTGCTTCTGAACAGTTTTTTTTACTTCTCAACTAATATATGTGCATCCGAACTTAATTTGTTTTTACAAAATTTCTCACTATGTTTTTCTCATCTTTTTTTTTTGTCTTTATTTTATACTTTTTGTTGATGACAAAAGGGGGAGTAGATGTATAGTATTTATAGGCTCTGAGACCCATTAATTTAACTCTAAACAATTTAAATTAATAGGACCTTCTTCTTATCTCGTAGTCTATTTAATGTGAGATTAATTGTGAGTGTTATTTCATTTTTAATGATGAATTTAATTAACATGGATAGAACTCATGGGGGGCTTACAAACCTCACCTTAAAGTACTATTGGACTCAGGGGGAGCTTACAAACCTCATACCCTTAAAGTCAACTTGTTAATTAGATTAACAACAATTGAACATATTAAATACTAATGTTTGTCATCATCAAAAAGGGGGAGATTATTAGAACAAAATGTGTTTAACATTACCTCTTGAGAGTTTTGATGATAACAAGGTATTAAAAATTGTCAATTGGATATGTTAATATTTGTTCAAGTGTGCAGGACCATAGACAAAAATTTAGTGTCTATTTAAAGTATAGGTTCTGGAAGAACAAATGAGAGCAATGGAATCAACAAAGTAAAGGAAGCTTGAAGCATCTGAAGAAAGTGCTCCTGAAGTGATGACGTCATCAAAAGCAAGTTGATCAGAAGCACCTCATTAGAAGCAAGATCACTAGAAGCTGAAGATCATCAGAAGATGAAAGAATCAAAGCTTCAAAGGTTGTTCAAAGGATTTAATCACATCTAGCATTGTAGAAGACCAGAATAGTAAAGCAACATCTAATTCAAACGAATTTGAAGGCATTGGATGCTTGTTCTTTGAAAGTTCACATAGTTCACGAATTCCTCACTAAATCCTTCCGGTACACACTCACCATTTGCGTGTCCTTCTCCACATAGATCACACTTAACAGTTGCCACTTGTTGCTTGTTAGCCAAAGTGAACCCTTGGAACTCCTTAGTTAGAGCTTCAATTTGCTTGTTCATGGCTGCTTGGTTAGCTAGAATAGATGTAGTGTCGCTGACCCCATATACTCCTCTTTTCTTCTTCTCCACATTATCACGGTACTCGTTTTGAGCCATGCTTTCAATTAAGGCTTCGACTTCATGATCGGTCTTGTTTTTAAGGCTGCCTCCAGCTGAGGCATCTAAAAACATTCTAATGTTATGTATCAAGCCTTCGGTGAAGATTTGGAGGTATTGTTTCTCAGACAGTTCATGGTTGGGGCACCTCTTCAGCATTAATGTAAATCTCTCCCATGCATCATATAAAGATTCAGTCTCCCCTTGCTTGAAATTTTGAATCTCCATCTTCTTTTCCCAATATTTGGACATAGGGAAGTACTTCTCTAGGAACCTCAGCTCGAGCTCCTCCCATGTTTGAATGGTACCACCCGGAATGGTTAGCAACCAATCTCTAGCTCTTCCCGTCAATGTGAACGGAAATAACCGCAACTTCTTCTGGCTATCAGTAACCGTAGTTGGAGGTACGCAGAATTCACAAGTCTCTGCAAACCGACTCAAGTGCTCATGTGGGCTCATGGCTTCAGTGCCATCGAATTGCTTGTCTCTCAACCCATTCAGAACGGTGCTCTTGATGTCAAAAGCAGCAGGGTTGGCAGGACGGAAGGTGTGTGTCAGCTGACCACGGTGAGTAGCTAGCCCGTAGTCTCCCAACTTAGGTCTCGGTTCAGCGTCTCCCATGATACTTGGTGTAGGAGAGATAGACTTCAAGGATTCAGACGGTGGCGGACTTGGTGCCCGCCCTTTAGCGATGGGTGGGACTGACTTTGACAACCGGGCAGCTCTCTGATTGGCTCGTTCAGTCCTTTCTATCTCCGGATCGAACTGTAAATCGTCCTTGCTTCGTCGACCTCGCATAAACAGCAAAATACCTTAGTAGCACTGCACCAATAAAAGTAACAAAAAATTTAAAAACAGAAAATAAAATGCAGAAATCCTAAATTATAACTAAATTGCCTTATTGAAATAAATCAACAATCCCCGGCAACGGCGCCAAAAACTTGATAGACGTTTGGCAAGTGCACCAAATACTATCGAAGTAGTAAAAATATCGTTCCCACGAGGATTGTTTTTAATTGCAATAAGTTAATTTCGTTATGCGATAGGATGTAAAAAGTTTATATTTGTTTTGCCACTAGGCGGAAGATTTGGTTTGTTTTTATAACAAATAACAAAGAAATAAAGTTTGTTTAGAAAATATGGAGAGAGATGAGATCGGATCTTCGAATCCTCTATGTTACCCCTAATTGGTTACTGTACTCTAATCCTATTAACGATTCTTTAAGTCCCACGATAGTTAACTAAATAGCCCTAATCAATCCCTTGAGTTAGGACCCTCTCCTTAAACTACAACCCCTAATCCCTTAGGTGAGTTAATAATTCTCGAAGGTTTAAGCACGTTAACCTAATATCACTAATAAACGATTATCCATTCCTAGACTAACCATGTTTATTAGAACAATTCAATTAAGTCTACGTTGAAAGCTAGGTTCAGTAGTCATTCATTCTCACGAAAACATATTTATATTTGATCAGGATATAAAAAGCATTAAGAACAATTGAATTGAATAAAGACCTAAATAATCATTAATATGGAATGGAGTTTCATCACAGCAACATAATATTCAATTAGGGTTTACAAAGAATCATCTCGGATCCAATCTCTAAGAGATTTAGCTACTCATAATGATGTTTACAAATAGCATAATCAATTGAATCATTAAAACATACACGTAACTGGTAAAAGGATGAAGAAATCGTCCTCCTTGCAGTCGCCTTGATGTCCAAATTGCACTTTGCTCTCCAAGATTCGTAACCCTTGTTTTCGGAAAAGACTTCAGCTTAAATAGGCCCAGAAATTCGCCCAAAACGTGTCACATTTTAAGTAAAACGTGTCACGTTTTTTCTTATGTAACAAGAAACAAAATTAGGGTTTCACAAAACGTGTCACGTTTTTGCCAACGTGACACGTTCTCCTTTCTTCCAAAATCAAGCGTTCTGACTTGTGAAAACGTGTCACGTTTTTGAGCTAGCGTGACACGTTTTTGTGACTTCACCATTCTTCGGTTTTCTTGCTTTTCTTGCTGCTTAAGTTGCCTTGTGACTCCATAATATGATAATATAAACATAAAAATTACGTAATGACAGCATGTCATCAGTGTCTGAGTCTGAAAAAGCTTCTCATTCAGAATCTAAGTCTTTAAATTCAAAGGAGTTGACTAAGTCAAAACCTAAGAATCAGAAGACGAAGGTCATGAATGACTCTAAATCTAAAGCTCCAATGTTACAGATTCTGAAAAGATCAGAACCTATCAAACAGGTTCTGAAGAAAACAGAGTCTGAAACTCAAAAGTCTAGATTTCAGAGAAAGGAGGCTATTTTTACTAAGTCACATTCTAAGACTAAAGGTTCTGAACCCAAAGTCTGGAAGAAGACTGATAAAGAAAAATTCAGACAGAGTACACAAAAGAGATTCAGAACTTCTAGGACTAACCCAAGAGGACCCATGAAAGTATGGGTACCTAAGACACAAATCGTTGATGCTGCAGATATGTTTAAAAGGAAATACAAAGCAGAAGTCCTGGTATCTGGACAGTGGCTGCTCGCGACATATGACGGGAGAAAAGTCTATGTTCCTAACCCTGACCATGAAAGAGGGAGGAACTGTGGGATTTGGAGGAAACCAAACTGGCAAAATCATTGGTACTGGAACAATTGGTAATTTCTCAGTCTCAATCAATAATGTGTGGTTTGTAGATGGACTAAGGCATAACCTACTTAGCATAAGTCAATTTTGTGATAATGGTTATGACGTCTTGTTTAATAAGAACAACTGCACAGTAATCAACACTGATGACCAATCTGTAGTGTTTAAGGGAAAGAGAAAGAACAACGTTTATAAGATCAATTTTTCAGAACTGACTGATTAGAAGGTATTTTGCCTCCTGTCAGTGAGTGATAAGAAATGGTTGTGGCACAGAAGGTTGGGACATGCTAACTGGAGATTAATCTCTAAGCTTAGCAAGTTACAACTTGTCAAAGGCCTACCAGACATTGATTATCATTCAGATGCACTGTGTGGTGCATGTCAGAAGGGAAAAATTGTTAAAACTTCTTTCAAATCTAAAGACATTGTTTCTACCTCCAGACCCTTAGAACTACTCCATATTGATTTATTTGGACCAGTCAGTACTGCATCCATATATGGAAGTAAATATGGATTGGTGATCGTTGATGATTACAGTAGATGGAGTTGGGTTAAGTTTCTCAAATCTAAAGATGATTCATATGACGTGTTTAGAAAATTCTGTATTCAAGTCCAATCTGAAAAAGAACTTAAAATTCTAAAAGTCAGAAGTGATCATGGGGGAGAATTTGAAAATGAGCCATTTGAAATATTTTGTGAAAAATTTGGAATTGTCCATGAATTCTCTTCTCCTATAACTCCACAGCAAAATGGAGTTGTAGAGAGAAAGAATAGGACTCTTCAAGAAATGGCAAGAACCATGATTCACGAAAACAATCTGGCAAAACATTTTTGGGCAGAAGCAGTGAACACAGCTTGTTATGTTCAGAACCGGATCTATATCAGACCCATACTAAACAAAACAGCATATGAACTCTTTAAAGGCAGGAAACCTAACATTTCTTACTTTCATCAGTTTGGATGTACATGTTACATTCTGAACAATAAAGTCTATCTGAAGAAATTTGATGCAAAAGCTCAAAAGGGAATCTTTCTAGGTTACTCTGAGAGATCTAAGGCATACATACTGTATAACTTGGAAACACTCTGTGTCGAAGAGTCTATACATGTCAAGTTTGATGACAAAGAGCCTGGAAGTCAAATTCCAGAGCAGATTGAAATCAATGCAGGTCCAGAAGAGTCTGATGATTATTCAGAACCTGATCAGACTTCAGAGACAAATGATACTTCAGAAGCTGTGACAGCTCCTGATGTCCCAATTGTTGAAGCTTCTGAAGAAAATCAAGATGATTCACAGCAAGTTATCCAATCCAAAAATTCATTCAAGTACAAGTCTTCTCATCCTGAGGATCAGATCATTGGTAGCAAAGAAAGCCCCAGAAGAACTAGATCTCATTTCAGACCTGAAGAGTCTGCCTTGGGTCTGCTATCCATGATAAAACCTACAACAGTTGATGAAGCACTAGCTGATGATGGATGGATCTTAGCAATGCAAGATGAGCTTAATCAATTTAAAAGGAATGACGTATGGGATCTTGTATCTAAGCCTGAACACAAGAACATTATTGGAACTAAATGGGTGTTTAGGAACAAGCTGGATGAACAGGGAGAAGTAATCAGAAACAAAGCCAGACTTGTTACTCAAGGATACAGCCAACAAGAGGGCATTGATTACACTGAAACTTTTGCTACAGTTGCAAGATTGGAAGCAATCAGGTTACTTCTTTCCTACGCAGTAAATCACAACATAACTTTGTATCAAATGGACGTTAAAAGTGCATTTCTCAATGGAGTCATATCTGAAGAAGTGTTTTTGAAACAACCACCTGGTTTTGCGGACTTAAAACATCCTGACCACGTTTATAAGCTAAAGAAATCTCTGTACGGTCTGAAACAAGCTCCCAGAGCTTGGTATGACAGACTGAGTAATTTCTTGCTTAAAAACGATTTTAAAAGAGGACAGGTTGACACAACACTCTTCAAGAAAACACTTGAGAAAGACATTCTGATTGTACAAAGTTATGTTGATGATATTATTTTTGGTTCAACTAATAGATCTCTTTGCAAGGAATTTTCTAAGATGATGCAGGAGGAATTTGAAATGAGCATGATGGGTGAACTGAAGTTCTTTCTAGGAATTCAGATCAATCAATGCAAAGAAGGAGTGTATGTTCATCAGTCCAAGTATACCAAAGAGCTTCTGAAAAAGTTTAAACTTGAAGACTGCAAGGAAATGAACACTCCAATGCACCCTAGCTGCACTCTGAACAAAGAAGATCAAGGAGCCAAAGTTGATCAAAAGCTGTATCGAGGTATGATTGGTTCTCTGTTGTATCTCACTGCATCTAGACCTGATATCTTGTTCAGTGTCTGCTTGTGTGCAAGGTTTCAATTAGATCCTAAAGAATCACATTTAACTGCGGTTAAAAGAATCTTTAGATATCTGAGAGGAACAACTAATCTTGGACTTCTCTATAAGAAATCCTCAGATTTTAAGCTAGTTGGATTCTGTGATGCTGACTATGCTGGTGACAGGATTGAAAGAAAATCAACCAGTGGAAACTGTCAGTTTCTTGGTAAGAATCTGATATCCTGGGCCAGTAAGAGACAAGCAACTATTGCTTTGTCAACAGCAGAAGCAGAATACACCTTAGCTGCTAGTTGTTGCACACAACTGCTTTGGATGAAACATCAGTTAGAAGACTATCAAATAACTGAAAACTGTATTCCAATTTATTGTGATAACACAACTGCTATTTGTTTGTCTAAAAATCCTATTCTTCATTCAAGAGCCAAACACATTGAAATCAAACATCATTTTATCAGAGACTATGTTCAAAAGGGAATATTAGATATTCAATTCATTGATACTGATCATCAATGGGGTGATATCTTTACAAAACCCTTAACTGTTGAAAGATTCAATTTTATAAAGAAAAATTTGAACATGCATTTTGTCTCTAAGTAATGCTTGACTCTGAATGAAAAATCAGACTCTAAAAATTATCAGACGCTGGAGAAGTTTCAGACTCTCCTTGGAGAATCTGAAAAGACTCAGCCTCTGAGAAAATTCTCAGACTTTGGAAAGGAATCTTTTTGACTCTGATAGTACTGGGAAGTGGAAAGGTTAAAGTTATTTTTTGTAGGCTTCTGACACGTCTATCTGCATTGGGAAACAACACTTTTTAAGGGCAATGATGGTTTTTCTCTCATCAAATATTTTCGCGCCCCTCAAGTCATTAATACGCATGTTTGGCTGTTACTTCTGAAATGTGAAGAGTTGCTTTTTCAAATCACTATAAATACCAAACACACACTACTCACTCACTTTCCTACACTTTCAAATTTTAAGCAGTTTCGATTGAAAATCGTTTTTCTCTCTTCTCTCAACTTAGAAACCCTAAACCCCCAAACTTCATCTTCTCTAATGGCTACTTCTACAAGCGGTTCAAGCTCGCAATCAAACTACTCTATCAAACCGGTAACTGTGCCGATTCCAATCGATTCGTTGGTTGTTCAAATCAAATCGCCGGTGGACTTCTCCTCTCTGAAAAGAAACAAAGTAGATATGGATGCTTTAATTTCTGCTCAGAAGATGGCTGGGTATTTTCAGATGCTCAACGGTCCAACTTATGTGAATCTGGTGAAAGAATTCTAGATTATGGCTGAAGTTTTTGATGTTGATTCGGCAAAGGCACAAGAAAGGGAAGCTGTGTCAAGAAATCCTTCTTTGAAAGGAAAATCAAGAAAGGAAATGGGTCTTGAACCTTTTCACGGCCTTGAAATCAAGTCTGCTGTGATGGGTATCCCTGTATCTATCACGGAAGGGGTGATTGCTCAGGCATGCAGGATGCCTCTGGAAGGAAGGTTCCAATGGAACGTCAACAGTAAAGATGCCATGTTGGACAGCTTTACAAATCTGCTGCTAAAGGGAAATCCTGCAACCAAGCTGGTTGAAATGGATATTGAGCACAGGGTGCTTCTGAAGATCATGAATGAGTGCTTCTTCCAGAAGGGAGGAGGTGCTGACCAACCAAACGTGGATCATAAACTGGTGCTGTATTTCTTGGCAGGATTTCAGCAAATAAATCTTCCAAGATATATCATGCATCATTTATGTTGGGCTATCAAGGAAGCCTATAAAGGAAAAAGGAGGCAAGTCCCTTGTGGAAGACTTCTCTCTGAAATCTTCTACCAAGGAGGTGTACTGAAGACTCTGGACACATTCAACCTTGTGTCAGACAGAGTGTTGGGTATCACCACTGGAAGGATGATCAATGGCACATCCCTCTACAACATGAAGGCCATTAAGTCAATCCTCACTAATTCAAAGGATTTGAAGGAGTCTGAAGCCCCATGCCAGTTCATCAGAAATTTTCCTTCTATTCTCAAGGAAAACCATCCTAAAGCATTGTCTGCTTATCTAGCAGCCTTTGCTAAGGAGTCTGAAGAGGCCCAGAGGAAATCTGAAGTTGCTTTGGCCAAGAAGCAGAAGGCTGCTAATTCTGAAGCAACTGATTCTGGAGTTGTGGCTGCTCCAAAGAGGAAAAGAGGTAACGCTGACTCAAATATTGAGGAAAGATATCAACGAGCCCAGGAGGAAAAAGAAGCTGGTTTTGTTGAAGTTGTTAGACCACTCAAGAGGCTAGCAACAGGGGAGATTGTGATGCCTATGTATGAACCAACCCCTGAACAGAAGAAGAGGAACGAAGAATACTATCAGAATCTCAAGAATGAGAAGAAGCGACTGAAAGCTCAGTGCCGAATTGACAGAGACAAGACTTTGGCAGCTATAGGCATTGACCATGATGAAGATCAACACCTCATTGAGAAGGTTATTGAGGCTCAATCTTTGGCCAGGAAGCTGGAAGAAGTTGTTGTGAAGGGAGCCCAGAAGGTTCTGAAAGAGACTTCAGGAACTTCAGTAGCTGATACTTCAGATGCTGTTCCTCAAGTGGCTGCTTCAGAAGCTGCTGGACCTCCACCAGTAATACGAACAAGTGTTTCTCTCCCAGACAAATCAGTCACAGGGATTACATCAGAAGCTGCTGCTTCAGAGGCTGCTGTCTCAGACGGTCCCAAAACTTCTAAGGTAACTCAGAGTTCAGTTCCCCCACCTTCTCCTTCTCCTTCATCTTCTACAGACTCTGACTTAGACAATGCACCTCTAAGTCAGAAATTCAACATAACCAAACCTATTCCAAAAGCCAAACGAACCCTCAGAACTAAAACAACTACTACAAAATCCAAACTCTCTCCTAAACCCAAACCATTCAAAGAAGCTTCCGATGATGTTTATAAAACAATAGGGGAGTTATCTGAAAGAAGAATAGGTATCTGCAAAAAACTACCTGCCAACCATCCTTTCCAACCACCCGTTATCAAACCACTAAACATGCTAGCTCCTGATGCTCCTATTCCATCCTCCTCAACCTCAAACCAAGGTAGTCCACAAGTTGTTGATTTAACAACTACTGCTGAAGAGCAAGTAGTCACTAAAAAATCCAACTACTTCTGAACAACCTATCTCAGAGCCACCTACAAACAAACAACAACAACCAACCTCTTCACCACAAAACAAACCCTATGAACAGGATGATCTATCCAACCTTGAAAACCATTATTCAGGAGAACTTTCTGAATACCAACAACAAAAGACCACTGACAACCAAACTCAAGAACAGACCATTCCAGAATCTATTATGGAGACTGTGGCTACAGAGTCTGTCCAAGTGACAGAATCTGAACCCACTATGTCTGTTTCACCTTCTGAACCAACACAAAACCATACTTCTGATTCTGACCAACCCTCATCCTCCTCACCAATTCAAATGTCTGACCAACCTCCCATAAACATACTGGATTCTGAATACCTAGACGAGCGACTGGTGGAAATTAATGACGAGATGTAGAATTTAGTGCTTCTAAGGAACACTCCATTTCTACCATTCGTTTATCAAGACAGCTGGTCTAATCTCACGAACAGGGCATTGAATTTTATTAATGGTGTTGCTCAGAAGTGTTGTCGTATTCAAGCTCTCGCCATGAAACGTCTTTTGCAAGAATCACACTCTTCTCATCAACTCCAAAGCAAGCCTCTGTATCTGGCTAATGCTTCGTTCTACGCTGAATCTGAATACGTGACAAGAGATTCCAAGGTGTTCAAGATGCTGAAGCAAAAGGTGCTGAAGCAGCAAGAGGAATCTAAGGCTAGGGAAGACTACCTTCTTCAGAGGCAATTGGCTCTGGAAGAAACTGTTAGGAAGCAGTCTGAAGACATTAAGCGTCTGATGGCTCTTATCCAACAGCAGCAACCTCAACCTAACCCTTAGATTGCACACCCTGTTTTCTTTTAGTCATGTGTTTTATACTCTTGATCTAACTTCTTGTACTCTTCTGATTATTTCTATTATACAAGTTTTCATTTCTTCACTTTTGTTCATTATGTTTTTTTTGTGTGTTCTTTTTAATTGATGACAAAAGGGGGAGTAATAGAAAGCATTTAACAAAGAATCTGAGCCCAAGAATAAGATAAAACTTAACAAATTTTATTTGAGAACCCAATTTTATCTCATTTGCATCTTACGAAAGTATTGTTAAGCTTAAAAAAAAATGAACTTAATTAACCTGGATGAACTTAATTAATGGTGTGGATGTTTCGAGCTATTTTATGTATCAAGACCTAGATTACTACTTTAGAATGCTGAATGGACCAACATATGAAGAACTTGTGAAGTACTTATGGGTTCGAGCTGAGGTTTATGACAAGGAAGCTGCTAAGCGTGAAGAAACAAAGAAGATTCTCTTGGATCCTAGTTTGGAAGGTAAACCTAGAGAGGAAATGGGTTTGAAGGAGTTTACAAGAACAGAGATTCATTCGTCAGTTTTGGGGATTCCTGTTACCATTTCAGAGGAGGTCATAGCTAGAGTTGCAAGATGCTCTAATGAAGGAAAGTTGTAGTGGAATCTGAATAGCAAGACAAGATCTTGGATTTAAACTACCTATGATGTTCTCTACAAGAATAATGCTTCTGATAACATGCCAAAAGAACACAAAGTTCTTCAGAAGCTTATTCATGAATGCTTTCTACTAAAGGGTGGTGGTACATACACTTTGTCTTTGGAGCACAAAGTCTTTCTGTATTTTCTGGTAAAATTTGAAAAGGTGAATCTGCCAAGGTACATATTCAATCATGTGGTCTGAGCACTCAAGGAAAGCCAGCAAGATAACATAAGATTTATTCCCTATGGAAGACTGCTTTCTGAAATCTTCTATCAAGGAGGCCTACTCAATGTTCTAAGAAGTACTGGTGTAGTATCTAATGAGCATTTGGGAACCATGACTGGGAAGATCTTCAATGGAAGGACATTAAGATATATGACTCTTGTGGAAAAGTATGACAAGTTGAGCACTGACTTGAAGGAATCACAGGTTGTGTCTGACCTAATGATTGATTTTCCTCTAATTTCAAAGCAAGACAACCTAGAGGTTCTGGTATCATATGTGACTTTACATTATGAAAAGACTAGTGAGATCATCAACTACAATTCTATTCCAGAAACACAAGGTGGTACTCCTCTCAGGATTGCAAGTAAGAAGAGGAAATCAAAGAAGGCTGCTTCAGAGGCTGTTGAAGAATCTGAACCAAAGCCTAAAAAGAAAAAGAAAGTCAAAACAACTCCTCAACCGAATATCATTGAACCAGCTCTTCCAACTATTCAAGAAGAAGTAGCTGATCTGAAACCTGTCGAGGTTCTGAAAACAAGAACAGGAGGTGGAATCTCAGTAGCTGCTCCTACTCAATCAAAGCCCAAGAATGAGAAGAAGAAAAGGTCAATCAGGAAGATGAAGGTATCCAAGTATGTGGAGGAGGAAGATGCTGATGTGGAAGAAACTCTTTCCCTTGTGACAAGAGTGAAGAAGGGAAAGAAAGATGCTGTTGATTCTTCAAAATATTTGATAGCAGATCAAGAAGCTGTTTTGGTGGAACAAGCAGTGAAAGTTGCTAGTCAAATAGATATTCCTACTGCAAGCTTGGTGAAAGAAACTGCAGTGGAAGATGCTACTAAAGTGGTAGTGCTTATAGAAGAAATCAAAGGATTAGCTTATGAAGAATCTGGTAATTTGGTGAAGGCTAATATGGAAGTCAAGAGGGAAAAGGCTTGTTCAGAAGCTGCTATTTCAGAAGCTGCCACTTCAGATGCTGCTGAAATAAGAGGTAACAGTTCTATTCACAGTATATATGATAATGTAATGAATCTAGACTTTACCTCAAACTCACTCTCAACCTCAACCTCAACTAGTTTAGATGAAATTTCATTGACTATAATTTATGAAAATCTAGAAAAAGACTTAGCCCCATCATCATCTACCAAAACCACTAAAAAGCCTAATGATATTGATGGATCTGAGGCTTTATCCATAGATGAAAGGTTAGATTATTTGGTGCAAAGAAGGATTGATTCTTGTAAGAATCTGCCTGCTGATCACCCTCTTCAACCTGCTTTTCTGAAGCCACTACAAACTGTGCTTCTTGATGAAAAGTTTGAAGGTGAAACAGCTTAGGCAACTTCTGATAACCTTGCATCAACATCATCGCAACAACAACCAACAACCCTAGCTAGTGATTCATCTGTGCTTGATGATTTATCTAATCATTACAAAGGTGAGTTACCTGGTTATACCCCCTAATTCAGAAAAAGCCTCTGAAACAGCTCTTGATGTTACAGTTTCAGAAAATCAACCAGAACCAGAAACCACTCAAACTTTTGAACCTGAACACAAGCCATATTCTTCTTCAATCCAAGACCAATCAGTCTCTGATACATCCATATCAGTATCAGAAGACATACCCCTTTTTGTTGAAGCAATCAATGTAGCAAAACCTGAGAACTTATTAAAAGCTACAGTTGATACTAGTCTTGAAATTGTGATTGAAACTCAACCAACATATGTTTTAGCCTTTGTCAATAATGAATGTGTTGAATCAAGAACATCTAATTAGAAAGGTTGGACTTTATGCAGTTCAGTGGACTCTGATGATTAAATGCCTGAAGTTAATATTGGCAGAAACCTTAACGTCTCTTCTCATACCACAATTAATACACCTTCCTCATCTACAAATCAACCTATTCTAGATCTAGCTTTGCAACCTGCATCTCTACCTACCCTTTTACTAGATTCTATTATATTAAAAGAGGTATGTGAAAACATTTTTGAGGATTTGAACAAGCTGGTGAAAACTAGAAATGATCTCATTCATACAGGGAAGTATGAAGATAAGTGGACTGCTCTAAGAGAAAGAGTAGACAGAGTTATGTGTCAGCTTCATAAGCTGTCAATTGAAGCTCAGAATCAGTCTCTCAACAACTGGTTCAAGGAAGTCGTTAACAATGTAAAACCCCGTTTTCCCAACATAAAAATTTCATATAAATCAGAGTATTGAACATAAACGGAATGTCACACTTCTTATCATAAAATCATAAACGGAATAAAATAACTATTTATCCTTCAAAATTCAACAACATATTATTTAGTACTTCGCAGCGGAATTATTCAACATCTAAAATAGTTTTTGGCACGAGGCCTCATCATAAAAATCTCATAAAATCCAATTCAACAACAATTCATGAACTTCATGAAGTAATACGTAAGGAACAGAAAACATCAACAAAATTCTCATCCCGTTACGTATCATAGCACCTAAGACACATGCGAGAGAGTCCAGTCACGACCGCGACTATTCTTGGTTACCTGCAAGTTACCCACGTAAAGAGGCAACATTTCCAAGTAGAAGGGGTGAGATTTCACAAAACAATAATATTAAGCATATAATTCATCAATTACAGTTAACAACATAGACATCATCAATTCATCATAGCAATAATTCTTCATAAAGAACTTCATTAACAACTTATGGATAGAAGACAACTTAACAACTCATGGATAACAACTTAACAACAACGACTTGACTCAGCTATGCGACCTCAACTTCTTAATTATGCATGTGGTACCATCCAGGGCATCAAGCCCTCAACATAAGAGCATAAATACACTCACAGGGCATCAAGCCCTCAACATAAAGAGCAAAAGCTCACAGGGCATCAAGCCCTCAACGTAAAGAGCAAAAACTCACAGGGCATCAAGCCCTCAAGAGAATGGGTATGCATGGACTCAACAACTTCGACAATATCTTATAACTTCATCATCTTGGACAACACTTACAACTTTGAAGACATTGACGACAATTGTGGTAACGACAACGACATCGACTTCACATCATAATTTCATATTCACCAACCCATAAACAACGTCATATAACATCGTATTTAAACATCAACAATTCATCATGCATCTTTGTAAAAACATAATAAATTACACATAACATATTTTCATGTCAAACCAAGGCTACTGGAAAGATATCACAATTATCAACAACTTTCATGTTTATACCAAAGACCAATTTAAAACAGAAACATGTGAAAAAGACGCAAAAACATGAAACAGAGAATGCTGTCAAGGTACAATTTCACATCAAACCAAAGCCACTGGAAAGCTAACAAAATTATCTAAACTTTTCATGTTTACACCCAAGGCCAATTTTGTACCGATCAATACCAGTTTTCGTTTCAAATTCGAAAAAGTTGTGCAGAAAGTCCATAAAAATTCACTGTGACCTACGTGCAGTAATTTGACCATAACTCAAGTTCTGTAAATCGTTTTAACGTCAGACCAGCTGCATTACAAAGCTAACATCCATACCTACAACTTTCGTATTTACACCTAAGACCAATTCTGCACCGATCAATACCAGTTTTTATTACAAAATTCGGGGGGGAGATAAAAAAATCAGAAAAAGCAACTTATATTATTCAAACTTCACATTCATTCAAAATCATCACAATCAACAACAACTCAACGTAATTCATACCCAATACATAATATGACATTAACAACAACAATCATCAACAACCACAACTCATAATCATGAATCCAACCACAAGTCAATCAACAACATAACATAAATCATCAATTATCACTCTTAATGCTAATTCTCCAATTCTCAAAAACTAAACCTACACCATGTTAAATGAAATTTTCAGAATCATAGACTCAAGATTATTGAATGTTAGTCCCACCCTTACCTTAGGATTATCGATTGGCAGCCTCTCCTCTTGGTTCTTCTCTCCTCTTGTTCTCCCTTTTTCCAAAACTTGTTTCACGTGTTCTCCTTTTTCTTTCTAAGTTCTGACTCTTCCTATTTATATAACCCTAATCCACTTTATCTTATTTCCACTAAACTCTCTAAATTCACAAAACAATCCCTCATCTCAATTTTTATTTTATTTTCAAATCTTATTCTATTAAATAATAAAATAAGCCACTTAAAAAATTCACAACACATCACGTAATTATTTACATCACATAAATCATATAAATATACTCTAAACTCAACAAATTAATCAAATAATCAAAGAGGGCGTTACAACTCTCCCCAACTTATAGAATTTTCGTCCTCGAAAATGTACCTTATGTAAACAACTCTGGATAAGACACCAACATCTTACTCTCTAGTTCCCACGTTAAACTTTCACCAGCCGCTCCTTCCCAAACGACTTTCACAAGAGGTATCTCCTTGCCTCTCAACTTCTTTACTTCACGGCCTTCAATCCTCACTGGTAAGGTCTCAACCGTAAGGTTATCTCTAACTTGCACATCATCTCTTTGGATCACATGATATGGATCCGGAACATACTTTCGAAGTTGTGACACATGAAAAACATCATGCAAATTCGAAAGATGCGGTGGTAAACCCACTCGATACGCCACCGTTCCAATTCTTTCTGATATCTGATACGGACCAATAAACCTCGGAGTTAACTTCTTTGACTTCAATGCTCGTCCCACACCAGTCACAAGAGTGACTCTCAAAAATACATGATCTCCTTCTTGAAACTCAAGGTCTTTCCTACGCTTATCATGATAATTCTTGTGTCGACTCTGCGACGCTTTCATCTTCTCTTGGATCATCTTTACCTTCTCAGTAGTTTGTTGAATGATTTCTGGTCCCAAAACCAAACTCTCACCTGACTTGAACCAACACAACGGAGTTCTGCACCTCCGACCATACAAAGCCTCGAATGGTGCCATTCCAATACTAGAATGATAATTGTTGTTGTACGTAAACTCTATCAACGGGAGGTGAATATCCCAAGTTCCTCCTTGCTCAAGTACACAAACTCTCAACAAATCTTCCAACGACTGAATCGTTCTTTCCGACTGACCATCTGTCTGCGGATGATAAGCCGAACTCAACCTCAACTTAGAACCTAAAGCCTCTTGCAAACTCTTCCAAAATCTAGAAGTAAATCTCAGATCTCAATCTGATACGATGCTCAACAGAACACCATGTAGCTTCACGATTTCACGAATATAAATCTCTGCCAACTAAGCTACAGGAAAACTGATATTAATTGGAATAAAATGAGCCGACTTCGTCAATCTATCAACAATCGCCCAAATGGCGTCATTCCCTCTCGGAGTATTCGGCAAACTCGTCACAAAATCCATGGATATACTATCACATTTCCACTCTGGCACATCCGACGGTGTCATCAACCCTGTAGGTTTCTGATGCTCAACTTTTGACTTCTGACAAACCAAACACGAATATACAAACTGTGCCACGTCACGTTTCAATCCAGACCACCAAAATAACTTATTCAAATCATGGTACATCTTGGTAGCTCCCGAATACTCAAGCTACTCCTATGACTCTCTTCAAGAATCATCTTCTTCATCTCATCATTGTCGAGAATACAAATTCTACCTCGAAAACGCAACACTCTTTGATCATCGACTTTAAAGTCACTAACTTCAGTCTGATTCTCACCAATAAACAAATCTACAAACTTTACATTCTCTTTCTGTGCTTCTTTAATACTATTCAGAAATTCACTAGTAATTTTCAGCATTCTCAACTTCACACTCTGATGCGACATCTCACAAACTAAACTCAAGTCTCTAAACTGCTGTAGCAGCTCAAACTCTTTAGCCATCATAGCAGACATATGTAAAGTCTTCCTACTTAAGACATCTGCGACAACATTAGCTTTGCCTGGATGATAATTCAACCCAAAATCATAATCTTGCTAAACACACGTGCACCCACAAACTGATTCATCAAGTCATCAATTCTTGGAAGTGGATACCTATTTTTTATCGTCACTTTATTCAACTGTCGATAGTCAATATATAACCTCATGCTACCATCTTTCTTCTTAACCAACAATACTGACGCTCCCTAAGGTGAAACACTCGGTCTTACAAACTTCTTGTCAAGCAAATCTTCCAACTGTTTCTTCAACTCAGCCAACTCAGAAGCCGACATACGGTAAGGAGTCATAGACACAGGCTTCGTACCCGGAACAAGATCAATCGAAAATTCAACTTCTCTCTCTAGAGGCACATCTGGGATTTCATCAGGAAAAACTTCTGGGAAATCACACACAACTTGTAACTTATCAATTACGGCTTGATTCTCAACAGACAAGGACACCATCAAAGAAAACATCAAAATTCCACCACGTTCTAACTGCTTCAGCTGCTTAGTAGACAAGAACTCTGCTCCACTTTCTTCTTCAGTAGAAGAAAAATACACCGACTTACTAAAACGATTAATATGAACATGATTGTACTCCAACCAGTTCATTCCCAGGATTACATCCATTCCACTCAACCCTAAACAAACCAAATCAATTTCAAAGTCTCAACCAAACATGGACAAAGGACATCTTAAACACACAAGAGAAGTAGTCACCGAACCCTTAGCTGGAGTTTCGACAACCATTTCCCCGTTCATATTAGACATAGCAAGACCCAACTTGGAAGCACAATCAACAGCAATAAAACAATGCGTAGCACCAGTATCAATAATAGCAATTAAAGGAGTACTATCAAAGTAACATGTACCTCTAATCAAACGATCCTCATTCTCTGTTTACGTACCAATCAAAGTAAACACCCTCCCACTAGTCTGAGCCTTCTTAGGCTTCTTGCACTGCGAACCAATATGACCTTCTTCATTGCAGTTAAAACACACCACGTCACCATGCTTACATTCGGCAAGAGTATGTCCCTTACCACAACGGAAACACCGTTTCACATCTCCAGTACAAGCATTACTCTTATGGCCCTTCTCACCACAAGTGTAGCAAACAACCTCAGCAGTAGTATCTTTCTGTCTAGGCCTCCTCTCATCATTCACTCTTTGTTTTCCCTTATCAGCAAGAGCACTGTAAGGCTTTGGACGACTTTGATGACCTTTACCTTTCCTCTCATTCACGGCCTTGTAATGAGCCTTAGTATCCTCCTCATAGATTCTGCAACTGCTCAGCAGCTTAGAAAAATTACGGATCTTCTGATACCCAATAGCCCGCTTAATCTCAGCACGCAGCCCATTCTCAAATTTGATGCACTTGGAGAACTCATCAGTCTCAGCGGTGTAGTGCGGATAAAACTTAGCCAGCTCCACAAACTTTGCAGCATACTCAGTCACTGACATATTACCTTGCTTCATCTCAAGAAACTCAATCTCTTTCTTCCCGCAAACATCTTCCGGAAAGTATCTGTCTAGGAACTCTCTCCTAAACATAGCCCAGTTAACAACTCTACCTCCTTGTTCTAGTGTTGGTAGGATACTCACCCACCAATCATCAGTTTCCTCTGCTAGCATATGGAATAGATTATTTCACTAAGTGGATTGAAGCAATTCCCCTAAAAGAAGTTACTCAAGATGAGGTTATAAATTTTATTCAAAAATATATTATATATACGTTTGGCATTCCAGAAACCATCACCACGGATCAAGGATCTGTGTTCACTGGCCAAAAAATGAAAAATTTTGCTTAAAACACGGGTGTCATACCCTCATTTTGGACCTAAAAATACTCGTTCCAAACTTCTTTTTATTTCTGGTCACTTCAAAATTCACTGTGTCTATTTTACAACTTGTACTGCGCTACAAACGCGCATTTTACTGTTATTATCACCAACCTTCTTGCATTTAAAGCCATCCAAAATGTTTTCTTGCATTACAAGTCTTCAGAGAAGGGTTCCTAAAACCATTACATTTTTTCTGCATTTTATCCCAATTTTTGCATAAAATCATACAAAAGGGCGTTTTGGTCATTTCTTATAAAGGAACCCATTTTTAGTCCCTGCAATTTGTCCCTGAGTCCTTTTAACTTGTCTGCATGAACCATTAATCAATTCCTATCTAAAAATCATTTTAGTTTTGCATCTGAGTCAGTTTGAGTCATTTTAGTCCCTAGGGGCATTTCGGTCTTTTCACATCAAATAAATTTTGGGCAGAGAGGTATTTTAAAATACCTCATTTTGGTAGTTTGTTCGTTTTAGTCCATTTTGTCATTTTTAAATGTTTCTTGTTTTCAAATTTACATTTTTTTACCAATTTTATTTTACCTTTTTGCAAATAAGTCCAAACTTTTGTTTTAATTGCAAATGCGTCCAAATTTTATTTTCAAGTCAGTCCAACTTTTGTATAAAATAGTCCAACTTCTTTAAATTGCAGTCCAGTCAAATTCTTTTTAATTGCATTTCAGTCCTCAAGTTTTTAAAGTTGCATTTTAGTCCTTAGGTCCAAATTCAGTTCAGATGCCGCACAAACAGTCCAGGTCCAGGTGTCACAAGCTCATTGGATCAAGGGCCACATGGCAGCCTATATAAGGCTATGCACTGTACAGTTCAGGAAGAGGCCCACAGAATTGAAGCCACATCACTAACAGAATTTTCTCTCTCTCTTGGCAGTTACAGATCAAATTCGGTAGAATTCACAAGAGCTCAAGAACACTCATGAACCCTAGGTCACATTCAACCCCAATTCAGATCAATTCCATACCAAAAACTCCAAATTTACCATTGAATTCGATTCACAGCATCAAACAGAAGCCAAATTCACACAGATATAGCACAAATTCGAGCAATTCTCAGCGATTCACGTGAATCCTCATCACTGAATTGCTGAACCTGCAATGCAACGCGAGCACGCCACCGGAAGCAGCGCGCTACGAGCGTGATCACAGGCTGTGGATAAGGGAAGAAGAGTGAGAAGAAGAGAAGAAGAATTCTCACAGGATCCGGATCAAGAGAGGAAAGAAAGGGGTGAAACCGGATTACCAGCGGAAATTCAGAGCCAAGGATCCAAAGAAACGGTCCAAATCTCCAAACCAAAACACAGGTAACACTAGAACTTCATCACACTTCATTGAATATCACTACAGAGTTCAAAGCAACGTGAATCCGTAGAGAATCCGAACCGTTCGATCCAATGTAACACTCTAAATTCTATTTTATGATTTGTGGTGATTTTTAATTGATTTTGGTGTGCTTGGTGTATTTTACTTGAATTTATAAATGATATATGAAATATTTGGTGTGTTATTATTTATTATAATTATTTGTAGTATTTTATGAAAATAGGAGAAGTATTATTTATTTTAGAATTAATGGAATTAAGGGGAAATTAATAGAATTTAGTGGGGGAGAGTAAAAAGTAAAAAGAAGTTATACTTTGGTTGGTAAGAGTAGGAATAGAGTAAACCAGTAAGAAAAGAAAAGAGAAGGCACGTATCAGAGAAAAGAAACAGACTTTTGGGAAGAGAGAAGAGTAGAGCCAAGAACCAAGGGGAGATTGCTAGGATTGCTGTAGCTTTTGTTTAATTCATCTAATCAGGTAAGGGTGGGTTTATGAATCAAATATTATATTTTCATATATGATTTCATGATAATAGATTGGAATTGGTGAGAATTGTTTTAGGTTTTCTTGAATATGTAAAATGCTAAATGTTGATGAATTATGCTATTAATTGTGTTTCTATGAGTTGTTTTGGTGCCTGGAATAAGTATTGAACCCATAACTTTAATCTAAAATCATTTTGGGTGATTGGGGAATCAAAAATGGGGTTTTTGGATGAAATAGGGTTAGAAATCGTAAGTTATAATTCTGCCCAGATGAGTACTCGCTTAAGCGAAATTCCCGTCGCTCAAGCGAGCGACACTTTGCCACGCCCAGTCTGAAATTTTGGCCGCTCGCTTAAGCGAGCCACGAGCGAACCACGAGCGAGTGAAATCCCAACTTTCGTCATTTGCGTCGCTTAAGCGAAATTCCCGTCGCTTAAGCGAGAGACGCCAATTTTTGCCCAGAATCTTGAAATTAGCCTGTTCGCTTAAGCGAACCAGAAGCGAGCTGTAAGCGAGGAAAAACCAAACTTACGTGATTTGACTCGCTCAAGCGAGAAGCTGCTCGCTTAAGCGAGCTGGGTCCTGTGCGACCCAAAACGTGATTTTTTCTAAGGTGTTCTAAACCCAAACCTAAGCTTTCTAAGTGTTTTATTGGATTTTTAGAGAATTTTTGGAGTGATAAAATTGTAGATTGGAGATGTTTATGGTGCATATATGGATGAATCTTATATGAAATGAAATGAATTATACTATGCTAAGTTTGCAATTGTTCATGGTGTTGTGGTGTGGTTGAGTCTAGTTGGGGAGGTGTCCTAGTTGGTGTTGTCGTTGGTTGCATGGTGAAAATGCACCACTATTTTGTCGTATGGTTGTATGTAGATATACTCCTTGAGTCTCATAACTCATTTGCATTGGTGGGGGCTCATGCCCCGGAATGTTTATACATTCAACTGGTGAGGGCTCATGCCCTGGAATGCTAGTCATTCACTTTGGTGAGGGCTTATGCCTTGGGATGCTTTAACCATCCATTTTGGTGGGGGCTTATGCCCCGGAATGCTTAGCATTCAACGCGCGTAGTTGGTACCACATATGCATAATACATTATCAGGTGATGGAGTCTTGCATTAGTAGTTTAAGGTGTGAGTGGTGGTTGGTGAGGTGTCACCACAACTGGTGTTGTCGTTGGTGTCGTTGTTGTTGCTATTCTTTTAAAAAGATAAACTTGAATATAATGTTGATATACTATGGTGGATATTTGTTGCTTATGTTAAAGGTGGTGAATTTGTTGATGTTGTTTTCAATTTATTTGATTGACTCATATATTTATATATAATCTTTGCTTTGTGAACTCACCCCTTCTGTTGGAATTGCCGCCTTGTGGGCAAGTGCAGGTAGCGATGGATAGATAGGAGTTGGCTCATTGTGTCGTAGGCTCTGATACGTAACGGGATGGGATTTAATGTTTTACAATTTCATTCCTTTATGTATCATTTTACTTGGAGAATTGTTGAATATTTATTTGAATAATGTTGGAGAATATTTTATTAATGGTGAGGCCTTTGTGCCAGATATGTTGATGTATAAGAATTTTTGAGATGATTTTATGACAATTATTCCGCTGCGGATTATTTTATAAGGATGTTATAATGGAGGATTATTTAAATAGTTTTATGTTTCTATTTAAATAAATTATTTTTTTGAGATATGCATGTAATACTCCGTTGCTTGTTGATTAACTCTGATGTTTGGATATTATTATATCATTTTGGGAAACGGGGTGTTACATCCAAACCCTAACCCTAACCAAAAAATTTGTTCAAAAATCAGAGAAACGTTTCAAAATCTACAATGAATGTGAATCGAATCAAATTCTCACAGTTTTACAACGATTTCAGCCAAAAAACACAAAGAATCCGAACGGTTCAAACCTACAGAGGCGAAACTCAAGGATTCACACTGTTCAACGGTTAAACTTGCGTTCTTTTGAATGATTCATGCTTAGAGTAATGATACGAACCGTTTAAGCCGTGTTTGAGTCATTTCTGGGTAGGATTGGAAGAACTAGGGTTAGGGTTTGAGAGAGAACGGCGTGAGAGACAGGAAGAAGGAGAAAAGTGTTAGGAAATGCAAGAATCCGGATCCTGTGCCCTTTTATGTAGCTGGTGGAACGGGTCGGTTCCGACCCGGTCCACCTCCCTCGTGTGTGAGCCATTGGATCCTATCCATGGAGTGTCCGGGTCAATCTAACGCTCCTAAAGCGTCAAGAATGATCCGGATCCACTTGTGGCACGGGTTTGGGCCTGTAGTCGTGGGCTTGGGAGTTTTCTTTATTTTCTTGCTACGCACACCTTTTTTTTCTTGCTATCTGAACTCCCTGTTCGTCCTCATTTGTTTACAAAAATCCCAAAAAAATTCTTATGTGTTCTTGGTATATTTGTGACTGTTTTGTGATATTTTACATGTGAAAATTGATAAAAATTTGGCAGGTGTTAATTTCTCATTTGATTGGGATATTTTGTGTTTTTTTTATAAATTTTCTCGCATGTTTGCTTATCCAAATTCTTGTCATATAATTTTGATGGTTAGCACTTGATTCCATGAAGGTTTACCTCTGATTGCATGATAGCTCATTTAATTTTGTTAAGCTTGATGCCTTTGCGATATTCCCAATTTTTGTTAACTTGAATTTTGTAACTTTGTGTAGTTTAATTCTTGTCCCCAATTTTACATTTTTTTTTCTCCAACTTTGTTTAGTGTGATTTTTATGCCAATTTTGTGATATTTTGCAACTTTGTTTAGTGTGATTTTTATGCCAATTTTGTGATATTTTGCAACTTTGTTTAGTGTGATTTTTATGCCAATTTTGTGATATTTTGCAACCTTGTTTAGTGTGATTCTTGATGCCAATTTTGTGATATTTTGCAACTTTGTTTAGTGTGATTTTGATACCAATTTTGTGATGTTTTACGATTTTGTTTAGGTTTAGTATCTCATTACCACTTTATCTTGCTTTACTAATCACTTTACTCTATGTTTCATGCATGCTAAGCATTTCATTTCATTTCCATCCCTTTCTTTAATTCTTTCATGCAATGTTCTATTAAATTCTCATGTAATATTTTAGGGTAGTTTTATCTCCTTTAAATTTCTTGCAAGACAATAGAATGTAAACTAGGACCCAATGTAAAGGACAATGGACACTATGATGATGTACACCGACACAAGCACCGACACGCACACACGTTGTATGCTTACCGCTTAGATGTATGTTTAGGAAACGCGATACTTAGAAAATATGCCTTTTTCAAAGCAAATTAACTCCTCACTCAATCATTTTCATAATAATATTGGAGTCAAAACTCCACAACCTTTTTCCTTTTATTTTCTTAATCAAAATGCCAACTCTAGCCTTTTACTTTAATAAATTGGAACAACCTCACTTTTTAAAAGTAATCGGCAAGACTTTATTTTTAGCATATTTGTCGGTTACTATTTTAAAAGTAAGCGGCAAGACTTTATTTTCAGCACATTCGTCGGTTACTATTTCAAACGTAATCGACAAGATTTTTATTTTCAGCATATTCGTCGGTTACTATTTCAAAAGTAATCGGCAAGATTTTTATTTTCAGCATATTCGTCGGTTACTATTTCAAAAGTAATCGGCAAGACTTTATTTTCAGTACATTCGTCGGTTACTATTTCAAAAGTAATCGGCAAGATTTTTATTTTCAGCATATTTGTCGGTTACTATTTTAAAAGTAAGCGGCAAGACTTTATTTTCAGCACATTCGTCAGTTAAAAACAAACTAACCCACAAAAAACCTTTTTTGGAAGAGAACTACATGGAGTTTGATCCCTTAAAAGGGTATGTAGGCAAGAGACCAAAATCTCTCCAAGTCCAATAAAATAAAGTCCAAACCATCTTCTTTCCCCCATTCTTAAAAGCAACTTTTCTCACAAAATAGCAAAAATAATAAAGCGTAAACATAGGTCAAGAAAAACGGCTCCTATAGAGTACTATAGTCGCCGCGGGTGCCTAACACCTTCCCGTAGCGAAAATTGCCCCGAACTTAGGATTTCTAAGGGTTTTCTCAATTTTACCCTTCCCCAAAAAAAAATAGAGACATCAATGATTGAAAGGTTCAAGCCTAATTAATGACTTGACACCCGAAAATCGCGATGACAACGGGTTTTAAACTATTGACTTCGACAGCATATTATGCTCAAGCAAATGGTCAAGTTGAAGCAGCAAACAAGAGCCTTATTTCCATTATTAAAAGGAAAACTAAGGGAAAACCCAAGAATTGGCACGAGGTTCTTGGCGAAGCTTTGTGGGCATGTCGAACATCTCCTAAAGAATCAACGAATACCCCACACCATTTAGATTGACATTTGGTCATGATGATGTATTACCAGTCGAAATTTTACTCCAATCGACTAGAATTCAAAGAGAATTCGAAATTCCTACAAACCATTATTGGAATATGATGTTAGATGAATTGGTTAATTTGGATGACCCATGATAATTTTTTTTTTTCCGATAAGCCAAGAGTGGGTAAATCGAAAGAATAAACTAAGAAACCAATCACGTTATTAAATCAAAGAAACAAATCAGCCACCAAACTGGAAAGAAATTTGACCGTAGAAAATTGGACAATACCAACATTGAATTGTTGCGACGATTTGGAGTTGAAGGAATTGTAGTTATGTGGCGCTCAAGCTAGAAAACCCTAGCAGAGCATTTTTTTTTTTTTAAAGAAAACCCTAGCAGAGCATGTTTTCCATATTTCTCTTATTATTATTTTCGTCCCCAATCATAGAATTGAAGTGAATGAGAAACTAAAATAAATCATGCAATTATAAAATTTGATACACATTGACTTTCCGGATCCAACAAATATATGGAAGAAAAAAACAATTGATTCTACAATACATTCAACTTCTGAATAAATATGTTTTAAACCCATTGGTGCATTGTTCATACATATAACTTTGTTGTGGTACAATAAAAAAATATCACATTTTTTTCCCTTTCCTATCTTTACAAGTTAAAAATACAATGAAACCACTACTACAAAATACCCCCTTTAATAGCACTCATTTTGGCTCTTAATAGCGCTTTCCAAGCGCTAAGAAAGCCCCCGCTATAATAGGCCAGTAGCCTATAATAGCGTTTTCGAAACGCTATTAAATAGCAATACGTTAATAGCGCTTTCCGATAAGCGCTAATATAGCCTTATTCGTGCATTTTCTGAGAAGCGCTATAGTAGTCTTTCGGGTATCTTAGCGTTTCATGAAAGCGCTAATAAAAGTTGCGTTTTTTTTTTTTTTTAAATATGTAACCAAAAATGCTATAATTAAACGCTATAATAAGATACTTAAATATGAATATAGCAAATTACATTCATGATAATCTCATTACAAATTGATCATAGACTTAATTATGAATGTCATAATAGTAGTCAATTCACAATTGCCAATAAAAAAAAAGCTCCTAAAAACAGCCACATTTACCAACAAAAAAACACCTAAATTTAAGAGGACTCGTGACAAGCTATATAGTCCAACACAACCAATTACGGTTTAAGTCTATCAGCAACATAGTCTCCTGTGTCATATAATATGAAACGAAAAATTAATTAACATAGAATTTCTAGCACAACCAATTACGATTTAAAATAACTCAATTAAAAAACGCAAATGAAAATTGTTGAAAATGAAAATGAAACTCACTAAGATACTCGACCATAAAGGTTGCCCAATCCTCCTCGACCTCAACAAGCTTATCTTTAGAATAGGTTTTACATTCGTAATCTCCAAAGTACTTGAAATATAAAAGTAGCAAAAAATTGAGTTAGAAAAAGAATGCCTAGCTATATATATGATTACAAATTAACAATATATTAAAAATCACATACATACATTTTCGGGGATCATGTCTTGATTTGCCAATATTATCTCTTTCATAAATCGCATGACAAAATAGCCACAGTCAATGTCATTAGTTTGCATAGGACACTAGAAAAAAAATTAAATAATTAAAATTTAATCCACATGATGAATTAAAAATACCATTGATTACGTTGTCAAAAAAAAAAAACCATTGATTAGAAAATACCTTTATTGCTATCCATGGGATTATACTTGACTTTGATTTTGACTTGGGATGAAGGGCACGGTTGATACACATGGCACTATCAAAATTAAATCAACTTCAAATGAATAGCACTCAATAATAATCATACTTATGTAAATTATAACTCAAAAGAATCAATACTCACTTCATGAACTTTCTTCTTACATCGCCAATGTCTGGATGTCCCCCTGGCAATGAATCTATATAATATATCATCTCAGATCCGGGATTGATGACAAGCAACACCCAATGATTTAGCCTGCATTCCATCATAATTTACATATATATATTTCAATTATAATTAAAAAACCACATTTGCAAATTTAGTCATCTTGAATAATGTTTTGTAAAGAAACTCACCCTAAATTGACCGGTGCAAAAATAAGCTTATTCTTAAACTTTTGTGTCAATAGGACGTCTGCTATTTGTTGCCCTTGTTTATCCTCGTGAGATATATGTGGGGATAAAAATGAGAACTTATTTACCAACCCACGAGGCTTGATCAAATTTTCAAACAAGAACCTTGAAATATAACAAAAAACACAAAAAAGAAACATAAAAAACCAAACAACACACTCCCAAAAATAGGAATAACAGAACAATAGAGTTTGTGACAGAAAACCAATATAATAAACCCCTATAACAATCCTACATAACGACTATTAAACAGAGGTACCTGGCATATACAGCTACAACAGTGGCACTTAACCAATTATGTTGCACAAGTTCTTCTATATTCTCTATTTCTACTTCGTCTGTATAGGCTTTGCCAAATATGACATTGTCCATATAAATTGGGACTGATTGTCCTTTGATCATTATTGCCTTCACATAAGTATCAAGGAATGGTACCATAGCAGGCTTCACATTTTTCATCTTTTTGTTTGGTGAAGCAATTGATTCAGCACTACGTTGGGGTTGGGGTCTCTTGTCAATGTTTTTAGATTTAGGTGGAATCTAATTAGTTACAATACTTTAGGTTAGTGACCAACCAGAATAAAACAAGTATATATCACTTATCAATCACAAAGGTTAATAATAGGTAATTACCTTTTGATGTTCATCGACCAATTTAACAAGATTCAATTGCCATGCCACAAATGTTCCTATTGCTTCACCAACAGTCAAGACATCGCCTTCTTCAACAGGTATAGGCAACAAAGCTTTCCTCTCAACAGCAACATCAATCCTAACCTTGACATATCCGGGTGGTAATTTCTTGTTGTGTAAAACATCACTACCCGTGTTATATAATTTGCCATGAGCAACCAAATGTGGGCATGGGGATGATAAATAAATTTCAATAGACGAAACACCCTAAACCAATATTGAATGAACATATATGTTATTAGGATTATGAAGCAAAATAAATAAATTAAAATTTAACATTTTATAAAGAAAACATTTACCTTCGGAATGGTGTCAAGTGCAAGAGGGCTGCAAGAATCTTTGGCACTAGTTTCTATCCTTTGAACCAAATCTTGTGGTTGTCGCCTCTCTCCACCATCTTTCGGTTTTTGTCTCTCTCCAACATCTCTTTTTTGTTGTCTTTCTTCAGCATCTTTTTCATGTTGGCTTTCGCCGACATATGTTGGTTGTTGCCTCTCTCTCTCTCTTTCTACATCTTTCTCAATATTTCCATTCTCTCTAGTATCTCCATCATGTGGCTGCCTCTCTAACACCAATCTCTCTAGTAACTCCATTCTCTTACTCATTTTGCCAAACATTGCATTCACTTCATCGACGGGGATAGATTGTCGTGCAAAAATGTCTTTGGGACATACCCCAAAACCATAACCCCTAACACGACCAGAGTATTTTGGAAGATGATCTAAGGCCAATTGAAGAACATCATTACGACCAAGGTCTTTTCCTCTCTCATCTTGAGGTAAAGATTGTGTTAACTCCTTCTGTGACATTGACAAGCGAAAATAATTTTGCATCAAAATTTCTTCTCTCATGTTTCTTAACTTTCATCGCAATTAAAAAAATATTTTGATATGAATCCAATAAAAAAGAAGCTATATTTGACTTACACATTTATCCGCAACTTTCTGAACTTCCTCTTTATCAATCACTCCATCCTTACCAACATGAGCAGCAATCCACACAGACGCACGTGGTATCATTTCCTCTCCAGTCTCTTTTTTCTTTTTTTTGGAGAATAGGCAAAACAGAACATAAAAGTCAAAACAAAGATGGCAGCATAGAGAAGTCGATATATACACAAAATATAATAGTCAATTGTGGATCCCTACAACTTTACATATACTTACCATATTTTCTTCGAGACGACCTAATCCCATACGTGATTTTCTATATGGATGTCTAGGATTTAAAGCTCTTTCTCGATTTTCTTTGCTTTTTTTCTGCATGAATTGCAATTTTATTAGGTTGTAAAAAAATATGATGATTAAAAAGAATAGAGAAAATAAATGCCATGAATTCAAACACTGAGTTACAAAGACATTACCTGAAATTCAGGAGTGAGACGTTGAGCTACAAAGGCATCCCAATGCTCCGGTTCTATATGGGGATACATATCATTCGGAGGTTTTACAATGTCATCAGGATTTTTATCTTTCACATACAGTCTTGTCAATGTGGTTTTGTGTGCTCTGAACAACTTTCCAGCTTCCATTTTTACACGATCATCATGCTCATTTCCAAATATGAAAACTTTCTGCAATATGACAGAGATCATTAATTAAGAAACATAAATAGATAAACATAATGAAATTTTTTCAACTAGCTTGAGTTTGTGTTTTACCCGAATTTCATCCAAAACTTTTTCTTTGTAAGGTGTCATTGCACGAGCTCTCCAATTTGCCATACTAATTGGAACCATCCGACGAACGATGCATCCAATGTAACTGACAAAACTCTGGCTTTCATCTCCAACTGGTTGACCTAAAGCATTCCAACGAACCTGAAGAAAGAAAGTGATTATCATTTATTGTACCAAATAACATAGCCCTCAAGTTGAAGAATTCTTTTCTATACCCATCATACACCTCTACACCTGTCTCCCACAAAAGCTTTAAATCTTCAATTAATGGAGCCAAGTATATGTCTATATCATTTCCTGGTTGATAAGGACCAGAAATTAACATTGTCAGCATCATGTACTTGCGCTTCGTATATAGCCATGGAGGCAGGTTATAAATCATCATAATGACCGGCCAAGTAGTGTGCTTACTACTCTGAATACCATGAGGGTTTATTCCGTCAGTAGACAATGCAAGACGTAGATTTCTTTCTTCTTTCCCAAAATCTTGGTAATCATGATCAATTTTTTCCCATTGAGGAGAATCTGCAGGATGTCGAAGCATTCCATCTGCAACCCTTCCATATTCATGCCATGTTAAGTACTTTGCATCTTCTGCATTACGGTACATGCGCCTAAATCTTGGTATTATCGGAAAGTACCATAGCACTTTGGCTGGGGCTGTTTCTTTCTTAGTATATCGTGATGCACCACATTTAGGACACGTATCTAATGATGCATACTCTTTTCGAAATAAAATGCAATCTTCAGGACAAGAATGTATCTTCTCATAACTCATGCCAATAGAACGTAACATCTGTTTAGCCTCATAGGTTCGACTAGGGAGCACATTATTCTCAAGCAACATATCTTTTAACAGAGTTAGCAAGTCTGTAAAGCTCTTATCAGACCATCCATTGCGTGCTTTTAGGTTATACAGTTTTAAGACCGTAGACAATCTTGTGAATTTAGCACATCCATCATACAATGGTATCTTTGAATCACTTACTAGCCTCTCAAACATTTCGGGACAATCACGGAGATCTTCTTCGATCTCATTCATAAACTCTTCGACTCGATCAAACTCATAATCATTTGACGTATCTCTCACATTGCTCCTCAAACCAGCGGACTCAATTTCTTCTTCCCCGTGCAGTGTCCAACATGTATAGCTTTCATCAATTCCATTACATATTAAGTGATCTTGCAAATGCTCCGCACTAACTGCTCCGTAACAACATTTTAAGCATGGGCATATGATGTTACTGTTGTCTTTTGCATGAGCAACAACAAACTCAACAAACTCTTTCACTCCTTCTCTGTACTCCTTTGACGCTCGATTCGCCGACACCCATTTTCGATCCATAGTTCCTAGGTCTTGATTGTTAGATGTTGGGAATAGTTAGTTTGAGTTTATTGGTAACTAATAATACTAGTTAAAATTTGGTTTTAACAACCGAGTTTAGATTCCAACAGACAACTACTCCAAATTGTTAAATTAGATAACTACTCAATAAACCCATAGACTTTGGGTCCCACAGTTTATTCTTAGTTTGTACCAACATTTTAGAAAGAGAAAATACTAAATAAAAGAAGTCAATACCTTGATCCGCCTGTTTGATTCTCACACCAGTAGCAGTTGGCACCACGCTGATCATATAAGTGAAAAAAAGTTAGTCCCTCAAAACTCAAGTCGAAATAGAGGGAATTAGTATTTGCCATACAAACTTAAAACAATTGTGTGAGTAACACTTGAGCTAGTATTTGGGACATACCTTACAAAAATGGAATGATACAAGCCTCTATTGTGAAAGTGATCGACCAAATCCAATAAGTAGTATCTGCACACATGTTGAATGGGTTAATTGATGATCGTTTGACATATAACCTATATACACTACTTGTCAAAAAGTGTTGGAATATATATAAACTAGTGATGAAATGTAGAAGCAGAGATGCATTCATTGATATTCACATTCACATTGACATCCCCATACCAATAACATTACCAATTCACTTTCACTCATTCATAACTAGTGATGAAATGGATCAGGGCTTATTCTAGTGCTATTAAAGTAGCTTTTCTAACAACTGTTTCTTAGCACTTTCTGAGAAGCGCTATCGTAGCCTTTCTACTCAAACAAGGGTATCTTAGTGTTTCACTGAAAGCGCTAATAAAAGTTTCGTTTTTATGGTCTCTTGTGTCATATAATATGAAACGAAAAATTAATTAACATAAATAAACATTGCCAAACAATTATATGGAAGAAGAAGCACATATGAAAATAGGTGTACTATATGAACCTGCCTTCCAAAATTAATACACAGAAGAACTACTAGCAGTTTAGAATTGCTAATTAACCATACACTAATAACCATGTCAAATATGCAAAACGAAATTAACCATGTCTCTAATTAGAACAGAACAAAAGCAATAGAAAAAACATAAGTAATAATCAATCATCAGATATGGGCTTCACAAAAAGAAAGGAAAAAAGGAAGCTTGGACTTCCTTGACGTTATAATCACTTCATCATTATTGTGTCATTTACTATTGTTGCTACAACCATGGCAGTGATGGCAACAAACTTAACTAAGGGAACATGTTAGGAATCCGGGATTAACATTGGTTGGTTGAATTGATTAACAAAAGAAAAGTAACAGAATTGCTCTTACAAAAAAATGATAACAACCAGAGCCAAAGCTCCTCGGCGAGAATATTCTTGTCCGACTGAAAGCAGTTATTCTTTTGCAAATATGTTTGGATTCCTCTAAACTACTAACCCCGCCTCATACATATATTCCATTCCCATAACAGAATCCCCACAAAGGTGGATCCTAAAGCCACATCAATAACTAACCCCATTTTCATTGCTGCTCTCTTCCTTCTAGAACATACTGTTGAAATATATATTATTTCCTTTTATTATTTTTATCCTATTATCATCTCAGTCAATTTTCCCTGCTCTATTGTCAAACTAAAGTTATCCTTCACTCAGTTGACTGCAACTCCTCATTCAGCAATAATTTCAAGTATACCAACCAGAATAGGGTTAAATAAGTTTTTGGTCCCTATCAAATTTTCAAATTTCACTTTTTAGTCCCTTGCAAAAGTTTTAATGTTTTTAACGAAGGGATGAATTAAATATGAATTATTACATTATTAGTGCTTAAAAATTGAAATTTAATTCATAGTTTGTTAAAGAATTCTAAATTTTGGTGTGAAATATTGTTGTAATATTTTAAACATCTATGTAAAAATTCATTCAAAAATATGAAGGGTACACATGAGTTAACTTAACATGGACCAAAAGTCATGACGAAAAACATTTGAGGACCAATGCTTGTTGAAATTGTTTTATAGGGACTAAACGAAATTTGAGATATTAAAAGGACAAAAAATTTATTTAACCCATATTATTTTTACCCTCTAAGGCCTCCGATAAAATTTACTAGAGGCATCCCCATCAACACTCAACATTCCAACTGGCTAAAATGGTTTTGTTACTGAAATTAGGACTTGGCCATGTTTTTCTCACACAGCTTAGCAATTTTGAGCATGGATTTCTTCCATCTCTATCAACTTCAAAAGAAAACAAAAAACCAAAAAGAATAGTGGATAGAAATAACTCATAAACAAAATATCTATCTTAACTCCAAAGCATGCTGAATTCTGATAACGGTTATATTTCTAGGTACAAAAGACTTCAAAACTCAAGGTATGAAGCTAAAATAGTGAGCAAGGATACCGTGGTTAGCCAGAATGAAAGGAAATTATGCTGAATCAGAATTTCATACATCTCAACTGGTTTTGTTACTAAATCTACTTCATATTTCCCAGACAGCTTAAGGATTTTGAGCATGGATTTGTTCCATCGACATCAAACAAAAGCCAGAAGGAATAGTGGATAGAAATAAATCAAAACTACAATATCTATGTGCATTCATCACCTTTGTATGTCTTTTCTTACTCATTCAAAATTAACATTCAAAAATAAAATATTAGACCCCAAAATATTATAGAACAGTGCTATTCACAAACAGAACATTTATAAAGAAAATATCCACCAACTAAATGGTTTATCACCTCAAAGCCAAAAGATTTTCCAATATTTAGTAACATACAAAACAAAACTCCTCATTTAGTACACCCCCATTAAAGGCAAAATATGTATAAAATTCTCACAAATAGTCTCATAAGTTATGAAAATTGTTATAAGATGTTTTCATAAGTTCTTCCAAATAGTCTCACAAAACTATGTTAATCGACAAACTCAAACAAGCCAATCCAAATAAGCCATAGGCCACCAGCCAAAACAACACATAAACCAACCCGACATGCTAACAATGTTGAACTACAAAGCTTACAAAGATGAAAATAGATTAACAACAAAGTACAATAATCGTTGGACCAACACTGATGAAGCACATATGAAAATAGGTGTACTATATGAACCTGCCTTCCAAAATTAATACACAAAAGAACTACTAGCAGTTTAGAATTGCTAATTAACCATACACTAATAACCATGTCAAATATGCAAAACGAAACTAACCATGTCTCTAATTAGAACAGAACAAAAGCAATAGAAAAAAAATATGTTGTACTTTAATCCAATTCCAGTATATATAACCTCCTACATCAACCAAAATTGAAATTGCAAATATGCCCAACATAGTGCAGCAACTCACTTTATGATTTAAAAAATCCTCTTAGGTTAAAAAATCCTCTTTAGTTCCTCACGCACCAATAGACTTAAAAAATCCTCTTTATAATCTCTTCAAATCGCATAAATAGTTCTATAGTTGGACATTCAATTACTTAGGCATGCAATTCGTGCAAAATAAAGAGAGAATAGAGCTGTAAAAGAAGAGAAAGAAGCGTTTTCACTAACCAGAGAAGAAAGTGTTTTCCCAAGCGATTCCGACTTCGATTCCGACTTCGATTCCAACTTCGACTTCGAGAGAGAGTGACTTCTGCCTTTGATTTTGATGGAAGCTGGTTTGGATTGCGAGAGAGAGAGAGAGGAGTGACTGAAGCTTGTTGAGAGAGAGAGAGAGTGGATGGACGGTGGTTTCGAGAGAGAGTGTAATAGTGATCTGGACGGTGGATTGAAGGACGGTGGTTGAGAGAGAGAGAGAGAGACTGTTTGGGACGGTGGAAGCTTTTCAGATTTCGAGAGAGAGAGAGAGTGTTTGGGACGGTGGCTAGGTTGTGTTTTGGTTTTGTGCGCGAAAATGAAAAAAAAAATTCCGCCCTTCTTTTAATTTTCATAAAGCCCAAAGATAGCGTTTGCGAAAAGCGCTATCTATACCCCCTCCAACAATAGCGTTTGCTAGAAAGCGCTATTAGTGTGACCCATAATAATAGCGTTCGTTAAAAAGCGCTATCTGACCCATTTTTAATAAAGGCTTTCTTAGCGCTTTCTGAAAAGTGCTATAACATGTATATGAGTTGCATTTTTAATAGCATTTATCCAGAAACGCTATTAAAATTGTGCTATTAAAAGCCAAAATTGTGGTAGTGAACGTTGGTTAAAAATTATGAATTCTTATGATTAGACCAATTTTTTTTTTTTTTTTATGTTACCTTACTAAAGGATTAAAGGGACAAACACAACACATTGACTTTTTATTATAGGAAGGGTTTTTTTACCAGTCCATACGTGCGAAAGAATTTAATTGTTTTTAAGAGAGTATGAGATTTATACACTATAAAGTGATCAAATTTTATTCTATTTGTTACATAAAAGGAGGGAAAAACATGACTGCAATTCTAAAGAAGTTTATTAATGCGGTGTTTCTATTGTTTGTCCTATTTCTTACTACAACAAATGTTGAAGGTAATTATTTTCACGTTTTTCAAATCTTATTCTTTACTTTATATTTCGTACACAATCTTTTGTATCATTTTAATATGATTTTATCTTTGTTTTCATTACAACACATTTTGGGTGTAAAAAAGATTTCGTTGGTGCAAGAGATGATGATTGCGTGGATCCTTATGTTATTCAGTGTATCAACAACATTTGTAAATGTGTTTCTTATCACAGCACTGAATGGATGAATGAATTATTTCACTAGCAAATGATACATGGCATCTGCTACTAGTATATTCTGAGATGTATTGTGTTATCATAGTAGTGGCACCGAATAATTGATTTTATTATTTGTTTTTCTTTTTCTAATTTCATAAACGTTGCAGTTATAACTTTTGTACTATAAGATGGTATTAATGAGATGACATAAGACAATAAATGATTTTATTTAGAGTGTATTATTCTCTCTTAACTTTAAAGTTATTCCCTAACCTCCGATTTAGGCGTATCACATTTTCCTCCAACCCAATAGATAATTGTTACTTCTAAGCCTATAACTATATTTGTTTTACGTGAATACTTATAATTATATTTTTATTTCATTAATTGATACTCTTATGATTTATTTCAGGCTTCAATTTACATTTTCTTACCATTTAATTTTCTTTTTTTTAACAAATCAAAATGATATATATACTCAAAAGTGTTTCCATTTGCACAAGACGCGCATAACAGAAACACCACCAAAGTTAATACAATACAGAGTCAGATTTCCCTTTTAAAGGGCCAACCAATAAACAAAATTACAGGAACACATCCATACAAGAAAGCGGATGTTTCCACCAATCATAATAAGAATAAGCTGATGATGTATGTTTTGATTTCAACCATAAGAATGAATGCATCTTAACTTTTTCAATAAGAGTAGATGAAGTAGCTGTCGTGTTTTGGAACACGCGATTATTTCTTTCCTTCCAAAGCACGATCACCTGCACTTGCCCACAAGGCGGCAATTCCAACAGAAGGGGTGAGATTTCATAACAAAATAATATTAATCAATATAATTTAAATCATAATTAACATCATAACATTCTTAATCAACTTCACTTAAATGATAAACAGTTATCACGTAATCACATATTCAATCATCATCAATAACATAGCATCTTAGACATGACAATGCGACAATGCTCTTAGACTCCTTATATGCATGTGGTACCAAACTTCATCATAAGTATTAACATACTTTAAAACGTGCGGAGGACAAAGCTCCTATTAATCGTGCGGAGGACAAAGCTCCTATCATGGTGAGGACTAAGCTCAATGAATGCTAATGCATGGACTCTAATCAACAAAACACCTTAATCATCTTATCATTATGCATCCAAGAATTTGGAGCTAAACAACATCTTATTCATCATATATATATAGACATCATGCACTTAGTTTAATAACAACAGCAGCGTAATCACATCTCAAATCAGAATGATATTATTATACCAATTACAAACAATGGGATCATAAACTTTATTCATAACTTACATAATGCATAATACTTAAACTAATGCTCAATTATCATTGTCCTATCTCAAACGGCTCTACAGATTGCTCTCATTATTACCATTGGGTCTCTCTAACACTTAGGGGTCCCCTCTCAAAGTCTTGAGCGAAACGGATTGCATTAACCTAGAAAATGTGACATTCTGTCACAGCACATCTCGCCATGGCGAGCTCAATTGCTCGCCTGGCGAGAGATTACAGGTCTCTCTCGCCATGGCGGAGGGTTTTCCTGCCTGGCGGAAAGTTACAGGTCCTTCGCCATGGCGAGCTAAATCTCGCCTGGCGGAATGTTTCAGGTCCGTCGCCATGGCGAGCTAAATCTCGCCTGGCGGGCGATGAAGGTTTGTCGCTATGGCGAGCTATGTCTCGCCTGGCGGAACGATGTCAGAACAGACTACGGGATTACGAACTTTTTCACCCCAAATCCTATTTTTCATCATGTTAAGCCCCAAATACGACTGGAATAACAGCATTAAACATATTCTAGGTCCTGTAACCCATTCCTACATCAAATAAACCAATTTCTACCGTTCAATTCATCAATTCTAGGGATTTGACCTAGTTTTCACTTTTCTAATTCAATCCTAATTCTTGCTAATTAATCACCAGAATCATGCTAATTAACATTACTGAGTTATTAGTCTCACCCTTACCTGGTTTGAAGAAAATCGCAGCACTCTCTCCTTCTCTTCTCCTTCACGTGCGTGTTCCCCTTTTTTTTCCAAAAGTCTGATACGCGTTACTGACTTTCTAAACCTAACTTCCTTATTTATACTCCCAACAAATCTTATCTTATTTACTCTTTCTCCCACATAACTCTCTAAAATCCAAAACTAACCCACAACTAAATATTTTATTTTATTTTCAAATCTTATTTTATTTAACAATAAAATAAGTCTCTTAATCTTATCAAATCCACAAAATTCATAACTTATCACAACATCGACTAAATCATCCAAAATCACCAAAACATACCAAAATCACACGTATATTATATAAATATAATATAATCACCTAAACTCGATTTAAATAAATAATTAAACGAAAGTGGGCGTTACAAAGGTCGCTCGCTTAAGCGACGGGCAGTTCGCTTAAGCGACGCCTCATCTGGAAACTCAAAAACCTATGATTTCTCAAACCCTTTTTCATCCAAAAACCCAATTTTGATCCCCCAATCACCCAAAATAAATCATTATAAAGTTTACAGGTTCTATATACAACATATCATCAAAAACAACTCAGAAAAACACAATCAACAACATAATTCAACAATATTTATCAATTCATCATATCCTTATACCTAAACCAAAAACAACCATTTCAATCCAAATTCAGGAATCATGTATATATATTATTAAGTAATTGTTGGCCTCACCCTTACCTGATTAGATGAACAAACAAGCTACAGCAATTCAATCCTCTTGGCTAATCCCCTTGTTCTTGGTCTCTCTCCCTTTTTCTCCCAAAAGCTTATGTTTTTCTTCTTACTGTACGTGAAAATATTCTGACTTTCTATTTTCTTTTCTAACTCCCACTAATACTCCTTTCTTATTTTCATTTAACTCCCTTAATGTAACACCCCGATTTCCCAACATAATTAAATATACGTAAAATCAGAGTTTTCATCGCAAAACGGAATGTTACACTACTTTTCAAAAATTCATAAATAGAAAATATACTATTTATTCAACAACATAAATTAATCTCGTAATATTTTGCAGCGGAAAAGTCTTTTTTAAAATATAATCAACTTCAACAAAATCTTGGCACAAAGGCCCCAACATAAATAATCATTTCAATAATCCTCTTAATAATAAATAAATGTTCCAACAATATAGTTTCAAAATTGATACATAAAGGAATGAAAATTCAACAATTAACTCTCATCCCGTTACGTATCAGAGCCCTAGACACTTGAGCCAAAAATCTTATAAGCCTTCACTACCTGCACTTGCCCACAAGGCGGCAATTCCAACAGAAGGGGTGAGAAACACATTCAATAATAATAATATATAATTCATCAAATCGATGAAACAACAACAAATTATACCACAAGTATCAACAAGTTCATATATGTATATATATATATATATATATATATATATATATATATTGCAACAGCAACGTTATCAACATCAACGACATTTAGCAAGATACAACAACAATAAACAATCAACAACAACAATATCAACAACATCAACAAATCATCACATATAACGAAAACATCTCAAACATTCACAAGTACATCATAACATCACAAATACTTCAACACGTCATAAATACATCAACAAGTCACAATTACACCATCACGAATACATCATCACTTTGCAAATTACATCATCACTTCACAATTACATCATCACTTCACAAACGACACGACACGACTATGCAACACTTAGACCTCATGCATGTGGTACCAACCAGGGCATCAAGCCCTCAACGTATAAGCGTAAATAGGCTCACAGGGCATCAAGCCCTCAACTTACAGGGCATCAAGCCCTCAACGTAATATGTATAAATATACATTACAGGGCATCAAGCCCTCAACTTAAATGAGTATGCATGGACTCAACGTCTTACAACTTAAACAACTTAGACATCTCATATGACTCCAATAATTTGGATCGACATCTTACAATTTAAACAACTTAGACCAACATTAACATCCTAATCACGACAGCAAGGCAGCACCATTAAATAATATGCAGCAAGTCAACATCAACAATAATCGCTCAGTATAACCATTACCACTTCATATGAACATCTTTCACAATATATAAATCTGTCACATAATTCCAACTCTAAATCATCAATCATTACATTATTTATAAATTACACTTAGTCAAATAATTCATCAATCACACTATCACATCAATTCAATTTATCATAACATTATACACGGCATATACATTCATTAAATTACCTTATTATTAAAATGACACATCTTTAAATGATACATCTTTATATAACACATCTTTAAATCAATACATATTCAAATAACACATCTTTATATCACACATCTTCAAATGATACATCAATTACATCATTAAATAACACATCATCAATTATTTATCTTTGCTCATCAATTCACATCTAATCAAAACATTCTTCAAAAATAAAGCTAGTTGATCAGTAAAACATAAGCCAAATACTCATAAAACACTCCGACTAAATCCCTAATACTTAAGTTTGAAGTTGGGAAATCAACCATAAGTTTTGGACTAACTTGGGATTAGTTAAGCTAAGTTTTCTTAAAATTTTCTGAAGACCTACTTGGACTATTTTTATCATAACTCGAGATTTACAAAACATTTTCGAGTCAAACCAGTGCCATTAGAAAGCTAACTCAATTATCTACAACTTTCATGTTTAAACCTAAGACCAATTATGTACCAATCATTACCAGTTTTCATTTCAAATTTGGACAAAGTTGTGCTGAAATTCATAAAAATTCACTGTGACCTACGTTCAGTAATTTGACCATAACTCAAGTTCTATAAATCATTTTGACGTCAGACCAACGGCATTAGAAAGATAACACTCATACCTACAACTTTTGTGTTTACACCGAAAGCTAGTTCGAAACAGAAACTGATGCAAAAGACGCAACAACATGGAACAGGGTATGCTGTCAAAGGTAGCTCTCGGGAAAACTCTATTTTTCACTCAATAACCCAAATTTCATCTACCCAAATCCCAAATTTGATAGAGAACAATGTTTACAGGTTCTATATACAACATAACAATCAAAACAACACAGAAACATGCATTAAACAACACAATTCATCACCTCATATCAATTATCATAAACTTTCTAAACCCTAAACCTAGAACACAATTTCATCAACAATCAAAATTATATATACATATTATTGAAGGAATCCCACCCTTACCTTAGATTATGATTCCTGAATTAAGCTGCGTTCTTCTCTCTTCTTCTAGCCTCTTCTCTTGGTTCTAGGTTTTCTCCTCTTCTTCTCTCAAAAACTCACTTTCTCTTTTTTTTTCAATTGTACGTAAAACTCTTTCTGACTCTCCTTTTCTTTTTATTGTAAACTATAACCCCCTCCTATTTTCTTAACTCCCACTTATTCCTCATAATTATACTTAATTCCCTTTAAACCAAATAATACTATTTTCTACCTTTTTATTAAATAAATAAAATAATCAAACAACATTTATTTGAATAAAACACAACACCATAAATCATATAATAAATTATCATCACACCAAATATCACACAATTCATACCAAGTCATATATTTCACATAAAATCATATCTAAATCATATATGTCAAATATAGTCATATAAAATCATATAAAAATACTCAAACATCAACTAAAAATAATTAAATAAAAATGGGGCGTTACACTTAACACCTAATAACCCTCAATTAACTCCGAACATTTTCAAATAACTATTATTCTTACTCGTTTTTATTAAATAAATAAATAACCTCCCAATATCATATAATAAAACATTAATCAAATAACAACACACCACATATTCACCTAAATCATAAAAAATAAAAAAAATCAAATAAAATACTCAAAAGCAACTAAAATAATAAAATAGAAATTAGAGTGTTACATCAACAAATAACTCCTCTAGTGATGCTCAATTTGCAGTCACTAATCGTTTAAGACTCATTTGAATGATGTTCTATTTTGTATCTTGTACCATTCAAGTACAATAGGATACTTCTCATTTGTATCTTGTATCATTCAAGTACAATATGATATGTCTCATAATGTAATCCTAGAGTCATAATCTTCTTAAGGCACCACATGACTCTTTCAATAGCATATCAATGCTTCTCATCCGTCTACTAGTAAACTTGAACAAAAATCTCACGACGTGGCCAACATCGAGTCTAATACATTCAATGGTGTATCCAAAGATTGCCAATGATGCTCGCATATTCTATTTCTCTAACACCATCTCAAGTGTTCTTAAACTTGGATCACAATATATGCTTTCAAGTTTATAGTCAAATAATTACATTTTCTTAAGATATTCTCAACTTTGTGATATTCATCAGAAAAGTTCTCTTTTCTGATCTAGTAATCTTGAAACCAAGAATTACTTTAACTTCGTATAGGTCTTTCTTATCAATGATTTCACATAATTCACAACATGAATCTTCAAAATAAATATGAGCAAGTCGTCTTCATAGAGACATATGATCGTGCAAGTATTATTTACATATTTGTTGTAAATATATTTGTCACTTTCGTTCACTTTATACTCATTCGATAGCAATAGAATGTCAAATTTTTCATGTCAATCCTTAGGAGTTTATTTTAGACCTCACAACGAATTATCTAACTTACATACATTGTTTTCTGGTCCATGAATCGCAAAACTTTCAGGTTGTTTTATATAGATTTCTTCTTCTAATTCACCATAAAAAAGACAAATTTCACATCCATTTAGAATACTATCGAGTTATGAACAGCGGCTAAAGGGACTATTACCCTTATGGATATGATTCTAGTGACTGATGAATGAGTATCGAAGAAGTCTATATTTTTCTCTTTGTCTAAAACCTTTGACTACAAGGAAAGCCTTGTATTCATCAACAGGACCATCAGATTTTAGTTCTTTTCCAAAATCCAAATACAACCAATTAGTTTGCAACAATGAGGCAAGTCAACAAAGTGTTATGTGTTTTTAGACTCTAGAGAATCCATTTCAGCGTATATTGTTTCTTGCCAAAATTCAACATCCAATGAGGATATATCTTATTTAAGGCTTAATGGATCTTCTTCCAATGTATAAACCAAGTTCATACTCTTTAGCAATTCTAGTTTTTTTACCTCTTGAAGGTTCTATAACATCTTGTACGATGTTTTCATAACTATTTTTGATTACTAGAATATGATCAGATATAGTGCTCCCACTAGTTCTTAATTTAGAGGGTAATTTAGTTTGCCCCCACTATTCTTTCAATTACATGGGTAATTATTTACATAGAAATCGATATCTTTTAATTCTATGATCACTTTTGCATTTAGGTCATAAAACCTATATGCTTCGCTATTTATAACATACTCAATGAATACACATTCATAGGCTCTACTAGTGAGTTTAACTTTCTTGGGTTCGAAATCTGAACTTATGTTAGACAATCCCAAGTTCAATAATAAGACAAGTTGAGTTGTCTTTTCGTCAAAACTTCATAAGTAGAAATTTTGTTCTTAGACTTGAGTACTCTATTTAACACATATCAAACAGTTAATGAAAGTTCCCTCACCAATGAGATAGAATGCCAAAATTAAGCATGATTTAAACAACTGCCTCAGTAAAGATTCTAATTTTTCCTTTTCTGCTTTACCATTCAGGATAATAAGATACAGTTGTTCATGAATAAATTAGTACTATAAATAAAACTCATTGAAAATGTGGGGATTATGTGCTTCTATTACCACGGGATTATTGTTTTTCTTATTGAGATAAATTGTCAATTCCTTCAGTGGTGTAGTATTTCCCAACAAAAATACATTGCGCACAAGTCTCTCTCTATGTCTGAGTGAACTCAGTCTTATTCAATAGAAATCTGAAATTCAGATTCTTTCTTACTTTCATATCTCCAATGCCAATTACTTTAGTGGTGTAAGAAGATTCTAACAACACTTTCATATTCTCAGCAACATATGTTTTAAACATAGCATAGTCATAGCAAACATGGCGCGATGCGCTAATGTTTATCCATCATTCACTTAATTCACCAACTAGAATGATTTAGCTAGTCACATCAGTGAATTTCTCTTTAGTCATGTTAGGCTACAAAGCAGCCCTTAACATGTTCATATAATTGCGGGACATATGACATAGTTTCTGACAATTGTATTAACAATAAATTGTTAACCAATGTCAATTCTTGATGGTGTTGCTGATTTTCACTTAAGACTTTTTTGGGGTTCATATTCCCTTGGCAATTAGAGTTATTTATTCACTGTGCGGTTATGATTTATGAAAATAAATTTCAAACATATTCAAAGTAGCGTATGTGAATTTCGTTAGTGTTGTTGTTATAACAACAAAAACTTCATTGTTTCAGTCGAATGTATTTCTATAGCTTGATTTATCCTTGTTATATTTAGGGACAATGAAACCTCAATAAGTAATTTCTTCGGTAGACTTAGCTGTCGAAACGTCTTAAAATTGTGATTTTTGGATTTCCAAACTGTTGTTATTTGAATTTCCAAATTCTAAATTAATATCTACCGAAGTTGTTACTAGGTTGAGTCACGACCAGATCGCTATGTTTAAGAAGTTTCGTGGCACTGCCCAAAATTGTGCAAGGCAAACTATCAACCACGCCGCCTCTAGGATAAAACAAGCTCAGCTACAACTGTGCGGTTAACTACTGCACTGTAGAAAACCGTTCGCGAATTACACCTTCAATATGGTACTAAGACCACTCTTTTAATACTGAAACCACTTTAATATGGTACTGTTACCACTCTATTATGGTGTTGAGACCACTCAAATATGGTGTTACCACCATTCTAATTATTAACTTCTCCAATTATGATACTATGATCACTCAAATATGGTTTTACACCATTCTAACGCCTAACTTCTTCAAGAGTTGAAGAAGAATATATTTTAAGATCATTCATAATTTTGAAGGGACATTATACTGAAAAAGGGACTATGATCTTAAATTATTATTTATTTCGAAGGACATAAAATTAATAAAGGGACTATGAACGTAAGACCTTTCTTAATTTCAAAGGGACATTAAACCGAAAAAGGACTATGGTCTTAAGAACACTCTTGATTCCGAATGCACAGAAAAGGAGATGAAGAGAAGAAAGACTCGTCAACACAAGTCAAGAAAGGGATAAGAGAGAAAGAGTTCCCGACAACTCAATGAAACTCTTTGGTGTGTGGAATGCACTATGTGAGTTCTCTATTTATAGAGAAAATTCACAACTAATATGTGACAAGCTTTGGGGACAAGTAATATATTACTTTGTGATTAAGTAATTCACATATTAGATCTAATACAAAAATATCTTAATTGAGTACCAAAATACATTATATTGAGTACAAAAATATATTATATTATGTACCATAATATATTTCAAATCAAGCACTAAAATATATTAGATTGCCTACCAAAATATTTCAGATTGTGTTCCAAAATATTCTAGATTGCGTTTCAAAATATTTTAGCAAAACTTGGGGACTAAGAAAACACTTTCCAATAATGATTAAAGTAATTGTTTAATTTATGATTTCCAAATAATAAAATAATAAAATATATATCAATATATATTTTTCTCTAGTGCTTACTCCGTTCACATAACTATGTACCCCCCATTAATTAGAGGTACACCCCCACTATAAACACTACTAATGTGTGTGTTCCATCTTATGTGGGACTTCCACTTTTTTCAATTCACACAACACTAGTTCTATCCAACATGGCAATTTGTGTTTAGTCTTTTAACTCAATTTCCACACATGTTCCAACAGAAGTTTTCTTGAACTCAACTAGAAGTGTGTTCTTATTTATGCTAATGATCTTTAAACATGTAAATGTTCGAGCTTTACGCGTTTCAATTCATTTCCATTGTTGATCTTTTTTTATAGGTCTTTTACTCAAGATACTTGTTTATGAACTTTGTAGTAGTCATTTGAAACTTTTATTTTGAACAGACAAAAATGAATTATATTAACACAGTACTGAACTTAGCATAGCACAAGGCGTGCCACACCAAAACGGGATAAAGAGAGTACAACCAGTATGTTTGGCATGGAAAGGGACCATATGTTCCTCCCTGGATTTTCCACATGAAACTATTGTTTAGCACAATTCAACTTTAAGGTTAATTTCCATATGCAACTTGGTTATTTTTCATTGTGGATGAAGAATTTTGCAAGAGAATTTGAATTCGTATGTACAAGAATTTGAAGTGTTCATATTTACAGAAAGAGGTCAAAGCATATATTTATACAATAACTTATATAAATCGGTTATTTGAGGTTCTCAAACGTATAACTCAAGTAGTTAAAGGATTGAAGTTTATCTCTCCAGTGAACTTTTTCTTTTTGGTACAACTCTCCGGTGAATATTTTTCCTGCTCTAAAAGTATATAAAATTAAGAATATGTCATATACTATTTTATGGTAAATAAATACTCAACTTTTTTACTTGATTATTTTTTTATTAATGATGATTCGTGATTGTCAAATCAGAAAATATATCATTACCCTTTCAGACAAATTTAAGCTCACGCACATCAACACATCCATTAGCCATCCACAACTTTTGAACTAAACATAAGATTTCACACTTTTAATTAAATCCAATGGCCAGCCAATAACACCGCCCCGTGACGACGATCTTGTCTGTTGTTTAAGAATCCTTGTGGGTCTTGGATCCCTTGTAGCCACCAATTAATCAAATCAAAACATCCCTTTCACTAAATAAAAAAAAGTATAACTCACTGTTGGTCGGGCCACGCAGGATCATTTTAATAAAAAGTTAATTTATAACCTAAAAAGATATTGGTTAAACTCTCACTTTCGATGTTATGATATTGTTATAATATCATTCAACGAAGAATTTATAAACTTATCGACACTCATTTTATTTTAAGGTATACTCTAACTATGAGTCTTAACAAATAGGAAATTCACCTAGACTGTTTTGTTTCATATAAAATATAATACTTCTTCTAATCATTTTTGTAAAATACATACGAGTCAACAAAAATAGTATATATAATCTACATTATGAATTAAATACATAAACTTTTTGTTTTTTATGTCAAAAAGCAGTTTAATGGCTGAAGCTCTTACATTTTTAATATGGAGAGTCAAAGATTCAAACCCTATCTCTACATATATTATACAATGTTCATATTAACTGAGCTAAGTTCACGGGACCGAAAACGTCAACTTTAATTGATCTATTTGTATTTATTTGTATTTTATGAAAAGGACTTGAGGAAAATTGATGAGTCAAAAGCCAACCACAAGTGGACACTGAGTTTCTGATATAAATAAATAAATTTCACCAACAAATCACACACCCACACCTACCTGAAACTCAAAAATCCTAAACCTCTTTCACTCTCACACACACTTCACTAAGAACTAAAGTAACACTTTTTTCCTCTTTTTTTTACATGGATGATCACAGAAACACAACCTCTAACGCTATTGGACTTTGTCTTCTCCCACAAGAACTCATCCAAAACATCTTCCTCTCTCTTGTTTTACCCGAAATTGTTCGTCTCAAACTCCTCAACAAATCCTTCTCTACCATAATCTCCGATCACACCTTCGTTCGTCAGTGCAACTCTCTTTCAAACTCCACCACATGGCTCTTCGTCTACAAGAAACGCTGGCTACGCGACGCGGTGCTTCATGCTTTCACCGATCGGAGCTCCGATCGCTGGTTCCGGATCCCCATGACGGAGCTTCTTAAACCAGTTGACTTTCACGGTGAGGATCTTTACTTCCTTGCTGCTTCAGCAAACGTTTTTCTCTTTGCTTCCAACAACGTTCGTGAAGTCATCGCCGTTAATTTAGTCTCCGTCACCGTTAAAAAAATCCCTCCTTCCCCGTTAGGTCCACGTGGCACTTCCTCGTGGAGAAGATCAGGGATGAAGCTAGTAACCGATTCATCCGGGTCGGGTCAGTTTCGTTTCATGTTTGCGGAGTTTGTTGGAAACCGACCGGTTTTGTTTGTGTATGATTCAGTGACTGACACGTGGAAGTCAACGGAGGGTGAAGAAAAAGGGAACGATGGTGTTTTGGCACGTGGAGGGAAACACGTGTTTCTCAGTGTTGTTCATGGACCTAGAGAGAGTGTTTTAGTTGCTTCAACGCCTGATTGTGATGGACCTGTTATTCTACGGCCAAGATTTAATGATGCTGAAGGGTTAACCGTTGGATTTAATTGGGGGAACGTGATTGATAGGTTACACGTGTACGGCGATGGGTATATGATGATTGTTAAATCGGACGGTGAGAATGGGAATAGGAGGGGTTTGAGGGTTTTAAAAGGGGTGGAATTGTGGGGGTTGAGTTTGGATGGAAGAAAGTGGGAATTTGTGTCTTGTGTTCCTGGTGAAGTGATGAGAGTGATTGAGAAACGTTATGGAGTAATGATGGGTTGTTTAGAGGAGAAAAATGGGATAATTAGAGCTGCTTTGGTGTCTAATTGTGATGGATTTTGGGATATGTTGTGGTTATCTTTTGATACTAAATGGAATCGTTGGAATTGGATGCCACTTCCTGATTGTAAAATGAAGGGTTGGAACATGGCTGGAATAAGCTTCTCTTCTGGACTTACTTTGCAATGATCCAACACTCTCATGCAGCTTCTATATTTGTTGATATTTCTTTGATTATTATTAGGTGTGTCAATTGTACATGAGCATGTATTTATAAGTAAAAAATCGTAAGATACTACTATGTAAATTTGTAATTTTTTTTTTTTTTTTTTAATAAAAGACTGCATTTATTAATTCAGCAAATCATTGATATGTCAGTGCTGATGAAGGGACTTTAAAAAATACAACAATGGATATAGCGAGAATTCTTGTAAGAACCAAAAAGTTTGGTGAATAGGGTGAAAAATGTGAGCATAAACGGCATTCTTAAAACTGACGAGGGCCTGCTGCCTTAGTGACACATCTCTTGTTATGGGAAGAAATGGGTAGCAATCTCATAACACCAAAGCTTCTCACGAACAAGATGGCAATCTATGTCAAGGTGATTGGTATGAAGTGAATTTTGGTTGTCACAATAGAGAACTGGTAAACGAGATGGTGTTTGCAGTGGCGGAACTGTGGGTGGCAAGGGGGAGCCACCCCCACCCCATCTTTATATACAGGAAATTACTATTATACCCTTTAGAAATATGAATATTGTCAATTCTACTTCATTTTCTCTTTCCCTTTCCCTTTCATCAGAAACGAGATTTTCTTTTTCTTCTCCCAGACCACCGCACCGCTCTCCATCCACCACACCACCACTGCTGCGACCACTCTCACCTCCTTCTCCATCCATCATCGCCGCATCCTCCTCCATTTTCTGTGTTGTTTCTTCAGTTTAGAGAGCTATCTCCATCTCTCTCCACAAACTAATTGTTGTAAATTGTAAGGTAATATGAAATTGAATGTAATTTCCTTCAAATCTGATTCTTCTTTGATGATTACATGATCTTTAGTTGATTGCATTTTCCATCTGTTGTTGTTAAACCTAATTAATTAGTGATTATATGTCTTGTATGCTGTATAAAATATTATGTGAAACAGGTCATCAAAAAATTTATGAAAGTTTATGTCTTTATGCTAAAATGGTGGTTGAAAATTGATTTAGTGTATAGTTTGTTTCATGAGTTTTGCATTTGATTTAACTATGTTATGTTTTTGTTTTAGTATTATGTTGTGTTTTTCAATGTTCTTGGTTTAGGAACAATAACAAATGTTGTTTATTCTTTGATGTGTTTTTCATGTGTTCTACATTACATATGTTATGTTTTTGTTTTAGTACTATGTTGTTGTGCTCGTGATTTTCGGGTATCAATCCATTAATTGGTTTTGAACCTTCAATCTTTGAAGTCTCAACTTTTATTCGTGGCAAGGGAAAAAGTGAGTAAAAACCTTATGAGATCAAGGTCCGGGGGTTGGTTTCGAATAGGGAAGGTGTTAAGCACCCTAAACGACTTCGGTACTCCGAAGGAGCCTCTTACCTAAATTATCTTGTGCTAATTACTTGCTTATTTATTTGTAAAATATTGCCTAAAGTCTAAGTGAAAGAATGGAGGGAGAAGAAGTATGGTTTTTTTGTTGTTTTTATTGATTTGGAAAGACATAAGTCTTTTGCCTACATACCCAAAAGTGGGATCAAAATCATGTAGTTCAGCTCAAAAATTTATTTGGTGAGTTGGGTTGATTTTAAAGTTTTAGAAAAAAGGTTTTTAGAAGGGTTGCAAAACCTCAAGGTATAGAATAATAAAATAAAGTGAAGTTGGTTAATTTTGATTATATGAAAGCAAGTCTAAGTATATATTAAAATTTATTAAAAGTTTGATTAAGAAAATAAAGGAAAGAGATCACTTGGGTTAAAATCCAAGGTTTCTTAAAAAAATATTTTTGGAGTTTTGATTATTTGATTTTTTGGGAAAATGATTTTTTAACTAACGGTAAAAAAAACTATATGTAACAGAAAAGCGTAAAAATAAAAACCGGGGATATTGGATCCCATAGTAAAATCTCAAACCTAAAATTACTAGTTGTTCAATTTTAAGGCATTCACATTAGTCAAGTTTTTAGTCCTAGTTTGTCCCTAATTCATTTTTGTCCTAGATTGCGGTTATGGCATGAACGGTAAACAAGTGTATGATGGTGTCGGTGTATGTGTCGGTGCATATTCTTATTATTTGGGTATTTACATAGGACCTAAATACATGCTAAAGTCTAAAGCAAAATGTAAATGACAAGAAAAATAAAATGCGGAAAAATTAAATTACATCAAGTCCTAAATACACACTAAAAATAATGACAATTAAAAATAAATGACAAGGAAATAAAATATGCCGAGATGATTAAGAGTAATAAAATGCAAATGTAAAATAAAGACAATAAAAAAAATAGTAAATAACAATTAAAGCAAATCACAATTTTTTTGTAAGTTTTTTAGAGGAAAGATTTTAAGTAAAAGAGGTGCAGAAAGTAAAAAAAGTGGTAAAAGTAGTAAAACAGTAGAGAAAAATAATAAAGGAAAATGGGCTCAGGCTGGATTAATCTGGACCATCTGATGAATCGGAAGGTCCAGATTCAATCACAGTAAGATATCATCACAGCCACTCAAAATAAGCAATAAAGGATTAAAAAACAAAGGAAAATAGGGACCGTGTTTAAAAAACACAAGTACATAATAAACAAAAGGAGCCAGCACACTGAATCTTAGATCCAACGGCCTAGTCCTGGAGTTGCACAGTTATGCTATGGACCAGTATACACAGGATTCAACGGAAAAAAATGGTATAAAAGGAACCCTCACAAAAAAAAAACACACAAAATACCAACATTTCTCTCTCTAACCTAAGTTAGAGAGAGAAGCTCTGCACTTCCTCTCTCTTTTTCCAGTCGTCTTCTCCGACCAAAGCACTAATCCGACGTGTGGCCGGCCACCATTAGGTGGCGGCGCCGCCGCCGGAACACCTTTTTTTTTTTACCTTATTTCGATTTTTTTTTAGTGATTCACATCCTTTTTTTGTGCTTAGTTCGGATCCGGACTTATTTTTCTAGATAATCAAAGAGGAAGTGTAGATCTGAGATTTAAACCAAAAAAAAACTATGAAAAAGAAGGTGAGAGGTCAAACTATTACCTATTCTTTGCTTCGATCTGGTTCGGTTTTGCTACTGTAAGTCTCGACCGGTTTAGTTGTGGTGGTGGTGAGGCTCGGCCGGTTCCGTTGTGCTGGTGGTTAGGCTCGGCCGGTTCAGTTTTGCTAGTGATGAGGCTCGGCCGGTTCGGTTTTGCTGGTGGCGAGGCTCGGCCAGTTCGGTTTTGGGTGTTTTGTGGTTTATGAGTATTGTTGTGTTGATTTGTGGTTTGGAGTTTTATGAGAAAGTTGTTGTGATGTTCTTGATGTTCATCATATTTTTTGTTAATTTTTGTGGTTTGATCCAAAATTTTGGAGAGAGAAAAAGGGAATGTGTTTATTGATTGCTGATCGGTGACTTTTCTGACTCTGATGTGACTTATTATTCTCTCTCTTTTTAATGGGTAATAAATGCAGGCTATTTATAGCCTCTAAAATTAGGGTTAGGTGATGATGGACCAATGACATTGTGAAATAGTAACCGACGAATATGCTGAAAATACATCTTGCCAATTATCTTTGAAATAGTAACCGACGAATGTGCATAAAAATAGATCATGCCAATTATTTTTGAAATAGTAATCGACGAATGTGCTGAAAATAAATCATGCCGATTACCTTTGAAATAGTAACGGACGAATATGCATAAAAATAAATCTTGCCGATTACCTTTGAAATAGTAACCGACCAATGTGCTGAAAATAAATCTTGCCGATTACCTTTGAAATAGTAATCGACGAATACGCATGAAAATAAATATGCGAGGAGAGACCTGTCTATTACCTTTAAACGGGTAAAGACGAATATGATAGACTTTAACAAAGGGCATTCAAGATAAAGTTTGAAAAGATATTGGGGAGATATTTGGTAAAATGATTATTGGGTGGGACCTGCCACTTAAAAACAACTCGATTGGTTAACACTTTTTGGTCAGACACATTTGTGAAGAAGATTTCCTTCTTAGACTTGGCTGGGTTTTGATGATAACAAACTCACATCACAAAAGAAGAAAAACTATGGAGGCACAAGATGAAGATGAAGAATGAAGATTAGTGCATAGGCTATCTTGGTTATACACTTTGTAAGTATGGCAATTATTTTTTGATTTATCATTTTTAACTTATGGAACAACTTATAATGCTCAGAAAATAATTACTAACATTTTTTTAAGCCTCATGAAACAATGCTAAAACTCTTATGAAAATAAATCACACACTCACAATTATTTTCATATAATGTGATTTTGCATGAAACTATTTTTTATATGAAAAGCCATAGTTTATTATGAAAATTGCATTATTACTTTTACCATAAAAAAAATGTATAGACAATTGCTAAATATATTATTCTTGTGTTGGTCTTAATGGTTACTTTATTATATATGGTTTCATTATACACTAAGAATAATATTTAAGCATGTCTGTTATACATGCATACATTACGAGTCTTTTATGATAGATATTTTTTGGCATGCATGTTACTATCTTTCAATGCACCATCATTTTCCAACGGTCAGCATATCCGAATCACGGCCATCATTATGCACCATCTTTTTGAATATTCACAACGGCACTTTCTGTGAAAAGAATAGGCAACAATTATTTCTTTTGAAAAGTAACATTGTTTCAAAAACAGTTTTTGGCCTCTATAAATTCAATTGAGAAATCAAAACAAATTACTTAACATTATTACACCAATTTTCAAATTCTCAATTGTGAATTTTCAATATCACTTGCTTTCAAACTTTCATTTAAATTGTTTGGAAAACTTTCCTCACACTTTAACATTTATTAAAAAGTTTTCTGAGCACTAAGTCCATTTGTTAGAATGATATTGATAAAGATATACAACCATACATTTGATATTCTTCTATTACTTTGTTGTAAAGTTTCTTGCCATTGTTTGGTGAAAATTATTGTTTAAGATAGTGGGGTGCTATCTTGTGATTGTTGTAAAATGTTCTTTGATTCGGAGAGATTCAAAGTCCACCAAAAGTGTTTGGTGTTTGTGTTGTAATCAAGAGAGAGAGTTTCTTTCTTGTGTGTATGTTAGAAAGATTGTTAGGGGGTCTTGGAGTGAGATTTCTTGTAACAAAGATTCTAACATAGTGAATTCCTTTACGGGGCGTGAAGGGAGTGGACTGACCCTAAGGTTTAGAGGGGAACCACTATAATTCTCTTGTGTCTTTTCTTCTTCCCTTACTCTTTTATTTTTCCGCATTCATACCTTCATATTAAGTTTCTGGAAAATTATCAAGAACGCTAAACTCTGGAAAATTAACCAATATCCATAAAAACCTAATTCACACCCCCCCCCCCCCCCCCCCCCCCCCCCTCCTCCCTCTTCTTAGGTTACAATCTAAACTTACAACATTGGGGATAACCCTTTCATGTGGTACAAATGAAATAAGACACAGAGTAAAAATGCATACATGTATGAATGGTATGCGACCTACAAATGCATGAATGAATGAATGCATGAATATATATAAGGTTTGTATGGTACAAATGAAATAAGACACAGAGTAAAAATGCATACATGTATGAATGGTATGCGACCTACAAATGCATGAATGAATGAATGCATGAATATATATAAGGTTTGTATGACATTACAATGATAAACTGTTGAGACAAAATTGGGCAGGTCAAGGAGAAAATGGCCCAGCGTCGTAATACAATCACTAGGCAAGCTTCTATGGGGATAACATCACTGGAGATGAGTCAAAAGAACTGATCGAGATACCGCCCTTCAAACAAAACACCAATCGAGAGGAAGCCCAATTGATACACGACTATGTTTCTCCTGCAGGGCAAACTGTTCTTGAGACAGATGGTAACACGCTCCTACGATACACGACTTCAAGAGTAATATGTTTGATATTTTTGTTCTTTTTCAAAAGAAAACAAATAGAAGTTAAAAAAGTTTTTTTTTTTTTTAAAAGTTTTTTCTTTAAGTATCAACATTAAAAATGGAAGAAATTTTGCACATAGAACAACTAAGAATTCCAAATAAAAGGCACTGACGCAAATTGATTTAAAAGATTGGTAACCGGCCAAAGGCATGGCTCCACGGATTACAAAATTTGGAAAATGGTAATTATTTGGGGAAGGTACATTGAACATGAATAACCACTATATCCCCTAATAACTTTGAATTCCGCTGCTTAGACGCTTTGCTTCGGAGAACTTCTGACAGCTAAGGTGCTCCAAGTGATTGATGCTTAATCTTGATATGATGCAGTTACTTTGTCATTAATCTCCCTTTTTTTTGTATACTCTTCTTTTGTATACTCTTTTTTCATTTTCATTCTTTTTATGTCTCTAACTTTTGCCTGCACCGCCCTTTCGGGTTTTCAGTCCACCGAGACGCTCATTTTTGGTTCAAGCCGCCCTTTCGGGTTTTCGACCTGCCGAGCTGTTCTTTTATATTTTTTTTAGACAAAGTATTTCTTGACTGCATCAGAATTCACGGGACGAGGGAGCTCATCACCATCCATAGTTGTAAGAATTAAAGCACCACCGGAGAAAGCCCTCTTGACTACATAGGGGCCTTCATAATTAGGCGTCCACTTGCCCCTGGGATCTGGTTGGAAAAACTTAATACTCTTGACCACAAGGTCACCTTCTTTGAACACACGGGGACGCACCCTCTTGTCAAATGCTTGTTTCATCCTTGACTGATATAGCTGTCCATGACACAAAGCAGCCATGCGTTTTTCTTCAATCAAATTCAACTGATCATATCTATTCTGACACCAATCAGTTTCTGTCAACTCAGCTTCCATCAAGACTCTTAATGACGGGATCTCAACCTCTACAGGGAGTACAACCTCCATGCCATATACCAAAGACAAAGGGGTTGCCCCTGTTGAAGTACGTACTGAAGTACGATATCCATACAAAGCATAGGGCAACATCTCATGCCAATCCTTATAAGTGACCACCATCTTCTGCACAATCTTCTTAATATTCTTGTTTGCGGCCTCAACTGCACCATTCATCTGAGGTCTGTAAGGAGAAGAGTTATGATGCTCAATCTTGAAGTCACTGCACATCATATTGTTATTTAAATTCGTACCATTATCCGTGATAATCTTGCTAGGAACCCCATAGCAACTGATGATATTATTCTTGATGAAACGGACCACCACTTGCTTGGTTACATTAGCATAAGAAGCTGCTTCAACCCACTTGGTGAAATAATCAATAGCCACTAGTATAAAACGATGTCCATTGGAAGCTTTTGGTTCTATCCGACCAACCATGTCAATGCCCCACATAGAGAAATGCCATGGAGAAGAGATAACATTTAGCATCGATGGCGGTATATGGATTTTATCAGCATAGATCTGGCACTTGTGGCACTTCTTAGCATGATTATAGCAGTCAGCTTGCATTGTTATCCAGTAATAGCCAACTCTCAATGCTTTCTTAGCCATTGCATACCCACTAGAATGACTCCCGAACGAGCCTTTATGTATTTCATGCATTAATGAATCTGCTTCATGTCGATCCACACATCTAAGCAAAACCGCATCAAAGTTCCTTTTGTACAATACATCAGCATTCAAGAAAAAACTACAAGACAATCTTCTTAAAGTCTTCTTATCTTTGTGGGATGCCCCCGGCGGATACTCTTGAGTTTGAAGGAAAACCTTGATATCATGAAACCACGGCTTGTCATCAAAAACTACTTCAGCTGCGAACACATAAGAGGGCCTATCAAGGAAGCGGACACTTATCAATGGTACACGATTGGGATGACTAACTTTGATCATTGAGGATAAGGTGGCCAAAGCATCTGCCATCCGATTCTCATCACGAGGAAGGTAGTGTAATTCGACCTTATTGAAGAAAGTCATTAAACGTCTTGCATAATATTTGTACGGGATCAAACCGGCATGGTGAGTTTCCCAATTCCTTTTGATCTGATTAATCACTAGAGTTGAATCTCCATATATATCAATTTTCTTAATCCTCAAATCAATAGCTTCTTCAATTCCCATAATGCAAGCTTCGTACTCTGCGATATTATTCGTACAATCAAACTGTAGTCTTGCAGTAAATGGGATGTGAGTGCCCTTAGGAGTGATGAGAACTGCCCCAATTCCGTTACCATAGACATTAACCGCACCATCGAATATCATGCCCCATTCAGATTCGGGATCAGGACCTTCATCAAACAATGGTTCGTCACAATCTTTCATCTTCAAATACATGATCTCTTTATCAGGGAAATCAAACTTGATTTGCTGGTAATCATCAACCGGTTGGTGAGCCAAATGATCAGCAAGAATACTACCGTTAACCGCTTTCTGAGTGCGGTAAACAATGTCATATTCGGACAATAACATATGCCACCGAGCAATTCTTCCTGTTAAAGCAGGTTTCTCGAAGATGTACTTGATCGGATCCATTTTGGATATCAACCAAGTGGTATGATTGACCATGTAGTGACGAAGACGCTTGGCAGCCCAGGCTAAAGCGCAACAAGTCTTCTCTAGTACGGAGTAGCGAGACTCACAATCAGTAAACTTCTTACTCAAGTAATAAATTGCATGCTCCTTCTTACCAATTTTATCCTGTTGCCCAAGTACACAACCCATAGAGTCTTCTAGCACAATCAAATACATGATCAAAGGTCTCCCTTCACTGGAGGAATAAGAATTGGAGGTTCTAACAGATACTCTTTGATTCTATCGAAGGCTTTCTGGAAATCTTCTGTCCAAACGATCCTTTGATCTTTGCGGAGTAATTTGAATATTGGCCCACATGTGGCAGTCATATGAGAAATGAATCTAGAGATGTAGTTCAGTCTTCCGAGAAATCCTCTGACTTGCTTTTCTGTTTTTGGAATAGGCATTTCTCTGATAGCTCTAACTTTGTCAGGATCAACTTCAATGCTCTTCTGACTAACAATAAAGCCTAGGAGTTTCTCGGACCTAACACTGAAGGTACACTTATTAGGATTCAAACGGAGCTTGTACTTCCTCAGTCGTTGAAACATCTTCAACAAATACTCAACATGTTCTTCTTCAGTACCTGACTTGACAATCATATCATCCACATAAACTTCAATCTCTTTGTGTATCATATCATGGAATATCTTGGTCATACCTCTCTGGTAGGTGGCACCAGCATTTATCAAACCAAATGGCATTACCAAATAGCAGAAAGCGCCCCATGGCGTGATGAAAGATGTCTTCTCTCTATCTTCTGAGGCCATTTTGATCTGGTTATAGCTGGAGAAACCGTCCATGAAGGAGAAAACCTTGCATTTAGCAGTACTATCAACCAATACATCAATGTGAGGTAAAGGGAAATCATCCTTCGGACTAGCCTTGATAAAGTCACGGTAATCGACGCACATTCTGACCTTCCCATCTTTCTTCGGAACAGACACTATGTTGGCCAACCATTGAGGATACTCTGATGTGACCAGAAAACCTGCCTCAATTTGCTTCTGCACTTCCTCTTTAATCTTGAGGGCCATATTAGGATGAGATCTTTTTAACTTCTGCTTAACCGGAGGAAACTCGGGCTTCAAAGATAAACGGTGCTCTACAACTTCAGGGTCTAGACCCGACATGTCTTTGTATGACCATGCAAATATATCTGCGCACTCTTTGAGAAGCTCAATTACAGTTGCATCCAGTAATGCCCCGATCTTGATCTCTTTCTTATCTTCATCGGTGCCCAAGTTGATAATCTTTATCTCTTTCTGATAAGGTTGAATAGCCTTTCTTTCTTGCTCTAACATCCATCTGATCTCATCAGGAATTTCTTCATCCTCCTCCACCATAGCCTCGTAGACAGGGAACTCAAAGTTGGGAGGAAGCATAGGGCTATCGTGCTCAACGGGTTCATTAATGTTCAGTCTGCATATGATTTATGATTGATTTTAGTAAAAAAGAGTAACTGCAAACCTTTGGAATTGATAAAAAGAAAAAGAATTTTTGGTTTTTTGTGACCATTTTTCCAAGAAAAGCAATAAAACAAAAATAATAAAATTAAAGTAAAAGGTCGTGACAGACACGATGATTTTCATTAATAATGGAAATACTAGAAGCAGAAACAAAGCCCTACAAGATTTCACTTTCGTCTGGGGCAGGACGAAAATAGTTTTCTTAAAAAAAAAGGAAAAACAAATAGTCAAACATATTACTTAGATAGGGGTATCACGGAAGGGATGTCAACAACAATCCAATTACAACAAGTTCCTCCTGGCGTCACAAAGTCAGGTGCCTCCTCCTCAGACTGGTCTTCTAACACTGCATTGGTCTCTGGTGGAGCATTAATGAATCCAACACTATGAAACGTGCCCTCAGTTGGGTTGGCCACCCTTGACTTGTGAGTAGAAAAGCCCAAACCTTCCTTTCGCTTATTCTCCGGCAGTTGTACTAACTGACCCCACCCTTCAGTTTTACCCTTTTGCACTAATTTTTGAGCATCTTTTAAAGAGGCCATACACGTCTCCCCTTTCCTTGTATTGTCCTCAGCGGAGAAACCTTGAATAGGCGTCTCATCCATATCACTACCACTGATATATGAAAAAGCTGACAGATGGCTAACTAACAAAGCCGACTCACCGCTCAGTGTCACCAACTTCCCATGACTAACAAACTTCAACTTCTGGTGTAGAGTAGACGTCACTGCTCCTGCCTCATGGATCCAAGGTTGGCCAAGTAGGCAACTATAAGAAGCTGGAATGTCCATCACCTTAAATGTCACCTTGAATTCATGAGACCCGACATCAATAGGCAAATCCACATCTCCCAACACTGACTTCTTCGACCCATCAAATGCTCTTACCATCACGGAACTGGCCCTAAGCTGGATACCTGGGTATGAGAGCCTTTTCAGAGTAGTCATCGGCATCACATTCAAAGATGAGCCGATATCAATCAGCACATTAGATAGGGAATCAGACTTACACTTGACCGAGATGTGTAAGGCCAAGTTATGGTTTTTTCCTTCCGCCGAGAGATCTTCATCACTGAACCCTAAATTATTACAAGCAGTTACATTACCCACTATGCTTCCAAACTGACCCAAAGTCACATCGTGATCCACGTACGCTTGGTTTAACACTTTCATCAAAGCTTCTCTGTGAGCATCCGAATTGACGAGCAAGGACATAATCGAGATCTTAGAAGGATTCTGCAAGAGTTGATCTACTATTTTGTACTCACTCCTTTTGATCAGCTTCAAGATTTCATCACTGTCTTCATAAACCAATCCGCTAGGTTGACTGACGCCTTTCCCTTTGTCGGGACCCTGAACTTGTGCTGGCTCTAATACCGGTTCACTAGTCTTCTCTTGAACAACTGTCGGGAGAACCCGTCCACTTCTTAATATCTTGTTACTTTTGGCAATATTGTCCACAGATGCTGGAGGTGGCGGGGGATCTCTTTGCTGTTTTATGGGATAGCAGGTCCATAGTTATATGGAACAGCTTTTTGGGAGGCATATGGTTTCGGTACATAAATCACTAGAGGATTTCCAGCTGGTCTGGCACTGTTGTAGGGTACTTCGGGACGCCTTTGAGTCTTGAACACCGGGGTAATGACACAAACACTTTTGTCTTCCCTCTCCACAACAAGTACTTGCGCATCCATCAACATTTGTATATCCCTTCGGACCAGGAGACATCCGCGAGGATTTGCAGAGCATTCATTACAAGCAGCATGATCATGACTGAAGAGAGCAACCTCACACATTCTTGCATGTATCGGAACCAACGGAGTTTTAATATCCTGTACCCTATGAATGCGACCGTCTTCTTGATACTCTTCAACCATATTAATAGCAGGCCCATAGGGAGGTAGAGGGTTGTTTTGAGACTTTTGGTGATTATCTGTGAAGGACAAATCACCGCTCGCAATCAATTTCTGAACATCGTCCTTGAAAGAGAAACAATTCTCAATGTCATGCTCTGGTGCCCCTTGGTGGAAGTCACAGGTGCGGTCAGCGCGATACCAATTTGGTATGGGATTTGGCACGTGAGGTGGTGGCTTAGTTTGTACCAACCCCCTTGAAAGTACGGTGGGTAGCAAATCTCTATATAACATTTGTATAGGAGGAAAATAGGTTCTGCGAGGGAGATTTTGTTGTTGAGGGGCTTGAGGACGAGGTTGTTGTGGTCGAGGTGGTTGAGGGTGATAGGGTTGTTAGAAGAATTGTTGCGGATTTTGTGGGTATGGTTGTTGGTATAATGGTGGATAGTATGGTGGTGGCCTTTGTGGCTGGTAGTTTTGCATTTGTGGAGCTGGGATAGGTGGTGGGATATTGGCAACAAGTTGAACTACCTTCCTTAGGAAAACGTCCCTTCCGAACCCAATCTTCAATACGCATCCCCGTGTCCATGATATCATTAAACTTTTGCGTAGCAATAACAAACATTTTCTCCGAGTAGAAAGGGCTTAGAGTCTCGAAGAACAAATCCGTTACCTCCCTTTCGTCTAGAGCTGGGTGGACTTGGGCAGACTTCTGGATGAAACGCTGAGCATACTCTTTGAAAGTCTCCTTGTCCCCTTGAGTCATAGCCTATAATTCCCTACGATTGGGTGCCAGATATGAATTGTACTTGTACTGCTGGATAAAATCATCGGCCAGCTTCTAAAAGGTAGAAATACCATTCAAATTCATGTACCACATTGCTGCAAGACCAACCAAACTTTCCTAGAAGCAGTGGATGAGTAATGGCTCATTGTCCTTGTAGGCTGTCATTTTCCTAGCGTACACAATCAAGTGGCTCTCCGGGCAGGTATCCCCTTTATATTTCTCGAAGTCAGGTGCCTTGAACTTAGGAGGAATCACAACATTTGGAACTAAGAAGAGATCATGCACATTTTGACCAAACACCTCCTTACCACGCATGGTTTTTAACTCTTTCTGTACTGCGTCAATCCTTGCGTCAAGCCTTTCCTCCAGGTTGCCTACTCTGTCATCTCCTGCCACACTATTAGAGTGATAGATTTGCCCTTCTTCCTGCTGGGCAGTATGAAGTAGAGGTGCTGCATAGGTCACGGTAGCCTAAGGAGTTACATGACCGGTTTGAAAGAACGGTGTAAACTGTTGACCAAGAGGAAACTGCGTTTCTGAGGCGCCCAGACGAACACCTTCATTAGTCACCAGTGGCACTGTAACACCCCGTTTTCCCAACTTTTAAATAACATAGATTAATCAGAGTTTTTCAACTTAAAAACAGAGTGTCACATTCAACTTACAAATTTTTCTACAAATATAAATGGAACAAAAATGTTATTTATTAAAACATCTGTCTTAATAGAAATTCAATGATGAGTCAATAAAGTAGTATATTTAATGTAGTAATTTATATTATTTGTTTTAATTTAAGTTTATTATTATTTCCTTTTTAAGTCATTTAGTTAATTTAGTCCTAGTTTTATGTATTTAATATTTAATCTTGTTTTATTTAGATTTAGGTTTATTTATATAATATTCAGTCTTATTTAGATCTTAGTTTATTTATATAATATTTTGTTCAGTTATATTTAGATCTTAGTTTATTTTATATAATATTCTGTCCCTTTATATTTAGATTTAAAGTTTGTTTTATATTATTATTATTTCCTTTCTTAGAACTATTTTACTTTAGAATACAATCTATTATATTTTCAGGGACGAATATTGGATGGAAAGAGCCTTGGAGCAGAAGAAAGGGATTCAGAGCTGATTCAGAGCAAGAATACGAAGATTCGGAGCCAAAATAAGTCTCCCCAGAAGTCAGAAACATGGCACGGCCCGTGCCAAATGTGGAACGGCCGTGCCACCTCCCAGGATTTCTTTAGCTGCTTTTGCTTCCTGCGCAAGCTACTCTGTTTTTAGTTTAGGCCCACAGTTTCTTGTGGGACACTCTAGTATTATAGTTGCTTAGATTTTAAGTCAATTGTAAGCTATAAATAGAGGAGCCTTCCATCACAAATATTCATCTTATTCTTGGAATACAATAGTGACAATTGTTTCTAATAATAATTTCTATTTTCTCTTTATTTTACTTATGTCTTCTTTCTTCTTCTTCCCTTTGTATACTATGATCATGAGTGAGTATACTCCTTTGTCTTGGGATTGTTGGATAGTCTAATGACATAATCCAAAGCAAACCAAGCCTTCTCCTTAAATTAAACTCTTATATAACCTAGTTTATAATCTAAATTCACCGATTAAACATGGATTAATCATTATCAACTACCAACAGGCGATAGTTGAGGTTATGATAATTATTAATCCATTATCCCAAACGTCAAATCTACATGCGAAAGTCTTTGCAATCTTGGGACGAAGTAGTTTCACAGCCTTAATGCATCTCCTAGTAATCAAATTCAGCGAGTGTAATAGGATTGATTGTTAGAGAGTAAACTCTTACTGGACTGAGAGGAAAAGTAAGGGGCTAAAGGGAAACCGGTCATACGAAACTAGGTCTATCATAAGGTTTTAAGGAATAAAGCTTCGGTTTGTAGAGGGTTTGTTATTATGATAAACCAATAATCCCAAGGCTCTTCTTTATTATTATTTTCTCTTTCAAACATTAAAAACCCCAATTTTATTATTCTCTCTTCTAATCATAACTCTAAGTTGATTAAATTAACCAACTCCCTGTCGGAACGATACTCTCTTTATTACTACTCCGATAAGACTGTGCACTTGCAGTTTTATCCCATCAAGTTTTTGGCGCCGTTGCCGGGGAGTTAACTAATTTGATTAAATTTTTCTTGTGATTAGAATTATGTTTTTATTTTTATTTTCTTGTCTTTTTTTTTACTTTTACCTTTTCATTGCTAATTTTTTCTTCTCTTTTCTCTTGTCACCGTTAACTTCTTGGGTTCTTTCCCTTTTATGCGAAGGTCTAAAAGTCTTGGTGCATTCGTACCTGAGATTGAAAGATTTCTGCACAAAAGGAGAAGAGAAGCACAACATAATATTGCTATGGCTGAACGTACTCTCAAAGAGTATGCTACTCCTTCAACGGAAGAGCCACAAGCTATTATTGTGTACCCAACGGTTGAGGATGACAATTTCGAAATTAAGCCCGCACTTCTTAACCTGGTGCAACAAAATCAGTTTTCTGGTTCCCCTATTGAGGACCCAAACCTTCATATCTCTACTTTTCTAAGACTTAGTGTAACGCCCGCTTTGAACTATTTTATTTATTTAATTATTTGATTGAGTTTAGAATCTTTTTAAATAATTTATTTGATTTATGGTGATGTGTGTTATTTTTGTGTTATATTTTGGTGTTTTAGTAGCATATTATATTATAATATATATGTTATTTGGTGTAGAGATATTATGTTAATTGGTGTGAAAATATATTTGTTATGTGGTGTAGAAATACTATGTTATTTGTTATAAAAATATATGTGTTATTTGGTGTAGAAATATATATTATATTTTGTGTAAAAATATATTGTGTTATTTGTTATAGAAATATGTTTGTTATGTAGAGATATATTTGTTATAGAAATATATTCGTTATTTGGTTTGAAAATATATTTGTTATTTGTGTAGAAATATATATATATATATATATATATATATATATATATATATATATATATTATCTAGTGTAGAAATATATTTGTTTTAGAAATAATAAGATATGATGATATAATATAATATATATTTGATGATGTGTGCTTTTATGTATTTTTAGTATTATCTTATTTGATTTATAATATAATATATTTAATTAAATATGGGTTGTTACATAATTTTAGAGAATTTGAGGGAAGGAGTAGAAATAAGATAAGATGAGTAAGAGAATATAAAGAAGAGAATTAGGGTTATAATTATTTAGTATGTGATATAACTTTTGAAGAAACCTAGAGAAAAAGAGAGGAGGCGCGAAGGAGAGGAGAAAAACCTAAGAAGAACGCAGCTTGATTCAGGAGACCAAATTAAGGTAAGGGTGAGCCTAGCTTTCATTATATTAAACTGTAATTCAATTCAATTATGATTAACAAGGGATGGATGATTTTTTGAGAGAATTAAGAACTAGGTTAAGGTGAATGAATTAAAAGATGAAGTTGAAAGGTGAGAATTAAGGAAAACTAGTTTAGGTTTCGAATTGAGTTTCTAGTCTTAAAAAGAGTGGATAATCTAGTAAGTTAATGAATAATTAATGTTCTAATGACAGGATAATCATAGGGTGATGTTTAAGGTCATGTTTTGAGGGTAATGGATCGAAAACGGAGTAGAAAAGGTTTCCCCAAGGCGAAACCGCAACGGAACTGCGATTTTGTTGTCGCTGTGCAAAACACGTTACTTGTTGTCTCAGTTTGACAAGTTTAAGTTCCGAACTGGGTTTAAGTGTCTCCATGAAAGTTGTAGATATAGATGTTAGCTTTCACTAGCCTTTGGAGTAACTCAATTTAAGCTTTTATAACTCTAGATATGATTAAAATACTACAAAGGGGTCAACAGGCTCGTTCTCTTTTCGATTTTCTGTAACCGAAAAACTAAAATAAAAACTGGGACTTTTCTGTTCATAATTAGCTTTTGATGTCTTCAAGAAAGTTGTAGATAATTGAGTTAGCTTTTTAATGGCTTCAGAGTGACTCAAAAATGTTTTGTGAATCTTGAGTTATGATAAAAACACTCAAAGTAGGTCTTGGAAAAAACAGCATTCTTTGTTTCACGTTCTTGTGTCTTTTTCATACATTTCTGTTCCGAAATGGGTCTTGGTGTAAACACGAAAGTTGTAGGTAATTGAGTTAGCTTTCTAATGACTCTGGAGTGACTAGAAAATTATTTGTAGATTTTGAGTTATGATGAAAATATTCCAAGTAGGTCTTGAGAAAACTTTAAGAAAACTTAGCATAACTCCCAAGTTAGTCCAAAGACTTAGGGTTGGTTTCCAAACTTCAAACTTAGGTATTAGGGATTTAGTTGAGGTGTTTTATGAGTATTTGGCTTATGTCTTATTTAATCATACTTGATTACTTTTGAAGAATGTTATTGCTTATGAATTATGAATGATGAGTGCATAATGTGCTATACTTATAAAGTTAATGTGATGATTTGATGTTGTTGATAATGATTATGAATCATATGTGCATTATGTGAACTATATTGTAATATCTGTGATGCCTAAATGATGAATTTTTGATGTTGTTATATGATTGATGATTTGCTGCCATGTTGCTGTTATTATTTAATTAAAGCTGCATGAGTCGGTCTATGATGTGAGATGTTGTCCAATTTGTTGGAGTCATATGAGAAGTGTCGTGATGTCTAAGACGTAAGTGATTGAGTCTCATGCATACTCATTCAGAGATGAGGGCTTATGCCCTGGAGTTTTTACTCACCAGCGACGAGGGCTTATGCCCTGGAGCTTTTGCTCACTAGCGACGAGGGCTTATGCCCTAGGAGTATATTTAAGCTCTAAGCGACGAGGGCTTATGCCCTGGATTGGTACCACATGCATATAAGATGTCTAAGATGTTTAAGATGTTAGAGTTGCATAGTCGAGTTGCATTGTCGAGTCGAGTTGTTTAAGATGTTTTGTGATGATGTTCTTTGATGATGTTTAAGATGTTTAGTGATGATATTCTTGATGTTGCTTAAGATGTTATGAGATAAATATTTGAGACGTGCTTATATGTTAATTGTTGTTAAACTTAATTGTTGGATTATCTGTTTATTATATTGTTTGTGAATCTCACCCCTTCTGTTGGAATTGCCGCCTTGTGGGCAAGTGCAGATTTCCAGGACTAGCTGTTGATGTGAGTGGACTCCTCACGTGTCTAGGTGCTCTGATACGTAACGGGATGGGGAACTTTGCTTATGTTTTCTATTCTTTACGTATTTAACTATGAGATTTTATGAACATGATATTAAAGAATTTGATGAGATTTTACGTAGAGGCCTTCGTGCCAAAGTTGTTTTTAAGATTTTTGAAATAAATTCCGCTGCGAAGTGATTTAAGATTTGATTGAAATATTTTGAAGGATAAATTATTATTTATTCCATTGTGATTTTTAAGAAATGTAGCATTCCGTTCAAGTTGTGAAACTGATTATTATTTTGAGAAATTTTTATGCTGGGAAAACGGGGTGTTACACTTAGTGGCACCCTAAAAGAGAACCAAGAAGCCGTAAGACTTCATCTCTTTCCCTTTTCCTTAAGGGATAGAGCTAGCGCTTGGTTCCACTCTCTAGAGGTCGGTTCCATCACCTCATGGGATCAGATGAGGCGAGCATTCCTTGCCAGATTCTTTCCCCCTTCTAAAACTGCCAAACTTAGGGACCAAATCACACGTTTCAACCAAAAGGATGGGGAGTCTCTCTACGATGCTTGGGAGCGTTTCAAAGAAATGCTCTGAATTTGCCCCCACCATGGTTTGGAAAAGTGGCTCATAGTCCACACTTTTTATAATGGCTTGTCTTATACCACTAAAATGACTGTTGATGCAGCTGTAGGTGGAGCCTTGATGAACAAGAACTATACAGCAGCGTACGCCTTGATAGAGGATATGGCCCAGAACCACTACCAATGGACCAACGAGAGAGCCCTAACAGCCCCTACTCCCTCTAAGAAAGAGGCAGGTATGTACGAAGTCTCTAACTATGATCATCTTGCTGCTAAAGTTGATGCACTAACCCAAAAAATTGAAAAATTCAATGTTAGTGCGCCCCTACTCCCTCTAAGAAAGAGGCAGGTATGTACGAAGTCTCTAACTATGATCATCTTGCTGCTAAAGTTGATGCACTAACCCAAAAAATTGAAAAATTCAATGTTAGTGCTATCAACCCTTCTTCTTCATCTCCTCCTTGTGAAATTTGTGGTATTCATGGCCACATTGGTGTTGATTGTCAGCTAGGTAGTGCTATTGATAAGGTTGAGCAAATGAACTATGCTCAATACAACCAAGGAATGAGGAAAAACCAAAACTTTTATAAAATCCCTCAAAATTCCTATGGACAAATGGCACCACCCGGCTATACAAACAACCAGAGGACCAATCAAAAATCTGGTTTGGAAACTTTAATTGAAAGCTATATTATGAATCAAAATAAACAAATTCAAGAATTGAAAACCCAAACCGGATTTATAAATGATTCTCTAACCAAACTTAATGCCAAGGTTGACTCTTTTGCTACCCATAATAATATGCTTGAAACACAAATCTCCCAAGTGGCCCAACAAGTGGCCGCATCCTCTCAAACACCAGGAATCTTTCCTGGACAAACCGAAATCAACCCACAAGCTCGTGTTAACGCTATATCATTAGGGAATGGTGGGAAGTTAGAGGATACCGTTATTAAAGCTAGAACCATTGAGGGAGAGAGTAATGAGTATCAAGGTGAGGTAGCTATGGTAGAGAGTGAGAAACAATCCAAGATACCCTTGCCATTAGGGCTTGCTAAGCCTTGCTTGGAGGCTAAATTTAAAAAGTTTATGAATATACTTAAGAAGATATGCATTAAAATTCCCTTTGCGGAAGCTTTGACTCGTATGCCTCTATATGCCAAGTTTATTAAGAATTTTTTTTCAAAGAAAACGGCTATAGAACACAACGAGACAATAACTTTGACTAGGGAAGGTAATGCATTAATCAAAGAGCTTCCACCTAAACTTGGGGATCCGGGTAGTTTCTCTATACCTTGTGTGATTGAAAATGAGGCCATTGATAAGGCCATGTGTGATCTAGGAGCTAGTGTTAGCTTGTTACCCTTGTCTCTCTTCAAGAGGATAGGTATAGGTGAATTAAAACCTACTAAAGCTACCCTAAGACTAGCCAATGGAACCATAGTTAGTCCCGCTGGATTTATTGAAGATATACCTGTCGAGGTAGGAGGGATGTACATCCCGACTGATTTTGTAGTTTTAGATATGGGTGAAGACGACTTAGTGCCTATACTTTTAGGAAGACCCTTTCTCGCTACTACGGGAGCTCGTATTGATGTTAAGGAAAGTAAGATTGTGTTTGAAACAATAGGTTTTGGCTTTGATATTGATACTCAGGAACCTTTCTATTTTCCTCGTTGCATGCTTGATGATCATGTTGTGCAAGAACGTTCTTTAACGTCATCTACACAACATGATCTATTTGATCCATTTTAAGATTTGCTTTCTAACGGTCAAGCTAGTGACGTTAAAGGAGCGCTTCGTGGGAGGCAACCCACGCATTTAATTGCTTTCGTTTTGTTTTTGTTTCATGTTTTGTAGGTCGTTGTCCGCTTAAAGTTCAAGAAAACCACAAAAATTTGAAGCCCGGACGTCCAGGAAGCTGGCACGGCCCGTGCTAAAAGTGGCATGGCCGTGCCACATTGAGCCAGCCAGAACCAAACAAACTCAGAGTGTAGGCACGGCCTGTGCCAAATTTGGCACGGTCGTGCGCGATTCCAGGTTTGTTTTTAATGACTTTTTACTCTTCTCCTTCATCCATTCTTCAGTTAAAACATCTCTCTCAAACTTACCCAACCTCTAAACCTCCATAACTTCTCACCTCCAAATTTTCCAACCTCCATCAAAACTCAACCAATTCACAAAATTTCTTCACATAAAAAACTCTAAACATCACCACAACCAAAACCCACAAATCAAAAACAACTTTCATCCACCCAAACCACAAATTCACCAAATCAAAATCCTTCAAAACCTAACCCAAAAAACCACCAAATCTTCACCAAAACCAACCTTTCCAACCTCAAAACCTTAATTCAAACTTAACCCCATCACAAAACTTACCTTTTCTACCAAAATTTACCCAAACCCCAACCCTCCAAAAAAAAGTCAAAAGTCAAAACATGGCTCCAAAGAGACCGGGAAAGGAAGTTGCAAGCTCAAGCGATGGAAGAAACAAGAGGCAAGCTACCCCAAAGAATCACGACATCACATTCATCACTCCGGAACAACGGAGTAGGTATAAATCTCTTCTCTCTAAACCCTTGCACCCATGTAGGTATCCTGATGATTATGACATGAATAGGTTAGGGATTAGAGATAATGTGATTATGTTGTTGAATAGGTTAGGATGGGGTGATATGATGAGACCTATGCGGGGTTATGAAAACTTCACCTATGAATTTTTGAGCACACTTGTTTTTACTAAAGATAGGATGAATTATGATGACCCCGACCATAGAGTTTACTTCCGGTTTATGAACACTGATTATGAGATGTCTTTAGAAAACTTTTGCAATGAGATGGGCTTCACCAATGCGGGGTTCATCCATGACTCTTATAATCATGATCTAAGGCCGGAAGCATACAACCCCATCACCTTTTGACAACATATTACCGGCCTAGAACAATACAACTATAGATATAATAAGGCTAGTAATATCCATAACCCCGTGCTTAGATACCTCCAACGGGCTATGGCTTGCACAATTTGGGGTAGAAAGGAAGTAGGTACCACTAGGACGGATGAACTATTTATGCTTTGGGCAATGCTAAACAACCATCCTGTGAATACTTGCTTTTATTTACTTGATTATCTTGCTTCTTTAGGTGGAAAATCTAATGCTAAGAGTGAAATAGTGGTAGGGGGCATTATCACCTTTATAGCTAGGAAGTTTGGCGTAGGTGAGAACCGAGGGATTAATAGAATTGAGGGGAACAACATGCTTAATATAGAAACCCTCATTGCTATGAATTTCATTAAGCCTCAACCTGGCCGTATTTCTTTTGAGCTTCAGCTCAATGTGCCTATGTGTTTAATTGTACTTCCTAACCCATCTCGGACTAACACCGAGGTGGAAGAAAATTTTCTATATGTTGGTGATGTCCCACAGGTACAGGAGGAGGAACAAGACTTTGAGGAGGAAGGTGCAAACTTGCACCACAATGAAGAACACCATGACTATGATGCCGGTGAGAACTATAATGATCAAGTCAACCGGTGGGCATGGATGCAAACAGAGGTTGACCGCATAAGCACCGAGCAACAAAGGCAAGGTGTTGAAATCACCGGATTAAGAAACGATGTCCAAAGAGGCAATCGGGTTAATGATGAGAACAATCACATGCTCCGGATGATGATGCAACACTTCAACCTCCAAGGTCCTCCTTACGGACCTCAATAAAATGTGAGCTTTCCTCTTCCCCTATTCCTTCTATCTCTCTAATGTCTACCATCATCCTCTTCTTCATCTTTCTTTACCTTTAAATTTTTGCTTTCTTGAAACATTGAGGACAATGCTTCTCCCGAGTGTGGGGGGGGCCTAATAAAGTATCTCGAGTCGTAGTGTTCCCAAACTCCCTTGAACTTTATTCTTTTGTTTTGTTTAATTGTGAAAGGCATGATTAAGTAGCTTATTTTTATTGAAAAATATAACATATTTTTTTTGTTATCTTCTATAAATTGGTAGTTTCTTGTACATGAAAGTGAACTCTTGTTTTTTTTTTAAAGTTTTCTTGATAAACTCACACCTTGTTCTATTGTGAATAATTCTCCAATGAGTAAATGCACATGTTACACCCCTTGAGCAATTGTATGATTAGGTATTTTAAGGAACACGTTTTAGTTTTAAAGGTAAGTTAACCCTAATAGATTTTAAGAGTAAAAGTAGTATAAGCTAGTGTGGGGGAGTTTAAAAAGCCAAAATAAAACTAAAGGTTGCATCGCTGAATCTAGATTGGGGAAGGAGGTAGGCCCTCCGACTTCCTACGTGAAGGTGATGTTATCTTAAGTCAAATAAAAGCATCATCGAATCTAGATTGGGGAAGGGGGTAGGCCCTCCGACTTCCTACGTGAAGATGATGTTTTAAGGGGCAACATTGAATCTAGATTGGGGAAGGGGGTAGGCCCTCCGACTTCCTACGTGAAGATGTTGTTCCCTTAAATTATTGTGCTTAAATTCCAAATTTGTTCAAATGGCAAAAGGTCAAAATGACCACAATTACTCCCACTTATCTTATACGAAATGAAGAAAGAATTTTTCTCGGTTAGCTTAGTCTTTAGGTTAGAACCTGTTTCCTCATAATATCTGTTTATACAGGAGCAAAAATAGGGATGAACTACACACACACACTCACTTAGAACTTGATTGTTGAGTTGAATAAAGATTCCAAAAATTGCTTGAGTTTGTGATTAGTGTACATTAGAAATAAAAAAACCTTTTTGAGGAGACATGAGCTTCATTTAAATTGTCATATATATAATCTTGTTTTATGCTCCAATGTCTATGCCTTTTGCTTGAGGACAAGCAAAGATCCAAGTGTGGGGAGTTTGATGAGTCAATAAAGTAGTATATTTAATGTAGTAATTTATATTATTTTTTTTAATTTAAGTTTATTATTATTTCCTTTTTAAGTCATTTAGTTAATTTAGTCCTAGTTTTATCTATTTAATATTTAATCTTGTTTTATTTAGATTTAGGTTTATTTATATAATATTCAGTCTTATTTAGATCTTAGTTTATTTATATAATATTTTGTTCAGTTATATTTAGATCTTAGTTTATTTTATATAATATTCTGTCCCTTTATATTTATATTTAAAGTTTGTTTTGTTTATTATTATTTCCTTTCTTAGAACTATTTTACTTTAGAATACAATCTATTATATTTTCAGGGACGAATATTGGATGGAAAGAGCCTTGGAGCAGAAGAAAGGGATTCAGAGCTGATTCAGAGCAAGAATACGAAGATTCGGAGCCAAAATAAGTCTCCCCCGAAGTCAGAAACATGGCACGGCCCGTGCCAAATGTGGCACGGCCGTGCCACCTCCCAGGATTTCTTTAGCTGCTTTTGCTTCCTGCGTAAGCTACTCTGTTTTTAGTTTAGGCCCACAGTTTCTTGTGGGACCCTCTAGTATTATAGTTTCTTAGATTTTAAGTCAATTGTAAGCTATAAATAGAGTAGCCTTCCATCACAAATATTCATCTTATTCTTGGAATACAATAGTGACAATTGTTTCTAATAATAATTTCTATTTTCTCTTTATTTTACTTATGTCTTCTTTCTTCTTCTTCCCTTTGTCTACTATGATCATGAGTGAGTAGACTCCTTTGTCTTGGGATTGTTGGATAGTCTAATGACATAATCCAAAGCAAACCAAGCCTTCTCCTTAAATTAAACTCTTATATAACCTAGTTTCTAATCTAAATTCACCGATTAAACATGGATTAATCATTATCAACTACCAACAGGCGATAGCTGAGGTTATGATAATTATTAATCCATTATCCCAAATGTCAAATCTACATGCGAAAGCTGCGATGAGATGTTGGAACAAGTGAATATTAGACAGAGATTGCAAAGACAGTGAAATAGTCTTTGCAATCTTGGGACGAAGTAGTTTCACAGCCTTAATGCATCTCCTAGTAATCAAATTCAGCGAGTGTAATAGGATTGATTGCTAGAGAGTAAACTCTTACTGGACTGAGAGGAAAAGTAAGGGGCTAAAGGGAAACCGGTCATACGAAACTAGGTCTATCATAAGGTTTTAAGGAATAAAGCTTCGGTTTGTAGAGGGTTTGTTATTATGATAAACCAATAATCCCAAGGCTCTTCTTTATTATTATTTTCTCTTTCAAACATTAAAAACCCCAATTTTATTATTCTGTCTTCTAATCATAACTCTAAGTTGATTAAATTAACCAACTCCCTGTCGGAACGATACTCTCTTTATTACTACTCCGATAAGACTGTGCACTTGCAGTTTTATCCCATCATTCAACAAAATGCAGCGGAATTATTTTCAACATCTTAAATAGTACTTGGCACTAAAAGGCCACAACATCAACATTATCTTAAATCCTCATAAAAATAGTTCATCATTGTTTAATAAAAGAGATACGTAACAAGAAATGCAATCAAACATAGCAAACTCCCATCCCGTTACGTATCAGTGCACCTAAAGACACAACGAGAGATAGCCACTCACGACAGCAATCAATAGCTACTTATTCTCGATTACCTGCAAGTTACTCATACGAAGAGCAACATTTCCAAGCAGAAGGGGTGAGATACATATTCAAAAATAGTAAGCATATAATTCATCAATGGAATTCAACAACATAAGCTACAATGTTTAACAATATTATTACTTCACATAATTCTTCATTAGCATCTCATTAATAATAACCAACATGACAACAACAACTAACACGACACAAAGACACCGACTTGACTATGCAACAACATCAACTTAGCAACTTGACAAATGCATTATGCATGTGGTACCAATCAGGGCATAAGCCCTCAACTTTAATTGAGCATAAGCCCTCAACTTTAATGAGCATAAGCTCTAGGGCATAAGCCCTCAACTTTAATTGAGCATAAGCTCTAGGGCATAGACCCTTGACTTTAATTGAGCATAAGCTCCAGGGCATAAGCCTTCAACTTTAATTGAGCATAAGCTCCAGGGCATAAGACCTCAACTTTAATTGAGCATAGGCTCTAGGGCATAAGCCGTCAACTTTAATTGAGCATAAGCTCCAGGGCATAAGCCCTCAACTTCAATTGAGCATAAGCTCCAGGGCATAGCCCTCAACTTTAATTGAGCATAAGCTCCAGGGCATAAGCCATCAACTTTAATTGAGCATAAGCTCCAGGGCATAAGCCCTTAACTTTAATGAGCACAAGCTCCAGGGCATAAGCCCTCAACTTTGTATGCATGAACTCAACGACCAACAACTTAGACAACCAACGACGTAGACAACCAACAACTTGGACAACCAACAACTTAAACAACCAACAACTTAACAAGCAACAACTTAGACAACCAACAACTTGGACAACCAACAACTTAAACAACCAACAACTTAACAACCAACAACTTAGACAACCAACAACTTAAATGGCATAAGCAACATGACATTATACAACATACAATAATCACATAATATATTCCAACCTATCAACAACAATAGCAACATATACATTAATCAATTACTTACAGATCAAACCAAGTTAGATTCATCACAACATAGATTAAATAATTATAAACACCTTAATTAAACTCATAGTACTTAAGCTCTGAAATTCGGAGACAACCTATAAGTTTTGGGTTAGTTTTCATAAAATTCAACTAAGACCTCCTTAGAGTATTTTCATCATATCTTAAGATCTAAAAATCACTTTCGAGCGAAACCAATGCCATTAGAAAGCTAACTCAATTATCTACAACTTTCATGTTTACACCAAAACCCAAATCAAAGAGGAAAGGGGTGAAAAATAGTGAAATATGTCCAGAATCCACTAAGCGTTCTGCCAACAAAACGTGGCACGGCTGCCAAAACGTGGCACGTTTTTACGGTATCGGGTCCGGACTCAGCTTTTCAAAAAGTGCGTTTTTCACTGTTTCGCGCGTAAAATTCAAACCGTTAATCGGATTTTGATGTCATTTTCGCTTATACGCTCCTGACACTTAGCTCTAACATAATCTACAGAGAAATTCAAGTTTCAGCCACACGAAAATCGGTTTCCAGAACCTCACATAATCTCTTATCTACAAAAACGTTTAGACACTGACTTTTCAAGCGAAACTCCCACTTTTCATCAACCTAAACCCAAATATCGATTATAAACATTACACTATGAATAATCTAAGGTCTGAACGCTAATTCTACATCACTTCAACAAATTTTTATCATCTAATCAACAATTTATAACTTCTAACCCTAATTCCCAAATTCTCAAAACTACAACAAACCACTTGTTAAATCCAATTTTCAGAAAAACATACTTAAGATTAGAGAATATGAAATCCCACCCTTACCTTAGATTGTTCTTCTGAAATCAACAGCAGCGTTCTTCTTTCCTAGGGTTCTCTCTGAGTTCTCCTCTTTTTCTCCAAAAATTGTACGTGTTCTCCTTTTTCTAATCTCTCCTTACTGAGTCTTAACCTAATACACCTTTTTACTCTTATCACCACAAAATTACTCTTCCCCTTTATCTTATTATTTCTAATAATTATATTCCTCCCCTACTTAGAATATTAACACACCAAATAATGCACATAATAATATATTTCATCAAAATATATATATTATCAATCAAATAATAACACATTAAAGATACAATAAATTAATAAAATAATAAATAAGAAATTTGGGCGTTACAGGCATGCCTCATGGATAACCTGGAGGCATGTAATGCTGAGGTGTGGAAGAGAAACCAGGAGGACCAGGATAACGAAATCCGTCATTGAACATGTTTGACACATCTCCAGCAGAGAAACCAGTTACCAAAGGTTGTGTAGTACTACCGGATGCAATGGTAGGAATTGGTTGTAGGGTACCAGCAGACTGAGATACTATCTCTTACGCCTGGGTGGTCTTGTTCTGAGCGGATAAAGCCTGAGAGGCTAGTGCCCGAGCGGCTTGGTCCTGAGCGGCTTGAGCCTGAGTGGCTAGTGCTTGAGCGGCTTGGTCTTGAGCGGCCTGAGAAGCGAAAAGAGCATTCATCATAGTAGTCAATTTTTCCATTCCTTCCTTAAGATTGCCAACCTCCTCCCTAAACTCAACATTTTCCTGATTCACGGATGCCATTCTCCTCCTGATATAAGCTCGAGTGCAATGGATGCGAGTAGGCTGATACTTCTTGTGTGGGGCCACTTTCCCCTGAGGTAGATAGGAATAAAATATGAGACAAGGTTTTGACACTTTTATGAATGCAGAAATGATGCATGATATGCTAGATGCAAAAATGTGCAATTTTTATGTGTATATTTTTTATCAAAGGATTTATGAAAGGACTTTTGTAACCATTACAGGTTAATAAGTTTTCCATTCATAGGGTATCCAAACTGGCGCATGGCAAGAGCAGGGTGGTAGGTAATTCTTTCACAGGTACCAATGAGGGGCACATTCGAAAATTCTCCACAATTATCGATGATTCTTTCAGTGTTAGTAGATGCGTGGACCCAAACAATGTCAGTCGGGGTGAGAGGCATGATTCTCTGCGACCAAGAGGACCTCTCCGTGTTTGTCTTGGAGAAGACGAAACCGGGTAGGTGTGAAGCAAACCACCTGTATAGCAAAGGTGCGCAACAGAGAATAAGCCCGCCTTCCTTGAAGGTTCGATAGTGGATAGAATGGTATGTCTCTGCAAGTAAGGTGGGGACGGGGTTTTTGGTGAGGAAGATTTTAATTGCATTATGGTCGACAAAGTTATCCATATTAGGGAATAAAAAGAGACCATATATGAGTAAGGCGAAGACAGACTCAAAGGCATCAGTTTTCTTGTCTCTAGCAAAGGTAGTGGCTTTTTCGTAGAGAAATTTAGTAGTTAGACGTTAGAAGCTATTCTTGGTGGTGTAGTGAGGATGAGCTATATCGGAAGGTTTGAGATGGAGGGCTTTTGCAATATCGGTGGTTTTAGGGGCGGGCTCAAGACCGTGGAAAGGCTCTTTTTCAGATACTGGTAAGTCGACCCAATAAGAATACTCTTCAAGGGTAGGAACAAGCTTGTAGTCCGGGAAGGTAAACCAATGACAAACTGGGTCGTAGAACTGAACCAAAGTCTCTAGAATTCTTTCTTCAACCTTCACTTTCAGGAGGTCGAGTAGTCTCCCATATCGGTGTCGGAAGTCACTTGGACTGACCACATGAGCACTTAATTCCCTCAGTTTTTTCAAATTCGGATTCTTGAAGTTGTACTGCTTAATACTCTTGGTGGAATTCATCTACAATGTTTACAATAAAGTTTTTCTAAGTCCTTCAATATTTTTAATAATAAAAAATGTAAGAATGAATGCATGTATGCATGATTTATGCTATGAAACATAGAAAACATGGTGAGGTTAAGTCCAACATGATGGAGTCAAGGGTAACAACGCCATTTGGTAAGGACTATGGTTTCATTTGCGCTTGTAAAACGGGTTCTACCAAGGTTCCCAAATTACAACCACCCTTGTGAATGTATCGGTGGTCAGGACTGCTCCTAGTTAAATACTTCTTCACAAGTAAAGAAGGGTAAGATAGGCTTAACCCGCTTAGGAAATTGTCATCCCCAGTGAAGTCGCCATTTCTGTGCTCTTGATTTTCAGGTATCAATCCATTAATTGGTTTTGAACCTTCAATCTTTGAACTCTCAACTTTTATTCGTGGGAAGGGAAAAAGTGAGTAAAAACCCTTATGAGATCAAGGTCCGGGGGTTGGTTTCGAATAGGGAAGGTGTTAAGCACCCTAAACGATTTCGGTACTCCGAAGGAGCCTCTTACCTAAATTATCTTGTGCTAATTACTTGCTTATTTATTTGTAAAATATTGCCTAAAGTCTAAGTGAAAGAATGGAGGGAGAAGAAGTATGTTTTTTTGTTGTTTTTATTGATTTGGAAAGACATAAGTCTTTTGCCTACATACCCAAAAGTGGGATCAAAATCATGTAGCTCACCTCAAAAATTAATTTGGTGAGTTGGGTTGATTTTAAAGTTTTAGAAAAAAGGTTTATAGAAGGGTTGCGAAACCTCAAGGTATAGAATAGTAAAATAAAGTGAAGTTGGTTAATTTTGATTATATGAAAGCAAGTCTAAGTATATATTAAAATTGATTAAATGTTTGATTAAGAAAATAAAGGAAAGAGATCACTTGGGTTAAAATCCAAGGTTTCTTAAGAAAATATTTTTGGAGTTTTGATTATTTGATTTTTTGGGAAAATGATTTTTTAACTAACGGTAAAAAAAACTATACGTAACAGAAAAGCGTAAAAATAAAAACCGGGGATATTGGATCCCATAGTAAAATCTCAAACCTAAAATTACTAGTTGTTCAATTTTAAGGCATTCACATTAGTCAAGTTTTTAGTCCTAGTTTGTCCCTAATTCATTTTTGTCCTCGATTGCGATTATGGCATGAACGGTAAACAAGTGTATGATGGTCTCGGTGTATGTGTCGGTGCATATTCTTATTATTTGGGTATTTACATAGGACCTATATACATGCTAAAGTCTAAAGCAAAATGTAAATGACAAGAAAAATAAAATGCGGAAAAATAAAATTACATCAAGTCCTAAATACACACTAAAAATAATGACAATTAAAAATAAATGACAAAGAAATAAAATATGCATGAGATGATTAAGAGTAATAAAATGCAAATGTAAAATAAAGACAATCAAATAAACAGTAAATAACAATTAAAGCAAATCACAATTTTTTTGTAAGTTTTTTAGAGGAAAGATTTTAAGTAAAAGAGGTGCAGAAAGTAAAAAGAAGTGGTAAAAATAGTATAACAGTAGAGAAAAATAATAAAGGAAAATGGGCTCAAGCTGGATGATTCTAGACCGTCTGATGAATCGGAAGGTCCAGATTCAATCACAGTAAGATATCATCACAGCCACTCAAATAAGCAATAAAGGATTAAAAAACAAAGGAAATCAGGGACGGTTAAAAAAAACACAAGTACATTATAAACAAAAGGAGCCATCACACTGAATCTCAAACAGGAGCATCTTGGGGCGTTTGATCTTAGATCCAACGACCTAGTCCTGGAGTTGCACAGTTATCCTATGGACCGGTATACACAGGATTCAACGAAAAAAAATGGTATAAAAGGAACCTTCACAAAAAAAAACACACAAAATACCAACACTTCTCTCTCTAACCTAAGTTAGAGAGAGAAGCTCTTCACTTTCTCTCTCTTTTTCCGGTCGTCTTCTCCGACCAAAGCACAAATCCGGCGCGTGGCCGGCCACCATGAGGTGGCGGCGCCGCCGCCGGAACACCTTTTTTTTTTTTACTATATTTCGAATTTTTTTTAGTGATTCACATATCCTTTTTTGTGTTAGTTCGGATCCAGACTTATTTTTCGAGATAATCAAAGAGGAAGTGTAGATCTGAGATTGAAACAAAAAAAAAACTATGAAGAAGAAGGTTAGAGGTCAAACTATTACCTATTCTTTGCTTCGATCCGGTTCGGTTTTGCTACTATAAGTCTCGGCCGGTTCAGTTGTGGTGGTGGTGAGGCTCAGCCGGTTCAGTTGTGCTGGTGGTGAGGCTTGGCCGGTTCGGTTTAGTTGGTTGTGCGGCTCGGCCGGTTCAGTTTTGCTGGTGGTGAGGTTCAGTCGGTTCAGTTTTGCTGGTGGTGAGGCTCGGCTGGTTCGGTTTTGGGTGTTCTGTGGTTTATGAGTATTGTTGTGTTGATTTGTGGTTTGGAGGTTTATGAGAAAGTTGTTGAGATGTTCATCATATTTTTTGTTAATTTTTGTGGTTTGATCCAAAATTTTGGAGAGAGAAAAAGGAAATGTGTTTATTGATTGCTGATTGGTGACTTTTCTAACTCTGATGTGACTGATTATTCTCTCTCTTTTTAATGGGTAATAAATGCAGGCTATTTATAGCCTCTAAAATTAGGGTTAGGTGCTGATGACCAATGACATTGTGACATGTGGACAAAAAGATAAGGACAAAAGACTCAAAGACTTAAAATAATATTTAAAAGAAAAAATAATTAATAAAATACTAATAAATAAACAAATTCGAAAATAAAAAATAAAAATAAGTAAAAAAACCTAAAACTACAAAATAAAAGGTAATAATAATAAAAGATTTAAAATTGTCCCTTCGGAACCAACAATGAGGTATTTCAAAATACCTCTCTGCCGAAATTTTATCTGAGACGACGATAATTGCTTGGCTTTTTAAATACGAACGAAAAACTTCGAACGCAAATAAAATGCGAGTGCAAAGGACTTTTGAAATGCCAATAAAATTTTGAGAATTAAAATGCCAACGAGACAAGCGTAAAAACGATTAAAATGCAAATAATAAAAAAATTGAAAATTAAAATACCAACACGACGAGCGTTAAAATATGATTAAAATGCAAATGAAATTGAGAATTAAAATACCAACGCGACGAGCGTTAAAATACGTTTAAAAATGAGAATTAAAATGTGAAAAAAATAATTAAAGGTGAATAAAATGGGTTTTGAAATACACATAAAATGATAGTTAAACGGAAGACCCTGATCAAAATTTGGGGTATGACAGTTGTGTTTTTCAATGTTTTTGGTTAAGGAACAATAACAATTGTTGTTCTTTTTTGATAGGGTATTGAAAGATTGAAGCTTTTTTACTTGTTTGAAACTTTGAAGTTATTGTGATGTCTCTACCAAGGCTAGGAATAGGTGATGAATAAAGTAAAAGCAATGTTACTACATGGAATTATCATATTGTTGTTCATCAGTGGATAGTTCAGTTCCAAAAACTCAATCTTTTTGAATCAAAGCCTGCTGTTTTAGGTAACAAAAGAGGGTTTTATGATGCTATGAATGTTTTTTCCAGAGCTAAATTTTTAATTCAGTCAAAAGGGTATGATGGTTTTAAATTGTGGTTGAAGCTATGCTGCGAACTTTTATATTGCAGTAAAAATGATGTCGATGATGCAGCCCGCTAATTAAGTTGTGGACTGCAATTTAGAACTATCTTTGATCTATCTACTTTTTTATAAAACAATGAAAGATTTTACTAATATTAAAGTTCCCTCCGAATTGATTATGCAGGGGAAATTGACACCTAGCTCCAAAATGCTTGAGAATGTTGCCGGACAGAAAGTGAAAGCCGATGAAATATATTATGTAGTTTAAATTTTGTCTAGCGGCTACCCCAAACTTTTTTATCTGGCTCCGCCACTGAGTGTTTGTTGCAAATCATGAAGAAGAAAACACATCCATTGTAATTCATGTGTTGCTGAAGCCAAAGCTCTATACTCAACTTCTACAAAGGAGCAAGAGATTATGTTTAGCTTCTTTCATTTGCAAGAAACAATTGAGTTTCCCAATGAAGAAGCAATACCCATAGATGGATCTTCTGGTATCTACGCACCCTCCCCAATCAACATCACTGAAGCCAAAAAGCCATAAATCAAATGATTGGGGGAAAATAAATCACGCCATGGTGATCTCTTAAGATATCTGAGCACCCTAATAGCAGCATGATGACGAGTGACTGTGGGAGAAGCCATAAATTGACTAAGTTGTTGAGTAGCAAAGGCTCTGCCTGGTCTGGTAGTAGTAAGGTATAACAATCTACCTACTAATCTTCTATAAGCTGAAGGTGAGAAAAACACAAGAAAGAAGGTTCAATTGTGTTAGCTTTTTCTCCTTTTTAAACTAAGTCTAGAGTCCAGAGTCTGATAGAGTATAGAGTTTGGAGCAATTCAGAGTCTAATGCAGCGGATAAAGCAAAGATAGAGAGAGAAGAGAAAAACACAGTAATTATCCTGGTTCCTTCCACAATCCGGAAATAGTTTAGTCCCCCTTGCAATTCCAATGAGATTTCATTATAATCCAATCTAATTACAAATGCTCAAGCACACAAGCAAGAAACTTCAAATTCTAAAGCACACAAGCTAGAGATTTCCTATCCTCAAGCACAAAAATAAGAGACTTCCAAACAAACAAATTACAAAGAAATAAGTTTGGTTCGAACACTTGATATACAATCAATTTCAACAGAGTTTTGGCATAATTTAAGTGTTGTAGAGTCTCTACTAATCTTCAAGTCTTCATTCTTTTATTATAGAGGTATGAAAGAGACGTTGTAGAGGTGCCAACACATCAAAGAGTCGTTACTGAAGCCTGATCAATCACAAATCATTTGTTGCTTGTGTTGGAACAAAATGTGTTTGAACATACCACTTTTAGTTTTGATGACAACAAGGTATGAAAAAATGTCAATTGGATATGCTAATATTTGTTCAAGTGTGCATGCCCATAGACAAAAATTTAAATGTCTTTAATTCAACAATAGGTTCTGGAAGAACAAATGAGAGTGATATAGTAAATCCGCAAGTGCACGGTTTACCGATGTAGTAATAAAGATATCGTTCCAACAGGTAGTTATGAATTTGATTGACTTTCAACAATGATTAGATGAGAGTTCAAGTTGAAAAGATTGGATTTTGTTTTTAAAAATAAAATAAAAAGCGCCTTGGGATTATTGGTTCGTCATGGTGACAAATCCTTCACAAACCAAGCCCTAAACCTAGAACTTTATGTTAGACCTACTTTCTAAAGACAAGTTTCTCTTTTAGCCTATCACATCTCCTTTCGGTTTCAGTGAGTGTGTTTCTCTAGCAACCACGCATATTCTCATGGTTGATTGCTATTGAAATCCTTGAAGCTCGAAACTTTATTGTCTCAAGGTTTGCTAGACTATTCTCATGTTTTGCAATACTTGTCTAATTTCACTTGTTCCAATATCAAAACTTCTTATTTCGATGCTTCACTTTGATATTTGTGATTATGAATTAACTAGTACTAACCCTCCGCTGTCGCATTATGAATTTGATACTTGTTAATTCATTATAAAAACGGTGAAATTAGATTAGAAAATAGATTTACATAAAATAAGGGTTTGAGGCTTGGTTTGATTAAGATTAGGTCATTAGACCCATCCAACAATCCCAAGACAAGAAGAGTCTACTCACTCACGTTCATTATAGACATAGAGAAGAAGAAGAACATAAAATAAAATAAAGAAAATAAAGATGAACTTTTATTCAAAGAAACAATTGTCACTTATTATTTCCAAGAACAAAAGATGATTCAATATGTTCGATGACTGCTTTATTTATAGCCTAAAGGAGCAGCATAAAATTGCACTAAATCAGGATACAGAGTTGTACTAAATCGGTATATAAATTTACACCAAATTGGGATATAAAATATACACCAAAACGGATAATAGAATTGTACCGAATCAGACAATAAAACCACACTAAATCTTCCCAAGTGCCAAGTCTTTGAAGCAAAACAACAAAAAGGGGGATTGACATATTTTTGCACATGATCTTTATATTTTTGTCTTCAATCAGCTCCAAATCATGCTCTAGATCCTTTTATCCTTTAACCATGCTCCAAAACCCTTTCTTTTGCTCCAAGATTCAATCTTTCATCATATTTGTTCCTGTAATTAAATAATTTGCAGCTGAAGTAAAATAGTTCTAGAAAGTAAATAAAAACACATAAAATCTAAATAAAATAGACTCAAATAATATATTAGAAACACTAATTATTAACTCATTAGAGAGCAATGGATTTTACAAAAAGGAAGCTTGTGTTGCAAGAGAGCGTTTGAAGAAAAGAGCGTTTGAAGAAAAGAGCGTCTGAAGAAAAGAGGTTCTGAAGATTCTCAGAAGCTGATGTCATCAGAAGCTAAAGATCATCAGAAGCTGAAGCTAGTTAAATGTTGTTATTTTGAATGCACATCATTGCAGAAGGAATGGAAGCCTGGAGCAACGACTATTTCAGAGGAATTAGAAGGCATTGAATGCTTATCCACTGAAGAGCGCAGGAAAAAGGACATAGTACAATTGTACAACCACTACCTCCACTACTTCACTCCTCTTGTTTGCAATTTTACAAAACAACATTTGTGACCACGCTTGTAATTATGTTTGAATTAAAAGTCCCTTGTTGTTGTGCTTGAGCATAAGAAGTCTTTTGCGTTTGTGCTTGAGCATAGGAAACCTCTTGCTGTTGTGCTTGAGTAGTTTGAAGTCTTTTGCTTTTGTGCTTGAGAAATTGTAATCAAATATTGATTTTAGTGAACTCTCCTTGGAAGTGCAAGGGGGAAATGACTACTTCCGGATTGTGGAAGGAACCTGTATAATTGTTTTGTGTCCTTCTTCTCTCTCTCTATCTCTATCTTTACTTAATCGTTGCATTTAGACTCTGAACATTGCATCAGGTTTCTAATCAGTGAATTTAGTTTTAGGAGAATAAAAAGCTAAAACAATTCAACCCCTTCTTGTGTTTTTCTCACCTTTAGTCGGTATCTAAAGCCTTGGTCTGTTGTCATAACAATTAACAGTGTAACATCTAAAGATATGAGAAAAACATGTCTTCTGGTGAAGGTTGTAACGCCCTCTTTAATTATTTAATTATTCTATAGAGTTTAGAGTCCACTTTGATGATTTATGTGATTTTATACGATTATGTGATGTGTTGATATTTTATTTAAAGACTTATTTTATTATTTACTAGAATAAGATTTGAAAATAATATAAATATTGAGATGTGGGGCTGTTTTGGAATTTAGAAGAGTTTAGTGAAAATAGAGAAAATAAGATAAAGTGGATTGAGTAAAGATATAAGGAGGAAACTAGGTTTAGAAAAGTTTTTACGTGAAACTGCTTTTGGAGAAAAAGGGAGAAAACAAGAGAAGAGAGAACCAAGAGGGAGAGAGACCGCCGATCATCAATACTAAGGTAACCAAGATTAGGTGCAGTCGTGTGAGGCTTTCCTCGGTTGTGTCTAGGTGCTCTGATACGTAACGGGATGGGGAACCTTTGATTATGTTTTCTCTGTTCCTTGCGTATTCTTTTATTTTGACTTTCATGATTATGATTATGTTGAGAATTTTCTGAGACGTTGATGAGGCCTGCGTGCCAGAAACTTTTGTGATGATTTTAATGATATCCGCTGCAATGTTTGGATATTTTTAAATGACTATTTTCCTGAAGGAATAAATTATTATTTATCCATTACTTGAGATGTTTTAAAGAATGTGACGCTCCGTTATGTGTTTACTCTGATTATTTATTTTAAAGAAATTTTTATGCTGGGAAAACGGGGTGTTACAATTGGTATTAGAGCAGGTCGGTCCGTCCGGCCAAGTAGTTGAGTCGTGTCAAGTCGTGTGACGGTTGAAATTCTGTCTTATGTTGTCTTGATTGTTGTTGTGTTTTCTGACTAATGGTTATGTTTATTATGTGATCATGTTTGATTGACTAACTTTGATGTGGCTTATATGTTTTGTTTGAAGTTTCTATTTGGCTATGTTTGGTTTAAGATGTTTAGGCAATAATTGAATTCCTTTCTTGTGTGCTTTGAATTTCGAGGACGAAATTCTTTTAAGGGGGGTGGAGTTGTAACGCCCTCTTTAATTATTTAATTATTCTATAGAGTTTAGAGTCCACTTTGATGATTTATGTGATTTTATACGATTATGTGATGTGTTGATATTTTATTTAAAGACTTATTTTATTATTTACTAGAATAAGATTTGAAAATAATATAAATATTGAGATGTGGGGCTGTTTTGGAATTTAGAAGAGTTTAGTGAAAATAGAGAAAATAAGATAAAGTGGATTGAGTAAAGATATAAGGAGGAAACTAGGTTTAGAAAAGTTTTTACGTGAAACTGCTTTTGGAGAAAAAGGGAGAAAACAAGAGAAGAGAGAACCAAGAGGGAGAGAGACCGCCGATCATCAACACTAAGGTAACCAAGATTAGGTGCAGTCGTGTGAGGCTTTCCTCGGTTGTGTCTAGGTGCTCTGATATGTAACGGGATGGGGAACCTTTGATTATGTTTTCTCTGTTCCTTGCGTATTCTTTTATTTTGACTTTCATGATTATGATTATGTTGAGAATTTTCTGAGACGTTGATGAGGCCTGCGTGCCAGAAACTTTTGTGATGATTTTAATGATATCCGCTGCAATGTTTGGATATTTTTAAATGACTATTTTCCTGAAGGAATAAATTATTATTTATCCATTACTTGAGATGTTTTAAAGAATGTGACGCTCCGTTATGTGTTTACTCAGATTATTTATTTTAAAGAAATTTTTATGCTGGGAAAACGGGGTGTTACAATTGGTATCAGAGCAGGTCGGTCCGTCCGGCCAAGTAGTTGAGTCGTGTCAAGTCGTGTGACGGTTGAAATTCTGTCTTATGTTGTCTTGATTGTTGTTGTGTTTTCTGACTAATGGTTATGTTTATTATGTGATCATGTTTGATTGACTAACTTTGATGTGGCTTATATGTTTTGTTTGAAGTTTCTATTTGGCTATGTTTGGTTTAAGATGTTTAGGCAATAATTGAATTCCTTTCTTGTGTGCTTTGAATTTCGAGGACGAAATTCTTTTAAAGGGGGTGGAGTTGTAACGCCCTCTTTAATTATTTAATTATTCTATAGAGTTTAGAGTCCACTTTGATGATTTATGTGATTTTATACGATTATGTGATGTGTTGATATTTTATTTAAAGACTTATTTTATTATTTACTAGAATAAGATTTGAAAATAATATAAATATTGAGATGTGGGGCTGTTTTGGAATTTAGAAGAGTTTAGTGAAAACAGAGAAAATAAGATAAAGTGGATTGAGTAAAGATATAAGGAGGAAACTAGGTTTAGAAAAGTTTTTACGTGAAACTGCTTTTGGAGAAAAAGGGAGAAAACAAGAGAAGAGAGAACCAAGAGGGAGAGAGACCGCCGATCATCAACACTAAGGTAACCAAGATTAGGTGCAGTCGTGTGAGGCTTTCCTCGGTTGTGTCTAGGTGCTCTGATATGTAACGGGATGGGGAACCTTTGATTATGTTTTCTCTGTTCCTTGCGTATTCTTTTATTTTGACTTTCATGATTATGATTATGTTGAGAATTTTCTGAGACGTTGATGAGGCCTGCGTGCCAGAAACTTTTGTGATGATTTTAATGATATCCGCTGCAATGTTTGGATATTTTTAAATGACTATTTTCCTGAAGGAATAAATTATTATTTATCCATTACTTGAGATGTTTTAAAGAATGTGACGCTCCGTTATGTGTTTACTCAGATTATTTATTTTAAAGAAATTTTTATGCTGGGAAAACGGGGTGTTACAATTGGTATCAGAGCAGGTCGGTCCGTCCGGCCAAGTAGTTGAGTCGTGTCAAGTCGTGTGACGGTTGAAATTCTGTCTTATGTTGTCTTGATTGTTGTTGTGTTTTCTGACTAATGGTTATGTTTATTATGTGATCATGTTTGATTGACTAACTTTGATGTGGCTTATATGTTTTGTTTGAAGTTTCTATTTGGCTATGTTTGGTTTAACATGTTTAGGCAATAATTGAATTCCTTTCTTGTGTGCTTTGAATTTCGAGGACGAAATTCTTTTAAGGGGGGTGGAGTTGTAACGCCCTCTTTAATTATTTAATTATTCTATAGAGTTTAGAGTCCACTTTGATGATTTATGTGATTTTATACGATTATGTGATGTGTTGATATTTTATTTAAAGACTTATTTTATTATTTACTAGAATAAGATTTGAAAAGAATATAAATATTGAGATGTGGGGCTGTTTTGGAATTTAGAAGAGTTTAGTGAAAATAGAGAAAATAAGATAAAGTGGATTGAGTAAAGATATAAGGAGGAAACTAGGTTTAGAAAAGTTTTTACGTGAAACTGCTTTTGGAGAAAAAGGGAGAAAACAAGAGAAGAGAGAACCAAGAGGGTGAGAGACCGCCGATCATCAATACTAAGGTAACCAAGATTAGGTGCAGTCGTGTGAGGCTTTCCTCGGTTGTGTCTAGGTGCTCTGATATGTAACGGGATGGGGAACCTTTGATTATGTTTTCTCTGTTCCTTGCGTATTCTTTTATTTTGACTTTCATGATTATGATTATGTTGAGAATTTTCTGAGACGTTGATGAGGCCTGCGTGCCAGAAACTTTTGTGATGATTTTAATGATATCCGCTGCAATGTTTGGATATTTTTAAATGACTATTTTCCTGAAGGAATAAATTATTATTTATCCATTACTTGAGATGTTTTAAAGAATGTGACGCTCCGTTATGTGTTTACTCTGATTATTTATTTTAAAGAAATTTTTATGCTGGGAAAACGGGGTGTTACAATTGGTATCAGAGCAGGTCGGTCCGTCCGGCCAAGTAGTTGAGTCGTGTCAAGTCGTGTGACGGTTGAAATTCTGTCTTATGTTGTCTTGATTGTTGTTGTGTTTTCTGACTAATGGTTATGTTTATTATGTGATCATGTTTGATTGACTAACTTTGATGTGGCTTATATGTTTTGTTTGAAGTTTCTATTTGGCTATGTTTGGTTTAACATGTTTAGGCAATAATTGAATTCCTTTCTTGTGTGCTTTGAATTTCGAGGACGAAATTCTTTTAAGGGGGGTGGAGTTGTAACGCCCTCTTTAATTATTTAATTATTCTATAGAGTTTAGAGTCCACTTTGATGATTTATGTGATTTTATACGATTATGTGATGTGTTGATATTTTATTTAAAGACTTATTTTATTATTTACTAGAATAAGATTTGAAAAGAATATAAATATTGAGATGTGGGGCTGTTTTGGAATTTAGAAGAGTTTAGTGAAAATAGAGAAAATAAGATAAAGTGGATTGAGTAAAGATATAAGGAGGAAACTAGGTTTAGAAAAGTTTTTACGTGAAACTGCTTTTGGAGAAAAAGGGAGAAAACAAGAGAAGAGAGAACCAAGAGGGTGAGAGACCGCCGATCATCAATACTAAGGTAACCAAGATTAGGTGCAGTCGTGTGAGGCTTTCCTCGGTTGTGTCTAGGTGCTCTGATATGTAACGGGATGGGGAACCTTTGATTATGTTTTCTCTGTTCCTTGCGTATTCTTTTATTTTGACTTTCATGATTATGATTATGTTGAGAATTTTTTGAGACGTTGATGAGGCCTGCGTGCCAGAAACTTTTGTGATGATTTTAATGATATCCGCTGCAATGTTTGGATATTTTTAAATGACTATTTTCCTGAAGGAATAAATTATTATTTATCCATTACTTGAGATGTTTTAAAGAATGTGACGCTCCGTTATGTGTTTACTCAGGTTATTTATTTTAAAGAAATTTTTATGCTGGGAAAACGGGGTGTTACAATTGGTATCAGAGCAGGTCGGTTCGTCCGGCCAAGTAGTTGAGTCGTGTCAAGTCGTGTGACGGTTGAAATTCTGTCTTATGTTGTCTTGATTGTTGTTGTGTTTTCTGACTAATGGTTATGTTTATTATGTGATCATGTTTGATTGACTAACTTTGATGTGGCTTATATGTTTTGTTTGAAGTTTCTATTTGGCTATGTTTGGTTTAAGATGTTTAGGCAATAATTGAATTCCTTTCTTGCACATGCTTTGAATTTCGAGGACGAAATTCTTTTAAGGGGGGTGGAGTTGTAACGCCCTCTTTAATTATTTAATTATTCTATAGAGTTTAGAGTCCACTTTGATGATTTATGTGATTTTATACGATTATGTGATGTGTTGATATTTTATTTAAAGACTTATTTTATTATTTACTAGAATAAGATTTGAAAAGAATATAAATATTGAGATGTGGGGCTGTTTTGGAATTTAGAAGAGTTTAGTGAAAATAGAGAAAATAAGATAAAGTGGATTGAGTAAAGATATAAGGAGGAAACTAGGTTTAGAAAAGTTTTTACGTGAAACTGCTTTTGGAGAAAAAGGGAGAACACAAGAGAAGAGTGAACCAAGAGGGAGAGAGACTGCCGATCATCAATACTAAGGTAACCAAGATTAGGTGCAGTCGTGTGAGGCTTTCCTCGGTTGTGTCTAGGTGCTCTGATACGTAACGGGATGGGGAACCTTTGATTATGTTTTCTCTGTTCCTTGCGTATTCTTTTATTTTGACTTTCATGATTATGATTATGTTGAGAATTTTCTGAGACGTTGATGAGGCCTGCGTGCCAGAAACTTTTGTGATGATTTTAATGATATCCGCTGCAATGTTTGGATATTTTTAAATGACTATTTTCCTGAAGGAATAAATTATTATTTATCCATTACTTGAGATGTTTTAAAGAATGTGACGCTCCGTTATGTGTTTACTCTGATTATTTATTTTAAAGAAATTTTTATGCTGGGAAAACGGGGTGTTACAATTGGTATCAGAGCAGGTCGGTCCGTCCGGCCAAGTAGTTGAGTCGTGTCAAGTCGTGTGACGGTTGAAATTCTGTCTTATGTTGTCTTGATTGTTGTTGTGTTTTCTGACTAATGGTTATGTTTATTATGTTATCATGTTTGATTGACTAACTTTGATGTGGCTTATATGTTTTGTTTGAAGTTTCTATTTGGCTATGTTTGGTTTAAGATGTTTAGGCAATAATTGAATTCCTTTCTTGTGTGCTTTGAATTTCGAGGACGAAATTCTTTTAAGGGGGGTGGAGTTGTAACGCCCTCTTTAATTATTTAATTATTCTATAGAGTTTAGAGTCCACTTTGATGATTTATGTGATTTTATACGATTATGTGATGTGTTGATATTTTATTTAAAGACTTATTTTATTATTTACTAGAATAAGATTTTGAAATAATATAAATATTGAGATGTGGGGCTGTTTTGGAATTTAGAAGAGTTTAGTGAAAATAGAGAAAATAAGATAAAGTGGATTGAGTAAAGATATAAGGAGGAAACTAGGTTTAGAAAAGTTTTTACGTGAAACTGCTTTTGGAGAAAAAGGGAGAAAACAAGAGAAGAGAGAACCAAGAGGGAGAGAGACCGCCGATCATCAATACTAAGGTAACCAAGATTAGGTGCAGTCGTGTGAGGCTTTCCTCGGTTGTGTCTAGGTGCCCTGATACGTAACGGGATGGGGAACCTTTGATTATGTTTTCTCTGTTCCTTGCGTATTCTTTTATTTTGACTTTCATGATTATGATTATGTTGAGAATTTTCTGAGACATTGATGAGGCCTGCGTGCCAGAAACTTTTGTGATGATTTTAATGATTTCCGCTTCAATGTTTGGATATTTTTAAATGACTATTTTCCTGAAGGAATAAATTATTATTTATCCATTACTTGAGATGTTTTAAAGAATGTGACGCTCCGTTATGTGTTTACTCTGATTATTTATTTTAAAGAAATTTTTATGCTGGGAAAACGGGGTGTTACAATTGGTATCAGAGCAGGTCGGTCCGTCCGGCCAAGTAGTTGAGTCGTGTCAAGTCGTGTGACGGTTGAAATTCTGTCTTATGTTGTCTTGATTGTTGTTGTGTTTTCTGACTAATGGTTATGTTTATTATGTGATCATGTTTGATTGACTAACTTTGATGTGGCTTATATGTTTTGTTTGAAGTTTCTATTTGGCTATGTTTGGTTTAAGATGTTTAGGCAATAATTGAATTCCTTTCTTGTGTGCTTTGAATTTCGAGGACGAAATTCTTTTAAGGGGGGTGGAGTTGTAACGCCCTCTTTAATTATTTAATTATTCTATAGAGTTTAGAGTCCACTTTGATGATTTATGTGATTTTATACGATTATGTGATGTGTTGATATTTTATTTAAAGACTTATTTTATTATTTACTAGAATAAGATTTGAAAATAATATAAATATTGAGATGTGGGGCTGTTTTGGAATTTAGAAGAGTTTAGTGAAAATAGAGAAAATAAGATAAAGTGGATTGAGTAAAGATATAAGGAGGAAACTAGGTTTAGAAAAGTTTTTACGTGAAACTGCTTTTGGAGAAAAAGGGAGAAAACAAGAGAAGAGAGAACCAAGAGGGAGAGAGACCGCCGATCATCAATACTAAGGTAACCAAGATTAGGTGCAGTCGTGTGAGGCTTTCCTCGGTTGTGTCTAGGTGCTCTGATACGTAACGGGATGGGGAACCTTTGATTATGTTTTCTCTGTTCCTTGCGTATTCTTTTATTTTGACTTTCATGATTATGATTATGTTGAGAATTTTCTGAGACATTGATGAGGCCTGCGTGCCAGAAACTTTTGTGATGATTTTAATGATTTCCGCTTCAATGTTTGGATATTTTTAAATGACTATTTTCCTGAAGGAATAAATTATTATTTATCCATTACTTGAGATGTTTTAAAGAATGTGACGCTCCGTTATGTGTTTACTCTGATTATTTATTTTAAAGAAATTTTTATGCTGGGAAAACGGGGTGTTACAAAGGTAATGGTTCTGGAAATGTTCATAATGTTGTTGCCTATGACTATGGTATTTCCGATGATAAGAAGTCTAACTCTAGCAAAGCTCCAAGGTTTAATGGATATCCTGAAGAATTCTCTTGGTGGAAAACCAAGATGTATAGTGACATCATGCGGTTAGAGGATGAACTTTGAGATATTCTTGAAGATGGTGTTGGTGACTTGGCCCTTGATGAAGAAGGAAATGCTATTGAGAGAAAGAAGCATACTCCTGTTCAGAAGAAGCTTTACAAGAAACATCACAAGATCAGAGGAATTCTTCTTGCTGCTATACCTCGTACAGAGTATTTGAAGACGAGTGATAAATCTACTACAAAGGCAATGTTTTCTTCACTTTGTGCAAACTATGAAGCTAGTAAGAAGGTTAGAGAAGCAAAGGCTACTATGCTTGTTCATCAGTATGAGTTGTTCAAGATGAAAGACGATGAAAGTATTGAGGCTATGTACTCAAGATTTCAAACTCTAGTCTTTAGACTTGAAATATTGAAGAAAAGTTATGTAGCTGCTGATCTTGTAAGAAAGATTCTAAGAAGCTTACTTGCTAGATGGAGACCTAAAGTTACTCCTATTGCGGAAGCTAAGGACACTTTAAGTGTTGAAGATCTTATGAGTTCTCTCAAGGTTCATGAGATTAGTCTTAATGAGCATGATTCTGCTAAGAAGTCAAAGTCTACTACACTCAAGTCCAAAGGGAAGCAATCACAAGCCCGACTCTGCTGTTGTTGAGAAGATGGCAATGCTTTCAAACAAACTGCAGTATTTGGCTAAAAAGAACAAGAAGTTCTTGAGCAGAATTAGTTGTTACAAAGGTTCCAAGAAAGAAGATCAAAAAGGTTACTTCAACTGCAAGAAGCCTGGACACTTCATTGCTGACTGTCCTGATCTTCAGAAGGATAAATCAAAGGAGAAGTCCAAAAAACCCACTTTCAAGTCCAACAAGTATATAAGACAGATTAAGCAGAGTTTAATGGCCACCTGGAAGATTTAGATAGTGAATCAGGGTCTGATAAGGATGATGCTGGAAATGAAGCCAATGTAGGTGTTGAGTTAGTAGTTACAATGACTTCAGGAGCTGAACCAGAATCAGACTCTGAGGATGAAAATGAAGTATATTCTAAAATTCCCAGAGAAGAACTTGTTGATTCACTTAAAGAGCTCCTCACACACTTTGAGCACTAAACCATTGAGTTGAATGATTTAAAAGATAAATATGTTGATTTAATGAAACAACAAGAATCAAATCTATTGGATCTAAAAGTATCTGAGGAAGGACATAGAGGTTTTGATTTCATTTGTAAAACTTATGAAGACAGACTCAAGTATCTTTGCCAGAAGCTTCAAGAAAAGTGTGAAGGGAAACCTTTAAGTAAACATGAAATTGCTCTTGAAGATTTCATTATATCTGACATTGACAGAAGCAAAGTAGCTTATATGATTTATAGGATTTACAAGAACAATGGTAAAGGGATTGGATTTTTAGAAAGGAAACCTAATGGAATCAGTCATAAAGATTGTTGTGAATGCATTAAGGAAGGATTGAAAACTTATTTTGTGCCTGAAGGTGTAGAGTCTGATATTCTGATCCAGTCAGAACCTGAAGCTTCTAGCTCTAAGAATGTGAATGTTTAAAAGTCAAAGAACTTTAAGGCTACGGTAATGACCAATTTTGAATCTAAGACTCCAAAGGTTCATATTCTATAGAGACCAGAACCTAAATCACAGGTTCTGAAGAACTCAGAGTCTGTGGTCTTAAAGCCTAAGATTTAGAGAAGGAAAACAATTGTTGCTTTCTGGGATTCAAAACCAAAGGGTGTTAAACCTAAAGTTGTGAATGACCAGAAGCCACCTAACTTAAAGCACAAGACACAAAAGAAGAAGAGTAAAACTTCTAGTACTAACCCCAAAGGACCCATACATATATGGGTACCTAAATATGAAATTGTTGATGCTGCAAATATTCCTAAGAGTAAAAGAGGATCATAGGTCATGGTATCTGGACAATGGTTGCTCACGACACATGACATGAGAAAAGTTTATGTTCCTAACCCTAAAAGTGAAGGAGGGAGGAACTGTGGGATTTGGAGGCAACCAGAATGGCAATATCATTGGTACAGGAGCTATTGGTAACTCCTCTATCTCTATTAATAATGTGTGGTTGGTAGATGGTCTTAGACATAACCTACTTAGCATTAGTCAGTTTTGTGATAATGGTTATGATGTGATGTTTAATAAGACCAACTGCACAATAATCAACAAGAATGATAAGTCCATAATATTTAAGGGAAAAAGGAAGAATAATGTCTATAAAATTAATTTCTCTGAACTGGTTGATCAGAAGGTAGTTTCAACCTTCTACCAGTGAATGATAAGAAATGGTTGTGGCACAGAAGGTTGGGAGATGCTAACTGGAGATTAATCTCTAAGCTTAGTAAGTTACAACTGGTTAGAGGCTTACCATACATTAACTATCATTCAAATGCACTTTATGGTGCATGCCAGAAAGGGAAAATTGTAAAGTCTTCTTTTAAAACAAAAGACATTGTTTCAACCTTCGGACCCTTAGAACGACTCCATATTTATTTATATTTGAACTAGTTTTTGAAGATGTCTTATGGCTAGCATGTTAAAGCACCCTGGAATCTATGTGTTTTGGTCTTGTTTGTTTTTTTTTCTTTTGAAAAAGTGTCTAAGTTCATTGTTTATCATTTTGAATCGACTCAGTATAGTTTGAATCGATTTAATGAAGTCTCTGACTTCATGTGAATCCATTCACATCTCCATGAATCGATTCATGAATGAATCGACTTTTGTTTGGAACGTCTCATAAAACTCTCTCACTTGCACTGAATCGATTCATATAAAACTTGAATCGTATCAATATTGATCCTGGGTTCACTTGAATCGATTCAAACATGTAATGAATCGTTTCATCCTTCATGTTTCTCTGGTTTGTTTTTTTGCTGACTGAATCGATTCAAGCATTTAGTAAATCAATTCAATCTGTTTATTTTGTGCGAAAATTGAGTCATTTCACCCTCTAGTATATATACACTTCTCTTTACAACTTCAAAATCATTGAATCATTTACATCTATTCTCTCTAGGTCTCAAAAACTCTTGGAACATAAATTCTTCGACATTAAACACTTTTTCTTGGAATCACTTTGCTCTTTGAGATATATTGATTTGTTGGGGTGCTAGTAGGGATTGTAAGTTGGTTCTCTCAAGAAGATTGGTTGGGCTTAATCAAGACTTCAAAGGAAGTGAATAATCTCATTCCACCTCCAAAGGACTTGGGGGTCTTTCTAACTATTCTTAAATTCGAAGGGGGTTCGTTTGCCGGACGTAGCATTGAAGACTCGAGTGAAGAGTTCGAAGGAGTGCACGGGTAATAAAGGATCTGAAGATTCAAGGAGCACCAAATTCAAGGGGTACTTGAAGTTTGGGGGAGTGTCTGCATTATGGTTGAAGAATTAGGTTTAATTTCAAGGAACTCTTGTAAACACATTGTATTCAACATTTGTTACATAGTGGATGACCTTGGTGAAGGAGTACTTCATCAAGTAGAGTAGACGTAGCCCTTAGCGAGGACCAAAAATGGTGAACTACTATAACACCGTTGTTCTCTCTCTCTCTCTACTCATTACTTTTCAATATTGCACTTGATTAATTGAATAATTGATTTGAGAATTGCTAGTGTTGATCTAAGTTGTGTTTTCTCGAAAGATTAATCTAAATTCATTTGATTTTGGTTAAAACAATTTTACTTGGATTAATTAATTGCAATACCAATTCAATTATCAATTTCATGTGTATTGTGTTTGCAATTGATAATTAAGTTTATTTTAATATAGGTTTGGTTTTAAATTGTATCTAGGTTTGTTAATTGTTCAAGGTTATTGAATTTTGATTGTATATAAGATTTGAATCGTGAATCTCTCAATTCTAAGATTGAAATCTTAATCCACATTGCTTTAGCTATTTGTCTACTATTGTGATTGTTCGCGCATGAATTCAATAGTCAATGTTATTAGACATGATTTTAAATAAACTCCAAAATATTTTTAAAGCTATTCACCCCCCCTCTAGCTTAGCAACTTAATAGCCATATAGACCAACATGTGGTATTATAGAGCTTGGTCTCTTCTTACGGCTAACTACCAGAAGAGTTGATCCATATTGCTAGTAAGGATCCCAAGGGGGCGTATAATAGAGAACCTATTTTCGACAGAGAAAATTACAACTATTGGAAAGAATAGATGAGCGTTCACATCCAATCGGTGGATATGGATGTGTGGGACGCTATGGACAACGTGCAGTTTCAACCGCAAGTTGTTGCCAACGGTTTAGCACAAGATAAGTCTAAAGTCGATTGGAGCGATGATGACAAAAAGAAAGTCCAATACGATTTGTGTTGGAACAAAATGTGTTTAACAATACCACTTTTGAGTTTTGATGATAACAAGGTATTAAAAATTGTCAATTGGATATGCTAATATTTGTTAAAGTGTGAAGGACCACAGACGAAACTTTTTAGAGTCTTTAATTCAAGCATAGGTACTGAAGAACAAATGAAGAGCAATGGATATCACAAAAAAAAAGCTTGTATTGCAAGAAAGCATCTGAAGAAACGAGGTTCTGAAGACAAGAGGTTCTGAAGATCAGAAGTTGACGTCATCAGAAGCACTCTCATCAGAAGCTGTTCATCAGAAGCGGATCACCATAAGTTGTTCATCAGAAGCTGACGTCATCAGAGGTTCTGAAGAAAACCAGAAGCTGGAAAAACTGGAAGCTTCAAGGCTTAAGTCAAAAGCTATTTGGGATCGAGCCTAACACTGCAGAAGCATAGAAGCATTAAGCAATGGCTAAAATCAGAGGTTCTGGGAGGCATTGGATGCTTATCCATTGTAGACCGTTTAAGAGAGGATAATAGTACAATTGTACAACCACTATCTCCACTACTCTGTTTTGTGTCTGCAATAGTACAAGAAAAATAACTATAACTACGTTGATGATTCTCTTTTTGAAGAAAGTATTTGAAATTGTTCTCTCATAGGACAACAACCAAATTAGGCAACAAATCAATGATTATTGATCAAGCTTCAAACAAATCTTATTTGATGTGCTGGCAAGCTACAACGTCTATTACACACCTCTATATAAAGGAGTGAAGACCTGAAGTTTCAGAGAGACTCACCAACAATTTACAAGTGCTGAAACTCTGCAGAAATTGTTCTACACATTAAATTTCACTTAGAATTTCTTAACAACTTTCATATCTTAGAAATTCTAGAGTCTTAAAGAGTTTGTATCTGATTTTTATTGTGAACACCACTGATTGTATGTCAAGTGTTCAACCTCAAACATTTTTCATTGTAATTCTATTTGAATAGAAGTCTCTTGTTGTTGTGCTTGAGCATAAGAAGTCTCTTGATTTAGTTCATGAGCATAAGAAATCTCTTGCAATTGTGCTTGAGTAGTTTGAAGTCTCTTGCTAGTTTTAGGACTGAGAAATTGTAATTAGATAGTTGATTTTAGTGAACTCTCCTTGGAAGTGCAAGGGGGACAGGACTACTTCCGGTTTGTGGAAGGAACCTGTATAATTGCTTTGTGTCTTGCTTCTCTCCCTCTCTCTATTTTTATCACCTGCAGTTAGATTCTGAACTTCACTTCTGAAGCCGAACTCTAACAGGTTCTGAAGAGTGAATTCAGTTTTAGGAGAAGAAAAAGAAACCACAATTCAACCCCCCCTTCTCGTGTTTTTCTCAACTTGAATTGGTATCAGAGCCTGGTTCTGTTGTGAACACTTAGTAGTGTAACCGTTCAAGATATGAGAAAAACATGTCTGCGGGTGAATCTTCTGTTTTTGGCTCTGGTGGTAATCATAATGCTACTGGTCATGATTATGGTACCTCTAAAGATAAGAAATCTGATTCCAATAAAGCTTCAAGGTTTAATGGAGATCCTGAAGAGTTTTCTTGGTGGAAAACCAAAATGTATAGTTACATTATGGGTTTGGATGAAGAGCTTTGGGATATTCTTGAAGATGGTGTTGGTGACTTTGCCCTTGATGAAGATGGAGCTGCTATTGATAGGAAGAAACACACTCCTGCTCAGAAGAAGCTTTACAAGAAGCATCACAAGATCAGAGGCATTCTTGTTGCTGCATTGCCTCGAACAAAGTATCTAAAGATGAGTAAAAAATCTACTGTTAAGGCAATGTTTGCTTCACTATGTGCAAATTATGAAGGAAGCAAGAAAGTTAAAGAAGCAAAGGCTACAATACTTGTTCATCAGTATGAGTTGTTCAAGATGAAAGATGATGAAACTATTGAGGCTATGTACTCAAGGTTTCAGATTCAAGTCTCTGGACTTCAAATACTTAAGAAAAGTTATGTAGCTTCTAATCATGTGAGCAAGATTATGGGAAGCTTACGTGATAGATGGAGACCCAAGGTTAATGCTATTGAGGAAGCTAAAGATTTAAGCACTTTAAGTGTTGAAAATCTAATAAGCTCTCTCAAGGTTCATGAGATTAGTCTTGATGAACATGATTCTGCTAAGAAGAAAAACCTTTAAAGTCTTCAAAAGCCTTTAAAGTCATTGAATCTGAAGATGAATCCCCTAATGGAGATTCTGATGAAGACCCTGCTGAGAAGATGGCTATGCTTTCTAGTAGGCTGCAGTATTTAGGTAAGAAGAACAAGAAGTTTTTGAGCAGAAGAGGTAGTTACAAATGCTCCAAGAAAGAAGATCAGAAGGGTTGCTTTAACTGCAAGAAGCCTGAACATTTAATTGTTGATTTCCCTGATCTTCAGAAGGAGAAATCAAAGGAGAAGTCCAAGAAACCAACTTTGAAATAAAATAAGTTCAAGAAGCAGATTTAGCAGAGTTTAATGGTAACCTGGGAAGATATAGGCAGTGAATCTGGATCTGATAAGGATGATGCTGATGAAAGTGCAAAAGTAGCAATGGGTTTAGTGGCTACAATGACTTCAGAAGTAGAACCTGAATTAGACTCAGAAGAAGAAAATGAGCATTTGCAGGAAAAATGGTATAGGGATTGGATTTTCAGAAGGGAAACCTAATGAAATCAGTCTTAAAGCATGTTGTGAATGCATTAAGGAAGGGTGAAAACCTTCTTTGTACCAGAAGCTGCCAAGTTTGAAACTGTTACTCAGTTAGAACTTGAGGCTTCCAGTTCTAAGACTAACAATATTTCAAAGTCAAAGAATACTAAGCAAAAGGAAATGACCAATTCTGATTCTAAGACTCCAAAGATTAAAATTCTAAAGAGATCAGAACTTGTACCTCAAAGTCTGATGAACTCATAATCTGGTATCTTAAAGTCTATGTTTCAGAAGAAGAAAACAATTGTCGCTTCTTGGAAACCAAAACCAGAAGGTGTGAAACCTGAGGTGTTGAGTATTCAGAAGCCATCAAACATACAACACAAGGTACAAAAGAAGGAGAGTAAAACTTCTAGTACTAACCCCAAAGGACCCATAAAGATATGGGTACCTAAATCTAAAATTGTCAATGTTGCATATATGCCTAAGAGCAAAGGAAAATCAAAGATCATGGTACCTAGACAGCGGTTGCTCAAGACATATGACAGAACAGAAATCTATGTTCCTCACCCTCACAAGGAAAGATGGAGGAAGTGTGAAATTTGGAGGCAACCAAGCTGGGAAAATCATTGGTACATGAACTATTGGTAATTTTTCTATCTCTATTAATAATATGTGGTTGGTAGATGGTCTTAAACATAACCTGCTTAGTATGAGTCAGTTTTTTGATAATGGTTATGATGTGATGTTTGATAAGACCAACTGCACAATAGTTAACAAGAATGACAACTCCATAACATTCAAGGGAAAGACGATAGATAATGTCTATAAAATTAATTTATCTGATTTGGTTGATCAGAAGGTAGTTTGCCTTCTATCAGAAGGTAGTTTGCCTAAGAAGTAAGGATAATGCATATGATGTATTTAGTAACTTCTGCAATTAAATACAATCTGAAAAAGAAATGAAAATTTTAAAAATCAGAAGTGATCATGGTGGACAGTTTGAAAATGAGCCATTTGAAACTTTTTGTGAAAAACATGAAATTGTTGATGAATTCTCTTCTCTTAGAACTCCACAACAAAATGGGGTTGTAGAAAGAAAGAATAGAACCTTACAAGAAATGGCTAAAACCATGATTCATGAAAACAATTTGGCTAAATATTTCTGGGCAGAAGCAGTGAATACATCATGTTATGTCCAAAATAGAATATATACCAAACCTATCTTGGAGAAAACAGTATATGAAAACTTTAAGCGAAGAAAACCTAATATCTCTTACTTTCATCTATTTGGATGTACCTGTTACATTCTAAATAACAAAGTCTACCTAAAGAATTTTGATGCCAGGGCCCAAAGAGGAATCTTTTTAGGCTACTCTGAAAGGTCAAAGGCATACATAGTGTATAATTCAGAAACACTATGTGTTAAAGAAACAATGCACATCAAATTTGATGATAAAGAGCCTGGAAATGAAACTCTAGAGCAAGCTGAAAGTTTTGCAGATATGTAGGTTCTTGAAGATACTTCAGAACTTGTTCAGAACTCAGATTCTGAAGAAAGTCCAGAAGCTGCTTCCACTCCAGAAGCTCAAAACGAAGAAGCTTCTAATGAAGCACAAAATAGTTCTCAGCAAGCTAATCAATCCAAAAATACTTTCAAGTATAAGTCTTCACATCCTAAGGATCTAATCATTGGAAACAAAGAGAGTCCCAGAAGAACAAGGTCATATTTCAGACAAGAAGAAGGCATTGATTATACTGAAATATTTGCTTCAGTTGCAAGATTGGAAGCAATCAGGTTACTTCTATCCTATGCAGTAAATCATGACATTACATTATATCAAATGGATGTCAAGAGTGCATTTATCAATGGAGTGATATCTGAAGAAGTGTATGTTAAACAACCTCTTGGTTTTGAGGATTTGAAAAATCCAAACTATGTGTTTAAACTCAAGAAATCACTTTATGGTCTTAAATAAACTCCTAGAGCCTGCTATGACAGACACAGTAATTTCCTAATTGAAAATGACTTTAAAAGAGGACAGGTTGACACAACACTCTTCAGAAGAACACTTGAGAAAGACATTCTTGTAGTACAGATCTAATGTGATGATATAATTTATGGATCTACTAATAAATCTCTTTGCAAGGAATTCTCTAAGTTAATGCAGGATGAATTTGAAATGATTATGATGGGAGAATTGAAGTTCTTCCTTGGAGTTCAAATCAATCAAAGCAAGGATGGTGTATATGTTCATCAATCAAAATATACCAAGGAGCTTCTGAAAAAGTTCAAGCTTGAAGATTGCAAAGAAATGAACACACCAATGCATCCAACCTGCAACTTAAGGATAGAAAATAATGGAACAAAAGTTGACCAGAAGCTGTATAGAGGTATGATTGGTTCTTTGTTATATCTCAGTGCAGCTAGGCCTGATATTCTATTCAATGTATGCTTGTGTTCAAGATTCCAGTCAAATCATAGAGAATCTGCTTTAACTGTTGTTAAGAGAATCTTCAGGTATCTGAAGGGAACAACAAATTTAGGACTCCTTTACAGGAAATCCTTAGAATACAAGTTGGTTGGATTCTGTGATGCTGATTATGCTGGTGACAGGATTGAAAGAAAATCAACAAGTGGAAACTCTCAGTTTCTTGGTGAGAATCTGATATCTTGGGCTAGTAAAAGACAAGCTACTATAGCTATGTCTACAGCAGAAGCAGAATACATCTCAACTGCAAGTTGTTGTACACAACTACTTAGGATGAAACATAAATTAGAAGATTATCAGATTAATGCTAACAGTATTCCCATTTACTGTGATAATACTATTGTTATTTGCTAGTCAAAGAATCCAATTTTACATTCAAGAGCAAAGCATAATGAAATCAAACACCACTTTATTAGAGATTATGTTCAGAAAGGTACTTTGGATATACAATTCATTGATACTGAACTTCAATGGGCTGCTATATTCACTAAACCTTTATCTATTGAGAGATTTGATTTTATAAAGAAAATTTTGAACATGCATTTTGTGTCTGATTGAATCTGCTTGCCTTTGAATAGGAATTTAGGTTCTGAAGTAGATCAGAAGCTATAATCCATCAGAAGCTCTTTATTGAGATTCTGAGGAAAATGTGTTTTTGATGACATTAACATCTAAACTCCAGAAGCTGGATTCATTGCTTCTGATAGTTATATTAGTGGAAACGGTGGAAGTTACTGTGTGTGACATCTGTCCCACTAGCATGACAATTACTCTGAATAACATATTATGTGGCTTATTTGTATTGGTTTATAACTTTATAGCTAAATGATGATTTTAAGCTTTGAATGTACTATCTCGCGCCCCCAATGTCTTTAATGTTGTGTTTGTTTGTCCCCTTCTGAATTGCAAACGTTTTACTAAAAGCACTTAGACAAAAACACACACTACTCACTTCACTACTTACACTTTCTGATTTTAGACTGTTTCTCTCAAAAACTCACGTCTTTTCAAAATCAAAATCTTAGAACCCTAAAACCTTCACGAGTTTAAATGGCTTCGTCAAGTTCAAATCAAGGTGTATGCATGCAAATTGATTCTGGAGAATCACTTCAGATTAAAGGAAGAACAATGCAACTGGAAGAATGGCAGTTAACAATTCAAGTGGATTTTGTCTCACTAACACGGAACAAGTGCAACTTAACAAGCTTCTTAAGGTATCAAGATTTAATAGGGTACTTTACTATGCTGGATGGTCCAACATATGAGAATCTGATCAAGCATTTATGGGTAAGAGCAGAGATTTACGACAAATATGCTGCTAAAGCTGAAGAGGATCACCTGATTCTACTTAATCTTGGTCTTGAAGGTAAATCAAGAGCTGAAATCGGATTAAAGGATTTCACAAGTTCGTTCAAGTATAATGGGAATTCCAGTTACCATCACTGAAGAAGTAATTGGAAGAGGTTGTGTAACACCCCGTTTTCCCAACATAAAAATTTCTTTAAAAAGAATAGCATGCATCAGAGTAAACACGTAAACAGGGCATCACATATCTCAAAACATCTCATGTTAAAGAATGAATAAACATTAACCCTTCATAAAATATTCATAAAACATTACTCAATATTGCAGCGGAAATATCATAATTAAAAACATCTCAAAATCTTTGGCACGCAGGCCTCATCAACATCTTATTATCAAAGTCTTCAAGTTAAACATAAACATGTAAAATAACGTAATACGCAAGGAACAGAGAAGATATAAGCAAGGTTTCCCCATCCCGTTACGTATCAGAGCACCTAGACTCAATTGCAGAAATCCTCACACGTCTGCACCTAATCTTGGTTACCTGCACTTGCCCACGAGGCGACAATTCCAGCAGAAGGGGTGAGATTCACAAATAATTATATTAAACATGTAATTAAATAATCACAATTCAACAACCAAACATAATTCATCATATCACAGATAAACATCTAACATTTAGAACATCAACATAAACAACACATCATTTAGCAGCGTCATAATCAACATCATAAACATCTTAGTAAACATCTTAGACGACACGACTCGACATCATCACTTGACTATGCAACCCTACGTCTTATATGCATGTGGTACCAATCCAGGGCATGAGCCCTCGTCGCTATGAGCATAAATATACTCCAAGGCATAAGCCTTCGTCGCTGGTGAGCAAAGCTCCAGGGCATAAGCCCTCGTCGCTGGTGAGTAAAAACTCCAGGGCATAAGCCCCCATCTTAGAATGAGTATGCATGAGACTCGACACTTTTAACTTAAACAAGTTAACATCTTAAACGTCGCAAAACATCTTAATCATCAAAGGACTGACGCATGCAGCAACTGTACATACATAGACAGCAACATGGCAGCAAGTACTTCATAAAGTATAACATTATATAGCAAACATCGCATGTAATTCAAACATTCATCACTTATTCAATTCATATTATCACACATAAGCTTCATAAAATCATTAAAAAAAGTCTCAATCATCACGTATCATCATTACAGATTATAATAAACATTATTAAAAGTCCCAGAAACTACCCAAAGGTCATCTCTCAAGGTTCTATGCGAAACAGTTCGCAAACAGTACACGGCTCTGGGTTCTGACTTAACTCGCTATGGCGAGTGGGAAAGCTCGCCTCACGAGTAACTTAGGCCTTGCTCGCTATGGCGAGTTGGGATTGCTCGCCTCGCGAGCTCTAGGGTAATGCTCGCTATGGCGAGCTGGAATGCTCGCCTCGCGAGTAAACTAGGTCTACTCGCCACGGCGAGTTGCATAGCTCGCCTCAGGCGAGCGACGAACAGTCTGCTACGGCTTCTACGAAATTCCACCCAAAAAGTCCCAAATTCATCATCTTAAACATCTAAACTCTCAGAATCATCATCATTAAGGTTAATCTACGTTATGTGCTCAATCTAAACATCAATTCTACAGCTTTATGGCCTACTTCATGATTATTCTCACTTTTTAACCTAATTTCAATTCTCTCAAAACAGCCCTATGATTGTTTAATCTTGATTAGATGAATTATAGAATAATATAATCACATGCTAGGCTCACCCTTACCTGATCAAAGCAGAAATCGCAGCCTCTAAGCTCTTCTCCCTTCACGCGACCGTTTTCTCTCTTTTCCAAAACTCTGACAACGCGTACTGACTCTCTTGACCTAATTTTCCCTTTATATACTCCCAACAAATCTTATCTTATTTACTCTTTCTCCCACATAACTCTCTAAAATCCAAAACTAACCCACAACTAAATATTTTATTTTATTTTCAAATCTTATTTTATTAAACAATAAAATAAGTCACCACGCCGCATAAAAATCATATTAAATCTTCACTTAACATCACATAATATATATAAAAATATATAGCAATTCTCAAGTAAATCGAATAATTAAATAATCAAAAATGGGCGTTACAACTCTCCCCAACTTAAAAGATTTTCGTCCTCGAAAATTACCTCAAGCAAACAACTCAGGGTACGACTCTAGCATCTTACTCTCTAACTCCCACGTCAAGCTTTCGCCAGTCGCTCCCAACCAAACGACTCTAACGAGAGGTATCTCCTTGCCCCTCAGCGTCTTCGTCTTTCTATCATCAATCCTCACTGGTAAGGTCTCAACCGTAAGGTTGTCCCTAACTTGCACATCATCACTCTGGATCACATGGGACGGATCCGGAACATACTTCCTCAGTTGCGACACATGGAACACGTCGTGCAAATTCGACAGATGTGGTGGCAATCCAATACGATAGGCCACCGCCCCAATCCTCTCTGAAATCTGATACGGACCAATAAACTTCGGGGTTAACTTCTTTGACTTCAACGCACGACCAACACCGGTCATAGGAGTCACTCTCAGGAACACATGATCTCCCTCTTGGAACTCAAGGTCCTTCCTACGCTTGTCATGATAACTCTTTTGTCGACTCTGCGACGCTTTCATCTTCTCTTGGATCATTCTTACTTTCTCAGTAGTCTGTTGAACAATCTCCGGTCCTAACATCACATTTCAATCCAGACCACCAAAACATCTTCTTTAAATCATGGTACATCTTCGTAGCTCCCGGATGAATACTCAAGCTACTTCTATGACTCTCTTCAAGGATCATCTTCTTCATTTCCTCATTATCAGGAATGCAAATTCGAACTCGGAATCTTAACACTCCTTGATCATCCACTTTAAAGTCACTTTCCTCCGTCTGATTACTAGCAACCAACAAGTCCACAAACTTAACATCTTCTTTCTGCGCCTCTTTGATACTTTTCAAGAACTCATTATCAATCTTCAACATTCCCAGCTTTACACTCTGAGGTGTCCTTTCACAAACTAAACTCAAATCTCTAAACTGTTCAAGCAACTCGAATTCCTTCACCATCATAGCAGACATATGCAAAGTCGTCCTACTCAAAGCATCCGCAACCACATTAGCTTTGCCCGGATGATAATTCAAACCAAAGTCATAATCTTTCAACAATTCAAGCCACCTTCGCTGCCTCATATTCAATTCCTTCTGGTCAAACAAGTACTTCAAACTCTTATGATCACTAAACACTTCAAACCTCGAACCATACAAGTAATGTCTCCATATTTTCAATACAAAGACCACAGCTGCCAACTCTAAGTCATGCGTCGGATAATTCTTCTCATGAATCCTCAATTGCCTTGAAGCATAAGCTACCACTTTGCCATCTTGCATAAGCACACCACCTAAACCCAACTTGGACGCATCACAATATACCACAAAAGGTTCATCAGGCTTCGGCAAAATCAAAACTGGAGCCGTCGTCAAGCGCTTCTTCAACTCATTAAAACTGTTCTCACAATGCACATCCCATACAAAAGATTTACCTTTACACGTCAACTGCGTTAACGGAAGAGCCAACTTAGAAAATCCTTCTATAAATCTTCGATAATAACCAGCTAAACCCAAAAAGCTTCTAATCTCAGTAACCGACTTGGGAGTCTCCCATTGCGAAACCGCTTCAACTTTAGACGGATCAACCGCAATGCCATTGCCAGAAATAACATGACCAAGAAAACTTACTTCCTTCAACCAGAATTCACACTTAGACAACTTAGCAAAAAGCTTCTTCTCTTTCAATACTTGCAAGACGATCTTCAAATGCTCAGCATGTTCTTCTTCAGTCTTAGAATAAACCAGAATATCATCAATGAACACCACAACAAAACGATCCAAATAAGCCTGGAAGATTCTATTCATATACTCCATAAATACGCCAGGTGCGTTAGTAACACCGAAAGGCATCACCGTATACTCATAATGTCCATAGCGCGTTCTAAACGCTGTCTTCTGCATATCCTCATCTTTCACTTTAATCTGGTGATAACCCGATCTCAAATCTATCTTGCTGAATACACAAGCACCCACCAACTGATCCATCAAGTCGTCAATTCTCGGAAGTGGATACCTATTCTTTATCGTTACTTTATTCAACTGACGATAGTCGATGCACAACCTCATACTTCCATCCTTCTTCTTGACTAACAACACTGGAGCTCCGCACGGTGAAACACTTGGTCTCACGAACTTCTTATCAAGCAAATCCTCTAACTGTTTCTTCAGCTCCGCCAATTCAGAAGCTGACATACGATAAGGCGTCATAGACACAGGCTTCGTTCCAGGAACAAGATCAATCGTAAATTCAACTTCTCTTTCCGAGGCACATCAGGAATCTCATCTGGGAAAACTTCAGGAAAATCACATACTACTTGTAGCTTATCAATCACCGCCTGATTCTCAATAGATAAAGACGCCATCAAAGAAAACATCATAATTCCATCGCGTTCCAACTGCTTCAACTGTTTAGTGGATAGGAACTCTGCGCCACTCTCTTCCTCAGGAGAAGAAAAATGCACCGTCTTGCTAAAATAATTAATCAGAACATGATTGTACTCTAACCAATTCATCCCCAAGATTACATCCATCCCAACCAACGGTAGACACACTAAATCAATCTCAAAATCACGACCAAACATAGACACAGGACATCTTAAACACACAAGGGAAGTAGTCACCGAACCCTTAGCTGGAGTTTCGACAACCATCTCCCCATTCATATCAGACACAACAAGATTCAACTTAGCAGCACAATCAAGAGCAACAAAACAATGCGTGGCACCAGTATCAATGATAGCAACTAAAGGTATATTATCAAAATAACAAGTACCTCTGATCAAGCGATCCTCGCTCTCCGTCTGCGTACCCGACAAAGCAAAAACTTTCCCAGTAGTCTGAGTCTTCTTAGGTTGTGTGCACTGGGACCCAATGTGACCTTCCTCATTGCAATTAAAACATACGATATCACCACGTTTACAATCAGCAGTAGTGTGACCCTTCTTGCCACAACGAAAACATCTCTTCACCTCTCCAGGACAAGCATTGCTCTTATGGCCTTTCACACCACAAGTATAGCAGACAACCTCAGCAGGAGCATCTTTCTTAGCAGGTCTCCTCTCATCATTAACTCGCTGTTTTCCCTTATCTGCAGGAGCACTGTAGGGCTTAGGACGACTTTGCCGCCCCTTTCCTTTCCTCTCATTGACCACCTTGTAATGAGCCTTCGTGTCCTCCTCGTAAATGCTGCAGCTGCTCACTAACTCAGAAAAGTTTCTAATCTTCTGATACCCTATAGCCCTCTTGATATCAGCTCGCAATCCGTTCTCAAACTTAATACACTTAGAAAATTCGGCGGTCTCAGCAGAGTAGTGTGGATAAAACTTGGCTAGCTCCACAAATTTTGCAGCATACTCAGTCACAGACATGTTCCCTTGCTTTAGCTCCAGGAACTCAATCTCTTTCTTGCCCCGCACATCCTCAGGAAAATATCTGTTGAGGAATTCTCTCTTAAACACTGCCCAAGTCACCTCAGCACCGTCCTGCTCCAGGGTAGGTAGAAGACTAATCCACCAATCGTCCGCCTCCTCAGCCAGCATGTGCGTACCGAAACGCACCTTCTGCACCTCCGTGCACTGCATCACCCTGAACACTCTCTCTATCTCTTTGAGCCACGTCTGGGCTCCATCCGGATCATATCTCCCCTTGAAGGTAGGAGGATGGTTTCTCAAGAAGGTCTCCAGCATACGGACCTCCGCACCAGCACCAGCATTGACATTTGGTTGTTGTCCCACAGCTTGAGCAACAGCCTCCAAAGCAGCAGCAATCGCGGTATCGTTTCTTCCAGCCATCTTAATCCTTAACAAAACAAATATAAGTTAGAATAATACAATAATACTATTCTAACTCTAAGACAACGTCACTCGACTCTCTACTTGGCCGGACGGACCGACTTGCTCTGATACCAATTGTAACACCCCGTTTTCCCAACATAAACATTTCTTTAAAAAGAATAGCATGCATCAGAGTAAACACGTAAACAAGGCATCACATATCTCAAAACATCTCATGTTAATGAATGAATAAACATTAACCCTTCATAAAATATTCATAAAACATTACTCAATATTGCAGCGGAAATATCATAATTAAAAACATCTCAAAATCTTTGGCACGCAGGCCTCATCAACATCTTATTATCAAAGTCTTCAAGTTAAACATAAACATGTAAAATAACGTAATACGCAAGGAACAGAGAAGATATAAGCAAGGTTTCCCCATCCCGTTACGTATCAGAGCACCTAGACTCAATTGCAGAAATCCTCACACGTCTGCACCTAATCTTGGTTACCTGCACTTGCCCACGAGGCGGCAATTCCAGCAGAACGGGTGAGATTCACAAATAATTATATTAAACATGTAATTAAATAATCACAATTCAACAACCAAACATAATTCATCATATCACAGATAAACATCTAACATTTAGAACATCAACATAAACAACACATCATTTAGCAGCGTCAAAATCAACATCATAAACATCTTAGTAAACATCTTAGACGACACGACTCGACATCATCACTTGACTATGCAACCCTACGTCTTATATGCATGTGGTACCAATCCAGGGCATGAGCCCTCGTCGCTATGAGCATAAATATACTCCAAGGCATAAGCCTTTGTCGCTGGTGAGCAAAGCTCCAGGGCATAAGCCCTCGTCGCTGGTGAGTAAAAACTCCAGGGCATAAGCCCCCATCTTAGAATGAGTATGCATGAGACTCGACACTTTTAACTTAAACAAGTTAACATCTTAAACGTCGCAAAACATCTTAATCATCAAAGGACTGACGCATGCAGCAACTGTACATACATAGACAGCAACATGGCAGCAAGTACTTCATAAAGTATAACATTATATAGCAAACATCGCATGTAATTCAAACATTCATCACTTATTCAATTCATATTATCACACATAAGCTTCATAAAATCATCAAAAACAGTCTCAATCATCACGTATCATCATTTCAGATTATAATAAACATTATTAAAAGTCCCAGAAACTACCCAAAGGTCATCTCTCAAGGTTCTATGCGAAACAGTTCGCAAACAGTACACGGCTCTGGGTTCTGACTTAACTCGCTATGGCGAGTGGGAAAGCTCGCCTCGCGAGTAACTTAGGCCTTGCTCGCTATGGCGAGTTGGGATTGCTCGCCTCGCGAGCTCTAGGGTAATGCTCGCTATGGCGAGCTGGAATGCTCGCCTCGCGAGTAAACTAGGTCTACTCGCCACGGCGAGTTGCATAGCTCGCCTCAGGCGAGCGACGAACAGTCTGCTACGGCTTCTACGAAATTCCACCCAAAAAGTCCCAAATTCATCATCTTAAACATCTAAACTCTCAGAATCATCATCATTAAGGTTAATCTACGTTCTGTGCTCAATCTAAACATCAATTCTACAGCTTTATGGCCTACTTCATGATTATTCTCACTTTTTAACCTAATTTCAATTCTCTCAAAACAGCCCTATGATTGTTTAATCTTGATTAGATGAATTACAGAATAATATAATCACATGCTAGGCTCACCCTTACCTGATCAAAGCAGAAATCGCAGCCTCTAAGCTCTTCTCCCTTCACGCGACCGTTTTCTCTCTTTTCCAAAACTCTGACAACGCGTACTGACTCTCTTGACCTAATTTTCCCTTTATATACTCCCAACAAATCTTATCTTATTTACTCTTTCTCCCACATAACTCTCTAAAATCCAAAACTAACCCACAACTAAATATTTTATTTTATTTTCAAATCTTATTTTATTAAACAATAAAATAAGTCACCACGTCGCATAAAAATCATATTAAATCTTCACTTAACATCACATAATATATATAAAAATATATAGCAATTCTCAAGTAAATCGAATAATTAAATAATCAAAAATGGGCGTTACAGGTTGCAGAAGGGATGTTGATGGAGCTTTCCAGTGGGATTTGAAACAAACAAGCTCTTGGAAACCTAAGGTAATCCAGACCTTATTCAAAGGTGATGCTAAAGGGAAATATGATGATATGGAAAAAGAGCATAGGATGCTCCAGAAGCTCATGCAAGAATGCTTTCTACCCAAAGGAGGTGGTGTAGATACATTGTCCTTGGAACATAAAGTGTTCTCACACTTTCTCATCAAATTTGAGAAGATAAACTTACCAAGATACATTTTTCACCATATGTTATGGGCTTTGAGGAAGAGCCAAGAGAAGAACAGAGCTTTTATCCCTTATGGAAGACTGTTATCTGAGATATTCCATCAAGGAGGCATGTTGAGTGCTTTAAAAATGTCCAAAGCTGTCAATGATGATGATCTGGGAACAACTGTTGGAAAATATTTAAATGGTACAACTTTGTACAACATGCATCTGATCAAAGTTGTTGATAAGAAGAAAACTGATTTGAAGGAATCAAGAATTCTATCAGATTTGATGGATGGTTTCCCACCTATCTGCAAACAAGACCCTATTGATGTGCAAGAAAATTTTGTCTATGATCATTGGCAAAGAACTGGAGAAACTATCAAGTATGATGATATACCTGAAACCATTTTGGTGGTTTACCAGTTGCTTCTAAGAAAAGAAAGTCCAATAAGAAAGCAACTTCAGAAGCTGCTGATGATAAAGAAGCTTCTGAACCTCAACCTAAGAAAGCCAAGAAGGATAAGGAAGCTACTCAGTTGAATGAAGTTGGTCCAGCTTTACCAACCATTCAAGAAGAGGTTGATGATTTGGAACCTGTCAAGGTTCTTGATTAAATAACTAGAGGGAAGAAATTTGTTGGTTCATCAGGATCCATTCGTGCTCAACCAAAGATTACCAAGAAGAAGAGAACTCCAGTCAGAAAACCGAAGGAATCTTCATACATCTTGAAAGAAGAAGAAGAAGAAGTAGAAGCTACTGAGTTGGTCACAAGAGAGGTTAGGAACAAGAAAGCTGCAGATGCTGCTACACTTCAGAAAGCTTTGCAGTTAGATAAAGAGATTGAGGTCCCTACTTCTAGAATTGTAAGGGAATATGCTGGTGTGAGTGCTCAGAAGGTTATAGAGGTTGTTGAAGAAGTTCAGGATATGGCTATAACGGTTGTTGGGGAAGTGTTGAAGATTTCAGCAGAAGATCAAAGAGGAGAAGCTTCATGTACTGAAGAACACACTTCAGAAGCTGCTACAGAAGATCGAAAAGGTAAAAATCCTATTCACAATACTTCTGATGATATAGCAAATCTAGACTTGTCTTCACTTTCATCTAGCTCACATACATCCTCAACCCCATCACCATCAAACCTTAACTCATATGCTAAATATGTCCCTATGTATCCAAGTATTCAAAATAGAGTAGATGATCTAATTCAAAGGCACATAAATGTAGGACAGAGACTACCTGAAGGTCATTGGGGTAGACCTGGAATTTTGAATCCTATTCAAGCAATTGCACCTGACTCTGACATTCCTAATACATAATCTAACCAACAACCAACTCATCCTGATTCACCTCAAGCTTTCACTCATCTAGAAAAACATCTAGGAGGTGAATTACCTTTAACTCCACAAAAGGCTTCTGAAATGACTTCTGATGAAGTTGTTCATAAAGACCCCTATCATCAATCACCAAGCTCACAAATGACATCAAACACCTGTTCTGAACTAATCATTCACCCTGATTTAAAACCTTATCATCTTAATGCAACTTATTCCAACATATCTTTTGGTATTGCATTGAGAAATCTAGCCAACAAGAATTCTTCAACCCACAAATCACCTGCTTATGATAATAATCCTTCTTTATTAGAAGAATCAACTCTGATTGTTCAACCTTTATGTATAGCTTTACTTTCAGAAGCTAACTTTGTAACTCAAACAGAACAAGAAAACTCTACATGGCCTGACTTTATGATCACATCAGTTTCTGATGATGAAAATGAGAAAACCAACCCATGGTTTAAGCCTGGATTTCTGAATCAACCATTAAGCTCATGTTCTACCTTTGTCCTATAGTTTATTCATGGTACTCCATCTTCTTCTAACCAAATTTCTGTTGTTGAACACACTATCACAGACATACCTTGTTCATTTAACTAAATTTGTCCCCTGATCATAACCCCCACTATCTCACCACCACCTACCCTTCATTTAGATTCTTCTATATTAAAAGAGGTTTGTCAAAATATTTTCAAGGATCTAAACAAATTGGTAAAGTCTAGAAGTAACTTGGTTCATAACCTGGACTATGTCAGTGAGTGGACTTGTTTGAGTGACAGACTGGATCATATGATGTGTGAACTTCAGAAGCTGTGTCTAGATGCTCATGACAGAGCTCTAATTGATCTTCAAGACTAGTTCAAGGAAGTAATTAAGAATATGGAGGAGGTAAACATCAACAAGAATCAAGAATTCAACGAGTTGTATCTCTCGAACATGAAGGTGAGAAAAACACAAGAAGGGGGGGTTGAATTGTGTTAGTTTTTTCTTCGTTTTCTCCTAAGCTGAAAAACACTGATGAGAAGCAGTTCAAGAACAACTTCTGAAGTGATGTTCAGAACTAACTTGCAGCGGATAAAAACAAAGAGATAGAAGGAAGAAAGACACAATGCAATTATATAGGTTCCTTCCACAAACCGGAAGTAGTCCCGTCCCCCTTGCATTTCCAAGGAGAGTTCACTATAATGTAATATCTGATTACAAATGCTCACTGCTAAACTTAGCAAGAGACTTCAAATGCTCAAGCACAACTGCAGCAGACTTCCTATGCTCCTGAACACAATCAAGAGACTTCTATGCTCAAGCTCAAAAGCAAGAGACTTCTAATCAAACAGAATTACAAAGAAAAATGTTTGACACTGAACACTTGATATACAATCAGAGGTTCTCACAATACAAATCAGATACAGACTCTTAAGACTTTAGTATCTCTAAGATATGAACTTTGAAAAGAAAGTCTAAGTGAACTTTTGGATGCTGAACAATTTTGACAGAGTTTTGGCGCTTTCAAATTGTTGTTGAGTCTTTTTTTTATTTCGTCAAGTCTTCACTCCTTTATATAGAGGTGTGAGATGAATGTTCTGAATTGCCAGCATATCCAAAAAGAGTCGTTTGAAGCTTTAATAAATCACCATTGATCCATTGCCTGATATGGTTGTTGTCCTATGAAGGATCAATTTCAAATCCATGCCATGTATGTAGGAACATTGTTGTAGGCAGAGCTGTTATCCTTGTCTTGTAGCAGAGACAAACTCTGTGTAGTGGAGGTAGTGGTTGTACACTTCGTACAATTGAACTTTGTCAACGCTCTACAAAAGAACAAGCATCCAATGCCTTCAAATCCTTTTGAATTAGCCGTTGGTTCACTTTTCCACTCTTCTGCAATGCTTAGACGACATTAAATCAAACGAACAACATTTGAAGCTTTAAGTTTGCATCTTATGATGAACTACAACTTCTGGTGATCGTCAACTTCTGATGAACTAGCTTCTGATGACACGTCATCACTCCAGGAGCACTTTGTCTTCAGGTGCACTTTGACATCAGGAGCAGTTTTCTTCAGACGCTTCTAAGCTTCCTTTTTGTTGATTACTTTGCTATGTTTTGTTCTTCCAGAACCTATTAATGATCTCAAAATTTTGTCTATGGTCCTGTACACTTGAACAAATATTAGCATATCCAATTGACAATTTTTTAATACCTTGTTATCATCAAAACTCTCAAGGGTAATGTTAAACACATTGTTTTTCCAACAATCTCCCCCTTTTTGGTGATGACAAACATTAGTATTTAAAAATGTTCAATTGTTGTTAATCTAATTAACAAGTTGACTATTAGGGTATGAGGTTTGTAAGCTCCCCCTGAGTCCGATAGTACTATAAGGTGAGGTTTGTAAGCTCCCCCTGAGTTCTATTCTTGTTAATTAAATTCATTTAAAAACGAATTAACTCTCAAAATAATTTCACATTATAAAGATTAAGAGATGAGAAGAAGGTCCTATTAATTTAAATTACTTGAAATTAAATTAATGGGGCTCAGGGCTTTTAAATACTATCTACTACTTTCCATTTTGTCATTAACAAAAGGTATAAACAATAAACAAAAAGAAGAGATGAGAAAAAACAAAGTGAGGCTTTATAAGATCAAAGCATAAAACAAGTTATATAATTGATCAGAGCAGAAAATCAGTTTAGAAGAGATCAAAATGTTAACACACAATATGGTCAGAAGCATTAATTTCAGAAGCATTAACATATAGCAATGTATTAGAGCAGTAAGTCATAAGCAAATGAAACACAAAATTAAAACAAGCTTAGGTGTGAAACTAAGGTTGGTTTTGTTTTTGGAGCATCATCTCCATCAGTTGCTTCATCCGGTTCATCTCTTGCTTCATTTCCTGCTTGAAATCTTCATTGCTCTTGATAAGCTTCTCTTCTCTGATTCTTGTTTCCTCTAGCTGAGCTTCAGTTGTAGTTGTCATACCCTCATTTTGGACCTAAAAATACTCATTCAAATTCCTCTACTATTTTCTAATACTTTCAAATTTACCGTGTTTTCTACTATGCTTCAGCTGCATACTTTACTGCTTCAGTCTTTTAAATTTTTGCATAAAATCATACAAAAGGGTATTTTGGTCATTTCTTACAAAGGAACCCATTTTCAGTCCCTACAATTTGTCCCTGAGTCCTTTCTACTTGTTTGCATGAATCATTAGTCAAATTTTGTACGAAAATCATCTTAGTTTTGCGTCTGAGTCAGTCTGAGTCAGTTTGAGTCGTCTTTGCCCCTAGGGGCATTTTAGTCTTTTCACATCAGATAAATTTTGGGCAGAGAGGTATTTTAAAATACCTCATTTTTTTTTGGTAGTTTGTTCATTTTAGTCCATTTTGTCAAATTTAACTGTTTCGCTTTACGTTGCAGTTCAGATTACATTTTTTTAACCAATTTTATTATTTTTTGCATTTTAGTCCAAGCATTTCTAGAAATTGCAATTTAGTCCAAATATTATGTTTTTTGCAAATTTGTCCCAATTCTTTTAAAAACAGTCAAATTCTTTAATTCTTTTAAAAAAACAGTCCATTTTTTTTAATTGCAAAAAGGTCCTATTCTTTTCAAATTTGCATTTTAGTCCTTTTTTCAGATTCTGTCCACAGGTGCCACGCCAGCTCAGTCCAGTCCACATGTCACTACCTCATTGGTCAGAATCACACATGGCAGGCTATAAATAGTACACAGTGTCAGAATCAGATCCATTCACGCGCCACATCACAAACAAATTCCATTTTCTCTCTCTTGGCAGTTAGGATCAAAATCATAACAAACTCAGAAAAGCTCAAGAACAAACACACAAACCCTAAGTTTCCAGAACCAAAATTCAAGCAAATTCCATGGAGTTTTGTGGATTCTCAGAGATTCAAAGCTGAATCATCATCATTGAATCCCTTTTTCTGCAATTCAAGTATCGGATTCGTTGCTGGAAGCAACAAGTCCCGAATACGATCACAGAATTGGAATTGAGAAGAAGAGGGAAAGAATCCAAGGATTCCGAACCGGTTCAGAGAAGAAAAGAAGAAGAAAAAACGAAGAATTCACGGATTCCGAACCATTCAAGAAGGAGAAGAAGCAAGTACCAGTTTATTTCCGGATTTCAAAGAGAATCAACACAAAACAGAATCAATTCAAGGATTTCCGGAGAATCAAATCAAAATTCTGGATAAAGCTAGGTAAAATCACAAACTTACCCCTTTGTTTCGTTCAAAGCCCACAACGAGCTCTAAAACAACGTAGAACAGTGCGAATCCGTGAAGTTTTGGTTCAGAACCGTAAACCCTAACCTTTTCCGGAAAAAATTTCAGGATTCCAAGGTTTACAACGTTGATTCATCGTTGTAAACCAACGAATCAACAGATAAAAACACATAGAAAGAAAATTTGAATCCAAAAATTGAACCAAAATCGTACGGACTCCGCGAGAGAAAATTCCAGATCTACGTTGTTTCAGTCAGTGCATGTGGATTCCAGTAGCAGATTCGTGTTTAGGATGATAAGACGAAGCTTTTGAGCCATAGATGAACAAGTTCTGGGTAGGATTCAGGAAGTTAGGGTTAGGGTTTCCAAAGAACCAAACGGCGGAGAAGAGAGAAAGAAAGAGAAAGAAAAGAAAAAATGAGGAAAACCGGTTCAGGAGCCTTTTATGTAAGGTAGGAAACCGGGTCGGTTCAAACCCGACCCATTCTCCCATGCGAGTGGCCGTTGGATCTTGATCCTGTTGGATCCGGATCAATCCAACGCCCCAGAGGTGTTTTGGAGATCCGGATCCATCTGTGCTTGGGTTTGGGCCCTTTACCCGCAAGCTTTTGGTTCTTTTTTTTCAGTTTCTTGATTTGCTCTCGCTATGTGCACCCCTATGTTTGCTATTTGGACCTCTTGTGCTTCTTGATTTCTTTACAAAATTTCAAAAAAAAATTGCTATGCGTTCTTGGTATATTTGTGATATTTTACATGTGAAAATTGGTGAAAATTTGGCAAGTGCTAATTTCTCATTTGATTGGGGTATCTCGTGTTTTTTTATAAATTTTCTCGCATGTTTGCTCATCCAAATTCTTGTCCCATGATTTTGGTGGTTAGCACTTGATTCCATGGTGATTTACCCCTGTTCTCATAGTAGCTCATTGAATCGTGTTAAGTTTGATGCTTTTGTAACATTCACAATGTTGTTAAACTTAGATTTTTTTGATATTTTGCAACTTTGTTAGACTTGATTCTTGATACCAATTGTGTGATATTTTGCAATTTTGTTACATTTGATTCTTGATCATATTTTTGTAATATTTCCATTTTCTTGTTAAATTTGATGCTTGATTACCATTTTGTGATGTTTTGCAATTATGTTTAGTTGGATCTTTGATGCCAATTGTGTGATATTTTGCAATATTGTTTAGTGTGATTTCATGCCAATCTTTGTGATAGTCACCATTTGGTTTAGGATTAGTATTGCATTATTATTGTATCTTGTTTTACTAACCACTCTACTCTATGTCTCATGCATACTAAGCATCACATCTCATTCCCATTTCTTCCTTTAACTCCTTTCATGGAGCGTTCAACTGATTCTCATGTAATGTTTAGGTAGTTTACTTTTCTTTAATTTCATGCAAGACCATAGAATGTAAAATAGGACCCGATGTAAAGGACTATGAACTATAATGATGTACACCGACACATGCACCGACACACGCACACACGTTGTATGTCTATCGTTTAGGTGTATGTTTAGGATGCGCGATACTTAGAGAAAATTAATCTTTTAAAAAAAAAAGAAACAAATAACTTCCATCACTTCAAATATTTTCCAAATAAACCTTGGAGTCAAAACTCCAAAGGATTTTCCCTTTATTTTCTTAATCAAATCAAAATGCAGTTAATTTCCAACTTTAACCGTTTTTTGTAAATAAATTGGACTAACCTCACTTGTTTTCAATTCTAATACCTACACGGCCTCTTTCCTTTCTTCAAAACCATTTTCAAAACTAAAATAGAACAAAACTCACAAAAATATTTTGGAAGAGAACTACATGGAATTTTGATCCCTTAAAAGGGTATGTAGGCAAGAGACTCAAAATCTCTCCAAGTCCAATAAAATAAAATCCAATCTTCTTCCTCTTATTCTTAAAATTAATCTTCTTTACAAATAGCAATAAAAGCAAAGCGTATACATAAAGCATAGTAAAACGGTTCCTATAGGATACTATAGTCATTGCGGGTGCCTAACACCTTCCCGTAATGAAATCAGCCCCGAACTTAGAATTTCTGAGGTTTTCTCTCGGTTTTACCTCTCCCCAAAAAAAATAAGAGACATCAATGATTGAAAGGTTCAAATCTAATCAATGATTTGACACCCGAAAATCGCGATGACAGAAATGGCGACTTCACTGGGGATTTTAGGGCTACACCTAGTTTTACATGCTTTATGTTTATGATTTGCTTTATTGTTACATGTAAAAATTTTCTTATGTACGTGTGGGGTGAGAATATCAAAAGCCCTATACCCGGGCTGAGTGAACCTAAGATTAGGAAGAGATATAATCGACAATCCATTCCGGGGGTTGCCTCGTGCATTGGATTACGCGATCAATCTCACATAGCTGAGGCATTTTGGAGGTGATGTTGTCGGCGTGTGTTGTCATGCTTAGACACTTTACTTCCAATTGACCGATGAAGGCTATGGACCGTAGTTACCAAACCCATCCTTGGCCTTTCTTAGGATGTAGTGCGGTGGCTAAACCGAGCGTTGCCTCGAAATTTAGTCGTCACGCGATACTACACCCAAACTAAACCTTCTTACGAATAATCATGGACAAGCGTTGCTTTGTACTACCATGATATACGCAAGAGAGGTTGTGGTTTGGGAACTTTGTAGAACCTTGGTTACTACTATCAAAGCCTTAGTTTCACCGGGCCCCGTGTCCACTTGTTACCTTAGCCCACCGTGATTTCCTTGTTAAAACCATGCATACATGCATTCATGCATAAATTTTCTACATGCATTTATCAAAGGGTAAAAACAAACTAAAATTCTTTGCAAATATAACCAGGCATGAAGAGGACTAAGTCTTACAAGTTCAAAGAAGTTGATTTGGCTAGACTAAGGGAGTTGGCACTCAAGGTTAAGAATCCGACTAGGTTTCGTCTCCGATACGGTGGTTTGCTTGGTATTCTCCGAACTAATGTAGAAGAGAAGTTGGTGCACACTCTGGTGCAATTCTATGACCCAATTTTCCGTTGCTTCACTTTCCCGGATTTTCAGTTGGTTCCTACACTTGAGGCTTATTCTTGCTCATTGGGTTTACCTATAGCCGAGAAGACACCTTTCACAGGCCCAGGACCTTCGCTTACTCCTATTGCTAAGGATCTTTATCTCAAGACTTCCGATGTGTCTAAGAATCTCATTACCAAGTCTCACATTCAGGGTTTCACTTCGAAGTACTTACTTGAGCGGGCTAATCTTGAATCTACTTGTCAGGACACTCTTGAGGCTATTCTTGCACTACTCATCTACGGGCTCATCCTCTTTCCGAATCTCGACAACTTTGTGGACATGAATGCTATTGAGATCTTCCATTCCAGGAACCCGGTTCCTACTTTGTTAGCTGACACATACCATGCCATCCATGATCGGACTCTCAAGGGTCGTGGATTTATTCTTTGCTGCATACCTCTTCTTTATAGGTGGTTTATTTCTCACCTCCCGGGTTCTTTCCATGCCAACACGGAGAATTGGTCTTATTCGCAGCGGATTATGGCTCTTACTCCCGATGAGGTGGTTTGGATCACTCCAGCAGCTCGAGTCAAGGAGATTATCACTGGTTGTGGAGATTTCCTCAATGTACCTCTTCTCGGTACCCGGGGAGGAATCAACTACAACCCTGAGTTAGCCATGAGACAGTTTGGTTTTCCTATGAGAGCGAAGCCCATCAACCTTGCTACATCACAGGAGTTCTTCTACTATTCCAATGCTCCCACCGGGCAAAGGAAAGCTTTTACAGATGCTTGGTCTAAGGTTCGTAGGAAAGATGTGAAGCATTTGGGTGTGAGATCCGGTATTGCTCATGAGGCCTATACGCAGTGGGTGATAGACCGAGCTGAGGAGATTGGCATGCCTTACCCTGCTATGAGACATGTGTCTGCGTCTACTCCGTCTAGACCATTACCGTTACTTCCCGCGACTCAGGAGATGTATCAGGAGCATCTAGCTATGGAGAGTGAGGAGAAGCGAGCATGGAAATCCCGTTACAGTGAGGCTGAGAACTTGATCATGACTTTGGATGGCAGAGACGAGCAGAAGGATCATGAGAACCGAATGCTGAAGAAGGAACTAGCCAGGGTTAGGAAGGAGCTTGAGGAAAAAGATGATCTATTGAGGAGAGACTCCAGGAGAGTCAGAGGTCGTCGAGATTTCTTCGCCAGTTATTGTGGTTCAGCTTCAGACTCGGATTCCGAATACTACCCAGTCACTCCTTAGTTCTGGATGATAGGATTGCTACTGGTTATGTTGTTTGTTCAGCTTATGTTTCAGAAGCCTACTCCTTTGGCTCAATGTATCAAAACAACTTGCTTTGAATAGTTTGTTAGTCCAAAAATGTTTGCAAAGAATTCTAATTTGTCTAAAAAACCCTTTGGTAATAAAAAGAGTCATTTTTGCATCTGCATTTGCACATATCATGCATCATATGCATCATTCATCGGTCACAAAAAAAAACTTCCAAGTGCTCATTGCCTCCTGGTTCTTCTGCCGCAGTGTGAAAAGTGGCTCGTGCTCGAAGGACTGATCAACCTACCAGGGTACATCAGACTAGACAATACAGAAGGAGGAATCAAGTAGCTATGGAAGAAGAAAATGCACAGCTCCGCACTGAATTAGCTTCTGTGAGAGAAGAGTTAGCTAAAGCTCTCGACGCCATGACCGCTCTGGTAGCCGCTCAAGAACAACCGGTCGTGTCCACTCAGGCAACTACCGAAGCGATTCCTGCCGCATCTCTTGCTATGCCAAGGGGATACCCCTATGGGCTCCCATCTTATTACTCTCCCAATACTACAGCCGGTGTTTCAGGGGCCGCGACTTCAGGTGCTGCTAATGTTGGTCAGATACCCCCACCAGATCCCACATCTCTTCATACTACCTTGCCTCAGTCAACCGTCTACACAGATCCGATTGTGCACTCTACGCCTCAGGGCGCTAATGCTAATGATTACCGTGGAAAAACTCCTGTATTGGGAACTGTGGAAGAAAGAATGGAGGAACTTGCCAGAGAACTCCGTCGCGAGATCAAGGCCAACCGTGGGAGCAGTGACCTCGTCAGAACCCACGATCTTTGTTTAGTGCCGAGGGTAGATGTCCCCAAGAAATTCAAGGTCCCAGAATTTGATCGCTACAATGGGCTGACTTGCCCCCAGAACCATATCATCAAGTACGTCCAGAAGATGGCTAACCATGCAGACAATGATTCACTTATGATCCATTGCTTCCAGGACAGCCTAATGGAAGATGCCGCGGAGTGGTATACCGGTTTGAGCAAGGATGATATCCGCACGTTTGATGATCTGGCTACTGCTTTCAAGAGCCACTATGGATTCAACACCAGGCTCAAACCGAATAGAGAGTTCCTCCGGTCTCTTTCTCAGAAAAAGGACGAAAGCTTTCGCGAATATGCACAGAGGTGGAGAGGGGCAGCTGCCCGTATCACTCCCGCTTTGGACGAGGAAGAAATGACTCAAACATTCTTGAAGACCCTGAAGAAAGATTATGTTGAGAGAATGATTATTGCTGCCCCAAGCAACTTCTCTGAGATGGTCACTATGGGAACCCGCTTGGAGGAAGTTGTCCGAGAGGGGATTATCGTGTTTGAGAAGGGTGAGTCCTCGAATGCACCGAAGAAGTACGGCAATGGTCACCATAAGAAAAAGGAATCAGAAGTTGGAATGGTGTCTGCCGGAACCAATCAATCTGCCACTGCCGCTCCCGTCAATGCTACACAACTACCTCAACCGTATCAGTACCTACAGTATGCCCAGCATCCGTTCTATCCGCCGTTCTACCATCAATACCCTCCACTACCGGGCCAGCCTCAGGTCCCTGTTAATGCCATCGCCCAACAAATACAACAACAACCACTAGCTCAACAACAACCGCAACAACAACAACAACAAGGCCCTCAATCTAGACCATCTTTCTCGCCGATACCAATGGCGTACGCTGAACTACTCCCAACTCTGTTACACAAGGGGTATTGCACCACTAGACCTGGCAAGCCTCCGCCAAACCCATTGCCTCCCAAGTTCCGCTCCGATCTCAGATGTGATTTCCACCAAGGCGCCCTGGGTCATGACGTAGAAGGTTGCTACGCTCTGAAATACATTGTAAAGAAGTTGATCGACCAGGGAAAGCTGTCCTTTGAAAACAATGTCCCACACGTACTTGACAATCCACTCCCCAACCATGCCGCTGTAAATATGATCGAGGTCTGTGAAGAAATCCCTCATCTCAATGTCCGTAATGTTGCTACACCCCTGGTGCCACTACATATCAAGCTGTGCCAAGCTTCCTTGTTTAGCCACGACCACGCTGCCTGCTGTGAATGTCTTCAGAACCCTATGGGTTGCAGCGTAGTCCGGACTGATATCCAAAGATTGACGAATGACAACTACTTGACTACTAGTGATGTTTGTATGATAGTGCCGATCTTCCACGATACTCCGGTCAAGAGCACGCCTGTCAGGAAGGACGTTGGACCGTTGGTCATATGGTTGCCTGGTCCAGTGCCATATACTTCTGCGAAAGCCATCCCGTACAAGTACAGTGCGACTATGTTGGAAAACGGGAAAGAAGTGCCTTTGGTGTCCTCAAGCACAGTGGGCAGTATCGCCGAAGTGACGGCTTTGAGGAGCGGCAAGGTCCAACCACTTTTATTCCAGAAGAAAGATGATGTGCAAGTTACAATTCCTGCTGATAAGACTACTCCATTGACAATCCCTCCTGTTGTTGAAAGTACCAGCCGTCCAGGCCATTCCGTTGAAGATTCCAATCTGGATGAGATTTTGAGGATAATCAAGAAAAGCGATTATAAGATCGTTGATCAGCTGTTACAAACTCCTTCGAAGATATCCATCTTGGCCCTACTCCTCAGTTCGGAGGCTCACAAGAATGTGTTATTGAAGGTGTTGGAACAAGCCTATGTTGACCACGAAGTCACAGAGGACCAATTTGGTGGGATAGTGGCCAACATCACTGCTTGCAGTAACCTTTGGTTTGGTGAAGATGAGCTTCTAGAGGCAGGAAAGCACCACAACTTGGCCCTGCACATTTCCATGAACTGCAAAACGGATCTGCTGTCCAACGTGTTGGTAGACACTGGGTCGTCGTTGAATGTGATGCCTAAGTCGACTTTGGATTAGTTAAGTTGTCAAGGAGCTCCTTTGAGAAGGAGTACTTTTCTAGTCAAGGCTTTCGATGGTTCCCGTAAAACTGTGCTTGGAGAAGTAGATCTCCCCATGACTATTGGTCCTGAAACATTCATAATTACCTTCCAGGTTATGGACATAGATGCCTCTTACAGTTGCCTTCTCGGGAGACCATGGATACACGAGGCCGGGGCAGTCACTTCTACCCTCCATCAGAAGCTAAAGTTCGTAAGGAATGGTAAACTTGTAACGGTGCATGGGGAAGAAGCTTATCTGGTCAGTCAGTTATCATCCTTCTCTTGTATCGAAGCTAAATCTGCCGAAGGAACTGCATTCCAGGGTTTGACTATCGAGGGTACGGAGCCCAAGAGAGCTAGTGCTGCCATGGCTTCGTTGAAAGATGCGCAGAAAGCCGTTCAGGAGGGTCAGGCCGCCGGTTGGGGCCAATTGATACAGCTGCTGGACAACAAACACAAAGAGGGTCTCGGTTTCTCTCCGACGTCAGGCGTGTCAACTGGAACGTTCCGTAGTGCTGGATTTGCCAATGCAATTCTTGATGGTGATGATGAAAGAGGGGCTAAACCCACATTTGTGATACCAGGAGGCATTGCAAAGAACTGGAACGTTATCAATCTCCCTGTGTTTGTGCATGATTCTAAGTAATATGTCTTGCTGTTTAGGCTTTGTTTTCAAAATAAGAATCCTTCCGCCCTTCCCGAGGCGGAAGTGACACTTTTGTAAAGGGCATGTTTGTTCTGACATCACCATTATCAATAAAAAACGTCGTTTCTTTCACGACTCTCTTTTTCTTTAGTGTTTTTCCTTGGAAATAATGGTAATGCCAGAAAAAACCAAAACATCTGTATTTTCTTATTAATTTCAAAGATCTGCATGAAAATTATTTTCTAAAAAATCATCCAAACATGTCACGCAGATCGAACCAAAATGAACCCGTTGAACACAGTGACCCTATGTTTCTCCAAACTGTTGAATCCCCGGTGTTCGAGACCGAAGATGAGGATAGTGATGATATACCAGACGAGATTGCCCGACTGCTTGAGCAAGAAGAGAAAACCATTCGGCCTCATCAGGAGGAAATCGAGCTAATCAACTTGGGTACTGAGGATAACAAAAGAGAGATCAAAGTCGGTGCTGCATTGGAGGAAGGGGTCAAGAAAAGGATCTTCCAACTTCTCCGCGAATACTCGGACATTTTTGCATGGTCGTATGAAGACATGCCAGGTTTGGATCCTCAGATTGTGGAGCATCGGATACCGACTAAACCAGACTGTCCTCCCGTCAGACAAAAGTTGAGACGGACACGGCCGGACATGGCTCTGAAGATCAAAGGTGAAGTGCAGAAACAGATTGATGCGGGTTTTCTCATGACAGTTGAGTATCCCGAGTGGGTTGCTAACATCGTGCCAGTGCCGAAGAAGGATGGTAAGGTTCGGATGTGTGTTGACTACAGGGATTTGAATAGAGCAAGCTTGAAGGATAATTTCCCACTGCCTCACATCGATGTGCTTGTTGACAATACTGCCCAGTGCAAGGTGTTCTCCTTCATGGACGGTTTTTCTGGCTATAACCAAATCAAAATGTCACCCAAAGACAGGGAGAAGACGTCGTTCATCACTCCATGGGGAACTTTCTGCTGCAAAGCAATGCCGTTCGGTCTAATAAATGCTAGTGCTACCTACCAAAGGGGGATGACCACTTTGTTCCATGACATGATTCACAAAGAGGTTGAAGTGTATGTAGATGACATGATTGTCAAGTCAAGCGACGAAGAGCAACACGTCGAATACTTGGCTAGAATGTTTGAAAGGTTGAGGAAGTACAAGCTTCGGCTGAACCCAAACAAATGTACGTTCGGTGTTAGGTCTGGGAAATTGCTAGGCTTCATTGTCAGCCAGAAGGGCATTGAGGTAGATCCCGACAAAGTCCGAGCTATCCGCGAGATGCCAGCTCCGCAAACCGAGAAACAGGTGAGAGGGTTCCTCGGGCATTTGAACTACATTTCCAGATTTATATCTCACATGACTGCGACCTGCGGGCCGATTTTCAAGTTACTCAGGAAGAATCAACCTGTGGTATGGAATGATGAATGTCAAGAAGCTTTCGACAACATCAAGAGTTATTTGCTAGAACCTCCTATCCTCGTTCCGCCGGTGGAAGGAAGGCCATTGATCATGTATTTGTCAGTGTTGGATGAATCCATGGGATGTGTGCTCGGTCAGCAAGATGAAACTGGAAAGAAAGAGCATGCTATCTACTATTTGAGCAAGAAATTCACCGATTGTGAGACTCGGTACACAATGCTCGAGAAAACCTGTTGTGCACTAGTCTGGGCTGCCAAACGCCTGCGTCACTACTTGATAAATCATACAACTTGGTTGATATCCCGGATGGATCCAATCAAGTACATCTTTGAGAAACCGGCCGTCACTGGAAAAATAGCACGTTGGCAAATGTTACTGTCAGAGTATGATATCGTGTTTAAAGCCCAGAAAGCTATTAGGGGGAGTATCCTGGCTGACCATCTCGCTTGCCAACCACTTGATGATTATCAACCTTTGAAGTTCGACTTCCCCGACGAAGAGGTCATGTTTTTAAAGTCAAGAGACTGTGAAGAACCACTGATCGGTGAAGGTCCAGACCCTGATAGCAAGTGGGGATTGGTCTTTGATGGTGCTGTTAATGCTTATGGCCGAGGAATTGGCGCAGTAATTGTGGCTCCGCAGGGGCATCACATCCCTTTCACAGCCCGGATTGTGTTTGAGTGCACCAACAATGTGGCCGAGTACGAGGCATGTATCCTGGGAATTGAAGAAGCCTTCGATATGAGAATCAAGCATCTGGACATCTATGGAGACTCTGCACTAGTCATCAACCAGATAAAGGGAGAATGGGAGACCCATCATGCCAATCTGATCCCTTACCGTGATTATGCGAGGCGTCTGTTGACGTATTTTACAAAGGTTTAGTTGCACCATATTCCCCGAGAGGAGAACCAAATGGCCGATGCTCTTGCTACCTTATCTTCCAAGTTTCGAGTGAACCATTGGAATCATGTACCGATGATCAAAGTACAACGCTTAGATCGGCCCGCTCATGTGTTTACTGTCAGTGATGCAATTGTACAAACGGGTTCAGGCGGAGTCGACAGCAAACCCTGGTATTATGACATCAAGCAATTTTTGCAAAGCCGTGAGTATCCGCCGGGTGCGTCCAATAGAGACAAGAAGACGCTGCGCAGGCTGGCTAGCAAGTTCCTGCTGGATGGCGATGTCCTGTACAAAAGGAATTTCGATATGCTGTTGTTAAGATGTGTTGATGAATGTGAAGCAGAACAGCTAATGCACGATGTGCACGATGGCACCTTTGGGACCCACGCATCGGGGCATGCTATGTCTAGAAAGTTGTTGAGAGCTGGTTACTACTGGATGACCATGGAGCGCGATTGCTACCAATACGCCAGAAAGTGCCACAAATGTCAAATATATGCTGATAAAATCCATGTGCCTCCGCACGCCCTCAATGTTATGTCTTCTCCATGGCCTTTCTCTATGTGGGGCATCGATATGATCGGAAGAATTGAACCAAAGGCTTCGAATGGTCATCGTTTTATTCTGGTAGCAATCGATTATTTCACCAAATGGGTCGAAGCTGCATCATATGCCAACGTGACTAAGCAAGTGGTGGTCAAGTTCATCAAGAACAACATCATCTGTCGGTATGGTGTTCCTAGCAAGATCATCACTGACAACGGTACCAACCTGAACAATGACATGGTGCAGGCCTTGTGTGAGAAATTCAAGATTGAACACCACAATTCTTCTCCTTACAGACCTCAGATGAATGGTGCAGTTGAGGCTGCTAATAAGAACATCAAGAAGATTGTGCAGAAGATGGTAACAACATACAAAGAATGGCATGAGATGTTGCCCTATGCTTTACACGGCTACCGCACTACAGTCCGTAGTTCAACCGGGGCAACGCCTTTTTCTCTTGTATACGGCATGGAAGCAGTCCTCCCATTGGAAGTGGAGATTCCGTCTCTCCGTGTGATTACGGAAGCAAAGTTGTCTGAGGCTGAATGGTGCCAGAGTCGGTACGACCAGTTGAATTTGATTGAGGAAAGACGCCTGGATGCTTTGGCTCACGGTCAGATGTATCAAACAAGGATGAAAAATGCTTTTGACAAGAAAGTTCGTCCTCGGGTATTCAAAGAGGGTGAGCTCGTATTGAAGAGAAGAATGGGTCAGCAACCCGACCCAAGGGGCAAATGGACGCCTAACTATGAGGGACCTTATGTTGTCAAGAAGGCTTTCTCTGGCGGTGCTTTGATTCTCACACACATGGATGGTGTAGAACTTCCGAATCCTGTGAATGCCGATATAGTCAAGAAATACTTTGTCTAGATATGAAAAGAACAGCGTGGTAGGTCGAAAACCCGAAAGGGCGGCCTAGGCAAAAATGCGCTTCCCGGTGGATCGAAAACCTGAAAGGGCGGTGTCATACCCTCATTTTGGACCTAAAAATACTCACTCAATTTTCCATGCTATCTTCTAATGCTTTCAAATACACCGTGTTTTCTACTGTGCTTCAGTTGCATACATTACTGTTTCAGTCTTTTAAATTTTGGCATAAAACCACACAAAAGGGTGTTTTGGTCATTTCCTACAAAGGAACCCATTTTCAGCCCCTACAATTCGTCCCTGAGTCTTGTCAATTTGTTTGCATAAATCTTTGATCAAATTTTGTACGAAAATCATCTTAGTTTTGCATCTGAGTCAGTCTGAGTCTTTTTTGCCCCAGGGGCATTTTAGTCTTTTCACATCAAATAAATTTTGGGCAGAGAGGTATTTTAAAATACCTCATTTGTGGTAATTTGTTCGTTTTAGTCCGTTTTGTCGTTTTTAAATGTTTCGCTTTACGTTATTTTCAAATTACATTTTTTAGCCAATTTTATTATTTTTTACTTTTTAGTCCGAATACTTTTAAAAATTGCAATTCAGTCCAAATACTTTGTTTTTTGCAAATTTGTCCCAATTCTTTTAAAAAAACAGTCCAATTCTTTCATTTCTTTTAAAAGCAGTCCAAACTTTTTAAAAATTCCAGAACAGTCCCAGTTCTTTTAATTTCCAAATAAGTCCAATTTGTTTAATTGCAAATCAGTCCCAAGTTTCATAAAATTGCAGGTCAGTCCTCAGGATGCCACGCAAGCTAATTCAGGCCACATGTCAGCCTATATAAGGCTGCGCACTGTACAACTCAGAGAAGATTCCACAGAAATTCTGCCAAGTCACAAACAGTTCACATTTTTCTCTCTCATATCAGTTAGATCAAAACCATAACCGAATTCAGTTAGGAAGAAGAATTTCAAGCTCTCAGAGATTCAACAATGGTGAATCTTCATCATTGAGCTATTTCTCACTGCAATTCCAACGCGAATTCACTGCCAGGAGCAGCAAACTCAAGCGTGATCACAGTGTAGAGAATTGAGGAGAAGAAGGAAAGAAAATTCAAGGAATCCGAACCGGTTAAGGAGAAAAAGAAGAAAATCACCAGTTTCATTTCAGAATTTAAGCCAAGAATCAATAAAAACAGCATCAAATCGAAGTATTCCAAAGATCCGAATCAAATCTCCGAACAAAAATCAGGTAATCATCAAAGAAACTTACCTCCTTTCATTCATACACAGTAATGAACACTGGACCGATGCAGATTAACAGGATTCGAAGCTTTCTCATTCGAAAATGGTGAAACCCTAACTGTTTTCCAAAACAACAGAGATTCTGAGATTTACAACGATTTTCAACCGTCGTAAATTAACGAATCCATGAAGATTTCATGCGAGAAAGCTTCGAATCAGACAAACAAGAAACGGTTCGAAACCGTACAAGATTCAATAATCTGCCTCAATTCGTTGTGTGCATGTGCATTCCAACGGTAGAATCATGTTTAGGAGAAAGATTTAAGACGATTAAGCCAAGTTTCTTTCATTTCTGGGTAGATTCAAGTGGATTAGGGTTTCAAAGAGGGAAAGAGAGAGCGGCCGGCCAAGAAGAGAAGAAGAGAGAGAAACATTTTTAGAAAATGAAGAAAACCGGGTTCCAAACCCTTTTATATAAGCTCTTGGACCGGGTTGACCCAAACCCGGTCCATTCTCTCTTATTGCGGACCGTTTGATCAAGATCCAGAGGGATCTGGATCAATCCAACGCTCCTGGAGTGTTAGATTGATCCGGATCCATCAGATCCATGGGTGTGGGCCGGGTTTCGTTGTGTTTTTTGGATTTCTTTCAGTTTCTTGAGTTTTATTGCTACGCACACCCCTCATGCCTGCTATTTGAGCCCCCTGTTCATCCCATTTTTTTTACAAAAATTCCTAAAAAATTACTATATGTTTCTTGATATGTTTTCATTGTTTTGTGGAGTTTTCACACTTTAAAGTGAATAAAAAGCATGTGCGCTAGTTTTATTGGATTTACATGTTTTAATGCTTTTTGTGAATTTTCTTGCACTATAATGGATCCAATTTTTGCTCTTTGGTGTTGATACTTGATATGTGATTTTTGTGATGTGTTCATCTCTGAATTCATGCTATTTCTACATTCTTGCATGCCTAATTGTTAATTCTTTGGTTTTCAAACTTAATGGATCATTTCTTGCTTTACAAATTAACTCCTAGTCCTCTAGTTCATATGCTCAATAATGACCCCTTATTTTACAAGTTTGCTTACAATCCACAATGCCACAATTTTGTTTGTTAAATTCCCTTTGCAAGTTTAACTGAAAACTTCTCTTTGGCCAAGTTTAGTTGTTAATTTTGAGATGTAATTTGTTGTTAAAATGTGTGGATTTTAGGGTAAATGTGACTCATAATTTCTCTTTAATTCTTGAAATGTTTTCTTTGAAAAAGAGGTGCTGTTTTGGTAAAGATCATAGGTTGTAGAACTTAGTTTAGATTTTAGGTTTTAGTGTGGTGTCATTTGCATTATTTTTGGTGTTAGTTCTTTTGCAATTTGCTTAGTATTTTTGGTTATGTTCATTTCACCTGTTGTCATTTGTTTAATACTTGCTTGTGCATTTCATCTTCCATGCATTGCTACTCATATTATCATTTCTCTACTTACTATCGATCCTCTCATTCCATGCTTTAAGCATTTTACAAGCATTACATCATTTCCACCTTTTTCTCTCTTTTAGTTTTTATGCAATTTTCTATGTTGACCCATGTAATATATTAGGCTAGTTTTTGCTCTCTTTTAAATTCATGCAAGGCTATAGAATGTAAAATAGGACCCGATGTAAAGGACTATGGACTATAATGATGTACACCGACACACGCACCGACACACGCACACACGTTGTATGTTTATCGTTTAGGTGTATGTTTAGGATGCGCGATACTCAGAGAAAACTAATCTTTTCAAAAAACGAATAACTTCCATCACTTCAAATATTTTCCAAATAAACCTTGGAGTCAAAACTCCAAAAGATTTTCCCTTTATTTTTTTTCTTAATCAAATCAAAATGCAATTAATTTCCAACTTTAACTATTTTTTGTAAATAAATTGGACTAACCTCACTTGTTTTCAATTCTAATGCCTACACGGCCTCTTATCTGTTTCTTCAAAACCATTTTCAAAACTAAAAATTGAACCAACCCACAAAAAAACATTTTGAAAGAGAACTACATGGAATTTTGATCCCTTAAAAGGGTATGTAGGCAAGAGACTCAAAATCTCTCCAAGTCCAATAAAATAAAATCCCATCTTCTCCCTCTCATTCTTAAAACCAATCTCTTTTACAAATAGCGATAAAAGTAACGCATAAACGTAAAGCATAGTAAAACGGTTCCTATAGGATACTATAGTCATTGCGGGTGCCTAACACCTTCCCGTAATGAAATCAGCCCCGAACTTAGGATTTCTAAGGTTTTTCTCGATTTTACCTTCCCCAAAAAAAATAGAGACATCAATGATCGAAAGGTTCAAATCCAATTAATGATTTGACACCCGAAAATCGCGATGACAGGAATGGCGACTTCACTGGGGACTATAGGGCTACACCTAGTTTTTTTCATGCTTTATATTTATGCTTTGCTTTATTGTTACATGTAAAATTTTCTTGTGTACGTGTGGGGTGAGAATATCAAAAGCCCTATACCCGGGCTGAGTGAACTTAAGATTAGGAAGAGATATAATCGACAATCCATTCCGGGGGTTGCCTCGTGCATTGGATTACGCGATCAATCTCACATAGCTGAGGCATTTTGGAGGTAATGTTGTCGGCGTGTGTTGTCATGCTTAGGCACTTTACTTCCAATTGACCGATGAAGGCTATGAACCGTAGTTACCAAACCCATCCTTGGCCTTTCTTAGGACGTAGTGCGGTGGCTAAACCGAGCGTTGTCTCGAAATTTAGTCGTCACGCGATACTACACCCAAACTAAACCTTCTTACGGATAATCATGGACGAGCGTTGCTTTGTACCACCATGGTATACGCGAGAGAGGTTGTGGTTTGGGAACTTTGTAGAACCTTGGTCACTACTATCAAAGCCTTAGTTTCACCGGACACCGTGTCCACTTGTTACCTTAGCCCACCGTGCTTTCCTTATTAAAACCATGCATACATGCATTCATGCATAAATTTTCTACATGCATTTATCAAAGGGCATAGACAAACTAAAATTCTTTGCAAATATGATCAGGCATGAAAAGGACTAAGTCTTACAAGTTCAAAGAAGTTGATTTGGCTAGCCTAAGGGAGTTGGCACTCAAAGTTAAAAATCCGACTGGGTTTCGTCTCCAATACGGTGGTTTGCTTGGTATTCTCCAGACTAATGTAGAAGAGAAGCTGGTGCACACTTTAGTGCAATTCTATGACCCGGTTTTCCGTTGCTTCACTTTCCCGGATTTTCAGTTGGTTCCTACGCTTGAGGCTTATTCTTGCTTATTGGGTCTACCTATAGCTGAGAGGGTACCTTTCACAGGCCCAGGATCTTCTCTTACTCCTCTGGTTATCGCTAAGGATCTTTATCTCAAGACTTCCGAGGTGTCTAAGAATCTCATTACCAAGTCTCACATTCAGGGTTTCACTTCGAGGTACTTACTTGAGCAGACTAATCTTGAATCCACTTGTCAGGACACCCTCGAGGCTATTCTTGCACTACTCATCTATGGGCTCATTCTCTTTCCAAATCTCGACAACTTTGTGGACATGAATGCTATTGAGATTTTCCATTCCAGGAATCCGGTTCCTACTTTGTTAGCTGACACATACCATGCGATCCATGATCGAACTCTCAAGGGTCGTGGGTTTATTCTTTGCTGCATACCTCTTCTTTATAGGTGGTTTATTTCTCACCTCCCGAGTTCTTTCCATACCAACACGGAGAATTGGTCTTATTCGCAGCGGATTATGGCTCTTACTCCCGATGAGGTGGTTTGGATCACTCCAGCAGCTCGCGTCAAGGAGATTATCACTGGTTGTGGGGATTTCCTCAACGTACCTCTTCTCGGTACCCGGGGAGGAATCAACTACAACCCCGAGTTAGCCATGAGGCAGTTTGGTTTTCCTATGAGAGCGAAGCCCATCAACCTTGCTACGTCACAGGAGTTTTTTTACTATTCCAATGCCCCCGCCGGGCAAAGGAAAGCTTTTACAGATGCTTGGTCTAAAGAAAGATGTGAAGCATTTGGGTGTAAGATCCGGTATTGCTCATGAAGCCTATACGCAGTGGGTGATAGACCGAGCTGAAGAGATTGGCATGCCTTACCCTGCTATGAGGCATGTATCTGCATCTACTCCATCTAGACCATTACCGTTGCTTCCCGCGACTCAGGAGATGTATCAGGAGCATCTAGCTATGGAGAGTGAGGAGAAGCGAGCATGGAAAGCCCGTTACAGTGAGGCTGAGAACTTGATCATGACTTTGGACGGCAGAGACGAGCAGAAGGATCATGAGAACAGAATGTTGAAGAAAGAGCTAGCCAGAGTTAGGAAAGAGCTTGAGGAAAAGGATGATCTATTGAGGAGAGACTCCAGGAGAGTCAGAGGTCGTCGAGATTTCTTCGCCAGTTATTGTGGCTCAGCTTCAGACTCGGATTTCGAATACTACCCAGTCACTCCTTAGTTCTGGATGATAGGATTGCTATTGGTTATGTTGTTTGTTCAGCTTATGTTTCAGAAGCCTACTCCCTTGGCTCAATGTATCAAGACAACTTGCTTTGAATAATTTGTTAGTCCAAAAATGTTTGCAAAAAATTCTAATTTGTCTAAAAAAAAAAAAAAAAACCCTTTGGTAATAAAAGAGTCATTTTTGCATCCGCATTTGCATATCATGCATCATATGCATCATTCATCGGTCACAAAAAACTTCCAAGTGCTCATTGCCTCCTGGTTCTTCTGCCGCAGAGTGAAAAGTGGCTCGTGCTCGAAGGACTGATCAACCTACCAGAGTACATCAGACCAGACAGTACAGAAGGAGAAATCAAGTAGCCATGGAGGAAGAGAATGCACAGCTCCGCACTGAACTAGCCTCTGTAAGGGAAGAATTAGCCAAAGCTCTCGACGCCATGACCGCTCTGGTAGCCGCTCAAGAGCAACCAACCTCGTCTGCTCCAGAGACCACTGAGGCAATTCCAATATCATCTCTCGATAGCCGTTTCGTCATGCCAAGGGGATACCCATACGGACTCCCACCTTTCTTTGCCCCGGATTCCACAGCAGGTGCTTCCAATGCCGCCAACAGTAACCAGATCCCCGTCTCAGGGCAGGCATCTCTTCACACTACCTTGCCTCAATCGACTGTCTTCACAGATCTGATTGTGCACTCTACGCCTCAGGGCGCCAATGCTAATGATTACCGTGGAAAAACTCCTGTATTGGGAACTATGGAAGAAAAAATGGAAGAACTTGCCAGAGAACTCCGTCGCGAGATCAAGGCCAACCGTGGGAGCAGTGACCTCGTCAAAACCCACGACCTTTGTTTGGTGCCGAGGGTGGATGTTCCCAAGAAATTCAAGGTCCCGGAATTTGACCGCTACAACGGGCTGACTTGCCCCCAGAACCATATCATCAAATACGTCCGGAAGATGGCTAACCATGCAGACAATGATTCACTTATGATCCATTGCTTCCAGGACAGTCTAATGGAAGATGCCGCGGAGTGGTATACCGGTTTGAGCAAGGATGATATCCGCACTTTTGATGACCTAGCTACTGCTTTCAAGAACCACTATGGGTTTAACACCAGACTCAAGCCGAATAGAGAGTTCCTCCGGTCTCTTTCTCAGAAAAAGGACGAAAGCTTTCGCGAATACGCACAGAGGTGGAGAGGAGCAGCTGCCCGTATCACTCCCGCCTTGGACGAGGAAGAAATGACTCAGACATTCTTGAAGACCCTGAAGAAAGATTATGTTGAGAGAATGATTATTGCTGCCCCAAGCAACTTCTCTGAGATGGTCACTATGGGAACCCGCTTAGAAGAAGCTGTTCGAGAGGGGATCATCGTGTTTGAGAAAGGTGAATCCTCGAATGCACCGAAGAAATACGGCAATGGTCACCATAAGAAAAAGGAATCAGAGGTTGGAATGGTGTCCACCGGAACCAATCAGTCTGCCACTGCCGCTCCTGTCAATGCTATACAACTGCCTCAACCGTATCAGTACCTACAGTATGCCCAGCATCCGTTCTATCCACCGTTCTACCATCAATACCCTCCTCTACCGGGCCAGCCTCAGGTCCCCGTTAATGCCATCGCCCAACAGATACAACAACAACCATTATCTCAACAACAACCACAACAACAACAAGGTCCTCAATCTAGACCATCTTTCCCGCCGATACCAATGGCGTATGCCGAACTACTCCCAACTCTTTTACATAAGGGGTATTGCACCACTAGGCCTGGCAAGCCTCCGCCAAACCCATTGCCTCCCAGATTCCGCTCCGATCTCAGATGTGATTTCCACCAAGGCGCCCTAGGTCATGACGTAGAAGGTTGCTACGCTCTGAAATACATTGTAAAGAAGTTGATTGACCAGGGAAAGCTGTCCTTTGAAAACAATGTCCCGCATGTACTTGACAATCCACTCCCCAACCATGCCGCTGTAAATATGATTGAAGTCTGTGAAGAAATCCCTTGCCTCAGTGTCCGTAATGTTGCTACACCCCTAGTACCGCTACATATCAAGTTGTGCCAAGCTGCTCTGTTCAAGCACGACCACGCTACGTGCTGCGAATGTCTTCAGAACCCTATGGGTTGCAGCGTAGTCCAGACTGATATCCAAAGATTGATGAATGATAACTACTTGACTACCAGTGATGTCTGCATGATAGTCCCGATCTTCCACGATACTCCAGTCAAGAGTACGCCCGTCAGAAAGGACGTTGAACCATTGGTCATACGGTTGCCTGGTCCAGTACCATATACCTCTGCAAAAGCCATCCCGTACAAGTACAGTGCGACTATGTTGGAAAACGGGAAGGAAGTGCCCTTGGTGTCCTCAAGCGCAGTAGGCAGCATAGCTGAAGTGACGGCTTTGAGGAGCGGCAAAGTCCGACCCCTTTTGTTTCAGAAGAAAGACGATGTGCAAGTTACAATTCCTGCTGATAAGACCATTCCATTGACAGTTCCTCCTGTTGTTGAAAGTGCCGGCCGTCCAGGCCAATCCATTGAAGATTCCAATCTGGATGAGATTTTGAGGATAATCAAGAAAAGCGATTATAAGATCGTTGATCAGCTGTTACAAACTCCTTCGAAGATATCCATCTTGGCCCTACTCCTCAGTTCGGAGGCTCACAGGAATGTGTTATTGAAGGTGTTGGAACAAGCCTATGTTGACCACGAGGTCACAGAGGACCAATTTGGTGGAATAGTGGCCAACATCACTGCTTGCAGTAACCTTTGGTTTGGTGAAGATGAGCTTCCAGAGGCAGGAAAGCACCACAACTTGGCCCTGCATATTTCCATGAACTGCAAAACAGATATGCTGTCCAACGTGTTGGTGGACACTGGGTCGTCGTTGAATGTGATGCCTAAATCGACTTTGGATCAGTTGAGTTGTCAAGGAGTCCCTTTGAGAAGAAGTACTTTCCTAGTCAAGGCTTTCGATGGTTCCCGTAAAACTGTGCTTGGAGAAGTAGATCTCCCCATGACTATTGGTCCTGAAACATTCATGATTACTTTCCAGGTTATGGACATAGATGCCTCTTACAGCTGCCTGCTCGGGAGACCGTGGATACACGAGGCTGGGGCAGTCACGTCTACCCTCCATCAGAAGCTAAAGTTCGTAAGGAATGGTAAACTTGTGACAGTGCACGGAGAAGAAGCTTATCTGGTCAGTCAGTTATCATCCTTCTCTTGTATCGAAGCTAAGTCTGCCGAAGGAACTGCATTCCAGGGTTTGACCATCGAGGGTACGGAGCCCAAGAGAGCTAGTGCTGCCATGGCTTCATTAAAAGATGCGCAGAGAGCCGTTCAGGAGGGTCAGGCCGCTGGTTGGGGCCAATTGATACAGCTGCAGGACAACAAACACAAAGAGGGTCTCGGTTTCTCTCCGACGTCAGGCATGTCAACTGGAACGTTCCGTAGTGCTGGATTTACCAATGCAATTCTTGATGGTGCTGCTGAAAGGGGGGTTGGACCCACATTTGTGATACCAGGAGGCATTGCAAAGAACTGGAACGTTATCAATCTCCCTGTGTTTGTGCATGATTCTAAGTAATATGTCTTGCTGTTTAGGCTTTATTTTCAAAATAACAATCCTTCCGTCTTGCCCGAGGCGGAAGTGACTCTTTTGTAAAGGGCATGTTTGTTCCGACATCACCGTTTCTTTCACGACTCTTTTTCTTTCTTTAATGCTTTTCCCTTGGAAATAATGGTAATGCCAGAAAGAACCAAAACATCTGTGTTTTCTTATTAATTTCAAAGATCTGCATGAAAACTATTTTCTAAAAAATCATCCAATCATGTCACGCAGATCGAACCAAAGTAAACCCGTTGAACACAGTAATTCTATGTTTCTCCAAACTGTTGAATCCCCGGTATTCGAGACCGAAGATGAGGATAGTGATGACATACCAGATGAGATTGCCCGATTGCTTGAGCAAGAAGAGAAGACCATTCGGCCCCACCAGGAAGAGATCGAGCTAATCAACTTGGGTACCGAGGATAACAAAAGAGAGATCAAAGTCGGTGCTGCCTTGGAGGAAGGGGTCAAGAAAAGGATCTTCCAGCTTCTCCGGGAGTACTCGGACATTTTTGCATGGTCGTATGAAGACATGCCAGGTTTGGATCCTCAGATTGTGGAACATCGGATACCGACAAAGCCAGACTGTCCTCCTGTCAGGCAAAAGTTGAGACGGACTCGGCCGGACATGGCTCTGAAGATCAAAGCGGAAGTGCAGAAACAGATCGATGCGGGTTTTCTCATGACAGTTGAGTATCCCGAGTGGGTTGCTAACATCGTGCCAGTGCCGAAGAAAGATGGTAAGGTTCAGATGTGTGTTGACTACAGAGATTTGAACAGAGCAAGCCTGAAAGACAATTTCCCACTGCCTCACATCGATGTGCTTGTTGACAATACTGCCCAGTGCAAGGTGTTCTCCTTCATGGACGGTTTTTCTGGCTATAACCAAATCAAAATGTCACCCAAGGACAGGGAGAAGACATCGTTCATCACTCCGTGGGGGACTTTCTGCTGCAAAGCGATGCCGTTCGGTCTAATAAATGCTGGTGCTACCTACCAAAGGGGGATGACCACTTTGTTCCATGACATGATCCACAAGGAGGTTGAAGTGTATGTAGATGACATGATTGTCAAGTCGAGCGATGAAGAACAACACGTCGAATACTTGGCTAAAATGTTTGAAAGGTTGAGGAAGTACAAGCTTCGGCTGAACCCAAACAAATGTACGTTCGGTGTTAGATCAGGGAAGTTGCTAGGCTTCATTGTCAGCCAGAAGGGCATTGAAGAAGATCCTGATAAAGTCCAGGCCATCCGCGAGATGCCGGCCCCGCAAACCGAGAAGCAAGTCAGAGGATTCCTCGGGCGTTTGAACTACATTTCCAGATTTATATCCCACATGACTGCGACCTGCGGGCCGATTTTCAAGTTACTCAGGAAGAATCAGCCTGTGGTATGGAATGATGAATTCCAAGAAGCTTTCGACAACATCAAGAGTTATTTGCTAGAACCTCCTATCCTCGTTCCGCCGGTGGAAGGAAGGCCATTGATCATGTATCTGTCAGTGTTGGATGAGTCCATGGGATGTGTGCTCGGTCAGCAAGATGAGACTGGAAAGAAAGAGCATGCAATCTATTATTTGAGCAAGAAATTCACCGATTGTGAGACTCGGTACACAATGCTCGAGAAGACCTGTTGTGCACTAGCCTGGGCTGCCAAACGCCTGCGTCATTACTTGATAAATCATACGACTTGGTTGATATCCCGGATGGATCCAATCAAGTACATCTTTGAGAAACCGGCTGTTACTGGAAAAATAGCACGTTGGCAAATGTTACTATCAGAATATGATATTGTGTTTAAAGCTCAGAAAGCCATTAGAGGGAGTATCCTGGCTGACCATCTCGCTGGGCAACCACTTGATGATTATCAACCGCTGAAGTTCGATTTCCCCGACGAAGAAGTCATGTTTTTAAAATCAAGAGACTACGAAGAACCACTGATCGGTGAAGGTCCAGACCCCGATAGCAAGTGGGGATTGGTCTTTGATGGTGCTGTTAATGCCTACGGTCGAGGAATTGGCGCAGTAATTGTGGCTCCACAGGGGCATCACATTCCTTTCACAGCCCGGATTGTGTTCGAGTGCACCAACAACGTGGCCGAGTACGAGGCGTGCATTTTGGGAATTGAAGAAGCCATCGATATGAGAATCAAGCATTTGGACATCTATGGAGACTCTGCGTTAGTCATCAACCAGATAAAGGGGGAATGGGAAACCCATCATGCTAATCTGATCCCTTACCGTGACTATGCGAGACGTCTGTTAACGTATTTTACGAAGGTCGAGTTGCACCATATTCCCCGAGAGGAGAACCAAATGGCCGATGCTCTTGCTACCTTATCCTCCATGCTTCAGGTGAACCATTGGAATCATGTGCCGATGATCAAAGTACAACGCTTAGATCGGCCCGCTCATGTGTTTACTGTCAGTGATGCAATTGTACAGACGGGTTCAGGCGGAGCCGACGTCAAAACCTGGTATCATGATATCAAGCAATTTCTGCGAAGCCATAAGTATCCGCCAGGTGCTTCCAACAAAGACAAGAAGACGTTGCGCAGGCTGGCTAGCAAGTTCCTACTGGATGGTGATGTCCTGTACAAAAGGAATTTCGACATGGTGTTGTTAAGATGTGTCGACGAATGTGAAGCAGAACAGCTGATGAACGATGTGCACGATGGCACCTTCGGGACCCACGCATCGGGGCATGTTATGTCTAGAAAGCTGTTGAGAGCTGGTTACTACTGGATTACCATGGAGCGCGATTGCTACCAATACGCCAAGAAGTGCCACAAATGTCAAGTATATGCTGATAAGATCCATGTGCCTCCGCGCGCCCTCAATGTTATGTCTTCTCCATGGCCTTTCTCTATGTGGGGCATTGATATGATCGGAAGAATTGAACCGAAAGCTTCAAACGGTCATCGTTTTATTCTGGTAGCAATCGATTATTTCACCAAATGGGTCGAAGCTGCATCTTATGCCAACGTGACCAAGCAAGTGGTAGTCAAATTCATCAAGAACAATATCATCTGTCGGTATGGTGTCCCTAGCAAGATCATCACTGACAATGGTACCAACCTGAACAATGACATGGTGCAAGCCTTATGCGAGAAATTCAAGATTGAACACCACAATTCTTCTCCTTACAGACCTCAAATGAATGGTGCAGTTGAGGCCGCTAATAAGAACATCAAGAAGATTGTGCAGAAGATGGTGACAACATACAAAGACTGGCATGAGATGTTGCCCTATGCTCTACATGGCTACCGCACTACAGTCCGTAGTTCGACTGGGGCTACGCCTTTTTCTCTTGTATACGGCATGGAAGCAGTCCTCCCATTGGAAGTGGAGATCCCGTCTCTCCGTGTGATTATGGAAGCAAAGTTGTCTGAGGCTGAGTGGTGCCAGAGTCGGTACGACCAGTTGAATTTGATTGAGGAAAGGCGCCTGGATGCTTTAACTCACGGTCAGATGTATCAAACAAGGATGAAGAATGCTTTTGACAGGAAGGTCCGTCCCCGGGAATTCAAGGAGGGCGAACTCGTGTTGAAAAGAAGAATGAGTCAGCTACCCGACCCAAGGGGCAAGTGGACGCCTAACTACGAGGGACCTTATGTAGTCAAGAAGGCTTTCTCTGGCGGTGCTTTGATCCTCACACACATGGATGGTGTAGAACTTCCGAATCCTATGAATGCCGATATAGTCAAGAAATACTTTGTCTAGATATGAAAAGAACAGCGTGGTAGGTCGAAAACCCGAAAGGGCGGCCTAGGCAAAAATGCGCTTCCCGGTGGATCGAAAACCCGAAAGGGCGGTCCAGGCAAAATAAGGGACAAGAAACAAAAATGTAAAAGCTCGCTGAAATTACATGTAACTCAGGCAAAAATGAGCGTCTCGATGAGCCGAAAACCCGAAAGAGCGGTTCATGCAAAAATGAGATTGAAATAAAAGACAATTGACTATATCTGGCAAATTACCTTTCCCCTTGGGATCTTTGCAATTGATGTTTGGCTGTTCTCATCCGAGGTTCCGACGCCTGTGGATTCAAGAGTTTCAGATACCATAGCAGTTACTGTGTTCAATGTACCACCAACCAATAAAATTACCATTTTCCAAGATTTGTAAATCTGTGGGGTCGCGCCTTTGGCCGACTACCGCCCTTATACATCGATTTGAGCCTATGCTTTTGTTTGGCACTCATTTTCCGTTCTATTTTCAAAAGCTTTTTACAAAAAGATTCTTTTTCTATGTTAATAATGATGCATGTCTGGAATAAACATTCTAAAAAACTGAAAACCTTTTTGAGTATTTTGGAAACAAGCCTGAACAGCTAGGTACATTCAAATGAACATGCATGAACAAATCTACATTGATATCAGTTCCAAACTCAAGTTACTAGCAAGCCTTCCTCCCTGTAACGGTCTGTGGTCAATGGCAAGAATGAAAAAAACAGAATGAAAAGCATGAAAAATAAATATGCTCGCTAAGTCAAAAACCCGAAAGGGCGGCTTAGGCAAAAATGAGCGCCCCGATGGATTGACAACCTTCAAAGGCAATTCAGGCAAAAACAGGGGCAACACAAAAAACTATTCCCCGGTGGGTCGAAAACCCGAAAGGGCGATCCAGGCAAAAATGGGATGATGAAAGAAAAAATGAAAAATGAAATGAAAAACAAGCATGCAAAAGCATTGACCACAGATGCGATGTCCAAAGCACTTGCATGACCGTTCCAACGAGCAGCAATACTACTCAGGCTATTTTTCTCTACAATTTTACAGCTTCCTGCATTCAAGCGATGGTCTCGATGTATCTTCAAACGACCGCACCCCCAGAAGAGGAACTTTTACAAATATATGTCCGAGCGCGAGCCATTACGTGCCCAATATTCCAATGTTTTGTCTGTCTCTGCGAAATTCTGTCTACAAATTGCCAATCATCATGCATTTCAAAGCATTCATACATGCATAATCATGCATCCTATGTGTTCATGCATTCGATAAGATTGTCGTGCTATTCATACGCATCCGCATTCTCAATTCCTATGTTAATCTCAATCAAAATCAATCTTGTCAACTTCAAATTTCTTCCGCTAACAATAAATGTCTACTGTCATGTCAATTTCAAAGTTCAACAGTCTTGACAACATTCCTTTCAAATTCAAGCTCCTGCAGTTATGTCAATCAAATTCAAGTCTTTTTCAAATACAATTTGTTTCTGTTATCGGTCAAGTAGCGAGTTCACATCCAAGAACAGCTTGTACCTTTCCTTTTGGTATCCGCCGAGCGGCAAGTTCGCATCCAAGAACAGCTCGTGCTTCTTTTGTTCCTTGTCAGCCAAGTAACTAGTTCAAATACAAGAACGACTTGTGCTTTCTACTTTGTCTCCTTTTTGCCAAGTAACTAGTTCGTGTCCAAGAACAGCTTGTGCTTTCTATATTTGCCTTCGGTCAAGTAACCAGCTCAAATACAAGAGCAGCTTGCGCCTTTGTTGTCAATATTCCCGGTCAAGTGGCTAGTTCGCATCCAAGAACAGCTTGTACCTGTCAATTTGCTTTCGAGTCTCCCCAGTGAGTCTTGTTATCTGCTATTCTGTTAATGTCAATCAGTCCCGCAATGGATACGACATATTCCTTTTTGCTATTCTGTTAATGTCAATCAGTCCCGCAATGGATACGACATATTCCTTTTTGCTATTCTGTTAATGTCTACCAATCCCGCAATGGATACGACATATTCTGTTAAATTCAATTCTCAGTTTGTCTTGCATTCATAACACAAAATGTTGCATGGCATGCGTAGCATTTACAAATGTATTTTTACGCCCAAAATCAGTGCTAATGTCGATATTTAAGTATCTTCGTCATGTCAAGCCAAAGACTCCGTCTCTTGACTCTCCAGACAAAGAAACTTAAATAGGGGCAGCTGTCATACCCTCATTTTGGACCTAAAAATACTCACTCAATTTTCCATGCTATCTTCTAATGCTTTCAAATACACCGTGTTTTCTACTGTGCTTCAGTTGCATACATTACTGTTTCAGTCTTTTAAATTTTGGCATAAAACCACACAAAAGGGTGTTTTGGTCATTTCCTACAAAGGAACCCATTTTCAGCCCCTACAATTCGTCCCTGAGTCTTGTCAATTTGTTTGCATAAATCTTTGATCAAATTTTGTACGAAAATCATCTTAGTTTTGCATCTGAGTCAGTCTGAGTCTTTTTTGCCCCAGGGGCATTTTAGTCTTTTCACATCAAATAAATTTTGGGCAGAGAGGTATTTTAAAATACCTCATTTGTGGTAATTTGTTCGTTTTAGTCCGTTTTGTCGTTTTTAAATGTTTCGCTTTACGTTATTTTCAAATTACATTTTTTAGCCAATTTTATTATTTTTTACTTTTTAGTCCGAATACTTTTAAAAATTGCAATTCAGTCCAAATACTTTGTTTTTTGCAAATTTGTCCCAATTCTTTTAAAAAAACAGTCCAATTCTTTCATTTCTTTTAAAAGCAGTCCAAACTTTTTAAAAATTCCAGAACAGTCCCAGTTCTTTTAATTTCCAAATAAGTCCAATTTGTTTAATTGCAAATCAGTCCCAAGTTTCATAAAATTGCAGGTCAGTCCTCAGGATGCCACGCAAGCTAATTCAGGCCACATGTCAGCCTATATAAGGCTGCGCACTGTACAACTCAGAGAAGATTCCACAGAAATTCTGCCAAGTCACAAACAGTTCACATTTTTCTCTCTCATATCAGTTAGATCAAAACCATAACCGAATTCAGTTAGGAAGAAGAATTTCAAGCTCTCAGAGATTCAACAATGGTGAATCTTCATCATTGAGCTATTTCTCACTGCAATTCCAACGCGAATTCACTGCCAGGAGCAGCAAACTCAAGCGTGATCACAGTGTAGAGAATTGAGGAGAAGAAGGAAAGAAAATTCAAGGAATCCGAACCGGTTAAGGAGAAAAAGAAGAAAATCACCAGTTTCATTTCAGAATTTAAGCCAAGAATCAATAAAAACAGCATCAAATCGAAGTATTCCAAAGATCCGAATCAAATCTCCGAACAAAAATCAGGTAATCATCAAAGAAACTTACCTCCTTTCATTCATACACAGTAATGAACACTGGACCGATGCAGATTAACAGGATTCGAAGCTTTCTCATTCGAAAATGGTGAAACCCTAACTGTTTTCCAAAACAACAGAGATTCTGAGATTTACAACGATTTTCAACCGTCGTAAATTAACGAATCCATGAAGATTTCATGCGAGAAAGCTTCGAATCAGACAAACAAGAAACGGTTCGAAACCGTACAAGATTCAATAATCTGCCTCAATTCGTTGTGTGCATGTGCATTCCAACGGTAGAATCATGTTTAGGAGAAAGATTTAAGACGATTAAGCCAAGTTTCTTTCATTTCTGGGTAGATTCAAGTGGATTAGGGTTTCAAAGAGGGAAAGAGAGAGCGGCCGGCCAAGAAGAGAAGAAGAGAGAGAAACATTTTTAGAAAATGAAGAAAACCGGGTTCCAAACCCTTTTATATAAGCTCTTGGACCGGGTTGACCCAAACCCGGTCCATTCTCTCTTATTGCGGACCGTTTGATCAAGATCCAGAGGGATCTGGATCAATCCAACGCTCCTGGAGTGTTAGATTGATCCGGATCCATCAGATCCATGGGTGTGGGCCGGGTTTCGTTGTGTTTTTTGGATTTCTTTCAGTTTCTTGAGTTTTATTGCTACGCACACCCCTCATGCCTGCTATTTGAGCCCCCTGTTCATCCCATTTTTTTTACAAAAATTCCTAAAAAATTACTATATGTTTCTTGATATGTTTTCATTGTTTTGTGGAGTTTTCACACTTTAAAGTGAATAAAAAGCATGTGCGCTAGTTTTATTGGATTTACATGTTTTAATGCTTTTTGTGAATTTTCTTGCACTATAATGGATCCAATTTTTTCTCTTTGGTGTTGATACTTGATATGTGATTTTTGTGATGTGTTCATCTCTGAATTCATGCTATTTCTACATTCTTGCATGCCTAATTGTTAATTCTTTGGTTTTCAAACTTAATGGATCATTTCTTGCTTTACAAATTAACTCCTAGTCCTCTAGTTCATATGCTCAATAATGACCCCTTATTTTACAAGTTTGCTTACAATCCACAATGCCACAATTTTGTTTGTTAAATTCCCTTTGCAAGTTTAACTGAAAACTTCTCTTTGGCCAAGTTTAGTTGTTAATTTTGAGATGTAATTTGTTGTTAAAATGTGTGGATTTTAGGGTAAATGTGACTCATAATTTCTCTTTAATTCTTGAAATGTTTTCTTTGAAAAAGAGGTGCTGTTTTGGTAAAGATCATAGGTTGTAGAACTTAGTTTAGATTTTAGGTTTTAGTGTGGTGTCATTTGCATTATTTTTGGTGTTAGTTCTTTTGCAATTTGCTTAGTATTTTTGGTTATGTTCATTTCACCTGTTGTCATTTGTTTAATACTTGCTTGTGCATTTCATCTTCCATGCATTGCTACTCATATTATCATTTCTCTACTTACTATCGATCCTCTCATTCCATGCTTTAAGCATTTTACAAGCATTACATCATTTCCACCTTTTTCTCTCTTTTAGTTTTTATGCAATTTTCTATGTTGACCCATGTAATATATTAGGCTAGTTTTTGCTCTCTTTTAAATTCATGCAAGGCTATAGAATGTAAAATAGGACCCGATGTAAAGGACTATGGACTATAATGATGTACACCGACACACGCACCGACACACGCACACACGTTGTATGTTTATCGTTTAGGTGTATGTTTAGGATGCGCGATACTCAGAGAAAACTAATCTTTTCAAAAAACGAATAACTTCCATCACTTCAAATATTTTCCAAATAAACCTTGGAGTCAAAACTCCAAAAGATTTTCCCTTTATTTTTTTTCTTAATCAAATCAAAATGCAATTAATTTCCAACTTTAACTATTTTTTGTAAATAAATTGGACTAACCTCACTTGTTTTCAATTCTAATGCCTACACGGCCTCTTATCTGTTTCTTCAAAACCATTTTCAAAACTAAAAATTGAACCAACCCACAAAAAAACATTTTGAAAGAGAACTACATGGAATTTTGATCCCTTAAAAGGGTATGTAGGCAAGAGACTCAAAATCTCTCCAAGTCCAATAAAATAAAATCCCATCTTCTCCCTCTCATTCTTAAAACCAATCTCTTTTACAAATAGCGATAAAAGTAACGCATAAACGTAAAGCATAGTAAAACGGTTCCTATAGGATACTATAGTCATTGCGGGTGCCTAACACCTTCCCGTAATGAAATCAGCCCCGAACTTAGGATTTCTAAGGTTTTTCTCGATTTTACCTTCCCCAAAAAAAATAGAGACATCAATGATCGAAAGGTTCAAATCCAATTAATGATTTGACACCCGAAAATCGCGATGACAGGAATGGCGACTTCACTGGGGACTATAGGGCTACACCTAGTTTTTTTCATGCTTTATATTTATGCTTTGCTTTATTGTTACATGTAAAATTTTCTTGTGTACGTGTGGGGTGAGAATATCAAAAGCCCTATACCCGGGCTGAGTGAACTTAAGATTAGGAAGAGATATAATCGACAATCCATTCCGGGGGTTGCCTCGTGCATTGGATTACGCGATCAATCTCACATAGCTGAGGCATTTTGGAGGTAATGTTGTCGGCGTGTGTTGTCATGCTTAGGCACTTTACTTCCAATTGACCGATGAAGGCTATGAACCGTAGTTACCAAACCCATCCTTGGCCTTTCTTAGGACGTAGTGCGGTGGCTAAACCGAGCGTTGTCTCGAAATTTAGTCGTCACGCGATACTACACCCAAACTAAACCTTCTTACGGATAATCATGGACGAGCGTTGCTTTGTACCACCATGGTATACGCGAGAGAGGTTGTGGTTTGGGAACTTTGTAGAACCTTGGTCACTACTATCAAAGCCTTAGTTTCACCGGACACCGTGTCCACTTGTTACCTTAGCCCACCGTGCTTTCCTTATTAAAACCATGCATACATGCATTCATGCATAAATTTTCTACATGCATTTATCAAAGGGTATAGACAAACTAAAATTCTTTGCAAATATGATCAGGCATGAAAAGGACTAAGTCTTACAAGTTCAAAGAAGTTGATTTGGCTAGCCTAAGGGAGTTGGCACTCAAAGTTAAAAATCCGACTGGGTTTCGTCTCCAATACGGTGGTTTGCTTGGTATTCTCCGGACTAATGTAGAAGAGAAGCTGGTGCACACTTTAGTGCAATTCTATGACCCGGTTTTCCGTTGCTTCACTTTCCCGGATTTTCAGTTGGTTCCTACGCTTGAGGCTTATTCTTGCTTATTGGGTCTACCTATAGCTGAGAGGGTACCTTTCACAGGCCCAGGATCTTCTCTTACTCCTCTGGTTATCGCTAAGGATCTTTATCTCAAGACTTCCGAGGTGTCTAAGAATCTCATTACCAAGTCTCACATTCAGGGTTTCACTTCGAGGTACTTACTTGAGCAGGCTAATCTTGAATCCACTTGTCAGGACACCCTCGAGGCTATTCTTGCACTACTCATCTATGGGCTCATTCTCTTTCCAAATCTCGACAACTTTGTGGACATGAATGCTATTGAGATTTTCCATTCCAGGAATCCGGTTCCTACTTTGTTAGCTGACACATACCATGCGATCCATGATCGAACTCTCAAGGGTCGTGGGTTTATTCTTTGCTGCATACCTCTTCTTTATAGGTGGTTTATTTCTCACCTCCCGAGTTCTTTCCATACCAACACGGAGAATTGGTCTTATTCGCAGCGGATTATGGCTCTTACTCCCGATGAGGTGGTTTGGATCACTCCAGCAGCTCGCGTCAAGGAGATTATCACTGGTTGTGGGGATTTCCTCAACGTACCTCTTCTCGGTACCCGGGGAGGAATCAACTACAACCCCGAGTTAGCCATGAGGCAGTTTGGTTTTCCTATGAGAGCGAAGCCCATCAACCTTGCTACGTCACAGGAGTTTTTTTACTATTCCAATGCCCCCGCCGGGCAAAGGAAAGCTTTTACAGATGCTTGGTCTAAAGAAAGATGTGAAGCATTTGGGTGTAAGATCCGGTATTGCTCATGAAGCCTATACGCAGTGGGTGATAGACCGAGCTGAAGAGATTGGCATGCCTTACCCTGCTATGAGGCATGTATCTGCATCTACTCCATCTAGACCATTACCGTTGCTTCCCGCGACTCAGGAGATGTATCAGGAGCATCTAGCTATGGAGAGTGAGGAGAAGCGAGCATGGAAAGCCCGTTACAGTGAGGCTGAGAACTTGATCATGACTTTGGACGGCAGAGACGAGCAGAAGGATCATGAGAACAGAATGTTGAAGAAAGAGCTAGCCAGAGTTAGGAAAGAGCTTGAGGAAAAGGATGATCTATTGAGGAGAGACTCCAGGAGAGTCAGAGGTCGTCGAGATTTCTTCGCCAGTTATTGTGGCTCAGCTTCAGACTCGGATTTCGAATACTACCCAGTCACTCCTTAGTTCTGGATGATAGGATTGCTATTGGTTATGTTGTTTGTTCAGCTTATGTTTCAGAAGCCTACTCCCTTGGCTCAATGTATCAAGACAACTTGCTTTGAATAATTTGTTAGTCCAAAAATGTTTGCAAAAAATTCTAATTTGTCTAAAAAAAAAAAAAAAAAAACCCTTTGGTAATAAAAGAGTCATTTTTGCATCCGCATTTGCATATCATGCATCATATGCATCATTCATCGGTCACAAAAAACTTCCAAGTGCTCATTGCCTCCTGGTTCTTCTGCCGCAGAGTGAAAAGTGGCTCGTGCTCGAAGGACTGATCAACCTACCAGAGTACATCAGACCAGACAGTACAGAAGGAGAAATCAAGTAGCCATGGAGGAAGAGAATGCACAGCTCCGCACTGAACTAGCCTCTGTAAGGGAAGAATTAGCCAAAGCTCTCGACGCCATGACCGCTCTGGTAGCCGCTCAAGAGCAACCAACCTCGTCTGCTCCAGAGACCACTGAGGCAATTCCAATATCATCTCTCGATAGCCGTTTCGTCATGCCAAGGGGATACCCATACGGACTCCCACCTTTCTTTGCCCCGGATTCCACAGCAGGTGCTTCCAATGCCGCCAACAGTAACCAGATCCCCGTCTCAGGGCAGGCATCTCTTCACACTACCTTGCCTCAATCGACTGTCTTCACAGATCTGATTGTGCACTCTACGCCTCAGGGCGCCAATGCTAATGATTACCGTGGAAAAACTCCTGTATTGGGAACTATGGAAGAAAAAATGGAAGAACTTGCCAGAGAACTCCGTCGCGAGATCAAGGCCAACCGTGGGAGCAGTGACCTCGTCAAAACCCACGACCTTTGTTTGGTGCCGAGGGTGGATGTTCCCAAGAAATTCAAGGTCCCGGAATTTGACCGCTACAACGGGCTGACTTGCCCCCAGAACCATATCATCAAATACGTCCGGAAGATGGCTAACCATGCAGACAATGATTCACTTATGATCCATTGCTTCCAGGACAGTCTAATGGAAGATGCCGCGGAGTGGTATACCGGTTTGAGCAAGGATGATATCCGCACTTTTGATGACCTAGCTACTGCTTTCAAGAACCACTATGGGTTTAACACCAGACTCAAGCCGAATAGAGAGTTCCTCCGGTCTCTTTCTCAGAAAAAGGACGAAAGCTTTCGCGAATACGCACAGAGGTGGAGAGGAGCAGCTGCCCGTATCACTCCCGCCTTGGACGAGGAAGAAATGACTCAGACATTCTTGAAGACCCTGAAGAAAGATTATGTTGAGAGAATGATTATTGCTGCCCCAAGCAACTTCTCTGAGATGGTCACTATGGGAACCCGCTTAGAAGAAGCTGTTCGAGAGGGGATCATCGTGTTTGAGAAAGGTGAATCCTCGAATGCACCGAAGAAATACGGCAATGGTCACCATAAGAAAAAGGAATCAGAGGTTGGAATGGTGTCCACCGGAACCAATCAGTCTGCCACTGCCGCTCCTGTCAATGCTATACAACTGCCTCAACCGTATCAGTACCTACAGTATGCCCAGCATCCGTTCTATCCACCGTTCTACCATCAATACCCTCCTCTACCGGGCCAGCCTCAGGTCCCCGTTAATGCCATCGCCCAACAGATACAACAACAACCATTAGCTCAACAACAACCACAACAACAACAAGGTCCTCAATCTAGACCATCTTTCCCGCCGATACCAATGGCGTATGCCGAACTACTCCCAACTCTTTTACATAAGGGGTATTGCACCACTAGGCCTGGCAAGCCTCCGCCAAACCCATTGCCTCCCAGATTCCGCTCCGATCTCAGATGTGATTTCCACCAAGGCGCCCTAGGTCATGACGTAGAAGGTTGCTACGCTCTGAAATACATTGTAAAGAAGTTGATTGACCAGGGAAAGCTGTCCTTTGAAAACAATGTCCCGCATGTACTTGACAATCCACTCCCCAACCATGCCGCTGTAAATATGATTGAAGTCTGTGAAGAAATCCCTTGCCTCAGTGTCCGTAATGTTGCTACACCCCTAGTACCGCTACATATCAAGTTGTGCCAAGCTGCTCTGTTCAAGCACGACCACGCTACGTGCTGCGAATGTCTTCAGAACCCTATGGGTTGCAGCGTAGTCCAGACTGATATCCAAAGATTGATGAATGATAACTACTTGACTACCAGTGATGTCTGCATGATAGTCCCGATCTTCCACGATACTCCAGTCAAGAGTACGCCCGTCAGAAAGGACGTTGAACCATTGGTCATACGGTTGCCTGGTCCAGTACCATATACCTCTGCAAAAGCCATCCCGTACAAGTACAGTGCGACTATGTTGGAAAACGGGAAGGAAGTGCCCTTGGTGTCCTCAAGCGCAGTAGGCAGCATAGCTGAAGTGACGGCTTTGAGGAGCGGCAAAGTCCGACCCCTTTTGTTTCAGAAGAAAGACGATGTGCAAGTTACAATTCCTGCTGATAAGACCATTCCATTGACAGTTCCTCCTGTTGTTGAAAGTGCCGGCCGTCCAGGCCAATCCATTGAAGATTCCAATCTGGATGAGATTTTGAGGATAATCAAGAAAAGCGATTATAAGATCGTTGATCAGCTGTTACAAACTCCTTCGAAGATATCCATCTTGGCCCTACTCCTCAGTTCGGAGGCTCACAGGAATGTGTTATTGAAGGTGTTGGAACAAGCCTATGTTGACCACGAGGTCACAGAGGACCAATTTGGTGGAATAGTGGCCAACATCACTGCTTGCAGTAACCTTTGGTTTGGTGAAGATGAGCTTCCAGAGGCAGGAAAGCACCACAACTTGGCCCTGCATATTTCCATGAACTGCAAAACAGATATGCTGTCCAACGTGTTGGTGGACACTGGGTCGTCGTTGAATGTGATGCCTAAATCGACTTTGGATCAGTTGAGTTGTCAAGGAGTCCCTTTGAGAAGAAGTACTTTCCTAGTCAAGGCTTTCGATGGTTCCCGTAAAACTGTGCTTGGAGAAGTAGATCTCCCCATGACTATTGGTCCTGAAACATTCATGATTACTTTCCAGGTTATGGACATAGATGCCTCTTACAGCTGCCTGCTCGGGAGACCGTGGATACACGAGGCTGGGGCAGTCACGTCTACCCTCCATCAGAAGCTAAAGTTCGTAAGGAATGGTAAACTTGTGACAGTGCACGGAGAAGAAGCTTATCTGGTCAGTCAGTTATCATCCTTCTCTTGTATCGAAGCTAAGTCTGCCGAAGGAACTGCATTCCAGGGTTTGACCATCGAGGGTACGGAGCCCAAGAGAGCTAGTGCTGCCATGGCTTCATTAAAAGATGCGCAGAGAGCCGTTCAGGAGGGTCAGGCCGCTGGTTGGGGCCAATTGATACAGCTGCAGGACAACAAACACAAAGAGGGTCTCGGTTTCTCTCCGACGTCAGGCATGTCAACTGGAACGTTCCGTAGTGCTGGATTTACCAATGCAATTCTTGATGGTGCTGCTGAAAGGGGGGTTGGACCCACATTTGTGATACCAGGAGGCATTGCAAAGAACTGGAACGTTATCAATCTCCCTGTGTTTGTGCATGATTCTAAGTAATATGTCTTGCTGTTTAGGCTTTATTTTCAAAATAACAATCCTTCCGTCTTGCCCGAGGCGGAAGTGACTCTTTTGTAAAGGGCATGTTTGTTCCGACATCACCGTTTCTTTCACGACTCTTTTTCTTTCTTTAATGCTTTTCCCTTGGAAATAATGGTAATGCCAGAAAGAACCAAAACATCTGTGTTTTCTTATTAATTTCAAAGATCTGCATGAAAACTATTTTCTAAAAAATCATCCAATCATGTCACGCAGATCGAACCAAAGTAAACCCGTTGAACACAGTAATTCTATGTTTCTCCAAACTGTTGAATCCCCGGTATTCGAGACCGAAGATGAGGATAGTGATGACATACCAGATGAGATTGCCCGATTGCTTGAGCAAGAAGAGAAGACCATTCGGCCCCACCAGGAAGAGATCGAGCTAATCAACTTGGGTACCGAGGATAACAAAAGAGAGATCAAAGTCGGTGCTGCCTTGGAGGAAGGGGTCAAGAAAAGGATCTTCCAGCTTCTCCGGGAGTACTCGGACATTTTTGCATGGTCGTATGAAGACATGCCAGGTTTGGATCCTCAGATTGTGGAACATCGGATACCGACAAAGCCAGACTGTCCTCCTGTCAGGCAAAAGTTGAGACGGACTCGGCCGGACATGGCTCTGAAGATCAAAGCGGAAGTGCAGAAACAGATCGATGCGGGTTTTCTCATGACAGTTGAGTATCCCGAGTGGGTTGCTAACATCGTGCCAGTGCCGAAGAAAGATGGTAAGGTTCAGATGTGTGTTGACTACAGAGATTTGAACAGAGCAAGCCTGAAAGACAATTTCCCACTGCGAGATTTGAACAGGGACAAGAAATTGCAATTTAGTCCAAATATTATGTTTTTTGCAAATTTGTCCCAATTCTTTTAAAAACAGTCAAATTCTTTAATTCTTTTAAAAAAACAGTCCATTTTTTTTAATTGCAAAAAGGTCCTATTCTTTTCAAATTTGCATTTTAGTCCTTTTTTCAGATTCTGTCCACAGGTGCCACGCCAGCTCAGTCCAGTCCACATGTCACTACCTCATTGGTCAGAATCACACATGGCAGGCTATAAATAGTACACAGTGTCAGAATCAGATCCATTCACGCGCCACATCACAAACAAATTCCATTTTCTCTCTCTTGGCAGTTAGGATCAAAATCATAACAAACTCAGAAAAGCTCAAGAACAAACACACAAACCCTAAGTTTCCAGAACCAAAATTCAAGCAAATTCCATGGAGTTTTGTGGATTCTCAGAGATTCAAAGCTGAATCATCATCATTGAATCCCTTTTTCTGCAATTCAAGTATCGGATTCGTTGCTGGAAGCAACAAGTCCCGAATACGATCACAGAATTGGAATTGAGAAGAAGAGGGAAAGAATCCAAGGATTCCGAACCGGTTCAGAGAAGAAAAGAAGAAGAAAAAACGAAGAATTCACGGATTCCGAACCATTCAAGAAGGAGAAGAAGCAAGTACCAGTTTATTTCCGGATTTCAAAGAGAATCAACACAAAACAGAATCAATTCAAGGATTTCCGGAGAATCAAATCAAAATTCCGGATAAAGCTAGGTAAAATCACAAACTTACCCCTTTGTTTCGTTCAAAGCCCACAACGAGCTCTAAAACAACGTAGAACAGTGCGAATCCGTGAAGTTTTGGTTCAGAACCGTAAACCCTAACCTTTTCCGGAAAAATTTTCAGGATTCCAAGGTTTACAACGTTGATTCATCGTTGTAAACCAACGAATCAACAGATAAAAACACATAGAAAGAAAATTTGAATCCAAAAATTGAACCAAAATCGTACGGACTCCGCGAGAGAAAATTCCAGATCTACGTTGTTTCAGTCAGTGCATGTGGATTCCAGTAGCAGATTCGTGTTTAGGATGATAAGACGAAGCTTTTGAGCCATAGATGAACAAGTTCTGGGTAGGATTCAGGAAGTTAGGGTTAGGGTTTCCAAAGAACCAAACGGCGGAGAAGAGAGAAAGAAAGAGAAAGAAAAGAAAAAATGAGGAAAACCGGTTCAGGAGCCTTTTATGTAAGGTAGGAAACCGGGTCGGTTCAAACCCGACCCATTCTCCCATGCGAGTGGCCGTTGGATCTTGATCCTGTTGGATCCGGATCAATCCAACGCCCCAGAGGTGTTCTGGAGATCCGGATCCATCTGTGCTTGGGTTTGGGCCCTTTACCCGCAGGCTTTTGGTTCTTTTTTTTCAGTTTCTTGATTTGCTCTCGCTATGTGCACCCCTATGTTTGCTATTTGGACCTCTTGTGCTTCTTGATTTCTTTACAAAATTTCAAAAAAAAATTGCTATGCGTTCTTGGTATATTTGTGACTGTTTTTGTGATATTTTACATGTGAAAATTGGTGAAAATTTGGCAAGTGCTAATTTCTCATTTGATTGGGGTATCTCGTGTTTTTTTATAAATTTTCTCGCATGTTTGCTCATCCAAATTCTTGTCCCATGATTTTGGTGGTTAGCACTTGATTCCATGGTGATTTACCCCTGTTCTCATAGTAGCTCATTGAATCGTGTTAAGTTTGATGCTTTTGTAACATTCACAATGTTGTTAAACTTAGATTTTTTTGATATTTTGCAACTTTGTTAGACTTGATTCTTGATACCAATTGTGTGATATTTTGCAATTTTGTTACATTTGATTCTTGATCATATTTTTGTGATATTTTCATTTTCTTGTTAAATTTGATGCTTGATTACCATTTTGTGATGTTTTGCAATTATGTTTAGTTGGATCTTTGATGCCAATTGTGTGATATTTTGCAATATTGTTTAGTGTGATTTCATGCCAATCTTTGTGATAGTCACCATTTGGTTTAGGATTAGTATTGCATTATTATTGTATCTTGTTTTACTAACCACTCTACTCTATGTCTCATGCATACTAAGCATCACATCTCATTCCCATTTCTTCCTTTAACTCCTTTCATGGAGCGTTCAACTGATTCTCATGTAATGTTTAGGTAGTTTACTTTTCTTTAATTTCATGCAAGACCATAGAATGTAAAATAGGACCCGATGTAAAGGACTATGAACTATAATGATGTACACCGACACATGCACCGACACACGCACACACGTTGTATGTCTATCGTTTAGGTGTATGTTTAGGATGCGCGATACTGAGAGAAAATTAATCTTTTCAAAAAAAAAGAAACAAATAACTTCCATCACTTCAAATATTTTCCAAATAAACCTTGGAGTCAAAACTACAAAGGATTTTCCCTTTATTTTCTTAATCAAATCAAAATGCAGTTAATTTCCAACTTTAACCGTTTTTTGTAAATAAATTGGACTAACCTCACTTGTTTTCAATTCTAATGCCTACACGGCCTCTTTCCTTTCTTCAAAACCATTTTCAAAACTAAAATAGAACAAAACTCACAAAAATATTTTGGAAGAGAACTACATGGAATTTTGATCCCTTAAAAGGGTATGTAGGCAAGAGACTCAAAATCTCTCCAAGTCCAATAAAATAAAATCCAATCTTCTTCCTCTTATTCTTAAAATTAATCTTCTTTACAAATAGCAATAAAAGCAAAGCGTATACATAAAGCATAGTAAAACGGTTCCTATAGGATACTATAGTCATTGCGGGTGCCTAACACCTTCCCGTAATGAAATCAGCCCCGAACTTAGAATTTCTGAGGTTTTCTCTCGGTTTTACCTCTCCCCAAAAAAAATAAGAGACATCAATGATTGAAAGGTTCAAATCTAATCAATGATTTGACACCCGAAAATCGCTATGACAGTAGTCTTGTACTCCAGTAGCATCAACTTCTGCTCCAGAAGCTCTTTCTTCAGCTGATGATTCTCTTTCTCCACAAGAGTATTCCTATGCAGAAGAGCCATTTCAGAAGATGCTTCCTTGAGGTTAAGCTTGGTTAACCAATCCAAATTTAGCTCTCTTGGATGTATGCTTGATGGAATAACAGACTTTGCTTCTAGGCATAAAGGAGTTTTTACCCAGGTTCTGAGAATTTTGACTTCGTGCAAATTCGAAACCACTCCCTTCAGCCATTCTTGGAGCTGTGTCTGAGCAAACTCTTGTGCATCAAAGCATGATCTTTGTAGCTCTGGGTGAACAAATTCCACTCTATCCTTCAATCTGGTCCACATCTTTTCATAACTATCCTCATGAATGAGGTTGTTCCTTGCTTGAACAAGATGGTTTAGCTCCTGAAAGAAACCTTCACATACATTTGTCAATATAGTTGAATGTAGGAATAAGGTGGGTGGAGAGGGGATATTTGTCTTAGCAGGGACTACTGGTTGGATAGCTAGGTTTGATGATGAAGGTTGGTCATTTATGTAGGTTTCAGGGTCAGTTTGAGTGTTGGTTGTTTTTGATTGGTTTTTTGTGGTTTGGTCAGATGCACTCTGTTCAGAAGCAAGTTGTTTAGGAACGGTTAGTTCAGGAACAACCTTTTCAGGAATTAGAACAGAGTCAGTGTTGGTTATTGAGGCCATATCTTGGTTTGGTTCATGTTGTGGGGGGCAATCTATCATAACTTCATCAGAAGCTATGTCAGAGGCTATTTGTGTCATATTCAGGCAGTTCACCTGAATAATGGCTTTCTAAGTTTGGGATGATTGATTGTGCAGTAATTTCAGTTGTTTGAGTTGTTGGTGAGTTAGGTGTAGATGATGATACAATTGTGTTTGCAAGATCTGTCCCTACACAATCACCTTCACCTTCTGCAGCAGCAGAGATAGATTGAATTGGATCAATCATGGGTGGTTGTAATGGGCGATTTGCAGGCAGATTCTTGCATGCATCAATTCTCATTTGTTGCATATCAATTATCCTCTATTGAACAGAGGGATACATTGGCACAAATGTATCATGATCAGGCTTTTTAGTGGTTTTGGTTGATGGTGATGGGGGTAAAGCTTTGTTAAGAGTGGAGTAAACTTTACTAAGGGGTATATCGTCTGGATCAGATGATGTGGTTGATGATAATGATGAGGTTGAGTTTGTCCTAACGTCAAATGGGGAACTGGATCCTAATTCAACTATCTCAACATCAGTATGAAAAGTTTCAGAATTACCTTCAGGAGCTTCTAAACTGTCAGGAGCTTATGATACAGTAGTGTTTCCCTCCTGAGCTTTTTCAGCAGTCAACATTGCCAGACCTTTAGCTTCAGTTGCTACAAGCTCTTGTACAACCTCAGCAGCCTTGATCACCTCCTGAGCATCTGCACCAACATTTTCCCTTGCAATGCTGGATGCAGAAACTTCAATCTGCTTTGCTAACTCCAAAGCCTTCTGTACAGTTGATTCTTCTGCAGCTTTCTTCTTCTTCAACTCCCTAGTGACCAAGTCAGTTGCTTCTGCAATCTGGTCTTCATCTTCAATATATCTGGACGCCTTCAACTTCCTTACACTGTGCTTTCTCTTCCTTTTTGGAATAGAAGGTTGTTCAGGAGCAGACTGTGAAGTAGTAGCAGCTTTACCACTTCTGGTTCTTTTAGGTAAGATCTTGTCAGCTTTAAGATCTTCAACCTTTTCCTGAATGGTTGCTACTTCAGAACCAGTTGCTTCAGTAGCTTTTTCTTTCTTAGCCTTCTTGGCTCTCTTTGCTGGTTGTTCAGAAGCTTCTTCAAGGTACTCAGCTTCTGAAAGTGGCTTTCTCTTTGTTTTCCTGCTTTTAGCCACTTTGAGAGCACCACCATACATCTCTTCTGGAATATCTTCCAGTTGGATTTCTTCACCAGTGCTTTCCAGATGATCATGTATGTAAAACAGTTGAACATCTAATGGATCTTGGTTGCAGATAGGGGGAAATCCTTCCATGAGGTTTGAAGTGACTCTGGATTCCTTTAGGTCTATATCCAACTTTGTGATAGCTTCTTGCTTGATTAGCCTCATGTTCCCCAGAGTGCTTCCGTTGATGATCTTACTAGTGATTGTGCCCATTCTATCATTTGTGAAGCCTCTTGTTTCACTTAGAGCCTTCAGAAATCCTCCTTGATTCAGAATCTCTGAAATTAATCTTCCATAGGGGATCCATGCTCTCTTGATTAGCTGACTCTCCTTCAGAGTCTTGATCATCTGCTTGAAAATATACTTTGGCACGTTGGCTTTCTCCTTTTTGATGAAGAAGTGTAGGAACACTCTGTGCTCCAGAGATGGTTGATCAGAACCTCCTCCTTTGGGCAGCAGGTTCTCATTCTGTATCTTCAGCATCATTTTCTTCTCCATAGAAAGGTTGCTGTAGGAGCCTTTCTTCTTACTGTTAAACATGGTCTCATTAACAGTATCATTCTATGGGCTCCTCTTGTTGTTCTCCAGCCCATCTTTGAAGTTTCCTTCAGAATCCCTTCCAATCACGTAGGTAATGATTTCTTGGTTGATGAAGACTGGTACACCCATAATGCTCGACCTTATGCCAGTAGCAACAAATGGTTCCAAACCCATTTGTTCTCTTGTTTGACCTTCCAGAGTAGGATCAATCAACACTTTTTCAGCTTCTTCCAACTTAGCAGCGTGTTTATAAAAAACAGAGGCTCTTACCCGAAAGTGCTTTACTAGGTTCTCGTAGGTTGAACCATTGAGCATGTTGAAGTATGGTATGAGGTCCTAAGATTCATAATAACCGTTGATGTCGCAGCCATGGTGCAACAAAGATGTAAAATCCACTGGTCTCTCCACTTGAACAGTTAGTTCCCATTCTTCTAGTGCCATAGTTCTCCCTCTAATTTCATAAGAAGGCACTTTTTGCTGAGTAAAGTTCCTTGAGTAGATTCTCCCATTGTTGATTCAGGAACAGAGCTTGAAGATGCCATTGATGATGATGAAGTTTTTAGGGTTCTATGTTTTTGATTTGGGGAAGAATGCGTTTACTTCGCAGAGAATAGTTTGAGAATAGAAAGTGTAGGAAGTGAAGTGAGTAGTGTGTGACTTATCTAAGTGTTTTGAGTAAAAACGATTGCAATTTCAGTAGGGGACAAACAAGCACAACATTAATGATAGTTGGGGGCGCGAGAATAGTACATTCAAAGCATAAACATCATTATAGCCCTCTAAAGGCATACACAAATACAAATAAGCCACGTTAGCAAACTTCAGACGCACTGTCAAGTTAGTGGGACAGGTGTTACCTGAAGCAACCCCAACAATTCCACTAACTCTGCTATTCAGAAGCACAAAATCCAGCTGCTGAAGTTAAAGTGTTGATGTCATCTTCATAAGCACATTTTTCTCAGAATCTCAGTTAAGAGCTTCTGATGGACCATAGCTTCTAAACTAACTTCAGAACCTAACTTTTAGTTCAGGAGCAAGCAATTTCAATCAGACACAAAGTGCATGTTCAAATTTTTCTTTATAAAATCAAATCTTTCAACAGTTAAAGGTTTAGTGAATATATCATCCCACTGATGTTCAGTATCAATGAATTGTATATCCAAGATTCCTTTTTGAACATAGTCTCTAATAAAATGGTGTTTGATTTCAATATGCTTGGCTCTTAAATGTAGAATTGGATTCTTTTCCAAACAAATAGTAGCAATATTATCACAAAAGATAGGAATACTATTAGCATTAATTTGATAATCTTCCAACTGATGTTTCATCCAGAGTAGTTGTGTACAACAACTTGCAGCTGAAATGTATTCTGCTTCTGTTGTAGACATATCAATAGTTGCTTGTCTTTTGCTAGCCCAGGATATCAGATTCTCTCCCAGGAACTGACAGTTACCACTAGTTGATTTTCTTTCAATCTTGTCACCAGCATAGTCAGCATAATAGAATCCAACCAACTTATAATCTAAGGATTTCCTATAAAGGAGTCCTAGATTAGTTGTTCCTTTGAGATACCTGATGACTCTCTTAACAACTGTTAAATGAGATTCTCTAGGATCTGACTGAAATCATGCACACAAGCATACACTGAATAAAATATATGGCCTAGATGCAGTGAGGGATAACAAAGAACCAATCATACCTCTATACAGCTTCTGATCTACCTTTGATCCAATATCTTCTTTGCTTAACGTGGAGGTTGGATACATTGGAGTGTTCATCACTTTACAATCTTCTAGCTTGAACTTCTTCAGAAGCTCCTTTGTGTACTTAGTTTGATAAACATATACTCCATCTTTACATTGATTGATTTGAATGCCAAGGAAGAACTTCAACTCTCCCATCATGCTCATTTCAAATTCATCTTGCATTAACTTAGACAATTCCTTGCAAAGAGATGCATTAGTAGAACCAAATATTATATGATCAACATCTATCTGCACAACAAGAATGTCTTTCTCAAGAGTCCTTCTGAAGAGTTTTGTGTCAACTTGACCTCTTTTAAAAATCATTTTTAATCAGGAAATTACTTAGTTTATCATACCAAGCTCTAGGAGCTTGTTTCAAGCCATATAGTGATTTCTTAAGTTTATAAACATGGTCAGGATTCTTAAGATCCTCAAAACTAGGAGGTTGCTTGACATACACTTCTTCTTCTATGACACCATTAAGAAATGCACTCTTGACATCCATTTGATATAATATTATGCCATGATTAACTGGATAAGATAGAAGTAACCTGATTGCTTCCAATCTTGCAACTGGAGCAAATGTTTTAGTGTAATCAATGCCTTCTTGTTGACTGTAACCTTGTGCAACAAGTCTAGCTTTGTTTCTGGTTACTTCACCTTGTTATTTCAGCTTGTTTCTGAATACCTATTTTGTTCCAATAATGTTCTTATGAGGCAGTTTGGGTACCAGATCCCACACATCATTTCTTTGAAACTGATTAAGCTCTTCTTGCATAGCTAATATCCATCCATCATCTGAAAGTGCTTCATCAACTGTAGTGGGTTCAATCACTGATAAGAATCCTATCATAGACTCTTCTTGTCTGAAGTATGATCTTGTTCTTCTGGGACTGTCTTTGTTTCCACTGATTTGATCCTCATGATGTGAAGACTTGTACGTGAACGTATTCTTGGATTGATTTGCTTGCTGAGAGCCATCTTGAGCTTCGTCAGAAGCTACTTCATCTTGAGCTTCTGAGGTTGGTTCAACTTCTGGACTTACTTCAGAATCACTAGTCTGATCAGGTTCTGGAGTATCTTCAGTAACCTGTATATCTGCATAACTTTCATCTTGCTCTGGAGTTTCACTTCCAGGCTCTTTGTCATCAAATTTTACGTGCATAGATTCTTCAACACAGAGTGTCTCTGAATTATAGACTCTGTATGCCTTTGACCTTTCAGAGTAACCTAAAAAGATTCCTCTTTGGGCCTTAGCATCAAATTTCTTTAGGTAGAGCTTGTTATTTAGAATGTAACAGGTACATCCAAATTGATTAAAGTAAGATATATTTAAGATATATTGGGTCTTCTTCCCTTAACGAGTTCATATGCAGTTTTCTCCAAGATAGGTCTGATATAGATCCTATTTTGAACATAACATGATGTATTCACTGATTCTGCCCAGAAATGTTTGGCCAAATTGTTTTCATGAATCATGGTTCTTGCCATTTCTAGGAGAAGAGAACAATTCCATGTTTTTCACAAAAAGTTTCAAATGGCTCATTTTCAAATTCTCCACCATGATCACTTTTGATTTTCAAAATCTTCATTTCTTTTTCAGACTGTATTTGAGTGCAGAAGTTACTGAATACATCATATGCATTATCTTTACTTCTTAGGAATTTTACCCAAGTCCATCTGTTGTAATCATCAACAATGACAAGTCCATATTTACTTCCATATAAGGATGCAGTTTTAACTGGTCCAAATAAATCAATATGAAACAGTTCTAAAGTTCTAGAGGTTGAGACAATATCTTTAGCTTTAAAGGATGATTTTACAATTTTTCCTCTCTGGCATGCACCACATAGTGCATCTGAATGATAGTCAATGTTAGGTAGGCCTTTGACAAGTTGTAACTTACTAAGCTTAGTGATTAATCTCCAGTTAGCATGTCCCAATCTTCAGTGCCGTACCCACTTCTTATCATTCATTTAGAGAAGACAAATTACCTTCTGATCAACTAGTTCAGAGAAATTGATTTTATAGACTGGACTGGCATGATAGATCATTCCATTTTGATTGCTCAAGTCGGACCAGCCAGCTCGGCACGTCTTCGGTCAACGCTGGTGTGATTGTTCAAGTCGGACCAGCCAGCTCGGCACGTCTTCAGTCAACGCTGGTGTGATTGTTCAAGTCGGACCAGCCAGCTCGGCACGCCTTCACTTAAGGCCACGTATGTGGTGTGGATGATCAACGCGTCTCGACTCCACGCGCCTGGTACGGACAAGTTGCACCCTCGCTCCACGCGCGGCCGTACAGAAGACAGATGACCAATGGGAAGCTCTGGATCACAAATTAATGGGCCTAGGATAATCAGACATAGGCCCATTAGTCCAACTCAGTGATGGCTATAAAAGGGAGCGCATAGGCTGTTGATGGGACAGATTTTTTGGAATAGCTAGAAACAGTGTAACATTAGTCAAAGAGTGCTCTAGAACTCCACCTCGGACGTTTTCAGAGCAGCTCACCTGTTGTACTTAACATTGTGTTTACATACGTGAACATAGACATTCTCTACTCTCTTTCCTTTGAACACTATGGACTTGTTATCTTTGTTGATTACTGTGCAGTTGGTCTTTTCAAACATCACATCATAACCATTGTCACAAAACTAACTGATACTCAAAAGGTTATGTTCAAGACCATCTACCAACCACACATTATTAATAGAGATAAAGGAGTTACCAATAGTTCCTGTACCAATGATCTTGCCAGACTAGTTGCCTCCAAACTTCACATTTCCTCCTTCTTTCACTGTGAGGGTTAGGAACATTGACTTCTCTCCTGTCATGTGTCTTGAGCAACCGTTGTCCAAATACCATGATTTTTGCTTTTCCTTTGCTCTTAGGCATTTCTGCAGTATTGACAGTTTCAGATTTAGGTACCCATTGTTTTATGGGTCCTTTGAGGTTAGTACTGGAAGTTTTACTCTTCACTTCTTGTACCTTGTGCTGTAAGTTTGGTAGCTTCTAATTAATCATTACCTTAGGTTTAACACCTTTTGGTTTTGATTCTCCAGAAGCAGCAACTGTTTTGTTCTTCTAAAACTTAGACTTCAAGACACCAGATTCTGGCTTCAACAGACACTGAGGAACAGCTTCTGATCTCTTCAGAATCTTGATCTTTGAGGTCTTAGAGTCTGAATTTTTCATAACCTTAGGCTTAGAGTTCTTTGGCTTTGATGTAATCTTAGCTTTAGAGCTGGAAGCTTCAGGTTCTGACTGAACCACAGTTTCAACTTTAACACCTTCAGGTACAAAGAAGGTTTTCAATCCTTCCTTGATACATTCAAAACATGCTTTGAGATTGGTTTCATTAGACTTCCCTTCTGAAAATCCAATCCCTTTGCCATTGTTTTTGTAAATGTTGTAAATCATAGAAGCAACTCTGCTTCTGTCAATACCAGACATGATAAAATCTTCAAGAGCAATTTCATGGTTGCTTAAAGGTTTTCCATTACACTTTTCTTATAGCTTCTGATATAAGAACTTGAGCTTGTCTTCATAGGTTTTACAAATGAAGTCAAAGCCTTTAAGTCCTTCTTCAGAAGCTTTCAGATCCAATAGAGTTAATTCTTGTTGTTTCATTAAATCAACATATTTTTCTTTTAAATCTTTCAACTCATTGGTTCTTATTTCAAAATGTGTAAGGATCTCTTTAAGAGACTCAATAAGTTCTTCTCCGGGAATTTTAGAATATACCTCATTTTGTTCTTCCGAGTCTGATTCGGGTTCAGCTTCTGAAGTTGCTGTAGCTACTAACCCAACAGCTATCTTTGCACCTTCATCAGCATCATCCTTATCAGATTCAGATTCACTGTCTAAATCTTCCCAGGTAGCCATCAAACTCTGCTTGATCTGCTTCTTGATCTTGTTTGATTTTAAAGTTGACTTCTTAGACTTGTAGTCCAGAGACTAGGGTCTAAAATTGAAGTGGTAACTTACTAAGTTCCTGAAGTGGTACCAAGTATTGAAGCATATGCTGAAACATATGCACAAGAGAAGGAGATGCTTGAGACTGTAGAGGAATCTGAATCTGTTTTAGGAGAAGCTGAGCAAGACAATGTTGAAATAAGTAAAGGGCCATCAACCAGAGTTCAGAAAAATCATTCTCAAGATCTCATCATTGGAGATCTTGATCAAAGGGTTAGGACCAGAAGATCAAATGATATTGTCTCTAATTCCTGCTTTGTAACCAAATTTGAACCTAAAAATGTGAAGGAAGCTCTTACTGATGAATTCTGGATTGAGGCTATGCAAGAGGAACTTACTTAGTTCAAAAGAAGTGAAGTATGGGATCTAGTTCTAAAGGGATGTGAAAAGTGCTTTCCTAAATGGATACTTACGTGAAGAGGTCTATGTTGAACAACCTAAAGGGTTTATTGATCCTAGCTTCCCTAATTATGTATATAAGTTGAAGAAAGCTCTGTATGGTTTGAAGCAAGCTCCTAGGGCATGGTATGAAAGACTTACAAAATTTTTGATCAATCAAGGATACATAAAAGGAGGAACAGACCAGACTTTGTTTGTTAAGAAAGAAAAAGGGAGACTTATGATAGCACAGATCTATGTTGATGACATTGTGTTTGGTGGGATGTCGAACCAGATGGTCCAGCATTTTGTCCACCAAATGTAGTCTGAATTTAAGATGAGACTTGTGCGAGAGTTGACTTACTTTCTTGGTCTACAAGTCAAACTGATGGAGGACACTGTATTTATTTCTCAGAGTAAGTATGCAAAGAATATAGTAAAGAAGTTTGGCTTGGAAAATTCTAGTCATAAGAGAGCAGCAACAACCACTCACTTGAAGTTGTCAAAAGATGAAAATGGTGTTGTTTTTGATCAAAACATGTACAAAAGCATGATTGGAAGTTTAGTATATCTTACTGCAAGTAGACCTGATATAACCTTTGATGTAGGAGTGTGTGCAAGATATCAAGCGGAGTATAAGATGAGTCAGCTGACTTAAGTGAAAAGGATTCAGAAGTACATCAATGGCACCAATGTCTATGGAAATTGTACTATCACAATGAAAATTCCAGGTTAATTGGATATTGTGATGCTGGCTGGGAAGGTAGTGTAGATGACAGAAAAATTACTTCTGGAGGTTGCTTCTTTCTTGGGAATAATCTAGTATCTTGGTTCAGCAAGAAACAAAATTTTGTGTCTCTATCAACAGCTGAAGCAGAATATATAGCAGTTGGAAGTAACTGTTCTCAGTTAGTTTGGATGAAGCAAATGCTGGAAGAGTATGATGTTAAACAAGGTGTTCTAACATTGTGTTGTGACAATTTAAGTGCAATTAACATCTCAAAGAACTCTATACAACATAGCAGGACAAAGCACATTGACATATGACATCACTTTATCAGGGATCCTGTCGAAGAGAAGGTTGTGACTCTTGAGTATGTGGCTACTGAAGAACAATTGGCTAACATTTTTACAAAGGCTTTGGATGTCAAACAATTTGAGAAGTTAAGGAACAAGTTGGGTATCTTCTTGCATGAGGAGTTATGGTAAATAATGTATAAAGATTCTGGTATTATATCTTCATTCTACTGTTCTTGAAATTTAGATTCTGGTACTTTTAGTCTTGATTTATGCTTCTCTCAGCTTTTATTTTGGCATATTTTGTGGCTAAAAAAGGGGAGTAAAAGAGATGCTATGTTTTTACTGTGCTTATTCCTATGGTTGTATGCCAGTCTGTGTATGAAGTATTATGTGTGTGGGCTATTAAGAGTTACTAGTGAAGGTGAGAAAAACACAAGAGGGGAGGGCTTGAATTGTGTTGGCTTTTTCTTCTTGTTGTCGTACTGAAGTCACAGTTCAGAAGCAGTTGGATTTCAGCTTCTGAAGTGATGTTCAGATTCTAAATGAAGTGGATAAAAACTAGAGAGAGAGAGAAAGAGAGAGAGAGAGAGAGAGAGAGAAGAAAGACACAAAGCAATTATACAGGTTCCTTGCACAAACCAGAAGTAGTCTTGCCCCCCTTGCACTTCCAAGGAGAGTTCACTAAAATGTAATATCTGATTACAAATGCTCACTCCTAAAACTAGCAAGAGACTTCAAATTACTCAAGCACAACTGCAAAAGATTTCCTATGCTCCGGAACACAATCAAGACACTTATATGCTCAAACACAACTGCAAGAGACTTCTAATCAAACAGAATTACAAAGAATTTTTTTTGAAGTTGAACACTTGATATACAATCAGTGGTGTTCACAAAACAAATCAGATACAGACTCTTAAGACTCTAGAATTTCTAAGATATGAACTTTGATAAGAAATTCTAAGTGAACTTTTGATGCAGAACAATTTTGACAGAGTTTTGGCGCTTTGAAATTGTTGTTGAGTGTCTTTCAATTCTCAAAGTCTTCACTCCTTTATATAAAGGTGTGAAAGAGAAGTTGTGAATTGCCAGCACATCAAAAAGAGTCGTTTGAAGATTTGATCAATCATCAATGATATTTTGCCTGATATGGTTATTGTCCTATGAAGGATCAGTTTCAAATTCATTCCAAGTCTGAAGGAACGTTGTTTGCAGGCGTAGCTGTTATTCTTGTCCTGTAGCAAAGACACACTCTAAGTAGTCGAGTAGTGGTTTTACACTTTGTACAATTGTACTTTGTCAACACTCTTCAAAGAACAAGCATCCAATGCCTTCAAATCCTTTTGAATTAGCCGTTGCTTTACTCTTCTGCAATGCTGGGCTTGATTAAATCCTTTGAACAACCTTTGAAGCTTTAAGTCTCTCATCTTCTGGTGAACTTCAGCTTTTGGTGATCTTGCTTCTGATGAGGTGCTTCTGATGAACTTTCTTTTGATGACACGTTATCACTTCAAGAGCACTTTGACTTCAGGAGCACTAGTCTTCAGATGCATTCAGCTTCATTTACTTTGTTGATTCCATTGCTCTCATTTGTTCTTCCAATACCTAAGCTTTATGTAGACACAAAATTTTGTCTATGGTCCTGTACACTTGAACAAATATTAGCATATCCAGTTGACAATTTTTAATACCTTGTTATCATCAAAACTCTCAAGAGATAATGTTAAACACATTTTGTTCCAACAATCTCTCCATTTTTGATGATGACAAACATTAGTATTTAAAATGTTCAATTGTTGTTAATCTAATTAACAACCTTCCAAGAAAGCAAAGAAAGCCAAGGTTGCTACTCAAGCTGAAGCAACTGGTTCTGGTATGCCAACTATCCAAGAAGAAGTTCAGGATCTGGAACCTGCAAAGGTCCTGAACAAAAGAACCTGAAGTGGCAAAGAAGCTGAACCTTCACCACCTCAACCTGCTCAACCTTCCATTCCTAAAAAGAAAAGGAAACATGTTGTCAAGAAATTGAAGATTGCTCCTGAAGAAGAAGTTGAAGAAGCAACTAAGATTGTTGCTAGGGAAGTTAGAAGGAAGAAAGAAGTTGATGTTGCTGCTTTGGAGAAAGCACTTCAGCTGGCAAAGGATATTGAAGTACCTGCTGAAGTTCTGATAAAGGAATCCACAGTTGAAGCTGCTCAACTAGGAATTGAACTTACAGAGAACTTGCAGCAAATTGCAGTGGCTGATGAACTGGAGAAAGCTACTGAAGGTGTTCAGGAGGAAGCTGGCTGCTCAGAAGCTGATGCTTCAGAAGCTCACAAAGGTAATACTGATTCTCTACACACTGCTGAAATAGTTAATATAGAATCTAGTACATCCTCTGACTCTAGGTCAACCCTAGCCTCCCTCTCAACATCCTCATCAACCTCATCTGATATGGATGATATTCCATTAAACAGAGTCTATGAAAACCTCAATAAACGTTTATCCCCATCATCATCCATCAAAACTCAGAAAAAGCCAGATAGTGATACCTTTGTTCCCATGTATCCTTTTGTTCAAGAAAGGATACATGACATGCAACAAAGAAGGATCAATGCATGTGTAAGACTACCTGCTGATCATCCATTACAACCACCCATGATTGAGCATATTCAATTTGTTCCTACTGATGCAGAGGGTGTAAATGATCACACAGGGCCTGAGTCCGCAAACATTGATGTATCATTATCTCCTACTCAAACAACTACCAAAACATCTGAACCATCAATCATTCAAGACCTGATGAATCATTATTCAAGTGAACAAGATGAAGTTAGCTTCTGATGAAGTTAGGACAGAAAGCCCCAACAACAAAAACCTAACTCAGAAATGGCCTTCTCTCTGAACAAATTCAACCTGAACAAACTCAACCAGAACAAGACGTTCCTGAACAAGATGTTCCTGAACTGTCTGTTCCTGAACAAACTGTTCTTGAACAAGATATCATTGACCAATCTCCTGCAACCAACACTATTTTTGAACCTGAACTTTCTATAAATGACCAACCCTCATCCTCCAATCTAGCTCTTCAAACCTATGCTCCTACCAGACCTAAAAATATCCCTTCTTCACCCACATTGTTTCTAGATTATACTATTTTGGCAAATGTGTGTGAGAATATATTCCAGGAGCTGAACAAGTTGATTAAAGAAAGAAAAAACTTGATTCCCAATGGAGGAGACTAAGAGAAACAGTAGATTTTGTCTTGTATGAACTTCAAAGGTCTTCATTTGATGCTCAAGACACTGCTCAGAACAACCTTCAGGATTGGTTGAGAGGAATTGTGAATGATATGCAAGAAGTACCAGTCAACAGAAGTCTTGTGAAGACTCCCCTGTGCTTAACTGGAAGAAGTGTTATTCCCAGTTGTGTTCATCCAAAGGAACTGAATCTGGACTGGTTGAACAAGATTAACTTCAAGTCAGCCTCTACAGATCTGGAACTACTGCAAAGAAACACAGTTCTGGAAAGGGAAAACAAACAGCTCAGGAAAGAGCTTCTGGATCATAAACTGTTGCTACTTGAATACAAGACCTCTACTGAAGCGAAGCTAGAAGAAGCCAGGATAAGAGAAGAAAATTTTCTAAGAAGCAATGAGGAATTCAAGAAGGAAATGAAACAACAACAGGAAGAAACCAACAAGCTACTCAAACAAATGATGGAGATGTTCCAAAATCAAGCCAAACCATAGTTGCACACCTTTACTTTTAGCTTGATTATGAATTTCTATGTTTCTTTTTGTACTTATGATCTACTTTTGTTACTTCTGAACTTGTTATATGCATCTGAACAATTTCTCTTCTAATCAATGATTTATGCTTCTGACCAGTTTTCTACTCCTGAACAAATGATTTATGCTTCTGAACTAAAATTTCTCACTATGTTTTCCTCATCTCTTTCTTTTTGTTTTTTTTTCATACTTTTTGTTGATGACAAAAGGGGGAGTAGATGTGTAGTATTTATAGGCACTGCGCCCTATTAATTTGATTTTAATTAATTTAAATTAATAGGACCTTCTTCTTATCTCTTAGTCTATTTAATGTGTGATTAATTCTGAGCGTTATTTCGTTTTTAATGATGAATTTAATTAACATGGATAGAACTCAGGGGGAGCGTACAAACTTCAAACCCTTAAAGTCAACTTGTTAATTAGATTAACAACAATTGAACATTTTTTTAAATACTAATGTTTGTCATCATCAAAAAGGGGGAGATTGTTGGAACAAAATGTGTATAACATTACCTCTTGAGAGTTTTGATGATAACAAGGTATTAAAAAATTGTCAATTGAATATGCTAATATTTGTTCAAGTGTGCAGGACCATGGATAAAAATTTAGTGTCTATTTGAAGTATAGGTTCTTAAAGAACAAATGAGAGCAATGGAATCAACAAAGTTAAGAAGCTTGAAGCATCTGAAGAAAGTGCTCCTGAAGTGATGACGTCATCAGAAGCACCTCATCAGAAGCAAGATCACCAGAAGCTGAAGATCATCAGAAGATGGAAGAATCAAAGCTTCAAAGATTGTTCAAAGAATTTAATCACACCTAACATTGCATAAGACCAGAAGAGTAAAACAACGGTTAATTCAAATGGATTTGAAGGCATTAGATGCTTGTTCTTTGAAGAGCGTTGACAAAGTACAATTGTATGAAGTGTACAACCACTACCTCCACTACTCAGTTTGTGTCTCTGCTATAGGACAAGAATAACAGCTACACCTGCAACAATGTTCCTTCATACTGGGAATGGATTTGAAATTGATCCTTCATAGAACAATAACCATATTAGGCAAAAGATCATTGGTGATTGATCAAAGCTTCAAACGACTCTTTTTGATGTGTTGGCAATTCACAACGTCTCTTTCATACCTCTATATAAAGGAATGAAGACTTAGAGAATTGTGAGAGACTTAACAACAATTTAAAAGCGTTGAACCTCTGCTAAAATTGTTCTGCATCAAAAGTTCACTTAGAATTTCTTATCAAAGTTGGTATCTTAGAAATTCTAGAGTCTTAAGAGTCTGTATATGATTTGTATCGTGAACACCACTGATTGTATATCAAGTGTTCAACCTCAAACATTTTTCTTTGTAATTCCGTTTGAGTAGAAGTCTCTTGCAGTTGTGCTTGAGCAAAAAAGTCTCTTGATTGTATTCAGGAGCATAGGAAATCTCTTGCACTTGTGCTTAGGTAGTTTGAAGTCTCTTGCTAGTTTTAGCAGTGAGCATTTGTAATCAGATATTACATTTTTGGTGAACTCTCCTTGGAAGTGCAAGGGGGATAGGACTACTTCCGGTTTGTGGAAGGAACCTATATAATTGCTTTGTGTCTTTCTTCTCTCTCTCTCTCTCTCTGTTCTTATCCGCTGCATTTAGAATCTGAACATCACTTTAGATGTTGTAATCTAACTTCTTCTATCAAGTGACTTCAGTAGGAGAAAACGAAGAAAAAACTAACACAATTCAACCCCCCCCCCCCCTTTCTTGTGTTTTTCTCAACTTGAATATCTTTATATGTATGTCTGAGTATGTTTGCAAATAATGTGTTAGGTGATGTTGAAACATCTGATTCTAGTGTATGTATTCTTGAAACATCTGATCCTATGGTTGTGACATGCCTATGTTATGATATACCAGCAGAAGTTGAAGGCATCTGTCTGTTTGAAGGTTTCTATTTGAGTATGCATGTATTCAAGGGGATCGTGTGTGTTTAGTAATCACTATATGGTTGCATCTTTGAGGGGGAGTGATACTATGATGTGTGCTGCAGTTGCTAGTATATATGGAAACTTATTTTTTCCATCTTGTTGGATGTTTGATTGGATGTTGGATCATTATAGCGTCTGCAAGTTTACTGGGAATTTATTTTTCCTTTGTGTTTCCGTTGTTGCAAGTCTCTGATTTTCTAGTACGATACTTTTTTTTCTCTTGTTTGCTTATATCCATGTGATGAAAATTTGTAAAAATATTGGAAGTAGAGTCTGAGATATGTGATATACATCTTCTAGTCTTCATGGTTGTATGTTTGTGATGTTTGAAGAAAAGGTTGTGTGTTATCTCTCTGCTGTGTTTGGGTTGGCTTCAATTTGATTTAGCCAAAAATTTGCCAAAGGGGGAGATTGTTGGATATTTGTATTTTGGCTTCTCTTTTTCTTAAAACAAATATTCAAGTGAGATGTTGGACACGATGTTCCAACATCCTGGCATGGTTCAGTGTGCCCTGTACCTTGCCTTGTTTTACGCACGCATTTATTTATTTAAGGAATCCACGCCTTATTTCTTGTTGGTCAAGCTGCATGTTTTTAGTACAGAATCAAATCGTTTATGGTTTCCTAAAGGAGTGCTATCTTCTTAGGAAAGTTTGAAGGTGATCAGAATGTTCTTAAAGATGTGCCTACATTTTCAGACTTTCCATATCTGGTTCTGACTCTTGAGAGATGGATCACAGTTTGTTCTGAAGCCCAACAAGTTGCTCTGACCCGTATTGCTTCAATATAAATACAAGACTACAAGACCTAATTCATCATTCAAGCCGTCATTTGAAGAATAGATCTTTTAGGGTTTTGAGTTTGTTATTTGTGAGCCTTTCGTGTATCATCTTGATGCATGCTTAGGACTGTGTTTGAGTTGTAATTTGTTCACTACTCTGAAGTTATGAAGCAAATAGTTAGGTAGTTTGTGTACTACACCAAAGCTGTGAAGCACGGTTGTAGGTAGTTTATTTTGAAGGTAACTTCATCTTTGATTGTGTTTGTAAACTGAGAATCACAGGGCTGTGATTATTAGTAGGGAGTGAGATGAGATCTAAGATTTAGGAGTTCCTAGGTTGAAGTCAATACGGGTAGGTCCTAGGTCTTTAGTGTAAATGTGGAGTTTGCTGAGGGCTATTGAATAACGACTACACTAGTGGATTTCCTTCCTGGCTTGGTAGCCCCCAGAGTAGGGTGACGTTGCACCGAACTGGATTAACAAACTCACTATGCCATTTACTTTCACGTTTGTTGTTTTTACTTTATTTATTTACATATGTTAGCTTAATGTTTTGAACATCTTATTCAACATCTGATTTTTGTGTAACTGGTGTCGGAACATCTCGTAGAACATCTTAAGACTAGCGTGCCAAAATTTCAAAAAGAACATGAGCATGAGATCACTCGATTCAAATCTAGTGAGGAAGGGGGCAAGTTGAAAGATAAGAAACCGGTTGTGTTTAAAGCCTCTTCATCCAAGGACAGTTCTTCTACCACTAGCGAAGGTGACTCCGGAAGAGAATCACCAAATGAAGAAGACATGGTACTCTTTGTGAAACGCTTCATTCTCTACATTAAAAAACATGCATTAAGACGTAGTGATAAATCCTCTAGAAAATCACAAACAAGAGGATCGAACAATAAAGAGGAAAATGGACCAAGTTGCTTTGGGTGTGGAAAGGTTGGTCACCTAAGAAGTGAATGTCCCGAGCTGATCAAGTCTAAAGGAAAAGCAAGTTCATCCGATAAGCCAAAAGGAAGGAGAACCATTCTCTAAAGAAAGAACTACTTGTAACGTCTCTTAAAAACTCACCTACTATTGATATGTCTAAGCCCTCAAAAGTTGATGACATCAATTCTTTTGTAGCTTGTTCTAGACTACAAGTAGAGATTGTGACACTAAAAAGGAAGGTAGAACAAGTTTCAAGTGCTTCCATGAATCTTGCAAATCGATTTACAAAACCCTCAAGCTTTAAAAATTCTTCTAAAAGGAGGTTCAAAAAAAAAAAAATTCGAAAACGCAAAATTCATGAGCACCAAGTTAGGTGTAACTATTGTAGAGAAATTGGGCACACCACACCTCATTGCCATGCTATGAAAATTTTAGTTCCAAAAGGTGTTATGATGTGGGTTCCCAAATTGTCTACCTTTGTCACTAATCCCAAGGACCCAACTTATGTTGGGGACCTAAATCTTACCTAAACATTTTGAGGAATGCCTTGCAACCTCGCAAAGAAAGTGGTATCTAGACAACGGTTTCTCAAGGCATATGACCGGGGACACCTCAATGTTCATTGCCTTCACGAGAAAGGAACGAGGCTATCTCTCCTATGGTGACAATAATCAAGGTAAGATCCTAGGTAAGGGTGTTGTCGAAAATCCCTCCATAACCACCATAAAAGACGTTATGCTAATTGATGGGCTTAAACATAACCTACTTAGCATTAGTCAGTTTTACGACAATGGGTTCACAATCACTTTTAATACCCAATGTTGCATAATTGAACACAATGATGACAAGGATATTATGTTTAAGGGTTTGCGTGTCAATAATGTATATCTTCTTTATTTAGATGATGTATCATCAAGTGGTGCTAAGTGTCTCATAGCAAAAAATGAAGATTCTTGGTTATGGCATAGACACCTTAGTGATGTCCACTTTGATTCGCTAAACAAAATTGCGTCCAAAGATCTAGTTGTCAAATTACCTAAAATAAAATTTGAAAAGGACAAATTATGTGATGCTTGTCAAAAGGGGAAGCAAACTTGAGTGTCTTTTAAACCCAAAAAGGTTGTTTCTACTTCAAAACCTCTAGATCTTCTCCACCTTGATCTTTTTAGCCCTTGAAGGACAAGAAGTCTTGGTGGCAATTATTACGGGTGTGTTATCGTTGATGACTTCTCTAGATTTACTTGGACATTATTTTTGTCTATTGATAAAACGCAAAATACATTGTCTAAATAGTTTAATTTTTATTTATTTTAGAGTCGTTTATCTTGTTTTGCATGTCTTCTGGCCAGTATTTCGCTGTGTTTCAAGTACCGAGGGTGTCAAAAGTAAAAGAATGAAAGAAGGAGGTGAAAAGAGCAACTTGGGCTAGTACAGCCCATCACCAAGGCTAATGACATCATGCTGATGTCACACTGAGTTAGAACAACCAAGAAAGAATAAAACGCATTCAGCAAGGAACGCTTCCGAGTCTTCCTGCAGAAATATCAGAAGTCAATCCCAATCTTCCCTCCACAAATATAGGCTCAAGCAAATATGTTTTGGTTGCAGATTCAGTGCTATAAGAGGAGTGTAACTGATTAGAAAAGGGTCACGTTGTTTTAGCTCTAGTTTTAAGATTTCACGATTGAGAAAACTTTTGTCTACCATATTTTGATAGAAATTCTGAAGCATATTTTCTGAATTATAAGTTCCTAGTTTTCTTTATCATCCCAATTGAATTCGGTGCCATTTTACAAATTTGTTTTGCTAAGTATTTCAATTTGAATTGCTTTCTTGTTGCTGCACTTATTTATTTAATCCCATTGTTGCTTTGCTTCTTTATCATATACTCAATTCCAATTTCAATCCTTATTTTATTTCGCTGCTACTTAATATTTTAATCCCAATTACCGTATATGTGTGCTGCACATATCTACCTTAATTGAGAATTGTTATTGCCATATGATCCATATATTTTCATTGCTTGAATTACTGTTCGGTTTCAATTCCATTTAATTATTGCTTGCTGCCTGCTAACCTGGTGTCGTACTCTATATATTTCTCTATTTGCTACGTACTGTATATTTCTGTTTGGCTACTGTAGGTACAAGCACCTCACCGTGTTTGTGCCTAGTTATTATTTGTTCGTTAGTTTAGTCCATTGTTTTGCAGTAAGGTTTCTAAATTTACAGTCTGCATCAAAATTGTTCGAGGGATATATACTCAATTAAAGTGGCCAGATTTTTACAGGTATAATTTATTTCCTTTTAGCATGAATCAATTAACATTTTGTTTGTTTAATATAATTATGCACGAGTAGTATCATTTGAGTCCAAAACGAGGTTCCGTCGTAACGACGTAACTCATGTAAATTATGCGCACCTCTTTAAAGTGTAACGAGAGTTTAAACAATTGTTTTGAAAAATTCTGTTTTTTACTTATTAAAAAAATCTACTACGACAGTAGAGATACCGAGATATGGTTTACGCATCGAAAGAGCGAAGACGATATCTGACTTAGAAAAATATCAAGTTTTTAATCAAAGAGGTTAAAGCAAAAGCATTTCTCTTCTTTTAATTAAGAGTTTATGGAATTTAGAAAAAGGAATTTTTAGGCCTGTAACTATACACTACGAATGTAGGAGGTTACAAGTCTAAAAATTCTAACAACGTGTTGCGAAAGCAAACGTTGTCTCTTGTTTGATAAATTCTACAAGAAACTTTAATTCTCTCAGTTACCATTAGCGCAACGATTTACTTTAGTGATGGAAGTCGACGGAAACCGTCGTTTTGGTCTCTACTCGTCTATTAATTAATTAAACCCTATTTTATTTCGTGCAAATTCCAAACTTATTTGAATTTCGCCTTAGATAAACATAGAAACAACAAGAAGCGGTACTTGTCAAATTGGTCTTTGTGGATACGATACTTTTTATACTAAAACCGACATAGTCGTGCACTTGCGGCCCTGTCAAGTTTTTGGTGCTGTTGTCGGGGACCAATTTTGGCAATATCGCAACTCCGTTGTTGCGCCGTTTAGACTAAGGCCTTTTTATTTTCTTTAAAAAAAAAAACCTGTAGTGTCGGAAATCTTGTCAGCTACGTTGACGAAATTGAGCGCGCTACTTTCGAGCTAGGCGCCGACTGCTCTTTGATACCCGTCGCAATTTAAGACCCAATCAGAAATGGGCGACAACAACAACGATAACCGGCTACTAAAGGATTTCGTTGTGCCCTCGGAGGAGGAGCCTCGTACGAGCATTGTTCGCCCTACTATTGTGAAGGTGAGAAAAACACAAGAGGGGGGTTGAATTGTGTTGGCTTTTCCTTCTTTTTCTCCTACGGAAGTCACTGGTTAGAAGCAGTTAGATCACAGCTTCTGAAGTGATGTTCAAATTCTAAAATGCAGTAGATAAAAACAGAGAGAGAGAAGAAAGACACAAAACAAATATACAGGTTCCTTCCACAAACCAGAAGTAGTCCTGTCCCCCTTGCACTTCCAAGGAGAGTTCACTAAAACTGTAATATCTGATTACAAATGCTTACTCCGAAAACTAGCAAGAGACTTCAAATGCTCAAGCACAACTGCAAGAGACTTCTTAATTAAACAAAATTACAAAGAAAAATGTTTGAAGTTCAACACATGATATACAATCAGTGGTGTTCACAATACAAATCAGATAAAGACTCTTAAGACTCTAGAATTTCTAAGATATGAACTGTGATAAGAAATTCTAAGTGAACTTTTTGATATAGAACAATTTCAGTAGAGTTTCAGCGCTTTTAAATTGTTGTTGAGTCTTGCCATCCTCTAAGTCTTCACTCCTTTATATAGAGGTATGAAAGAGACGTTGGGAATTTCCAGCACATCAAAATAAGAGTCGTTTGAAGCCGTGATCAATCACCAATGATCTTTTGCCTGATATGATTATTGTCCTATGAAGGATCAATTTCAAATCCATTCCAAGTTTGTAGGAACATTGTTGCATGCGTAACTGTTTTTCTTGTCTTGTAGCAGAGACATGTCATACCCGAAATTTTGACCAGGATCCCTCTTTTTAACTGTATTTTATATTTTATTTCAAATTTATTTTATTCGTCGTTTTTCTTTTATTCACTTTTCTCTCGCTTTTTTAAACGATGTGTTAGTCGTCGTAGTGTTTATTCAATTATTTTTAACGCTCGTCACGTTAGCGCTTTATTTCTCAAAGTTTTGTTCGCATTTTAAAACTCGTCCTTCGCACTTACTTTTCATTGTCAAATTTTAGTCGCGCTCGAGGTTTTCGTTCGCATTTTCAAAATGTTTATTTTCCCGCGTTTTGAACGAAATTTCGGCAGAGAGGTATTTTAAAATACCTCATTTTTGGTTCCGAAGGGACATTTTTAACTTTATTTCTTTATTATTATTTTACATTCTTTTTATTTATTTTTAAGTCTTATTTTTCATTTTATTTTATTTATTTTCGTATTTATTTTTATTGCTTATTTTTATGTTTGTTGTTATTTATTTTTAGAAGTGTTTTTAGGTCCTTTTAGTCCATTGTCTAAATCCAGCCCATTGCAGGGGTATTTTCGTCCACTTTTGTCCCAAAAAAGCCACCTCATCTGAGCCAACCCTAGGGATTGGCCCCCTATAAATAGTAGCATTTATTGGCAATGATTGGCAGTTAGAAGAGCACTGTTCAAAGCCGTACAAAGGCAACAAAAACCCTAATTTCACAAGAAATCCAGATTCACAAAATCAAATACACAAAAAGGATACCAAATCCTTAAGAACATGATGAACCAGAAAGCTTTCCAGAAGCCTATTTCCCTTTAAACTTTCGGCTTCCCAAACAAAATACACCACAAATTCCAAGTCCGAATCAACCACAGAAACAACTCACAGTTTTGAGCTCTCAACAATAATAAAGATGATTCAAGTCCGAACCAAAACAATAGAGGAGAAGAACAAGTGAATTTGAACCGGATCCAGGACTAAAAAACAACATAAACAATCTGAAACTAAGTGTGAAAGAAAGAGAAGGTAGTTTTTTCGTTTTAGTCTGAATCTCCTTTTTGTAGATATATGCCTTCTGTGTGTTGTTTTTTGAAATTAAAACACGGATCTGTAAAGAGAAGAGAGAGAGGAAGATTTTGATGTAAAAAAAATTTTAAAAAAAAGGGGATAGAGGTTTCTGGTGCGGCGGCGCCACCTTGGTGGCTCACCGGCCACTGCGTCAGAAACTTCATAACTCGCCGGAGAAGATGAACATTCATCTTCTCCGGCGCCTCTGTTCCTCACTTTCCCAGTCTGGTTTTGTAGAGAGAAGGGAGAGGTTTTAGGTTAGAGAGAGAAAGGAGATGGATTTATGAGGTTTTGAACCGGTTTCATTTATTTATAAACCTTTTTGAACCGTTTTTTTTTTAAATGAGCCGGATCCAACCCTTTTGAACCGTGGTCTTTCTCACAGCCGTTAGATCTCACGATCTAACGGCTACCGTGCGTCCTTGTCTCTTGTGTGTTCAAGTAAACCTTTCCCTTTAAGTTATCTTGCTCTTGCGTTTGTTTAACCGTCTGATTCATGATCTGATGGACTTGATTTTTAGTAATTAATTTTTATTTTTATTCCCATATTTGTAAGGCTATGATTTGTTACCTTAAGATCAGATCTGAGCCTCTTGATCAATCAGATGGCTCAGATTTGCTCTGAATTGGAGCCTAACTCTTTGTTTTTTTTTTACCCTTCACACTACTTTTTACCATTTTTGTTTTTTTACTCAAACTTTTTCTCTAAAAATTCATAAAATATTTTCCTACATTATGTTATTTGTTTATTTTATTTTCTCTTGTCATTTATTTATTTTGCTTTATTTTATTGCTTTATTTCTTTCCATTCATTTTTTTTTATATTTCTTGTCATATTTTATTCATTATAATTTCTAGTATGTTATTAGGATTTGATGTAATTTACTTTTCCTATGCTTTTTATTTCTTGTCATTTATTTTTCAAAGACTTTAGAATGTATTTAGGGAATTATGTAAATATCAAAATAATGAGAATATGCACCGACACCACACTTTATTTTCCGCATTATACCGTAACCGCGACCAAAGGCGACAAATGAATTAGTGACAAAATAGGACTAAAAACTTGACATATAATTGCCTTAAAATTGAACAACTTGTAATTTTAGGTTCGAGTTTTTTTACTTTTTATGTTCTCCGTTACGCTTTACGTTTAGTTTTTACCGTTAGTTAAAAAATCATTTTTCTAAAAAACCAAATAAACAAAAACACTAAAAATATTTTCTTAAGAAACCTTGGATTTTAACCCAAGAGATTTGTCTTTTATTTTTTTAATTAAATCTTCAAACAACTTAAATTTACACCTAAACTTATCTTTTTGCAAATAATATCAAACAAGCTCACATTTTTATTCTTCTATGCCTTTCGGCCTCTTGTCCTCCCAAAAACTTTTTTTTCAAACTTTTAAAATCAACCTAACTCACCAAATAAATTTTCAAGGTGAACTACATGATTTTGATCCCACTTTTGGGTATGTAGGCAAAAGACTCATGTCTTTCCAAATCAATAAAAACAACAAAAAAACATATTTATTCTCCTTCCATTCTTTCAATTAGACTTTAGGAAATATTTTACAAATAAATAAGCAAGTAATTAGCACAAGATAATTTAAGTAAGAGGCTCCTTCGGAGTACCGAAGTCGTTTAGGGTGCTTAACACCTTCCCTAATCGAAACCAACCCCTGGACCTTGATCTCATAAGGGTTTTTACTCATTTTTTCCCTTCCCACGAATAAAAATTGAGAGTTCAAAGATTGAAGGTTCAAAACCAATTAATGGATTGATACCCGAAAATCACGAGCACAGAAATGGCGAATTCACTGGGGATCATTAATTTCCTAAGTGGGTTAAGCCTATCTTACCTTTCTTCACCTGTGCTTTATTATTGCTTACACCATGTACATACATGCATACTTGTTTACGTTTAACGTGAGTGGTGAGATAAGTCCTACACCCGGACTTGAGGGAAATTTAAGATAGGAGTGGTAGAATCATAGTGACATTCCGAGAGTATTCTCGTGTTTTGGCACACGTGATATAACCACACTTAGCGGAGGTTCTTGAAGTGACATTTGTCGGCGTGTGTTGTCACGTTTAGACTTTGTTACTCTTAAGTTCCATCGAAGTTAAGGACCTTAGTTACCTTTTACCAATCTTGGCCTTTTAGGACGTAGTGCGGTGGCTAACCGGGTGTTTTCTCGGAATTAGTCGACACGCGATACTACACTCGAACTAGACTTTCCAATGAACAATGTTGGACCGAGTGTTGTCACGGTATCCAATAAAGTTTGGAGGAGGTTGTAATTCGGGAACCTTGGTAGAACGCGTGATGCAGCTACACTTTAAACCATAGTCCTTACCAAATGGTGTTGTTACCCTTGACTTCAACATGTGGACTTAACCTCACCATGTATTCTATGTACTTTACCATAGCCATGCATACATGCATCCATTCATAACAACTTTTCTCCATCAAGAATCGAAGGATATAGCCAAGTTTTTTCTAAACATCAAAGGAATGGGCCTTGTGAGAATGAACACCAAGAAATACAACTTCAAACATCTTAATTAAGCTTTTGCTTTTGATTAAGAACTTCTTCCTTGGTTTCGTTCTTACCTTTTGAGAAAGAACTTTATTTCAATATCTATACAATTTTGAAATGAAACCATCTTCCTCTATAATGTTTACAATTAACTTTGATAAGTCCTTCAAAAAAAAAATCTTTTTGCATAAGCATATCATACATCATTTTGCATTCAAAGTTTCTAAGTCCTTGTCTCACATTTTGTCTTCTCAATAAAAGGTCTTTCCATCAGTAAAGTGGTCCGATGTCTTCATCCAAATTCGGCTCGCATATGCAAACACAAAAGATGGATCAGCTTGAGCAAGAGGTCCACGAGCTTCGTGGAGAGGTAACAGTACGTCGGGCCGAGGTAGAAAAGTTGACTAGCTTGGTATCCTCGTTGACGGTTACGCAAGATCAGTCTGTGTGCCTAAAACGGTCTCGACAACAATCTTCTTGGCAAATTATCCTTCAAAATCAGGCTCCTCAACAGCTCATCCTTCAGAATCAGGTTCCTCGACAGTTTATTCCTTAGAACCAGGTTCGGAAAGCATCACAATTTGACCCAATGTTGGAACAAAGGGTGTTTCACAATTTTACCACTTAAGTTTTGATGATAACTGATGAGCAAAACCGCAAGTGCACGGTTCTACCGATGTACTAATAAAAGATATCGTTCCGACAGGGAGTTATGAATTTGATTAACCTTCAACAATGATTAGAAAAGAGTTTTAAAGATATAATGGTTGGATATTTAAGTAAAAGACAATAATAATAAAAGGGAGCTTTAGGATTATTGGTTCGTCATAATAACAAACCCTCCACAAACCGAAGCTTTATCCTAAAACCTTATGATAGACCTAGTTTCGTATGACCGGTTTCCCTTTAGCCCCTTCCTTTTCCTCTCAGTCCACTAAGAGTTTACTCCTAGCAATTAATCCTATTTCGCTGAATTAATTACTAGGAGATGCATTAAGGCTGTGAAACTACTTCGTCCCAAGATTGCAAAGACTATTTCTCTGCCTTTGCAATCTCTGTCTAATATTCACTTGTTCCAACATCTCATCGCAGCTTACGCTTGTAGATTTGACGTTTGGGATAATGGATTAATAATTATCATAACCTCAGCTTTCGCTTGTTGGTAGTTGATAATGATTAATCCATGTTTAACCGGTGAATTTAGATTAGAAACTAGATTAATTAAGAGTTTAAAGAAAAGGCTTGGTTTGCTTTGGATTACGTCATTAGACTATCCAACAATCCCAAGACAAGAGAAGTCTACTCGCTCATGATCATAGTAGACAAGGGGAAGAAAAGAGAAGACATAAAGTAAATAAAATAAAGAGAAATTATTATTAGAAAACATTTGTCACTATTATATTCCAAGAATAAGATAAATATATGTGATGGAAGGCTCCTCTATTTATAGAGTGCCCCACAAGAAACTGTGGGCCTAAACTAAAAACAGAGTAGCTTGCACAGGAAGCAAAAGCAGCTAAAGAGATCCTGAGAGGTGGCACGTTCGTGCCATATTTGGCACGGGCCGTGCCAAGCTTCTGACTTGGGGGAGACTTATTTTTGGCTCCGAATCTTCGTATTCTTGCTCCGAATCAGCTCCGAATCCCTTTCTTCTGCTCCAAGGCTCTTTCCATCCAATATTCGTCCCTGAAATATAATAGATTGCATTCTAAAGTAAAATAGTTCTATAAAATAAACTTAAATCTAAATATAACGAGACAAAATATTATATAAAATAAACTTAGATCTAAATAAAACTGAATATTATATATAAAATAAACCTATATCTAAATAAAACAAGACTGAATATTATATAAAGTAAACTAATCACTAATTCATCTAAATGACTTAAAAAGGAAATAATAATAAACTTAAATTCAAACAAATAATATTAAATACTATATTAAATAAACTACTTTATTGACTCATCAAACTCCCCCACACTTGGATCTTTGCTTGTCCTCAAGCAAAAGGCATAGACATTTGTAGCATAAAACAAGATTATATTCATGACAATTCAAATGAAACTTATGTCTCCTCAAAAAGGCTTGTATTTCCAATGTACACTAATCACAAACTCAAGCAATCCTTGTATTCTTTATTCAACCCAACAATCAAGTCCTAAGTGAGTGTGTGTAGTTCATCCCTATTTTTGCTCCTATATAAACAAATATTATGAGGAAACAGGTTCTAACTTAAAGACTAAGCTAATCGAGAAAAATTCTTTCTTCATTTCGTATAAGATAGATGGGAGTAATTGTGGTCATTTTGACCTTTTTCCATTTGAACAAATTTGGAATTTAAGCGCATTTAATTTAAGGGAACAACATCTTCACGTAGGAAGTCGGAGGGCCTACCCCCTTCCCCAATCTAGATTCAATGGTGCCCCTTAAAACATCATCTTCACGTAGGAAGTCGGAGGGCCTACCCCCTTCCCCAATCTAGATTCGATGATGCTTTTATTTATCTCAAGATAACATCACCTTCACGTAGGAACACCCATCACACTTACTCCCCCTTTTGTCATTAACAAAAAGGAATAAACAAAAGGAAGAAATGAGAAAAACATAATGTATAAAAAGATTCAGAGTATAAACAAATCATAACGAGACAAAAAAAATATGCGATGTAAACAGTCATTCAGAAGCAGTTTATAAAGTCAGAAGCATTTAAGTTCTAAATCATGTAAGTTCAAAAGCAATGCAATATTCAGAAGCATACAAGATAAACAAGAATCAAGATAAATAAAACACAACAACAACAACAAAGGTGTGCAACTAAGGGTTGGTTTGTTTGCTGGTGTTTTCAAGAATCTTCCTGAGCAGTTCATTTGTTTCCTCTTGTTTCTTCTCCATTTCTGCTTTGAATAGCTCATAGCTTCTAGTCAGATTTTCTTCTCTGGTTTTGGCTTCTTCCAACTTAGCATCTGTTTCAGCTTTATGTTCCAGTAAAAGTAGCCTCTGCTCTAACAAGTCTTTCTCAAGCTTCTTATTCTTTGCTTCCAAAACCTTGTTCCTCTGAACTAGAGCCAGATCAGGAGCTGTTGACTTCAGATTTACCTTGGTCAGAAAAGACAAATTCAGGTCCTTTGGGTGAATGTATTGAAGGAGAAAATCAGTTGCTTCCCTTCCTCTTATACTCGATGAGGATCTTGCCCAAGTTCCCAGTATCTTTACTTCCTCAAGATTTGCATCAATCCCATTTAGCCAATCTTGCAGCTTCTGCTTTGCTTGCTCCTGAGCTTCAACGCATGTAGAGGATAAGGCATTCATCACATTTACAACTCTTTCCTTTAGCCTCCTCCACTGCTTGTCATAGCTTTCCCTATGACTCAAGTCATTTCTGGATGAAATGAGCTTGATCATTTTCTCAGCTATGTCTTCACACACACCTTTTAATACATTAGAATCTAAGAATCTAGTGGGTAGTGAAGGTTGTTTTCTAGGTCTGGGAGCAGCAACAAGTTCAATTTGAAGGTTATTTGAGGGAAAGAATTGCGAATTGCTAGAAGATGATTGATCAGGGGCAGACTATTCAACCTCCATAGGTGAGGGTTGATCAGCCTCTTCATTGAGATCTACAGAAGTGATCGTATCGTCAATCTCCATAGCATTTTCAGAGTTAGTGGGTGCAGGAGTATGGTCAGATGCAGTTTGTTCAAGATCAGTGTGTTCAGGAACACTTTGTTCAGGAGAGGATGGGGGTATTTGTGATTCAGGTGAATGTTGTTGTGGGCTTTCTGAAGCAACTTCAGAAGTTGTTACTTCAGAGGCTTTTTGTGGGTTTAGATCAACATTTGGTAATTCGCCTGATAGATGACTGCTAAGATTATTCAAAACATAATCATCTTCAGGTTTTTTCAGGAAGGATCATGTTGAGTGGTTGAATTGTTTGTGGTTGAAGTGGATGGTTAGGAGGTAGTTTACTACTTCTTATTTCAAGCAGATTACCAATCCTAACTCCAATAGGGGGTTCCATTGGTTTGAAAGGGGAAACAGGTTTAGAAGGCTTTTTATGGAGTTTGGATGATGGTGATTGGCCTTTGCGAAGAATGCTTATAGGAATATCATCCATATCAGTAGATGAGGATGATGAGGATTTAGATTGTGAGGAGGTTGAATCAGATTCTATATGTATTAAAGGTTGTGTAGAAGAAGTACCTGACATAGCTTCTGATCCATGAGCCAGCAGCAGATTCTCAGCTTCTGCAGTCACCTCCATCTAAAGTTCTGTAGTGCTTTTCAATGCTTGCCCAGCTACTTCAGCAGCAGCATCCTTGAGCAACACTGAAGCAGGAACTTCAATATCTTTGGCTAAGTCCAGGACCTTCTGAAGAGCTTCAGCCTCTGCTTTCTTCTTCTTCTTTACCTCCCTGATAACCAGTTCAGTAGCATCAGCTTCGGCTGATCTTATAGCTTCTTCATCAACCTTCTTTGACATCTCTTGGACTTCAGCAATCTTCTCAAGATAGAATTGATCACAATTCTCAAGACCTATTGCTTTAAGATCTTCATCCCTTTGCAACTTTTAAAGAGCAACTTTTCTCTTCTTCTCAGCCATTATCTTGTCACCATGCTCTTTACATGCCTTTTCCATTTCAGGAGTCATGACAATCATTGGACTAACTCTTACAAGATTGCTTTTATATGGCCTTTCTTCCTCTGCTTCCATAGCTGCAAACTCTTCAGAAGTATAGACAGACTCTCTTAGCTTCCTTAGCTTAGGTGTTCTCTTCTTCTTCTTCAGAAGAGTTTGTTCAGGAGCTGTTGTGGATGCAGAAGCAACTTGTTTGCCACTTCTGGTCTTCTGTTTGATAATTGCTTCTGGGTCCAGGTCCTGAACTTCTTCCTGAATAGAAGGGACTTCAGAAGCACCAGCTTTAAGTTTCTTAGGAGCTTTTTCCTTCTTAGCTTTCTTAGAAGGATTTTCACCTTCTAAGTACTCCTCCTGAGTAAGCTCTTTTCTTTTGGCTTTCCTGCCTTTCTCCACAGGCAGCTTGCTTCCTGGCATGTCTTCAGGGACTTCGCTAAGCCCAATTCTCTCACCAGTATTTGCAAAGTGGTCACTGAGAAGTGCCATTTGCACTGCTAGTGAATCCTTCTTGCATATTGGTGGGAAGTTCGCCATCAAATCTGACACCACCATGGATTCACTCAAGTCTGAGCTGAGAGGAGTGAATCTCTTTATTTGTTGCATATGCTTCAGGGTCTTACCATTTATCACCTTGCCGACCACTGTTTCTAGCATCTGATCAGTGTAGAAACGTGTTTGACTAAGAGCTTCAATGATTCCCCCTTGATGAAAGATTTCAAACAACAATCTTCCATAAGGAACCCAAAATCTGTCTTCATTCTGACTCTTCCATAGTTCCTTGACCATGTACTTGAAGATGTACCTTGGCAAGTTAACCTTTTCACCCTGAATAATGTGGTGAATGAAGACTTTGTGAGCTAGGGAGGGTTGATCACTACCACCACCTTTTGGTAGCAGATTCTCAAATTGAATCTTCAGAAGCATCTTCTTCTGCATATCCAAGTCACTGTACTTTCCACCCTTTGTGGAGTTAAATAGGGTCATATTTACAGTGTCTTTCCAGGAGCTGGTATGAGGGTTAGGAATCTCAATCCCAGAGTAGATACCTTCAGCTTTAACACCCAGAACATAAGCTATGATCTGTTCGGTGATTTGATTAGGAACACCCATCACACTTGACCTTATTTCTGTACCGTTGAAGGGTTCTAGATGCAGAAGAACCAGATTCTTTTCTTCTTCTTCAGCAGCTTTCTTGTCGTAGATACTCGCTCTTACCCAAAAGTGCCTTACAAGAGCTTTGTATGTTGGACCATTCAGAAGATTGAAATACTGTAGCCAACCTTGTGCAGCATAAAATTCTTTAATGTCGCATCCATGAAACAATAGCGACATAAAATCGACCGGATTCTCTACTTGAATCTTTAACTGATGTTCTTGGATTTTCATTGTAGATCCACTGAGTAAATACGCAGCCTTTTCTGGTTGGATTTCTTGTTGTTGAGCTACTTGCTGATTTAGATTACCATATTCTGGAACAGAACTAGAAGATGCCATAGATTTGATAGAAGATGATGAAGATTTAGGGTTCTAGGTTGAGAGAGTTTTCTTAGTGAATACGAAAGCAACAAATAGAAAGTGTAAGTAGTGAAGTGAGTAGTGTGTGTTTTGTTTAAGTGTTTTTAGTAAAAACGTTTGAGTATACAGGGGACAAACAAACACAACATTAATGACAGTTTGGGGGCGCGAGATAGTACTACGAAAGCATAAAGATCATCATTGCCCTTTTTGTTATACACCAATACATTTAGGCCACGTTATCAGATTTCAAATGAGCTGTATAAGTTAGTGGGACATGTGTCACCAGAAGCAACTCCAGAAATTCCACTAACTCCTACTATTTAGAAGCACAAAGATTCCGCTTCTGAAGGTTGAAATTCTGATGACTCATCAGGAGCACATTTTCCTCAGAACCTCACTTAAGAGCTTCTGATGGACTATAGCTTCTGAAGTGACTTCAGAACCTAAACTTCTTATTTAGGAGCAAGCAATTTTAATCAGACACAAAATGCATGTTCAAATTTTTCTTTATAAAATCAAATCTTTCAACTGTTAAAGGCTTAGTAAATATATCAGCCCATTGATTTTCAGTGTCAATGAATTGTATATCTAAAATTCCTTTTTGAACATAATCTCTGATAAAATGGTGTTTGATCTCAATATGCTTGGCTCTTGAATGCAAAATTGGATTTTTTGACAAACAAATAGCAGCAGTATTATCACAAAAGATGGGAATAGTGTTAGCATTAATCTGATAATCTTCCAACTGATGTTTCATCCAGAGTAGTTGTGTGCAACAACTTGCAGCTGAAATGTATTCTGCTTCTGCTGTAGACATAGCAATAGTTGCTTGTCTTTTGCTAGCCTAGGATATCAGATTATCACCCAGAAATTGACAATTGCCACTGGTTGACTTTCTTTCAATCCTATCACCAGCATAGCCATCATCTCAATAACCTCTTCATCAAAATCTCCAGTTACTGAATCTTCTTCTTTAGATTCAACCACTTTAAGAGCTTTTGATGACTTGCCTTTGGATGGAAAAGCTATTGATTTACTCTTTTTAGTAGACTCATGTTCATTGAGACTTAACACATGAACTTTGAGAGAACTAACAAGATCTTCAACACTTAAAGTGTTTAAATCTTTAGCTTCCTCAATGGCAGTCACCTTTGGTCTCCATCTGGCAGGCAGACTGAAGGTGGGAAAAACACAAGAAGGGGGGGGGGGGGGTTGAATTGTGTTTTCAAAAACGTTTCTTTCTTACGAAAAATAACACTGTTATCAGGATACAGAGTCTGATGGTGTTCAGACTCTGATCAGAGTTCAGAGTCTTAGCAGCGGAATAAAGAAAAGATGCAAGAAAGAAAGAAGACACAAGCAATTTTATACAGGTTCCTTCCACAAACCGGAAGTAGTCCTGTCCTCCTTGCACTTCCAAGGAGAGTTTCACTAAAATGTAATATCAAATTACAAGTTGCTCAAACACACAAGTAAGAGACTTCCTTTGCTCAATCACACAAGAAAGAGACTTCAGATGCTCAAGAACACAAGCAAGAGACTTTAAAACAATTACAGAGAATTGAAAGGAGTTTTGAATACTTGATATACTATCAGAGGTATTCACAATACAAAACGAAACAGAACAGACTCGGTTTTCTTAAATACTTAGAAATTCTAAAATGTGAGCTTTTGTAAGAATTATCTAAGTTGTTGATGAGCAGTGTTTGCGACTTGGAATATGAGAGAAGAGTTCAATTCGCGTGTATGTATATTGTTCTATATTTCTTCAAGTCTTCATCTCTATTTATAGAGAGTTTGAGAGACATTGGAAAACTGCCAGCTCATCACTTTTTCTTTACCGAAGCTGATTTGACACCTTTGATCCTTTGCTTGATTTGAGGCTTGTACAATGAAATCAAATTCAAATCCATTCCAGCAAATATGGAAAAGTTTCTGCTTTAGTTACTGTTATTCTTGTCGTGTATAGAAGACACTGTGCAGAGTTGGTGGTTGCAGGAACAGGCGTAGGCATAGTGGTTGTACTTTTCGTACATTGTACTTTGTCAACGCTTCTCAGTGTCTGAAGAATCTTAGCTTCTAATGAATCTGCCTCTGGATATTTTTTTTTTCTTTTGATGAGTCTGCCTCAGATGAACTTGCTTCTGATGACGTCATCTTCAGAAGCTCTTTCTTCAGAAGCATTCTGACTCTGATTTTCCAGGAGCGCTTTCATTCAGATGTTCTTCAAGCTTCAGTCTAAAATTTCCTTTGCTCTTTAATTTATTCAAACAGAACCTCTTGTAAATAAATCTTTGATAATGGTCCTGTACACTTGAGTAAATATTTAGCATTTCCAATTGATAATTTTTAATACCTTGTTATCATCAAAACTTAAGTGGTATAATTGTGAAACACCCTTTGTTCCAACAATCTCCCCCTTTTTGATGATAACAAACATAAGTATTTAAAAAGATCAATTGTTGTTAACTTAATTAACAAGTTGACTCTTAGAGATTCTGAGTTTTGTAAGCTCAGACTCCCCCTGAGTCTGATATTCTTTAAGGTGAGGTTTGTAAGCTCCCCCTAAGTCCTATCCAGGTTAATTAAGTTCATTTTTAAGCTTAATAAAAAATATCATAGATTGCAGATGAGATAAAATTGGGTTCTCAAATAAAATTTGTTAAGATAAATTTTATTTCATTCTTGGGCTCAGCTTCTGTTAGCTTCTGTTAAATACTTTCTATTACTCCCCCTTTTGTCATCTATTAAAAAGATCAAAAACAGTAAAAATAACATGTATAAATCAAAAATGAAGAAAAATGGAAACTTTTATATAAGAGATAGTCAGAGAAGTACAGAGTATTGAAAGCAAGCAATTAGAACATATAACAAGAAAACAAAACAAGGTGTGCAACTAAGGGTTGGGTTGGGGTTGTTGCTGTTGCTGTTGCTGTTGGACAAGAGCCATCAGACGCTTGATGTCTTCAGACTGCTTCCTAACAGTTTCTTCCAGAGCCAATTGTCTCTAAAGAAGGTGATCTTCCCTAGCCTTAGCTTCTTCTTGCTGCTTCAGCACCTTTTGCTTCAGCATCTTGAAGACCTTGGAGTCTCTTGTTACATACTCAGACTCAGCGTAGAACGGAGCATTAGCCAGATACAGAGGCTTGTTCTGGAGTTGAGAAGAAGAGTGGGACTCTCGCAAACGTCGTGTCATGGCGCGAGCTTGAATATCACAACACTTCTGGGGCAACACCATCAAAGAAATTCAATGCCCTATTCGTGAGATTACACCAGCTTTCTTGATAAACGAATGGTAGAAAAGGAGTGTTCCTTAGAAGCACCAAACTCTGCATTTCATCATTAAGAGCTACCAGACGCTCATCCAGGTATTCAGAATCCAAAGTGTTTATGGGAGGTTGGTCAGACATTTGGATTGGTGAAGAGGATGTGGATTGGTCAGAATCAGAGGTATGGGTTTGTGTTGGTTCAGAAGGTGGAACAGACACAGTGGGTTCAGACTCTGTCACTAGGACAGACTCTGTAGCCACAGTCTCCATTACAGATTCTGGAATGGTTTCATCTGGTGGTTGGTTGACAGTGGTATGTTGTTGTTGTTGGTATTCAGGAAGTTCTCCTGAATAATGTTTTTCAAGGTTGGATAGATCATCCTGTTCGGTGGGTTTGTTTTGTGGTGAAGAGGGTGGTTGTTGTTGGTTGTTTGTTGATGGATTTTCAGTGACCACTTGCTCTTCAGCAGTAGCTGTTAAATCAACAACTTGTGGACTGCCTGGGTTTGTGGTTGAGGAGGGTGGAATAGAAGCATCAGAAGCAAGCATATTTAGAGGTTTGATAACAGGTGGTTGGAAGGGATGGTTGGCAGGTAGTTTGTTACAGATGCCTATCCTCCTTTCACCTAACTCCCCTATTGTTTTATAGACATCATCTGACACTTCTTTGTAGGGTTTGGGTTTAGAAGAAGGTTTGGATTTTGTAGTGGTTGTTTTAGTTCTAAGGGTTCGTTTGGCCTTAGGTACAGGTATGGATATTTTGAATTTCTGACTTAGAGGTGCATCGTCTAAGTCAGAGTCTGTAGAAGATGAGGTGGAAGTAGCAGGTGGAGGAATTGGATTCTGAGTTACCTTAGATATTTTGGGGGCATCTGAGGTGGCAGCCTCTGAAGCAGCAGCTTCTGATGTAATCCCAGTGACTGATCTCTCTGGGAGAGAAACACTTGTCCGGATTACTGGTGAAGGTCCAGCAGCTCCTGAAGCAGTAGCTTCTGATGCAGTCCTTGTGACTGATCTCTCTGGGAGAGAAACACTGGTTCGTATTACTGGTGGAGGACCAGCAGCTACTGAAGCATTCTCTTGAGGGACAGCATCTGAGGTATCAGCTTCAGAAGTTTTTGAAGATGCTTGCAGAACCTTCTGAGCTCCCTTCACAGCACTTTCTTCCAGCTTCTTGGCCAAATTCTGAGCCTCAATAACCTTCTCAATGAGATGTTGATCTTCATCATGATCAATGCCTATAGCTTCCAGAGCCTTGTCTCTATCAATCCGGTATTGGGCTTCTAACCTCTTTTTCTCATTCTTGAGATTCTGATAGTGCTCTTCAGTCCTCTTCTGTTGTTCAGGAGTGGGTTCAAACATAGACATCACAATCTCCCCAGTTGCTAGCCTCTTGAGTGGTCTAACTGTCTCAACAAAGCCAGCTTCTTTTTCCTCCTGGGCTCGTTGATACCTTTCCTCCATGTTTGCATCAGCCTTACCTCTTTTCCTCTTTGGAGTAGTTACAGTTCCAAAGGTAGTTGCTTGAGTATTAGCAGCCTTCTGCTTTCTGGCCACTGCAACTTCAGATTTCCTCTGAGTCTCTCCAGACTCCTTAGCAAAAGCTGCTAGATAAGCAGATAATGCTTCAGGATTGTTCTCTTTAAGAACAGAAGGAAAATTTCTGATGAATGGAAGAGGGGCTTCAGACTCCTTCAAATCCTTTGAATCAATGCGGATTGATTTAATGGCCTTCATGTTGAAGAGGGATGTGCCATTGATCATCCTCCCAGTAGTGATACCCAACACTCTGTCTGGCGTTAGATTGAATGTCTCCAGAGTCCTCAGTACACCTCCTTGGTAGAAGATTTCAGAGAGAAGTCTTCCACAAGGGATTTGTTTCCTTTTTCCTTTATAGGCTTCCTTGACAGCCCAACATAAATGATGCATGATATATCTTGGAAGATTTATTGGCTGGCATCCAGCCAAGAAACACAGCACCAGTTTATGATCAGAGTTAGGTTGGTCAGCACCTCCTCCCTTCTGGAAGAAGTACTCATTCATGATCTTCAGAAGCACCCTGTGCTCAATATCCATTTCAACCAACCTGGTTGCAGGGTTTCCTTTCAGCAGCAGTCTTGTAAAGCTGCCCAGCATGGCATCTTTACTGCTGACGTTCCATTGGAACCTTCCTTCCAGAGGCATCCTGCATGCCTGAGCAATCACCCCTTCAGTGATAGATACGGGGATACCCATCACAGCAGACTTGATTTCAAGGCCGTAAAAAGGTTCAAGACCCATTTCTTTTCTTGTCTTTCCTCTCAGAGAAGGGTTTCTTGACACAGCTTCCCTTTCTTGTGCCTTGGCTGAATCAACATCAAAGACTTCAGCCCTAATCCAGAATTCCTTTATCAGATTCACATACGTTGGACCGTTTAGCATTTGAAAGTAATCAGCCATCTTCTGAGCAGAGATAAAAGCCTCCATATCAACATCGTTTCTTTTTAAAGAAGCGAAATCCACCGGCGATTCGATTTGAACAACCAACGAATCGATTGGAAGAGGTACAGTTACAGGTTTGATGGAGATGTTTGATTTAGAACTTGAACCGCTTGTAGACGAAGCCATTAGAGAAGATGAAGTTTGGGGGTTTAGGGTTTCTAAGTTGAGAGAAGAAAGAAAGAAGATTTTCGATTGAAACCACTTAAGACTTGAAAGTGTAGGAAAGTGAGTGAGTAGTGTGTGTTTGGTATTTATAGTGATTTGAAAAACAACTCTTCACATTTCAGAAGTAATAGCCAAACATGCGTATTAATGACTTTGAGGGGCGCGAAAAATTTGAGAAAGAAAAACCATCATTGCCCATAAAAAGCGTTGTTTCCCAATGCAGATAGACGTGTCAGAAGCCTACACAAAATAACTTTAACCTTTCCACTTCCCAGTACTTTCAGAGTTACAAAAAGATTCCTCTTCAGAGTCTGATAATTTTCTCAGAGGCTGAGTCTTTTTAGATTCTTCAAAGAGAGTCTGAAACTTCATCAGCGTCTGATAATTTTCAGAGTCTGATTTTTCATCCAGAGTCAAACATTACTCAGAGACAAAATGCATGTTCAAATTTTTCTTTATAAAATCGAATCTTTCAACGGTTAAGGGTTTTGTAAAGATATCAGCCCATTGATGATCAGTATCAATGAATTGAATATCTAATGTCCCCTTTTGAACATAGTCTCTGATAAAATGATGTTTGATTTCAATGTGTTTGGCTCTTGAATGAAGAATAGGATTTTTAGATAGACAAATAGCGGCAGTATTGTCACAATAAATTGGGATACAGTTTTCAGTTATTTGATAGTCTTCTAACTGATGTTTCATCCAAAGCAGTTGTGTGCAACAACTAGCAGCTGAGATGTATTCTGCTTCTGCTGTTGACAATGCAATAGTTGCTTGTCTCTTACTGGCCCAGGATATCAGATTCTCACCAAGAAACTGACAGTTTCCACTAGTTGATTTTCTTTCAATCCTGTCACCCGCATAATCAGCATCACAGAATCCAACTAGCTTATAATCTGAGGATTTCTTATAAAGAAGTCCAAGATTAGTTGTTCCTCTCAGATATCTAAAGATTCTTTTAACCGCAGTTAAATGTGATTCTCTAGGATCTGATTGAAATCTTGCACACAAGCAGACACTGAACAAAATATCAGGTCTAGATGCAGTGAGATACAACAGAGAACCAATCATACCTCGATACAGCTTTTGATCAACTTTGGTTCCTTGATCTTCTTTGTTCAGAGTGCAGGTAGGATGCATTGGAGTGTTCATTTCCTTGCAGTCTTCAAGTTTAAACTTTTTCAGAAGCTCTTTGGTATATTTAGACTGATGAACATACACTCCTTCTTTGTATTGATTGATCTGAATTCCTAGAAAGAACTTCAGTTCTCCCATCATGCTCATTTCAAATTCTTCCTGCATCATCTTAGAAAATTCCTTGCAAAGAGATCTATTAGTTGAACCAAAAATGATATCATCAACATAAATTTGTACAATCAGAATGTCTTTCTCAAGTGTCTTCTTGAAGAGTGTTGTGTCAACCTGTCCTCTTTTAAAATCATTTTTAAGTAAGAAATTACTCAGTCTGTCATACCAAGCTCTGGGAGCTTGTTTCAGACCATAGAGAGATTTCTTTAGCTTATAAACGTGGTCAGGATGTTTTAAGTCCTCAAAACCAGGTGGTTGTTTTACAAACACTTCTTCAGATATGACTCCATTGAGAAATGCACTTTTAACGTCCATTTGATACAAGGTTATGTTGTGATTTACTGCGTAGGAAAGAAGTAACCTGATTGCTTCCAATCTCGCAACTGGAGCAAAAGTTTCAGTGTAATCAATGCCTTCTTGTTGACTTTATCCTTGAGCAACAAGTCTGGCTTTGTTTCTGATTACTTCTCCTTGTTCATCCAGCTTGTTCCTAAACACCCATTTAGTTCCAATAATGTTCTTGTGTTCAGGCTTAGATACAAGATCCCATACGTGATTCCTTTTAAATTGATTGAGCTCATCTTGCATTGCTAAGATCCATCCATCATCAGCTAGTGCTTCATCAACTGTTGTAGGTTCTATCATGGATAGCAGACCCAAGGCAGACTCTTCAGGTCTGAAATGAGATCTAGTTCTTCTAGGGCTTTCTTTGCTACCAATGATCTGATCCTCAGGATGAGAAGACTTGTATTTGAATGAATTTTTGGATTGGATAACTTGCTGTAAATCATCTTGATTTTCTTTAGAAGCTTCAGCAATTGGGACATCAGGAGCTGTCACCGCTTCTGAAGATTCATGTGTCTCTGAAGTCTGATCAGGTTCTGAATAATCATCAGACTCTTCTGAACCTGCATTGTTTTCAGTTTGCTCTGGAATTTGACTTCCAGGCTCTTTGTCATCAAATATGACATGTATAGACTCTTCGACACAGAGTGTTTCCAAGTTATACAGTTTGTATGCCTTAGATCTCTCAGAGTAACCTAGAAAGATTCCCTTTTGAGCTTTTGCATCAAATTTCTTCAGATAGACTTTATTGTTCAAAATGTAACAAGTACATCCAAACTGATGAAAATAAGAAATGTTGGGTTTCCTACCTTTGAAGAGTTCATATGCTGTTTTGTTCAGAATGGGTCTGATGTAGATCCGGTTTTGAACATAACATGCTGTGTTCACTGCTTCTGCCCAAAAGTGTTTTGCCAGATTGTTTTCATGAATCATGGTTCTTGCCATTTCTTGAAGAGTCCTATTCTTTCTCTCTACAACTCCATTTTGTTGTGGAGTTCTAGGAGAAGAGAATTCATGGACAATTCCAAATTTTTCACAAAATATTTCAAATGGCTCATTTTCAAATTCTTCCCCATGATCACTTCTGACTTTTAGTATTTTAAGTTCTTTTTCAGATTGGACTTGAATACAGAATTTTGTGAACACATCATATGAATCATCTTTAGATTTGAGAAACTTAACCCAACTCCATCTACTGTAATCATCAACAATCACCAATCCATATTTACTTCCATATATGGATGCAGTACTGACTGGTCCAAATAAATCAATATGGAGTAGTTCTAAGGGTCTGGAGGTAGAAACAATGTCTTTAGATTTGAAAGAAGTTTTAACAATTTTTCCCTTCTGACATGAACCACAAAGTGCATCTGAATGATAATCAATGTCTGGTAGCCCTTTGACAAGTTGTAACTTGCTAAGCTTGGAGATTAATCTCCAATTAGCATGTCCCAACCTTCTGTGCCACAGCCATTTCTTATCACTCACTGACAGGAGGCAAAATACCTTCTGATCAGTCAGTTCTGAAAAATTTATCTTATAGACATTGTTCTTTCTTTTTCCCTTAAACACTACAGATTGGTCATCAGTGTTGATTACTGTGCAGTTGTTCTTATTAAACAAGACGTCATAACCATTATCACAAAATTGACTTATGCTAAGTAGGTTATGTCTTAGTCCATCTACAAACCACACATTATTGATTGAGACTGAGGAATTACCAATTGTTCCAGTACCAATGATTTTGCCAGTTTGGTTTCCTCCAAATCCCACAGTTCCTCCCTCTTTCATGGTCAGGGTTAGGAACATAGACTTTTCTCCCGTCATATGTCGCGAGCAGCCACTGTCCAGATACCAGGACTTCTGCTTTATATTTCCTTTTAGACATATCTGCAGCATCAACAATTTGCGTCTTAGGTACCCATACTTTCATGGGTTCTCTTGGGTTAGTCCTAGAAGTTCTGAATCTCTTTTGTGTACTCTGTCTGAACTTTTCTTTATCAGTCTTCTTCCAGACTTTGGGTTCAAAACCTTTAGTCTTAGAATGTGACTTAGTAAAAATAGCTTCTTTTCTCTGACATCTAGGCTTTTGAGTTTCAGACTCTGTTTTCTTCAGAACCTGTTTGATGGGTTCTGATCTTTTCAGAATCTGTAACGCTGGAGCTTTTGATTTAGAGTCATTCGTAATCTTTGTCTTATAACTCTTAGGTTTTGACTTAGTCAATTCTTCTGAATTTGAAGACTTAGATTTTGAATGAGAAGCCTTTTCAGACTCAGACACAAAATGAGTTTTCAGACCTTCTTTGATGTTATCAGAACAAGGTTTCAGAATTACTTCACTAGAGTTTCCTCCTGTGAAACCAATTCCCTTTTTGTTGTTCTGATTTATACTATAAATCATGGATGCAACTTTGGTTCTATCAATTCCTGTGTTAATAAACTCTTGAAGAGCAGCATCCTGCTCAGTCAAGGTTTTATTATCACCCTTCTTAGTCATTGTTTTCAAATCATAATTTTCTTGTTTTAAAGCTTCCATTTCCGTCTTAGTTGTTTCATGGAGTTTTAGCAGCTTAATGTATCGTTGCTTAACTCTCCTCAACTCAGTGGATTGGTTTTCATAATGACAAAGAAGTTCTTTGAGAGAATCAATTAGTTCAGATCTAGTGAGTTTAGAGTATACCTCAGTTTCAGTTTCAGAGTCTGTACTTGACTCAGCATCAGATGATTCTTCTTTGTTATTAGCAGTAGCTACCAAAGCCAGAGCTATTTTAGCTTCATCTTCAGCATCATCTTTGTCAGACTCAGACTCATTATCCAGATCTTCCCAAGTTGCCATCAAGCTCTTCTTGAATTGCTTCTTGAATTTGTTAGACTTGAAGAACGCTTTCTTAGATTTTTCTTTGGATTTCTCTTTCTGTAAGTCTGGACATTCAGCAATGAAGTGCCCAAACTTTTTACAGTTGAAGCAACCTTTCTGATCTTCCTTTCTTGAACTTTTGTGATTACTACCTCTGTTCATAAACTTCTTGTTCTTCTTAGCAAGGTATTGTAATCTGTTGGTGAGCATAGCCATCTCTTGAACAATCTCAGAGTCTTCATCAGAATCTTCAGATGTAGATTCTTCTTCAGACTCCAAAGCCTTCAGAGCCTTACTTGACTTGCCTCTGGACTTTAATGCGATGGACTTGGACTTCTTGACAGGTTCTTGCTCATTAAGACCTATTTCATGACATTTCAAGGAGCTTATGAGATCCTCAACACTCAAGGTGTTTAAATCTTTAGCTTCCTCAATGGCTGCCACTTTTGGTCTCCATTTCATGACATGTGAACAAGATTCTGAGAAGTTTACCTGCAAAATGGAGACCAAAAGTGACAGCCATTGAGGAAGCTAAAGATTTAAATACCTTGAGTGTTGAGGATCTCATAAGCTCCTTGAAATGTCATGAAATAGGTCTTAATGAGCAAGAACCTGTCAAGAAGTCCAAGTCCATCGCATTAAAGTCCAGAGGCAAGTCAAGTAAGGCTCTGAAGGCTTTGGAGTCTGAAGAAGAATCTACATCTGAAGATTCTGATGAAGACTCTAAGATTGTTCAAGAGATGGCTATGCTCACCAACAGATTACAATACCTTGCTAAGAAGAACAAGAAGTTTATGAACAGAGGTAGTAATCACAAAAGTTCAAGAAAGGAAGATCAGAAAGGTTGCTTCAACTGTAAAAAGTTTGGGCACTTCATTGCTGAATGTCCAGACTTACAGAAAGAGAAATCCAAAGAAAAATCTAAGAAAGCGTTCTTCAAGTCTAACAAATTCAAGAAGCAATTCAAGAAGAGCTTGATGGCAACTTGGGAAGATCTGGATAATGAGTCTGAGTCTGACAAAGATGATGCTGAAGATGAAGCTAAAATAGCTTTGGCTTTGGTAGCTACTGCTAATAACAAAGAAGAATCATCTGATGCTGAGTCAAGTACAGACTCTGAAACTGAAACTGAGGTATACTCTAAACTCACTAGATCTGAACTAATTGATTCTCTCAAAGAACTTCTTTGTCATTATGAAAACCAATCCACTGAGTTGAGGAGAGTTAAGCAACGATACATTAAGCTGCTAAAACTCCATGAAACAACTAAGACGGAAATGGAAGCTTTAAAACAAGAAAATTATGATTTGAAAACAATGACTAAGAAGGGTGATAATAAAACCTTGACTGAGCAGGATGCTGCTCTTCAAGAGTTTATTAACACAGGAATTGATAGAACCAAAGTTGCATCCATGATTTATAGTATAAATCAGAACAACAAAAAGGGAATTGGTTTCACAGGAGGAAACTCTAGTGAAGTAATTCTGAAACCTTGTTCTGATAACATCAAAGAAGGTCTGAAAACTCATTTTGTGTCTGAGTCTGAAAAGGCTTCTCATTCAAAATCTAAGTCTTCAAATTCAGAAGAATTGACTAAGTCAAAACCTAAGAGTTATAAGACAAAGATTACGAATGACTCTAAATCAAAAGCTCCAGCGTTACAGATTCTGAAAAGATCAGAACCCATCAAACAGGTTCTGAAGAAAACAGAGTCTGAAACTCAAAAGCCTAGATGTCAGAGAAAAGAAGCTATTTTTACTAAGTCACATTCTAAGACTAAAGGTTTTGAACCCAAAGTCTGGAAGAAGACTGATAAAGAAAAGTTCAGACAGAGTACACAAAAGAGATTCAGAACTTCTAGGACTAACCCAAGAGAACCCATGAAAGTATGGGTACCTAAGACGCAAATTGTTGATGCTGCAGATATGTCTAAAAGGAAATATAAAGCAGAAGTCCTGGTATCTGGACAGTGGCTGCTCGCGACATATGACGGGAGAAAAGTCTATGTTCCTAACCCTGACCATGAAAGAGGGAGGAACTGTGGGATTTGGAGGAAACCAAACTGGCAAAATCATTGGTACTGGAACAATTGGTAATTCCTCAGTCTCAATCAATAATGTGTGGTTTGTAGATGGACTAAGACATAACCTACTTAGCATAAGTCAATTTTGTGATAATGGTTATGACGTCTTGTTTAATAAGAACAACTGCACAGTAATCAACACTGATGACCAATCTGTAGTGTTTAAGGGAAAAAGAAAGAACAATGTCTATAAGATAAATTTTTCAGAACTGACTGATCAGAAGGTATTTTGCCTCCTGTCAGTGAGTGATAAGAAATGGCTGTGGCACAGAAGGTTGGGACATGCTAATTGGAGATTAATCTCCAAGCTTAGCAAGTTACAACTTGTCAAAGGGCTACCAGACATTGATTATCATTCAGATGCACTTTGTGGTTCATGTCAGAAGGGAAAAATTGTTAAAACTTCTTTCAAATCTAAAGACATTGTTTCTACCTCCAGACCCTTAGAACTACTCCATATTGATTTATTTGGACCAGTCAGTACTGCATCCATATATGGAAGTAAATATGGATTGGTGATTGTTGATGATTACAGTAGATGGAGTTGGGTTAAGTTTCTCAAATCTAAAGATGATTCATATGATGTGTTCACAAAATTCTGTATTCAAGTCCAATCTGAAAAAGAACTTAAAATACTAAAAGTCAGAAGTGATCATGGGGAAGAATTTGAAAATGAGCCATTTGAAATATTTTGTGAAAAATTTGGAATTGTCCATGAATTCTCTTCTCCTAGAACTCCACAACAAAATGGAGTTGTAGAGAGAAAGAATAGGACTCTTCAAGAAATGGCAAGAACCATGATTCATGAAAACAATCTGGCAAAACACTTTTGGGCAGAAGCAGTGAACACAGCATGTTATGTTCAAAACCGGATCTACATCAGACCCATTCTGAACAAAACAGCATATGAACTCTTCAAAGGTAGGAAACCCAACATTTCTTATTTTCATCAGTTTGGATGTACTTGTTACATTTTGAACAATAAAGTCTATCTGAAGAAATTTGATGCAAAAGCTCAAAAGGGAATCTTTCTAGGTTACTCTGAGAGATCTAAGGCATACAAACTGTATAACTTGGAAACACTCTGTGTCGAAGAGTCTATACATGTCATATTTGATGACAAAGAGCCTGGAAGTCAAATTCCAGAGCAAACTGAAAACAATGCAGGTTCAGAAGAGTCTGATGATTATTCAGAACCTGATCAGACTTCAGAGACACATGAATCTTCAGAAGCGGTGACAGCTCCTGATGTCCCAATTGCTGAAGCTTCTAAAGAAAATCAAGATGATTTACAGCAAGTTATCCAATCCAAAAATTCATTCAAATACAAGTCTTCTCATCCTGAGGATCAGATCATTGGTAGCAAAGAAAGCCCTAGAAGAACTAGATCTCATTTCAGACCTGAAGAGTCTGCCTTGGGTCTGCTATCCATGATAGAACCTACAACAGTTGATGAAGCACTAGCTGATGATGGATGGATCTTAGCAATGCAAGATGAGCTCAATCAATTTAAAAGGAATCACGTATGGGATCTTGTATCTAAGCCTGAACACAAGAACATTATTGGAACTAAATGGGTGTTTAGGAACAAGCTGGATGAACAAGGAGAAGTAATCAGAAACAAAGCCAGACTTGTTGCTCAAGGATAAAGTCAACAAGAAGGCATTGATTACACTGAAACTTTTGCTCCAGTTGCGAGATTGGAAGCAATCAGGTTACTTCTTTCCTACGCAGTAAATCACAACATAACCTTGTATCAAATGGACGTTAAAAGTGCATTTCTCAATGGAGTCATATCTGAAGAAGTGTTTGTAAAACAACCACCTGGTTTTGAGGACTTAAAACATCCTGACCACGTTTATAAGCTAAAGAAATCTCTCTATGGTCTGAAACAAGCTCCCAGAGCTTGGTATGACAGACTGAGTAATTTCTTACTTAAAAATGATTTTAAAAGAGGACAGGTTGACACAACACTCTTCAAGAAGACACTTGAGAAAGACATTCTGATTGTACAAATTTATGTTGATGATATCATTTTTGGTTCAACTAATAGATCTCTTTGCAAGGAATTTTCTAAGATGATGCAGGAAGAATTTGAAATGAGCATGATGGGAGAACTGAAGTTCTTTCTAGGAATTCAGATCAATCAATACAAAGAAGGAGTGTATGTTCATCAGTCTAAATATACCAAAGAGCTTCTGAAAAAGTTTAAACTTGAAGACTGCAAGGAAATGAACACTCCAATGCATCCTAACTGCACTCTGAACAAAGAAGATCAAGGAACCAAAGTTGATCAAAAGCTGTATCGAGGTATGATTGGTTCTCTGTTGTATCTCACTACATCTAGACCTGATATTTTGTTCAGTGTCTGCTTGTGTGCAAGATTTCAATCAGATCCTAGAGAATCACATTTAACTGCGGTTAAAAGAATCTTTAGATATCTGAGAGGAACAACTAATCTTGGACTTCTTTATAAGAAATCCTCAGATTATAAGCTAGTTGGATTCTGTGATGCTGATTATGCGGGTGACAGGATTGAAAGAAAATCAACCAGTGGAAACTGTCAGTTTCTTGGTGAGAATCTGATATCCTGGGCCAGTAAGAGACAAGCAACTATTGCATTGTCAACAGCAGAAGCAGAATACATCTCAGCTACTAGTTGTTGCACACAACTGCTTTGGATGAAACATCAGTTAGAAGACTATCAAATAACTGAAAACTGTATCCCAATTTATTGTGACAATACTGCCGCTATTTGTTTATCTAAAAATCCTATTCTTCATTCAAGAGCCAAACACATTGAAATCAAACATCATTTTATCAGAGACTATGTTCAAAAGGGGACATTAGATATTCAATTCATTGATACTGATCATCAATGGGCTGATATCTTTACAAAACCCTTAACCGTTGAAAGATTCGATTTTATAAAGAAAAATTTGAACATGCATTTTGTCTCTGAGTAATGTTTGACTCTGGATGAAAAATCAGACTCTGAAAATTATCAGACGCTGATGAAGTTTCAGACTCTCTTTGGAGAATCTGAAAAGACTCAGCCTCTGAGAAAATTATCAGACTCTGAAGAGGAATCTTTTTGTAACTCTGAAAGTACTGGGAAGTGGAAAGGTTAAAGTTATTTTGTGTAGGCTTCTGACACGTCTATCTGCATTGGGAAACAACGCTTTTTATGGGCAATGATGGTTTTTCTTTCTCAAATTTTTCGCGCCCCTCAAAGTCATTAATACGCATGTTTGGCTATTACTTCTGAAATGTGAAGAGTTGTTTTTCAAATCACTATAAATACCAAACACACACTACTCACTCACTTTCCTACACTTTCAAGTCTTAAGCGGTTTCAATCGAAAATCTTCTTTCTTTCTTCTCTCAACTTAGAAACCCTAAACCCCCAAACTTCATCTTCTCTAATGGCTTCGTCTACAAGCGGTTCAAGTTCTAAATCAAACATCTCCATCAAACCTGTAACTGTACCTCTTCCAATCGATTCGTTGGTTGTTCAAATCGAATCGCCGGTGGATTTCGCTTCTTTAAAAAGAAACGATGTTGATATGGAGGCTTTTATCTCTGCTCAGAAGATGGCTGATTACTTTCAAATGCTAAACGGTCCAACGTATGTGAATCTGATAAAGGAATTCTGGATTAGGGCTGAAGTCTTTGATGTTGATTCAGCCAAGGCACAAGAAAGGGAAGCTGTGTCAAGAAACCCTTCTCTGAGAGGAAAGACAAGAAAAGAAATGGGTCTTGAACCTTTTTACGGCCTTGAAATCAAGTATGCTGTGATGGGTATCCCCGTATCTATCACTGAAGGGGTGATTGCTCAGGCATGCAGGATGCCTCTGGAAGGAAGGTTCCAATGGAACGTCAGCAGTAAAGATGCCATGCTGGGCAGCTTTACAAGACTGCTGCTGAAAGGAAACCCTGCAACCAGGTTGGTTGAAATGGATATTGAGCACAGGGTGCTTCTGAAGATCATGAATGAGTACTTCTTCCAGAAGGGAGGAGGTGCTGACCAACCTAACTCTGATCATAAACTGGTGCTGTGTTTCTTGGCTGGATGTCAGCCAATAAATCTTCCAAGATATATCATGCATCATTTATGTTGGGCTGTCAAGGAAGCCTATAAAGGAAAAAGGAAACAAATCCCTTGTGGAAGACTTCTCTCTGAAATCTTCTACCAAGGAGGTGTACTGAGGACTCTGGAGACATTCAATCTAACGTCAGACAGAGTGTTGGGTATCACTACTGGGAGGATGATCAATGGCACATCCCTCTTCAACATGAAGGCCATTAAATCAATCCGCATTGATTCAAAGGATTTGAAGGAGTATGAAGCCCCTCTTCCATTCATCAGAAATTTTCCTTCTGTTCTTAAAGAGAACAACCCTGAAGCATTATCTGCTTATCTAGCAGCTTTTGCTAAGGAGTCTGGAGAGACTCAGAGGAAATCTGAAGTTGCAGTGGCCAGAAAGCAGAAGGCTGCTAATACTCAAGCAACTACCTTTGGAACTGTAACTACTCCAAAGAGGAAAAGAGGTAAGGCTGATGCAAACATGGAGGAAAGGTATCAACGAGCCCAGGAGGAAAAAGAAGCTGGCTTTGTTGAGACTGTTAGACCACTCAAGAGGCTAGCAACTGGGGAGATTGTGATGTCTATGTTTGAACCCACTCCTGAACAACAGAAGAGGACTGAAGAGCACTATCAGAATCTCAAGAATGAGAAAAAGAGGTTAGAAGCCCAATACCGGATTGATAGAGACAAGGCTCTGGAAGCTATAGGCATTGATCATGATGAAGATCAACATCTCATTGAGAAGGTTATTGAGGCTCAGAATTTGGCCAAGAAGCTGGAAGAAAGTGCTGTGAAGGGAGCTCAGAAGGTTCTGCAAGCATCTTCAAAAACTTCTGAAGCTGATACCTCAGATGCTGTCCCTCAAGAGAATGCTTCAGTAGCTGCTGGTCCTCCACCAGTAATACGAACCAGTGTTTCTCTCCCAGAGAGATCAGTCACAAGGACTGCATCAGAAGCTACTGCTTCAGGAGCTGCTGGACCTTCACCAGTAATCCGGACAAGTGTTTCTCTCCCAGAGAGATCAGTCACTGGGATTACATCAGAAGCTGCTGCTTCAGAGGCTGCCACCTCAGATGCCCCCAAAATATCTAAGGTAACTCAGAATCCAATTCCTCCACCTGCTACTTCCACCTCATCTTCTACAGACTCTGACTTAGACGATGCACCTCTAAGTCAGAAATTCAAAATATCCATACCTGTACCTAAGGCCAAACGAACCCTTAGAACTAAAACAACCACTACAAAATCCAAACCTTCTTCTAAACCCAAACCCTACAAAGAAGTGTCAGATGATGTCTATAAAACAATAGGGGAGTTAGGTGAAAGGAGGATAGGCATCTGTAACAAACTACCTGCCAACCATCCCTTCCAACCACCTGTTATCAAACCTCTAAATATGCTTGCTCCTGATGCTTCTATTCCACCCTCCTCAACCACAAACCCAGGCAGTCCACAAGTTGTTGATTTAACAGCTACTGCTGAAGAGCAAGTGGTCACTGAAAATCCATCAACAAACAACCAACAACAACCACCCTCTTCACCACATAACAAACCCACCGAACAGGATGATCTATCCAACCTTGAAAAACATTATTCAGGAGAACTTCCTGAATACCAACAACAACAACATACCACTGTCAACCAACCACCAGATGAAACCATTCCAGAATCTGTAATGGAGACTGTGGCTACAGAGTCTGTCCTAGTGACAGAGTCTGAACCCACTGTGTCTGTTCCACCTTCTGAACCAACACAAACCCATACCTCTGATTCTGACCAATCCACATCCTCTTCACCAATCCAAATGTCTGACCAACCTCCCATAAACACTTTGGATTCTGAATACCTGGATGAGCGTCTGGTAGCTCTTAATGATGAAATGCAGAGTTTGGTGCTTCTAAGGAACACTCCTTTTCTACCATTCGTTTATCAAGAAAGCTGGTGTAATCTCACGAACAGGGCATTGAATTTCTTTGATGGTGTTGCCCAGAAGTGTTGTGATATTCAAGCTCGCGCCATGACACGACGTTTGCGAGAGTCCCACTCTTCTTCTCAACTCCAGAACAAGCCTCTGTATCTGGCTAATGCTCCGTTCTACGCTAAGTCTGAGTATGTAACAAGAGACTCCAAGGTCTTCAAGATGCTGAAGCAAAAGGTGCTGAAGCAGCAAGAAGAAGCTAAGGCTAGGGAAGATCACCTTCTTCAAAGACAATTGGCTCTGGAAGAAACTGTTAGGAAGCAGTCTGAAGACATCAAGCGTCTGATGGCTCTTGTCCAACAGCAACAACAACAGCAACAACCCCAACCCAACTCTTAGTTGCACACCTTGTTTTGTTTTCTTGTTATATGTTCTAATTGCTTGCTTTCAATACTCTGTACTTCTCTGACTATCTCTTATATAAAAGTTTCCATTTTTCTTCATTTTTGATTTATACATGTTATTTTTACTGTTTTTGATCTTTTTAATAGATGACAAAAGGGGGAGTAATAGAAAGTATTTAACAGAAGCTAACAGAAGCTGAGCCCAAGAATGAAATAAAATTTATCTTAACAAATTTTATTTGAGAACCCAATTTTATCTCATCTGCAATCTATGATATTTTTTATTAAGCTTAAAAATGAACTTAATTAACCTGGATAGGACTTAGGGGGAGCTTACAAACCTCACCTTAAAGAATATCAGACTCAGGGGGAGTCTGAGCTTACAAAACTCAGAATCTCTAAGAGTCAACTTGTTAATTAAGTTAACAACAATTGATCTTTTTAAATACTTATGTTTGTTATCATCAAAAAGGGGGAGATTGTTGGAACAAAGGGTGTTTCACAATTATACCACTTAAGTTTTGATGATAACAAGGTATTAAAAATTATCAATTGGAAATGCTAAATATTTACTCAAGTGTACAGGACCATTATCAAAGATTTATTTACAAGAGGTTCTGTTTGAATAAATTAAAGAGCAAAGGAAATTTTAGACTAAAGCTTGAAGAACATCTGAATGAAAGCGCTCTTGGAAAATCAGAGTCAGAATGCTTCTGAAGAAAGAGCTTCTGAAGATGACGTCATCAGAAGCAAGTTCATCAGAGGCAGACTCATTAGAAGCAAAAAGTATCCAGAGGCAGATTCATCAGAAGCAAAGATTCTTCAGACACTGAGAAGCGTTGACAAAGTACAATGTACGAAAAGTACAACCACTATGCCTACGCCTGTTCCTGCAACCACCAACTCTGCACAGTGTCTTCTATACACGACAAGAAGAACAGTAACTAAAGCAGAAACTTTTCCATATTTGCTGGAATGGATTTGAATTTGATTTCATTGTACAAGCCTCAAATCAAGCAAAGGATCAAAGGTGTCAAATCAGCTTCGGTAAAGAAAAAGTGATGAGCTGGCAGTTTTCCAACGTCTCTCAAACTCTCTATAAATAGAGATGAAGACTTGAAGAAATATAGAACAATATACATACACGCGAATTGAGTTCTTCTCTCATATTCCAAGTCGCAAACACTGCTCATCAACAACTTAGATAATTCTTACAAAAGCTCACATTTTAAAATTTCTAAGTATTTAAGAAAACCGAGTCTGTTCTGTTTCGTTTTGTATTGTGAATACCTCTGATAGTATATCAAGTATACAAAACTCCTTTCAATTCTCTGTAATTGTTTTAAAGTCTCTTGCTTGTGTGCTTGAGCATCTGAAGTCTCTTTCTTGTGTGATTGAGCAAAGGAAGTCTCTTACTTGTGTGTTTGAGCAACTTGTAATTTGATATTACATTTTAGTGAAACTCTCCTTGGAAGTGCAAGGAGGACAGGACTACTTCCGGTTTGTGGAAGGAACCTGTATAAAATTGCTTGTGTTTTCTTTCTTTCTTGCATCTTTTCTTTATTCCGCTGCTAAGACTCTGAACTCTGATCAGAGTCTGAACACCATCAGACTCTGTATCCTGAGAACAGTGTTATTTTTCGTAAGAAAGAAACGTTTTTGAAAACACAATTCAACCCCCCCCCCCCCCCCCGCCCTTCTTGTGTTTTTCCCACCTTCAGTTCTTCATCAAGGACTAAGTCACCAACTCCATCTTCCAGAATATCCCATAGTTCTTCATCTAAGCTCATGATATAACTGTAGAAGTTGGTTTTCCACCAAGAAAACTCTTTAGGATCTCCATTAAACTTTGGAACCTTCCTTGAGTCAGTTTTCTTTTCACTATAGTCATAGGAAACATCATGATGATTACCACCAGAACCAGCAGAACCAGAACCAGAAACAGATGATTCAGCAGACATGTTTTTCTCAGATCTTGGATTGTTACACTGTTAGGTGTTGACAACAGAACCAAGGCTCTAGATACCAATTGAAGGGGATAAAAACACAAGAAGGGGGGGGGGTTGAATTGTGTTAAACTTAATTTCGTTTTCTCTTAAAAAAAACTCAGAACACTAATGATCAAAAGCAATTGAGACAGCTTCTGAAGATGAGGTTCAGGAGCGTATGCAGCGGAATGATAAACAGAGAGAAAAGAGAAGAAGCAAGACACAAGCAATTTATACAGGTTCCTTCCACAAACCGGAAGTAGTCCTGTCCTCTTGCACTTCCAAGGAGAGTTCACTAAATGTAATATTTGATTACAAATGCTCAAGCACACAAGCAAGAGACTTCAAATGCTCAAGAACACAATCAAGAGACTTCTAATGCTCAAGCACACAAGCAAGAGACTTCTATCAAACAAAATTACAAGGAAAATGTTTGAGGTTGAACACTTGATATACCATCAGTGGTGTTCACAATGTAATTCAGATACAGACTCTTAAGACTTATGAATTTCAAAGATATGAACTTGAAAACCGAAATTCTAAGTGAACTTTGGATGCTTAAACAATTTGACAGAGTTTTGGCGCTTTCAAAATGTTGTAGAGTCCTTATTATTCTTCAAGTCTTCACTCCTTTATATAGAGGTGTCAAATAAACGTTGTAAGTGCCAATTCATCCAAAAAGAGTCGTTGTTGAAGCTTGGTCTTTCACCAATGATTCTTTGCCTGATTAAGTTATTGTCATACATAGGATCAATTTCAAATCAATTCCGGTTGAGAGGGAACATGGATGCAGGCTTGGTTGTAAGTGAGAGCTGTTATTCTTGTCTGGTAGCTGAGACAAAGAACAGAGTAGTGGAGAAGGTGGTTGTACAGTTCGTACAGAGTACAATGTCAACGCTTCTTGTTTCTTTGCAGCCAAATGACTTCAAATCCTTTTAAAATGACCGTTGCATTATTCCACTAGTCTTCTGCCAATTTTATGTAACTTTCGCTCCAAAATACAACACTTAAATCATAAAACCTTGAATCATTTTGCTTCTGGTGAAATACTGTTGCTTCTGAAGAATCAGCTTCTGAGGACCTTCAGCTTCTGATGACGTCATACTCTTCAGGAGCGCATGTCTTCAGGAGCGCCAATCTTTAGGAGCACCTTAAGCTTCAAATAATGTTTCTTTTGCTCTTTATTTGTTCTTTCAGAACCTTGTTAAGATATAACACTTTGTCTAATGTTTCTTTTTAATACCTTGTTATCATCAAAACTCTTTAGGGTTTATTGTTAAACACATTTTGTTCCAACACATTGTTCTTAACTTTCACAACAGAGTCTTCTAATTGTTTACCATCCCTAAGAGTAATAACACTTATATGGTCTTTCAGGTTGGTTTCAGCTTGACATGAAAAGACTTCAGTGGTTTGAGGGGAAGCAACCATTTGTTGGGCCACTTGAGAGATTTGAGTCTCTAGAATTTTATTGTGAGTAGCAACGGAGTCCACTTTTAATGTGATTTTGGTGAGGGAGTCATTCAGAAATCCAGTTTGATTTTTAAGTTCTTCATAACACTTGGATTGCTCCATTATACAATTTTCTAATAAAAGTTCCAAGCTGGATTTTTGAAGGACTCTTTTGTTGTTTGCATAACCGGGTGGTGTTGTTTGCCTAAAGGAATTTTGAGGAGTTTGATTATAAAAGTTTTGATTAGGCCTCATCCCTTGGTTATAAACAACACTACCTAGTTGGCATTCAACGCCAATATGGCTAAATACACCACAAATTTCACAAGGAGGTGATACAGGGGTAGGTGTGACAACACTAGTATTTATTTTATCAATTTTTTGTGTAAGTGCGTCAACCTTAGCAGCTAGAGGATCAAGGGGAGAAATTTCATACATACCTGCCTCTTGTTTAGAGGGTGAATACGCAATGATGTCTTTCTCGCTTGTCCATTGATATTGATTTTGTGCCATGTCCTCGATCAAAGAATATGCTGCTATGTAAGTTTTATTCATTAAAGCTCCACCTGCAGCTGTATCAACAAAAAATTAAGTGGTATATAAAAGACCATTATAGAAATTGTGAATAATAAGCCACTTCTCTAAACCATGATGGGGGCAAAGCCTAAGCATTTCTTTGAAACGCTCCCATGCATCGTAAAGAGATTCTCCATCTCTTTGAGTGAATTGTATGATTTGATTCCTTAGTTGAATAGTTTTATTATGAGGAAAGAATTGAGAAAGGAATGTATGCCTTAATTGGTCCCATGAAGTGATAGAACCAATTTTCAATGAATGAAACCAAGCACTAGCTCTACCCCTCAAAGAGAAAGGAAAGAGGTGCAGCCTTACGGCCTCTTGGTTTGCATTCAAAGTTCCACTGAGTTTTAAAAAGTTTGAAACATGAAGAATCGGATCCTCAGTGGGTGATCCGAAAATAAGTGCAGGCTTTATTTCAAACCTTTTACCCTCAACCGTTGGATACACAATAATAGCTTGTGACTCTTCCGTAGAAGGGGTTGCATACTTTTTAAGAGTGCGTTCCTCAGCCATATCGGTATTATTTTGTGTTCCCAAGAAGTTAACGGTAAAAAGAAAGAAATAGAAAAGATAGAAGGAGAGAAGAAGAAGAAAAAAAAGAAAAAGAATATTTAATATACAAATATATATAAAGAGAGAGAGAGAGAGAGAGATATTTAAATATTATATATATATATATATTATAAAAAAATAAAATTAGAAAAAAGGAAAAAAAAATATTATATATATATATATATATATATATTTTGAATGTATAAAAATAAAAATAGAAAGAATAAAAGAAAAAGAAAAAAAAATATTATATATATAATTTATTTTATAGAAAAATAAAAATAAAGAAAATAAAAGAAAAAGATAAAAAGAAAAATTATATTTTTATATATATATATACGTGTAAAAAAATAAAAAATAAAAAAAATTATACATATTTTTTCTTTCTAATCACTAAAAAAAAAAAATTAATCAAATTGCAATAAGTCTGCGGCAAAAACTTGATGAGCAAAACCGCAAGTGCACGGTTCTACCGATGTAGTAATAAAAGATATCGTTCCGACAGGAAGTTATGAATTTGATTAACCTTCAACAATGATTAGAAAAGAGTTTTAAAGATATAATGGTTGAATATTTAAGTAAAAGACAATAATAATAAAAGGGAGCCTTAGGATTATTGGTTCGTCATAATAACAAACCCTCTACAAACCGAAACTTTATCCTAAAACCTTATGATAGACCTAGTTTCGTATGACCTAGTTTCGTATGATAAACCTTATGATAGACCTAGTTTCGTATGACCTATTTCGCTGAATTAATTACTAGGAGATGCATTAAGGCTGTGAAACTACTTCGTCCCAAGATTGCAAAGACTATTTCACTTCCTTTGCAACCTCTGTCTAATATTCACTTGTTCCAACATCTCATCGCAGCTTTCGCTTGTAGATTTGACGTTTGGGATAATGGATTAATAATTATCATAACCTCAGCTTTCGCTTGTTGGTAGTTGATAATGATTAATCCATTATTAACCGGTGAATTTAGATTAGAAATAATATTACTTAAGAGTTTAAAGAAAAGGCTTGGTTTGCTTTGGATTACGTCATTAGACTATCCAACAATCCCAAGACAAGAGAAGTCTACTCGCTCATGATCATAGTAGACAAGGGGAAGAAAAGAGAAGACATAAAGTAAATAAAATAAAGAGAAATTATTATTAGAAAACAACTGTCACTATTGTATTCCAAGAATAAGATAAATATTTGTGATGGAAGGCTCCTCTATTTATAGCTTACAATTGACTTATAGCCTAAGCAACTATTATACTAGAGTGCCCCACAAGAAACTGTGGGCCTAAACTAAAAACAGAGTAGCTTGCACAGGAAGCAAAAGCAGCTAAAGAGATCCTGAGAGGTGGCACGGCCATGCCATACTTGGCACGAGCCGTGCCAAGCTTCTGACTTGGGGGAGACTTATTTTTGGCTCGGAATCTTCGTATTCTTGCTCCGAATCAGCTCTGAATCCCTTTCTTCTGCTCCAAGGCTCTTTCCATCCAATATTCGTCCCTGAAATATAATAGATTGCATTCTAAAGTCAAATAGTTCTATAAAATAAACTTAAATCTAAATATAACGAGACAGAATATTATATAAAATAAACTTAGATCTAAATAAAACTGAATATTATATATAAAATAAACCTATATCTAAATAAAACAAGACTGAATATTATATAAAGTAAACTAATCACTAATTCATCTAAATGACTTAGAAAGGAAATAATAATAAACTTAAATTCAAACAAATAAGATTAAATACTATATTAAATAAACTACTTTATTGACTCATCAATAACAAGGTATTAAAATCATCAAGGAATTTAAAGGAACTAATCACTACTACCATAATCAAAGATATATTCATAGAGGTTCTGATTGAATGAATTAAAGAGCAAAGAAATTTAAATTGAAGCTTGAAGAGCATCTGATTGAAAGCGCTCATGAAGATGACGTCATCAGAAGCTAGATCTCCAGAAGCAAGTTCATCATAAGCTATTTCACCAGAGGCTGAAGAGTGTTGACAAAGTACTGTGTACGAAGTGTACAACCACTAAGTCTGCGCATGTCTCTGCAACCACCATCTCTGCATTTTGTCTCCTATACAAGACAAGGATAACATCAATATTCGCAGACATTATTGCTTCTCTATTGGAATGGATTTGAAATTGGTTCTTCATAGGACAACTATCAAATCAGGCAAAAGATCAATGGTGAAGAATCAAAGCTTCAGTCAAGACAAGTTGATGTGCTGGCTAGTTCCCAACGTCTCTCAAATCTTCTATAAATAAGGATAACGACTTGAAGAAAATAGGCTTTTGCTAAGACTGTGATATTCATATTCTCTCAAAGGCAAAAACGCTGCAAATACAAATCAACAACTTAGATAATTCTTACAAAAGTTCATATCTTAGAATTTCTTGGTGTCTAGAAAAACAGAGTCTGTTTTTTTTGTATTGTTTTGTGAATACCTCTGATTGTATATCAAGTATTCAAAACTCTTTTCAATTCTCAATAATTGTTTTAGAAAAGTCTCTTTCTTGTGTGATTGAGCAAAGGAGTCTCTTGGAGTTGTCCTTGAGCATAGAAGTCTCTTTCTTGTGTGATTGAGCAAAGGAAGTCTCTTACTTGTGTGTTTGAGCAACTTGTAATTTGATATTACATTTTAATGGAACTCTCCTTGGAAGTGCAAGGGGGACAGGACTACTTCCGGATTGTGGAAGGAACCTGTATAAATTGCTTGTGTTCTTCTTTCGTTTCTGCATTCTTACTCTCTATCCGCTGCACTAAGACTCTTAACTCTGGTCAGACTCTGAACTCTATCAGACTCTAATCCTGAGAACAGTTGTTGTTTAGTAAGAAAGAAAAGTTTTTTAAAAACACAATTCAGAGCTTCGGCTCTGTAGCTAGCACTTAACAGTGTTATAGTGAACGGTCTGAGAAAAACATGTCTGGGGAAGATGCTTCTGGCTCTGGTTCTGGAGTTCCTATACATTATGACTACAGCAACAACAACAGAAATGAAAGATCTTCTAATCACAACAAACCTCCCATGTTTAATGATGATCCAGAAATGTTCTCTTGGTGGAAGACCAAGATGTATAGTCACATTATGGGAATGGATGAAGAGTTGTGGGATGTTCTTGAAGCAGGTGTTGGTGATTTGAAGTTGGATGAAGAAGGTGCTGCTCTTGATAGGAAAGCTCACACTACTGAGCAGAAAAAGCTTTATAAGAAACATCATACGATTAGAGGTATTCTTGTTGCTGCCTTGCCTCATAAAAAGTACTTAAAGATGAGTGACAAATCAACAACAAAGGCTATGTTCACCTCATTGTGCTCACTTTATGAGGGTAACAAGAAAGTCAGAGAAGCTAAGGCACTACAAGAAAAAACGCATTTTACGACTTTTAAAATTGCTGATTGCGACAGTTAGAAGGGTCGCAAATGTACATTTGCGACGGTTCACCAACAGCCGTTAATGTTGGGCTCGCAACAGTCATTTGCGACCCTTCATAGAACAGTCACTCCAGCTGCCGCAAAGTGTACTGCGACAGTTCCCAACTGTCGCAAAATATGTGTTTTGACATGGTTTAAAAGGAACTTGCGACAGTTCCTAACTGTCGCAAATGTCTAATTTAAAATTTTGAATTTATTATTTTGCGACTGTTTGAACAGTCGCAAATGTTTTTTTTTTTTTAAAAAAATTGTCAAAAATATTTATTTATTTATGAAAATGACATGGCCTGATTTAAATTTTTTTTCTCTAGAATTTGAAGACAATCTCAAAATAATATATTACTAAAGACTTAGAATGCAAAAATATACATAATTCAAGAGTAAGTAGTTTGATCCATATATACATCAACTTAAATAAAACAAAACATATTGTACCTAGTTTAAACATTCAAAAAACCGAAACACTAGTGGTTGAACATTCGGTAAAGTACGTAAAGTACGTAGTTTCAACATTCAAAAAACCGAAACACTAGTGACAGTATATTCCAAACAACTGTACCAAAATGAGAAGTCCTTAAAATATCTAAATATTCCCTAGTGATGTTGCTTCAATGATCCGCAAGGCGGTAGCTAGACTCAGATGAATAATGTCTGCCATTTCTTGTTGTTTCTAAATTTGTTGGCTGAAAAAAAGAAGAAAAATAAATAAGACAGTGATTAGTAAAACGCATGAAGCACACATATGGCACAACTTGTAATAACTTGTAATAACAAAAGGTGTTCCCGTGACTATTGTTGATTAAAGTCTAATAGTCTAATAACAAATGAAATTAATTGCAAGAGAGCTTGCAATTTGTAAATTGTTGGGATCACAAGTTGGCATCCTCTCCCTCACAGACTGTCAAGTCGTATTCAAATATATCTTCATGGAAAAAATGTAGCAACTCTATCGTGACAAACCTATCATTTTACATCTAACAAGTTTTAGTAACAACATATATCAAGAATGTGTTTGGAACCTATCACTTTACATGTAGTACTTCTAAATATGAGGGAAAAGAACTTACATAAACAACAGCAGACTTCAAAAGCAATAGCGCGAAAAGGTTCTGTCACTGAGCCAAATCAAAATATCTGTCAATGAACGGTCATATCATATACTAGATTAATATTTCAGTGATTATTTTGAGATATTGATAATGTAGGGTACTAATATTTTAGAATATTAATAATGTAGGGTATTAGGTTGATCCAACCCTACAACTTCAAGCACAAACTTGAGTATTTCCTCTTTAAGAATATCATTTTCATAAAATAAATGCTTTAAATGAGAAAAGAAAATATTAACATAGTTATAGCAAATTAACAATTTGTTACTAAAGATGATGCTTTTTGACAGAGACTTTTCACATGTGAACAATATGCTGATAAGGTTGCCCTATCAAATATGCAATGGAGTGAGAAATTGCCAAGATTACATACCAGATATTTATCATCACGTAATATTCCATGTCACCTTTGATTATTTTAACACATAACATTTTATTTTTTGAAAATTAATTGCAATGTAATGTTACTAATTCAATGCTATTTTTCCATTTATCTAATTTTTCTTAGTTGTTTTTCATGATCAGCTCCTATTCTTGAGAGATCAAGGAGTGACAAATTAAGGTAACTCTTGGTCCTCAATAATCTCATGATTGTGATAATGAACAATAATTCACCTCAATAATTACTCATTCACTTAATTTTTAGGTTCAATTTGATCCGTTAACTTTAAAAAGCGTCAATTTAATCCCTTAAGTATGTTAGGAAAATGTGACATGGTTTGACTAGTGAATTACACGAAAATGACTAGTTTACACTAATCAATTTAACTTAAGAGACGAAATTGACACTTTTTAGAGTAAACGGATCAAACTGAACCTCAAAATTAAATTAAGAGACCAACAAGGTAATTAAGTTTTTTTAATTTTCACAACAAAGAAAGACTATGCTAGATATGACATGCTAACTATATATATTTTATCTGATGCAGTGATTCTAAAAGTGAAGTTCCTTTCAAAAAAGAAGTTAAACATACACAAGATGATTTGCCACTTTATATGTACACTCAGAATCCATGCACAGCTAAGAATAGTACAACAAAACAAATAAAGTTCAGAACTTTATATTACAAAGAAAAACATAACAATGAAATCATAAAGGAGATCGTAAATGAAATCATAGAAGATGGTGAATTGAGCAAAAGATATAATCATTTACATAATGAAAAACCACAGGATTATAATTGAGATCAAAAGAATTACATTATGTGTCAGTGTCACAACTCGAAAATTGACTTTTAAATTATGCTTTTTGGATTATATAATCCAAAATTCGTAAGACGATGGCACTAGATTATAATAATAATAATATAGACCTACACTACATTACACTAGACCTACACACATATCATATATCATATAGTAGCTAAAAGCATCAAAAGTATATTTATGTTTCAGTCTCTATTACAAGTAACTCTTCCAAAAAAAGCAAATGGATCAGCAAAACCAAAGCATGTGTTTGGTTCTTTCTACTGATGCTAAGCCTAGGTTGAAATGGACTCATGAACTTCACCAAAGATTCACTGATGCAATTAATCAACTTGGAGGTGCAGAAAGTGAGTGTGACACAAAAAACTTACTATTTTTAGATCATAGTTTATTTATATACTAAATGTATTTTTTAAAACTATGTATATGTGGCAGAAGCAACACCAAAGAGTTTGATGAGGGTGATGGGAATTTCAGGACTCACTTTGTACCATCTTAAAAGCCATTTACAGGTATCATAATCTTTTTCCTACACTGAATCCAAAAACTATAAGAGTTTGAGTTTGAGCTTATTTGTGTATACCAGAAGCGTGAAGATTGCTGAGGCTCTTAGAAGTACAAATGGAAGTACAAAAGAAACTTTATGAACAAATTGAGGTAACATTTACAAATTACGATCAATACTCATTCCTTTCTAGATTTCAAGCGACGAATAAGGACATGTTAATAAGTTTGAAACATGATTTCAGGTTCAGAGAAAGAGAAGTGCAAATATTGATTCTGATGGTAGATGTGTTGATCAACTAGATGGAAAAATATGTGGCAAAAAACCGAGGAAATCGGAGTTTTCACAAATGCTTGACTTGAACAACAAGTATGAGAGAGATATTGACTCAAGTTCATTAGAAATAGATTTAAATTGCAGTTCAAGCTTTTAGGTACAATGAAGGTGGTTTCTAGTAATAATATTTACATAAGCAACAAAGTCACTCTCAGGAGAAAATCCATAGGTTGAAAAAAGAAATAGTCTAAAATTAATATGCATATGATCTATAAATGCCCCCCAAATCACAAGTTGTTCATTTTTGAAAAATGGATGTTATAAAAAAAAAAAAATAGGCTACAAATTATAAACAATGATCAGTAAACTAATAAACTAACAACTATAAATTGTAGCATAAACTATAAAACAAAAACAATAAACTACAAAGTTCTAAACCATTATAAAAATTAAGAATGGAGCATAATTTTTTGAAAAAGAAAACACTGTTAGGCTTTTGCTGATAGATAAATAACACATGAAAATTATATTTTCTATATGGAGGGCTGATAGGCAATGCATTCAGCAGTATTTTTGCAGCATGTGAATAAAATTTAATAAGGAAATTAACTATTAAGATTATATTATAGAAGTAAAAAGTGGTAATCTGAATCACAATCATTGGAAACAGGAAAAGGACATACATTAGTTTATAAAATTTAAATGTTCAAATAATTCATGTTGTTTAAAGACTGCACACAGAAGCAATTCCTAAAATGTGTTTGGACACAGAGAGTAATAAAGACAAATGAAGACAGAATTGTAAACCTATTAGCCTTCTCAATCATTATATTCTTTGGTAGCAGATCATATATAAGTACAATTTAGTACAAATGTGTAAATAACTATGGGTTCTTAAGATGGTTCTGCAAAATTCAAGTTTAAATGCCTTACTTTCTCCCACAAAACAAAAAAATATATACACCAAAATTTGTCCAGAACCAGTTCTTATGAAAACAAACACACAGGGACATTGAATTCGATTTTTCAACCTATGAATAAACAAACACTAATCACAACTTTTAACATTCCCACAAACTGATTTCATGTCAATTCAACAAAACCCATAAGCTATTAAAATACCAAACATGAAAAACAAAAAAGGGGTGAAAAAACACAAAACTGCTTATCATAATTTCAGAACAAGGAAAGTACCAGAAAGGAATTAAAATCAGAATAGAAATTCCTCACCTGGTTCACCGATCCTGACCTCAAATCCGCGCGAGAGAACAGCGAAATCCGATTGAGTGAGCACCGATGATTAGGGGATTTGGGTGTTGGAGGTTAGGTTTTGTGAGAGATTGAAATTGAAATAGCACCGAGTGAGCACCGATTGAAATAGCAGCGAAATCTGATGGAGACGGGTAGTGAGCACCGAGTGAGAGTGACAGTGAGCAGTGAGGTTAGGTTCGTGAGAGAATTTGAGTGAGTGACAGAGATGGAGAGTGAGATGGAGGGTGTTGGAGGTTAGGGTTTTCGTGAGAGAGATGAAGAGTGAAAAGGGGTTTGGGTTTTTCGTGAGAGAGATGAAGAGTGAAATGGGGGTTTGGGTGTTGCAGGTATCCTGAGAGAGATGAAGAGTGAAAGGGTTTGGTTTTGGGAAAGTGAAAAGGGGGGAATGAAATTGGGTTAAGCGCGCCTTCTCATTATTTTGATAAACAAAGGCTACGACGGTTCACCCAAACAGCCGCAATAACTGTCGCAAAAATGCATTTTGAGGCAGTTCCAAGGTAGGGGTCGCAAATGAGGTGTCGCAATTTGCTTATTTTCTTGTAGTGAGGCTACTATGCTTGTTCATCAGTACGAGTTGTTCAGAAAGAAGGAGGATGAAAACATTGAGACTATGTACTCAAGATTTCAGACTCTTGTTTCTGGACTTCAGATTCTGAAGAAAAGCTACGTAGAGTCTGATCATGTGAACAAGATTCTGAGAAGCTTACCTGCTAAGTGGAGACCAAAAGTTGCAGCTATTGAAGAATCTAAAGATTTAAACACTCTGAATGTTGAAGATCTTATAAGCTCTTTAAAGTGTCATGAGATAGGTCTTAATGAGCATGAATCTGTCAAGAAGCCTAAGTCAATTGCTTTGAAATCTAGAGGCAAGTCAAGTAAGGCTCTGAAGGTATTGGAGTCTGAAGAAGAATCTACATCTGAAGATTCTGATGAAGACCCTGGAATTGTTCAAGAGATGGCTATGCTCACCAACAGACTACAATACCTTGCTAAGAAGAACAAGAAGTTCATGGACAGAGGTAGTAGTCACAAAAGCTCTAGAAAAGAAGAACAGAAAGGTTGCTTCAACTGCAAGAAGACTGGACACTTCATTGCTGAATGTCCAGACCTGCAGAAGGAAAAATCCACAGAAAAATCCAAGAAGCCAATCTTCAAATCCAACAAATTCAAGAAGCAAATCAAGAAAAGCTTGATGGAAACTTGGGAAGATCTGGATAATGAGTCTGAGTCTAATAAAGAAGATGCTGAAAATGAAGGAAAAATAGCCATGGCTTTGGTAGCTATTGTTGAAAATGAAAGAGATTCATCTGATGCTAAATCAAGTACAGACTCTGAAACTGAAACTGAGGTATACTCTAAGCTCACTAGATCTGAATTAATTGATTCTCTCAAGGAACTTCTTGGTCATTATGAAAACCAATCCATTGAGTTGAAGAGAGTTAAGAAACGATACATTAAGTTGTTGAAACTCTATGAATCAACTAAGATGGAGATGGATGTTTTACAACAAGAAAATAATCATTTAAAAATAATGACTGAGAAAGGTGATCATAAACCTTTATCTGAGCAGGATGCTGCTCTTCAAGAGTTTATTAACACAGGAATTGATAGAACCAAAGTTGCAACTATGATTTATAACATCAATCAGAACAACAAAAAGGGAATTGGCTTAACAGGAGGAAACTCTGGTGAAGTAATTCTGAAACCTTGTTCTAATAACACCAAGGAGGGACTGAAAACTCACTTTGTGTCTCAATCCGAAAAGGCTTCTCATTCAGAACCTAAATCTTTAAATTCAAAGGTAATGACTAAGTCAAAACCTGAGAACCAAAAGACAAAGGTAGTGAATAACTCTAAATCAAAAGCTCCAACGTTACAGATCCTGAAAAGATTAGAACCTAATAAACAGGTTCTGAAGAAAACAGAGTCTAAAATACAAAAGCCTAGATTTTAGAGGAAGGAAGCTGTCTTTGCAAAGTCACATTCTAAGAGTAAAGGTTCTGAACCTAAAGTCTGGAAGAAGACAGAACAAGACAATTTCAGACAGAAAACACAAATGAGACTCAAAACTCCTAGGACTAACCCAAGAGGACCCATGAAGATATGGGTACCTAAAACATAAATTGTTGATGTTGCAGGTATGTCTAAAAGGAAACGAAAAGCAGAAGTCCTGGTATCTGGACAGTGGCTGCTCGCGACATATAACGGGAGAAAAGTCTATGTTCCTAACCCTGACCATGAAAGAGGGAGGGACTGGGGGATTTGGATGAAACCAAACTGGCAAAATCATTGGTACTAGAACAATTTTTAATTCCTCAGTCTCAATTAATAATGTGTGGTTTGTTGATGGACTAAGACATGACCTACTTAGCATAAGTCAATTTTGTGATAATGGTTATGACGTCTTCATTTAATAAGAACAACTACACAGTGATCAACAAAGATGATCAATTTGTAGTTTTCAAAGGAAAGAGAAAGAACAATGTATACAAGATTAATTTTTCAGAACTGACTGATCAGAAAGTATTTTGCCTTTTTATAAATGAGTGATAAGAAATGGCTGTGGCACAGAAGGTTGGGACATGCTAACTAGAGGTTAATCTCTAAACTTAGCAAGTTACAACTTGTCAGAGGCTTACCAGACATTGACTATCATTCAGATGCACTTTGTGGTGCCTGTCAGAAGGGAAAAATTGTTAAAACTTCCTTCAATTCAAAAGACATTGTTTCTACCTCCAGACCTTTGGAACTACTCCACATTGATTTATTTGGACCAGTTAGTACTGCATCCTTATATGGGAGTAAATATGGATTGTTATAGTTGATGATTATAGTAGATGGAGTTGGGTTAAGTTTCTTAAATCTAAAAATGAATCATATGATGTGTTTACAAAATTCTGCATTAAAGTCCAATCTGAAAAAGAACTGAAAATTTTAAAAGTCAGGAGTGATCATGGGGGAGAATTTGAAAATGAGCCATTTGAAATATTTTGTGAAAAACATGGAATTGTCTATGAATTCTCTTCTCCTAGAACTCCACAGCAAAATGGGGTTGTAGAGAGAAAGAATAGGTCTTTACAAGAAATGGCAAGAACCATGATTCATGAAAACAACTTGGCAAAGCATTTTTGGGCAGACGCAGTAAACACAACATGTTATGTTCAGAACAGGATCTATATCAGGCCCATACTGAATAAAACAACATATGAACTCTTTAAAGGTTGGAAACCTAACATTTCTAACTTTCATCAGTTTGGATGTACATGTTACATCTTAAACAACAAAGTTTATCTGAAGAAATTTGATGCAAAGGCACAAAAGGGAATCTTTTTAGGTTACTCTGAGAGGTCTAAGGCATACAAACTGTATAACTTGGAAACACTTTGTGTTGAAGAGTCTATGCATGTCAAATTTGATGACAAAAAGCCTGGAAGTAAAACTTCATAGCAGAATGAAAGTATTGCAGGTTCAAAAGAGTCTGATGATTATTCAAAACCTGATCAGACTTCAGAGTTGAATGATGCTCCAGAAGCTGTAACAGCTCTTGATGTTCCAGTTGAATAAGCTTCTGAAGAAGCTCACGTTGATTCACAGCAAGTTATCCAGTCCAGAAACTCATTCAAATACAAGTCTTCTCATCCTGAGGATCAAATCATTGGCAACAAGGAAAGTCCTAGAAGAACAAGATCACATTTCAGACCTGAAGAGTCTGCTTTGGGATTGCTGTCCATGATAGAACCTACAACAGTTGATGAAGCACTAGCTGATGATGGATGGATCTTAGCAATGCAAGATGAACTCAATCAATTCAAAAGAAATGATGTGTGGTGTAGTACCCCAATTTTTTCCGAATAAATGTCAAATAATAATCACATTTTTTATTTCATCATGTGTTCTCATCATTGTTAATTTCTTCAAAAAAATATATACAAAAATGCAATAAAAAAAATTATTATTAAGCACAATGGTTGAGCCCACTTACATATTCTATAAAAATAAAAAGACATTTGTTCCCCTTTCCACCGACCACACGACAACAATTCCCAAAATATCTCTTTGTTTCCAGCTTGCACCTTCTGTGCACAAATGCCCTCCCCCAGTCACAACTTTCTTCTTGCATCCTTTTAACCAAAAAAATCAGTCCCGAACATTATCTAATGGTAACATGGATGCACCCTTGAAGCCTATAAATATGAGAACAAAAAATCAAAATAAGGAGGCTGAAAAATTTCTCACTGAAGGCATTACATGAAAAATTAAGTTAGAAAAAAAGTAGAGAAAAATTCATCAGAAGAGGAAAAGAAAAGTTCTAACAACATTCATCAGAAAGTTAAAGAAAATTCCTAACACTTCTACTGGTATTTGTTTCTATCCTCCCCTTTTTTTAATCACTTAACTTTTCAATTTACTCTATTTTGTTTGTTCATGTTTGTGAAGTTGTGTAATGAAAGAACATAATGATGGAAAGCATAGTAAACAAAATAAAAATGTAGAAAATAAGTAACTAATGATATTGTTTATCTTCTAATCAGTTGTGTTTTCATCTAGTTTTTTTTATTTGTTTGTTTTAAGCCAACCAAAAAGACACAAAAATAAATTCTCAGAATCATTTTCTATTTTTATCAAATAAGTTTTTTTGCAAAAAAGAGTGGAACAACCAACAAAAATGTAATCCCAACAACAAGATATATACATCAGTAGCAGCACTTCCAGTTTCACAAAAGAAATCTATCAACCTCCAACAATAAATCAATCACAAAAACCACCAAACAAACTTCCATTCTTACTCCTTTGTCGTTACTCCGGTCCGCAATCATTATTGAAGCCGCAAACACCGTCGTTGCCACCCCACCACCATGCTAGCGACCACCACCTCAAACCCATCATCCATGATTGCTTTCACACCACCGCGGATCCGTCGCTCTCCGGTGAGCTTCCGTTGAGTTGTCAGCGGCGGTGCCGCCCCTTCCCTTTCCTCTTTTTTCTTTCCCCCTTCCCTTCCCTTTTTTTTCTTTCCCCCTTCTCGGTTCCCTTTCTTCCCTCCCGTTTTTCTTTCTTTCTTCTTTCTTTTCCTTCATTCTGTGTTGTGGTTGTTGAAATAATTTTGGGCCACTAGTGCCCACTGGCTGTACAGCCAATAGGAGCCATCCAAGTGGCCCTCCTCTTTTATTTATTTAATTTATTTATTTTTCTTTATCTTATTTTATTTAATTTGTTTATTTATTTATATTTGGTCAGATTTAAAGTGCTTGAAATAAATCAAAGTTGTCTAATAATGCTAACCTATCTCTTATTAATAAAACAAAAATAATAAAAACAATTTATTTTTTTGTACGGATGAAAAAGGAAAACACGGATAGACACCCGATGCTTCCTCGAATATTCATAAACGAAGTAGACACTTCGCTTTCGGTCGAATGTTCTTCATCCATTTAAAATCAATCTCAACTCACTAAGCTTTATTTCTTTTTTTTATGCCCATGTGCGTTCAACTTTTTCTCTCAAACGGATACCATCGCCCAAGTGCGAGTCCAAATTTTTTTTAAGCAAACTTTTTCGCCCAAGCGCGACTAAATTATTTTCATAAATAAAATCAATCAACACACGAATATTTTCTACCCAGAACTACGTAGCTTTGATTTCTCCATCGCACCTGGAGATACGTAGGAGCAAGATGAAACTCTTGTCAAGCACACTAATAAAAAACTCATTTTTGGTCTTTAAATCATTTTTTTTATTCTTTACAAACATTTTTTTTTTTAATAATAAGGAAACAAACGTAAAACTAACACTTAATTAAGCGCTAAACTAATTAATGGTTCCCGTTGGATACAACAGATGCGAGGGGTGCCAATACCTTCCCTTTGCATAACCGATTCCCGAACCCGAATTTTGGTCGCAATGACCTTGTTCTCATTCTCGAAGGGGTTTATCGACGTTCCCCTTTTCAAAAATAAAACTTCGGTGGCGACTTTACTATTTAGTGAGAGCTTTACGCTCGCACATTTTTTCCTGCCGCTTCAGCTGGCGACTTCACTGAGGACTAGTAGTGAATCAAACCTAGTTAGTTAGTTTAGCTTTTAGTGTTAGTTCATTTGTTTTTCATGTTTGTTTATCCTTGACCTTATTTTGCTTTATTTATTAATTTATTTTATTTTATTTATTTGTTTTTGCCTTTATATTATTGTGCTATTGTATCGGGGATGTGCTATTCAAAACACTTTTGAGTGGAGCTCTACACCCGAGCTTGAAAAAACCTAGGTTTAGGATAGTGGTTGCGTAGTATTGGCTTTCGAGATAGACATCTCGTTTAGTCAATATGAAGACCCCGCTTAGAGTTGGTCCTCTTCGTGAAAGGTCGTCCGTATAATGGTTAACCCATTATTATGGCGAAATTCTGAATTGGACCCATAACTCTAAGGACCTACTTTTTAGAACCTCTTCAAACTTTGATGTTTGTATTGACTTTCGAGGTAGACATCTCGTTTGATTAGTACAAACCTCACCTAGAAGAGACGCACTCGTGAAAGGTTGTCGTATAATGGTTAACCCGTTATTATGACAAACCTCGGAGATGCCTCCATTATTCCAGATACTCCTAACTAGAAGAAAAAACTTTAGAACTATCCTTGGTGAGAACCTTGATATAGAAAGCACATAATACTAAGCCCCCACAGGGAGCCTTCCCTTTAATATTTGTTTCCCAATTATCCATACCCACACAAAATACATACATGCATTGCATCCTCATGCATAAAATCATTTTCTTAACATACAAGTTTGCTTTAGGGAATTGCAAAGGCTAAAATTATGTTGCAAGTGGCTAACAAATTGAACATGGGCTCCGAGAAAAGAAGAACTTTGTCATTTAAAGTCGAGCTACCAAATTTGAAAAGTCTTAGAGATTTGAGCGTCGAATTAACAACAATCCCAAAGAATGCTTTTGTCTTCAAGTACGGTGAAATCCTTGACCTCTTGTTCACCAATGTCCAGGTAGATGCTATCACAGCGTTAGCACAGTTTTATGATCCCTCGATGAGAAGTTTCCTATTCCAAGACTTCCAACTAGCACCCACACTTGAAGAGTTCGAAAGGATTGTGGGCATTCCTTCGAAAGGCAATGGTCCATATGTGGAAATCGGCCATCCACCAAAAGTTGAAGATTTGGCTAAAGCTCTAAACATCGAAGTGTCCGTATTGGCCAGTAATGTGAGGACTAGAGGGAATTCTCCTGGTTTCCTCCGAAGTTATCTAGAGAGAAAGGCTCGTGAGTTCGCCGCGTCCCGAGATATGAAGTCCTTCAACAACGTGCTAGCCCTCCTTGTTTATGGTTTGGTAATGTTTCCATCAACTGAAAACTTTGTTGATTTTGCTGCAATCAGTGTCTTTTGGGTTGTCCTTACGAAAGACAAAGATCCAGTTCCAGCACTCTTGGCCAATGTGTACTACACTCTTCACATGCGCCACGAGAAGAAACGTGGCAGTATTGTTTGTTGTTTGCCTTTACTTTATGGTTGGTTCATATCTCACACGAGCAAGGACCAATCACAAATGAACAAGATGGATAAGGATGAATGGTCTCAATTTTTGGCATCCCTTACCGAAAAATATGATATGTTGGTATCCAATGAAGCTCCACATCAAAGAAATCATCATTAGCTGTGGGGAATTCCCAAACGCATGCATAAACTATAATCCAATATTGTCTCTAAGACAGTTGGGGCGTCCTATGTGGGAGAAGCCCAAAGAGAAATCCTTGGAATGTCTAGTGTTACATGACATGGGTACCAAAGACCCTGTGATGTTACAAAAGATTATTCGAGCTTGGGGAAACGTTAACAAAAAAGGAATTGATTGTAAACGCAAGGCTGGCACCAGTAAAGAGACTTATCGACCACGGGTCAAAGAAAGAGTCCAAGAGGTGAAACTACCTTTCATTGTCAAAACCCCTATTCCGCGTAGGTCCCCCGAGCCTATTCCTATATCAATAGAGGAAGCAGATGATCTCAAAGCAACCATTGCACAACTCAACAAAGCAAAAGAGGAGATGCAAGCTAGTATACTCAAAGCTACTCAAGAAAACTGCAAGCTAAAAATGGAAGGACTCCGAAAAGAAGAAATCATCGAGAGTAGCAACAAAAGGTTAAGGCTTGAAGAGGACGAAAAATGCAGGGTGCAAGATTGTTTGGGAGGAGCAAATTCTTAGCTCAAGCATAACAAAAAAGAGCGGGATGAACTCTTAGATAGAGCCCACCAGTTGAGAAAGTTATGGATAGAATCCCAAGTTGAGGGAAGAAAGCTAAAGGAAGATCTCGAAGATGCAAAACAACAACTCAATAGCATGGCAAATGAGTATGAAGGATATGTGTTGAGTGAGAGACTACAAAAGGAAGCATTGGAAAGAGCACTTGTAAGGAGTCGACTTGAGTTGAAAAGGGAACAAGAGAATCTGGAAGACTTCCATAAGTTCACTGACCGACAAGTAGAAGCTTGTGAAGACCTCAAATGAAAAAATGAAAGGTGGGAGCATCGATATATTAACTTGGTTAACTTGGTTGAAAACGGAACTCTTTTTCGAATACTCCGTGGCGAGGGTGTGCATTGGAAGAATATGTTCTCAAGACTAGCAAAGTTGGCCAATGATGTGATTGAAACCATCCCTGGGAAGTTGGAAGCAGCCGATGCAGCAGTGCATCCCTTCAATACTCCTTCCGACGTCATTGCTTTTGTTGAATTCGTTAAAACTATGATAAGATACTTTAAGGAGGAGATTGAGGCAATCTAAAAAGTTTGTAACTTGCCTGTTTGTATGACTCTTTGATTACTAAGAAAAACTTTTTCTCTTCGTTTACTTATGTTGCTCTTTGTCTTAATGCCTTTACAATTGGTAGATACTTGCTATAACACGAAAGGCCTTGCAGTTCCCTAAAGCTAATCACAAAAGAAAAAAAACTTTTTCATGCATTTTGTCATACCCTCATTTTGGACCTAAAAATACTCGTTCAAATTTCTTCTCTATTTCTGATACTCTTCAATTCACTGTGTATTACTCTGCGATTTACTACTGTACTTCAACTGCATATGTTACTGTTTCTGTCTTTAAATTTTCTTGCGTACAAAATCATCCAAAGTGCTTTTCTTGCATTACAAGTCCTCAAAGAAAGTTTCTAAAACTATTGCACATTTTCCTGCATTTTATTCCAATTTTTTGCATAAAAATCTTACAAAAAGGGTATTTTGGTCATTTCCTGCAGTGGAACCCATTTTAGTCCCTACATTTGTCTCTGAGTCTTTTCAACTCGTCTGTGTAAATCATTGGTCAAATTCTGTCTAAAAATCATTTCAGCATTGCATCTGAGTCAGTCTGAGTCAGTCTGAGTCGTTTTAGCCCTTAGGGGCATTTTGGCCTTTTCACATTAAATGATTTTTGGGCAGAGAGGTATTTTAAAATACCTCATTTTGGTAATTTGTTCGTTTTAGTCCGTTTCGTCATTTTTTAACTGTTTCACTTTACATTGTTTTCAAATTACATTTTTTACCAGTTTTATTTTACTTTTTGCAATTTAGTCCAAGTTTTATGTTTAATTGCAAATCAGTCCAAACTTTATTTTTTATTTTCTTTCTTTCTTTTCTTCTAATTGCAAGTCAGGCCAATACTTTTAATTACAGATCAGTCCAGTTTTCTTATTTTTTTGTTGCAGAACAGTCCTTTAGCTTTTGATTTTTTGCAAATTGGTCCTTAAGTCAAATTTAGTCCAGAGCCACGCAAGCAGTTCAAGGACAGGTGGCGCACACCCATTGGTTCAAAGGCACACATGGCAGCCTATAAAAGGCCAGGTACTGTGCGAGTCAGGGAGAGGACCACAGAATTGACGCCACATCAGAAACAGTTCACAAATTTCTCTCTCATGTCAGTTAGATCAAATTGCAACAAACTCAGAAAATCAGATGAACATGAAGAACAATTTCTACAAACCCTAATTTTCCCAGAGTCAAATTCAAGCGCAATTCAATGAAATTCGCAATGGTTCTCAGAGATTCATCACTGAATCGTCATCATTGAACCATTTCCCCTGCAATTCAAGCGTGAATTCACCATTGGAAGCGGCAAATTCAAACGCGATCACAGAGGAGTGAGTTTGAGAAGAAGAAAGAGAGAAATTCAAGGAGTCATAACCGGTTAAGAGGAAGAAGAAGAAGTTACCAGTTTATTTCTGGATCCGAGCCAAGAATCAACGAAGCAGAATCACAAATTCCAAGTTCTTGAAGATTCTAGCTCGAATCTCCGATTAAAACCCAGGTGAACATGAAAACCTCCCTCTTACGTGTTTAAGAACATCAACGAACCTTTAAATCGATGTAGATCCGTGAAAGATCCAAAAACTTGTTCAAAACCTTGAAAACCCTAAAAATCGTTTGAAACCGTAAGAAATCTACGGTTTACAACGAAAATCAATCGTTGTAAACCTAAGAATCCACAGAAAAACTCATTCAGAGAAGGATTAGAACAAGAAATAGAAGAAAATCCATTCGAAAACCGTGGAAGAAAACTCCACGATCTACATCGATTTACCGGTTGAAAGTGATTACAAGTAATGAATTCATGCTTAGAACAAAGAGATGAACCGTTTGATGCATGTTTGAACAAGTTCTGGGTGGATTCAGACGAACTAGGGTTAGGGTTCGTAAGAGAGGAGAAGAGAGAACGGAAGGAAGAAAGAGAAAGAGCAAAGAAAATGAATGAACCGGGTTGTTTTCCCTTTTATAAAAGCACGCGAACCGGGTTGATCCAAACCCGGTCCATTATCCTTTGCTTTCAGCCCTTTGATCTAGATCCAGATGGATCTGGATCAATCCAACGCTTCTGAAGCGTTATGGAGATCCAGATCCATCAGGTGTCTGGGTTTGGGCCGGGTAGCGTAGGCCTTTCTTGCTTATTTTCAGTTCTTTTGAATTCCTTGCTAATTGCACCTATATTTTTGCTACCTGTACCCCTGTGTGTGTTAAGATTCTTACCAAAAATTCCTAAAAATCGCTATGTGTTTCTTGATGCATTTTTGACTGTTTTGTGGTATTTTTTACATTTTTGAAATGGATAAAAATATGTGTGCTAATTTTTTCTCTTGATTTGTATATTTTTGTGTTCTTTGTGAAATTTCTTGCATGGTTTTTGTGCCAATTCAATGCCAGATGATCTCAGTGCTTGTGATATGATTTTGTGATAATTTTTGCTCATGATTCTATGCCATTGCTACTGTTGGGTGTTTAGGTCTTGATTTCTTGTGTTGCAAGTAACTTGAATTGTTTAAAAGTGGAAATGTGCGTATGTGATGATTTTGTACCCAAAGTTGCCTTGTAATTCACATTCCTATACTTGAAATAAGTCTCTAAAACCATGCTAGGATAGATATTTTAGGTCATGTGTTAGAAAGATTTCACATCTAGGTTTTGTGCGTTCTTTTACCATATTTGGCTATTATTTTTCACTATGTGCTGAATTGCTTTCTTGCTAGGTGTTCCTAACATTTTATCCTTCATTCTTTACCTATTTCTCTACCATTCTATATTTTGTCTACTAACCATCTTATTTCATGTCCCATCCATAATGCAAGCATCGCATCGCTTTCATTCTTTTCTTTAACTCTTTTATGCAATTTTTCATTAATTTCTATGTAATATTTTTAGGTAGATTTACTTTCTTTTAAAATTCTTGCAAGACCATAAAATGTAAATTAGGGCCAAATGTAAAGGACAATGGACACTATGATGATGTACACCGACACAAGCACCGACACGCACGCACGTTGTATGGTTTACCGCTAGATGTATGCTTAGGAAGCGTGATACTTAGAAAAATATTATGCTTTTCCAAAAACGAAACAAATAACACCTCACTTGAAAACCATTTTCGCAATAATCTTGGAGTCAAAACTCCATAGCCTTTTTCCTTTATTTTCTTTATCAAAAATGTAAATGAATCCTAAATTCCCACTTTAACTCTTTTTCTCTAAACAATTGAAACAACCTCACTTCTCTCCAATCTCATGCCTTTAAGGCCTCTTATCTTTTCTTCAAAATCATTTTCAAAATTAAAAACAAAATAACCCACAAAAAACTTTTCTGGAAGAGAACTACATGGAGTTTGATCCCTTAAAAGGGTATGTAGGCAAGAGACCAAAATCTCTCCAAGTCCAATAAAAATAAATCCCAAACACTTCTTTCCCCGTTCTTAAAAACAATTTTTTTCAATAAATAGCATTAAAAGTAAAGCGTAAACATAGGTCAAGAAAAACGGCTACTATAGAGTACTATAGTCGTTGCGGGTGCCTAACACCTTCCCGTAGCGAAAATTGCCCCGAACTTAGAATTTCTAAGGGTTTTCTCAATTTTACCCTTCCCCAAAAAAATAGAGACATCAATGATCGAAAGGTTCGAGCCTAATTAATGACTTGACACCCGAAAATTGTGATGACACATTTGCATTAACATCATACGTAACATGCATACATTCGTTTTCATACCCAAAACTCATTCCCTTTATTATTACCAGGAATTCCTAAAACCCAAACTGATTCATCGGCATTCGCATTACACTCGAAACAACACGCGAAGGATCATGGAAGAGATTGAACAAAACCAAGAAGTCATGAGACAAGACATCAACCTGCTGAATGGGAAGTTGGATCGCCTGATGGATATTCTCCAGGAACTCGCAAACAGAGAACAGAACCCGCATCCTCAAGTAGTAGAGAATGTTATCCCCGAGCCACAACCAACTTCTGCAGCACTTGTTGGTTGGCCTCCATTTGGTCTTCCTCCAGGCTACACGCCTCCACAGTTGGAAGACCCTACTGAAAGTGGTCCGTCTCAGCCTCGTCCTGCTCAAGCATCAGTGCCTCGTCCAAATGGAACTCATGTGATGCAAGAGAATGTTGATATTACCGCAGGATTTCCAATACCTCAAGGTACAGTAGAAAATCCATTGTTGGTGTATCATTCTTCCAACCCGTCAGGCCCTCATAGGGAGCATACTGAGCCTTCTTTAGATGGACGACCACCTGTAGTGGTTAAAAATGAAGAATCTGAAGGGAAAATTCTCGCTTTAGAAGAACGGGTCAAAGCAATGGAAGGAAATAATGAGTTCGGGTTTGATGCGCTTGATATGTGTTTGGTCTCAAATGTGGTGATTCCCCAAAAATTCAAAATACCGGATTTTGAAAAATATAAAGGTTTGACTTGTCCTCGTAATCACTTGATTATGTATTGCAGAAAGATGGGTATAGCTGCTCAAGATGATAAGCTTCTAATCCATTTCTTCCAAGATAGTCTCAGCGGAGCTTCTTTGAACTGGTATATGCATCTCGAGAAGAGTCAGATCCGGACTTGGAAGGACTTAGCTGAAGCCTTTGTCAAACAATACAAATACAACATGGGTATGGTGCCGGATAGGATGCAACTACAGGATTTAACCAAAAGGGGAACCGAAACATTCAAGGAATATGCACAGCGGTGGACAGAATTAGCATCATAAGTTGAACCGCCTTTGTCCGAAAGAGATCTTGTACGAATTTTCATAGGCACCCTACAAGCTCCATACTATGAAAAGGTGATAGGAAGTGCCTCATCCGGTTTCTCCGAGCTGATCATTATTGGGGAAATGGTGGAAGTGGGTTTAAAGAATGGAAAGATCCCGATTGCTCAAAGTGCTCAAGGTGCTGCAAGGAAATTTCCAACCTTTTTTCCGAAAAAGAAAGAAGGAGAAACCAATGTTGTAATGGCCAATCCTCAAAATTCCTATTATCCACCTGCAAATGCCTATCATTCCTCTATTCTTCAAGTACCATACCAAGATCAATATTATGTTGCCATAACAACACCTATGCAATATCAACAACAATCACCTCAAAAGCCTCAGTATCAGCCTGCTCGTCCAAATCATTGGGGTCAAAGCTCAGGACAGAATCTATATCGGCCTCCCAACAATCAGCGACCAAGTCAGATCGACCCGATCCCTATCCCGTACAGCCAGCTTTGGCCGCTCTTGATAAAGAATTCTTTTGTAATGCCTCGAAATGTTAGACCTTTGGAACCTTTATATCCACATTGGTATAATCCAAATGCTAAATGTGAGTTTCATTCTAGAGCAATTGGCCATTCCATTGAAGATTGTAGAGCACTTAAAGAGATGGTGCAAAAGCTAGTTGAGAACAAGAGCCTGTCCTTCAAAGAGAACATGCCCAATGTGAAGAGCAATCCTTTGCCGGGTTATAATGGGCCAAACGTCAATGTTGTGGAGGAAAGTGAAGACTTTGACGAGATTAAAAGAGTTGAAGAAGTAAAAACTCCTTTGTTGATGGTCCATACCAAGCTAGCCAAATGCGGTTTGATCAAAGGAACTCATCACAATTGTGAAGAATGCGCCATAAGCCCTGAAGGTTGTCAGTTGGTCAAAGAGCAAGTGCAAGAATTGATGAATCAAGGCATATTGAAAATCAGTCGAGCAAGAAAGATGACAGTTGTCTCAGTTATTGAGCCGCATTTTGAAAACAACACAAAAGCCCCGAAACCTGTCGAGATCCTTTATGAAAAAAGAGACGTTAATCCATTGATGAACCAGAGGCAGCCTGTTGTCATTTGTGTTCCATCACCATTTCCTTACAAAAGCTCCAAAGCAGTACCTTGGAATTATGATGCAACCGCCTTTGTCCATGAACCAGAAGAAAGGGCTAAGTACGAACCTATGAAGGCGATGGATGGTGTTACTCACATTTCCGAAGGAAGTGGAATGACCCGAAATGGTCGAATCTTTGTTCCCAATCAACTTAGAAGAGAAAGCAATGAGGCAGTAGTAGAAGCTCAGAAAAGGAAAGAAGCTGCCGGTCAAGACAAGGGCCAGGAATTCGGTGATCAGTCAGCATCAAAGGAGGATGATGCGTTCCTAAAAATCATCAAGAGGAGTGAATACAAAATAGTTGATCAACTAAACCAAACTCCTTCCAAGATATCCATCCTTTCGCTACTACTGAACTCCGAGGCACATAGGAAGGCATTGCTGAAAGTGTTGAATCAGGCGCACGTAAGCCAAGATGTTACGGTAGACCACTTTGATGGGATAGTTGCCAATATCACTGCTAGTAGTTGTCTAAGCTTTAATGATGAAGATTTAACTGCAAAGGGGAAAGCCCACAATAAGGCATTACACATATCCACAATGTGTCATGACACTGTCTTTGCAAGAGTGTTAGTTGATACTGGTTCATCGTTGAATGTGCTGCCAAAGTCCACTCTCAACAAGATGTCTATTGATGGAGTCCATATGAAGCCCAGCTCTTTAATTGTGAAAGCTTTCGACGGGTCTAGAAGATCTGTCATTGGAGAGGTATGCCTTCCAATCCAAATAGGCCCGCACACTTTTGATATCACTTTCCAAGTGATGGATATCAACCCAGCCTATAGTTGCCTGTTGGGACGCCCATGGATCCATACAGCTGGTGCTGTGAGATCTACCTTACACCAAAAACTAAAGTTTGTGGTGGGTGATAAATTGATCACCGTTGCTGGCGAAGAAGACATCTTTGTAAGTCATCTATCCTCCTTCCAATATGTGGAAGAAAATGAAGGATCTCTGGAAACTGCTTTCCAAGCTTTAGAGGTCACCAACACTGTGGTAGTGTATGATAAAACTTGTGTTAGGAAACCTAAAGTCCCTGCTCCTTTGTGGAATGACGGTAGGCTATTTGCTAAAGGAGGAGGCTCTAGAGGTTGCGAACAGTTGTGTGATATGCCTATGAAAAGAGACAAACATGGAGGTGGGTACAAACCATCCATGGAAAAGAATGATGTTGTAAAGATACCCATGGCTAACATTTAAGAAACTTTCCGTAGTGTGGGTTTTGCTAATGAAGATCAAGTAGCTGCCATTGAAGATGTTTTAGAGGATAAGGAGATACCTTGTTTGATCTACTACTGCTCTCCGAATACAAGCCTCAACAACTGGAATGTCGTTGAAATCCCCGAGATATTTTCTTTTTCAAAGTAATTTTTATCATGTTTTTCAAACCCTTTTGCTCTGCCCAAGGCATAAGGATAACTTTGTAGGGCTCCCTTTTATTTCAGATGTTGAATCATCATCAATAAAAAGCTTTGTTTTCCATTACTCGCTATTCCTTCATTTATGCATTTATTTTTTACAAAATGGCAATCTTTTCCTTTCTTTTGTTTATTTTTGTTTTGTTCGCCCATCTAAAAATCATCATAAAAAAACATGCAGATCCCTGAATAAACCCATTGAACATGATACCACTACAATCGTGCATAACCTTGAGCTCCCCATCAACCAAGCTGAAGAGGACTGTGAAAGCGATTGTGAGCTTCCTGATGAGTTGACAAGATTGTTAGAGCAAGAGTCTAAAGAGATACAGCCGTGTCAAGAGCCTATGGAGGTAATCAACTTGGGAACTGAACATGACAGAAGAGAGGTCAAGATTGGATCGTCTTTGAAGGCAAAAGTGCGTGAGAATTTGGTCGAACTCTTGAGGGAATATGAAGATGTATTTGCATGGTCATACCAAGATATTCCAGGATTGGATACCGCGATAGTTGAGCACAAGCTGCTGCTTCGGCCAGAATGTCCACCGGTAAAACAGAAGTTGAGAAGGACAAGACCAGACATGTCACTCAAGATCAGGGAGGAGGTCAAAACACATTTTGATGCAGGATTCCTAGCCGTGTCAAAGTATCCACAGTGAGTTGCTAACATAGTGCCAGTGCCAAAGAAAGATGGTAAAGTGCGAATGTGTGTCGACTACCGAGATTTAAACAAAGCAAGTCCCAAGGATGACTTCCCATTACCTCACATTGACGTGTTGGTAGACAATACAGCCCGATTCTTGATTTTCTCATTCATGGATGGTTTTTCCGGCTATAATAAAATCAAGATGGCTCCAGAAGACATGGAGAAAACTACCTTCATCACCCCATGGGGAACCTATTGCTACATGGTAATGCCTTTTGGCTTGAGGAACGTCGGGGCAACATATCAAAGGGCAATGATGGCTCTCTTCCATGACATGATGCACAAAGAAATAGAGGTCTATGTGGATAACATGATCGCTAAGTCTGAGACTGAAGAAGACCACATTCTTCACTTGAAAAAGCTATTTGTACGTCTAAGGAAATACAGACTGCGACTCAATCCAGCTAAGTGCACCTTTGGTGTCAGATCCGGGAAGTTACATGGTTTCATCGTTAGTCAACGAGGAATCGAGGTTGACCCTAACAGGGTACGTGCAATCCAAGATATGCCGGCTCCTCGTACAAAAAAAGAATTCCGTGGTTTTATAGGGAGATTGAACTACATCTCTAGATTCATTTCTCATCTCACCTCTACTTGTGAACCAATATTGAAATTGCTACGCATGGATCAGGCCATCATATGGAATGAGAATTGCCAAAAGGCATTTGAGAAGATTGAACAATACTTGCAAGAACCACCCATCTTGATACCTCCCGTTCCTGGAAGACCTCTCATTATGTACTTAACAGTATTGGATTAATCCATGGGGGGTGTGCTGGGGCAACATGATGAAACTGGTAGAAAGGAGCATGCTATATATTTCTTGAGCAAAAAGTTCACTGATGTTGAAACAAGGTACACCCTTCTAGAAAGAACTTGTTGCGCCTTGGCATGGGCTGCCCGCCGTTTAAGACAGTACATGATTTGTCACACAACATGGCTGGTATAAAAGATGGATCCTATCAAATACATCTTTGAGAAACCCGCTCTATCTGGAAGGATTGCCTGTTGGCAAATGTTGTTATCCGAGTATGATATCATGCATGTAACTCAGAAAGCTACATGTGCAAACGTCTCAAATATCCTACAAACGTCTCAAATAGGGATAAGAAGACCTTGAGGCGGCTAGCAACTAAATTCTTTCTGAATGGTAATGTGTTATACAAAAGAAACCACGACATGGTTCTTCTCAGATGTGTGGACAAACATGAGGCAGACTTGCTCATCAAGGAAAACCCCGAAGGGTCCTTTGGTACTCATGCCAATGGACATACAATGGCTAGAAAAATCCTAAGGGTTGTGTACTATTGGATGACCATGGAATCCGATTGTTTCAGCTATGCAAGGAAGTGCCACAAGTGCCAACTCTACGCCGATAAGGTGCACGTTCCACCAACTCCCTTGAATGTGATGGCATCGCCTTGGCCGTTCTCTATGTGGGGCATCGACATTATTGGACCCATTGAACCTCGAGCTTCAAATGGACACCGATTCATCCTAGTTGCCATCGACTACTTTCCCAAATGGGTTGAAGCTATTTCATATGCCAATGTAACAAAGCAAGTGGTAGTTCGATTCATCAAAAAGGAGATAATATGTCGCTACGGACTCCCCAACAGGATCATCACTGACAATGGCATCAACTTGAACAACAAAATGATGAAAGAGTTGTGTGAAAGTTACAAAATCGAACACCATAACTCTTCACCATACCGGCCAAAGATGAACAGAGTCGTGGAAGAAGCAAACAAGAACATCAAGAAAATCATTCAAAAGATGGTGAAAACATATAAAGATTGGCATGAAATGCTCCCCTTTGCCTTACATGGGTATATGACTTCGAGTCGCACCTCAATAGGGGCAACCCCGTTCTCTCTGGTATACGGCATGGAGGCAGTCCTCCCCATTGAGGTGGAAATCCCCTCAATGAGAGTCTTGATGGAGACCAAACTGTAAGAGGCATAATGGGTCCAAGCGAGGTTTGATCAGCTAAATCTCATCGAGGAGAAGCGATTGGTAGCATTATGCCATGGTGAGTTATATCAAAGCAGACTCAAGAAGGCATTCGACAAGAAGGTTCATCCTCGAGAGTTCCAAGAAGGTGACCTAGTGCTCAAAAAGATCTTACCTATACACAGGATTCACGTGGAAAGTGGACCCCAAACTATGAAGGCCCTTATGTAGTGAAGATAGCTTTCTCCGGAGGAGCCTTGATACTCATAACAATGGATGGCGAGGATTTTCCACGACTTGTGAATTCTAATGCAGTCAAGTAATATTATGCCTAATAACAAAAGAGCGCCCGCTAAGTTGAAAACCCGAAAAGGCAACTTAGGCAAAAAAGGGGCATCTCGATGGACCGAAAACTCGAAAGGGCAGTCCAAACAAAAGTTCAGAATATAAAAAACAAAAAAAAACCCCGCTAAGTCGAAAACCTAAAAAGGCGATTTAGGCAAAAGTTGGGAAAAAGAAAAAAGGCTGGTAACTACATCCAAACAATCTACTCCTAACATCAACTGAAGAGCCAATTCATGTGCTATCCCCAGAAGCAGGTTATTGAGTGTTTAGGGTTATTAAGAAAGTAGCGGTTGTCATGACTCAATGGGAATTTCCTGTGTTTTCCATATTGCCATTTTTATTCATTTTTGTGAAGTTACACCTTTAGTGTGCTACCATTCCATGTACTAAGTCATGTTTGACCATCAATAAAATGCATCTTGCTATTTATTTTTGTCATTTTTTTTTCCTCTCATCCCTAATAAATGCTATTTATTTTTGATGATACAATTTTGAAATAAAAATAATAACATCAAGATTTTGAACCATGATCACTTTGATTTTGTTTAAAAAAAAATATCCGAAGGAAATTGACGATTCCAGTAAGATGTTGTGTCTCGCAAATTCCTCAGAGCAACAACGAGTGATTTCGCTTATGTAGCAGAATGAATAGCTACACAATATACAAACTGCCCATGCAAGCACAAGATGTTGAAAGCTCCGTCAGCAGCCATCCATTTGAAGCTTCAAGAGCGCTTGGTGTTGCAATTGCCGAAGGATCAGAAACCCCTAAATAATGCACCTTAACCATTTTTACCCCATAAAATTCCCAAAGCCCGATCATGCTCGACACCCAATAACAATTGAGGCTTAACATGTCCTTGGCTTATCCCAAGTGTCAGCATACTCCATGCATCATATTATATGCATTCATTAGCATGCATCTCATATTGTACCATACTTTTCCCCCTCTGAAATCCCTCCACTAGTAAGGTTCATTACACTCCTTAGTGAGTTACCCGTGTTCCCCAGTGAACCTCAATCAAACACTCGTTAGTTAGTAATCCCAGTGTTCCCAAGTGAACCTTATTCAAGAACTTCCCAAATATGTTTTTCTTGAAAAACCCCCAGCGAATCTCTTCTCAAACTATCCCAATCCCCAGCGGACTTACTCACATCCACTAAAGTTCCATAGTTAAAACTTCCGCAACAAGTCTACTCCAATCATATCATATCATTATTGTTTCACCAACATCAAATTGGTGACGGTCATATTACTTCATCATATCATTATCGTTTCACCAACATCAAATTGGTGACGATCATATCACTTCATCATATCATTATCGCTCCACCAACATCAGATTGGTGACGATGATATCACATCATATCTTTGTCATTTCACCAAGGCCCACTTGGTGGTAATCGGTCAAACATCCCTTTTCCTAGTGAATCGACCTTCAGTGCAGGCGGCTGAATAAGATCACATTTACCCTTACGGATCGACCTTCAGTGGAAGCGGATGAATAAGATAATCTCCTTCTTCAGGGATCTACCTTCAGTATAAACGGCTGAATAAGATCACCTTCTTCGGATCGACCTTTAGTGTAAGCGGCTGAATAAGATCACCTTCTTCCGATTGACCTTTAGTGCAAGCGACTGAATAAGATGATCATCTTCCTCAGAGATCGACCTTTAGTGTAAGCGACTGAATAAGATCACCTTCCTCCTATCACTTTTTCCGATTGACCTTCAGTATAAGCGGCCGAATAAGATCACCTTCAACCTTAGGGATCGACCTTTAGTGTAAGCGGCTGAATAAGATCACCTTCACCCTCGATGATTGAACTTCAGTATAAATTGCTGAATAAGATCACCTTTACCCTTAGAGATCTACCTCCAGTGCAAGCGGTTGGATATGATCAACCTTCCCTTAGTGGAGGTATTTTGTCTATAGCGTTTCACCAGTGTTAGAATGGCAACAATCAGATCCTTTATCGTTTCACCAGGATCTGCCTGGAGTCGATCATTACATTCATGTCAATCTAAGAACCAGCCATGCCTGGAGACGATCATTTACATTCATGTCGATCTAACCAGCCACGCCTAGGGACGATCGTTCACAATTCTTTGTATTCATATCTCGCCAACTTTTGCATTACTACTTTGTCAGTTTTCTCATTATCTTGAAGGACAAAATTTGGGTCCTTGTATTTACTTATCTTTTACAATGATAATATGAAAACAATCGTTATTCATATTTTCTAGTAAAACCTAATTAAATAGGGGCAGCTGTAGTACCCCAATTTTGTCCGAATAAATGTCAAATAATAATCACATTTTTTATTTCATCATGTGTTCTCATCATTGTTAATTTCTTTAAAAAAAAAAATACAAAAATGCAATAAAAAAAAAATTATTATTAAGCACAATGGTTGAGCCCACTTACATATTCTAAAAAATAAAAAGACATTTGTTCCCCTTTCCACCGACCACAGGACAACAATTCCCAAAATATCTCTTTGTTTCCAGCTTGCACCTTCTGTGCACAAATGCCCTCCCCCAGTCACAGCTTTCTTCTTGCATCCTTTTACCCAAAAAAATCAGCCCCGAACATTATCCAATGGTAACATGGATGCACCCTTGAAGCCTGTCATCGCGATTTTCGGGTGTCAAGTCATTAATTAGGCTTGAACCTTTCAATCATTGATGTCTCTATTTTTTTTTGGGGAAGGGTAAAATTGAGAAAACCCTTGGAAATCCTAATCTCGGGGCAATTTTCGCTACGGGAAGGTGTTAGGCACCCATAACGACTATAGTACTCTATAGGAGCCGTTTTTCTAGACTTATCTTTTACGCTTTATTTTTAATGCTATTTATTGAAAAGAGTTGATTTTTAGAATGGGGAGAAGAAATGTTTGGATTTTATTTTTATTGGACTTGGAGAGGTTTTGATCTCTTGCCTACATACCCTTTTAAGGGATCAAACTCCATGTAGTTCTCTCTCGAAAAGCTTTGTGAGTTTTGATTCATTTTAGTTTTTTTGAAAAAAGGTTTTGAAGAAGAGAAAAGAGGCCGTAAAGGCTTGAGAAAATAAAGCGGTGAGGTTGGCCAATTATTAAAAAAGAGTCTAAGTATGGATTATTTTCATTTGGGTTTGATTAAGAAAAGAAAGAAAATACAATGGAGTCTTGGCTCCAAGGTTTATTGAAAAAGGTTTTCAAGTGATAGGATTGTTAACACTTTTTGGAAAATGATTTTCTAAGTTTCGCGCTTCCTAAACATACACCTAGTGTCAGATCATACAACGTGTGTGCGTGTCGGTGCGTGTGTCGGTGTACATCATTATAGTGTTCATTGTCCTTTACATTGGCCCTAGTTTACATTCTATGGTCTTGCAAGAAATTAAAAATAAAGAAACTACCTAAACATTGAGAAATTAAATGGAACCTAAACTTAAAGGAATGAAGGAGAAGTGAGACACTTAGCATGCATGAAACACAAAATGAAATGGTTAGTGAGGCAAGATAAAATGATAGCAAGATATCAAACCTAAACAAAGCATAAGAAAAAGAAGACAAGGAAAGTGCATGTAAACCTATACTACTTACAAAGCTTTTCGAGAGAGAACTACATGGAGTTTGATCCCTTAAAAGGGTATGTAGGCAAGAGGTCAAAACCTCTCCAAGTCCAATAAAAATAAAATCCAAACATTTCTTCTCCCCATTCTAAAAAACAACTCTTTTCAATAAATAGCATTAAAAATAAAGCGTTAAAGATAAGCCTAGAAAAACGGCTCCAATAGAGTACTATAGTCGTTATGGGTGCCTAACACCTTCCCGTAGCGAAAATTACCCCGAGCTTAGGATTTCCAAGGGTTTTCTCAATTTTACCCTTCCCCAAAAAAAAATAGAGACATCAATGATTGAAAGGTTCAAGCCTAATTAATGACTTGACACCTGAAAATCGCGATGACAGAGATGGCGACTTCACTGGGGAGACTAAATAGCAAATTGACAGGTGCAAGTTGTTCTTTTGGCTTGAACTGGGAACTTGACCGGGAATACTGACAAGTAAAAAGGGCACAAGTTGTTCTCGTATTTGAACTAGTCACTTGACCGATAACAAGGATAAATTGACAGGCACAAGCTGTTCTTGGATGCGAACTAGCCACTTGGCCGATAACAGAAACAAAACGATAGGCACAAGTTGTTCTTGGATGCGAACTAGTCACTTGGCCGATAACAAGAGTAAATTGACAAGCACAAGCTGTTCTTGGATGCGAACTGGCCACTTGACCGATAACAAGAGTAAATTGACAGGCACAAGCTGTTCTTGGATGCGAACTGGCCACTTGACCGATAACAAGAGTAAATTGACAGGCACAAGCTGTTCTTGGAGGCGAACTGGTCACTTGGCCGTTAACAGAAACAAATTGTATTGAAAAATCAAATTGAAATTGGCTGACATGACTGCAGGGGTCTTGAAATTTACAGGACTGTAGAAGTTTGAAATTGACGTGATTGTAGATGTTTGAAATTGACATGATTGATTTTGACAGGGATTAACATAGGAATTGAGAATGCAAATGTGTATGAACAGCATAACAATTTTATCAGATGCATGAGCATATAGGATGCATGTCTATGCATGTATGAATGCTTGGAAGTGCATAATGGTTGACAACTTGCAGACACGATTTCACAGAGGTAGACAGAACATTGGAATATTGGGCACGTAATGGCTCGTGCTCTAACAGATACTTGCGAAAGTTCCCTTGGGGATGCCGTCGTTGAAAGACGCATCAAGACCATTGTTGAGGGCAGGGAGCCATATCCCATTCATAGACTTGTAGAAAGTAAAACCTTTTGATGGTACTGCCATCGCTGGTCGCTTCAATGCTGAGTACACCTTGGATATCGCATCTGTGGTCAATGCTTTTTGCATGTTTGTTTTTGTTTGTTTTTTCATCATCCCATTTTTGCCTGGATCGCCCTTTCGGGTTTTCAATCCACCGGGGAATAAATTCTTTTCATTGCCCCTGTTTTTGCCTGAATTGCCTCTGTAGGTTGTCAATCCATCGGGGTCCTCATTTTTGCCTAAGCCGCCCTTTCGGGTTTTCAGCTTAGCGAGCTTATTCATATTTGTGCTTTTTATTCTGTTTTTTCATTCTTGCCATTGACCACAGACCGTACTGGGGAGAGAGCCTGCTGGTAACCTGCATCGAAATGGATATTAACTCACGTTTGTTCATGCATGTTTCGTTTGAATGCACCTAGTTGCTTAGGTTGGTTTTCAAAATACCCACAAAAATTTTCAATTTCAAAGATGTTTGTTTCAGACATTGTCATTACCAAAATAGAAAGAAGATTTTTTGTATAAGGCCTTGAAAATAGAATGAAGAAATAGAGTTTCAAACAAAAGCATAGGCTCAAATTGACGTATAAGAGTAGTAGCCAGCCAAAGGCGTGACCCCACGGATTTATAAAGCTTGGAAAATGGTAATTTTATTGGTTGGTGGTACATTGAACACAGTGACCACTAAAGTCCTGGGAACTTTTGAATTCACAAATGCAGCAGCTTCCGATGAGAGCGGCCATTTATCCATTGCTCGTGCCCCAAGGGGATGGTAGTTTGCCAGATATAGTCAATTGCCTTTCGTTTCAATCTCATTTTTGCATGAACCGCCCTTTTGGGTTTTTGGCTCATCGAGACGCTCATTTTTGCCTGAGTTACGTGTAGTCTCAGCGAGCTTTTTCATATTTACATTTTTTTTGTCCATTACTTTGCCTGGACCGCCCTTTCGGGTTTTCGATCCACCGGGAAGCGCATTTTTGCCTAGGCCGCCCTTTCGGGTTTTCGACCTACCACGCTGTTCTTTTCATATATCTAGACAAAGTATTTCTTGACTATATCGGCATTCACAGGGTTTGGGAGTTCCACACCATCCATATGTGTAAGAATTAAGGCACCGCCGGAAAAGGCCTTCTTTACGACATAAGGTCCCTCATAGTTTGGCGTCCACTTGCCCCTTGGGTCAGGTTGTTGGCTTACTCTTCTTTTCAAAACAAGTTCACCTTCCTTGAATTCCCGAGGACGGACTTTCTTGTCAAAAGCAGTTTTCATTCTCGTTTGATATAGTCGTCCACGAGCCAAAGCATCCAGACGTCTTTCCTCAATCAAATTCAACTGATCATACCGACTCTGGCACCATTCAGCCTCAGACAATTTTGCTTCCATGATCACGCGGAGAGACGAGATTTCTACTTCCAAGGGGAGAACTGCTTCCATGCCATATACAAGGGAGAAAGGCGTTGCCCCGGTCGAGCTGCGTACTGTAGTGCGATAGCCGTGCAGGGCATAAGGCAACATCTCATGCCAGTCTTTGTATGTAGTCACCATCTTCTGCACGATCTTCTTGATATTCTTGTTGGCGGCCTCAACTGCACCGTTCATCTGGGGCCTATAAGGAGAGGAGTTGTGATGTTCAATCTTGAATTTCTCACACAGGGCCTGCACCATGTCATTGTTCAGATTGGTACCATTGTCAGTGATAATCTTGCTGGGAACACCATATCGACAGATGATATTGTTCTTGATGAACTTAACCACTACTTGCTTGGTTACACTGGCATAAGATGCAGCTTCGACCCACTTGGTGAAGTAATCGATCGCTACCAAAATAAAACGATGACCATTCGAAGCCTTTGGTTCAATTCTTCCAATTATGTCGATGCCCCACATAGAGAAAGGCCACGGAGAGGAAATGACATTGAGGGCATGCGAAGGCACATGAATCTTATCAGCATAGACTTGACATTTGTGACATCTCCTGGCATGTTGGTAGCAATCTTGTTCCATAGACATCCAATAGTAGCCTGCTCTTAACAATTTTCTAGACATGGTATGCCCCGAAGCATGGGTTCTGAAAGTGCCATCGTGCACGTCGTGCATCAGTTGCTCTGCTTCCTGCTCATCAACACATCTCAATAATATCATATCAAAATTCCTCTTGTATAGAACATCCCCATCTAACACGAACTTGCTAGCCAACCTGCGCAAGGTCTTCTTGTCTTTGTTGGAAGCATTCGGCGGGTATTCGCGGCTTTGCAAAAACTGCTTGATATCATGATACCAGGGTCTGCTGTCAACTGTATCCGCATTTGTTTGGGCAGTCACATCACTAATGGCAAACACATGAGAAGGCCGGTCAAGGCGCTGCACTTTGATTACTGGCACGTGGTTCCAATGGTTCACTTGAAACATGGAGGACAAAGTAGCAAGACCATCGGCCATTTGATTTTCCTCACGGGGAATATGGTGCAATTCAACTTTTGTAAAGTGCGTCAGCAGACGCCTCGCGTAGTCACGGTAAGGGATCAGATTGGCATGATGGGTCTCCCATTCTCCCTTTATCTGGTTTATAACAAGTGCAGAGTCTCCATAGATGTCAAGATGCTTGATTCTCATATCGATTGCTTCCTCGATCCCTAAGATGCATGATTCGTACCCGGCCATGTTGTTAGTGCATTCAAATATAATCCGAGCAGTAAAAGGAATGTGGTGCCCCTGCGGAGATACAATCGCTGCCCCAATTCCTTTGCCGTAGGCATTAACGGCACCGTCGAAGACCAATCCCCACTTGCTATTAGGGTCCGAGCCTTCACCAATCAACGGTTCTTCACAGTCTCTTGACTTCAAGTACATGACCTCCTCGTCGGGGAAGTCGAACTTAATGGGCTGATAGTCATCCAGTGGCTGGTAAGTGAGGTGATCAGCTATAACACTTCCTCTGACGGCTTTTTGGGCTTTGAACACAATATCATATTCAGACAGCAGCATTTGCCAGCGCGCAATCTTTCCAGTGACTACAGGCTTCTCAAAGATATATTTGATCGGGTCCATCCTGGATATCAGCCAAGTTGTATGGTTCATCAAGTAGTGACGCAGGCGTTTGGCAGCCCAGGCCAAAGCACAACAAGTCTTCTCGAGCATCGTATACCGAGTCTCACAGTCAGTGAATTTCTTGCTCAGATAGTAGATAGCATGTTCTTTCTTCCCAGTCTTGTCCTGCTGACCGAGCACACATCCCATGGATTCATCTAATACTGACAGATACATAATCAACGGCCTTCCTTCCACGGGCGGGACAAGGATGGGTGGCTCTAGCAAATAGTCTTTGATGTTGTCAAAAGCTTCCTGGTATTCATCGTTCCATACAATGGGTTGATTCTTCCTGAGTAGCTTGAAGATTGGCCCGCAAGTCGCGATTATGTGAGATATGAATCGGGAGATATAATTCAGACGCCCGAGGAAACCTCTGACTTGCTTCTCCGTTTGCGGGGCCGGCATCTCGTGGATTGCTCGGACTTTGTCAGGATCTAGTTCAATGCCTCTTTGGCTGACAATGAAGCCTAGCAGCTTCCCAGACCTAACACCGAACGTGCACTTGTTTGGATTCTGCCGAAGCTTGTACTTTCTCAATCTTTCGAACATCTTTGTCAAATATTCAACATGTTGCTCCTCATCGCTTGACTTGACAATCATGTCGTCCACATACACCTCGACATCTTTGTGAATCATATCGTGGAACAACGTGGTCATCCCCCTCTGATAGGTGGCACCAGCATTTATTAGACCGAACGGCATCGCTTTGCAACAGAAAGTTCCCCATGGAGTAATGAACGATGTCTTTTCCCTGTCTTTGGGTGACATCTTGATCTGATTGTATCCAGAGAATCCATCCATGAAGGAGAACACTTTGCACTGAGCAGTGTTATCAACAAGCACGTCAATATAAGGCAGCGGGAAATTGTCCTTCAGACTGGCTTTATTCAAATCCCTGTAATCAACGCACATCCGAACTTTGCCATCCTTCTTTGGTACAGGTACAATATTAGCAACCCATCCGGGATACTCAACTGTCATGAGGAAACCTGCATCAATCTGCTTCTATACCTCACCCTTAATTTTGAGAGCCATGTCAGGACGAGTTCTTCTCAGCTTCTGTCTAACAGGGGGACATTCTGGCTTTGTTGGTATCCGGTGCTCTACGATCTGGGGATCCAAACCCGGCATATCTTCATATGACCATGCGAAAATATCCGAATACTCTCGGAGAAGTTGGAAGATATTCTTCTTAACCCCTTCTTCCAGTGCAGCACCAACCTTGATCTCTCGCTTATTATCATCGGTACCCAAGTTGACCAACTCAATCTCTTCCTGGTGAGGCTGAAAGGCTTTTTCCTCCTGTTCAAGCAGTCGAGTAATCTCATCTGGTATGTCATCCTCACCCTCCTCTTCGGCTTCGAACACCGGGAAGTTTCCTCGTATGCTTCAATCATACCAGAGGGGTTGCAACATTACGAACATCGAGGCGGGGAGTTTCCTCGTATGCTTCAATCATGTTCACGGCAGCATGATTTGGGAGCGGATTATCGAGCACATGCGGGACATTATTCTCGAAAGACAAATTTCCTTGGTCTATCAGTTTCTTCACAATATACTTCAAAGTGTAACATCCTTCCACATCGTGGCCTAGAGCGCCTTGATGAAAATCGCACCTGAGGTCAGAACGAAACTGAGGAGGTAATGGGTTTGGCGGCGGCTTGCCAGGTCTGGTTGTGCAGTACCCTTTGTGCAGCAGAGTTGGAAGCAATTCAGCATATAGCATTGGTATCGGAGGGAAAGATGGTCGGGTCTGAGGGCCTTGCTGCTGTTGTGGTTGTTGTTGAACCGGTGGCTGTTGTTGCACTTGCTGAGCGATGGCGTTGACAGGGACCTGAGGCTGGCCCGGTGGTAGAGGATACTGATGGTAGAATGGTGGAAAGAACGGATGTTGGGTGTATTGCATGTATTGGTATGGCATAGGCAGTTGAGTAGCATTGATGGGAGCAACGGCGGCCATGGATTGATTGGTCTCGGTAGATACCATCCCGACTTCTGTCTCTTTCTTCTTGTGATGGCCATTGCCATACTTCTTTGGCGCGTTTGTGGAGGATTCACCCTTTTCGAACACAATGATACCTTCTCTAACAGCTTCTTTTAGGCGGGTTCCCATGGTAACCATCTCAGAGAAGTTACTCGGAGCAGCAATGATCATCCTTTCAACATAGTCTTTCTTCAGCGTCTTCAGAAACGTCTGTGTCATTTCCTCTTCATCTAGAGCAGGGGTAATACGGGCGGCTGCCCCCCTCCACCTTTGTGCATACTCACGGAAGCTTTCATCCTTCTTCTGGAAGAGGGATCTGAGAAATTCCCTGTTTGGCTTCAATCTGGTATTAAACCCATAGTGACTCTTGAAAGCGGCAGCCAAATCATCGAAGGTACGAATGTCATCTTTACTCAGACCAGTATACCATTCTGCAGCGTCTTCCATCAAACTGTCTTGGAAAAAGTGAATCATGAGCGAATCATTGTCTGAGTAGTTAGCCATCTTTCGGACGTATTTGATGATATGATTCTGAGGACAAGTCAGCCCATTGTATCGGTCGAATTCTGGGACTTTGAACTTTTTAGGGACATCTACCTTTGGCACTAGGCAGAGGTCGTGAGTCTTGACAAGATCACCACTTCCACGGTTAGCTTTGATTTCACGACGGAGTTCTCTAGCAAGTTCCTTCATCCTTTCTTCCATAGTTCCGGTCATGGGAGACTTCCCACAGTGAGTATCGGTGTTGGTGTTTTGAGGCATAGAATGTACGATTGGGTCAGTGAAGACCTTTGACTGAGGCAGAGTAGTGTGGAGAGAGGCATGCTCTGGGATGGGGATTTGGTTACCATTGGCAGCACCAGAAGTACCCGTTGTTGTATTAGGAGCAAAGAAAGATGGGAGTCCGTAAGGGTATCCCCTTGGCATAGCAAAGCGGTCATCAAGAGATGCTGTTGGAATTGCCTCAGCGGTCTCCGGAGCAGACGAGGCTGGTTGTTCCTGGGCAGCCAACAGAGCAGTCATAACATCGTGAGCTTTAGCCAACTCTTCCCTTAAAGAAGCCAATTCAGTACGGAGCTGTGCGTTTTCTTCTTCCATAGCTACCTGATTCCTTCTTCTGTATTGTCTAGTCTGATGTACTCTGGTAGGTAGATCAATCTTTCGAGCACGAGCCACTTTTCACACTGCGGCAGAAGAACCAGGAGGCAATGAGCACTTGGAAGTTTTTCATGACCGATGAATGATGCGTATGATGCATGATATGTACAAATGCAGATGCAAAAACGACTCTTTTTGGTTATCGAAAGGACCTCCTAGACAAATTAGAAACCTCGTGAACATTATTAGGAAACAATGAAGAGACTAGAAAGTTGTAGAGATAAATCATTTTGGAATGTTAAGCCAAGGGGAGTGGGCCTCAAAACATAATACAAACAACATAATCATCTAAGCCTATGGAGTGACAGGGTAATCCTCAGAATCAGACTCCGGAGCGAAACTGCAGTATCTGGCATAAAATTCCCGACGACCTCTAGCTCTCTTGGAATTCCTCATAAGCAGCTCATCTTTTTCCTCAAGCTCCTTCCTAGCTTTGGCTAGCTCTCTTTTCAACATTCGATTCTCATGATCCTTCTGCTCATCTCTACCGTCCAAAGTCAAAATCAAGTTCTCGGCTTCATTGTATCGGGCTTTCCATGCTCGCTTCTCCTGACTCTCCATAGCTAGATGCTCCTGATACATCTCTTGGGTTGCGGGAAGCAAAGGTAATGGCCTGGACAGAACAGACGCGGACACATGCCTCATAGCAGGATAAGGCATGCCAATCTCTTCGGCTCGATCTATCACCCACTGAGTATAGGCCTCATGAGCGATACCGGATCTCATACCCAAATGCTTCACATCTTTCCTTCGAACTTTAGACCAAGCATCTATAAAAGCTTTCCTTTGCCCGGTGGGAGCATTGGAATATTAGAAGAACTCCTGGGATGTAGCAAGATTGATGGGCTTTGCTCTCATGGGGAAACCGAACTGTCTCATGGCTAACTCAGGATTGTAGTTGATTCCTCCCCGGGTACCGAGAAGAGGTACATTGAGGAAGTCTCCACAACCAGTGATAACCTCCTTAACTCGAGCTGCCGGAGTAATCCAAACCACCTCATCGGGAGTGAGAGCCATAATCCGCTGCGAATAAGACCAATTCTCCGAGTTGGCATGGAAAGAACTTGGAAGGTGAGAAATAAACCACCTATATAGGAGAGGCACACAGCAGAGAATATATCCACGACCTTTGAGGGTCCGATCATGGATGGCGTGGTACGTGTCAGCTAACAAAGTAGGGACCGGATTCTTGGAGTGGAAAATCTCAATAGCATTCATGTCCACAAAGTTGTCAAGATTCGGGAAGAGAATGAGCTCGTAGATAAGTAGTGCAAGAATAGCCTCAAGAGTGTCCTGACAAGTAGATTCGAGATTAGCCCGCTCGAATAAGTACTTCGAAGTGAAACCCTGGATGTGAGATTTGGTAATGAGATTCTTGGACGTATCGGAAGTCTTGAGATAAAGGTCCTTAGCAATCACCAAAGGAGTAAGAGGAGCTCCGGGACCCGTGAAAGGTGTGCTCTCGGCTACAGGTAAACCCAACAAACTAGAATAAGCCTCAAGTGTAGGAACCAACTGGAAGTCCGGGAAAGTGAAGCAACGGAAGACCGGATCATAGAATTGCACCAAAGTGTGCACCAACTTCTCTTCCACATTAGTTCGGAGAATAGTAAGCAAACCACCGTATCGGAGACAAAACCCAGTCGGATTCTTGACCTTGAGTGCCAACTCCCTTAAGCTAACCAAATCGACTTCCTTGAATTTGTAAGACTTAGTCTTCTTCATACCTGGAATGTTTACAAAGTTTTCAATTTGTCTAGACCTTTCGATAAATGCATGAAAAAGTTTATGCATGAATGCATGTATGCATGATTTTGGTTAGAGAAAACGCGGTGGGCTAAGGTTCACAGTTGCGGAGCTGCGGATGGACACGGTGTCCGGTGAGACTAGGGCTTTGATAGTAGTAACCATGGTTCTAATAAGGTTCCCAAACTGCAACCTCTCTTACGCATATCATGGTAGCACAAGGCGACGCCCGTCCCATAATTATCTGTAAGAAGGTCTAGTTTGAGTGTAGTATCCCGTGACGACTAAAACTCGAGACAACGCTCGGTTTAGCCACCGCACTACGTCTTAAGAAAAGGCCAAAGATGGGTTTGGTAACTGCGGTCCATAGCGTCATCGGTCAATTGGAAGTAAAGTGCCTAAGCATGACAACACACGCCGACAACATCACCCCCAAAATGCCTCAGCTACGTGAGATTGATCGCGTAACCCAATACATGAGGCAACCCCCGGATTGGATTGTCGATTATATCTCTTCCTAATCTTAAGTTCACTCAGCCCGGGTATAGGACTTTTGATATTCTCACCCCACACGTTGCATGAAAATAATTACATATAAGAATAAAGTAAAGTGTAAAACATAAAGCATGAAAAACTATAGGCGTAGCCCTAAAGTTCCCAGTGAAGTCGCCATCTCTGTCATCTCGATTTTCGGGTGTCAAGTCATTAATTAGGCTTGAACCTTTCAATCATTGATGTCTATATTTTTTTTTGGGGAAGGGTAAAATTGAGAAAACCCTTGGAAATCCTAAGCTCGGGGCAATTTTCGCTACGGGAAGGTGTTAGGCACCCATAACGACTATAGTACTCTATAGGAGCCGTTTTTCTAGACTTATCTTTTACGCTTTATTTTTAATGCTATTTATTGAAAAGAGTTGTTTTTTAGAATGGGGAGAAGAAATGTTTGGATTTTATTTTTATTGGACTTGGAGAGGTTTTGACCTCTTGCCTACATACCCTTTTAAGGGATCAAACTCCATGTAGTTCTCTCTCGAAAAGCTTTGTAAGTAGTATAGGTTTACATGCACTTTCCTTGTCTTCTTTTTCTTATGCTTTGTTTAGGTTTGATATCTTGCTATCATTTTATCTTGCCTCACTAACCATTTCATTTTGTGTTTCATGCATGCTAAGTGTCTCACTTCTCCTCCATTCCTTTAAGTTTAGGTTCCATTTAATTTCTCAATGTTTAGGTAGTTTCTTTATTTTTAATTTCTTGCAAGACCATAGAATGTAAACTAGGGCCAATGTAAAGGACAATGAACACTATAATGATGTACACCGACACAAGCACCGACACGCACACACATTGTATGATCTGACGCTAGGTGTATGTTTAGGAAGCGCGAAACTTAGAAAATCATTTTCCAAAAAGTGTTAACAATCCTATCACTTGAAAACCTTTTTCAATAAACCTTGGAGCCAAGACTCCATTGTATTTTCTTTCTTTTCTTAATCAAACCCAAATGAAAATAATCCATACTTAGACTCTTTTTTAATAATTGGCCAACCTCACCGCTTTATTTTCTCAAGCCTTTACGGCCTCTTTTCTCTCCTTCAAACCCTTTTTTCAAAAAAACTAAAATGAATCAAAACTCACAAAGCTTTTCGAGAGAGAACTACATGGAGTTTGATCCCTTAAAAGGGTATGTAGGCAAGAGGTCAAAACCAGAGGTAAATCATCATAGAATCAAATGCCAAGCACTAGAATCATGTGACGAAAATTTGGATGAAAAATCATACAAGAAAATTCACTAAAAAACACAAAATATACCAATCAAAAGGGAAATTTACACCTATCATTTTTATCAACTTTGCAAGTGTAAAAATATCACAAAAACAGTCACAAACATACCAAGATCACATAGTAATTTTTTAGGATTTTTGCAGAAAATTTAACGACGAACAGGGGGTTCAAATAGCAAGTATAGAGGTGTACACATAGCGAAAAGCAAGAAAGCTGGAAAGAAAACCAAAAGGCCCAAGCTACCCGGCCCAAACCCACACTAGCTGGTGGATCCGGATCTCCAGAACGCATCAAGGGCGTTGGATTGATCTGGATCCAATAGGATCTAGATCTGAAGGCTTAGAATATGGGGCGCTGGATCGGGTCAGAACCCACCCAGTCCAGCGCCTTATATAAAAGGTTCAGACCCGGTTCTACTTCATTTCTTTCACCCTTTCTCTCTCTTCCTCTCTTCTTCTCCGTTGGTGCTCTGAAACCCTAACCCTAACCTCACTCAAATCCACCCAGAATCGCATGATTCATGGCCTAAAAGCTTCGTTTCACCGTCCTAAACATGAATCTATCACTGAAATTCGCATGCACCCACTGAAACGATGTAGATCGTGAATCTTTGTTCATGGATTCCGAACGGTTTTGTTTTTGTTTTTGGTTCAAATCTTTTTCTAAATGGTTTTACTTGCGGATTCGTTGGTTTACAACGGTTGAGGCTCGTTGTAAACCTTGGAATCCTTACGGTTTTCAAAATTTTTTTAGGGTTTCATGATTTTTTGAACCAAAACTCTTCGAATTCCCTACGGATTTACATCGATTTGGATTCGTTGTTATTCATGAGTATGAAGAGGTAAGTTTTTTGAGTTTCACCTAGTTTTATTCGTAGATTTGATTTCGGATCCTCAGAATGCTTCGTTCTTGACTCTGTTTGTTGATTTTGGGATTGAAATCTGGAAATAAACCGTGATTCTTCTTTCTTCTTCTTAACCAGTTCAGAACCCTTGAATTCTTCACCTTCTTCTTCTCAAACTCTATAATTCTGTGATCGCGTCGGATTCGTTGCTTCTGGCAATGGATTTGGCGCTTGAATTGCAGAGAAACGGTTCAATGATGAATCTCTGAGAACTGTGGTGAATTTCACTGCATTGCACTTGAATTTTGATTCTGGAAGATTAGGGTTTGTTCTTCGTGTTCTTGAGCTTTTCTGAGTTTGTTGTGATTTTGATCTAACTGATATGAGAGAGAAAAATCTGACTCTGTTTGTGATGTGGCACTGATTCTGTGGACCCCTTTCTGACTTGCACAGTGCGTGGCCTTATATAGGCTGCCATGTGGCCTCTGGACCAATGAGATTCTAACACCTGGGCTGGTACTGTTTGCGTGGCATTCTTGGACTAATCTGCAATTTGAAAGAAATTGGGGACTAAACTGCAAAAAGGAAAAGAAATTGGGACTGTTTTGAAAATAAAATTGGACTCATTTGCAATTAAAACAAAATTTGGACTTCTTTGTAAAAAACAAAATAAAATTGGTAAAAAATGTAATTTTAAAAAAAACGTAAAGTGAAACAGTTAAAAATGACAAAACGGACTAAAACGGACAAACTACCAAAATGAGGTATTTCAAAATACCTCTCTGTCAAAAAATTGTTTGATGTGAAAAGACCAAAATGCCCCTAAGGACTAAAACGACTCAGACTGACTAAGATGCAAAACTAAGATAATTTTTGGATAAAATTTGATTAATGAGTCATGCAGACAAGTTGAAAGGACCCAGGGACAAATTGTAGAGACTAAAATGGGTCCCTTTGTAGGAAATGACCAAAAAACCCTTTCGTATGATTTTATGCAAAAAATTGGAATAAAATGCGGGAAAATATGCAATGGTCTTAGAGACCTTTTTAAATGGCTAGTAATGCAAAAAAAAAAACACTTTAGATGCGAGAGAATTGGAGATAGTAATAGCACAATATGCGTCTGGAGCACAGTGGAAAACACGGTGGATTTGAGAGTATCAGAAAATAGCAGAAAAAAAATTGAACGAGTATTTTTAGGTCCAAAATGAGGGTATAACAAAGCCTATAAATATGAGAACAAAAAATCAAAATAAGGAGGCTGAAAAATTACTCACAGAAGGCATTACATGAAAAATTAAGTTAAAAAAAAAAGAAGTAGAGAAAAATTCATCAGAAGAGGAAAAGAAAAATTCTAACAACATTCATCAGAAAGTTAAAGAAAATTCCTAACACTTCTACTGGTATTTGTTTCTATCCTCCCTTTTTTTAATCACTTAACTTTTCAATTTACTCTATTTTGTTTGTTCATGTTTGTGAAGTTGTGTAATGAAAGAACAGAATGATGGAAAGCATAGTAAACAAACTAAAAATGTAGAAAATAAGAAACTAATGATATTGTTTATCTTCTAATCAGTTGTGTTTTCATCTAGTTTTTTTTATTTGTTTGTTTTAAGCCAACCAAAAAGACACAAAAGTAAATTCTCAGAATCATTTTCTATTTTTATCAAATAATTTTTTTTTTGCATAAAAGAGTGGAACAACCAACAAAAATGTAATCCCAACAAAAGATATATACATCAGTAGCAGCACTTCCAGTTTCACAAAAGAAATCTATCAACCTCGAACAATAAATCAATCACAAAAACCACCAAACAAACTTCCATTTTTACCAAAGGAAATCATCAGTAACAAATATCAACCAAAGAAACAAAGAATAACGGAACAGAGGTAGAAGAAGAAATTTCTTACTCCTTTGTCGTTACTCCGGTCCGCAATCATTATTGAAGCCGCAAACACCGTCGTTGTCACCCCACCACCATGCTAGCGACCACCACCTCAAACCCATCCTCCATGATTGCTCTCACACCACCGCGGATCCGCCGTGCAATGCTTTCCCTCACACCACCGCGGATCCGCCGCTCTCCGGTGAGCTTCCGTTGAGATGTCAGCGGCGGTGCCGCCCCTTCCCTTTCCTCTTTTTTCTTTCCCCCTTCCCTTTCCTCTTTTTTCTTTCCCCTTTCTCCTTTCCCTTTCTCCTCTCCCTTTTTTTTTTCTTTCTTCTTTCTTTTCCTTCATTATGTGTTGTGGTTGTTGAAATAATTTTGGGCCACTAGGGCCCACTGGCTGTACAGCCAATAGGAGCCATCCAAGTGGCCCTCCTCTTTTATTTATTTTATTTATTTATTTTTCTTTATCTTATTTTATTTAATTTGTTTATTTATTTATATTTGGTCAGATTTAAAGTGCTTGAAATAAATCAAAGTTGGCTAATAATGCTAACCTATCTCTTATTAATAAAACAAAAATAATAAAAACAATTTATTTTTTTGTATCGATGAAAAAGGAAAACTCGGGTAGACACCCGATGCTTCCCCGAATATTCAGAAACGAAGTAGACACTTCGCTTTCGGTCGAATGTTCATCATCCATTTAAAATCAATCTCAACTCGCTAAGCTTTATTTCTTTTTTTTACGCCCATGTGCGTTCAACTTTTTCTCTCAAACGGATACCATCGCCCAAGCGGGACTAAATTATTTTCATAAATAAAATCAATCAACACACAAACATTTTCTACCCAGAACTACGTAGCTTTGATTTCTCCATCGCGCCTGGAGATACGTAGGAGCAAGATGAAACTCTTGTCAAGCACACTAATAAAAAACTCATTTTTGGTCTTTAAATCATTTTTTTTTCTTTTATTCTTTACAAACATTTTTTTTTAATAATAAGGAAACAAACGTAAAACTAACACTTAATTAAGCGCTAAACTAATTAATGGTTCCCGTTGGATACAACGGAGGGGTGCCAATACCTTCCCTTTGCATAACCGATTCCCGAACCCGAATTTTGGTCGCAATGACGTTGTTCTCGTTCTCGAAGGGGTTTATCGACGTTCCCCTTTTCAAAAATAAAACTTCGGTGGCGACTTTACTATTTAGTGAGAGCTTTACGCTCGCACATTTTTTCCCGCCGCTTCATGTGGGATCTTGTACCTAAGCCTGAACACAAAAACATTATTGGAACCAAATGGGTGTTTAGGAACAAGCTGGATGAACAGGGAGAAGTAATCAGGAACAAAGCCAGACTTGTTGCTCAAGGGTACAACCAACAAGAAGGCATTGATTACATAGAAACTTTTGCTCTAGTTGCAAGATTGGAATTAATCAGGTTACTTCTTTCCTACGCAGTAAATCACAACATAACCTTGTATCAAATGGACGTTAAAAGTGCATTTCTCAATGGTGTTATCTCTGAAGAAGTGTTTGTGAAACAACCTCCTGGATTTGAGGATTTGAAGCATCCTGACTACGTTTATAACCTAAAGAAATCTTTGTATGGTCTGAAACAAGCTCCTAGAGCCTGGTATGACAAACTAAGTAATTTCTTGCTTAAAAATCATTTAAAAGAGGACAAGTTGACACAAAACTTTTCAAGAAGACTCTTGAGAAAGACATTCTGGTTGTGCAAATTTATGTTGATGATATTATTTTTGGTTCAACTAATAGATCTCTTTGCAAGGAATTTTCTAAGATGATGCAGGATGAATTTGAAATGAGCATGATGGGAGAACTAAAGTTCTTTTTAGAAATTCAAATCAACCAATGCAAAGAAGGAGTGTATGTTCATCAATCCAAATACACCAAGGAACTTCTGAAAAAGTTCAAGCTTGAAGACTGTAAAGAGATGAAAACTCCAATGCATCCTATCTGTACTCTAAGCAAAGAAGATCAAGGATCTAAAGTTGACCAGAAGTTGTACCGAGGTATGATTGATTCTCTGTTATATCTCACTGCATTTAGACCTGATATTTTGTTCAGTGTATGCTTGTGTGCAAGGTTTCAATCAGATCCTAGAGAATCTCACTTAACTGCTATTAAAAGAATCTTTAGATATCTGAAGGGAACAACTAATCTTGGACTTCTGTATAAGAAATCTTCAAATTATAAGCTAGTAGGATTATGTGATGCTGACTATGCTGGTGATAGGATTGAAAGAAAATCAACAAGTGGAAATTGTCAATTTCTTGGTGATAATCTGATATCCTGGCCAGTAAGAGACAAGCAACTATTGCTTTGTCAACAGCAGAAGCAGAATACATCTCAGCTGCTAGTTGTTGTACACAACTACTCTGGATGAAACATCAGTTAAAAGACTATCAAATAACTGAAAAATGTATTCCCATTTATTGTGATAATACAGCTGCTATTTCTCTGTCTAAGAATCCTATTCTTCATTCAAGAGCCAAGCACATTGAAATTAAACATCATTTTATCAGAGACTATGTCCAAAAGGGGGTTTTAGATATTCAATTCATTGTTACTGATCATCAATGGGCTGATATCTTTACTAAACCCTTAACTATTGAAAGATTCAATTTTATAAAGAAAAATTTGAACATGCATTTTGTCACTGAGTAATGCTTGCCTCTGAATGAAAAATCAGACTCTGAAAGTTATCAGAAGCTGTTGAGTATCAGACTCTCTGTGGAGAATTTGAAGAGACTCAGTGTAACGCCCCATTTTTATTTAATTATTTTTAGTTGATGTTTGAGTATTTTTATATGATTTTATATGACTATACTTGACATATATGATTTAGATATGATTTTATGTGAAATGTATGACTTGGTATGAATTGTGTGATATTTCGTGTGATGATAATTTATTATATGATTTATGGTGTTGTGTTTTATTTAAATAAATGTTGTTTGATTATTTTATTTATTTAATAAAAAGGTAGAAAATAGTATTATTTGGTTTAAAGGGAATTAAGTATAATTATGAGGAATAAGTGGGAGTTAAGAAAATAAGAGGGGGTTATAGTTTACAATAAAAAGAAAAGGAGAGTCAGAAAGAGTTTTACGTACAGTTGAAAAAAAAAGAGAGAAAGTGAGTTTTTGAGAGAAGAAGAGGAGAAAACCTAGAACCAAGAGAAGAGGCTAGAAGAAGAGAGAAGAACGCAGCTTAATTCAGGAATCATAATCTAAGGTAAGGGTGGGATTCCTTCAATAATATGTATATATAATTTTGATTGTTGATGAAATTGTGTTCTAGGTTTAGGGTTTAGAAAGTTTATGATAATTGATATGATGTGATGAATTGTGTTGTTTAATGCATGTTTCTGTGTTGTTTTGATTGTTATGTTGTATATAGAACCTGTAAACATTGTTCTCTATCAAATTTGGGATTTGGGTAGATGAAATTTGGGTTTTTGAGTGAAAAATAGAGTTTTCCCGAGAGCTACCTTTGACAGCATACCCTGTTCCATGTTGTTGCGTCTTTTGCATCAGTTTCTGTTTTGAACTAGCTTTCGGTGTAAACACAAAAGTTGTAGGTATGAATGTTAGCTTTCTAATGCCGTTAGTCTGACGTCAAAATGATTTATAGAACTTGAGTTATGGTCAAATTACTGAACGTAGGTCACAGTGAATTTTTATGAATTTCAGCACAACTTTGTCCGAATTTGAAATGAAAACGGGTATTGATTGGTACATAATTGGCCTTAGGTGTAAACATGAAAGTTGTAGATAATTGAGTTAGCTTTCTAATGGCACTGGTTTGACTCGATAATGTTTTGTAAATCTCGAGTTATGATAAAAATAGTCCAAGTAGGTCTTCAGAAAATTTTAAGAAAACTTAGCTTAACTAATCCCAAGTTAGTCCAAAACTTATGGTTGGTTTCCCAACTTCAAACTTAAGTATTAGGGATTTAGTCGGAGTGTTTTATGAGTATTTGGCTTATGTTTTACCGATCAACTAGCTTTATTTTTGAAGAATGTTTTGATTAGATATGAATTGATGAGCAAAGATAAATAATTGATGATGTGTTATTTAATGATGTAATTGATGTATCATTTGAAGATGTGTGATATAAAGATGTGTTATTTGAATATGTATTGATTTAAAGATGTATCATTTAAAGATGTGTCATTTTAATAATAAGGTAATTTAATGAATGTATATGCCGTGTATAATGTTATGATAAATTGAATTGATGTGATAATGTGATTGATGAATTATTTGACTAAGTGTAATTTATAAATAATGTAATGATTGATGATTTAGAGTTGGAATTATGTGACAGATCTATATATTGTGAAAGATGTTCATATGAAGTGGTAATGGTTATACTGGGCGATTATTGTTGATGTTGACTTGCTGCATATTATTTAATGGTGCTGCCTTGCTGTCGTGATTAGGATGTTAATGTTGGTCTAAGTTGTTTAAATTGTAAGATGTCGATCCAAATTATTGGAGTCATATGAGATGTCTAAGTTGTTTAAGTTGTAAGACGTTGAGTCCATGCATACTCATTTAAGTTGAGGGCTTGATGCCCTGTAATGTATATTTATACATATTACGTTGAGGGCTTGATGCCCTGTAAGTTGAGGGCTTGATGCCCTGTTAGCCTATTTACGCTTATACGTTGAGGGCTTGATGCCCTGGTTGGTACCACATGCATGAGGTCTAAGTGTTGCATAGTCGTGTCGTGTCGTTTGTGAAGTGATGATGTAATTGTGAAGTGATGATGTAATTTGCAAAGTGATGATGTATTCGTGATGGTGTAATTGTGACTTGTTTATGTATTTATGACGTGTTGAAGTATTTGTGATGTTATGAGGTACTTGTGAATGTTTGAGATGTTTTCGTTATATGTGATGATTTGTTGATGTTGTTGATATTGTTGTTGTTGATTGTTTATTATTGTTGTATCTTGCTAAATATCATTGATGTTGATAACGTTGCTGTTGCAATATATATATATATATATATATATATATATATATATATATGAACTTGTTGATACTTGTGGTATAATTTGTTGTTGTTTCATCGATTTGATGAATTATATATTATTATTATTGAATGTGTTTCTCACCCCTTCTGTTGGAATTGCCGCCTTGTGGGCAAGTGCAGGTAGTGAAGGCTTATAGGATTGTCGGCTCAAGTGTCCTAGGGCTCTGATACGTAACGGGATGGGAAACGTTGTCTTATTCTTTCATTCCTTTATGTATCGAATTTTTAAATAATGTTGTTGAACCTTAATTATGTTGGATATCATTTTATTGTTGAGGCCTTTGTGCCAAGATTTTGTTGAAGTTGATTATATTTTAAAAAAGACTTTTCCGCTGCAAAATATTACGAGATTAATTTATGTTGTTGAATAAATAGGATATTTTCTATTTATGAATTTTTGAAAAGTAGTGTGACATGCCCGTATTTGTTGAACTCTGATTATATATTCTTTATTAAACGTTGTTTTGGGAAACGGGGTGTTACACTCAGCCTCTGAAAATCTTCAGACTTTGAGAAGGAATCTTCTGACTCTGATAGTGTGCGGAAGTGGAAAAGGTTAAAGTTAATTTTTTAGCCTTCTGACATGGTCTATCTGCATTGAGAAGCAACACTTTTAGGGCAATGATAGTATTCTCTTAAACAAATATTCTCGCACCCTCCTGTCTGTCATTAATGTGTGTGTCTGTTTGTTCCTTCTGATATGTGAAAAGTTTTTTTTTCTTTCAAAAATCACTATAAATACCAAAGACACACAACTCACTCACTTTCCTACACTTTCAAGTTTTTGAGCAGTTAACTCAAGAAAATAAGTTTTTCTCTCTTCTTCTCAAATTAGAAACCCTTAACCTTCAACTTCTTCAATGGCTACTTCTACAAGCGGTTTTAGCATGCAACTCGCCACAGGATCAAACTACGTTATCAAACCTAAAACGATGTATATTTCTCTTGATTCATTGGACGTTCAAATAGAATCACCAGTGGATTTCGCATCGCTAAAAAGAAACGGGATGGATATGGAAGCGTTGATTTTAGCACAGAACATGTTTGATTATTTTCATATGTTCAATGGACTAACATATGTAAACCTGGTTAAGGACTTCTGGGTAAGGGCGGAAATCTATGATAAAGAATCTGCAAGAACAAAAGAAGAACAAGCTGTTTCAAGGAATCCAAGCCTGAAAGGGAAATCAAGAGAAGAAATGGGTCTTGAACCTTTTAAGGGTTTGGAAATCAGATCAGCAGTGATGGGTATTCCAATAGCCATCACAGAAGAAGTGATTGCAAGAGCATGCAGAGTTGCTCCTGAAGGAAGATTTTTGTGGAACGTTGGTACGAAAGATCCTCTGTTGGATAGTTACAACAACTTACTACTGAAAGGAAACCTAGCAGCTAAGTTGGTGGACATGGAAGCAAGGGATAGGATGCTTCTGAAATTTGTCAATAACTGCTTCTTTCAGAAGGGAGGAGGTTCTGACCAACCTAGTCTGGACCACAAACTAGTGCTGTATTTCTTGGCTGCTTATCAGGCTATAAATCTTCCAAGATACCTCATGCATCATCTGTGCTGGGCTATCAAAGAATGAATTAAAGGAAAAAGGAAGCAAGTACCATGTGCAAGACTGCTTTCTAAGATCTTTTTTCAAGGAGGATTGCTGAAGACTTTGGACAAATTCAACCTTGTTTTTGATAAAGTGCTTGGAATTGCCACTGGAAAGATGATAAATGGCAAGACTCTGCAGCATATGAAGATTATCAAGAAATTCTCTCCTAACGAGAAGGACCTGAAAGAATCTTCAGTTCCATCAGGACTAATGAGGGATTTTTCTTCCATTTCAAAATAAGATAATCCTGAAGTTTTGAATGGATATTTAGCTGCATATGCCAAGGATTCTGATGATGCTTCTCAAAGAGCTGTTGTTGCTTTGGCCAGAAAGCAAAAAGTCGCTAAATCTAAAGCAACTAACTACGACAGTGCGCAGAAGATTGCTAAGTCTGAAGCAACCAACTACGACAGTGTGGCTGCTTCTAATCCTAGAAGAAAAAGAGGAAAATGAGATTCTTCAATCACTCAAGAAGCAGTTAATTTAGCTCTAGAAGAAATAAAAGCAAAAGAGGAAAGACCAAGCAAAAGACAATCTGGAGTGGATATTGTCAATCCTATGTTCGTTGTGACTCCAGAAAGTGCCAAAAGGTGTAAAGAACATGGTGATCAGATTTTGGCTGAAAAAAAAAATGAAGGCTGCCCAATACAAGTTGGAAAGGGATGAAAAGCTTAAGGTTATTGGGCAAGGATATTATGGAAACTTCTATGAGGAAAAGCTTGCTGAGGTTGAGGAGGTTGCTAGTAAATTTGAGGAAGAAGTTGTGAAGGGAGCTAAGGAGATTTTGACAAAGGCTCAAAGAACACCAGAAGCTGGTGCTTCAGGCTCTATTCCAAAGTCTACTGCTTCAGAAGCCGTTGTATAAGAGGCTGCTGCATCAGAAGCTCCTCTCTCTACAAAGGTAGATCAAATTCCAGACCCCCAAACCATCATCACACCTTCATCATCAACAGATTCTGACTTAGATAACATACCTCTTAGTCAGAAACTCAAACTGCCTAAACTCGCTCCAAAATCTAAATCTTCTCCAAAACCAAACCATTTAAACGTGTGTATCCTGTTGTACTTTAGAGTATAGGGGAGATGTCTCAAAGAAGAGTTGATCTTTGCAACAGACTCCCTGCTGATCATCCTCTTCAACCCCCTATCATCAAACCTCTTAATATGATACGAGCTGGTGAACCCATTCCATCTTCATCACTCTCACATCAATCACCAACTAGAGTTAATCCAGAAATTGTTGGTTCAATAGTTGCGGTTGAAGAGCTTGCAGATCCTGAAGAGCCATCATCTTTTGACCTACCTCACTCTGTTTATGTGTATTTATATAAATAAGTTATACATGTTGTTGAATTTCTTCTCAAAGGTCTAAGTAAAATTGGTTGAGTTGTTGGGAGTGTAAGTCATATTTATATATATGCATTGTGGAGTAGTAGTTGAGTTGTATGCTGATATACACAAGTGGAGTCCATTGCATAATCATAAAATTGGTGAGGGTGCATACCCTGGAACGCCTTGTCGTTCAAATTGGTGAGGGCTTATGCCCTGTGAATGCTAGTTCATTCAATTTGGTGAGGGCTCATGCCTTGTGAATGCTTTAACCATTCAAAATTTGTGAGGGCTTATGCCCTGGAATGCCTTGTCATTCAAACGCGTTAAATGGTACCACATGCATGTGCATTGTCACATTTTGTCGTCGAGTCGTTTGGTGTTGTCATGTCATTGCATTAGTCGTTGTTGTTGGTTAAGTAGTCGGTGTATTGTTGGATGAAATGGAATAAGTATATTGATGTATTGATGATGTTAGGGTGTTAGATTCAATTAATGAGTTATATTTCTATTATTATTGATTGTGAATCTCACCCCTTCTGCTTGAAAATGTTGCCCTTCGTATGGGTAACTTGCAGGTGATCCAGAATAGTAGAAAGGGTGGCTCAAGTGTCTTAGGGCTCTGATATGTAACGGGATGGGAATTTGTCGTTGTGTTTTTCATTCCTTATGTATCAATTTTAATTTTGTTGTTGGAGTTTGTTGTTATTGAATAATTGGTTAATGACTTATGATGTAGAGGCCTTTGTGCCGGCATTTTGGATGATAATTGATGTTAAGAATGAATGATGAGAGGGTAAACAAAGACTGAATGATGAGAGGAGGCCCAAGGGGAGAGATGCTCTTACCGAGAGTGTTTGTTTCAAGTGTGGTGAAAAGGGCCACAAGAGTAATGTTTGCGGACGTGATGAGAAGAAGTGCTTCCAGTGTGGGAAGAAAGGTCACACGGTAGCTGAGTGCAAGCGTGGTGACATTGTCTGTTACAACTGTGACAAGGAGGGCCATCTTAGTTCGCAGTGTAAGAAGCCTAAGAAGACTCAGGCTAGTGGCAAGGTGTTTGCATTGACCGATACGCAAACTAGTAATGAGGACTGACTTATCAGAGGTACTTGTTTCTTTAATAGTATTCCTTTAATTGTTATTATTGATACTGGTGCTACTCATTGTTTCATTGCCATTGATTGTGCACATAAGCTGGGTTTGATTATGTCTGATATGAATGGAGAAATGGTTGTTGAAACTCCAGCTAAGGGATCAATAACTACTTCTCTTGTTTGTTTGAGTTGTCCGTTGTCTATGTTTGGTAGAAACTTTGAGGTTGACCTTGTATGTTTGCCGTTGACGGGTATGGATGTGATCCTAGGGATGAACTGGTTAGAATATAACCGTGTTCATATCAATTGTTTTAGCAAGACGGTGCATTTTTCTTCTGCTGAAGAAGAGAGTGGAGCATAATGTGATCTTAATGTTCTCCTTGATAGCATCTTTGTCGGTAGAGAATCAGGCTGTGATTGATAGATTGCCGGTTGTGAATGAATTTCCAGAAGTATTTCCGGATGAGATTCCTGATGTGCCACCCGAAAGAGAAGTTGAATTTTCAATTGACCTTGTTCCAGGAACGAAGCCGGTGTCGATGGCACCTTATCGTATGTCGGCGTCCGAGTTAGCTGAGTTGAAGAAACAGTTGGAGGATTTACTTGATAAGAAATTTGTAAGACCAAGTGTTTCACCATGGGGAGCACCGGTGGTGTTGGTTAAGAAGAAAGATGGTAGCATGAGATTGTGTATTGATTACCGTCAATTGAATAAAGTGACGATAAAGAACAGATATCCGCTTTCGAGAATTGATGATTTGATGGATCAACTACTGGGTGCTCGTGTGTTTAGTAAAATCGATTTGAGGTCTGGTTACCATCAAATTAAAGTGAAGGATGAGGATATGCAGAAGACGGCCTTTAGGACGCGATATGGGCATTATGAGTATAAAGTGATGCCTTTCGGTGTTACAAATGCACCAGGTGTGTTCATGGAGTACATGAATAGAATTTTCCATGCCTATTTAGATCAGTTTGTGGTTTTGTTCATTGATGACATCTTGATTTATTCTAAGACCGAAGAAGAGCATGCAGAAAATTTGAAGATTGTATTGCAAGTGTTGAAAGAAAAGAAGTTGTATGCCAAGTTATCTAAATGTGAATTCTGGTTAAGTGAAGTCAGTTTTCTTGGCCATATTATTTCTGGTAGTGGTATTGCAGTAGACCCATCAAAAGTTGATGTAGTATCACAATGGGAGACTCCGAAGTTGGTTACTGAGATTAGAAGTTTTCTGGGTTTGGCTGGTTATTACCTCAGATTTATAGAAGGATTTTCGAAGCTGGCACTCCCATTGACTCAGTTGACCTGTAAAGGTAAATCTTTTGTGTGGAATGCGCAGTGTGAGGATAGTTTCAATGAATTGAAGCGCAGGTTGACGACTGCTCCAATTTTAATCTTACCAAAGCCAGATGAACCTTTTGTTGTATATTGTGATGCGTCCAAGTTGGGCTTAGGAGGTGTACTTATGCAGGATGGCAAAGTGGTAGCTTATGCTTCGAGACAGTTGAGAATTCATGAACGGAATTATCCTACGCATGATTTGGAGCTAGCTGCTATAGTTTTTGTATTGAAGATGTGGAGGCATTATTTGTACGGCTCAAAATTTGAGGTGTTTAGCGATCATAAGAGTTTGAAATATTTATTTGACCAAAAGGAATTGAATATGAGGAAGAGAAGGTGGCTTGAGTTGTTAAAAGATTATGATTTTAGTTTGAATTACCATCTCGGTAAGGCTAATGTGGTTGCAGATGCTTTAAGCAGGAAGCGTTGCACATGTCTGCTATGATGGTAAAGGAGTTTGAGTTGCTTGAGCAATTTAGAGATTTGAGCCTAGTTTGTGAGAGGTCGCCCTAGAGTGTGCGGTTAGGCATGCTGAAGATTAATAGTGATTTCTTGAACAGTATCAAGGAAGCGCAGAAGATTGATGTCAAGTTTGTGTATCTAATGGTTGCTAGTAATCAAACTGCAGATAGTGACTTCCAGGTTGATGATCAAGGTGTGTTGAGATTTAGAGGAAAAATTTGTATTCCTGATGATGATGAGTTGAAAAAGTTGATTTTGGAAGAAAGTCAGAGAAGTAGCTTGAGTATTCATCCGTGAGCTACAAAGATGTATCATGGCTTGAAGAAATTGTTTTGGTGGTCCGGGCTGAAACGTGATGTTGCACAGTTTGTTTATGCATGTTTGACTTGTCGGAAGTCTAAGGTTGAACATCAAAAGCCTGTAGGGTTGTTGACACCGTTAGATGTGCCAGAGTGGAAGTGGGACAACATCTCCATGGATTTTGTGACGAGTTTACCGAATACTCCGAGAGGGCATGATGCCATTTGGGTTGTTGTTGATAGGTTGACGAAGTCGGCGCATTTTATTCCGATCAGTATTAGTTTTCCGGTAGCTCAGTTGGCGGAGATCTACATTCATAATATTGTGAAGTTGCATGGTGTTCTGGCGAGTATTGTGTCGGACAGAGATCCGAGGTTCACTTCAAGGTTTTGGAAGAGTCTGCAAGAGGCTTTGGGTTCAAAGTTGAGGTTAAGTTCGGCTTATCATCCGCAAACAGATGGTCAGTCGGAGAGAACGATTCAGTCATTGGAGGATTTGCTAAGAGTGTGCGTACTCGAGCAAGGTGGAGCTTGGGATAGTCATCTACCGTTGATAGAGTTCACGTACAACAACAGTTATAATTCGAGTATTGGTATGGCACCGTTCAAAGCTTTGTATGGTCGGAGGTGCAGAACTCCATTGTGTTGGTTTGAGTCGGGAGAAACTGTAGTGTTGGGACCAGAATTAGTTCATCAGACTACGGAGAAGGTCAAGTTGATAAGAGAAAAGATGAAAGCATCGCAGAGCCGATAGAAGAGTTACCATGACAAACGTAGAAAGGCCCTTGAGTTCCAAGAGGGAGACCATGTGTTTCTTAGAGTCACTCCATTGACAGGTGTGGGTCGTGCGTTGAAGTCTAAGAAATTGACTCTGAAGTTTATTGGTCCATACCAGATATCTGAGAGGATTGGAACCGTGGCATATAGAGTGGGTTTGCCACCACATCTTTCGAATTTGCATGACGTGTTTCATGTGTCGCAACTTCAGAAGTACGTAGCAAATCCTTCGCATGTGATTCCAAGAGATGATGTACAGGTTAGAGACAACCTTACGGTTGAGACTTTACCATTGACAATCGAGGATCGTGAGGTGAAGAAGTTGAGAGGCAAGGATATACCTTTAGTGAAAGTTGTTTGGGGAGGAGTAACTGCTGAAAGTTTGACATGGGAGCTGGATAGTAAGATGCAAGAGTCTTATCCGGAGTAGTGCCTTAGAAATCTTGATTTTTGAAATGTTGTTATAAAGCGTGGGATGGATAGTTTTATGTACCTAGATATTTATAGAGAGGACTATGACAATTTTCAGATTAAAAAGATGACTAGGGAGCTTAAAAATGAAGTTTTAGTGAGAAAAATGTCAAAAAGGCCGAGAACACCCAGTTTTACTCGCCTCCAGCTCGCCCCTAACTAGCCTAAGGCGAGTAACCCATTCCTTGAGTTCGCCATGGCGAGTAGATGTACTCGCCGAGGCGAGTTACCCAGAACCTGAAGCGGTTTCTCCGCATTTCATTACTGTTGATTGAATTCTTGTGAGGATAACGATTATGACTAATTGTGTTATTTCACTGGAGCTGTTGAATTAAGAATTTTTCTTTGTTGAAAGTTGTTTCTTGTGAGGGCTTATGCCCTGTGAATGCCAGTTCATTCAATTTGGTGAGGGCTCATGCCCTGTGAATGCTTTAACCATGAGGGCTTATGCCCTGGAATGCGTTGTCATTCAAACGCGTTAAATGGTACCACATGCATGTGCATTGTCACATTTTGTCGTCGAGTCGTTTGGTATTGTCATGTCGTTGCATGAGTCGTTGTTGTTGGTTGACTAGTCGGTGTATTGCTGATTGAAATAGAATATATATTGATATGAAGTTGACCATGAATTATATAAGTATATTGATGTATTGATGATGTTAGGGTGTTAGATTCAATTGATGAGTTATATTTCTATTATTATTGATTGTGAATCTCACCCCTTCTTCTTGAAAATGTTGCCCTTCGTATGGGTAACTTGTAGGTGATCCAGAGTAGTAGAAGTGGTGGCTCAAGTGTCTTACGGCTCTGATACGTAACGGGATGGGAATTTGTCGTTGTGTTTTTCATTCCTTATGTATCAATTTTAATTATGTTGTTGGAGTTTGTTGTTGTTGAATAAATGGTTAATGACTTATGATGTAAAGGCCTTTGTGCCAGCATTTTGGATGATAATTGATGTTACGAATATCCCGCTGCAATGATTGAATGTTATTTCTTAGTTGATGTTAATAAATAGTATTTTATTTTATTTAAGAATTTTTGAAAAACAGTGTGACATGCTCGTTGAATTGTTGAACTCTGATTTACTTGGTTATTTATATAATAATTAGTTGTTGGGATAACGGGGTGTTACACTTTATTTCTCAAAGTTTTGTTTGCATTTTAAAACTTATCCTTCGCACTTACTTTTCATTGTAAAATTTTAGTCGCGCTCGAGGTTTTCATTCGCATTTTCAAAATGTTTATTTTGCCGCGTTTCGAACGAAATTTCGGTAGAGAGGTTTTTTAAAATACCTCATTTTTTGTTCTGAATGGACATTTTTAACTTTATTTTTTATTATTATTTTACTTTATTTTTATTTATTTTTAAGTCTTATTTTTCATTTTATTTTTTTTATTTTCGTATTTATTTTTATTGCTTATTTTTATGTTTGTTGTTATTTATTTTTAGAAGTGTCTTTTAGTCCATTGTCCAAATCCAGCCCATTGCAAGGGTATTTTCGTCCATTTTAGTCCCAAAAAAGCCACCTCATCTGAGCCAACCCTAGGGATTGGCCCCCTATAAATAGTAGCATTTATTGGCAATGATTGGCAGTCAGGAGAGCACTGTTCACAGCCGCACAAAAGCAACAAAAACCCTAATTTCACAAGAAATCCAGATTCACAAAATCAAATACACAAAAAGGATACCAAATCCTTAAGAACATGATGAACCAGAAAGCTTTCCAGAAGCCTATTTCCCTTTAAACTTTCGGCTTCCCAAACAAAATACACCGCAAATTCCAAGTCCGAATCAACCACAGAAACAACTCACAGTTTTGAGCTCTCAACAATAATAAAGATGATTCAAGTCCGAACCAAAACAATAGAGGAGAAGAACAAGTGAATTTGAACCGGATCCAGGACCAAAAAACAACATAAACAATCCGAAACTAAGTGTGAAAGAAAGAGAAGGTAGGTTTTTCGTTTTAGTCTGAATCTCCTTTTTGTAGATCTATGCCTTTTTTGTGTTGTTTTTTGAAATTAAACCACAGATCTGTAAAGAGAAGAGAGAGGAAGATTTTGATGTAAAAAATTTTTTAAAAAAAAGGGTCAGAGGTTTCCGGTGCGGCGGCGCCACCGTGGTGGCTCACCGGCCACTGCGCTAGAAACTTCATAACTCGCCGGAGAAGATGAACATTCATCTTCTCCGGTGCCTCTGTTCCTCACTTTTCCATTCCGGTTTTGTAGAGAGAAGGGAGAGGTTTTAGGTTAGAGAGAGAAAGGAGATGGATTTATTAGGTTTTGAACCGGTTTCATTTATTTATAAACCTTTTTGAACCGGTTTTTTTTTAAATGAGCCGGATCCAACCCTTTTGAACCGTGGTCTTTCTCACAGCCGTTATATCTCACGATCTAACGGCTACTGTGCGTCCCTGTCTCTCGTGTGTTCAAGTAAATCTTTCCCTTTAAGTTATCTTGCTCTTGCGTTTTTTTAACTGTCAAGTAAATTTTTATTTTTATTCTCATATTTGTAAGGCTATGATTTGTTACCTTAAGATCAGATCTGAGCCTCTTGATCAATCAGATGGCTCAGATTTGCTCTGAATTGGAGCCTAACTCTTTGTTTTTTTTTTACCCTTCACAATACTTTTTACCATTTTTGATTTTTTACTCAAACTTTTTCTCTAAAAATTCATAAAATATTTTCCTACCTTATGTTATTTGTTTATTTTATTTTCTCTTGTCATTTATTTATTTTGCTTTATTTTATTGCTTTATTTCTTTCCATTCATTTTTTTTTTATATTTCTTGTCATATTTTATTCATTATCATTTCTAGTATGTAATTAGGATTTGATGTAATTTACTTTTCCTATGCTTTTTATTTCTTGTCATTTATTTTTTGCAAGACTTTAGAATGTATTTAGGGAATTATGTAAATATCAAAATAATGAGAATATGCACCGACACCACACTTTATTTTCCGCATTATACTATAACCGCGACCAAAGACAACAAATGAATTAGTGACAAACTAGGACTAAAAACTTGACATATAATTTCCTTAAAATTGAACAACTAGTAATTTTAGATTTGAGTTTTTTTACTTTTTATGTTCTCCGTTACGCTTTACGTTTAGTTTTTACCGTTAGTTAAAAAATCATTTTTCTAAAAAACCAAATAAACAAAAACACTAAAAATATTTTCTTAAGAAACCTTGGATTTTAACACAAGAGATTTGTCTTTTATTTTCTTAATTAAATCTTCAAACAACTTAAATTTACACCTAAACTTATCTTTTTGCAAATAAAATCAAACAACCTCACATTTTTATTCTTCTATGCCTTTCGGCCTCTTGTGCTCCCAAAAACTTTTTTTTCAAACTTTTAAAACAACCTAACTCACCAAATAAATTTTCAAGGTGAACTACATGATTTTGATCCCACTTTTGGGTATGTAGGCAAAAGACTCATGTCTTTCCAAATCAATAAAAACAACAAAAAAACATATTTCTTCTCCCTCCATTCTTTCACTTAGACTTTAGGCAATATTTTACAAATAAATAAGCAAGTAATTAGCACAAGATAATTTAGGTAAGAGGCTCCTTCGGAGTACCGAAGTCGTTTAGGGTGCTTAACACCTTCCTTAATCGAAACCAACCCCCGGACCTTGATCTCATAAGGGATTTTACTCATTTTTTCCCTTCCCACGAATAAAAATTTAGAGTTCAAAGATTGAAGGTTCAAAACCAATTAATGGTATGAGGTTTGTAAGCTCCCCCTGAGTCAAATAGTACTATAAGGTGAGGTTTGTAAGCTTCCCCTGAGTTCTATTCTTGTTTATTAAATTCATCATTAAAAACGTAATAACTCTCAGAAGTAACTCACATTAATAGACTAAGAGATAAGAAGATGGTCCTATTAATTTAAATTGTTTGAAATTAAATTAACGGGGCTCAGAGCCTTTAAATACTCTACATCTACTCCCCCTTTTGTCACCAACAAAAAATATAAAATAAAGACAAAAAGAAAGAGATGAGAAAAACGTAGTGAGAAATTCTGTAAACGCAAGTCATATATAATAACATAAAAGTAGTTCAGAAGCATAAACATTGTTCAAAAGCACATAAATATTGGTCTCAACACTTGCACTTCTTGAAGATTGCCATCAACCCCTTTCAGCCACTCTTGAAGCTTTCTTTAACAGAGTCCCGAGCATCAAGACATGATCTCTGGGGTTCAGTCACGACATAGTCCACTCTTTCCTTTAATCTCTTCCACAACTTCTCATAGCTATCCTCATAAATGAGATTGTTCCTTGCTTGAACCAAGTTGTTCAGCTCCTGAAAATGTTCTCACACACATCTGCTAGAATAGTAGAATCTAGAAACAGGGTGGGTGGAGAAAGAACATTTTTTCTAGCACGAGTACAAGGTTGAATGGCTAAGTTGGATGACGAGGGACAATTAGTTCAGAAGCAGGTTGTTCAGGAACAACTAGTTCACTAACATTTTGTTCAGGAACAAGATTAGGGATAAGAACAGAATTTATGTTGGTTGATGAGGCCTTTTCTTGGTCAGGTTCATGTTGTTGGGGGCTTTCTGTCATAACATCATCAGAAGTTATGTCAGAGGCTTTTTCTAAGTTGGTCTCATACTCAGGTAGTTCACCTGAATAATGGTTAACAAGGTTCTGTATGTTTGAAGGTTCATAATTGAGATGGTTGAGATGATGATACATCAATGTTAGTGTCATACCCTCATTTTGGACCTAAAAATACTCACTCAAATTTCCCTGCTATTTTCTAATACTTTCAAATTCACCGTGTTTTCTACTGTGCTACAACTGCATACATTACTGTTTCAGTCTTTTGAATTTTGCATAAAATCATACAAAAAGGGTATTTTGGTCATTTCCTACAAAGGAACCTATTTTCAGTCCCTACAATTTGTCCCTGAGTCTTTTCTGTTTGTTTGCATAAACCATTAATCAAGTTTTGTACAAAAATCATCTTAATTTGCGTCTGAGTCAGTCGGAGTCGTTTTGCCCTAGGGGCATTTTGGTCTTTTCACATCAAATAAATTTTGGGCAGAGAGGTATTTTAAAATACCTCATTTTTGGTCATTTGTTCGTTTTAGTCCATTTTGTCAGTTTTAACTGTTTCACTTTACGTTGTTTTCAAGTTACCCTTTTGACCAGTTTTACTTTTTTAACTTTTGCCATTTAGTCCAAATTTTTATGATAATTGCAATTCAGTCCAAATTGTATACTTTATTACGAATACGCCCCAATTTCTTTTTAATTCTCAAAAACAGTCCAATTCCTTTTTAAATTCCAAAAACAGTCCAATTTTTCTTCTTTTTTTTATTTTGCAGTTTAGTCCCAAATTCTTTAAAATTTGCATTTTAGTCCTTTTTTCAGATTCAAGTCCAAGGCCACGCAAGCAAGGTCAATTCCACATGTCACGTTCCTACGGGGTCAGATGCACACATGGCAGGCTATAAATAGTACACAGTGTCAGAATCATACACATTCACGCGCCACATCACAAACAGATTCCATTTTCTCTCTCTTGGCAGTTAGGATCAAAACCATAGCAAACTCAGAAAAGCTCAAGCACAAACACAAAAACCCTAAGTTCCAGAACCAAAATTCAAGCAAATTCCATGGAGTTTTGTGGATTCTCAGAGATTCAAAGCTGAATCATCATCATTGAATCCCTTTTTCTGCAATTCAAGCATCGGATTCGTTGCTGGAAGCAACAAATCCCGAATACGATCACAGAATTGGAATTGAGAAGAAGAGGGAAAGAATTCCAAGGATTCCGAACCGGTTCAGAGAAGAAAAGAAGAAGGAAAACGAAGAATTCACGGATTCCGAACCATTCAAGAAGGAGAAGAAGCAATTACCAGTTTATTTCCGGATTTCAAAGAGAATCAACACAAAACAGAATCAATTCAAGGATTTCCGAAGAATCAAATCAAAATTCCGGATAAAGCCAGGTAAAATCGCAGAACTTACCCCTTTGTTTCGTTCAAAGCCCACAACGAGCTCTGAAACAACGTAGAACAGTGCGAATCCGTGAAGTTTTGGTTCAGAACCGTAAACCCTAACTTTTTCCGGAAAATTTTTCAAGATTCCAAGGTTTACAACATTGATTCATCGTTGTAAACCAACGAATCAACAGATAAAAACACATAGAAAGAAGATTCGAACCAAGAAAACGAACCAAAACCGTACGGATTCCGCGAGAGAAAATTCCAGATCTACGTTGTTTCAGTCAATGCATGTAGATTCCAGTAACAGATTCATGTTTAGGATGATAAGACGAAACTTTTAAGCCATAGATCATGTGTTTCTGGGTAGGATTGAACAAGGTTAGGGTTAGGGTTTCAGACATGGAAACGGCGGAGAAGAGAGAAAGAAAGAGAAAGAAAGAAAAAATGAGGAAAACCGGTTCAGGAGCCTTTTATGTAAGGTAGTAAACCGGGTCGGTTCAAACCCGACCCACTCACCCATGCGCGTGGCCGTTGGATGTTGATCCTGTTGGATCCGGATCAATCCAACGCCCCAGAGGCGTCCTGGAGATCCGGATCCATCTATGCTTGGGTTTAGGCCTTTTACCCGCAGGCCTTTGGTTCTTTTTTCAGTTTCTTGAGTTTTTCCTGTTGTGTGCACCTCTGTGTTTGCTATTTGGACCTCTTGCGTGTCTTGACTCCTTTACGAAATTCCAAAAAATTTGTTATGCGTTCTTGGTATATTTGTGACTATTTTGTGATATTTTACATGTGAAAATTGATAGAAACTTGGTAAGTGCTAATTTCTCATTTGATTGGGGTATTTTGTGTTTTCTTTATGAATTTTCTCGCACGTTTGCCTATCCAAATTTTTGTCCTATGATTTTGGTGAATTAGCACTTGATTCCATGATGATTCACCCCTGTTCTCATAATAGCTCATTGGATTGTGTTAAGTTTGATGCTTTTGAAACATTCTCAATGCTATTAAACTTAGATTTTTTTTTGATATTTTGCAACTTTGTTAATTTGATTCTTGATACTAATTTGTAGAATATTTTGCAATTTTGTTACATTTGATTCTTGATTACCATTTTGTGACATTTCCATTTTCTTGTTAAATTTGATTCTTGATTACCATTTTGTGATATTTCCATTTTCTTGTTAAATTCGATTCTTGATTACTATTTTGTGATATTTCCACTTTCTTGTTAAATTTGATTCTTGAATACCATTTTGTGATGTTTGGCAATTATGTTTAGTTGGATCTTTGATGCCAATTTTGTGATAGTTTGCAATGTTGTTTAGTGCGATTTCGTGCCAATCTTTGTGATAGTTACCATTTGGTTTAGGATTAGTATTGCATTATTATCTTATCTTGTTTCACTAACCACTTTACTCTATGTTCCATGCATACTAAGCATCTCATCTCATTCCCATTTCTTCCTTAACTCCTCCATGCAATTTCCATTAATTCATGTAATATTTTAGGTTTAGTTTACCTTTCTTTAATTTCATGCAAGACTATAGAATGTAAAATAGGACCCGATGTAAAGGACTATGGACTATAATGATGTACACCGACACATGCACCGACACACGCACACACGTTGTATGTCTATCGTTAGGCGTATGCTTAGGACGCGCGATACTTAGAGAAAATTAATCTTTTTAGAAAACAAATAACTTCCATCACTTCAAATATTTTCCAAATAAACCTTGGAGTCAAAACTCCAAAGGATTTTCCCTTTATTTTCTTAATCAAATCAAAATGCAACTAATTTCCAAACTTTAACCATTTTCATTAACAATTGAACCAACCAAATGCTTTCTTTTTCTTTTCAATTCTAATGCCTACACGGCCTCTTTCCCTTCTTCAAAATCTTTTTCAAACTTAAAAACAAATAAAACTCACAAAAATATTTTGGAAGAGAACTACATGGAATTTTGATCCCTTAAAAGGGTATGTAGGCAAGAGACTCAAAATCTCTCCAAGTCCAATAAAATAAAATCCAATCTTCTCCCTCTCATTCTTAAAACCAATCTTTTTTACAAATAGCGATAAAAGCAAAACATATACGTAAAGCATAGTAAAACGGTTCCTATAGGATACTATAGTCATTTCGGGTGCCTAACACCTTCCCGTAATGAAATTAGCCCCGAACTTAGAATTTCTAAGGTTTTTCTCGATTTTACCTTCCCCAAAAAAAATAGAGACATCAATGATTGAAAGGTTCAAATCTAATCAATGATTTGACACCCGAAAATCGCGATGACAGAAATGGCGACTTCACTGGGGACTTTTTAGGGCTACGCCTAGTTTTACATGCTTTATGTTTATGCTTTGCTTTATTGTTACATGTAAAATTTTCTTGTGTACGTGTGGGGTGAGAATATCAAAAGCCCTATACCCGGGCTAAGTGAACCTAAGATTAGGAGGAGATATAATCGACAATCCATTCCGGGGGTCGCCTCGTGCATTGGATTACGCGATCAATCTCACATAGCTGAGGCATTTTGGAGGTGATGTTGTCGGCGTGTGTTGTCATGCTTAGGCACTTTACTTCCAATTGACCGATGAAGGCTATGGACCGTAGTTACCAAACCCATCCTTGGCCTTTCTTAGGACGTAGTGCGGTGGCTAAACCGAGCGTTGTCTCAAAATTTAGTCGTCACGCGATACTACACCCAAACTAAACCTTCTTACGGATAATCATGGACAAGCGTTGTTTTGTGCTACCATGATATACGCAAGAGAGGTTGTGGTTTGGGAACTTTGTAGAACCTTGGTTACTACTATCAAAGCCTTAGTTTCACCGGACGCCGTGTCCACTTGTTACCTTAGCCCACCGTGCTTTCCTTGTTAAAACCATGCATACATGCATTCATGCATAAATTTTCTACATGCATTTATCAAAGGGTAAAAACAAACTAAAATTCTTTGCAAATATAACCAGGCATGAAGAGGACTAAGTCTTACAAGCTCAAAGAAGTTGATTTGGCTAGCCTAAGGGAGTTGGCACTCAAAGTTAAGAATCCGACGGGGTTTCGTCTCCGATACGGTGGTTTGCTTGGTATTCTCCGGACTAATGTAGAAGAGAAGCAGGTGCACACTCTGGTGCAATTCTATGACCCGGTTTTCCGTTGCTTCACTTTCCCGGATTTTCAGTTGGTTCCTACACTCGAGGCTTATTCTAGCTTATTGGGCTTACCTATAGCCGAGAAGGTGCCTTTCACAGGCCCAGGATCTCCTCTTACTCCTCTGGTTATTGCTAAGGATCTTTATCTCAAGACTTCCGATGTGTCTAAGAATCTTATCACCAAGTCTCACATCCAGGGTTTCACTTCAAAGTACTTACTCGAGCGGGCTAATCTCGAATCTACTTGTCAGGACACTCTTGAGGCTATTCTTGCACTACTCATCTATGGGCTCGTTCTCTTTCCGAATCTCGACAACTTCGTGGACATGAATGCTATTGAGATCTTCCACTCCAGGAACCCAGTTCCTACTTTGTTAGCTGACACATACCATGCCATCCATGATCGGACTCTCAAGGGTCGTGGATTCATTCTTTGCTGCATACCTCTTCTTTATAGGTGGTTTATTTCTCACCTCCCGAGTTCTGTCCATGCCAACACGGAGAATTGGTCTTATTCGCAGCGGATTATAGCTCTTACTCCCGATGAGGTGGTTTGGATCACTCCAGCAGCTCGCGTCAAGGAGATTATCACTGGTTGTGGAGATTTCCTCAATGTACCTCTTCTCGGTACCCGGGGAGGGATCAACTACAACCCCGAGTTAGCCATGAGACAGTTTGGTTTTCCTATGAGAGCGAAGCCCATCAACCTTGCTACATCTCAGGTGTTCTTCTACTATTCCAATGCTCCCGCCGGGCAAAGGAAAGCTTTTACAGATGCTTGGTCTAAGGTTCGTAGGAAAGATGTGAAGCATTTGGGTGTGAGATCCGGTATTGCTCATGAGGCCTATACGCAGTGGGTGATAGACCGAGCTGAGGAGATTGGCATGCCTTACCCTGCTATGAGGCATGTATCTGCATCTACTCCGTCTAGACCATTACCATTGCTTCCCGTGACTCAGGAGATGTATCAGGAGCACCTAGCTATGGAGAGTGAGGAGAAGCGAGCATGGAAAGCCCGTTACAGTGAGGCTGAGAACTTGATCATGACTTTGGATGGCAGAGACGAGCAGAAGGATCATGAGAACTGAATGCTGAAGAAGGAACTAGCCAGAGTTAGGAAGGAGCTTGAGGAGAAGCATGATCTATTGAGGAGAGACTCCAGGAGAGTCAGAGGTCGTCGAGATTTCTTCGCCAGTTATTGTGGTTCAGCTTCAGACTCGGATTCCGAATACTACCCAGTCACTCCTTAGTTCTGGATGATAGGATTGCTATTGGTTATGTTATTTGCTCAGCTTATGTTTCAGAAGCCTACTCCCTTGGCTCAGCATATCAAAACAATTTGCTTTGAATAATTTGTTAGTCCAAAAATGTTTGCAAAGAATTCTAATTTGTCTAGAAAACCCTTTGGTAATAAAAAGAGTCATTTTTGCATCCGCATTTGCATATCATGCATCATATGCATCATTCATCGGTCACAAAAAACTTCCAAGTGCTCATTGCCTCCTGGTTCTTCTGCCGCAGTGTGAAAGGTGGCTCGTGCTCGAAGGACTGATCCACCTACCAGAGTACATCAGACTAGACAGTACAGAAGGAGAAATCAAGTAGCTATCGAAGAAGAGAATGCACAGCTCCGTACTGAACTAGCCTCTGTAAGAGAAGAGTTAGCCAAAGCTCTCGACGCCATGACCGCTCTGGTAGCCGCTCAAGAGCAACCAACCTCATCTGCTCCAGAGACTACAGAGGCGATTCCAACATCATCTCTCGATAGCCGCTTCGCCATGCCAAGGGGATAGCCATACGGACTCCCACTTTTCTTTGCTCCAGATCCCACAACAGTTGCTTCCAGTGCTGCCAACAGCAACCAGATCCCCGTCTCAGGGCAAGCATCTCTTCACACTACCTTGCCTCAGTCAACGGTCTTCACAGATCCGATTGTGCACTCTACGCCTCAGGGCGCCAATGCTAACGATTACCGTGGAAAAACTCCTGTGTTGGGAACTGTGGAAGAAAGAATGGAGGAACTTGCCAGAGAACTCCGTCGCGAGATCAAGGCCAACCGTGGGAGCGGTGACCTCGTCAGAACCCATGATCTTTGTTTAGTACCGAGAGTGGATGTTCCCAAGAAGTTCAAGATCCCGGAATTTGACCGCTACAATGGGCTAACTTGCCCCCAGAACCACATTATCAAGTACGTCCGGAAGATGGCTAACCACGCAGATAATGATTCACTTATGATCCACTGCTTCCAGGACAGCCTAATGGAAGATGCCGCGGAGTGGTATACCGGCTTGAGCAAGGATGATATCCGCACTTTTGATGATCTGGCTACTGCTTTCAAGAGCCACTATGGATTCAACACCAGGCTCAAGCCGAATAGAGAATTCCTCCGATCTCTGTCTCAGAAAAAGGACGAAAGCTTTCGCGAATATGCACAGAGGTGGAGAGGGGCAGCTGCCCGTATCACTCCCGCTTTGGACGAGGAAGAAATGACTCAAACATTCTTGAAAACCCTGAAGAAAGATTACGTTGAGAGAATGATTATTGCTGCCCCAAGCAACTTCTCTGAGATGGTCACTATGGGGACCCGTTTGGAGGAAGCTGTTCGAGAGGGGATCATCGTGTTTGAGAAAGGTGAATCCTCGAATGCACCGAAGAAGTACGACAATGGTCACCATAAGAAAAAGGAATCAGAAGTTGGAATGGTGTCCGCCGGAACCAATCAATCTGCCACTGCCGCTCCTGTCAATGCTACACAACTGCCTCAACCGTATCAGTACCTACAGTATGCCCAGCATCCGTTCTATCCGCCGTTCTACCATCAATACCCTCCTCTACCGGGCCAGCCTCAGGTCCCTGTTAATGCCATCGCCCAACAGATGCAACAACAACCATTAGCTCAACAACAACCGCAACAACAAGGCCCGCAATCTAGACCATCTTTCCCGCCGATACCAATGGCGTACGCTGAACTACTCCCAACTCTATTACACAAGGGGTATTGCACCACTAGGCCTGGCAAGCCTCCGCCAAACCCATTGCCTCCCAGGTTCCGCTCCGATCTCAGATGTGATTTCCACCAGGGCGCCCTAGGTCATGATGTAGAAGGTTGCTACGCTCTGAAATATATTGTAAAAAAGTTGATCGACCAGGGAAAGCTATCTTTTGAAAACAATGTCCCACATGTGCTCGACAACCCGCTCCCCAACCATGCCGCTGTAAATATGATCGAAGTCTGTGAAGAAATCCCTCATCTCAGTGTCCGTAATGTTGCTACACCCCTGGTGCCACTGCATATCAAACTTTGCCAAGCTGCTCTGTTCAGCCACGACCACGCTGCTTGCTGTGAATGTCTTCAGAACCCTATGGGTTGCAGCGTAGTCCAGACTGATATCCAAAGATTGATGAATGACAACTACTTGACTACCAGTGATGTTTGTATGATAGTGCCGATCTTCCACGATACTCCAGTCAAGAGCACGCCCGTCAGGAAGGACGTTGAACCATTGGTCATACGGTTGCCTGGTCCAGTGCCATATACCTCTGCGAAAGCCATCCCATACAAGTACAGTGCGACTATGTTGGAAAACAGGAAAGAAGTACCTTTGGTGTCCTCAAGCACAGTAGGCAGTATCGCTGAAGTGACGGCTTTGAGGAGCGGCAAGGTCCGACCGCTTTTATTCCAGAAGAAAGATGATGTGCAAGTTACAATTCCTGCTGATAAGACTGCTCCATTGACAATCCCTCCTGCTGTTGAAAGTGCCGGCCGTCCAGGCCAATCCATTGAAGATTCCAATCTGGATGAGATTTTGAGGATAATTAAGAAAAGCGATTATAAGATCGTTGATCAGCTCTTACAGACTCCTTCGAAGATATCCATCTTGGCCCTACTCCTCAGTTCGGAGGCTCACAGGAATGTGTTATTGAAGGTGTTGGAACAAGCCTATGTTGACCACGAAGTCACTGAGGATCAATTTGGTGGAATAGTGGCTAACATCACTGCTTGCAGTAACCTTTGGTTTGGTGAAGATGAACTTCTAGAGGCAGGAAAGCACCACAACTTGGCCCTGCATATTTCCATGAACTGCAAAACAGATATGTTGTCTAACGTGTTGGTAGATACTGGGTCGTCGTTGAATGTGATGCCTAAGTCGACTTTGGATCAGTTGAGTTGTCAAGGAGTTCCTTTGAGAAGGAGTACTTTTCTAGTCAAGGCTTTCGATGGTTCCCGAAAAACTGTGCTTGGAGAGGTAGATCTCCCCATGACTATTGGTCCTGAAACATTCATGATTACTTTCCAGGTTATGGACATAGATGCCTCTTACAGTTGCCTTCTCGGGAGACCGTGGATACACGAGGCTGGGGCAGTCACTTCTACCCTCCATCAGAAGCTAAAGTTCGTAAGGAATGGTAAACTTGTGACAGTGCATGGAGAAGAAGCTTATCTGGTCAGTCAGTTATCATCCTTCTCTTGTATCGAAGCTAAATCTGCCGAGGGAACTGCATTCCAGGGTTTGACCATCGAGGGTGCGGAGCCCAAGAGAGCTAGTGCTGCCATGGCTTCGTTGAAAGATGCGCAGAAAGCCGTTCAGGAGGGTCAGGCCGCTGGTTGGGGCCAATTGATACAGCTGCAGGACAACAAACACAAAGAGGGTCTCGGTTTCTCTCCGACGTCAGGCGTGTCAGCTGGAACGTTCCGTAGTGCTGGATTTACCAATGCAATTCTTGATGGTGCTGCTGAAAGAAGGGCTAGGCCCACATTTGTGATACCAGGAGGCATTGCGAAGAACTGGAACGTTATCAATCTCCCTGTGTGTGTGCATGATTCTAAGTAATATGTCTTGCTGTTTAGGCTCTTGTTTTCAAAATAACAATCCTTCCGCCCTGCCCGAGACGGAAGTGACACTTTGGTAAAGGGCATGTTTGTTCCGACATCACCATTATCAATAAAAAACGTCGTTTCTTTCACGACTCTTTTTCTTTCTTTAATGCTTTTCCCTTGGAAATAACGGTAATGCCAGAAAAAACCAAAACATCTGCATTTTCTTATTAATTTCAAAGATCTGCATGAAAACTATTTGCTAAAAAATCATCCAATCATGTCACGCAGATCGAACCAAAATGAACCCGTTGAACACAGGGACCCTATGTTTCTCCAAACTGTTGAATCCCCGGTGTTTGAGGCCGAAGATGAGGATAGTGATGATATACCAGATGAGATTGCCCGATTGCTTGAACAAGAAGAGAAAACCATTCGGCCTCATCAGGAGGAGATCGAGCTAATCAACTTGGGTACTGAGGATAACAAGAGAGAAATCAAAGTCGGTGCTGCATTGGAGGAAACGGTCAAGAAAAGGATCTTCCAGCTTCTCCGCGAATACTCGGACATTTTTGCATGGTCGTATGAAGACATGCCAGGTTTAGATCCTCAGATTGTGGAGCATCGGATACCGACTAAACCAGACTGTCCTCCTGTCAGACAAAAGTTGAGACGGACTCGGCCGGACATGGCTCTGAAGATCAAAGCGGAAGTGCAGAAACAGATTGATGCGGGTTTTCTCATGACAGTTGAATATCCCGAGTGGGTTGCTAACATTGTGCCCGTGCCAAAGAAAGATGGTAAGGTTCGGATGTGTGTTGACTACAGAGATTTGAATAGATCAAGCTTGAAAGACAATTTCCCACTGCCTCACATCGATGTGCTTGTTGACAATACTGCCCAGTGCAAGGTGTTCTCCTTCATGGACGATTTTTCTGGCTATAACCAAATCAAAATGTCACCCAAAGACAGGGAGAAGACATCGTTCATCACTCCGTGGGGAACTTTCTGCTGCAAAGCAATGCCGTTCGGTCTAATAAATGCTGGTGCTACTTACCAAAGGGGGATGACCACTTTGTTCCATGACATGATTCACAAGGAGGTGGAAGTGTATGTAGACGACATGATTGTCAAGTCAAGCGATGAGGAGCAACACGTCGAATATTTGGCTAAGATGTTCGAAAGGTTGAGAAAGTACAAGCTTCGGCTAAACCCAAACAAATGTACGTTCGGTGTTAGGTCTGGGAAATTGCTAGGATTCATTGTCAGCTAGAAGGGCATTGAAGTAGATCCTGATAAAGTCCGAGCTATCCGTGAGATGCTGGCTCCGCAAACTGAGAAGCAGGTCAGAGGGTTCCTCGGGCGTTTGAACTACATTTCCAGATTTATATCTCACATGACTGCAACCTGCGAGCCAATTTTCAAGCTACTCAGGAAGAATCAACCTGTGGTATGGAATGATGAATGCCAAGAAGCTTTCGACAACATCAAGAACTATTTGTTAGAACCTCCTATCCTCGTTCCGCCGGTGGAAGGAAGGCCATTGATCATGTATCTGTCAGTGTTGGATGAATCCATGGGATGTGTGCTCAGTCAGCAAGATGAAACTGGGAAGAAAGAGCATGCAATCTATTATTTGAGCAAGAAATTCACCGATTGTGAGACTCGGTACACAATGCTCGAGAAAACCTGTTGTGCACTAGCCTGGGCTGCCAAACGCCTGCGTCATTACTTGATAAATCACACAACTTGGTTGATATCCCGGATGGATCCAATCAAGTACATCTTTGAGAAACCGGCTATCACTGGAAAAATCGCACGTTGGCAAATGTTACTGTCAGAATATGATATTGTGTTCTCAACACCATATCAAAATTCCTTTTGTACAAGACATCACCATCCAGCAGGAACTTGCTAGCCAACCTGCGCAACGTCTTCTTGTCTCTGTTGGAAGCACCTGGCGGATCCAGCAGAACAGCTAATGCACGATGTGCACGATGGCACCTTTGGGACTCACGCATTTGGGCATGCTATGTCTAGAAAGCTGTTGAGAGCTGGTTACTACTGGATAACCATGGAGCGTGATTGCTATCAATACGCCAGAAAGTGCCACAAATGTCAAGTATATGCTGATAAGATCCATGTGCCTCCGCACGCTCTCAATGTTATGTCTTCTCCATGGCCTTTCTCTATGTGGGGCATTGATATGATCGGAAGAATTGAACCAAAGGCTTCAAACGGTCATCGTTTTATCCTGGTAGCAATCGATTATTTCACCAAATGGGCCGAAGCTGCATCGTATGCCAACGTGACTAAGCAAGTGGTAGTCAAGTTCATCAAGAACAATATCATCTGTCGGTATGGTGTTCCTAGCAAGATTATCACTGACAACGGTACCAATCTGAACAATGACATGGTGCAAGCCTTATGCGAGAAATTCAAGATCGAACACCACAATTCTTCCCCTTACAGACCTCAGATGAATGGTGCAGTCGAGGCCGCCAATAAGAACATCAAGAAGATTGTGCAGAAGATGGTCACAACATACAAAGACTGGCATGAGATGTTGCCCTATGCTCTACATGGCTACCGCACTACAGTCCGTAGTTCAACCGGGGCAACGCCTTTTTCTCTTGTGTACGGCATGGAAGCAGTCCTCCCATTGGAAGTGGAGATTCCGTCTCTCCGTGTGATTATGGAAGCAAAGTTGTCTGAGGCTGAATGGTGCCAGAGTCGGTACGACCAGTTGAATTTGATTGAGGAAAGACGACTGGATGCTTTGGCTCATGGTCAGATGTATCAAACAAGGATGAAAGCTGCTTTTGACAAGAAAGTCCGTCCTCGGGAATTCAAAGAGGGTGAACTCGTGTTGAAAAGAAGAATGAGTCAGCAACCCGACCCAAGGGGCAAGTGGACGCCTAACTATGAGGGACCTTATGTTGTCAAGAAGGCTTTCTCTGGCGGTGCTTTGATTCTCACACACATGGATGGTGTAGAACTTCCGAATCCTGTGAATGCCGATATAGTCAAGAAATACTTTGTCTAGATATGAAAAGAACAGCGTGGTAGGTCGAAAACCCGAAAGGGCGGCCTAGGCAAAAATGCGCTTCCCGGTGGATCGAAAACCCGAAAGGGCGGTCCAGGCAAAATAAGGGACAAGAAACAAAAATGTAAAAGCTCGCTAAGGTTACATGTAACTCAGGCAAAAGTGAGCGTCTCGATGAGCCGAAAACCCGAAAGGGCGGTTCATGCAAAAATGAGATTGAAATAAAAGACAATTGACTATATCTGGCAAATTACCATTCCCCTTGGGATCTTTGCAATTGATGTTTGGCTGTTCTCATCCGAGGTTCCGACGCCTGTGGATTCAAGAGTTTCAGATACCATAGCAGTTACTGTGTTCAATGTACCACCAACCAATAAAATTACCGTTTTCCAAGCTTTGTAAATCCGTGGAGCCACGCCTTTGGCTGGTTACCACCCTTATACATCGATTTGAGCCTATGCTTTTGTTTGGCACTCTTTTTCTATTCTATTTTCAAAGCTTTGTACAAAAGATTTCTTCTATGTTAATAATGATGCACGTCTGGAATAAACATTATGAAAATTGAATTTTTTTGAGTATTTTGAAAACAAGCCTGAACAGCTAGATACATCCAAATGAACATGCATGAACAAATCAACATTGATAATCGGTTCCGATCCAAGTTGCTAGCAACCTTCCCCCCAGTGACGGTCTGTGGTCAATGGCAAGAATGAAAAAACAGAATGAAAAGCATGGAAAATGAATATGCTCGCTAAGTCGAAAACCCGAAAGGGCGGCTTAGGCAAAAATGAGCACCCCGATGGATCGACAACCTTCAAAGGCGATCCAGGCAAAAACAGGGGCAACCAAAAAAAAAACTATTCCCCGATGGATCGACAACCTTCAAAGGCAATCCAGGCAAAAACAGGGGCAACCAAAAAAAAAAACTATTCCCCGGTGGGTCGAAAACCCGAAAGGGCGACCCAGGCAAAAATGGGATGATGAAAATAAAAAATAAAAAAAAACAAACATGCAAAAGCATTGACCACAGATGCGATGTCCAAAGCATTTACGTGACAGTTCCAACAAGCAGCAATACTATTCAGACTGTTTTTCTCTACAATTTTACAGCTTCCTACCTTCAAGCGATGGTCTCGATGTATCTTCGAACGACTGCATCCCCAGAAGAGGAACTTTTGCAAATATATGTCCGAGCGCGAGCCATTACGTGCCCAATATTCCAATGTTTTGTCCGTCTCTGCGAAATTGTGCCTACAAATTGCCAATCATCATGCATTTCAAAGCATTCATACATGCATAATCATGCATCTTACATGTTCATCCATTTGATAAAATTGTCATGCTATCCATATGCATCTACATTCTCAACTCCTATGTTAATCTCAATCAAAATCAATCATGTCAATTTCAAATTTCTTCTGCTAACAACAAATGTCTACTGTCATGTCAATTTAAAAGTTCAACAGTCTTGTTCTAACATTCCTGTCAAATTCAAGCTCCTGCAGTTATGTCAATCAAATTCAAGTCTTTTTCAAATACAATTTGTCTCTGTTATCGGTCAAGCAGCATGTTCGTATCCAAGAACAGCTTGTACCTGTCAATTTGTTTCTGTTATCGGTCAAGTAGCAAGTTCACATCCAAGAGCAGCTTGTACCTACCCTTTTGATATCCGCCGAGTAACTAGTTCGCGTCCAAGAACGGCTTGTGCTTTCTACCTTGTTTTCTTCCAGCCAAGTAACTAGTTCGTGTCCAAGAACAGCTTGTGCTTTCTATATTTGCTTTCAGCCAAGTAACCAGCTCAAATACAAGAGCAGCTTGCGCCCTTTGTTGTCAATATTCCCGGTCAAGTGGCTAGTTTGCATCCAAGAACAGCTTGTACCTGTCAATTTGCTTTCGAGTCTCCCCAGTGAGTCTTGTTATCTGCTATTCTGTTAATGTCTACCAGTCCCGCAATGGATACGACATACTCCTTTTGCTGTCCTGTTAATGTCAACCAGTCCCGCAATGGATACGGCATATTCTGTTAAAATCAATTCTCAGTTTGTCTTGCATTCATAACACAAATGTTGCATGGCATACATGACATTTGCAAATGTATTTTTACGCCCAAAATCAGTGCTAATGTCGATATTTAAGTATCTTCGTCGCGTCAAGCCAAAGACTCTGTCTCTTGACTCTCCAAACGAAGAAACTTAAATAGGGGCAGCTGTCATACCCTCATTTTGGACCTAAAAATACTCACTCAAATTTCCCTGCTATTTTCTAATACTTTCAAATTCACCGTGTTTTCTACTGTGCTTCAACTGCATACATTACTGTTTCAGTCTTTTGAATTTTGCATAAAATCATACAAAAAGGGTATTTTGGTCATTTCCTACAAAGGAACCTATTTTCAGTCCCTACAATTTGTCCCTGAGTCTTTTCTGTTTGTTTGCATAAACCATTAATCAAGTTTTGTACAAAAATCATCTTAATTTGCGTCTGAGTCAGTCGGAGTCGTTTTGCCCTAGGGGCATTTTGGTCTTTTCACATCAAATAAATTTTGGGCAGAGAGGTATTTTAAAATACCTCATTTTTGGTCATTTGTTCGTTTTAGTCCATTTTGTCAGTTTTAACTGTTTCACTTTACGTTGTTTTCAAGTTACCCTTTTTACCAGTTTTACTTTTTTAACTTTTGCCATTTAGTCCAAATTTTTATGATAATTGCAATTCAGTCCAAATTGTATACTTTATTACGAATACGCCCCAATTTCTTTTTAATTCTCAAAAACAGTCCAATTCCTTTTTAAATTCCAAAAACAGTCCAATTTTTCTTCTTTTTTTTATTTTGCAGTTTAGTCCCAAATTCTTTAAAATTTGCATTTTAGTCCTTTTTTCAGATTCAAGTCCAAGGCCACGCAAGCAAGGTCAATTCCACATGTCACGTTCCTACTGGGTCAGATGCACACATGGCAGGCTATAAATAGTACACAGTGTCAGAATCATACACATTCACGCGCCACATCACAAACAGATTCCATTTTCTCTCTCTTGGCAGTTAGGATCAAAACCATAGCAAACTCAGAAAAGCTCAAGCACAAACACAAAAACCCTAAGTTCCAGAACCAAAATTCAAGCAAATTCCATGGAGTTTTGTGGATTCTCAGAGATTCAAAGCTGAATCATCATCATTGAATCCCTTTTTCTGCAATTCAAGCATCGGATTCGTTGCTGGAAGCAACAAATCCCGAATACGATAGCAGAATTGGAATTGAGAAGAAGAGGGAAAGAATTCCAAGGATTCCGAACCGGTTCAGAGAAGAAAAGAAGAAGGAAAACGAAGAATTCACGGATTCCGAACCATTCAAGAAGGAGAAGAAGCAATTACCAGTTTATTTCCGGATTTCAAAGAGAATCAACACAAAACAGAATCAATTCAAGGATTTCCGAAGAATCAAATCAAAATTCCGGATAAAGCCAGGTAAAATCGCAGAACTTACCCCTTTGTTTCGTTCAAAGCCCACAACGAGCTCTGAAACAACGTAGAACAGTGCGAATCCGTGAAGTTTTGGTTCAGAACCGTAAACCCTAACTTTTTCCGGAAAAATTTTCAAGATTCCAAGGTTTACAACGTTGATTCATCGTTGTAAACCAACGAATCAACAGATAAAAACACATAGAAAGAAGATTCGAACCAAGAAAACGAACCAAAACCGTACGGATTCCGCGAGAGAAAATTCCAGATCTACGTTGTTTCAGTCAATGCATGTAGATTCCAGTAACAGATTCATGTTTAGGATGATAAGACGAAACTTTTAAGCCATAGATCATGTGTTTCTGGGTAGGATTGAACAAGGTTAGGGTTAGGGTTTCAGACATGGAAACGGCGGAGAAGAGAGAAAGAAAGAGAAAGAAAGAAAAAATGAGGAAAACCGGTTCAGGAGCCTTTTATGTAAGGTAGTAAACCGGGTCGGTTCAAACCCGACCCACTCACCCATGCGCGTGGCCGTTGGATGTTGATCCTGTTGGATCCGGATCAATCCAACGCCCCAGAGGCGTCCTGGAGATCCGGATCCATCTATGCTTGGGTTTAGGCCTTTTACCCGCAGGCCTTTGGTTCTTTTTTCAGTTTCTTGAGTTTTTCCTGTTGTGTGCACCTCTGTGTTTGCTATTTGGACCTCTTGCGTGTCTTGACTCCTTTACGAAATTCCAAAAAATTTGTTATGCGTTCTTGGTATATTTGTGACTATTTTGTGATATTTTACATGTGAAAATTGATAGAAACTTGGTAAGTGCTAATTTCTCATTTGATTGGGGTATTTTGTGTTTTCTTTATGAATTTTCTCGCACGTTTGCCTATCCAAATTTTTGTCCTATGATTTTGGTGAATTAGCACTTGATTCCATGATGATTCACCCCTGTTCTCATAATAGCTCATTGGATTGTGTTAAGTTTGATGCTTTTGTAACATTCTCAATGTTATTAAACTTAGATTTTTTTTTGATATTTTGCAACTTTGTTAATTTGATTCTTGATACTAATTTGTAGAATATTTTGCAATTTTGTTACATTTGATTCTTGATTACCATTTTGTGACATTTCCATTTTCTTGTTAAATTTGATTCTGGATTACCATTTTGTGATATTTCCATTTTCTTGTTAAATTCGATTCTTGATTACTATTTTGTGATATTTCCACTTTCTTGTTAAATTTGATTCTTGAATACCATTTTGTGATGTTTGGCAATTATGTTTAGTTGGATCTTTGATGCCAATTTTGTGATAGTTTGCAATGTTGTTTAGTGCGATTTCGTGCCAATCTTTGTGATAGTTACCATTTGGTTTAGGATTAGTATTGCATTATTATCTTATCTTGTTTCACTAACCACTTTACTCTATGTTCCATGCATACTAAGCATCTCATCTCATTCCCATTTCTTCCTTAACTCCTCCATGCAATTTCCATTAATTCATGTAATATTTTAGGTTTAGTTTACCTTTCTTTAATTTCATGCAAGACTATAGAATGTAAAATAGGACCCGATGTAAAGGACTATGGACTATAATGATGTACACCGACACATGCACCGACACACGCACACACGTTGTATGTCTATCGTTAGGCGTATGCTTAGGACGCGCGATACTTAGAGAAAATTAATCTTTTTAGAAAACAAATAACTTCCATCACTTCAAATATTTTCCAAATAAACCTTGGAATCAAAACTCCAAAGGATTTTCCCTTTATTTTCTTAATCAAATCAAAATGCAACTAATTTACAAACTTTAACCGTTTTCATTAACAATTGAACCAACCAAATGCTTTCTTTTTCTTTTCAATTCTAATGCCTACACGGCCTCTTTCCCTTCTTCAAAATCTTTTTCAAACTTAAAAACAAATAAAACTCACAAAAATATTTTGGAAGAGAACTACATGGAATTTTGATCCCTTAAAAGGGTATGTAGGCAAGAGACTCAAAATCTCTCCAAGTCCAATAAAATAAAATCCAATCTTCTCCCTCTCATTCTTAAAACCAATCTTTTTTACAAATAGCGATAAAAGCAAAACATATACGTAAAGCATAGTAAAACGGTTCCTATAGGATACTATAGTCATTTCGGGTGCCTAACACCTTCCCGTAATGAAATTAGCCCCGAACTTAGAATTTCTAAGGTTTTTCTCGATTTTACCTTCCCCAAAAAAAATAGAGACATCAATGATTGAAAGGTTCAAATCTAATCAATGATTTGACACCCGAAAATCGCGATGACAGTTAGCAACATATGTCCCTGTGTGATCATCAACACCCTCTGTATCAACAGGACTAAATTGAATTGGATCAATCATGGGTGGTTTCAAACGATGATCAGTAGGTAGATTTTTGCAAACATCAATTATCCTTTGTTGCATGTCAATTAACCTCACTTCAACATAGGAATACATTGGCACAAAGTTATCACAATCAGGCTTTTTTGAAGTATTGGTTGATGGTGATGGGCACAAGCTTTTATTGAGAGTGGTGTAGAATTTGTTGAGAGGGACATCATCCATATCAGATGATGTTAATGAGAATGATGAGTGGGAGACTGGACTAGATCTAGTGTCAGAAGATGTACTAGATTCTACTGTAATAATTTCATCAACAGCAGTGTGAGAATCAGTATTACCTTCAGGAACTTTTGAAGCAACAACTTCTAAACAGACAGCTTCCTCCTGAGCATCTTCAACAGTCTTCAAAACATTACCAGCTACTGTCATCTGCTGCAGGTTCTCTGTAAGCTCCAATCCAAGTTGAGCAGCTTCAATTGTGGATTCTTTTGCTAGAACCTCAGCAGGAATCTCAATTTCCTTTGCTAACTGAAGATCTTTTTCTATAGAAGCATCAAATTCCTTCCTTTTCATAGCTTCCCTTGAAACTAGTTCTGTTGCTTCTTCATCTTCTTCTTCAGAAGCAATCTTTAACTTCCTGACAACAGGTTTCCTTTTCCTTCTAGGAATGGAAGATTGAGCAGGCTGAGGTGGTGAAGGTACAACTTCCTTCCCACTTCTTGTTCTTTTGTTCAGGACCTTAACAGGTTCCAGATCCTGAACTTCTTCTTGAATTGTAGACAAAGCAGAACCAGTTGCTTTAGTAACTTTGGCTTTCTTGGACTTCTTGGGAGGTTCTTCAGAAGCTTCTTCAAGATACTCAACTTTTGTGAATGCTTTTTTCTTTGATTTTCTGCCCTTTGCTACTGGCAGAGCACCACCATACATTTGCTTTGGTATATCCTCCAGTTGGATAGTTTCTCCAGTGGCTTGAAAATGGTCATGGATGTAGTAGAGTTGCACATCTAAAGGATCTTGTTTACAGATTGGAGGAAAGCCTTCCATAAGATTGGAAATAGCTATAGATTCCTTCAAATTTTTGTTCAGCTTCTTGTAGTCCTCATTTTTATTAACTTCATATGCCTCAGTGTGCTACCATTGATTACTTTTCCAGTAACCGTGCCAAGATGCTTATTTGTGAAGACCTTAGTATCACTCAATGCTCTCAAAATTCCTCCTTGATGAAGAATTTCGGAGATGAGTCTCCCATAAGGAACCCAGGTTATGTTACTCAACTGATTTTCCCCTTGTGCCTTGATCATGTGCGTAGGCACATTTGCTTTTTCCTTCTTTAAAAAGTAATGAAGAAACACTGTGTGTTCCAAAGAGGGTTGATCAGAACTCTTCCCTTAGGCATAAGATTTTCATTATGTATCTTCAAAAGTATCTTCTTCTCCATGCTCAAGTCACTGTAGGCACCTTTCTTGTTGTTGTTGAACAAAGTCTGATTGACTATTTCATTCCATGGACTTTTCTTGTTATTGTCCAGTCCATCGTTGAAGCTTCCTTCAGAAGTTCTTCTGATAACAAAACCAATTACGTCCTGAGAGATGTAAACTGGAATCCTCAAGATGCTTGATCTAATTTCAGTACCAATGAAGGGTTCCAAACCCATTTCCTCTATAGTCTTACCAGCCAGGGTAGGATCAATCAACACCTTTTCATCCATTTCCTTTTTAGCAACCTTCTTGTCATAAACATGAGCTCTTACCCAAAAGTGCCTTACCAGAGTCATGTATGTTGGACCGTTTAGCATGTTGAAGTAGTCCATGAGGTTCTGTGACTCATAATACTCCATGATGTTGCAACTGTGATATGATATAGAAGTGAAATCCATCGGACTCTCTACTTGTACGGTTAAATCCCATTCTTCTAAAGACATGGTTCTTCCCTTTATTTCATAAGCAGGAGCTTCTTGAGTAGACGTTCCTTGTGCTATATCTTGAGAAGATGTTCCTTGAATAGTCTCTTGCAAAGATGATTCTAGAATAGAGCTTGACGATGCCATTGACGATAATGAAGATTTAGGGTTCTAGGTTTTTGATTGAGAGAGATGAACTTTGAGTTCGCAGAGAATACGATGAGAGAATAGAGAGTGTAGGTTGTGAAGTGAGTAGTGTGTGTTTTGTCTAAGTGTTTTGAGTAAAAACCAAACGATTGCAATTCAGAGGGGACAAACAAACACAACATTAATGACAATTGGGGGCGCGAGAAAGTACATTCAAAGCTTAGAATCATCATTGCCCTTTTAAGTTATACGCCAATACATTTAAGCCACGTCATATAACTTCAGATGCGCTGTCAAGTTAGTGAGACAGGTGTTACCAAAAAGTAACTCCAACGTTTCCACTAGCTCTGCTATTCAGAAGCACAAAATATAGCTTCTGAAGTTAAGATATTGATGTCATCTTCAGAAGCACATTTTGCTCAGAACCTCAGTTAAGAGCTTCTGATGGACCATAGCTTCTGAACTAACTTTAGAACCTAACTTCTAGTTCAGGAGCAAGCAGATTTAATCAGACACAAAGTGCATGTTAAAATTTTTCTTTATGAAATCAAATCTTTCCACAGTTAAAGGTTTAGTGAATATATCAGCCCACTGATGTTCAGTATCAATGAATTGTATATCCAAGATACCTTTTTGAACATAATCTCTAATAAAAAGGTGTTTGATTTCAATATGCTTGGCTCTTGAATGTAGAATTGGATTCTTTGACAAACAAATAGAAGAAGTATTATCACAAAAAAGGGGAATACTGTTAGCATTAGCAGTTACTCTGAAAAGCTTCTAACGTGGCTTATTTGTATTGTTGTATGACTTAAGAGGGAAATGATGACGTTAAGCTTTGAATGTACTTTCTCGCGCCCCCAATTGTCATTAATAGTGTGTTTGTTTGTCCCCTTCTGAATTGCAAACGTTTTTACTCAAAACACTTAGACAAATCACACACTACTCAGTTCACAACCTACACTTTCTCTTCTTAACTATTTCTCTGCGAAGTAAATCGCATTCTTCCTCATTCAAATCCCTAGAACCCTAAATCTTCATCCTCATCAATGGCAACTTCAAGTTGTTCCAGAAACGTCATCAAGCATGCAAGAAGCTCCTGCTTATGAAATCAAAGGGAGGACTAAAAAGTTAGAAGAATGGGACTTAAAGATTCAAACCGAGAATCCGGTGGATTTTATCTCATTAGCACACCATGGTTGTGACATCAGAAGTTATTACGAAGCACAAGGTCTAATGGAGTACTTCAAAATGTTGAATGGTCCAATATATCAGACGCTTGTCAGGCACTTCTGGATTAGAGCGCATGTGTATGACAAAGATGCTGCTAAGTTGGAAGAAACATAAAAGATTCTGATTGATCCTTCCCTGAAAGGAAAATCTCGAGTAGAAATGGGTTTGGAACCATTTACATGCACTGAAATCAGATCAAGCATCATGGGCATTCCTGTCTTCATCTCGGAAAATGATATTGCCTTTGTTATCAGAAGAGCTTCTGAAGGAAGTTACAAAGGTGCTATAAGAAATAGCAGGACAAGCCCCTGGAATGAAATAGTTCATAAGTCCGTGTTCAACAACACAGAGAAGGGTGTTTACTCTGACTTGAGCATGGAGAAGAAGATGCTTCTGAAGATTCAGAATGAATACCTACTACCAAAAGGTGGTGGTAATGATCAAGTTTCTTTGGAGCACAGGATATTCCTTCATTTCGTCATTACTAAGGAAAGAGCAAATGTGCCCAGATACATCTTCAGGCACATGATTAAAGAACTTAGGGAAAGCCAGGACAACATATGATGGGTTCCCTATGGAAGGCTTATATCAGAGATTATTCATCAAGGAGGAATTCTGAAAGCAATGAAGGACATCAACTTCTTCACTGATGAACAACTTGGTACAGAAACAGGCAAAGTCATCAATGGGAAGACACTCAGGAATATGGGCGTGATTGCATCTGATGCTCATACACAGCTCAGCATAGATGTAACGCCCCATTTTTATTTAATTATTTTTAGTTGATGTTTGAGTATTTTTATATGATTTTATATGACTATATTTGACATATATGATTTAGATATGATTTTATGTGAAATATATGACTTGGTATGAATTGTGTGATATTTGGTGTGATGATAATTTATTATATGATTTATGGTGTTGTGTTTTATTTAAATAAATGTTGTTTGATTACTTTATTTATTTAATAAAAAGGTAGAAAATAGTATTATTTGGTTTAAGGGGAATTATAATTATGAGGAATAAGTGGGAGTTAAGGAAATAAGAGGGTGTTATAGTTTACAATAAAAAGAAAAGGAGAGTCAGAAAGAGTTTTACGTACAATTGAAAAAAAAGAGAGAAAGTGAGTTTTTGAGAGAAGAAGAGGAGAAAACCTAGAACCAAGAGAAGAGGCTAGAAGAAGAGAGAAGAACGCAGCTTAATTCAGGAATCATAATTTAAGGTAAGGGTGGGATTCCTTCAATAATATGTATATATAATTTTGATTGTTGATGAAATTGTGTTCTAGGTTTAGGGTTTAGAAAGTTTATGATAATTGATATGATGTGATGAATTGTGTTGTTTAATGCATGTTTCTGTGTTGTTTTGATTGTTATGTTGTATATAGAACCTGTAAACATTGTTCTCTATCAAATTTGGGATTTGGGTAGATGAAATTTGGGTTTTTGAGTGAAAAATAGAGTTTTCCCGAGAGCTACCTTTGACAGCATACCCTGTTCCATGTTGTTGCATCTATTGCATCAGTTTCTGTTTCGAACTAGCTTTCGGTGTACACACGAAAGTTGTAGGTATGAATGTTAGATTTCTAATGCCGTTGGGTTGACGTCAAAATGATTTATAGAACTTGAGTTATGGTCAAATTACTGAACGTAGGTCACAGTGAATTTTTATGAATTTCAGCACAACTTTGTCCGAATTTGAAATGAAAACTGGTATTGATTGGTATACAATTGGTCTTAGGTGTAAACATGAAAGTTGTAGATAATTGAGTTAGCTTTCTAATGGCACTGGTTTGACTCGAAAATATTTTGTAAATCTCGAGTTATGATAAAAATAGTCCAAGTAGGTCTTCAGAAAATTTTAAGAAAACTTAGCTTAACTAATCCCAAGTTAGTCCAAAACTTATGGTTGGTTTCCCAACTTCAAACTTAAGTATTAGGGATTTAGTCGGAGTGTTTTATGAGTATTTGGCTTATGTTTTATTGATCAACTTGCTTTATTTTTGAAGAATGTTTTGGTTTGATATGGATGTAGTTGATTAATGTATATATATGTGAACCTGATGATGCTTGTCATTGAATTGTTGTTGTTTTCATTAACTTGATTGATTATATATTATTATTATTGAATGTGTATCTCACCCCTTCTGTTGGAATTGTCGCCTTGTGGACAAGTGCAGATTTCCAAGGCTAGTAGGATGTTGGCTCAAGTGTCATAGGGCTCTGATACGTAACGGGATGGGGAAAATGTTGTTTTGTTTCTTTCATTCCTTTATGTATCGAATTTTGAACATGTTGTTGGATTTTAAGTTGAAGAATAATATTTTGTTGTTGAGGCCTTTGTGCCAAGAATTCTGATGAAGTTGAATGATGATGATTTTAAAAGAAATATTTCCGCTGCAGATTTTTATAAGAATGAGATTTTGTTGGTATTTTAAATAGTTCTATTTTCTATTTAAATAATTTTGAAAAGTAGTGTGACATGCCCGTTATTGTTGAACTCTGATTGTTTTAATATTATTATGTTGTTTTGGGGAAACGGGGTGTTACAATAGACTTGAAGGAGTTTGATGCAGTGTCCATTATGATGGAAGACTTTCCTCCTATATGCAAGCAAAATCCTCTTGAAGTTCAGATGAACTTCATCAAAGATCATTTTGCAACAAATGGCATAAAGATAAGGCTGGAAGATGTTCCTGAAACCATGTATGGTGGAGCCTTGACAGTAGCAAAGAGCAGAAAGACAAAGAAGAAAGCACTCACAAAGGATGAGTATCTTGGTGATGCTCTTGAACAATCTGCAAAGAAAGCTGAGAGAGCTAAGAAGGACAAGAAAGCTGCAGTTCAGGAGAATATAGTTGGTACTGCTATACCAACTATCAAAGAAGAGGTTGAAGATCTTGAAGCTGATAAGATCTTACCCAAGAGAACTAGAAGTGGTAAAGTTGTTGCAACTTCACAATCTGCTCCTGATCAGCCTTCAATTCCAAAGAGGAAGAGAAAGACAGTTGTGAGAAAACGGAAGGAGTCAAGATATGTTGAAGATGAATATCAGATTGCAGAAGTTACTGACTTGGTTACAAGAGAAGTGAAGAAGAAGAAGGTTGCAGTAGAATCTACACCTCAGAAAGGATGATGAAGTTGCTGCTAGTCTTCAGAAGGCCCTGGAGATTGCAAAAGAGATTGAAGTTCTTGCATCCAGATTAGTAAGGGAAGATGTTGGTGCAGATGCTCAGGAAGTTATCAAGGTTGCTGAAGTTGTGCAAGAACTTGTGGCAACTGAAGCTGAAAGTCTGGTGATGGTAACTATTGAAGGAGTCGAGGAGGGAAATACTGGCTGTTCATAAGCTGGCATCTCAGAAGCTTCAAGAGGTAATCTTGATTCTCCACACTCTGTTGATGTTATTAATATAGAATCTAGTTCTACCTATGTCTCTCTTTCAACCACATTATCATCCTCCTCAACCTCATCTGGCTGTGATGATATTGCTTTAGGCCAAATTTATAAATCTATTAACAAAGGCCTTTCACCATCCACCAAACTCCACAAAAAGCCTGATGATGATACATCTGAGCCCATAAATTCAAATATTGATGAAAGAATTATAGGTATGGCTCAGATGAAAGCTGATTTATGCAATAGACTACCTACTAACCATCCTCTTAAACCACCAATGATTGAACCTATTAGCTTTGTGCCTGCTGATGAAGAGGTCATAGGTGAACAAGTAAGTCCTGAGTCTGCAAACCTCATTGTATCATCATCTCATCCAACTTCAACTACCCAAACTTCAGAACCTTCAGTTTTAAAGAATTTGATTAATCACTACTCTGGTGAATTAATAGGTGTTGAGTCCAACCTAGAAAGATCCTCTGTGGTAGCTTCTGGTGAAGTTACTTTAGAAAGCCCCCAACAACAAGCACCAAACACACAAATGGCCTCAACTACCTTACCAGATATCTCTGTTTCTGAACAAGTTGTTTCTGAACACTCTGTTCACGAACAAATTGTTCCTAAACATACCCTTTCAGTTCATATTGAGTCTCCTACAATTCCTGAAAAATTCAATGAACCTGTTTTTACGATCACATCAGAAGATTCTGATTTTGGGGATGAGCAAGTTAACTCAACTTCCACTGTGGTCATAAATTCTGTTCAAATTTCTGAGACCAATATTCAAACCAATACCTCCACAAATGACCAACCATCATCCTCAAACTTAGTTATTCAACCCTGTGCTCCTGCCAAAACAAATGTACCCTCACCACTGACCATATTTCTAGATTCTATACTACTAGCAGATGTGTGTGAGAACATATTTCAGGAGCTGAATGTAACGCCCGTTTTGAACTATTTTATTTATTTAATTATTTGATTGAGTTTAGAGTCTTTTTTAATAATTTATTTGATTTATGGTGATGTGTGTTATTTTTGTGTTATGTGTTGGTGTTTTAGTAGCATATTATATTATAATATATATGTTATTTTGTGTAAAAATATATGTGATGTTTGGTGTAGAAATATATATGTTATTTGGTGTAGAAATATATATGTTTGTTATGTAGAGATATATTTGTTATAGAAATATATTTTTTATTTGGTTTGAAAATATATTTGTTATTTTGTGTGGATATATATATGTTATCTAGTATAGAATATATTTATTATTTGGTGTATTATTATTATTAAGTGGAGGAGAGATATATTTAATTTAGAAATAAATAAGATAGAGGAGAAGAGATATATAAATAGGAGGACAAATGTATTATTTGGTTTAAAAGGGAATTAAGTGAGTTTAATAGAAATTAAATGAGAGTTAAAAGAATATGGGGAGTTACTTTTTAGTAAAAATAAGAGTTTAAGATTTGGTTGTTATGAAATTTTAGGAAGATTAAGGGTTAAGTGGAAATAAAATAAATTGTTTAAAAGATATATAAATAGAGAATTAGGTTAAGAAAAAAAGAAGAAAACGTTTTCACGTGCAATTGAGAAAAAGTGAGTTTTGAGAAGGACCAAGAGGAAGCTAGGAAGAAGAGGAAAGGGATTGAATTTGCTGTAGAATTTTCTTGCGTTGCTGAATTAAGGTAAGGGTGGGATTCCTTTCAATAATATATATGTTAATTTGATTTTTGATGGATGAATATGTTCTAGGGTTAGGTTTATGATAAATGTGATGATTTATGTCGGTTCATGCATAATGGTATGTTGTTTTGACTCCTTTGCTGCATATATGATCTGTAAACAAGATTTTCAAATACATCGGGGTGATTAAGGGATTAAAAATGAGATTTTTGGGTGCAAAGTGTCACTTTTCCCGAGAGCTGCACAATGAAAGCATCTCCTGTTTCATGTTCTTGCACCTTTTTCACATGTTTATGTTTTGAACTGGGTTTTGGTGTAAACATGAAAGTTGTAGATAATTGTGTTAGCTTTTTAATGGCGTTGGTTTGACACAAAAATACCATGCGAATAATTTTATATGAATTTATGTGACGAATTAAGAATATTGTGGAGAGAAGTCCTTGTCAACGTCAAGGTTTGGGAGGGAGTCTTAAAGAGTTTAGGCACAATTATTATTGTTGTCGAAGTCAGTGTTAAGTTGTTTAACTTATTTAAGTTATAAGTGTGAGTCCATTGCATATGCATAAAAGTGGCGATGGAGCTTTTGCTCAAAGTGGCGATGGAGCTTTTGCTCAAAGTGGCGGTGAAGCATATTAGTGCTTAAAATAATGGTACCACATGCATGATGTCTAAGTGTAGAGTTGCATTGTCGAGTCGTGTCGTTTGTGATGTTGTTTAAGTGATGATGTGAAGATGATTTTGTGATGTTGTTAAAGTGAATAAATGTGATGAATTGTGATGTGTTTATGTTAAATACTATATATTTATGATGTGATTGATGTGATGATTTATGTGGTTTGTCATTAATTATTGAACTATATGTTATATATTATTGATTGTGTTTCTCACCCCTTCTGTTGGAATTGCCGCCTTGTGGGCAAGTGCAGGTAATCAAGCTTAGGTGCGTATGTGAGGAATCCGTTGTGTGTGGTGTCTTAGGATGCTCTGATACGTAACGGGATGGGACTTTGTCGTTGTTTCTATTCTTTTACGTATTTTCTTTGAACTATTTATGACTTTAAAATGGTTGTTGAACCTTTTGAGACGTTGATGTGGCCTTGTGCCAAGATTTACTTAAAAGAATATTCTGAGTTTATAATTTCGCTGTTACATTGAATATTTTGATGAAGAATAAAATATTATTCATTGTTGTTTAGTGATTTTTATGAAATGTGACATCCTGATTATGGGTTTAACTCTGATAATATACGAAAATTTTTATGTTGGGATTTCGGGGTGTTACACTGAACAACCTGATTCAAGCAATAAATAATTTGGTTCACAAGGAAAGCTATGAGAAGCTATGGAAGAGATTGAAAGAAAGAGTAGACTATGTCTTGAGTGCACTTTAGAAATCATGTCTTGATGCTGAAGATGTTGCTCAACTCAAGTTTCAAGATTGACTAAAAGGGGTTGACAACAATTTGCAAGAAGTAAAAATACTGAGAACTTGGGTGCAAACACCTTTATGCTTAAGAGAAAGGAGTGCTACTAAATTCATTCCAACAGGTGTACATCCAAGAGAGGTGAATTTTAACTGGTTGTCAAAGATAAATGTCAGTCCAGTCTCTACAGAACTAGCCTTGCTGCAAAAGAATACTGAATTGGAAAAGGAAAACAAGCAGCTCAGGAAAGAAGTTCTTGAACAGAAGCTACTGCTGCTTGAGTACAAGTCATCATCAGAAGCAAAGTTGGAAGAAGCCAGAGTTAGAGAGGAAAATTTGCTTGAAAGCAATAAAGCATTCAAGCAAGAAATGAAGCAACAAGTAGAAGAAACACAAAGGATGATGAAACAAATGATGGAGATGTTCCAAAAACAAGCCCAACCTTAGTTGCACAACACTAGCTTCTTTTATTTTTGTTATTTGTATCTTTACATGTTTCTGCTTATGTTTTTTTGCTTCTGAATTACTGCTTATGACCATTATTTATGTGCTTCTAAACAATATTTATGCTTCTGAACTACTTTTATGCTATGATATATGACTTGCGTTTACAGAATTTCTCACTACGTTTTCCTCATCTCTTTCTTTTTGTCTTTATTTTATACTTTTTGTTGATGACAAAAGGGGGAGTAGATATATAGTATTTATAGGCTCTGAGCGCCATTAATTTAACTTTTTAATTTTATTAATGTTAGATTATTCTTAGTGTTATTACGCTTTTAAATGATGAATTTAATTAACAAGAATAGAACTCAAGGGGAGCTTACAAACCTTATACCCTTATAGTCAACTTGTTAATTAGATTAACAACAATTGAACATTTTAAATAATAATGTTTGTCATCATCAAAAAGGGGCAGATTGTTGGAACAAAATGTGTTTAACACTACCTCTTGAGAGTTTTGATGATAACAAGGTATTAAAAATTGTCAATTGTATATGCTAATATTTGTTCAAGTGTACAGGAACATAGACAAAAGTTTGAGATCATTATTATGTTCTGGAAGAACAAAAGAGAGCAAACGAATCAACAAAAAGGAAGCTTAAAGCATCTGAAGAGAACTGCTCCTGAAGTCAAAGTGCTCCTGAAGACAAAGTGCTCCTGAAGTGATGACGTCATCAGAAGCATCTCATCAGAAGCTAAATATCATCAAAAGCTGAAGATCACCAGAAGCTGTAGTTCATCAGAAGATGCAAGACTTAAAGCTTCAAAGGTTGTTCAATGGATTTAATCTCGTCTAAACACTGCAGAAGACTGGTGTAACGCCCACGTTCGAGTTAGTATTTATTTAAATCGAGTTTAGGTGATTATATTATATTTATATAATATATAAGTGTTTTGATATGTTTTGATGTGTTTAATGATTTTGTGGTAAGATACAATGCTAAGGATAAGGTTAAGAGACTTATTTTATTGTTAAATAAAAGAAGATTTGAAAAGAAAATAAAATATTTAGTTATGGGTTAGTTTTGGATTTTAGAGAGTTATGTGGGAGAAAGAGTAAATAAGATAAGATTTGTTGGCAGTATAAATAAGGCAACTAGGGTTAGGGAGTCAGTAACGCTTCAGACTTTGGAAACAGAAAGAGAGAAAACGCACGCACGCGTGAGAAGAGAAGAGAAGGAGAGCTGCGATTTTCTGCTGCAATTCAGGTAAGGGTGGGACTAATAACTCTTTAATATTGATTAGCATAGTCCTGATAGCAATTAACAAGGATTAGGATTGAGTTAAGAGAATGAGAAAACTAGGTCAAAACCCTAGAATTTGATGAATTAACGGTTGGAATAGGTTTAATTGATGTAGAAAGTGTTCCTAGGCCTTAGAATATGTTTAGGATGAATTCTGGAATCAATAGAAGGCTTAGAACCATGTGAATCGTAGGATTTTTGAGGAAATAGCAGTTCTGGCCGCAGCGAAATTCATCGCTCGCCACGGCGAGCTAACCCACTCGCCTCGCGAACACTACCAGTTTTTGGAAGTTGTGAGGGTTGTGTGATCTGTTTCGTGTGATTGATTTGGAGATGTTTCCTGAGTGTTATTTAGGCCTAGTGGTGATGCTGAGAGCCCTGTTCAGAGCCTTTCTAAGTATGGATTGTTGGGTTATGGTAGTAGAGCATGAATTAAGTATTATACCTTGTGCAATTATATTAAAGTTTATGTTGCCTTGAATTGTAATTGATATAATGATATCATTCTGTTCTTGTGATTTGAATTATGCTGCTGACGTTATTAAACTGAACCGTTATGATATATGTATATATTATATATGCAATGATAAGTTGTTGTTTAGCTCCAATTTCTTGGATGCATGTTGATAAGGTGATTAAGGATAAATGTTGTTTGAATTGAGTCCATGCATAGCATACATTGAGCTTAGTCCTCACCATGATAGGAGCTTTGTCCTCCGCACGTTATTTAGGAGCTTTGTCCTCCGCACGTTTTAAAAGTATATTAATACTTATGATGAAGTTTGGTACCACATGCATATAAGGAGTCTAAGAGCATTGTCGCATGGTCATATTTATGATGTCATGTTGTTGATAAGGAATGAATATATGATTATGTGATAAGTGTTATCTGTCTATGCTACTTACTTAAAGATGATATGAAGTTGATTATGTGATTACGTGCTAATTGTTATGCAAGAATGCTATTAATGTTTTGATGTTAATTGTTATTCTGAATTATGTTGATTAGTATTATTTTGTTATGAAATCTCACCCCTTCTGCTGGAATTGCCGCCTTGTGGGCAAGTGCAGGTGATCGTGCTTAGTGTTCAGGTGGTTCGTGAGTGGCCTTACCTCACAGTTTTGTCTAGGTCACTCTGATACGTAACGGGATGGGGTTGTCTTATGCATGCTTCATTCTTTACATGTATTTGATGTTCCTTACTAACATTTGAGATATTTTATGGGGCCTGCGTGCCAAACGTTTATGAATTTTTAGTAATATTTCCGCTGCAGAGTTTTGAAGTAATTGGTTAAATCATTATTTAACTGTTTTGGATTACGATTTATGTAATATCCCGTTGTTGTGTTTGCATACTCTGATAATTGTTTAAGAAATTTTTATGTTGGGAAAACGGGGTGTTACAATTGGTATCAGAGCAAGTCGGTCTGTCCGGCCAATTAGGGAGTCTTGTTGAGTTTTAGTAATATTTGTATTACTAAGCAAGGAAGTATGTCGGTGACTGAGTATGCTGCCAAGTTTGTGGAGTTGGCGAAGTTCTATCCGCATTATGCTGCTGAGACCGCGAAGTTTTCTAAATGCATCAAGTTTGAGAACGGTTTGAGGCCCGACATTAAGAGGGCGATTGGGTATCAGTAGATCAGAGTTTTTCCGGATTTGGTGAATAGCTGTCGGATCTATGAAGAGGATACGAAGGCTCACTACAAGGTAGTGAATGATAGGAAGGCCAAGGGCCAGCAGAGTCGCCCTAAACCTTATAGTGCCCCTGCTGATAAAGGAAAACAGAGGATGGTCGTTGATAGGCAGACTGCGAGGAAGGGTACCCCTGCTGAGATCGTGTGTTTCAACTGTGGTGTGAAAGGCCACAAGAGCAATGTTTGTCCAAAAGAGATCAAGAAGTGTGTCCGGTGTGGCAAGAAGGGTCATTTGGTAGCTGATTGTAAGCGTAATGATATTGTGTGCTTCAATTGCAACGAAGAGGGTCATATTGGTTCCCAGTGCAAGCAGCCGAAGAGGGCGCCTACTACGGGTCGAGTTTTTGCCCTGACTGGTACTCAGACAGACAGTGATGATCGTTTGATCAGAGGTACTTGCTATATTAATAATACTCTTTTAGTTGCTATTATTGATACTGGTGCTACACATTGCTTTGTTGCTTTAGACTGTGTTTCTGCTTTGAGTCTTGCTATGTCTGATATGAATGGAGAGATGGTTGTCGAAACTCCAGCTAAGGGTTCGGTGACTACTTCTCTCGTATGCTTAAGTTGTCCTTTGTCTATGTTTGGTCGCGATTTTGAGATGGATTTAGTTTGTCTACCTTTGAGCGGTATGGACGTGATTCTGGGTATGAATTGGTTAGAGTACAACCACGTTCTTATCAATTGTTTTCGCAAGACGGTGCATTTCTCGTCCGCTGAAGAGGAAAGTGGTGCTGAGTTTTTATCTACTAAGCAGATGAAGCAACTAGAACGTGATGGCATGTTGATGTTTTCGTTGATGGCTTCTTTATCTTTAGAGAATCAAGCAGTGATCGATAAATTGCAAGTGGTATGCGACTTTCCTGAAGTTTTTCCAGATGAAATTCCTGATGTGCCTCCAGAGAGGGAAGTCGAGTTTTCTATTGATCTTGTTCCTGGAACTAAGCCGGTGTCGATGGCACCTTATCGTATGTCTGCTTCCGAATTAGCTGAATTGAAGAAACAGCTGGAAGATTTACTCGAGAAGAAATTTGTTAGACCAAGTGTCTCACCTTGGGGAGCGCCAGTGTTACTAGTAAAGAAGAAAGATGGTAGTATGAGGCTATGTATTGATTATCGGCAATTGAATAAGGTAACTATCAAGAATAGGTATCCACTTCCGAGGATTGATGATTTGATGGATCAGTTAGTGGGTGCACGTGTTTTCAGCAAGATTGACTTGAGGTCGGGTTATCATCAGATTAAAGTAAAGGATGAGGATATGCAGGAGACAGCTTTCAGAACGCGTTATGGCCATTATGAGTATAAGGTTATGCCTTTTGGAGTTACTAATGCACCGGGAGTATTTATGGAGTATATGAATCGCATCTTCCATGCATTTTTGGATCAGTTCGTAGTTGTATTTATTGATGATATTCTGATTTACTCCAAGACTGAGGAAGAGCATGCTGAACATCTGAGGACTGTCTTGCAAGTGTTGAAAGAAAAGAAGCTTTATGCCAAATTGTCTAAGTGTGAATTCTGGTTGAAAGAAGTGAGTTTCCTTGGTCATGTTATCTCTGGTGATGGTATTGCAGTAGATCCGTCTAAGATTGAAGTCGTATCGCAATGGGGGACTCCGAAGTCAGTTACTGAGATCAGGAGCTTTTTGGGTTTAGCTGGTTACTACAGAAGGTTTATTGAAGGATTCTCCAAGTTAGCTCTTCCGTTGACCCAGTTGACTTGTAAAGGTAGAGCTTTTGTTTGGGATGTGCATTGTGAGAACAGTTTCAACGAGTTGAAGGAGCGTTTGACGACTGCTCCAGTTTTGATTCTGCCGAAGCCAGATGAGCCATTTGTAGTGTATTGTGATGCGTCCAAGTTGGGTTTAGGAGGTGTGCTTATGCAAGAAGGTAAAGTGGTAGCTTATGCTTCAAGACAGTTGAGGATTCATGAGAAGAACTACCCGACGCATGATTTGGAATTAGCAGATGTGGTTTTTGTATTGAAGATGTGGAGACACTACTTATATGGTGCGAGATTCGAAGTGTTCAGTGATCACAAGAGCTTGAAGTATCTTTTCGATCAGAAGGAATTGAATATGAGGCAGAGAAGATGGCTAGAACTTTTGAAGGACTTCGACTTTGGATTGAATTATCATCCGGGTAAAGCGAATGTGGTAGCAGATGCCTTGAGTAGGAAGACTTTGCATATGTCTGCTATGATGGTTAAGGAGTTCGAATTACTTGAGCAATTTAGAGATTTGAGTTTGGTTTGTGAAAGGACGCCTCAGAGCGTGAAGCTAGGGATGCTGAAGATTGAGAGTGACTTCTTGATGAATATAAGAGAGGCGCAGAAAGAAGATGTCAAGTTTGTTGATTTAATGGTTGCTGGTAATCAGACTGAAGATAGTGATTTTCAAGTCGACGATCATGGAGTGTTGAGATTCCGAGGTAGGATTTGCATTCCTGACAATGAAGAGATTAAGAAGATGATTCTTGAAGAGAGTCACAGAAGTAGCTTAAGTATTCACCCGGGAGCTACGAAGATGTATCATGATTTGAAGAAGTTGTTTTGGTGGTCTGGATTGAAACGTGATGTGGCGCAGTTTGTGTATGCTTGTTTAGTTTGCTAGAAGTCAAAAATTGAGCATCAGAAACCGGCTGGCATGATGGTGTCTTTAGATGTGCCGGAGTGGAAATGGGATAGTATATCCATGGATTTTGTGACTAGTTTGCCGAATACTCCTAGAGGGAATGACGCCATTTGGGTGATAGTTGACAGATTGACGAAGTCGGCTCATTTTCTACCGATTAATATTAGTTTTCCTGTTGCCCAGTTGGCAGAGATTTATATCAAGGAGATTGTGAGATTGCATGGTGTTCCTTCGAGCATAGTATCAGATAGAGATCCAAGATTTACTTCTAGATTTTGGAAAAGTTTGCAAGAGGCTTTGGGTTCTAAGTTGAGATTGAGTTCGGCGTATCATCCGTAGACTGATGGTCAGTCGGAAAGGACAATTCAGTCGCTAGAGGATTTGTTGAGAGTTTGTGTTCTTGAGCAAGGAGGGACTTGGGATAGTCATCTTCCCTTAATCGAGTTCACATACAATAATAGTTATCATTCTAGTATTGGAATGGCACCTTTTGAGGCTTTGTACGGTCGGAGGTGCAGGACTCCGTTGTGTTGGTTTGAGTCAGGTGAAAGAGTGGTTTTAGGGCCAGAGATTGTTCAGCAAACCACTGAGAAGGTTAAGATGATTCAAGATAAAATGAGAGTGTCGCAGAGTCGACAAAAGAGTTACCATGATAAGCGAAGGAAAGATCTTGAGTTTCAGGAAGGAGACCACGTGCTTTTGAGAATCACACCTATGACTGGTGTTGGACGTGCCTTGAAGTCAAAGAAGTTGACTCCGAGATTTATTGGCCCTTATCAGATATCAGAGAGGGTTGGAACGGTGGCATACAGAGTTGGGTTACCACCGCATCTTTCGAATTTACATGATGTTTTTCATGTATCTCAGCTGAGGAAGTATGTTCCGGATCCATCTCATGTGATCCAGAGCGATGATGTGCAAGTTAGAGACAACCTTACGGTGGAGACTTTACCGGTAAGGATTGATGATCGGAAGGTGAAGACGTTGAGAGGCAGGATATACCTCTCGTCAGAGTCGTTTGGTCGGGAGCGACTGGTGAAAGCTTGACTTGGGAGCTTGAGAGTAAGATGCTGGATTCTTATCCAGAGTTATTTGCTTGAGGTAATTTTCGAGGACGAAAATCTTTTAAGTGGGGGAGAGTTGTAACGCCCACGTTCGTTTTAGTATTTATTTAAATCGAGTTTAGGTGATTATATTATATTTATATAATATATAAGTGTTTTGATATGTTTTGATATGTTTTGATGTGTTTAATGATTTTGTGGTAAGATATAATGCTAAGGATAAGGTTAAGAGACTTATTTTATTGTTAAATAAAATAAGATTTGAAAAGAAAATAAAATATTTAGTTATGGGTTAGTTTTGGATTTTAGAGAGTTATGTGGGAGAAAGAGTAAATAAGATAAGATTTGTTGGCAGTATAAATAAGGCAACTAGGGTTAGGGAGTCAGTAACGCTTCAGACTTTGGAAACAGAAAGAGAGAAAACGCACGCACGCGTGAGAAGAGAAGAGAAGGAGAGCTGCGATTTTCTGCTGCAATTCAGGTAAGGGTGGGACTAATAACTCTTTAATATTGATTAGCATAGTCCTGATAGCAATTAATAAGGATTAGGATTGAGTTAAGAGAATGAGAAAACTAGGTCAAAACCCTAGAATTTGATGAATTAACGGTTGGAATAGGTTTAATTGATGTAGAAAGTGTTCCTAGGCCTTAGAATATGTTTAGGATGAATTCTGGAATCAATAGAAGGCTTAGAACCATGTGAATCGTAGGATTTTTGAGGAAATAGCAGTTCTGGCCGCATCGAAATTCATCGCTCGCCACGGCGAGCAATGATCCTCGCCTCGCGAGTGATGAGCCTCATCGCTCGCCACGGCAAGTACTTATCCCCGCCTCGCGAGTTGCTCCTGGTAGCTCGCCATAGCGAGCACTTTTCTTCGCCTCGGGAGTTGCTTCTGGCAGCTCGCCACGGCGAGCTAACCCACTCGCCTCGCGAACACTACCAGTTTTTGGAAGTTGTGAGGGTTGTGTGATCTGTTTCGTGTGATTAATTTGGAGATGTTTCCTGAGTGTTATTTAGGCCTAGTGGTGATGCTGAGAGCTCTGTTCAGAGCCTTTCTAAGTATGGATTGTTGGGTTATGGTAGTAGAGCATGAATTAAGTATTATACCTTGTGCAATTATATTAAAGTTTATGTTGCCTTGAATTGTAATTGATATAATGATATCATTCTGTTCTTGTGATTTGAATTATGCTGCTGACGTTATTAAACTGAACCGTTATGATATATGTATATATTATATATGCAATGATAAGTTGTTGTTTAGCTCCAATTTCTTGGATGCATGTTGATAAGGTGATTAAGGATAAATGTTGTTTGAATTGAGTCCATGCATAGCATACATTGAGCTTAGTCCTCACCATGATAGGAGCTTTGTCCTCCGCACGTTATTTAGGAGCTTTGTCCTCCGCACGTTTTAAAAGTATATTAATACTTATGATGAAGTTTGGTACCACATGCATATAAGGAGTCTAAGAGCATTGTCGCATGGTCATATTTATGATGTCATGTTGTTGATAAGGAATGAATATATGATTATGTGATAAGTGTTATCTGTCTATGCAAACATGAGCTCTTACCCAAAAGTGCCTTACCAGAGTCATGTATGTTGGACCGTTTAGCATGTTGAAGTAGTCCATGAGGTTCTGTGACTCATAATACTCCATGATGTTGCAACCGTGATATGATATAGAAGTGAAATCCATCGGACTCTCTACTTGTACGGTTAAATCCCATTCTTCTAAAGACATGGTTCTTCCCTTTATTTCATAAGCAGGAGCTTCTTGAGTGGACGTTCCTTGTGCTATATCTTGAGAAGATGTTCCTTGAATAGTCTCTTGCAAAGATGATTCTAGAATAGAGCTTGACGATGCCATTGACGATAATGAAGATTTAGGGTTCTAGGTTTTTGATTGAGAGAGATGAACTTTGAGTTCGCAGAGAATACGATGAGAGAATAGAGAGTGTAGGTTGTGAAGTAAGTAGTGTGTGTTTTGTCTAAGTGTTTTGAGTAAAAACCAAACGATTGCAATTCAGAGGGGACAAACAAACACAACATTAATGACAATTGGGGGCGCGAGAAAGTACATTCAAAGCTTAGAATCATCATTGCCCTTTTAAGTTATACGCCAATACATTTAAGCCACGTCATATAACTTCAGATGCGCTGTCAAGTTAGTGAGACAGGTGTTACCAAAAAGTAACTCCAACGTTTCCACTAGCTCTGCTATTCAGAAGCACAAAATATAGCTTCTGAAGTTAAGATATTGATGTCATCTTCAGAAGCACATTTTGCTCAGAACCTCAGTTAAGAGCTTCTGATGGACCATAGCTTCTGAACTAACTTTAGAACCTAACTTCTAGTTCAGGAGCAAGCAGATTTAATCAGACACAAAGTGCATGTTAAAATTTTTCTTTATGAAATCAAATCTTTCCACAGTTAAAGGTTTAGTGAATATATCAGCCCACTGATGTTCAGTATCAATGAATTGTATATCCAAGATACCTTTTTGAACATAATCTCTAATAAAAAGGTGTTTGATTTCAATATGCTTGGCTCTTGAATGTAGAATTGGATTCTTTGACAAACAAATAGAAGAAGTATTATCACAAAAAAGGGGAATACTGTTAGCATTAGCAGTTACTCTGAAAAGCTTCTAACGTGGCTTATTTGTATTGTTGTATGACTTAAGAGGGAAATGATGACGTTAAGCTTTGAATGTACTTTCTCGCGCCCCCAATTGTCATTAATAGTGTGTTTGTTTGTCCCCTTCTGAATTGCAAACGTTTTTACTCAAAACACTTAGACAAATCACACACTACTCAGTTCACAACCTACACTTTCTCTTCTTAACTATTTCTCTGCGAAGTAAATCGCATTCTTCCTCATTCAAATCCCTAGAACCCTAAATCTTCATCCTCATCAATGGCAACTTCAAGTTGTTCCAGAAACGTCATCAAGCATGCAAGAAGCTCCTGCTTATGAAATCAAAGGGAGGACTAAAAAGTTAGAAGAATGGGACTTAAAGATTCAAACCGAGAATCCGGTGGATTTTATCTCATTAGCACACCATGGTTGTGACATCAGAAGTTATTACGAAGCACAAGGTCTAATGGAGTACTTCAAAATGTTGAATGGTCCAATATATCAGACGCTTGTCAGGCACTTCTGGATTAGAGCGCATGTGTATGACAAAGATGCTGCTAAGTTGGAAGAAACATAAAAGATTCTGATTGATCCTTCCCTGAAAGGAAAATCTCGAGTAGAAATGGGTTTGGAACCATTTACATGCACTGAAATCAGATCAAGCATCATGGGCATTCCTGTCTTCATCTCGGAAAATGATATTGCCTTTGTTATCAGAAGAGCTTCTGAAGGAAGTTACAAAGGTGCTATAAGAAATAGCAGGACAAGCCCCTGGAATGAAATAGTTCATAAGTCCGTGTTCAACAACACAGAGAAGGGTGTTTACTCTGACTTGAGCATGGAGAAGAAGATGCTTCTGAAGATTCAGAATGAATACCTACTACCAAAAGGTGGTGGTAATGATCAAGTTTCTTTGGAGCACAGGATATTCCTTCATTTCGTCATTACTAAGGAAAGAGCAAATGTGCCCAGATACATCTTCAGGCACATGATTAAAGAACTTAGGGAAAGCCAGGACAACATATGATGGGTTCCCTATGGAAGGCTTATATCAGAGATTATTCATCAAGGAGGAATTCTGAAAGCAATGAAGGACATCAACTTCTTCACTGATGAACAACTTGGTACAGAAACAGGCAAAGTCATCAATGGGAAGACACTCAGGAATATGGGCGTGATTGCATCTGATGCTCATACACAGCTCAGCATAGATGTAACGCCCCATTTTTATTTAATTATTTTTAGTTGATGTTTGAGTATTTTTATATGATTTTATATGACTATATTTGACATATATGATTTAGATATGATTTTATGTGAAATATATGACTTGGTATGAATTGTGTGATATTTGGTGTGATGATAATTTATTATATGATTTATGGTGTTGTGTTTTATTTAAATAAATGTTGTTTGATTACTTTATTTATTTAATAAAAAGGTAGAAAATAGTATTATTTGGTTTAAGGGGAATTATAATTATGAGGAATAAGTGGGAGTTAAGGAAATAAGAGGGTGTTATAGTTTACAATAAAAAGAAAAGGAGAGTCAGAAAGAGTTTTACGTACAATTGAAAAAAAAGAGAGAAAGTGAGTTTTTGAGAGAAGAAGAGGAGAAAACCTAGAACCAAGAGAAGAGGCTAGAAGAAGAGAGAAGAACGCAGCTTAATTCAGGAATCATAATCTAAGGTAAGGGTGGGATTCCTTCAATAATATGTATATATAATTTTGATTGTTGATGAAATTGTGTTCTAGGTTTAGGGTTTAGAAAGTTTATGATAATTGATATGATGTGATGAATTGTGTTGTTTAATGCATGTTTCTGTGTTGTTTTGATTGTTATGTTGTATATAGAACCTGTAAACATTGTTCTCTATCAAATTTGGGATTTGGGTAGATGAAATTTGGGTTTTTGAGTGAAAAATAGAGTTTTCCCGAGAGCTACCTTTGACAGCATACCCTGTTCCATGTTGTTGCGTCTTTTGCATCAGTTTCTGTTTTGAACTAGCTTTCGGTGTACACACGAAAGTTGTAGGTATGAATGTTAAATTTCTAATGCCGTTGGTTTGACGTCAAAATGATTTATAGAACTTGAGTTATGGTCAAATTACTGAACGTAGGTCACAGTGAATTTTTATGAATTTCAGCACAACTTTGTCCGAATTTGAAATGAAAACTGGTATTGATTGGTATACAATTGGTCTTAGGTGTAAACATGAAAGTTGTAGATAATTGAGTTAGCTTTCTAATGGCACTGGTTTGACTCGAAAATATTTTGTAAATCTCGAGTTATGATAAAAATAGTCCAAGTAGGTCTTCAGAAAATTTTAAGAAAACTTAGCTTAACTAATCCCAAGTTAGTCCAAAACTTATGGTTGGTTTCCCAACTTCAAACTTAAGTATTAGGGATTTAGTCGGAGTGTTTTATGAGTATTTGGCTTATGTTTTATTGATCAACTTGCTTTATTTTTGAAGAATGTTTTGGTTTGATATGGATGTAGTTGATTAATGTATATATATGTGAACCTGATGATGCTTGTCATTGAATTGTTGTTGTTTTCATTAACTTGATTGATTATATATTATTATTATTGAATGTGTATCTCACCCCTTCTGTTGGAATTGTCGCCTTGTGGACAAGTGCAGATTTCCAAGGCTAGTAGGATGTTGGCTCAAGTGTCATAGGGCTCTGATACGTAACGGGATGGGGAAAATGTTGTTTTGTTTCTTTCATTCCTTTATGTATCGAATTTTGAACATGTTGTTGGATTTTAAGTTGAAGAATAATATTTTGTTGTTGAGGCCTTTGTGCCAAGAATTCTGATGAAGTTGAATGATGATGATTTTAAAAGAAATATTTCCGCTGCAGATTTTTATAAGAATGAGATTTTGTTGGTATTTTAAATAGTTCTATTTTCTATTTAAATAATTTTGAAAAGTAGTGTGACATGCCCGTTATTGTTGAACTCTGATTGTTTTAATATTATTATGTTGTTTTGGGGAAACGGGGTGTTACAATAGACTTGAAGGAGTTTGATGCAGTGTCCATTATGATGGAAGACTTTCCTCCTATATGCAAGCAAAATCCTCTTGAAGTTCAGATGAACTTCATCAAAGATCATTTTGCAACAAATGGCATAAAGATAAGGCTGGAAGATGTTCCTGAAACCATGTATGGTGGAGCCTTGACAGTAGCAAAGAGCAGAAAGACAAAGAAGAAAGCACTCACAAAGGATGAGTATCTTGGTGATGCTCTTGAACAATCTGCAAAGAAAGCTGAGAGAGCTAAGAAGGACAAGAAAGCTGCAGTTCAGGAGAATATAGTTGGTACTGCTATACCAACTATCAAAGAAGAGGTTGAAGATCTTGAAGCTGATAAGATCTTACCCAAGAGAACTAGAAGTGGTAAAGTTGTTGCAACTTCACAATCTGCTCCTGATCAGCCTTCAATTCCAAAGAGGAAGAGAAAGACAGTTGTGAGAAAACGGAAGGAGTCAAGATATGTTGAAGATGAATATCAGATTGCAGAAGTTACTGACTTGGTTACAAGAGAAGTGAAGAAGAAGAAGGTTGCAGTAGAATCTACACTTCAGAAAGGATGATGAAGTTGCTGCTAGTCTTCAGAAGGCCCTGGAGATTGCAAAAGAGATTGAAGTTCTTGCATCCAGATTAGTAAGGGAAGATGTTGGTGCAGATGCTCAGGAAGTTATTAAGGTTGCTGAAGTTGTGCAAGAACTTGTGGCAACTGAAGCTGAAAGTCTGGTGATGGTAACTATTGAAGGAGTCGAGGAGGGAAATACTGGCTGTTCATAAGCTGGCATCTCAGAAGCTTCAAGAGGTAATCTTGATTCTCCACACTCTGTTGATGTTATTAATATAGAATCTAGTTCTACCTATGTCTCTCTTTCAACCACATTATCATCCTTCTCAACCTCATCTGGCTGTGATGATATTGCTTTAGGCCAAATTTATAAATCTATTAACAAAGGCCTTTCACCATCCACCAAACTCCACAAAAAGCCTGATGATGATACATCTGAGCCCATAAATTCAAATATTGATGAAAGAATTATAGGTATGGCTCAGATGAAAGCTGATTTATGCAATAGACTACCTACTAACCATCCTCTTAAACCACCAATGATTGAACCTATTAGCTTTGTGCCTGCTGATGAAGAGGTCATAGGTGAACAAGTAAGTCCTGAGTCTGCAAACCTCATTGTATCATCATCTCATCCAACTTCAACTACCCAAACTTCAGAACCTTCAGTTTTAAAGAATTTGATTAATCACTACTCTGGTGAATTAATAGGTGTTGAGTCCAACCTAGAAAGATCCTCTGTGGTAGCTTCTGGTGAAGTTACTTTAGAAAGCCCCCAACAACAAGCACCAAACACACAAATGGCCTCAACTACCTTACCAGATATCTCTGTTTCTGAACAAGTTGTTTCTGAACACTCTGTTCATGAACAAATTGTTCCTAAACATACCCTTTCAGTTCATATTGAGTCTCCTACAATTCCTGAAAAATTCAATGAACCTGTTTTTACGATCACATCAGAAGATTCTGATTTTGGGGATGAGCAAGTTAACTCAACTTCCACTGTGGTCATAAATTCTGTTCAAATTTCTGAGACCAATATTCAAACCAATACCTCCACAAATGACCAACCATCATCCTCAAACTTAGTTATTCAACCCTGTGCTCCTGCCAAAACAAATGTACCCTCACCACTGACCATATTTCTAGATTCTATACTACTAGCAGATGTGTGTGAGAACATATTTCAGGAGCTAAATGTAACGCCCGTTTTGAACTATTTTATTTATTTAATTATTTGATTGAGTTTAGAGTCTTTTTTAATAATTTATTTGATTTATGGTGATGTGTGTTATTTTTGTGTTATGTGTTGGTGTTTTAGTAGCATATTATATTATAATATATATGTTATTTTGTGTAAAAATATATGTGATGTTTGGTGTAGAAATATATATGTTATTTGGTGTAGAAATATATATGTTTGTTATGTAGAGATATATTTGTTATAGAAATATATTTTTTATTTGGTTTGAAAATATATTTGTTATTTTGTGTGGATATATATATGTTATCTAGTATAGAATATATTTATTATTTGGTGTATTATTATTATTAAGTGGAGGAGAGATATATTTAATTTAGAAATAAATAAGATAGAGGAGAAGAGATATATAAATAGGAGGACAAATGTATTATTTGGTTTAAAAGGGAATTAAGTGAGTTTAATAGAAATTAAATGAGAGTTAAAAGAATATGGGGAGTTACTTTTTAGTAAAAATAAGAGTTTAAGATTTGGTTGTTATGAAATTTTAGGAAGATTAAGGGTTAAGTGGAAATAAAATAAATTGTTTAAAAGATATATAAATAGAGAATTAGGTTAAGAAAAAAAGAAGAAAACGTTTTCACGTGCAATTGAGAAAAAGTGAGTTTTGAGAAGGACCAAGAGGAAGCTAGGAAGAAGAGGAAAGGGATTGAATTTGCTGTAGAATTTTCTTGCGTTGCTGAATTAAGGTAAGGGTGGGATTCCTTTCAATAATATATATGTTAATTTGATTTTTGATGGATGAATATGTTCTAGGGTTAGGTTTATGATAAATGTGATGATTTATGTCGGTTCATGCATAATGGTATGTTGTTTTGACTCCTTTGCTGCATATATGATCTGTAAACAAGATTTTCAAATACATCGGGGTGATTAAGGGATTAAAAATGAGATTTTTGGGTGCAAAGTGTCACTTTTCCCGAGAGCTGCACAATGACAGCATCTCCTGTTTCATGTTCTTGCACCTTTTTCACATGTTTATGTTTTGAACTGGGTTTTGGTGTAAACATGAAAGTTGTAGATAATTGTGTTAGCTTTTTAATGGCGTTGGTTTGACACAAAAATACCATGCGAATAATTTTATATGAATTTATGTGACGAATTAAGAATATTGTGGAGAGAAGTCCTTGTCAACGTCAAGGTTTGGGAGGGAGTCTTAAAGAGTTTAGGCACAATTATTATTGTTGTCGAAGTCAGTGTTAAGTTGTTTAACTTATTTAAGTTATAAGTGTGAGTCCATTGCATATGCATAAAAGTGGCGATGGAGCTTTTGCTCAAAGTGGCGATGGAGCTTTTGCTCAAAGTGGCGATGGAGCTTTTGCTCAAAGTGGCGGTGAAGCATATTAGTGCTTAAAATAATGGTACCACATGCATGATGTCTAAGTGTAGAGTTGCATTGTCGAGTCGTGTCGTTTGTGATGTTGTTTAAGTGATGATGTGAAGATGATTTTGTGATGTTGTTAAAGTGAATAAATGTGATGAATTGTGATGTGTTTATGTTAAATACTATATATTTATGATGTGATTGATGTGATGATTTATGTGGTTTGTCATTAATTATTGAACTATATGTTATATATTATTGATTGTGTTTCTCACCCCTTCTGTTGGAATTGCCGCCTTGTGGGCAAGTGCAGGTAATCAAGCTTAGGTGCGTATATGAGGAATCCGTTGTGTGTGGTGTCTTAGGATGCTCTGATACGTAACGGGATGGGACTTTGTCGTTGTTTCTATTCTTTTACGTATTTTCTTTGAACTATTTATGACTTTAAAATGGTTGTTGAACCTTTTGAGACGTTGATGTGGCCTTGTGCCAAGATTTACTTAAAAGAATATTCTGAGTTTATAATTCCGCTGTTACATTGAATATTTTGATGAAGAATAAAATATTATTCATTGTTGTTTAGTGATTTTTATGAAATGTGACATCCTGATTATGGGTTTAACTCTGATAATATACGAAAATTTTTATGTTGGGATTTCGGGGTGTTACACTGAACAACCTGATTCAAGCAATAAATAATTTGGTTCACAAGGAAAGCTATGAGAAGCTATGGAAGAGATTGAAAGAAAGAGTAGACTATGTCTTGAGTGCACTTTAGAAATCATGTCTTGATGCTGAAGATGTTGCTCAACTCAAGTTTCAAGATTGACTAAAAGGGGTTGACAACAATTTGCAAGAAGTAAAAATACTGAGAACTTGGGTGCAAACACCTTTATGCTTAAGAGAAAGGAGTGCTACTAAATTCATTCCAACAGGTGTACATCCAAGAGAGGTGAATTTTAACTGGTTGTCAAAGATAAATGTCAGTCCAGTCTCTACAGAACTAGCCTTGCTGCAAAAGAATACTGAATTGGAAAAGGAAAACAAGCAGCTCAGGAAAGAAGTTCTTGAACAGAAGCTACTGCTGCTTGAGTACAAGTCATCATCAGAAGCAAAGTTGGAAGAAGCCAGAGTTAGAGAGGAAAATTTGCTTGAAAGCAATAAAGCATTCAAGCAAGAAATGAAGCAACAAGTAGAAGAAACACAAAGGATGATGAAACAAATGATGGAGATGTTCCAAAAACAAGCCCAACCTTAGTTGCACAACACTAGCTTCTTTTATTTTTGTTATTTGTATCTTTACATGTTTCTGCTTATGTTTTTTTGCTTCTGAATTACTGCTTATGACCATTATTTATGTGCTTCTAAACAATATTTATGCTTCTGAACTACTTTTATGCTATGATATATGACTTGCATTTACAGAATTTCTCACTACGTTTTCCTCATCTCTTTCTTTTTGTCTTTATTTTATACTTTTTGTTGATGACAAAAGGGGGAGTAGATATATAGTATTTATAGGCTCTGAGCGCCATTAATTTAACTTTTTAATTTTATTAATGTTAGATTATTCTTAGTGTTATTACGCTTTTAAATGATGAATTTAATTAACAAGAATAGAACTCAAGGGGAGCTTACAAACCTTATACCCTTATAGTCAACTTGTTAATTAGATTAACAACAATTGAACATTTTAAATAATAATGTTTGTCATCATCAAAAAGGGGCAGATTGTTGGAACAAAATGTGTTTAACACTACCTCTTGAGAGTTTTGATGATAACAAGGTATTAAAAATTGTCAATTGTATATGCTAATATTTGTTCAAGTGTACAGGAACATAGACAAAAGTTTGAGATCATTATTATGTTCTGGAAGAACAAAAGAGAGCAAACGAATCAACAAAAAGGAAGCTTAAAGCATCTGAAGAGAACTGCTCCTGAAGTCAAAGTGCTCCTGAAGACAAAGTGCTCCTGAAGTGATGACGTCATCAGAAGCATCTCATCAGAAGCTAAATATCATCAAAAGCTGAAGATCACCAGAAGCTGTAGTTCATCAGAAGATGCAAGACTTAAAGCTTCAAAGGTTGTTCAATGGATTTAATCTCGTCTAAACACTGCAGAAGACTGGTGTAACGCCCACGTTCGTTTTAGTATTTATTTAAATCGAGTTTAGGTGATTATATTATATTTATATAATATATAAGTGTTTTGATATGTTTTGATGTGTTTAATGATTTTGTGGTAAGATACAATGCTAAGGATAAGGTTAAGAGACTTATTTTATTGTTAAATAAAAGAAGATTTGAAAAGAAAATAAAATATTTAGTTATGGGTTAGTTTTGGATTTTAGAGAGTTATGTGGGAGAAAGAGTAAATAAGATAAGATTTGTTGGCAGTATAAATAAGGCAACTAGGGTTAGGGAGTCAGTAACGCTTCAGACTTTGGAAACAGAAAGAGAGAAAACGCACGCACGCGTGAGAAGAGAAGAGAAGGAGAGCTGCGATTTTCTGCTGCAATTCAGGTAAGGGTGGGACTAATAACTCTTTAATATTGATTAGCATAGTCCTGATAGCAATTAACAAGGATTAGGATTGAGTTAAGAGAATGAGAAAACAAGGTCAAAACCCTAGAATTTGATGAATTAACGGTTGGAATAGGTTTAATTGATGTAGAAAGTGTTCCTAGGCCTTAGAATATGTTTAGGATGAATTCTGGAATCAATAGAAGGCTTAGAACCATGTGAATCGTAGGATTTTTGAGGAAATAGCAGTTCTGGCCGCAGCGAAATTCATCGCTCGCCACGGCGAGCTAACCCACTCGCCTCGCGAACACTACCAGTTTTTGGAAGTTGTGAGGGTTGTGTGATCTGTTTCGTGTGATTGATTTGGAGATGTTTCCTGAGTGTTATTTAGGCCTAGTGGTGATGCTGAGAGCCCTGTTCAGAGCCTTTCTAAGTATGGATTGTTGGGTTATGGTAGTAGAGCATGAATTAAGTATTATACCTTGTGCAATTATATTAAAGTTTATGTTGCCTTGAATTGTAATTGATATAATGATATCATTCTGTTCTTGTGATTTGAATTATGCTGCTGACGTTATTAAACTGAACCGTTATGATATATGTATATATTATATATGCAATGATAAGTTGTTGTTTAGCTCCAATTTCTTGGATGCATGTTGATAAGGTGATTAAGGATAAATGTTGTTTGAATTGAGTCCATGCATAGCATACATTGAGCTTAGTCCTCACCATGATAGGAGCTTTGTCCTCCGCACGTTATTTAGGAGCTTTGTCCTCCGCACGTTTTAAAAGTATATTAATACTTATGATGAAGTTTGGTACCACATGCATATAAGGAGTCTAAGAGCATTGTCGCATGGTCATATTTATGATGTCATGTTGTTGATAAGGAATGAATATATGATTATGTGATAAGTGTTATCTGTCTATGCTACTTACTTAAAGATGATATGAAGTTGATTATGTGATTACGTGCTAATTGTTATGCAAGAATGCTATTAATGTTTTGATGTTAATTGTTATTCTGAATTATGTTGATTAGTATTATTTTGTTATGAAATCTCACCCCTTCTGCTGGAATTGCCGCCTTGTGGGCAAGTGCAGGTGATCGTGCTTAGTGTTCAGGTGGTTCGTGAGTGGCCTTACCTCACAGTTTTGTCTAGGTCGCTCTGATACGTAACGGGATGGGGTTGTCTTATGCATGCTTCATTCTTTACATGTATTTGATGTTCCTTACTAACATTTGAGATATTTTATGGGGCCTGCGTGCCAAACGTGTATGAATTTTTAGTAATATTTCCGCTGCAGAGTTTTGAAGTAATTGGTTAAATCATTATTTAACTGTTTTGGATTACGATTTATGTAATATCCCGTTGTTGTGTTTGCATGCTCTGATAATTGTTTAAGAAATTTTTATGTTGGGAAAACGGGGTGTTACAATTGGTATCAGAGCAAGTCGGTCTGTCCGGCCAATTAGGGAGTCTTGTTGAGTTTTAGTAATATTTGTATTACTAAGCAAGGAAGTATGTCGGTGACTGAGTATGCTGCCATGTTTGTGGAGTTGGCGAAGTTCTATCCGCATTATGCTGCTGAGACCGCGAAGTTTTCTAAATGAATCAAGTTTGAGAACGGTTTGAGGCCCGACATTAAGAGGGCGATTGGGTATCAGTAGATCAGAGTTTTTCCGGATTTGGTGAATAGCTGTCGGATCTATGAAGAGGATACGAAGGCTCACTACAAGGTAGTGAATGATAGGAAGGCCAAGGGCCAGCAGAGTCGCCCTAAACCTTATAGTGCCCCTGCTGATAAAGGAAAACAGAGGATGGTCGTTGATAGGCAGACTGCGAGGAAGGGTACCCCTGCTGAGATCGTGTGTTTCAACTGTGGTGTGAAAGGCCACAAGAGCAATGTTTGTCCAAAAGAGATCAAGAAGTGTGTCCGGTGTGGCAAGAAGGGTCATTTGGTAGCTGATTGTAAGCGTAATGATATTGTGTGCTTCAATTGCAACGAAGAGGGTCATATTGGTTCCCAGTGCAAGCAGCCGAAGAGGGCGCCTACTACGGGTCGAGTTTTTGCCCTGACTGGTACTCAGACAGACAGTGATGATCGTTTGATCAGAGGTACTTGCTATATTAATAATAATCTTTTAGTTGCTATTATTGATACTGGTGCTACACATTGCTTTGTTGCTTTAGACTGTGTTTCTGCTTTGAGTCTTGCTATGTCTGATATGAATGGAGAGATGGTTGTCGAAACTCCAGCTAAGGGTTCGGTGACTACTTCTCTCGTATGCTTAAGTTGTCCTTTGTCTATGTTTGGTCGCGATTTTGAGATGGATTTAGTTTGTCTACCTTTGAGCGGTATGGACGTGATTCTGGGTATGAATTGGTTAGAGTACAACCACGTTCTTATCAATTGTTTTCGCAAGACGGTGCATTTCTCGTCCGCTGAAGAGGAAAGTGGTGCTGAGTTTTTATCTACTAAGCAGATGAAGCAACTAGAACGTGATGGCATGTTGATGTTTTCGTTGATGGCTTCTTTATCTTTAGAGAATCAAGCAGTGATCGATAAATTGCAAGTGGTATGCGACTTTCCTGAAGTTTTTCCAGATGAAATTCCTGATGTGCCTCCAGAGAGGGAAGTCGAGTTTTCTATTGATCTTGTTCCTGGAACTAAGCCGGTGTCGATGGCACCTTATCGTATGTCTGCTTCCGAATTAGCTGAATTGAAGAAACAGCTGGAAGATTTACTCGAGAAGAAATTTGTTAGACCAAGTGTCTCACCTTGGGGAGCGCCAGTGTTACTAGTAAAGAAGAAAGATGGTAGTATGAGGCTATGTATTGATTATCGGCAATTGAATAAGGTAACTATCAAGAATAGGTATCCACTTCCGAGGATTGATGATTTGATGGATCAGTTAGTGGGTGCACGTGTTTTCAGCAAGATTGACTTGAGGTCGGGTTATCATCAGATTAAAGTAAAGGATGAGGATATGCAGGAGACAGCTTTCAGAACGCGTTATGGCCATTATGAGTATAAGGTTATGCCTTTTGGAGTTACTAATGCACCGGGAGTATTTATGGAGTATATGAATCGCATCTTCCATGCATTTTTGGATCAGTTCGTAGTTGTATTTATTGATGATATTCTGATTTACTCCAAGACTGAGGAAGAGCATGCTGAACATCTGAGGACTGTCTTGCAAGTGTTGAAAGAAAAGAAGCTTTATGCCAAATTGTCTAAGTGTGAATTCTGGTTGAAAGAAGTGAGTTTCCTTGGTCATGTTATCTCTGGTGATGGTATTGCAGTAGATCCGTCTAAGATTGAAGTCGTATCGCAATGGGGGACTCCGAAGTCAGTTACTGAGATCAGGAGCTTTTTGGGTTTAGCTGGTTACTACAGAAGGTTTATTGAAGGATTCTCCAAGTTAGCTCTTCCGTTGACCCAGTTGACTTGTAAAGGTAGAGCTTTTGTTTGGGATGTGCATTGTGAGAACAGTTTCAACGAGTTGAAGGAGCGTTTGACGACTGCTCCAGTTTTGATTCTGCCGAAGCCAGATGAGCCATTTGTAGTGTATTGTGATGCGTCCAAGTTGGGTTTAGGAGGTGTGCTTATGCAAGAAGGTAAAGTGGTAGCTTATGCTTCAAGACAGTTGAGGATTCATGAGAAGAACTACCCGACGCATGATTTGGAATTAGCAGATGTGGTTTTTGTATTGAAGATGTGGAGACACTACTTATATGGTGCGAGATTCGAAGTGTTCAGTGATCACAAGAGCTTGAAGTATCTTTTCGATCAGAAGGAATTGAATATGAGGCAGAGAAGATGGCTAGAACTTTTGAAGGACTTCGACTTTGGATTGAATTATCATCCGGGTAAAGCGAATGTGGTAGCAGATGCCTTGAGTAGGAAGACTTTGCATATGTCTGCTATGATGGTTAAGGAGTTCGAATTACTTGAGCAATTTAGAGATTTGAGTTTGGTTTGTGAAAGGACGCCTCAGAGCGTGAAGCTAGGGATGCTGAAGATTGAGAGTGACTTCTTGATGAATATAAGAGAGGCGCAGAAAGAAGATGTCAAGTTTGTTGATTTAATGGTTGCTGGTAATCAGACTGAAGATAGTGATTTTCAAGTCGACGATCATGGAGTGTTGAGATTCCGAGGTAGGATTTGCATTCCTGACAATGAAGAGATTAAGAAGATGATTCTTGAAGAGAGTCACAGAAGTAGCTTAAGTATTCACCCGGGAGCTACGAAGATGTATCATGATTTGAAGAAGTTGTTTTGGTGGTCTGGATTGAAACGTGATGTGGCGCAGTTTGTGTATGCTTGTTTAGTTTGCCAGAAGTCAAAAATTGAGCATCAGAAACCGGCTGGCATGATGGTGTCTTTAGATGTGCCGGAGTGGAAATGGGATAGTATATCCATGGATTTTGTGACTAGTTTGCCGAATACTCCTAGAGGGAATGACGCCATTTGGGTGATAGTTGACAGATTGACGAAGTCGGCTCATTTTCTACCGATTAATATTAGTTTTCCTGTTGCCCAGTTGGCAGAGATTTATATCAAGGAGATTGTGAGATTGCATGGTGTTCCTTCGAGCATAGTATCAGATAGAGATCCAAGATTTACTTCTAGATTTTGGAAAAGTTTGCAAGAGGCTTTGGGTTCTAAGTTGAGATTGAGTTCGGCGTATCATCCGCAGACTGATGGTCAGTCGGAAAGGACAATTCAGTCGCTAGAGGATTTGTTGAGAGTTTGTGTTCTTGAGCAAGGAGGGACTTGGGATAGTCATCTTCCCTTAATCGAGTTCACATACAATAATAGTTATCATTCTAGTATTGGAATGGCACCTTTTGAGGCTTTGTACGGTCGGAGGTGCAGGACTCCGTTGTGTTGGTTTGAGTCAGGTGAAAGAGTGGTTTTAGGGCCAGAGATTGTTCAGCAAACCACTGAGAAGGTTAAGATGATTCAAGAGAAAATGAGAGTGTCGCAGAGTCGACAAAAGAGTTACCATGATAAGCGAAGGAAAGATCTTGAGTTTCAGGAAGGAGACCACGTGCTTTTGAGAATCACACCTATGACTGGTGTTGGACGTGCCTTGAAGTCAAAGAAGTTGACTCCGAGATTTATTGGCCCTTATCAGATATCAGAGAGGGTTGGAACGGTGGCATACAGAGTTGGGTTACCACCGCATCTTTCGAATTTACATGATGTTTTTCATGTATCTCAGCTGAGGAAGTATGTTCCGGATCCATCTCATGTGATCCAGAGCGATGATGTGCAAGTTAGAGACAACCTTACGGTGGAGACTTTACCGGTAAGGATTGATGATCGGAAGGTGAAGACGTTGAGAGGCAGGATATACCTCTCGTCAGAGTCGTTTGGTCGGGAGCGACTGGTGAAAGCTTGACTTGGGAGCTTGAGAGTAAGATGCTGGATTCTTATCCAGAGTTATTTGCTTGAGGTAATTTTCGAGGACGAAAATCTTTTAAGTGGGGGAGAGTTGTAACGCCCACGTTCGTTTTAGTATTTATTTAAATCGAGTTTAGGTGATTATATTATATTTATATAATATATAAGTGTTTTGATATGTTTTGATATGTTTTGATGTGTTTAATGATTTTGTGGTAAGATATAATGCTAAGGATAAGGTTAAGAGACTTATTTTATTGTTAAATAAAATAAGATTTGAAAAGAAAATAAAATATTTAGTTATGGGTTAGTTTTGGATTTTAGAGAGTTATGTGGGAGAAAGAGTAAATAAGATAAGATTTGTTGGCAGTATAAATAAGGCAACTAGGGTTAGGGAGTCAGTAACGCTTCAGACTTTGGAAACAGAAAGAGAGAAAACGCACGCACGCGTGAGAAGAGAAGAGAAGGAGAGCTGCGATTTTCTGCTGCAATTCAGGTAAGGGTGGGACTAATAACTCTTTAATATTGATTAGCATAGTCCTGATAGCAATTAACAAGGATTAGGATTGAGTTAAGAGAATGAGAAAACTAGGTCAAAACCCTAGAATTTGATGAATTAACGGTTGGAATAGGTTTAATTGATGTAGAAAGTATTCCTAGGCCTTAGAATATGTTTAGGATGAATTCTGGAATCAATAGAAGGCTTAGAACCATGTGAATCGTAGGATTTTTGAGGAAATAGCAGTTCTGGCCGCATCGAAATTCATCGCTCGCCACGGCGAGCAGTGATCCTCGCCTCGCGAGTGATGAGCCTTATCGCTCGCCACGGCGAGTACTTATCCCCGCCTCGCGAGTTGCTCCTGGTAGCTCGCCATAGCGAGCACTTTTCTTCGCCTCGCGAGTTGCTTCTGGCAGCTCGCCACGGCGAGCTAACCCACTCGCCTCGCGAACACTACCAGTTTTTGGAAGTTGTGAGGGTTGTGTGATCTGTTTCGTGTGATTAATTTGGAGATGTTTCCTGAGTGTTATTTAGGCCTAGTGGTGATGCTGAGAGCTCTGTTCAGAGCCTTTCTAAGTATGGATTGTTGGGTTATGGTAGTAGAGCATGAATTAAGTATTATACCTTGTGCAATTATATTAAAGTTTATGTTGCCTTGAATTGTAATTGATATAATGATATCATTCTGTTCTTGTGATTTGAATTATGCTGCTGACGTTATTAAACTGAACCGTTATGATATATGTATATATTATATATGCAATGATAAGTTGTTGTTTAGCTCCAATTTCTTGGATGCATGTTGATAAGGTGATTAAGGATAAATGTTGTTTGAATTGAGTCCATGCATAGCATACATTGAGCTTAGTCCTCACCATGATAGGAGCTTTGTCCTCCGCACGTTATTTAGGAGCTTTGTCCTCCGCACGTTTTAAAAGTATATTAATACTTATGATGAAGTTTGGTACCACATGCATATAAGGAGTCTAAGAGCATTGTCGCATGGTCATATTTATGATGTCATGTTGTTGATAAGGAATGAATATATGATTATGTGATAAGTGTTATCTGTCTATGCTACTTGCTTAAAGATGATATGAAGTTGATTATGTGATTACGTGCTAATTGTTATGCAAGAATGCTATTAATGTTTTGATGTTAATTGTTATTCGAAATTATGTTGATTAGTATTATTTTGTTATGAAATCTCACCCCTTCTGCTGGAATTGCCGCCTTGTGGGCAAGTGCAGGTGATCGTGCTTAGTGTTCAGGTGGTTCGTGAGTGGCCTTACCTCACAGTTTTGTCTAGGTCGCTCTGATACGTAACGGGATGGGGTTGTCTTATGCATGCTTCATTCTTTACGTGTATTTGATGTTCCTTACTAACATTTGAGATATTTTATGGGGCCTGCGTGCCAAACGTTTATGAATTTTTAGTAATATTTCCGCTGCAGAGTTTTGAAGTAATTGGTTAAATCATTATTTAACTATTTTGGATTACGATTTATGTAATATCCCGTTGTTGTGTTTGCATACTCTGATAATTGTTTAAGAAATTTTTATGTTGGGAAAACGGGGTGTTACAACTGGAAAAGAAAAGCAACGACTATTTTGAAAGGATTTGAAGGCATTGGATGCTTGTTCTTTGAAGAGTGTTGACAAAGTACAATTGTACGAAGTGTATAACCACTATCTCCACTACTCAGTTTGTGTCTCTGCTACAAGACAAGGATAACAGCTCTGCCTGCAACAATGTTCCTACATACATGGAATGAATTTGAAATTGATCCTTCATAGGACAATAACCATATCAGGCAAAAGATCATTCGTGATTGATCAAGGCTTCAAACGACTCTTATTTTGATGTGCTGGCAATTCACAACGTCTCTTTCACACCTCTATATAAAGGAGTGAAGACTTAGAGAATGGCAATACTCAACAAAAATTTACAAAGTGCCAAAACTCTGCTGAAATTGTTCTGCATTAAAAAGTTCACTTAGAATTTCTTATCAAAGTTCATATCTTAGAACTTCTAGAGTTTTAAGAGTTTGTATCTGATTTGTATTGTGAACACCACTGATTGTATATCAAGTGTTCAACTTCAAACATTTTTCCTTGTAATTCTATTTGATTAGAAGTCTCTTGCAGTTATGCTTGAGCATAGAATTCTGTTTGCATTAGGGTTGAAGAATTAGGTTTAATTTCAAGGAATTCTTGTAAACACATTGTATTCAACATTTATTACATAGTGAATGACCATGGTGAAGGAGTACTTCATCAAGTAGAGTAGACATAGCCCTTAGCGAGGACGAAAAAGGGTGAACTACTATAAACACCGATGTTTTCTCTCTGTCTCTCTCTCTCTCTACTCATTACTTTTCATTATTGCACTTGATTAATTAAATAATTGATTAGAGAATTGCTAGTGTTGATCTAAGTTGTGTTTTCTCAAAAGATTAATCTAAATTCATTTTATTTAGGTTAAAACAAATTTACTAGGATCAATTAATTTAAATACCAATTCAATTATTCAATTTCATGTGTATTGTGTTTCCAATTGATAATTAGGTTTCTTGTAATATAGGTTTAGTTCAAAATTGTCTCTAGGTTTGTTAATTGTTCAAGGTGATTGAATTTTGATTTGGTTGTGATGGTGAAAGTTGATATAACAAAATAAAAGTTTAAATACACCTTAATTAGGTCTTTAAATTAAATTTTTTGCACTTAAACAAAATTGTAGTTAGGCTTTTGAATTAAAACATTTGTAATCAAATCTTTAAATTTGTAAATAAATTGCAATTATTCAGTCCCTAAATTTAGATATTCAATTACAAATTATTTAAGCAAATATTATCATAGACCAACATGATGTGCTCACAGTCTATTGCAAAGAGATCACTTATATCATAATCTTAGTCCAACTTTTGTTTGAAACATTTTATTAGCTCAGTTCCATGTACACAAAGTTATGAAACATTTTGTCTGTGTAACTGTTAACACTATGTGTCAACAGATTCATTGACACCAAATCTCAACCATTTCTGAGATCGTTGGATTCATGTAACTAGCACCATTAAGTAGAAAAAGACTTTGGTTGTTGATATTATTTTAATATTCTATTTTTATTGATTAATTTTTATGTGCACATATATCCTTTCAAGTTTTGCTTTATTTGACCAAATTTTCTTATTTTGTAAATGTATTGAACTAATTTATTTAGTAGCCTAAATGAGAAAATCAATTAAATTATTTTTCTCAATTTAATATATATATATATATATATATATATATATAATCGAAAGTCACAGAATTATTGTACATGGTATTCTGCTAACCAGCAGTGTGTCTCGATGTTATAAAGTGTAAAGCCTTCTCATTCACGGGCTTCACATGATATACGGAGACATAGTACGTGAAATGCTCGCATGACCGAAAGGAAGCGTTCATTACTACGAGTTCAGTCTTGCCGTGCTTAAGGAGAATGGGGAGATTCAAAGAGCATATTTGAAGAGATATTTGTGAGATTCGTCGTTGGCTGAGTTATTTAGGTAACCATGTGCTGCTTTTCTTCAATGCATTTAAATCTTTAATACTTTTGTGTTTGTTTTGGTGATTAGGGTATTGATTTTGAAATGTAGTATTGGATCCACTAAACCTTTGGTTGTTATATGTGTGATTTTTTTTTCCTTCTTTCGATTGATAGAATCCAATGTGTTTGATTTTGAATATTAGGAGGTAGGTTTTGTAAGAATCCAATTATGATCTTTCTGATGATATATATCTATTAAATTGAGCAAAATAATTTAATTGATTTTCTCATTTAGGCAACTAAATAAATTAGTTCAATACATTTACAAAATAACAAAATTTGGTCAAATAAAGCAAAACCTGAAAGGATATATGCGCTCATAAAAATTAATCTATAAAAATAGAATATTAAAATAATATCAACATCGAAAGTCTTTTTCTACTAAATGGCATCAGTTACATGAATCCAACGGTCTTATGATGTCTTTTAATCTAAATGGTGCCATTGACACAAAGTCATGAGTGAGAGGATCTGTTAACACCAGGTGTCAACAGATTCGTTGACACCAAATCCCACCAATTCAGATCAATTTAATCTGAAGGTTTTAGTTTAGGTTACATTTACTGTTATCGTTGTGCTTATAATGTAATTTATTTATTTTGCTGTTATTATTTGAGTTTTTCCTTTCTGATGTTTTGTTTGTAGTTGCTGCAAGACATGACAAATATCGATTACAAGTATTTGTTTGTGGTTACTTTATTCATAATTCTACTTGCCTTTCCATTTTTTATGTCATTCACATACAACTCATGTAATTCTATTTGTATTGTGCAGCTACCTATTATGATGCATAACACTAAACAATTTGATAGAGAAGATTGGATTTAGAAGGAATCAAGATTAGTTAGTAAATATACTGTATCATATGATGAGCTAATTGGTTGTCATGCTATTGGCTCAGCCATTGAAAATAAATATGATGGACCATTGTCAATTATTATAATATAGTTATTGATTGGCAAAATCAAATTTAGTATTGTGGTTGATACATAATTAGGCTACTCATATCATTACAATACCAAAACTGCATTCACTAATGTTGGCTGAATGGGAAGTTGTTGTATCAATGCAGCATGATCTACACTCAAACAACCATATGTACAAAATTTTAGCAAAAATACACTTGTGATCAATGAATACGAACTCCAAAACCTTCTTCTTCATTTTCATTCCTTACTAGATGTTTACCTTCATTAGCACATATTGTTCTAGAAGTGAATCAAAATTGGAGTTTTGAATCTGTCAAAATCGGAAGCCGAATGGTTCTGTTCGGGGCCCGATTTTGAGTGTTGTTTTTCAGCCTCTAGGTACGACAAAAATCGGTGGTCGAATGGAGGAATTCGAGGCCCGAATTTCCCAGTAGAAAATATAACATAAACGTATTTTAGGGCTCAAATTTGTTCCATTTTTAGGATACTTTTACAATAAATCCTGAGATAGAGGGGGCCGAAAACAAGGGTTTAGAAACAAACAACAAACTAGGATTTTAGAGAGATTTCTCTAAGAGGGAGACACTAGGGTTGTGAGTGATTCACCTTGGGAAACACTATTATGATTGAGTCTCTTGGTCACGGGAAAAGATTGGGACTTTTGGTAGAATTAAGTTTGAAGACTTATTCTTGTAACCCTTTGGTATCTCTTATGTAAAGTTACTCATCATTATAATGGAACGGATGACTGCTCTCTCCCCCAGACTAGGTCAGTATTGGACCGAACTGGGTAAACAAATTTCGTGTGTTCTCTCTATCTTTCCTCTCGCTATTTTCTACTTTTGCTTGTGATTATAATTGTTACCCACTTGTTTTGGTTGCTTGATTACTTTGCTCCACACATCAAGTATTTTATTGGTGTGATTTTTTAACGAATTCACAACACATACCAGCATACAAATATTTTGCTTTGTCGAACGAATACGAACTCCAAAACCTTCTTTCTTAGCAAACGATGTGTAGAATTCTTTTACATCCTATATTAGTTTCATGTGAATTTGAATTTTACAAATTTGGTTATAAATCATTAGACATGTGATCAACTATCTCATGGTTTCTAAACTCTCAAGAGTGGAGTTTCCCATACGCTCATTATCCATGTACCTATCGGATATATGAAAAGAAAAGAAGCCAGACAAGTAAATATAGTATAAACATAATTATGAGAAATTAATGGGGCATATTTGGACATAATTAAAAGAACTAAAAAAAACATATAATTGAATGAGCTATGCTATTTCAAGGGAAAGAATTTATCACGAGTGCTTCACGAATTGCATTGAACGGTTGGATTTGGCACATGATGGGATACATGGGGTCACAAAGTAAAGAAGGGGAGGAGAGATATCAAGACAAATAATCCGATCCATCTCTACTTTTAATTTCATAAAAAAAAAGTGGAGGAGAGATAAGTAACCAACAATCATCGTGATGTTGACGGGATAAAAATTCTCGTTAAACGTAGCAATTCTCTAATTGAATTCATGAATAATGACTAATCATAATCATGAGAGAAACATGACATCAGTAAAAATAAAAAATTTACATGGTATTAGTGAAAATGTAAAAACAAAGAACATGACAGTGCCAATTCCTATTAACATGTCAAAGGCAAGCATAAATGTCGGTGCCAATTGCTTTTGACAAAGGTGTGCTCAATTGATTTTAGGGGAAGGGAGCTTTGTCATTGTCAATAAAAGGCTAAGGAAGAAAGAAAGGTGTTACAGAATACTCATGCGCTGTGGAACTTTCGCCATGGTGGCGGCGAGTTGTATGTTATTATCTACTCCTATTTTTATATTTAAGCACCCATTTTGACTTTATTTTTGTTCCAAAAGGTAAACTCATTTTCAAATAATTAGATGCATTTTTTATTTTTTTTAAACATACCCTTAATTAATACCATTAACTTGTCTTAAAATATGAAAAGTTAAATTTAATACAAATACAAACAAAGGAGAATTTTGTAATATTAACACACAAAATAGACACATTAATTACACTGACAACTTTTTTAGAAAATGTGAAAAATGCAAACGAGGCTTGCATACAGGGACGGAGGGAGTATCAGACAAGACAAAACAACGAAAAAGACGGTAATAGAAAGTCACATGTCAACTTTGATACCTAATTGTTTCCTTTTTTACATTACACATTGTAAATCGTATGTTTCATAGATTTGAACGGTTGAAATTTTCTGTTAATGAATTCGTTAACACTTGATGTCAATCGATCTTAAATCAAGAAGAAGAAGAAGAAGAAGAAGAAGAAGAAGAAGAAGAAGAAGACTGCTGGTGTGTTGCCTCAAAATCGAAAGTTAATACTGCATTAAGTAAAATGTTATTACCCCTGTGGTTTTAAGCTTTTTTTAGTAAAATAAACTGATTATAATCATGGTTGGTCACTTTTTTCAAATGAAATTTATCATGGTTGACAAAAACATAAAAATAAATTATACAAATTTATTGATATGTATTTTGTCAATACTATCATTAATAAGTAATATCTCATATATTATCTCCCTATTGACAGTTACCTAGAATCACTTGATTGAAAATTATCTCGTCAACCTTAGCGAGCTAGGTTCCATACTCTGGCACACCAAACAATATTGTCTCCCTTATTTAAAAAAAAATATTACCTACTTATTGTAACACCCCAATTTCCTGACTTAAAAATTTCATTTAAATAAAAGCATATATCAGAGTACGTCACAAAAGGAGTGTCACATTCATCTTTAAAACGAGTTAGAAAATAATTTATCCTTCGCAAAACATCCAAATATAGCAGCGGAAAAACTCATAATTCAAATCCTTCATAAAGTCTTGGCATCAAGACCATTAAACTTCTCATAATTATTTAAGTCTTAAAATTAGTCTCAACATGATACATAAAGGAATAGACTCATAAATAAGACCCCATCCCGTTACGTATCAGAGGAATTCTACGTCACACAAGACTCCTCACATCTGCGCACCTAAGCTTGGTTACCTGCACTTGCCCACAAGGCGGCAATTCCAACAGAAGGGGTGAGATTCAGAACAGAAATATTAACATATAATTCAACATTTATGATTAACAACATAAACTCATCACATATATCACGTCATTAAACACAAGGTTAACATCATCATGAACATCTTAAAAAAACACATCAACGTCTCAAAACATTCGTCTCATAAAGTGTCAACAAATGGACTCAACTAAATGCAACTCTTAACATCTTGACATCATGCATGTGGTACCATAAATAAGCATTAATATGCTTCACCGTCGCTTTGAGCAAATGCTCCACCGTCGCTTTGAGCAAAAGCTCCACCGTCTCATAATTATGCAAATGCATGGACTCGACTCTTTAATAACTTAATCAAGTCAACAAAACTTCTCAAACATTGTTAATAACTCAAGACTGACACATTGCAATTATAGTAATTACATGGCAGAAGCTCATCACATTGGACACAATACACCACAACACATAAACATCATTATAAGTCACTCAGCATCATGTTACAAGTCATTAAAACATCAACAATACATCACTTTAGCATCAATGTAAGGGAACATCTTTAATCCTCATTACAGACTCTATCTCAGGTCATATACCATCTCTAATACTACCCCAAGGTGTCCTCTCAAAGTCCCATGCGAAACAAATCGCAAAACGAAACAATGGTTCAGGAAAGCACTAACTCGCCACGGCGAGTGATTTGCTCGCTACGGCGAGCTCTCACAAGAAGCTACTCGCCAAAGGCGAGCTGGGGGCGAGCTATAGGCGAGCAATACTGGGTGCTCTCGGCCTTTTTGACATTTTTCGCCTAAAAACTTCGTTTTAAGGTTCCCTAAATCCAAATTGGTCCAAACAACTTCACAGGTCTTTCCTATAAATAATAAGGCACTCAAAACCATCTAAGGTTTGGCAAAAAAATCCTAAGTTTAAGGGTCAAGCTCGCCACGGCGAGCTATGCTGCTCGCCTCGCGAGCGATAATGGTTTACTCGCCATGGCGAGTAGTCACTCGCAACAGGCGAGCGATCTCAGAACCACTACGGGTTCACTCCAATTCTCACCAAAACATCTCAAATCTCTCAAGCTAAGCCTCTAATTCATCAGCAATGTTGTTCTAATGATTAATCTAGGTTCTGTAACACGTCTCTACAACAATACAACACAATTTCACATCAAATTCATCATAACCCTAATTCATGAAACTCATCTCAATTTCTTCCCAATCTCTAAGCCAATCATAAACAGATGAAATACTATTAATATTGCTGAAGTTAGGCTCACCCTTACCTGGAAAATTGAAGGAAATCGCAGCCTAGCTTCTTTTCCTCTCTTAAACCGTTTTCTCCCTTTCCAAAAGTCTGATAACGCGTTCTGCCTAATTCTTGACCTACTTCCCTTATATACCTCTTCTCAACTTAATTAATTCTGTCTCAACCCTCACAACTCTTTCTATTTATAAAAACAACCCCACCTCCCAAAATTATATATTTCCAACAAATCTCTATATTTTTCATATAAATATATATATAAACACCACATATATTATTTTATTAAACAATAAAATAATCATCACGTCACACATCATAAATACGTCGCATAATCACCAAAAATCATATAATATATAATAATATACTATATTCTCTAATAAAATAATTAAATAAATAAAGAGGACGTTACAACTCTCCCCCTCTTAAAGGATTTTCGTCCTCGAAAATTTACCTCGATTAAACAACTCTGGATAGGATTCCAGCATCTTACTCTCTAGCTCCCAAGTCAAGCTTTCACCCGTCGCTCCGTCCCAAACGACTCTAACGAGAGGTATCTCCTTTCCTCTCAACGTCTTCACTTTTCGATCACCAATCCTTACCAGTAAAGTCTCAACCGTAAGGTTGTCTCTAACTTGCACATCATCACTTTGGATCACATGAAAAACATCATGCAAATTCGATAAATGTGGTGGTAATCCAACACGATATGCCACCGCCCCAATCCTCTCTGAAATCTGATACAGACCAATAAATCTCGGAGTCAACTTCTTTGACTTCAAGGCACGGCCTACACCGGTCATAGGAGTAACTCTCAGGAACACATGATCTCCCTCTTGGAACTCAAGGTCCTTCCTACGCTGGTCATGATAACTCTTTTGTCGACTCTGCGACGCTTTCATCTTCTCTTGGATCATTCTTACCTTCTCGGTAGTCTGTTGAACAATCTCCGGTCCTAAGACCACTCTTTCACCTGACTCAAACCAACACAACGGAGTTCTGCACCTTCGACCATACAAAGCCTCAAAAGGTGCCATTCCAATACTCGAATGATAACTGTTGTTGTACGTGAACTCTATCAACGGAAGATGACTATCCCAAGTCCCTCCTTGCTCAAGTACACAAACTCTCAACAAATCTTCCAACGACTGAATCATCCTCTCCGACTGACCATTTGTCTGCGGATGATAAGCCGAACTCAACCTCAACTGAGAACCCAAAGCCTCTTGCAAACTCTTCCAAAATCTAGAAGTAAATCTTGGATCTCTATGTGATACGATGCTCGAAGGAACACCATGCAGCTTCACTATGTCTCGGATATAAATCTCTGCCAACTGAGCTACAGGAAAAGTAATATTAATCGGTAGAAAATGAGCCGACTTTGTCAATCTATCAACAATAACCCAAATTGCATCGTTCCCTCTAGGAGTATTCGGCAAGCTCGTCAGAAAATCCATGGATATACTATCCCATTTCCACTCTGGCACATCTAAAGATACCATCATACCAGCCGGTTTCTGATGTTCAATTTTTGACTTCTGACAAATCAAAGAAGAATACACAAACTGTGCCACATCTCGTTTCAAACCAGACCACCAAAACAACTTCTTTAAATCATGATACATCTTCGTAGCTCCCGGATGAATACTCAAGCTACTTCTGTGGCTCTCCTCTAGAATCATCTTCTTCATTTCATCATTGTCAGGAATACAAATTCTACCTCGGAATCTTAACACTCCATGATCATCGACTTGAAAGTCACTATCTTCAGTCTGATTACTAGCAACCAACAAGTCCACAAATTTAACATCTTCTTTATGCGCCTCTTTAATACTCTTCAAGAAATCACTTTCAATTCTCAACATTCCGAGCTTTACACTCTGAGGCGTCCTTTCACACACTAAGCTCAAATCTCTAAACTGTTCCAACAACTGAAATTCTTTCACCATTAAGGCAGACATATGCATAGTCTTCCTACTTAAAGCATCTGCAACCACATTAGCTTTGCCCGAATGATAATTCAAACCAAAGTCGTAATCTTTTAATAGTTCAAGCCACCTTCGCTGTCGCATATTCAATTCCTTCTGATCAAACAAATACTTCAAGCTCTTGTGATCACTAAACACCTCAAACCTCGAACCATACAAGTAATGTCTCCATATTTTCAATACAAAGACCACAGCTGCCAACTCTAAATCGTGTGTCGGGTAGTTCTTCTCATGAACTCTCAACTGTCTTGAAGCATAAGCTACCACTTTACCATCTTGCATAAGAACACCACCTAAGCCTAACTTGGACGCATCACAATACACCACAAAAGGTTCATCAGACTTCGGCAAAATCAAGACTGGAGCCGTCGTCAAACGCTTCTTCAATTCGTTAAAACTATTCTCACACTGAACATCCCATACAAAAGCTTTACCTTTACACGTCAACTGCGTTAACGGAAGAGCCAACTTGGAAAACCCTTCATTAAACCTTCTATAGTAACCAGCTAAACCCAAGAAGCTTCTAATCTCGGTAACTGACTTAGGAGTCTCCCATTATGATACCGCTTCAACCTTAGACGGATCCACTGCAATACCATCACCAGAAATAACATGACCAAGAAAACTTACTTCCTTTAACCAGAACTCACACTTAGACAGTTTAGCATAAAGTTTCTTTTCCTTCAACACTTGCAAGACAATCTTCAAATGATCTGCATGTTCTTCTTCAGTGTTGGAGTAAATCAAGATATCATCAATAAACACGACCACAAACCGATCCAAAAATGCATGGAAGATACAGTTCATGTATTCCATAAACACTCCAGGTGCATTGGTAACTCCAAAAGGCATAACCTTGTACTCATAATGCCCATAGCGCGTCCTAAACGCCATCTTCTGCATATCTTCATCTTTCACTTTAATCTGGTGATAACCTGATCTCAAATCTATCTTGCTAAACACGCGGGCACCCACCAACTGATCCATCAAATCATCAATTCTTGGAAGTGGATACCTATTCTTTATCGTCACTTTATTCAACTGTCGATAATCAATGCACAACCTCATACTACCATCTTTCTTCTTCACTAGCAAAACTGGCGCTCCCCAAGGTGAAACACTTGGTCTAACAAACTTCTTCTCGAGCAAATCTTCCAACTGTTTCTTCAACTCAGCTAACTTAGAAGCTGACATGCGATAAGGTGCCATCGACACCGGCTTCGTTCCAGGAACAAGATCAATAGAAAACTCAACCTCTCTCTCTGGGGGCACGTCAGAAATCTCATGTAGGAAAACTTCAGGAAAATCGCACACCACTTGTAGCTTATCGATCACCGCCTGATTCTCGATAGATAAGGAAGCCATCAAGGAAAACATCAATATGCCGTCACGTTCCAGTTGCTTCAGCTGCTTAGTAGATAAGAACTCTGCACCACTTTCTTCTTCAGCAGAAGAAAAACATACCGTCTTACTAAAACAATTAATAAGCACATGGTTGTATTCTAACCAATTCATCCCCAAAATCACATCCATCGCAACCAACGGTAGACAAACTAGATCAATCTCAAAGTCACGACTGAACATAGACACAGGACATCTCAAACAAACAAGGGAAGTAGTCACCGAACCCTTAGCTGGAGTTTCGACAACCATCTCCCTGTTCATATCAGATACAACAAGATTTAACTTAGCAGCACAATCAAGAGCAATAAAACAATGTGTAGCACCAGTATCAATAATAGCGACTAAAGATTTATCAGCAATATAACAAGTACCTCTGATCAAACGATCATCATTCTCAGTCTGTGTGCCAGTCAACGCGAATACCCTTCCAGTAGTCTTAGTCTTCTTTGGTTGCTTGCATTGCGAACCAATATGTCCTTGCTCATTACAATTGAAACACACAACATCATCAAACTTGGAGTCATTAGTAGTATGCCCTTTCTGACCACAACGATAGCATCTCTTCACATCAGCAGTACACACATTACTCTTGTGGCCTTTCTCACCGCAAGTAAAGCAAGTAATCTCAGCAGGAGCATTCTTCTTCTGAGGTCTTCTCTCATCGTTGACTCTTTGCTTCCCTTTATCTCTAGGGGCATCATAAGGTTTAGGACGACTCTGCTGGCCCTTAGCTTTCCTATCATTCACTACCTTGTAGTGAGCCTTGGTATCCTCCTCATATATTCTGCAGCTACTTCTAACACCCCAATTTCCTGACTTAAAAAAAATTCGTTGAATAAAAGCATACATCAGAGTACATCGCAAAAGGAGTGTCACATTCATCTTTAAAACAAATTAGATAATAATTTATCCTTCGCAAACTATTCAATTTTATAGCAGCAGAAAATCATATTTCAAACTCTTCATAAATAGTCTTGGCTCAAGGCCATCAACGTCTCATAAATTAGTCAAAGATACATAAAATCATTCAATAGTTCAAACATGATACATAAAGGAGTAGACTCTAATAAAGACCCCATCCTGTTACGTATCAGAGCAAACCTACGTCACACAAGACTCCTCACATCTGCGCACCTAAGCTTGGTTACCCGCACTTGCCCACAAGGCGGCAATTCCAACAGAAGGGGTGAGATTCACAACAGAAATATTAATATATAAATCAAACATTTATAATTAACATCATAAACTCATCACATACATCACATGTTAAAATACAAGGATAACATTATCGTCATAAAACATCTCAAATAACACATCATCGTCTCAAAATCATCGTCTCACAATATGTCAACAATTTGACTCACTAAATGCAACTCTTAACATCTTGCCATCATGCATGTGGTACCATATATATAAGCATTAATATGCTCCACCGTCGCTTTGAGCAAAAGCTCCACCGTCTCATATATGCAAATGCATGGACACGACTCTTTACGTCTTAAACAAGTTATTTACAACTTCTCGAACATCATTAACAACTCAGACTAACACATGCAATTATAATAAATACATGGCAGAAGTTCAACTCATTTAACACACATACAAAGGCACATAACATCATCAACATCACTTAACATCATGCTTATAAATCATTAAAATATAAGCAATACATCGCATTATTATTAACATAAGAGGACCATCATTAATCATCAGTACTGAATGCATCTTAAGTCATAAAACATTCCTAGCACTACCCAAGGATCTCCTCTCAAAGTCCCATGCGAAACAGATCGCAAAACAAAACAATGGTTCAGGAAGGCACTAACTCGCCACGGCGAGGGATTTGCTCGCTACAGCGAGCTCACTCAAAAGCTGCTCGCCAAAGGCGAGCTGGGGGCGAGCTACAGGCGAGCAATACTGGGTGCTCTCGGCCTTTTTGACATTTTTGCCTAAAAATCTTCGTTTTAAGGTTCCCTAAATCCAAATTGGTCCAAACAACTTCACAGGTCTTTCTCATAAATAATAAGGCACTCAAAACCACCTAAAGTTTGGCAAAAATCCTAAGTTTTAGGGTCAAGCTCGCCACGGCGAGCTATGCTGCTCGCCTCGCGAGCGATAGGGCTGTACTCGCCACGGCGAGTAGTCACTCGCCACAGGCGAGCGATCTCAGAACCACTACGGGTTCACTCCAATTCTCTCCAATTCATCTCCAATCTCTCATACTAAGCCTCTAATTCATCAGCATTGTTATCCTAGGGGATAATCTAGGTTCTGTAACACGTTTCTACAGCAACTACATCAATTCTCACATCCAATCCATCAAAATCGACAAAACCCTAGTTCATGAAACTCTGCCCAATTCTTCCTAATCTCTTAGCTAATCATAAACAGATGAAATACAATTAACATTACTGAAGTTAGGCTCACCCTTACCTGGAAAAATTGCAGAAATTACAGCCTGGCTTCACCTCTTCTCTTCAACTGTTCTATCTCTCAATTCCCAAAAGTCTGATAACGCGTTCTGCTACTTTCCTTAACTTAATTTCCTTTTATACTCCCACCCAACTTATCTTATCCTATCTCAGCCCTCACAACTCTTTCTATTTATAAAAATAACCCCACTTCTCAAAATAATATATTTTTATAACAGATCTCTATTTTTCATACAAATCTACATAAAAACATCACATATATTATTTTATTAAACAATAAAATAACAATCACATCACACATCACAAATACGTCACATAATCACCAAAAATCATATAATATATAACAATATACTATATTCTCTAATAAAATAATTAAATAAATAAAGAGGGCGTTACAACTCTCCCCCTCTTAGAGGAATTTCGTCCTCGAAAATTTACCTCGATTAAACAACTCTGGGAAGGATTCCAGCATCTTACTCTCTAGCTCCCAAGTCAAGCTTTCACCCGTCGCTCCGTCCCAAACAACTCTAACGAGAGGTATCTCCTTGCCTCTCAACGTCTTCGTTTTCCGGTCATCAATCCTTACCGGTAAAGTCTCGACCGTAAGGTTGTCTCTAACTTGCACATCATCACTTTGGATCACATGAGACGGATCTGGAACATACTTCTTCAATTGAGACACATGGAAAACATCATGCAAATTCGATAAATGTGGTGGTAATCCAACACGATATGCCACCGCCCCAATCCTCTCTGAAATCTGATACGGACCAATAAATCTCGGAGTCAACTTCTTTGACTTCAAAGCACGTCCAACACCTGTCATAGGGGTAACTCTCAGGAACACATGGTCTCCCTCTTGGAACTCAAGGTCCTTCCTACGCTTGTCATGATAACTCTTTTGTCGACTCTGCGACGCTTTCATCTTCTCTTGGATCATTCTCACCTTCTCGGTAGTCTGTTGAACAATCTCCGGTCCTAAAACCACTCTTTCACCTGATTCAAACCAACATAACGGAGTTCTGCATCTCCGATCGTACAAAGCCTCAAAAGGTGCCATCCCAATACTCGAACGGTGACTGTTGTTGTACGTGAACTCTATCAACGGAAGATGACTATCCCAAGTCCCTCCTTGCTCAAGTACACAAACTCTCAACAAATCTTCCAACGACTGAATCGTCCTCTCCGACTGACCATCTGTCTGCGGATGATAAGCCGAGCTCAACCTTAACTGAGAACCTAACGCCTCTTGCAAACTCTTCCAAAATCTAGAAGTAAATCTTGGATCTCTATCTGATACGATGCTCGAAGGAACACCATGCAGCTTCACTATGTCTCGGATATAGATCTCTGCCAACAGAGCTACAGGAAAGGTAATATTAATCGGTAGAAAGTGAGCCGATTTCGTCAATCTATCAACAATAACCCAAATTGCATCGTTTCCTCTAGGAGTATTTGGCAAGCTCGTCACAAAGTCCATGGATATACTATCCCATTTCCACTCTGGCACATCTAAAGATACCATCATACCAGCCGGTTTTTGATGCTCAATCTTCGACTTCTGACAAACTAAACAAGAGTACACAAATTGTGCCACGTCACGTTTCAGACCGGACCACCAAAACAACTTCTTTAAATCATGATACATCTTCGTAGCTCCCGGGTGAATACTCAAGCTACTTCTATGACTCTCTTCAAGAATCATCTTCTTCATTTCATCATTGTCAAGAATGCAAATTCTACTTCGGAATCTTAACACTCCATGATCATCGACTTTAAAATCACTATCCTCAGTCTGATTACTAGCAATCAACAAGTCTACAAACTTAACATCTTCTTTCTGTGCCTCTTTGATACCCTTCAAGAAATCATTATCAATTCTTAACATTCCAGGCTTTACACTCTGAGGTGTCCTTTCACAAACAAGACTCAAGTCTCTAAACTGTTCAAGTAGCTCAAACTCTTTCACCATCATAGCAGACATATGCAATGTCTTTCTGCTCAAAGCATCTGCAACTACATTGGCTTTACCAGGATGGTAATTCAAGCCAAAATCATAATCTTTCAATAACTCGAGCCACCTTCGCTGTCTCATATTTAATTCCTTCTGGTCAAACAAATACTTCAAGCTTTTGTGATCACTAAACACTTCAAACCTCGAACCATACAAGTAATGTCTCCATATTTTCAATACAAAGACCACAGCTGCCAACTCTAAGTCATGCGTCGGGTAAATCTTCTCATGAATTCTCAACTGTCTTGAAGCATAAGCTACCACTTTACCATCTTGCATAAGAACACCACCTAAGCCCAACTTGGACGCATCACAATATACCACAAGTGGTTCGTCGGACTTTGGCAAAATCAAAACTGGAGCCGTCGTCAGACGCTTCTTCAGCTCATTAAAACTATTCTCACAATGTACATCCCACACAAAAGACTTACCCTTACACATCAACTGCGTTAACGGAAGAGCTAACTTAGAAAATCCTTCTATAAATCTTCGATAGTAACCTGCTAATCCCAAAAAGCTTCTAATTTTCGTAACCGACTTAGGAGTCTCCCATTGCGATACTGCTTCAACTTTAGACGGGTCGACCGCAATACCATCACCAGAAATAACATGGCCAAGAAAACTTACTTCCTTTAGCCAGAACTCACACTTAAAAAGTTTAGCATAAAGTTTCTTCTCCTTCAACACTTGCAAGACAATCTTCAAATGATCAGCATGTTCTTCTTCAGTCTTGGAGTAAATCAAAATATCGTCAATAAACACGACCACAAACCGATCCAAAAATGCATGAAAGATGCGATTCATATACTCCATAAACACTCCAGGTGCATTGGTAACTCCAAAAGGCATAACCTTGTACTCATAGTGACCATAACGAGTTCTGAAAGCTGTCTTCTGCATATCTTCATCTTTTACTTTAATCTGGTGATAACCTGACCTCAAATAAATCTTGCTGAAGACACGTGCACCCACTAGCTGATCCATCAAATCATCAATTCTCGAAAGTGGGTACCTATTCTTGATCGTTACCTTGTTCAATTGCCGATAGTCAATACATAGCCTCATACTACCATCTTTCTTCTTCACAAGCAAAATTGGCGCTCCCCAAGGTGAAACACTTGGTCTAACAAATTTCTTCTCGAGCAAGTCCTCTAACTGTTTCTTCAACTTAGTTAATTCAGAAGCCGACATACGATAAGGTGCCATCGACACCGGCTTCGTTCCGGGAACGAGGTCAATAGAAAACTCGACTTCTCTCTCTGGAAGCACATCAGGAATTTCATCTGGGGAAAACTTCAGGAAAATCACACACCACTTGCAGCTTATCGATCACTGCCTAATTCTCGATAGATAATGAAGCCATTAACGAAAACATCATTAAGCCATCACGTTCTAGTTGCTTCAGTTACTTAGTAGATAAGAACTCTGCACCACTTTCCTCTTCGGCAGAAGAGAAACGTACCGTCTTGCTAAAACAATTAATAAGCACATGGTTGTATTCTAAACAATTCATCCCTAAGATCACATCCATCCCAACCAACGGTAGACAAACCAAATCAATCTCAAAATCTCGACCAAACATAGACACAGGACATCTCAAGCATACAAGGGAAGTAGTCATCGAACCCTTTGCTGGAGTTTCGACAACCATCTCCCCGTTCATATCAGATACAACAAGATTTAACTTAGCAGCACAATCAAGAGCAATAAAACAATGCGTAGCACCAGTATCAATAATAGCAACTAAAGATTGATCAGCAATATAACAAGTACCTCTGATCAAATGATCATCACTCTCAGTCTGTGTGCCAGTCAACGCGAACACCCTTCCAGTGGTCTTAGTCTTCTTCGGTTGCTTGCACTGCGAACCAATATGTCCTTGCTCATTACAGTTGAAACACACAACATCATCAAACTTGCAGTCATTAGTAGTATGCCCTTTCTGGCCACAACGATAGCATCTCTTCACATCAACAGTACACACATTACTCTTGTGGCCTTTCTCACCACAAGTAAAACAAGTGATCTCAGCAGGAGCATTCTTCTTCTGAAGTCTTCTCTCATCATTGACTCTTTGCTTCCCTTTATCTCTAGGGGCATCATAAGGTTTAGGACGACTCTGCTGGCCCTTAGCTTTCCTATCGTTCACCACCTTGTAGTGAGCCTTGGTATCCTCCTCATATATTCTGCAGCTACTCACTAACTCAGAAAAGTTACGGATCTTCTGATAACCAATGGCTCGCTTAATGTCAGCACGCAAGCCATTATCAAACTTAATGCACTTTGAAAATTCAGCCGTCTCGGGGGTATAGTGCGGATAAAACTTAGCCAGCTCCGCAAACTTGGCCGCATACTCGGTCACCGACATGTTCCCTTGCTTAAGCTCCAGGAACTCTATCTCTTTCTTTCCACGAACGTCTTCTGGAAAGTATCTATCAAGGAATTCCCTCTTGAATATAGCCCACGTAACCACAGCTCCATCTTGTTCCAAAATGGGTAGAAGACTAACCCACCAGTCATCAGCCTCCTCTGCTAGCATGTGCGTACCAAAACGCACCTTCTGAACATCGTCACATTGCATGACTCTGAAGATTCTCTCCACTTCCTTGAGCCATGTCTGAGCGCCATCAGGATCATATCGCCCTTTGAAGGTAGGCGGGTGATTCCTCAGAAAAGTCTCTAGCATCCATGTCCCGTCGTTTCCTCCTGCATTGTTCTGATTACCCACAACATTAGCCATTGCTTCCAAAGCAGCAGCAAGAGCAGCATCATTTCTACCAGCCATCTTAGTTCTCTGGAAAGCAAACATAAGTTAGAATAATACAAACATAGTATTCTAACTCTAAGACAACGTCACTCGACTCTCTACTTGGCCGGACGGACCGACCTGCTCTGATACCAATTGTAACACCCCAATTTCCCGACTTAAAAAAAATTCGTTGAATAAAAGCATACATCAGAGTACATCGCAAAAGGAGTGTCACATTCATCTTTAAAACAAATTAGATAATAATTTATCCTTCGCAAACTATTCAATTTTATAGCAGCGGAAAATCATATTTCAAACTCTTCATAAATAGTCTTGGCTCAAGGCCATCAACGTCTCATAAATTAGTCAAAGATACATAAAATCATTCAATAGTTCAAACATGATACATAAAGGAGTAGACTCTAATAAAGACCCCATCCCGTTACGTATCAGAGCAAACCTACGTCACATAAGACTCCTCACATCTGCGCACCTAAGCTTGGTTACCTGCACTTGCCCACAAGGCGGCAATTCCAACAGAAGGGGTGAGATTCACAACAGAAATATTAATATATAAATCAAACATTTATAATTAACATCATAAACTCATCACATACATCACATGTTAAAATACAAGGATAACATTATCGTCATAAAACATCTCAAATAACACATCATCGTCTCAAAATCATCGTCTCATAATATGTCAACAATTTGACTCACTAAATGCAACTCTTAACATCTTGACATCATGCATGTGGTACCATATATATAAGCATTAATATGCTTCACCGTCGCTTTGAGCAAATGCTCCACCGTCGCTTTGAGCAAAAGCTCCACCGTCTCATATATGCAAATGCATGGACACGACTCTTTACGTCTTAAACAAGTTATTTACAACTTCTCGAACATCATTAACAACTCAGACTGACACATGCAATTATAATAAATATATGGCAGAAGTTCAACTCATTTAACACATATACAGAGGCACATAACATCATCAACATCACTTAACATCATGCTTATAAATCATTAAAATATAAGCAATACATCGCATTATTATTAACATAAGAGGACCATCATTAATCATCAGTACAAAATGCATCTTAAGTCATAAAACATTCCTGGCACTACCCAAGGATCTCCTCTCAAAGTCCCAAGCGAAACAGATCGCAAAACAAAACAATGGTTCAGGAAGGCACTAACTCGCCACGACGAGGGATTTGCTCGCTACGGCGAGCTCTCTCAAAAGCTGCTCACCTAAGGCGAGCTGGGGGCGAGCTACAGGCGAGCAATACTGGGTGCTCTCGGCCTTTTTGACATTTTCGCCTAAAAATCTTCGTTTTAAGGTTCCCTAAATCCAAATTGGTCCAAACAACTTCACAGGTCTTTCTCATAAATAATAAGGCACTCAAAACCACCTAAAGTTTGGCAAAAATCCTAAGTTTTAGGGTCAAGCTCGCCTCGCGAGCGATAGTGCTGTACTCGCCACGGCGAGTAGTCACTCCAATTCTCTCCAATTCATCTCCAATCTCTCATACTAAGTCTCTAATTCATCAGCATTGTTATCCTAGGGGATAATCTAGGTTCTGTAACACGTTTCTACAGCAACTACATCAATTCTCACATCCAATCCATCAAAATCAACAAAACCCTAGTTCATGAAACTCTGCCCAATTCTTCCTAATCTCTTAGCTAATCATAAACAGATGAAATACAATTAACATTACTGAAGTTAGGCTCACCCTTACCTGGAAAAATTGTAGAAATTGCAGCCTAGCTTCACCTCTTCTCTTCAACCGTTCTATCTCTCAATTCCCAAAAGTCTGATAACGCGTTCTGCTACTGTCCTTAACCTAATTTCCTTTTATACTCCCACCTAACTTATCTTATCCTATCTCAGCCCTCACAACTCTTTCTATTTATAAAAATAACCCCACTTCTCAAAATAATATATTTTTATAACACATCTCTATTTTTCATACAAATCTACATAAAAACATCACATATATTATTTTATTAAACAATAAAATAACCATCACGTCACACATCACAAATACGTCACATAATCACCAAAAATCATATAATATATAACAATTGTCATACCCTCATTTTGGACCTAAAAATACTCACTCAAATTCCTCTGCTATTTTCTAATGCTTTCAAATCCACCGTGTTTTCTACTATGCTTCAACTGCATGCATTACTGTTTCAGTCTTTTGAATTTTTGCATAAAATCATACAAAAGGGTATTTTGGTCATTTCCCGCAGTGGAACCCATTTTAGTCCCTACGTTTGGTCCCTGAGTCTTTTCAATCTGTTTGCATGAATCATTTGTCAAATTCTGTTTAAAAAATCGTTTTAGTTTTGCATCTGAGTCAGTCTGAGTCAGTTTGAGTCGTTTTGCCCCAGGGGCATTTTAGTCTTTTCACATCAAATAAATTTTGGGCAGAGAGGTATTTTAAAATACCTCATTTGTGGTAATTTGTTCGTTTTAGTCCGTTTGGTCAATTTTAATTGTTTCACTTTACGTTGCATTTCAAATTACATTTTTTAACCAATTTTATTATTTTTACATTTTAGTCCAAACATTTCTAGAAATTGCAATTCAGTCCAAATATTATGTTTTTTTGCAAATTAGTCCCAATTCTTTTAAAAAAAACAGTCAAATTCTTTAATTCTTTTAAAAACAGTCCATTTTTTTTTAATTGCAAAAAGGTCCTATTCTTTTCAAATTTGCATTTTAGTCCTTTTTTTTTCAGATTCAGTCCAAGGCCACGCCAGCTCAGTCCAGTCCACGTGTCACTACCTCATTGGCCAGAATCACACATGGCAGGCTATAAATAGTACACAGTGTCAGATCCATTGATTACACGCCACATCACACAAACAGAATCAACATTCTCTCTCTTGGCAGTTACAGATCAAAAACTCACAAATTCACCAAAAGCTTCAAGAACATTCATGGAACCCTAGCTCACATTCAACCCTAATCCAGATCAATTTTGTACCAAAAACCACAAATTCACCATGAAATTCAACCCACATAATCAAACAGAAGCGAAATTCGCACAGAAACAGCACAAATTGGAGCAATTCTCAGAGATTCTTGCGAATTTTCATCATTGAATCGCTTCTCTACAATTCAAGCGCGAACTCACCACCCAAAGGCAGCAAGCTAAACCGCGATCACAGAGGTCAGAGAAGAAGAAGAGGAAAGAAGCGAAGGATCACAGCGTGAGATCGGAGAAGGAGAAAGAAAGCTCACCAGCAAAGATCCGAACCAAAGAATCAGAGGAACGAGCCAAAATCTCCGGATAACGGACTTAGGTAACTCTCAAATCTCCTTTAATCACGTTGGAAATCACTACAGAGCCTCAAACGATGTGAATCCATGGCTAGTTCAAGCCGTTCGGTCCAAACCCTAACCATAACGCAAAAAAGTTTGAAAAAGGCAAAGAAACACTTCAAGATCCACAACGAGTGTGAATCAGAGTGAATTTCACAAAAATTTCGTTCAAAAACACAAAGAATCCGAACGGTTCGAACCCTAACCAAAACGCGAAAATTCACATCGTTTCAACGGCTAAGGCTGTTCGTTCTAGACCAATTCATGCTTAGAACAGAGAAGCAAATCGTTTAAGCCATGATCGAACGAATTCAGGACTGGATTACGAATTAGGGTTAGGGTTTGTGAGGAGAAGAGAGAACGGCGGAGAAGAAGAGAGGAAGAAAGAGAAAGGTGTTGAAAAAATGAAAAATGGGTGAAAAACCCCTTTTATATGTGCTTGGGTCGGGTTGACCCAAACCCGACCCACTCTCTTCTATTCCTGGCCGTTTGATCAAGATCCTGATGGATCTGGATCAATCCAACGCTCCTGGAGCGTTAGCTTGATCCGGATCCATCAGATCCGTGGGTTTTGGACTGTGAAACTTTGGGCCCTACTTTTTCTTGCGTTTATGTTGATAATTGCACCTTCTTTCTTGCTGTTTGAACCCCCGGCCTGCCTTAATCTTATTGAATGCTTTCGTGATTTTTTCTATGGGATTCTTGGCATATTTTTGACTATTGATGATGATTTTTCATGTTAAGATTGATAAAAAATGATAGGGGTAGATTTTTATTTTTATCTTGTGTGTTTTGGTGCCTTTTTGTGATTTCTTTTGTGCAATTTTCTAGTTCAAATTCGTATCACATGGTTTTAGGGTTTGGCCTCTGATTTTGCGATGATTACCTCTTGATGGATTCATTTAATTTCAGCGGGTTTAATTTTCTTTTGTTTTGGTGCATTATTCTCAATCTTGTAAAAATTCAATTTTTGTGATATCTTTCATTGTTGTTAAATTTGATTCTTGATTACAACTTTGTGATATTTCCATTTTTTTTTTCTCTTCCTTTTGTTAAATTCGATTCTTGATTGCAACTTTGTGATATTCCCATCCTTCTTTTTGTTAAACTTGATTCTTGATACCAATTGTGTGATATCTTGCCATTTTGTTTAATTTGGTTCTTGATTACTATTTTGTGATATTTCCACTTTCTTGTTGAATTTGATTCTTGATTACCATTTTGTGATATTTTGCAACTATGCTTAGTTTAGTTTTGATGCCAATTTTGTGATATTTTGCAAATTTTGTTTAGTGATATTTTGCAATTTTGTTACGATTAGTATTTCATCGCTATTTCATCTTGTTTTACTAACCACTTTACTCTATGTCTCATGCATACTAAGCATCTCATCTCATTCCCATTTCTTCCTTAACTCCTTCACGGAACATTCAACTGATTCATGTAATATTTTAAGTTTAGTTTACTTTTCTTTAATTTCTTGCAAGACCGTAGCATGTAAATTAGGACCCGATGTAAAGGACTATGGACTATAATGATGTACACCGACACAAGCACCGACACGCACACACGTTGCATGTTCACCGCTAGATGTATGTTTAGGATGCGCGATACTTAGAGAAAAAAACTCATCTTTTTTTAAAAAAAAACTAACCCATCACTCAAAATTTTTTGCAATAAAGTGAAGTCAAAGCTTCACCCATTTTCCCTTTATTTTCTTAATCAAATTCAAAAATGGAAATAATTCCCACTTAAACCTTTTTGTAAATAATTGACCAACCTCACTTGTTTCCAAATCTCAAGCCTTTACGGCCTCGTTCTCTGCTTCAAAACTTTTTTTCAAACTAAAAAACAAATTAAACTCACAAAAACATTTTGGAAGAGAACTACATGGAATTTTGATCCCTTAAAAGGGTATGTAGGCAAGAGACTCAAAATCTCTCCAAGTCCAATAAAATAAAATCAAATCTCCTTCCTCTCATTCTTAAAACCAATCTTTTTTACAAATAGCGATAAAAGCAAAGCATATACGTAAAGCATAGTGAAACGGTTCCTATAGGATACTATAGTCATTGCGGGTGCCTAACACCTTCCCGTAGTGAAATCAGCCCCGAACTTAGAATTTCTAAGGTTTTTCTCGATTTTACCTTCCCCAAAAAAAATAGAGACATCAATGATTGAAAGGTTCAAATCTAATCGATGATTTGACACCCGAAAATCGCGATGACAGAAATGGCGACTTCACTGGGGATACTTAGGGCTACACCTAGTTTTACATGCTTTATGTTTATGCTTTGCTTTATTGTTACATGTAAAAAATTTCTTGTGTACGTGTGGGGTGAGAATATCAAAAGCCCTATACCCGGGCTGAGTGAACCTAAGATTAGGAAGAGATATAATCGACAATCCATTCCGTGGGTTGCCTCGTGCTTTGGATTACGCGATCAATCTCACATAGCCGAGGCATTTTGGAGGTGATATTGTCGGCATGTGTTGTCATGCTTAGACACTTTACTTCCAATTGACCGATGAAGGCTATGGACCGTAGTTACCAAACCCATCCTTGGCCTTTCTTAGGACGTAGTGCGGTGGCTAAACCGAGCGTTGTCTCGAAATTTAGTCGTCACGCGATACTACACCCAAACTAAACCTTCTCACGAATAATCATGGACAAGCGTCGCTTTGTACTACCATGATATACGCAAGAGAGGTTGTGGTTTGGGAACTTTGTAGAACCTTGGTTACTACTATCAAAACCTTAGTTTCACCGGGCACCGCGTCCACTTGTTACTTTAGCCCACCGTGCCTTTCTTGTTAAAACCATGCATACATGCATTCATGCATAAATTTTCTACATGCATTTATCAAAGGGTATAGACAAACTAAAATTCTTTGCAAATATAACACAGGCATGAAGAGGACTAAGTCTTACAAGTTCAAAGAAGTTGATTTGGCTAGCCTAAGGGAGTTGGCGCTCAAAGTTAAGAATCCGACTGGGTTTCGTCTCCGATACGGTGGTTTGCTTGGTATTCTCCGGACTAATGTAGAAGAGAAGCTGGTGCACACTCTGGTGCAGTTCTATGACCCGGTTTTCCGTTGCTTCACTTTCCCGGATTTTCAGTTGGTTCCTACACTCGAGGCTTATTCTTGCTTATTGGGTTTACCTATAGCCGAGAGGATACCTTTCACGGGCCCAGGATCTTCTCTTACTCCTCTGATTATTGCTAAGGATCTTTATCTCAAGACTTCCGATGTGTCTAAGAATCTCATTACTAAATCTCACATTCAGGGTTTCACTTCGAAGTACTTACTTGAGCAGGCTAATCTTGAATCTACTTGCCAGGACACTCTTGAGGCCATTCTGGCACTACTCATCCATGGGCTCGTTCTCTTTCCGAATCTCGACAACTTCGTGGACATGAATGCCATTGAGATCTTCCATTCCAGGAATCTGGTTCCTACTTTGTTAGCTGACACATACCATGCCATCCATGATCGGACTCTCAAGGGTCGTGGATTTATTCTTTGCTGCATACCTCTTCTTTACAGGTGGTTTATTTCGCACCTCCCGAGTTCTTTCCATGCCAACACGGAGAATTGGTCTTATTCGCAGCGGATTATGGCTCTTACTCCCGATGAGGTGGTTTGGATCACTCCAGCAGCTCGAGTCAAGGAGATTATCACTGGTTGTGGAGATTTCCTCAATGTACCCCTTCTCGGTACCCGGGGAGGAATCAACTACAACCCCGAGTTAGCCATGAGACAGTTTGGTTTTCCTATGAGAGCGAAGCCCATCAACCTTGCTACATCTCAGGAGTTCTTCTACTATTCCAATGCTCCCACCGGGCAAAGGAAAGCTTTTACAGATGCTTGGTCTAAGATTCGTAGGAAGGATGTGAAGCATTTGGGTGTGAGATCCGGTATTGCTCATGAAGCCTATACTCAGTGGGTAATAGATCGAGCCGAAGAGATTGGCATGCCTTACCCTGCTATGAGGCATGTATCTGCATCTACTCCATCTAGACCATTACCGTTGCTCCCCATGACTCAGGAGATGTATCAGGAGCATCTGGCTATGGAGAGTGAGGAGAAGCGAGCATGGAAAGCCCGCTACAGTGAGGCTGAGAACTTGATCATGACTTTGGATGGCAGAGACGAGCAGAAGGATCATGAGAACCGAATGCTGAAGAAGGAACTAGCCAGGGTTAGGAAAGAGCTTGAGGGAAAAGATGATCTATTGAGGAGAGACTCCAAGAGAGTCAGAGGTCGTCGAGATTTCTTCGCCAGTTATTGTGGTTCAGCTTCAGACTCAGATTCCGAATACTACCCAATCACTCCTTAGTTCTGGATGATAGGATTGCTATTGGTTATGTTGTTTGCTCAGCTTATGTTTCAGAAGCCTACTCCCTTGGCTCAGGGTATCAAAACAATTTCCTTTGAATGATTTGTTGGTCCAAAAATGTTTGCAAAGAATTCTAATTTGTCTAAAAAAAAAAAAAACCCTTTGGTAATAAAAGAGTCATTTTTGCATCCGCATTTGCATATCATGCATCATATGCATCATTCATCGGTCACAAAAAACTTCCAAGTGCTCATTGCCTCCTGGTTCTTCTGCCGCAGTGTGAAAAGTGGCTCGTGCTCGAAGGACTGATCAAGCTACCAGAGTACATCAGACTAGACAATACCGAAGGAGGAATCAAGTAGCTATGGAAGAAGAGAATGCACAGCTCCGCACTGAACTAGCCTCTGTGAGAGAAGAGTTAGCCAAAGCTCTCGACGCCATGACTGCTCTGATAGCCGCTCAAGAACAACCGGTCGTGTCCACTCAGGCAACTACCGAAGCGATTCCCGCCGCATCTCTTGCTATGCCGAGGGGATACCCCTATGGGCTCCCATCTTATTACTCTCCGAATACTGCAGCCGGTGTTTCAGGGGGCGCGACTTCAGGTGCTGCTAATGTTGGTCAGATACCCCCACCAGATCCCACATCTCTTCATACTACCTTGCCTCAGTCGACCGTCTACACAGACCCGATTGTGCACTCTACGCCTCAGGGCGCCAATGCTAATGATTACCGTGGAAAGACTCCTGTATTGGGAACTATGGAAGAAAAAATGGAAGAACTTGCCAGAGAACTCCGTCGCGAGATCAAGGCCAACCGTGGGAGCAGTGACCTCGTCAGAACCCACGATCTTTGTTTAGTGCCGAGGGTAGATGTTCCCAAGAAATTCAAGGTCCCGGAATTTGACCGCTACAACGGGCTGACTTGCCCCCAGAACCATATCATCAAATACGTCCGGAAGATGGCTAACCATGCAGATAATGATTCACTTATGATCCATTGCTTCCAGGACAGCCTAATGGAAGATGCCGCGGAATGGTATACCGGTTTGAGCAAGGATGACATTCATACTTTTGATGATCTGGCTGCTGCTTTCAAGAGCCACTATGGATTCAACACCAGGCTCAAGCCGAATAGAGAATTCCTCCGGTCTCTTTCTCAGAAAAAGGACGAAAGCTTTCGCGAATATGCACAGAGGTGGAGAGGGGCAGCTGCCCGTATCACTCCCGCTTTGGACGAGGAAGAAATGACTCAAACATTCTTGAAGACCTTGAAGAAAGATTATGTTGAAAGAATGATTATCGCTGCCCCAAGCAACTTCTCTGAGATGGTCACTATGGGAACCCGCTTGGAGGAAGCTGTCCGAGAAGGCATCATTGTGTTTGAGAAAGGTGAATCTTCGAACGCACCGAAGAAATACGGCAATGGTCACCATAAGAAAAAGGAATCAGAAGTTGGAATGGTGTCTGCCGGAACCAATCAATCTGCCACTGCCGCTCCTGTCAATGCTACACAACTGCCTCAACCGTATCAGTACCTACAGTATGCCCAGCATCCATTCTATCCGCCGTTCTACCATCAATACCCTCCACTACCGGGCCAACCTCAGGTCCCTGTTAATGCCATCACCCAACAAATGCAACACTAGCCACTAGCTCAACAACAACCGCAACAACAACAACAAGGCCCTCAATCTAGACCATCTTTCCTGCCGATACCAATGGCGTACGCTGAACTACTCCCGACTCTGTTACATAAGGAGTATTGCACCACTAGACCTGGCAAGCCTCCGCCAAACCCTTTGCCTCCCAGATTCCGCTCCGATCTCAGATGTGATTTCCACCAAGGCGCCCTAGGTCATGATGTAGAGGGTTGCTATGCTCTGAAATATATTGTAAAGAAGTTGATCGACCAGGGGAAGCTATCTTTTGAAAACAATGTCCCACATGTGCTCGACAACCCGCTCCCCAACCATGCCGCCGTGAATATGATCGAAGTATGTGAAGAAATCCCCCATCTCAGTGTCCGTAATGTTGCTACACCCTTGGTGCCACTACATATCAAGCTGTGCCAAGCTTCCTTGTTTAGCCACGACCACGCTGCCTGCTGTGAATGTCTTCAGGACCCTATGGGTTGCAGCGTAGTCCAGACCGATGTCCAAAGATTGATGAATGACAACTACTTGACTACCAGTGATGTTTGTATGATAGTCCCGATCTTCCACGATACTCCAGTCAAGAGCACGCCCGTCAGGAAGGACATTGAACCGTTGGTCATACGGTTGCCTGGTCCAGTGCCATATACCTCTGCGAAAGCCATCCCGTACAAGTACAGTGCGACTATGTTGGAAAACGGGAAAGAGGTACCTTTGGTGTCCTCAAGCACAGTGGGCAGTATCGCTAAAGTGACGGCTTTGAGGAGCGGCAAGGTCCGACCACTTTTATTCCAGAAGAAAGATGATGTGCAAGTTACAATTCCTGCTGACAAGACTGCTCCTTTGACAATCCCTCCTGTTGTTGAAAGTACCAGCTGTCCAGGCCAATCCATTGAAGATTCCAATCTGGATGAGATTTTGAGGATAATCCAGAAAAGCGATTATAAGATTGTTGATCAGCTGTTACAAACTCCTTCGAAGATATCCATCTTGGCCCTACTCCTCAGTTCGGAGGCTCACAGGAATGTGTTATTGAAAGTGTTGGAACAAGCCTATGTCGACCACGAAGTCACAGAGGATCAATTTGGTGGAATAGTGGCTAACATCACGGCTTGCAGTAACCTTTGGTTTGGTGAAGATGAGCTTCCAGAGGCAGGAAAGCACCACAACTTGGCCCTGCACATTTCCATGAACTGCAAAACAGATATGTTGTCCAACGTGTTGGTAGACACTGGGTCGTCGTTGAATGTGATGCCTAAATCGACTTTGGATCAGTTGAGTTGCCAAGGAGTTCCTTTGAGAAGAAGTACTTTTCTAGTCAAGGCTTTTGATGGTTCCCGTAAAACCGTGCTTGGAGAAGTAGATCTCCCCATGACTATTGGTCCTGAAACATTCATGATTACCTTTCAGGTTATGGACATAGATGCCTCTTACAGTTGCCTTCTCGGCAGACCATGGATACACGAGGCCGGGGCAGTCACTTCTACCCTCCATCAGAAGCTGAAGTTCGTAAGGAATGGTAAACTTGTGATAGTCCATGGGGAAGAAGCTTATCTGGTCAGTCGGTTATCATCCTTCTCTTGCATCGAAGCTAAATCAGCCGAAGGAACCGCATTCCAGGGTTTGACCATCGAGGGTACGGAGCCCAAGAGAGCTAGTGCCGCCATGGCTTCATTGAGAGATGCGCAGAAGGCCGTTCAGGAGGGTCAGGCCGCTGGTTGGGGCCAATTGATACAGCTGCAGGACAACAAACACAAAGAGGGTCTCGGTTTCTCTCCGACGTCAGGCGTGTCAGCTGGAACGTTCCGTAGTGCTGGATTTGCCAATGCAATTCTTGATGGTGGTGATGAAAGAAGGGCTAGGCCCACATTTGTGATACCAGGAGGCATTGCAAAGAACTGGAACGTTATCAATCTCCCTGTGTTTGTGCATGATTCTAAGTAATATGTCTTGCTGTTTAGGCTTTATTTTCAAAATAACAATCCTTCCGTCCTGCCCGGGACGGAAGTGACACTTTTGTAAAGGGCATGTTTGTTCCGACATCACCATTATCAATAAAAAACGTCGTTTCTTCCACGACTCTTTTTCTTTCTTTAATGTTTTCCCCTTGGAAATAATGGTAATGCCAGAAAAAACCAAAACATCTGTGTTTTCTTATTAATTTCAAAGATCTGCATGAAAACTATTTTCTAAAAATCATCCAAACATGTCACGCAGATCGAACCAAAATGAACCCGTTGAACACAGTGACCCTATGTTTCTCCAAACTGTTGAATCCCCGGTGTTTGAGGCCGAAGATGAGGATAGTGATGATATACCAGACGAGATTGCCCGGCTGCTTGAGCAAGAAGAGAAAACCATTCGGCCTCATCAGGAGGAGATCGAGCTAATCAACTTGGGTACTGAGGATAACAAGAGAGAGATCAAAGTCGGTGCTGCATTGGAGGAAGGGGTCAAGAAAAGGATCTTCCAGCTTCTCCGGGAGTACTCGGACATTTTTGCATGGTCGTATGAAGACATGCCAGGTTTGGATCCTCAGATTGTGGAACACCGAATACCGACTAAACCAGACTGTCCTCCCGTCAGACAAAAGTTGAGACGGACACGGCCGGACATGGCTCTGAAGATCAAAGGTGAAGTGCAGAAACAGATTGATGCGGGTTTTCTCATGACAGTTGAATATCCCGAGTGGGTTGCTAACATTGTGCCAGTGCCGAAGAAAGATGGTAAGGTCCGGATGTGCGTTGACTACAGAGATTTAAATAGAGCGAGCTTGAAAGACAATTTCCCGCTGCCTCACATCGATGTGCTTGTTAATAACACTGCCCAATGCAAGGTGTTCTCCTTCATGGATGGGTTTTCTGGCTATAACCAAATCAAAATGTCACCCAAGGACAGGGAGAAGACGTCGTTCATCACTCCATGGGGAACTTTTTGCTGCAAAGCAATGCCGTTCGGTCTAATAAATGCTGGTGCTACCTACCAAAGGGGGATGACCACTTTGTTCCATGACATGATTCACAAGGAGGTTGAAGTGTATGTAGATGACATGATTGTCAAGTCGAGCGATGAAGAACAACACGTCGAATATTTGGCTAAGATGTTTGAAAGGTTGAGAAAGTACAAGCTTCGGTTGAACCCAAACAAATGTACGTTCGGTGTTAGGTCTGGGAAATTGCTAGGCTTCATTGTCAGCCAGAAGGGCATTGAAGTAGATCCTGATAAAGTCCGAGCTATCCGCGAGATGCCGGCCCCGCAAACCGAGATGCAGGTCAGAGGGTTCCTCGGGCGTTTGAACTACATTTCTAGATTTATATCTCACATGACTGCAACCTGCGGGCCAATTTTCAAGTTGCTCAGGAAGAATCAACCTGTGGTATGGAATGATGAATGCCAAGAAGCTTTCGACAACATCAAGGACTATTTGCTAGAGCCACCGATCCTCGTTCCGCCGGTGGAAGGAAGGCCATTGATCATGTATCTGTCGGTGTTGGATGAATCCATGGGATGTATGCTCGGTCAGCAAGATGAAACTGGAAAGAAAGAGCATGCAATCTATTATTTGAGCAAGAAATTCACCGATTGTGAGACTCAGTATACAATGCTCGAGAAAACTTGTTGTGCACCAGCCTGGGCTGCCAAACGCCTGCGTCATTACTTGATAAATCATACAACTTGGTTGATATCCCGGATGGATCCGATCAAGTACATCTTTGAGAAACCGGCTGTCACTGGAAAAATTGCACGTTGGCAAATGTTACTGTCAGAATATGATATTGTGTTTAAAGCTCAGAAAGCCATTAGAGGGAGTATCCTGGCTGACCACCTTGCTTGCCAACCGCTTGATGATTATCAACCTTTGAAGTTCGATTTCCCTGACGAAGAGGTCATGTTTTTAAAGCCAAGAGACTGTGAAGAACCGCTGATCGGTGAAGGTCCAGACCCTGATAGCAAGTGGGGATTGGTCTTTGATGGTGCTGTTAATGCTTATGGCCGAGGAATTGGCGTAGTAATCGTGGCTCCGCAGGGGCATCACATCCCTTTTACAGCTCGGATTGTGTTCGAGTGCACCAACAACGTGGCCGAGTACGAAGCGTGCATCCTGGGAATCGAAGAAGCCATCGATATGAGAATCAAGCATCTGGACATCTATGGAGACTCTGCACTAGTCATCAACCAGATAAAGGGAGAATGGGAGACCCATCACGCTAATCTAATCCCTTACCGTGATTATGCAAGGCGTCTGTTGACGTATTTTACAAAGGTTGAGTTGCACCATATTCCCCGAGAGGAGAACCAAATGGCCGATGCTCTTGCTACCTTATCTTCCATGCTTCAAGTGAACCATTGGAATCATGTACCGATGATCAAAGTACAACGCTTAGATCGGCCCGCTCATGTGTTCACTGTCAGTGATACAATTGTACAGACAGGTTCAGGCGGAGTCGACAGCAAACCCTGGTATTATGATATCAAGCAATTTTTGCAAGGCCGTGAGTACCCGCCGAATGCTTCCAACAAAGACAAGAAGACGCTGCGCAGGCTGGCTAGCAAGTTCCTGCTGGATAGGGATGTCCTGTACAAAAGGAATTTCGATATGGTGTTGTTAAGATGTGTTGATGAATGTGAAGCAGAACAGCTAATGCACGATGTGCACGATGGCACCTTTGGGACCCACGCATCGGGGCATGCTATGTCTAGAAAGCTGCTGAGAGCTGGTTACTACTGGATGACCATGGAACGCGATTGCTATCAATATGCCAGGAAGTGCCACAAATGTCAAATATATGCTGACAAGATCCATGTGCCTCCGCACGCCCTCAATGTTATGTCTTCTCCATGGCCTTTCTCTATGTGGGGCATTGATATGATCGGAAGAATTGAACCGAAAGCTTCGAATGGTCATCGTTTTATCCTGGTAGCAATCGATTATTTCACCAAATGGGTTGAAGCTGCATCTTATGCCAACGTGACTAAGCAAGTGGTAGTCAAATTCATCAAGAACAATATCATCTGCCGGTATGGTGTTCCTAGCAAGATTGTCACTGACAACGGTACCAACCTGAACAATGACATGGTGCAAGCCCTATGCGAGAAATTCAAAATTGAACACCACAATTCTTCTCCTTACAGACCTCAGATGAATGGTGCAGTCGAGGCTGCCAATAAGAACATCAAGAAGATTGTGCAGAAGATGGTAACAACATACAAAGACTGGCATGAGATGTTACCCTATGCTTTACACGGCTACCGCACTACCGTTCGTAGTTCAACCGGGGCAACGCCTTTTTCTTTTGTATACGGCATGGAAGCAGTCCTCCCATTGGAAGTGGAGATTCCGTCTCTCCGTGTAATTATGGAAGCAAAGTTGTCTGAGGCTGAATGGTGCCAGAGTCGGTACGACCAGTTGAATTTGATTGAGGAAAGACGCCTGGATGCTTTGGCTCACGGTCATATGTATCAAACAAGGATGAAAACTGCTTTTGACAAGAAAGTCCGTCCTCGGGAATTCAAGGAGGGTGAACTCGTATTGAAGAGAAGAATGAGTCAGCAACCCGACCCAAGGGGCAAGTGGACGCCTAACTATGAAGGACCTTATGTTGTCAGGAAGGCTTTCTCCGGCGGTGCTTTGATTCTCACACACATGGATGGTGTAGAACTTCCGAATCCTGTGAATGCCGATATAGTCAAGAAATACTTTGTCTAGATATGAAAAGAACAGCGTGGTAGGTCGAAAACCCTAAAGGGCGGCCTAGGCAAAAATGCGCTTCCCGGTGGATCGAAAACCCGAAATGGCGGTCCAGGCAAAATAAGGGACAAGAGACAAAATGTAAAAGCTCGCTGAGATTACATGTAATTCAGGCAAGAATGAGCGTCTCGATGAGCCGAAAACCCGAAAGGGCGGTTCATGCAAAAATGAGATTGAAATAAAAGACAATTGACTATATCTGGCAAGTTACCATTCCCCTTGGGATCTTTGCAACTGATGATTAGCCGTTCTCGTCCGAGGTTCCGACGCCTGTGGATTCAAGGGTTTCAGATGCCATAGCAGTTACTGTGTTCAATGTACCACCAACCAATAAAATTACCATTTTTCAAGATTTGTAAATCTGTGGGGTCGCGCTTTTGGCCGACTACCACCCTTATACATCGATTTGAGCCTATGCTTTTGTTTGGCACTCATTTTCTGTTCTATTTTCAAAGCTTTGTACAAAAGATTTCTTCCATGTTGATAATGAAGCGTCCGGAATAAACATTCTGAAAACTGAAAACCTTTTTTGAGTATTTTGAAAACAAGCCTGAGCAACTAGGTATATTCAAATGGAACATGCATGAACAAATCTACATTGATATCAGTTCCAATTCAAGTTACTAGCAAGCCTTCCCTCCAGTAACGGTCTGTGGTCAATGGCAAGAATGAAAAAACAGAATGAAAAGTATGAAAAAATGAATATGCTCGCTAAGTTGAAAACCCGAAAGGGCGGCTTAGGCAAAAATGAGCACCCCGATGGATTGACAACCTTCGAAGGCAATTCAGGCAAAAACAGGGGCATTTGGAAAAAGACTATTCCCCGGTGGATCGAAAACCCGAAAGGGCGATCCAGGCAAAAATGGGATGATGAAAGAAAAATGAAAATATAAAAAAAAAAAAACAAACATGCAAAAGCATTGACCACGGATGCGATGTCCAAAGCACTTACGTGACTGTTCCAACAAGCAGCAATACTATTCAGACTGTTTTTCTCTACAATTTTACAGCTTCCTACCTTCAAGCGACGGTCTCGATGCATCTTCAAGCAACTGCATCCCCAGAAGAGGAACTTTTGCAAATATATGTCCGAGCGCGAGCCATTACGTGCCCAATATTCCAATGTTTTGTCCGTCTCTGCGAAATTGTGCCTACAAATTGCCAATCATCATGCATTCCCAAGCATTCATACATACATAATCATGCATCCTACATGTTCATGCATTTGATAAAATTGTCATGCTATCCATATGCATCTACATTCTCAATTCCTATGTTAATCTCAATCAAAATCAATCATGTCAACTTCAAATTTCTTCTGCTAACAACAAATGTCTACTGTCATGTCAATTTCAAAGATCAACAGTCTTGTCAACATTCCTTTCAAATTCAAGCTCCTGCAGTTATGTCAATCAAATTCAAGTCTTTTTCAAATACAATTTGTTTCTGTTATCGGTCAAGCAGCAGGTTCGCACCCAAGAACAGCTTGTACCTATCAATTTGTTTCTGTTATCGGTCAAGTAGCAAGTTCACATCCAAGAACAGCTTGTACCTATCCTTTTGATATCCGCCGAGCGACCAGTTCAGATCCAAGAACAGCTCGTGCTTTATATTTTGTTTTCTGTCAGCCAAGTAACCAGTTCGTGTCCAAGAACAGCTTGTGCTTCCTACGTTTTCCTTTCAGCCAAGCGGCTAGTTCAGATCCAAGAACAGCTTGTGCTTTCTATGTTTTCTTTCAGCCAAGTGACCAGCTCAAATACAAGAGCAGCTTGCGCCCTTTGTTGTCAATAATTCCCGGTCAAGTGGCCAGTTCGCATCCAAGAGCAGCTTGTACCCGTCAAATTTGCTTTCAGGTCTCCCCAGTGAGTCTTGTTATCTGCTATATTGTTAATGTCAATCAGTCCCGCAATGGATACGACATACACCTTTTTGCTATTCTGTTAATGTCAATCAGTCCCGCAATGGATACGACATACTCTGTTGTTTGCTATTCTGTTAATGTCTACCAATCCCGCAATGGATACGACATACTCTGTTAAATTCAATTCTCAGTTTGTCTTGCATTCATAACACAAATGTTGCATGGCATACATGACATTTACAAACGTATTTTTACGCCCAAAATCAGTGCTAATGTCGATATTTAAGTATCTTCGTCGTGTCAAGCCAAAGACTCCGTCTCTTGACTCTCCAAGCGAAGAAACTTAAATAGGGGCAGCTGTCATACCCTCATTTTGGACCTAAAAATACTCACTCAAATTCCTCTGCTATTTTCTAATGCTTTCAAATCCAACGTGTTTTCTACTATGCTTCAACTGCATGCATTACTGTTTCAGTCTTTTGAATTTTTGCATAAAATCATACAAAAGGGTATTTTGGTCATTTCCCGCAGTGGAACCCATTTTAGTCCCTACGTTTGGTCCCTGAGTCTTTTCAATCTGTTTGCATGAATCATTTGTCAAATTCTGTTTAAAAAATCGTTTTAGTTTTGCATCTGAGTCAGTCTGAGTCAGTTTGAGTCGTTTTGCCCCAGGGGCATTTTAGTCTTTTCACATCAAATAAATTTTGGGCAGAGAGGTATTTTAAAATACCTCATTTGTGGTAATTTGTTCGTTTTAGTCCGTTTGGTCAATTTTAATTGTTTCACTTTACGTTGCATTTCAAATTACATTTTTTAACCAATTTTATTATTTTTACATTTTAGTCCAAACATTTCTAGAAATTGCAATTCAGTCCAAATATTATGTTTTTTTGCAAATTAGTCCCAATTCTTTTAAAAAAAACAGTCAAATTCTTTAATTCTTTTAAAAACAGTCCATTTTTTTTAATTGCAAAAAGGTCCTATTCTTTTCAAATTTGCATTTTAGTCCTTTTTTTTTCAGATTCAGTCCAAGGCCACGCCAGCTCAGTCCAGTCCACGTGTCACTACCTCATTGGCCAGAATCACACATGGCAGGCTATAAATAGTACACAGTGTCAGATCCATTGATTACACGCCACATCACACAAACAGAATCAACATTCTCTCTCTTGGCAGTTACAGATCAAAAACTCACAAATTCACCAAAAGCTTCAAGAACATTCATGGAACCCTAGCTCACATTCAACCCTAATCCAGATCAATTTTGTACCAAAAACCACAAATTCACCATGAAATTCAACCCACAGAATCAAACAGAAGCGAAATTCGCACAAAAACAGCACAAATTGGAGCAATTCTCAGAGATTCTTGCGAATTTTCATCATTGAACCGCTTCTCTGCAATTCAAGCGCGAACTCACCACCCAAAGGCAGCAAGCTCAAGCGCGATCACAGAGGTCAGAGAAGAAGAAGAGGAAAGAAGCGAAGGATCACAGCGTGAGATCGGAGAAGGAGAAAGAAAGCTCACCAGCAAAGATCCGAACCAAAGAATCAGAGGAACGAGCCAAAATCTCCGGATAACGGACTTAGGTAACTCTCAAATCTCCTTTAATCACGTTGGAAATCACTACAGAGCCTCAAACGATGTGAATCCATGGCTAGTTCAAGCCGTTCGGTCCAAACCCTAACCATAACGCAAAAAAGTTTGAAAAAGGCAAAGAAACACTTCAAGATCCGCAACGAGTGTGAATCAGAGTGAATTTCACAAAAATTTCGTTCAAAAACACAAAGAATCCGAACGGTTCGAACCCTAACCAAAACGCGAAAATTCACATCGTTTCAACGGCTAAGGCTGTTCGTTCTAGACCAATTCATGCTTAGAACAGAGAAGCAAATCGTTTAAGCCATGATCGAACGAATTCAGGACTGGATTACGAATTAGGGTTAGGGTTTGTGAGGAGAAGAGAGGACGGCGGAGAAGAAGAGAGGAAGAAAGAGAAAGGTGTTGAAAAAATGAAAAATGGGTGAAAAACCCCTTTTATATGTGCTTGGGTCGGGTTGACCCAAACCCGACCCACTCTCTTCTATTCCTGGCCGTTTGATCAAGATCCTGATGGATCTGGATCAATCCAACGCTCCTGGAGCGTTAGCATGATCCGGATCCATCAGATCCGTGGGTTTTGGACTGTGAAACTTTGGGCCCTACGTTTTCTTGCGTTTTTGTTGATAATTGCACCTTCTTTCTTGTTGTTTGAACCCCCGGCCTGCCTTAATCTTATTGAATGCTTTCATGATTTTTTCTATGGGATTCTTGGCATATTTTTGACTATTGATGATGATTTTTCATGTTAAGATTGATAAAAAATGATAGGGGTAGATTTTTATTTTTATCTTGTGTGTTTTGGTGCCTTTTTGTGATTTCTTTTGTGCAATTTTCTAGTTCAAATTCGTATCACATGGTTTTAGGGTTTGGCCTCTGATTTTGCGATGATTACCTCTTGATGGATTCATTTAATTTCAGCGGGTTTAATTTTCTTTTGTTTTGGTGCGTTATTCTCAATCTTGTAAAAATTCAATTTTTGTGATATCTTTCATTGTTGTTAAATTTGATTCTTGATTACAACTTTGTGATATTTCCATTTTTTTTTTCTCTTCCTTTTGTTAAATTCGATTCTTGATTGCAACTTTGTGATATTCCCATCCTTCTTTTTGTTAAACTTGATTCTTGATACCAATTGTGTGATATCTTGCCATTTTGTTTAATTTGGTTCTTGATTACTATTTTGTGATATTTCCACTTTCTTGTTGAATTTGATTCTTGATTACCATTTTGTGATATTTTGCAACTATGCTTAGTTTAGTTTTGATGCCAATTTTGTGATATTTTGCAAATTTTGTTTAGTGATATTTTGCAATTTTGTTAGGATTAGTATTTCATCGCTATTTCATCTTGTTTTACTAACCACTTTACTCTATGTCTCATGCATACTAAGCATCTCATCTCATTCCCATTTCTTCCTTAACTCCTTCACGGAACATTCAACTGATTCATGTAATATTTTAAGTTTAGTTTACTTTTCTTTAATTTCTTGCAAGACCGTAGCATGTAAATTAGGACCCGATGTAAAGGACTATGGACTATAATGATGTACACCGACACAAGCACCGACACGCACACACGTTGCATGTTCACCGCTAGATGTATGTTTAGGATGCGCGATACTTAGAGAAAAAAACTCATCTTTTTTTAAAAAAAAACTAACCCATCACTCAAAATTTTTTGCAATAAAGTGAAGTCAAAGCTTCACCCATTTTCCCTTTATTTTCTTAATCAAATTCAAAAATGGAAATAATTCCCACTTAAACCTTTTTGTAAATAATTGACCAACCTCACTTGTTTCCAAATCTCAAGCCTTTACGGCCTCGTTCTCTGCTTCAAAACTTTTTTTCAAACTAAAAAACAAATTAAACTCACAAAAACATTTTGGAAGAGAACTACATGGAATTTTGATCCCTTAAAAGGGTATGTAGGCAAGAGACTCAAAATCTCTCCAAGTCCAATAAAATAAAATCAAATCTCCTTCCTCTCATTCTTAAAACCAATCTTTTTTACAAATAGCGATAAAAGCAAAGCATATACGTAAAGCATAGTGAAACGGTTCCTATAGGATACTATAGTCATTGCGGGTGCCTAACACCTTCCCGTAGTGAAATCAGCCCCGAACTGAGAATTTCTAAGGTTTTTCTCGATTTTACCTTCCCCAAAAAAAATAGAGACATCAATGATTGAAAGGTTCAAATCTAATCGATGATTTGACACCCGAAAATCGCGATGACAACAATATACTATATTCTCTAATAAAATAATTAAATAAATAAAGAGGGCGTTACACTACTCACTAACTCAGAAAAGTTACGGATCTTCTGATAACCAATGGCTCGCTTAATGTCAGCACGCAAGCCATTCTCAAACTTGATGCACTTTGAAAATTCAGCCGTCTCGGGGGTATAATGCGGATAAAACTTTGCCAACTCCACAAACTTGGCCGCATATTCGGTCACCGACATATTCCCTTGCTTAAGCTCCAGGAACTCAATCTCTTTCTTTCCACGAACATCTTCTGGAAAGTATCTATCAAGGAATTCCCTCTTGAATATAGCCCATGTAACCTCAGCTCCGTCTTGTTCCAGGACGGGTAGAAGACTAACCCACCAATCATCTGCCTCCTCAGCAAGCATGTGCGTACCAAAACGCACCTTCTGCACCTCCGTGCACTGCATAACTCTGAACACCCTCTCAATCTCCTTGAGCCATGTCTGGGCTCCTTCTGGATCATATCTCCCCTTGAAGGTAGGAGGGTGGTTCCTCAATTAAAAAAATATATTACCTGCTTATTGTAACACCCCAATTTCCCGACTTAAAAATTTCATTTAAATAAAAGCATATATCAGAGTACGTCACAAAAGGAGTGTCACATTCATCTTTAAAACGAGTTAGATAATAATTTATCCTTCGCAAAACATCCAAATATAGCAGCGGAAAAACTCATAATTCAAATCCTTCATAAAGTCTTGGCATCAAGACCATCAAACGTCTCATAATTATTTAAGTCTTAAAATTAGTCTCAACATGATACATAAAGGAATAGACTCATAAATAAGACCCCATCCTGTTACGTATCAGAGGAATCCTACGTCACACAAGACTCCTCACATCTGCGCACCTAAGCTTGGTTACCTGCACTTGCCCACAAGGCGGCAATTCCAACAGAAGGGGTGAGATTCACAACAGAAATATTAACATATAATTCAACATTTATGATTAACAACATAAACTCATCACATATATCACGTCATTAAACACAAGGTTAACATCATCATGAACATCTTAAAAAAACACATCAACGTCTCAAAACATTCGTCTCATAAAGTGTCAACAAATTGACTCAACTAAATGCAACTCTTAACATCTTGACATCATGCATGTGGTACCATAAATAAGCATTAATATGCTTCACTGTCGCTTTGAGCAAATGCTCCACCGTCGCTTTGAGCAAAAGCTCCACTGTCTCATAATTATGCAAATGCATGGACTCGACTCTTTAATAACTTAATCAAGTCAACAAAACTTCTCAAACATCGTTAATAACTCAAGACTGACACATTGCAATTATAGTAATTACATGGCAGAAGCTCATCACATTGGGCACAATACACCACAACACATAAACATCATTATAAGTCACTCAACATCATGTTACAAGTCATTAAAACATCAACAATACATCACTTTAGCATCAACATAAGGGAACATCTTTAATCCTCATTACAGACTCTATCTCAGGTCATAAACCATCTCTAATACTACCCCAAGGTGTCCTCTCAAAGTCCCATGCGAAACAAATCGCAAAACGAAACAATGGTTCAGGAAAGCACTAACTCGCCACGGCGAGTGATTTGCTCGCTACGGCAAGCTCTCACAAGAAGCTACTCGCCAAAGGCGAGCTGGGGGCGAGCTACAGGCGAGCAATCTGGGTGCTCTCGGCCTTTTTAACATTTTTCGCCTAAAAACTTCGTTTTAAGGTTCCCTAAATCCAAATTGGTCCAAACAACTTCAGAGGTCTTTCCTATAAATAATAAGGCACTCAAAACCATCTAAGGTTTGGCAAAAAAATCCTAAGTTTAGGGTCAAGCTCGCCACGGCGAGCTATGCTGCTCGCCTCGCGAGCGATAATGGTTTACTCGCCACGGCGAGTAGTCACTCGCCACAGGCGAGCGATCTCAGAACCACTACGGGTTCACTCCAATTCTCACCAAAACATCTCAAATCTCTCAAGCTAAGCCTCTAATTCATCAGCAATGTTGTTCTAATGATTAATCTAGGTTCTGTAACACGTCTCTACAACAATACAACACAATCTCACATCAAATTCATCAAATTCATCATAACCCTAATTCTTGAAACTCATCTCAATTTCTTCCCAATCTCTAAGCCAATCATAAACAGATTGAATACTATTAATATTGCTGAAGTTAGGCTCACCCTTACCTGGAAAGTTGAAGGAAATCGCAGCCTAGCTTCTTCTCCTCTCTTAAACCGTTTTCTCCCTTTCCGTAAGTCTGATAATGCGTTCTGCCTAATTCTTGACCTACTTCCCTTATATACCTCTTCTCAACTTAATTAATTCTATCTCAACCCTCACAACTCTTTCTATTTATAAAAACAACCCCACCTCCCAAAATTATATATTTCCAACAAATCTCTATATTTTTCTTATAAATATATATATAAACACCACATATATTATTTTATTAAACAATAAAATAATCATCACGTCACACATCATAAATACGTCACATAATCACCAAAAATCATATAATATATAATAATATACTATATTCTCTAATAAAATAATTAAATAAATAAAGAGGGCGTTACACTTATATTTAGCTCAAAAATGTTTAGATCAAATAACCACAGAGAATGTAACCAAAAAAAATCCCATAGAGAATGAAAAATCGCGGTCCTCGTGAGTATAGATAAGTTGGTAGGGACATTGTAATTTACTAGAGTCAGAATCTTAATCCAAAATTTTCCATTTAATCGCTTTAACATTTATTATTTTAGGTTAAAAAAAAAAGAGATCTTTTTTTTAAATGGAACATAGAACCATAATTGTTGTTTGTCCCAATGCACCTCATTTACACTAAAAGATGAATATCCTCAAGCCAAATCTGATTGGGCTCTAAAATTATATATTGGCCAACTTATGGGTTAATCTATTACTCAATATACCTATGTGTTTGAACCCAATAACAATAAACGACCTACATTTACTTGGGATACCTGAAACGAAATTTTCTACATACATATTTGGGATTTTCTTCCTACTAGTAAGAAACCTAATAAAAAAAGTACTCTAATCACTGAAACAATTCATATTCCAGGTTGCTGCAGGTAGAACTTCACCTTCTGAATCTCTACATATCGCACTTATTCCCCAGGTATTCTCTTTAGATATGATTCACATTTGTGTTGATTTTGATAGACTTTTCCCAAAATATTTAGTGATGTCTTACAATAGATTTATTTATAACCCTATCATGCATTCATGCTATCGTGTTGATAATTATGTCACATTGAACGAAATCATGATTTTTTTTTTATTGCATATTAGCAAGAGTGTCTTTTTCCTGAATATCTGTCTTTTGAAGAAAAAAAATCATATTTGTAGAGGGCCAAATGTTATAGGCTATAGAAGTTATATGAGTAATTGTTTCATCATTGGTGTCCATAGTAACATATTCAAGATAGTATTGTTATCTGTAAATTTTATTGTTAGTTTGAGTCAAATCAAGCCTTTCTAGCACATTGACCGTCCTTGAACACATGGTTAATTGTCTCAAATTTATTGTAACATCTAAGAGCACGTAAATTCATTAGTTACACCCCTATGATTTGAGCTCACTTCTAACAGCAAAGTGGGTCATTCATAATTCTCCGGATGAAATCTTTATGTCATCAATACAAGAAAAATTTATTAATTTTTTGAATCGAGATTTAAAAATTTGGAGTTTGAATTTGCTCAATTTATCTGCCTTGATTTAATGTGTATTTATGAGAGAAACAAACACAAGTAAAAGAGTAATGTGACGATCAATAGAGTTCACTTATTAAAATGAGTTCACTTATCGTTCCTTTCGCCATTTTCACTGAAGCACCTCAATCATGACACATGCAGAAGGATCAACTTCAAAAACTTCAACTCAGGATGAACCCATTAATTTTTCTAAAGAAGTTCCAAGCAGTCATCCCCAATTCATCATAGAGCCAGACGTAAAGGAAGCTCAAGACAAAATCTGGAAAACCCAGGTAATTATCTCTTGCCCTAACTCACCACATGCATTTCTAGGACCCTTTCCAGATAACACAAAAGACCCAGAAAACCCTAGTGATGTCTTCCCTTGTTTTGAAGAACGATCTCCCCTGATTTTTACCAAATGTCCTTATGACCTAAGTTTCCTGAAGTCTAAATTTAAGACAGAACCCAAGTACGAGAACAACGAGAAGTATCTGTGTTGGTTAGACAAGATGGAAAAGCAAAAAGGTCAATTTTGGAAAGAGATGGGAATCTTTTACCTTATTCAGCTGTCGAGACAAGGACCAAAGTATCATAGTGAAATGATAATTGTTGCGTTACATTTCTGGAACCCCTCGACTTGTAGCCTTCATTTAAAATGTGGCATGCTTACACCCACTCTTTTGGATGTAGCTGGTCTTACTGGTCTAAAACCTGTTGGCCAAACTTTCGATCCAGACAGCCACGTTTCAGAACTTTCTTTTGATTTCACCAGACCTGCATATGGTAATTTTATACTAGATCACCATGTTACTTCAAGCGCTAAAGTGTCTGACATAGAGCACATAGCCTTTCTCACCTATTGGTTGTCTATGTATATATTTTATTCAAGATCCCTACAAATTCCCAAAAAATTCACAACTCTTGCCATACAATTGCATGAAGGACGAGACATCTGCCTAGGCAAGCTTATCTTAGGATCCTTATATGAACATTTGAATCAGGCAATGACAAGTATAAAAGAATTTCAATCTTGTGGTAGTCTGATCAAACCTGGCCCTATTTGGTTGTTTCAATTGTGGCTCTTGGCTACTTTTAAAACAAAGCTGGCAATCAGCCTCCCTACCAAACTTTCGAAGGCACACGAAGAGAGATCTATCAAAGGAATAGGTCTGGCCATGCTTCAATATGATAATAGGAGCTCACAAGACTTGTTCTCTATTGCCTACAATGTTCTTCTAAGTTGTGATGTATTCACACCTTCTATGGCCCCATTTACAACAAGGACTAGAGGGCCACCTTGGTTTACCAAAGCTTTTTCGGCTATTTCAATCGAAGATGAGGCGGAAATAAATGACATATGGGAAGCCTATCTTACTCCCACATTTCTCTCCAGCAAGGTAACGTCTGGTAGCCCTTACGGGATCTATGGTTATCAACCGAACCACGTTGCTAGACAATTTGGTGTTGTTCAACCAAAACCTAGTTCTCTGTACAAGAAGGTGGATGATTTGAGACAACCCTTGATAGAACATGTGTGGAGGTTAACCTTACGTCGAGCTCAGGAACAAAAACTTGTACTCAAGCCCGTTCCTTTTGTTTCATCTTTTGCATGCACTGAAGCATTCTACCGATGGTGGTGAGACTATTATAGGCGCCAATCCACTCGTGTAGATCCTGACTCTTTGCTTCCTCAACTGATGCTTGCTTTTAATGTGCAGAAAAAATCGAAGAAGAACAAAGGTACGCATATTCGAGAAATTCAAGCTTTCCAAAAATTCTTTCAAACTGCATATGATCCTTTGGATCTAAAAAGGACAGTTCATTACGCTGCTCAAACCTTGTGAGATAAAATCTATGATAAAATCCTAACAACGAAATTTTCGCCTTTTACCCCTAGTAAATATCTTTTCGTGTTGCATTTCAAAATGAAACTCCCAGCTTTGCCCACCAACAAGTTAGCCGTCGCATTCAGGCCGCCATATCCAAAATGGCAACCTTGTGATTCACTGTTAGGCATGAGGCAAAAATTAATAACTAGGGAAAAGGACAAGGTGACTTGGACCAAATACTATTTAAGTAATTTTAAAGGCTTCCTTCATTTAGGCCTGCCCTATATCGAAATCATTTCTCCAATAGGCGTAGGTATGAAACTTTTTGATTGGTAGGATCAGCATATAAGTATTTAGAGAAATGTACTACTTATCTGTTTATCCATTTGTTTGCAGCTCTTCCCCTACAGTCAGGGGATGAAGGACCTGATGAGGATGAAAGCACTTAGAGACCCTCGAAGTCCAAATCGAAGAGATCGTCCAAAAGAAAGAAAGTCCTTAAACCAGAGAAAAAGAAGGTTCCACATTCTCCTGAGGCAACTCCCGATGAAACCCAAGAAACTGCAACTGAACAAACTGTAAGTCCCTTTTCTTCGATCAATACTTTGCGCGTCCCAGAATGGGGCTAAACCCAAAATTCGATCTGCAGCCTGAAGTTCTTCCTACTGCTGCTGAGGTTACCACAGTTTCTGAGGCACCAAAAGCCCAAGAAAGTCGAAAGAAAAGGAAACAGGAAACCTGAAATGTGACTGTCGAAACCACTGCTGCTGACAAGTCCCCAGGCGAATCAAGTTCTAAAAAGAGGACACACAGAGATTCGAATCCTAATGGTGCCCATTCCCATGTTGGGGACAATGGCTCGAAGGTAGAAACTTCCCTTATCTAAACCAAATTTATATTCGTGCTGGTTTCGAAATCTAAAATTTGCTTTAGCGACCAACGTTTTCCTTATGTAGGGTATGGAACATAGTCAAGATGACAAGTCTCAGCATGCCCAACTCTTATCTATTGACCATGCCAATGCATCACCAATTGCTGAAGAAGATGAGGGCGTCGAGACTAGTAGTCCTCCGCTTCAATTCGAAACAACCTCTCATTGCCTGCTTCCATCAGTGCCCGGCAAGGGTGTAGTCGGGGCAGCATTGGCCGAAGACAGCGACCTCAATGATGCGGCGGACCAATATATTCGTGCTTCGAGAGATGAAACTACGGTTTTGGTCCAAACAAATGTTCTGGGTGAAAAGCCACTGACTGAAGTTGTGCTAGCGAAAAATGTCCAGCCTGCCAAGGTTATTAGTCATGAAGATCTCGATCAGCTTGAGAAGGCCAACCCTCTAGACGATTTTGACTTTTTGGCGCAAGATGTTCTCCTATCCAGGAGTACTGGGAAATCTTCCCATGTCTCTGCTGACGATGTGTCAGAAACTTCGAAGGAAAACCTTCTTGCAGAGCTTCGAAGTAAGGTTTTGGAAGCCAACCTGTTTGAAGCTATCGAACAAGATGATAGCATCATTGCTGAAGTGAAAGAGCTACTCTGCAGATTAGGTACTCTCCTTCTTGGATCGAAGATTCAAGAATTCTCTCGAGCACTAGAACCTCTTATGGAAGGTATTGGCCAAAGTTTTCAACAAAAGAGGGTTGCTAAAGCCAAGCTCGAAGAAAAAACCTTGCGCGTTGATCAACTATTAGATGAAGTGGCTACTTTCAAAGCCAAGCTCGAGGTCTTTCGACATGAGATCCCAATTAACCAGCAAAAGGTAGCGGAAATTGATTCTACCATTGCAAAATATAAGGCAGAGATTCTATGTTTGGAAATTCAGAAGAACAAACTCCTAGCCCAAGAAAACCTCATGAAGCAGGAAGCTCAAGTGGCCATACAAAAAGCCAAAGAGTCTAAGTTGTCTCAACAAGAGATAGATGCACTTACTAAAGATGAAAAAGCTTTTGACGAAAGGCTTGGTGATTATAAAAATCAAATGAACAAGCCCACTTCTAAATTTTTAATTTCAAAACTCTTCGTGAGTTCCAGACTTCAAGTATTTTGTTCCTTAAGTTTTGTAATTTATTAATGGTTCAACAACCAATTCTGATAATATTTTTAATTTTTCTTACACAACTCTATCTATCAATTCATAAAAAATTACAAAATTGATACTTGGAACAAGTTTGAATAAAACGCAACGATGAGAAACCAAAAAGTCTCTTTTTGTGAAAAAACCTACAAGTTAACCGGCCTAGGAAACCGTAACTTTTCCACATAATGATAATAATAACCACACAAATTAAATAATTTTTTTTTACCACTTTCCCCTTTTTCAAAGCGCATCTGCTACCATTGATCTTTTTCCACGCGTGTGCTTCTGGATAGGGTAGGTAAACCGTACAAATGTAACTTCTCTCAACTCCTCAACTCCTTCGTCTATAAATCTTTAAACTTCTCTTGAACGCTTCCATCATCTCCATTTTCTCTCTTTTGTTCAAAGCTAAAAAAGAAAAGTTCTCCACTTAAGAAGAAAATCCCCTCTAAAGATGGATCTTTTGAATGATGATTTGCTAATCAAAATTGCTGCAAGAGTTGCTGCTCACAGCATGTACGATCTCTTTAACTTCTAGAGAACCAACAAGAGGCATGCAGTGCTTTGCAGGGATCCTACTGTCTCTAGGGCTGTTTTCACCGATTGCATTCCACTTCTCACTGATCTTGACCTAACTCATGAAAAACTTGTTTTCATGAACCGTCTATGGGATCATGGGAACCCTATGCTTTGTATTCTTAGGTGTTCTCAGCATATGTTGCATGCTACTCCGAATTTTGATACAATACGACGATTGTTGTCAAATGCTGAAGTTGCTCACTCAAATAACGTTAAGTATTTTCACCTTTTAATAAGGGCTACTGCTTCGCCTCCTGTAAACGAGGGTGAACTCTTGAAAGATCTCTGGGATCTTGTGATGACTAGGCGTGTCTCTCGCTATCAAGTGGATATTTTGGGAGGCACTACCTCCTTTAGGTTTCGCTGTACTTGGTACGATAGGTATATGCCCCTAGGCGTGGTTCGCTGTAGATTCTGTAATAACTGGCATAACTGCCCAGGAGATGGGATGAGGCGGGGAAATTACTGTGGTTATCTTCCGACAGATAATGATGAGTATGCTTTAAATGATTTATGCATCCGCTGCCGTCTTGATTCTGAAATTCGATGGCTTATCGAAGTTTGTGGCATTACTCATCAATGGTAGCGTCTTTTAGCATCTAAGCTTCTTTTGGTCTACGCTTTTGTTTTGTAAGGGCTGGTTGTTTTATCCGTTTTTTTGGGAATATTAATGTAACCTGCCCGTTAGTTGGCATTTATTCTAATCAATGCCATGTTTTGTTTTTCTTTCCGAACTACTCTTGTACAATTTTAATTTCTTGTAGCATCGGTCTATACTTTTTCAAATATTTCCCGTTTATGCGCAAAATTCTTTGATCATCGTTCAATTCTTCGATCTCATATGCATTGTTCGAAAAGACTTTTAATATTTGCCATGATCCCTCCCAACTGGGAGACCATTTCCCTAAGATTTGATTTTTCTTATCAATTGGCAAAATAACTTTCCACACCAAATCCCCTTGAACGAATAGCTTTGATTTCACTTTTTTGTTATAGGCCTTCGCTACTCTTTCTTTCTGCTTCGCAAGGACTTCTAGTGCTATTAACCTTTCTTCATCCAAATCAACCAATTCAGCTAACATCATATTCCAATAATGGTTTGTTGGAATTTCGAATTGCCTTTGAATTCTGGTCGATTGGAGTAAAATTTCGATTGGTAATACAACATCATGACCAAATGTCAATCTAAATGGTGTGGTGTTCGTTGATTCTTTAGGAGATGTTCGACATGCCCACAAAGCTTTGCCAAGAACCTTGTGCATATTCTTGGGTTTTCCCTTAGTTTTCCTTTTAATAATGGAAATAAGGCTCTTATTTGCTGCTTCAACTTGACCATTTGCTTGAGTATAATATGGTGTCGAAGTCAATAGTTTAAAACCCGTGTTTTCAGCAAATTTTACCATTTTTTGGCCAATGAACACAGATCCTTGATCCGTAGTAATGGTTTCTGGAATGCCAAACCTATATATAATATATTTTTGAATAAAATTTATATCCTCATCTTGGGTAACTTCTTTTAGGGGGATTGCTTCTATCCACTTAGTGAAATAATCTATTCCAACCAGGATATAGTTTTGGTCTTTTGATGACATAGGTTTAACTTGTCCAGTCACATCTAAAGCCCAACCCGTAAATGGCCAAGGTTTGATTATCGAATGTAATTCGCTTGCAGGCACACGCTGGATCCCAACATGTTTTTGGCTCTCCTGACAACCTTTGGCGAACTCTATTCAGTTTTTTTAGCAAAGTTGGCCAATACACGCCTTGTCGAAACAAAAGCCATTTCATTTTGTGGCCTGTTTGATGTGTGCCACAAGCACCACTATGCGTGTTGGAGACAGCCAAGTACGCTTTTGTCTCTCCTAGGCATCTAAGCAAAACTCCCTCTGGAGTCCTTTTGAACAAATCACCGTTTACTAACACATAGCTCAAGGCTCGATACTTTATTTTTCGACAAGTTGTACCATCTGGATTCTCTAAGTAAGTCACTATGGGCTTTCGCCAATCGTTGTCGGTTAAATTGTTGATAACCAAAATTTCGATTAGATTAGTACCTTGTGAGTGCCTTTGAGATGTTCCTATCCCCCCCAAGTTTTGGTTTCAACAATTTTTTAGGGAGAGTGTTGTTCGAACTGCGCTTGTTCTTGACTTCAATCGGCTCCTGCTTTTGGTCTTTTGAAATCTTGTACCCAGAAGCCATTTGGGCTAAGTCATTTGCCTCTTGATTTTCCATACGGGGAAGGTGTCAAATTTCGACATGAGTAAAACGTCTTAGTAATACGTTAACCAAGGTGTGATACATGACTGGGCTTTCGTTGACATACTTGTATTCCTTTGTCAATTGTTTCAAAACTAACTCTGAATCACCTTTTATTTCGATGAATCTTGCGCCCGATTCGAGTGCAATTTCTAGACCCGTAATCAAAGCTCCATACTCAGCCTCATTATTTGAACAAAATTGATTAATTTGAAACTTGTGTTTCGTTTTATCGTTTTTGGGCGAAACAACCACAATCTCGATTCCAGTGCCATTTTTATGGCTGGATCGATCAAAATATAACTACCAAGGCTGGCTTTCGATGCCCACATTTAATTGCTCATCTACTGAGTGATCAGCAATAAAATCAGCGACTATTTGGCCTTTTCATAGATTTCAGGGATTGATAGGTCAATGAATATTCTGTAAGCGCTAAGGCCCATTTACCAACCCTGCTATGCAGGACTGGTTTTGATATCATGTGTTTAATTATATCAAAGTGAGAGTAGATATAAACATCAAAAGGCTTGATATAATGCTTAAGTTTTGTACATGAGAAATACAAACAAAGGCATAGCTTTTCACTAGGATGATATCTTGTTTCAACATGACTTAATACACTACTAAGGTAATAAATGGCTCTTTCCATGCCATTTTCATCCTCTTGGGCTAACATGCTACCTATAGTAATGTACAACTTCATCCTTTTGTCTTTCACAAGAGGTGACAATATAGGAGGATTAGTCAAATATGACTTAATTTCTTCAAAAGCCTTCTGGTGCTCTGGCTCCGATTTGAACACATCTTCTTTCTTCAGACGAAGTAATGGCAAAAATGCTTGTGCTCTGCCACTTAGGTTCGATATGAACCTCCTGAGAAAGTTGATTTTTCCTAACAAAGATTGCAACTCTTTCTTCGTCGAAGGGGGTTTAGTCTCCATTATTGCCTTGGTTTTGTTCTGGTTAATTTCGATTCCTTTCTTGTGAACAACAAAACCTAAAAAATCACCTGCACAAACACCAAACGCACATTTTAAAGGATTCATTTTCAATCCATATTGCCTCATTCTTTCAAAGGATCGGCGTAAGTGTTCTAAATGTCTATCCTCCGAAGATGACTTTACAACAATGTCATCGATGTAAACTTCCATGAAATCTTCTATAAAATCATGAAACATCGAATTCATCGCTCGTTGGTATGTAGCGCCAGCATTTTTTAAACCAAATGGCATTACCAGCCACTCGTAACACCCTAATGCCCCCGGGCATCGAAATGCAGTTTTTGAGACATCTTCCTTAGCAATAAAGATTTGGTTATAGCCTGAATAGCCATCAAGCATACTCAAATATTCGAATCATGCTGCTGAGTCCACTAATATTTCTGCCACTGGCATAGGATATTCATCCTTGGGACTAGCGAGATTTAAATCTCTAAAACCAATACAAACTCTAATAGTTCCATTTTTCTTTTTAATAGGAACAACATTTGCTAACCAATCTACATACCTGGCGGTTCTGATGAAATCGCATTTTAGGAGTCTTTCGATCTTTTCTTTAATCTTTGGCAAGATTTGGGGCGCAAACCTTCTGGGAATCTGTTTTACGGGCTTCTTGCCTGGTCGAATTGGCAACTTTAATTCCACCATTTTTCGGCTCAAGCCAGGCATTTCGTTATAATCCCAAGCGAAGCAATCTTTGTACTCCCTCAAAAGCTCCAGAATTCGATCTTTGAACTCTTTAGGAATCTTGGTGCTTACATAAGTTGGCCTTTTGACCGTGCCATCTCCTAGATCCACTTCTTCAAGAGGATCCTGGGCTCTCATTTTAGTCGTAGATCCCATAGGATCTTCCTCAAACCCCAAAGGTTCGTCATCGTAGATGCAATCTAACTTTTGATCTTCAACAAAATCATCACCCGTATCTTCTACGAGAGTTTCATTTTCTTCTTTCTGCATAATTTCGGCCTCTTTGGCCGCTTTAGATATATTCTCGGCCATGTAGGCCGTAATTTTATCCCAAACATTGGGTTCTTACATGGATCACTCTTCGATGTCCCACCCAGCTGGTGAGATTGGACATGCAGGCGACTTCTGAGCAGAGTTGTTAGTCACCTTCTTGTATGCCGAGGATCTTGTCCTGAGCACTACTTCCTCTCTCAGAGGAGTTTCTTCATCGTCCACAATTATGTAATCCTGATCAATAAACTCTCTTTCCCAAACAAAACTGATTCCTGGTTGTAGTCTCATAGAATACCTTTCATCTTCCGAAATTGTATATTTGGAACCAAGAGACATCAATGGAGGAATGGACGCGAGTTTTTTTTCGAAATTCTTCTTGGTAATGTTATTTACTTCAGCCAAGAAATAACTTTGGTCGGCCTCGATGTTCTCCACCTACCCGTCTTTCTTCCATATAGCAATTTTATGATGCAGAGTGGAAGGCACTGCCCCCACGCCGTGGATCCATTCTCTACCCAGCAACACGTTGAAATTCGCTTAGATGGAACTACCATGAACATGGTTGTTCGGCTTATGCTTCCCACTACTAGATCGACTTCGACGACACCAAGGGAATTTCCAGTTGTTCCTTCATAATTAGTGAGAACCACGTTGTAGGGTTTCAACTCAGAATCAAAGAGCCCAATCTTATTTAAGAACGACTGGGGTAATAGATTAACGGTAGCGCCTCCATCCACCAGTACCTTGTTAACTCCCACGCCATTAATTTTTGCTTGGATAAACAAAGGTTTGAGGTGAAGCATCATCGAGACGACCGGCCGTTCGAAAAGCACGTGTTGATCCTCAACACAACCATTGTTCATGACATAGTAACACAACGGCCTATGGATGGCCATCTCTTTAGTGAAGTCACTCTCTAAGTCGCTAACCTCTGATGGAACATCATATTCAATTGGCAGCACCGATACGACGCATATTACATCGAAGCTTGGGTCAGACCAAGAAAAATTTGACGTCATCTCGTCGTCTTCTTCTGGACAATTTTTCTCCAACGTGGGCAAGGGAGGAAATATCCTTTCGGTGGCTGGTCTTTTGACCATTTCAAAAACAGCTTCTTGCTTTCCTTCCCTTTTGTCAACATTGGTGATTTCTTTTAAGGCATTTGCCTTTTTCTGGCGTTGATACCTGCACCATTGTGTTTTTGTCATAGGGTGTTTACCCTTGTAATTGTTGTTGTAGGCATACCGTTTGGCATTCGATGCCTCTTTCTGGTGGGGTGTTGTGGCTCTCCTCTTCACCCATTTGGTTGGAGGGGTGGCATGACCTGTCTTCTTCCCCCTTGAGAAGACCCAAGTATCTGTTGGGGTTTTTGGAGGAGGGTTGAATTTTCCCCTGTGAGTTCTACCTGAACTTTGATCAGAGGGCTTCATTTTATATGAGACTCCTCTCTTGTTGAACCCGTACTTTGGGAGGTTCTCCACCCGTCTGCTTTTGCGTTCTGTATGCGGTAGGAATCCCTCGACATATTTTGCTTCCTCCTTATCGAAAATTGCGCTGCACCTAGGACTGAGCATGGCATTGGTGTTTGAGATTTTGCATCTATTTAGGAAATCGATTAGATCCTCCTCTTCCTTAGGATAAGCCACTTCCATTTTCTTGATAAGTTGATCTTTACTGATCAACGCATCTGTGGATTGATGGTCATCAGTAACCATCTCGTCCTTGGCTTGTGGACTTTCGCTAAATGCTGGCTTTTCGACGGGGAGTTGCCCACTAGAGACTTCTACGATATCCACCATGTTTATGCCAATTATTTCGGCATACATGGAGTCAGCTTTTTTCAAAGGGTCTGCATCAACTTGCATTGGTTGTTTGGCTTTATCTCCAAACTTCAATCTACCCTCATCGAGGGCTTTCTACACAGAATCCCTGAAACAAGTACAACAAGATAAGTTATGGCTTAAAAACCCATGAAATTTACGGAACCCTCTCTTCTTCCTTTGTTCTAAAGGAGGCAGTTTCACATTTGGTGGCACCAGAATTATGTCATCCGTGACTAAGAGATCGAAGATCTCCTCACACTTAGAAACATCAAAAGTATAAGTTTTAGGAGGGTATTTGTCATTTTTAGGCTCTTCGGGATTTTTTCCATTCGAAGGCTTTAGTAGTTTGTAGGTATAAGGTGGCCCATCTTTTAATTCTACGAGATTGATCTCGCTATCTTCGATGGTATCTGATCCCCAATCGAATTCTAGGTCGCTATCTCCTGCCTCTACATAGGCAACCTTCTCCCTTTTAGGGAATCTATTGGTCCGAGCTTTTTCAGCCTTCAACCGTTCGACTTGTCGAACTCTATCGGCCAACTGCGCCATATCTTTGAGATATTGGGTATCTAATTTCTTTCGAACAGAGTAATTTAGGCCGCCTGCGACCATCTCCACCAATTCATGCTCTGGCACTGATGTGAAACATCTGGCCTTAAGCAGGCGGAATCTGTTCAAATAATCATCAATTGACTCATGTGTTTTTTTTGTCGGACACTGGCTAATTCTTTTAGACTGATTTTAGACTGTCCCATATAAAATTGCTCATGGAAAGCCTTCTCCAATTGATTCCAACTAAAAATGGAATGAGGAGGAAATGTTGTAAACCAAGTAAAAGCGTTTTTCGTTAGAGAACTTGGGAAATATTTCATTTTCAAATTCTCATTATTCGCCAAATCACCAGCCTCCATGAGATATCGAGCAATGTGTTCGACAATCGATTCGTTAGTCTCCCCAGCAAATTTAGTGAATTTGGGGATTTTTGTATTTCTCGGCAAATTGGTTTCTCACACATATTCGGATAACGCCGATACAAAATTTGGCCTATGTAGTCCCATATTGAAACTATTTTGGGCTAGGAAGGTTTTGATAATATTGGCTATATTATTCTTGCCCTCGTAATTGTTTCGACGGGCTTACAGGACCACTTGGTCCGCATCTTGGTGCCGGTTTACCAATATTGGTACCATTTATGGCTCCTATTGAGCCGGTATTTGCACCCTTTGTGGTTGTGTTCGAATCTCAGGCGTTTGGTTTATTTGACCAACTGTAGGGCTTTCTGTCTGCCCAACACTGAGATTTTGAGGCGTCAGCACGTTTCGCGCTACGGGAGCGCCAAAAAAGTCGGCCATTCGTTCCATCTGAATGGACAACGCCTGGTCACTTTTATTCGAATCTTGAATTAAAGGGTTGATTACCGCGCCTATCTGTTGAGTCACCATATTAACCATCTCGTGGTTGGTTTCCTCCATCTGCTATCTTAACGCGTTCAAAGAGGCGTTAGTCAACGATTGTTGGGGAGACCCGAATGGCGCAAACGATTGTTGGGGCACTCCAAATGGAACGCTTACCTCAAGATTGGACATTTGAGGCAATGGTATATTCAGGGTTTCTGACGATGCAGACGGGTTAGTATGTAAGCCTTGCATCATCGAAGTTGGCATGCCATAGGGCATCCTACGACCGTTCGCAAGATTCAAAACCCCTGATGTTGGAAAGGCCTGGGACGTCTGTGCGGCCATCAAAGCCGTGGGATGGCCTGAGAGGTTGATGTGGCCACAGCAGTTGTTGGTATGGCCAGGGAAGTTTGCGCGGCCCTCGTCGTTCCAACAGGTTCTATCACGGTTTCTATGGTGCTACTTTGGGTAGATTGTGTAGTACCGGATGGTCCTGGTGGGTTGGTTGTTGTTCAAGACGCACTAGCGGCATTCAAAGCCGCTGTGTTCGGATTTGGAGGAGGACGCGTCATTTCAGGCAATTGTTTTTTATTCCTCAATTGCATACACAACACAAACCGACAATATCAACAATTTAACAACAAAAAAGCAAAAAGGTCCCACTGGGCGTGCCAATTTGTTTACACTGATTTTTGGTAAACAACCGCTGGTTTAAATATATGTACTTGCAAGATCAACCAGTAAATCTTAGGACATATTGCGTTTGTTATTTCTAGTAATTTGATATTGTTCTTGAAGAGTTTTGATAATTGAAAATAAAGAAAATGATCGAATTCAACCCAGTTGAATCCTATCGAAATTAGCGTAACTAAAAGGAAATGAATTGCTCAAAAGAAATAAATAAATTGCAAAGACATTAAAGAAAACAAACTTAAATTGCATCGATTGAAGGTAAATTGGTACACAGATTCATACATTGCAACTTGTGACTCGTTTCTCACATCCATGCGGATAATTTGAGTGTAAGTTTTGTGTATGATTGGATTGTGACCCTTTTTTCCTTAGGAAAAACTACTATTTATACAAATATGAAATAACTACCTAAATTCGAATAAGTAATAACTGCAATAAACTAACTTTATTCATTCGATTCGAATTTCGAATGTCTTTTAAGAGATATCCGTTGCTTTGACTTTTATCCAAGGAAAACTGCCTTCCTATAACCTCCATCTGTCGAACTGAGACACGTGTCTTCAAACATCCCCAGCAAGTCCGACTTCGATAGAAATACATCAATAAAGACTTCGATCATTCGGTCAACTTACTTGACCATATTTAATGATAGCCTTCAAAATTTCTTGGATAACACCTAGTCAAGAGTCAAATCTCTTGATACACCACAAAAAAAGCATTGGTAGATGGTACTCCCTCTGTTTCAAAATACATGTCGAAGTCAATCAGTGCACACATGCCGATACATAACTTTGACCATTAATATATTTAATTATATACAAAAAAAATTGACATTTTGAAAATATTCATCGTAACAAATCAAACAATATCTTACATGCTAACATTTATATACATATATATATTAGTTAAAAATTATGGTCAGAGTATGCTATGGCCTATGTGAATAATGCACATTGTAAAATTGCGACAAGTATTTTGAAACGTTGGGAGTAGATGCAAAGGAAAGGATACTGCGTATTAATTAGTCTCATTGAAAGATGTGTTATCTTATTACTGGTATAAAATGACAATTAAGCCCATAATTTTAATGATTTAGTGAGTTTTATAAGGATGTTAATTAGGGAATTTTGGTGGTAATGAAAATTCTTATTATGTATCTATTCTCTTCAATCACTATTATAAGTAAAACTTAATTTTTTAAATACATTAAATAATTAATGTATCTAGTATATAATAAAGACTAGATAATACACTAATTATTTAACGTATCTAAACAATTAAGTTTTGCTTATAACAGTGATCAGAGAGAGTATATGTAGTAGATGAGTCTTACTAGTCTTCTAGTTGTATTTATTTCTCTTACGAATCAATAAATAGATGTAGAATTGTAGATAAACAAAAAAAAAACGGAATCTAACATTTTGCTACATTCAATGCAATTGATTATATGGTTTTATTGACTGAGAAATTAATTGTCCTAAGAGTCAAATTCGTTGATACACCACACAAAAGAGTCATAAATACACTCGTTAAATTTTGTAAGGTATAAATTTTGTCAAAAGAGTTAAATTATTTGTTTAAAGTACATTGTATGAGTTATCCAATTTTTCTTATTTCCTTTTTGATAAAAGTTAGTTGTTTTTTCAATTATAGTCTTCATGCTTATCTCATATGATATCTACTATCCTATATAAATAATGAACTATAGATATATGATGATAACTCGTGGATATTATTAATTTCATAGGACACCAAACACATCATTTTGTTTTCGAAACCTCGTGGATTTTCACTCATAATAATTTTCAGGTTAGATTAAATTTTTATTTTCTTTCTTCCCTTTTTCTTTCATTTTCATGCGTACAGATGAATGTGTTTTAATTGAAAAATTTTGTTTGTTGTATGTTATGCTCCTAATCAATGTTTTAAATATCTCGTTTTGATAAGGGATGTTTGCTCAAGAGGAGGTATCCGTTCAAGATAAGTTCTTGAGATTCGGAGCAACAGACTATCTAGCAAAGCCTTTACGAAGAAATGAACTATTAAATTTATGGACGCACATGTGGAGAAGAAGGCGAAATGTTTGTGGTTTATTCATCTGTTATTGATTTCTCACAAACATCCTGTAAACACTGGGAAATATTAAATGGGCTAACTAATGTGCATTTAAACTTTTTTTGTTTTGTCAACTTTAATCAGTACAACCATTGTATTTTGAATTTTATTTGTGTGCTTTCTGTTTTCGTTTTTTGGTATCACTTGTTTAAGAAACGTTACATTGTTTTATATATCTATAGTTTCATATTATCTTTCGTAGTTCCAAAACAAATTTTTCAAAATCAGAAAAGGAATTGTTATTTTTGTTATTAACAGTAAAGTTGATTTTTATTATCTGTTTTTTTTCCTATTCTATTGAATTAATCCAACAATTGACAATAGGGCATGAGAGATAGTGTGTGAGAACATAGCAGAAGGGCCAAATATGATCTAATTTAGATCCGCAAATATTTCCTAGTCTGTTTTTTTTATTATCTGTTTTTTTTCCTAGTCTTTTGAATAACCTAATTTAGATCCGCAAACATCTCTAGCATATAGTTTTAGGTCCTCAATCATATCCTCCTACATACACTTTTGGTATTATTTCTGCCCGGTCAGTGCTTCCAAGTCTTTTCGCTGTTATTATATGCTTACGGTTCCCTTTCTTATTTGAAGACAGTCCTCACTTGCCCTTTCTTTGTGTTGATTTGTTGTGTTATTGCTACTCTTATTGATTTATCATTTCAAACTTGAACTATTTTGAACTATGTTGTATCAGCTTATAAGTTTTTGCATATGTTCCTTGTTTTTACTTCAAATGCCATTTTGATAATTCATAATAAGATTTGATTTAGGAGTTATAAAATAGTTCTTTTGATTCATGATTTGAAAACCTTAGCTATGCCGAATTATTATTTAATGAACGGACAAAAGAAGATATGCATAGATCTTGGGTGGATTGATTATAGAAGAAAAAAAAGAAGATCTTGAGTGGATAGACTATAGAGAGAAAAAAATAAGATCTAGAGTGGAACGATATACAGTTTCATGAATAATGACTAAAAAATATATTGTGCATTGAATTTATTCAAGAAAGTGCTTTTTCCTGATTAAGTATATTCATAAGGTTTAATGTTTAACATTATTATGATTTATTGTTTAATATTTCTTTTATCCATTTTTTAATGTATCAAGTGCTAGATTTCTAGGGAAATCAAATGCATCGTGTTAAATTTTGGCTTGCACCCAAGAATCAAGTCAATGACCTAACATGCTTAAATTTTCCTAATAATCAACAAAGAAGTCTTCCAAATCACATATATGTTTCTTCTCCTTCTTCTTCATGTGATGAAAGTGACCTCTATAATGATGGCAAATGTAACACCCCAATTTCCCGACATAAAAATTTCATTAAATAAACACATAAATCAGAGTACTTCACAAAAGGAGTGTCACATTCATCTTTAAAACAATTTAGATAATAATTTATCCTTCACAAAATATCCAATTATAGCAGCGGAAAAATCATAAATCAAATCCTCATAAAGGTCTCGGCTCTAGGCCATCAAACGTCTCATAAATAATTAAGTCTCAAAAGTCATCGCAAGTCTTAAAGTCACAAAATAGTTTCAACATGATACATAAGGAATAGACTCTTAGCAAGACTGTAACAGCCCGTTTTTCGCGTTTGCTTTATTTTAATTATTTTATTTCGTGTGTTATTTTAATTGTGTGCATTTTCATATGTTTGTCCATTAGAGGGGTAATTAGTAATTTTGGGAGAATAGCGTTTTATCGTTTCCTAAGATAGAACCGTTTTATTAATTAAGTTGTCGGAGCGCGATAATTAATTAGAGCCGAGGTTATTAATTAGTTACTATTGGTGTGTTATTTAGTAGATTAGTGTGAGCCCATTCATTTATTATTTGTGTGTTTAAGGCCCATTAAGGGAGAGGGAGTATATAAGCTTAGTCTTTAGTGACTAGGGTTAGAAACTTGCTCATTTTCACACAAACACAAGAGGAGGAAATTTGGGGCTAGAGAGAAGAACAAGAGGAAGGGTTGGAGAGCTAGAAGAGGGTTTCTTTCATAGGAGCTAAATTGAAGCTTGGGTTGTAGATTCTTGGTGCTAGAGGTAAGAGGGTTAGGTTTCACTCATAAGTTCATAACTTTTCATTTTTTTTCCATTCATGAACTTGATGAAATTGATTCTATTTGCTATGAATTCGTGCATGTTTGTTGCCACTATGTTTGAGAACATGATTTACATGATAATTGTATAGTTGTATGTGAATTTTCATGTTGAAATACATAAGTGTTGGTGTTTTGTGTTCTTGGGCAAATTTGATGAAAAATGAGGTTGTGATGTTAGATTGTGCGTGAATTGATGTTCATTAGTTGTTATTGATGATTGTTAAACTGTTGGAATCGAATTTGTTGAACTGGAATCGTTGTTTATGAATTTGTGTAGAAATTTGGGGTTGTGTTGGTGTTTTGAGAAAATCCTATGATTTTGATAAAATGAGTTGAATTGTTGTTTCTAATGCTTGATTCATGTTTGTTTAAGTGTATTGAAGCTATTTTGATCCATAAACACTTCCTGGAACTTGTTTGGGTGGATTGGGGTTTTGAAAATTGAGTTTTGGTGTGAAAAAGGGGTTAAACCCGAGAGGTTCTGGGCTGCCCAGATGAAGCTTCGCTTGAAGCGAGATTTTCTCGCTTGAAGCGAGCATTCAAAGGGGAAACCCAGAATTTTGGATGCTATTTCGCTTGAAGCGAGCTCCAAGCGAGATGCACCTGTGCTCTAAGGAACTATCTCGCTTAAAGCGAGATAAAATGGCTTCAAGCGAGATTGGCCTGTTTCAGCCCATTTGATCTCTTTGTTTCGTGAACTTGGGACCTTTCCGAGCATTCCTTAACACTTCTTTTAACCTCTATAAACATTGTTTGCATCTATAATCCTACTGGAACAACATTCGAAATCAAATTGGAATGATTTTGGAAGATTGAACTTGAAACTTGAAAATGGTCAAGAACACGGACTTTCCGAAATTGATTCTTTTCAAGGGAATCAAGTGGGATTATACTTGAATAATGTTTATATGACTTTTACTGATGATTTCAATTGGTTCCATGGATTGATTACTTGATTTGCCTTGAAAACTTATAACTTTGGATAAGTGGCAAAAGTGAGACGAACTTCATGAATTTTGTGCATTCTTCATTTGTGGCCGATGAAATGCTTATGAAACCTCTACTGTACACATATGTGACTTGTGAGGATACATGGCATAGGCAATTGAGCTCGTTATTTGGCTTTGGTTTTTGACCTTCAAATATTTTCAAAGTTGTGAAATATGAGACAAACTTGTGTAATTCTTACCTTGAAGTTTATTTGATGGTGAACCTTTTTAGATATGGATTCCTATGGTTAATTGTATGCTTGTGAATGAAGTTGGATAATGATAATGTGAAATATCATGACCTCGCATGTTATCTTCTTTACTTGAAATATATGAAGTGTTGCTTGTTCATGATGAACTACGTGCAGAAGGTGATAATGTTGATTGTATACATGTTCAAAGGTGATGAATATATGTATGTTGTATGTATGTGCAATTGTTGATGTGTGCATACTTGATTAAATGACCTTGGTGATGATTGCATAATTGTATGCATGGTTTTGGTGATGATTGCATAATTGTATGCATGGTTTGGGTGATGATTGCATAGTTGTATATGCATGTTTTGGAGAATTGTGTATGAGCATATGTATTGAGTCAAGTCATATGTTCATGCATTCATTGTTGAGGTGGCGGACGTATGTCCAAAGTGTAAGGCAGGTGTGAACCTTACACTCGATGTGTTTGTTGCATCGGAGGTGACGACCTTGGAGGTGACTTGGTACCACATGCATCTAGATGAGTCTAGAGACATTGCATGAATTGTTTGTGAGTCGAATTGCATTTGAATTGTGCATGGTGATTGTGTTTGGAGTTTGATATTTGACTTGGTCGAATTGTGTTATATGTGTGATACACTCGAATTATGTGAACTTGAAATGATGCCTATGAATGATATTGAATGAGATAAATGTGGAGATACTATGAGTATATGTTTGGCAATGTTGTTTATCATTCTCGGATATATGACCATTATTCCAATGTTCTTGCTTATCTGTTTATGGATTATGATGATGTAATGCTAACCCTCAGTGGTTTACCACCTGCCTTTCCATATGGACGGGTAGATGGAGTGCAGGATGCTTAGTTGCTTTGATGTCGCTGAGGAGCGGGAGTTCCTCGTTCTTGTGCAAGTGTCTAGATTAGGGCTCTGATCTAGGGTGTCCTTGCATGTTATTTCTTTTATGACTATGTAGTTTTTGGAGTTGAGATATTGTTATTATGAGTTTGAGATCATGTATTTATTATCATGAGATCTTGGAGATGTTATTTATATGGTTTACATATATTTCGCTGCTATGTTTATGTAGTTTGATAATTTATACATATATGCTGGATATTGTTTGGTGACATAGCATCTATTTCTTGAATATGTCTGATGTATTCCCGCGTTTATCGCTTATTAGAAATATGGTGTTACAAGTTGGTATCAGAGCCTGGTCAGTCTTGTCCGGACCAGAACTAGTTTTATTACCTGTTGTATTCGAATGGTATGTTGAGTTACCTTCGATACTTTGTGCTGTTGTTCTTACCTGTTGCTTGGTTTTTGGATTAGAGAGATGACTGGTAGAGGCGGTAGGAATGATGATGCGATTGCAGCGGCTTTGACTGCAGTGGCTCAAGCTTTGGCTCAGAATCAAGGAGGTGGTGGTCATGAAGACCAAGGAGAAGCGGAGGAACGGAGGCTTGATCGTTTCATGAGAAACAAACCGCCGACGTTCAAGGGAAGGTTTGACCCGGAAGGAGCTTTGACTTGGATGGAATGCATGGAGAGGATTTTCCGTGCTATGGTGACTAATGATGACCAGAAGGTGAGGTTGGCTACTCACATGCTTGTTGAGGAGGCCGAGTATTGGTGGACTGGTACCAAGAGGACGATTGAAGCTGGTGGTGATGTTATCACTTGGGTGAGGTTCAAGAATGAGTTCTTGAAGAAGTACTTTCCGGAAGATTTGAGGAACAAGAAGGAAGCTGAGTTCTTGAACTTGAAGCAAGGGAGTATGTCGGTTGCTGAGTATGCGGCTAAGTATGAGGTGCTCTCGAGGTTTTGTCCTTATATCAATGCGGAGGATGCTATGGTCTCTAAGTGTGTGAAGTTTGAGAATGGCTTGAGGCCAGAGATCTATCAGTACGTCTGTTTTCATGAGATTAGAGATTTTGACACTTTGGTGCACAAGTGTCGGATGTTTGATGACGCCGGGAAGGCAAAGGCGGATTACTACAAGGTTAGGCATGACAAGAGAGGAAAGGGCCATGGTATTGGGAAACCGTATGTTAAGGACAAGGGAAAGAAGAAGGCAAGTGGAGGAAGCTCCAAGCCTAGCTTGGCGGAGGTCAAGTGTTTCAAGTGTGGTACTCTCGGTCATTTTGCTGGTGATTGCAAGAAGGGTGATAGTTGCTTCAAGTGTGGGCAAGCGGGTCATAAGTCTTTTGAGTGCAAGAAGGAGATTACTTGCTACAATTGTGGTGAGAAGGGTCACGTGAGTACTAGGTGTACTAAGTCGAAGAAGGCGGCAGGAAAGGTCTTTGCTTTGAATGCGGAAGAGGTGGAGCAGCCGGATAACCTCATCTGAGGTATGTGTTTTATCAATAGTACTCCTTTGATTGCGATTGTTGATACTGGTGCTACTCATTCTTTCATCTCTGCTTGTTGTGTTGAGCGTTTGAATCTTGTTGTGACTCCGTTGTTGAGAGGGATGGTCATTGATACCCCGGCCAATGGTTCGGTGACTACTTCCTTTATGTGTTCTAAGTGTCCCGTTAACTTTGGAAATGTGGATTTTGAGTTGGACCTTGTGTGTCTTCCATTGAAGAATATGGATGTGATTTTTGGTATGGATTGGATGTTGACTTTTGGTGTAAACATTAATTGTTTAACTAAAAGTATCACGTTTTCGAAGCCGGTAGCTGAGGAGAGTGGATGGTTCTTAACCGCGGAGCAAGTGAAGAAGTCTCTAGATGGTGAAGCTAGTGTGTTCATGATGTTTGCTTCTTTGAAGGTAAGCGGTGAGAAAGGTGTTAGTGACTTGCCAGAAGTGTTTTCGGATGATGTTTCAGATTTACCGCCGGAGACAGAAGTTGAGTTTGCAATTGATTTGGTACTAGGAACGAATCCTATTTCGATTGCGCCGTATCGAATGTCTGCATCAGAGTTAGGGGAGTTGAAGAAGCAGTTGGAAGAAATGCTTGAGAAACAGTTCATTAGGCCGAGTGTGTCGCCGTGGGGTGCTCCTGTGTTACTAGTTAAGAAGAAAGATGGGAGCATGAGGTTGTGTGTGGATTATCGGCAGTTGAACAAGGTAACTATCAAGAATCGGTATCCGCTTCCGAGGATCGATGATTTGATGGATCAGTTGGTGGGTGCAGTGGTGTTTAGCAAGATTGATTTGAGGTTAGGATATCATCAGATAAGAGTGAAGGCAGAAGATGTGTCTAAGACTGCGTTTAGGACGAGGTATGGTCACTATGAGTATTCTGTGATGCCATTTGGTGTGACTAATGCGCCAGGTGTTTTCATGGAGTATATGAATCGGATTTTCCATCCTTACTTTGATCAATTTGTGGTAGTGTTCATTGATGATATTTTGGTGTATTCAAAGTCAGAGGAAGAGCATGCCGAGCATTTGAGGATTGTATTGCAAGTTTTGAAGGAGAATAAGTTGTTTGCTAAGTTGTCGAAGTGTGAGTTTTGGTTGCGTGAAGTGAGCTTTCTTGGTCATGTGATTTCAAGAGGTGGTATTGCGGTAGATCCGTCGAAGATTGATGCGGTGATTAAGTGGGAATCGCCGAAGTCTGTTTTTGAAGTTCGAAGTTTTCTTGGTTTGGCGGGTTACTATCGGAGGTTCATTGAGGGGTTCTCTAAGTTGGCGTTGCCATTGACGCAGTTGACTTGGAAAGGGCAAGCTTATGTTTGGGATGCTAAGTGTGAGAAGAGTTTACAAGAGTTGAAGAAGAGGTTAACTTCAGCGCCTGTGTTGATTTTGCCAAATCTGAAGGAATCGTTTGTTGTGTATTGTGATGCTTCAAAGATGGGTCTTGGTGGTGTGCTTATGCAGAATCGTCAGGTTGTGGCTTATGCTTCAAGGCAGTTGAAGGTGCATGAGAAGAATTATCCGACTCATGATTTGGAATTGGCGGCAGTTGTGTATGTTTTGAAGATTTGGAGACATTATCTTTATGGTTCTAAGTTTGAAGTGTTCAGTGATCACAAGAGTTTGAAGTATTTGTTTGACCAGAAAGAGTTGAATATGAGGCAAAGAAGATGGTTGGAATATCTTAAGGATTTTGATTTTCAGCTGAGTTATCATCCTGGAATGGCTACCATGGTTGCGGATGCTTTGAGTAGGAAGACCTTGTATGTGTCTGCTATGATGGTTAAGGAGTTAGAGTTGGTGGAGCAATTCCGAGATTTGAGTTTGGGTTGTGAGTTGACACCCGGAAGTGTGAAGTTGGGTATGTTGAAGTTGTCAAGTAACATCTTGGAAGAAATCAAGAGTGGTCAGAAAGAGGATTTGGAACTTGTAGACCGAGTGGTGTTGGTTAACCAAGGTAAAGGTATAGATTTCATATTAGATCAGAATGGTGTCTTGATGTTTCGTGATCGGGTGTGTGTGCCGGATGTGCCTGAGCTTAAGAAGCGTATTTTGGACGAAGGTCATCGGAGTAGTTTGAGTATTCATCCAGGAGCAACTAAGATGTATCAAGATTTGAAGAAGTTGTTTTGGTGGCCTGCAATGAAGAAGGAGATCGCCGAGTTTGTTTATGCCTGTTTAGTTTGTTAGAAGTCGAAGGTTGAACACCAGAGGCCGTCAGGTTTGATGCAGCCGCTGTTTGTGCCAGAATAGAAGTGGGATAGTATCTCTATGGACTTTGTTGGAGCTTTGCCGAGGACTGTGAAGGGTTTTGATTCGATTTGGGTGGTTGTTGATCGGTTGACGAAGTCAGCGCATTTTATTCCTATCAAAACCGGTATGTCTGTTGCAAAGTTGGCTGAGATCTACATTGAGCAGGTTGTCAGGTTGCATGGTATTCCTTCTAGTATTGTGTCGGATCGGGATCCGAGGTTTAGTTCTAAGTTTTGGGAGAGCTTGCAAGCGGCTTTGGGAACTAAGTTGAGGTTGAGTTCTGCTTATCATCCTCAGACTGATGGCCAATCGGAGAGGACTATTCAAAGTTTGGAAGATTTGTTGAGAGCTTGTGTTTTGGAGCAAGGTGTCAGTTGGGTAGAATGTTTACCGTTTATTGAGTTTACTTACAACAATAGTTTTCATTCTAGTATCGGGATGGCACCGTTTGAAGCTTTGTATGGGAGGAGGTGTAGAACTCCGTTGTGTTGGTACGAGTCAGGTGAAAGAGCTTTATTAGGACTAGAGGTGGTGCAAGAGACTACATAAAAGGTTAGAATGATTCAGGAGAAGATGAAAGCGTCTCAGAGTAGGCAGAAGAGTTATCATGACAAGAGGAGGAAGGATATTGAATTTTAGGTTGGTGATCATGTGTTTTTTAGGGTGAATCCGGTAACCGGTGTTGGTAGAGCTTTGAAGTGTAGAAAGTTGACTCCTCGTTTTGTTGGGCCGTTTGAGGTTGTAGAGAGAGTTGGGATTGTAGCGTATCGGATTGCGTTACCACCGTCTTTGTCGAATCTTCACGATGTGTTTCATGTGTCTCAGTTGCGGAAGTATGTGTATGATGAGTCTCATGTGGTTCAAGTGGACAAGTTGGAGGTAAGAGACAATTTGACCGTTGAGACGTGGCCGGTTAGGATTGAGGATAGAGAAGTGAAGAGGTTGCGTGGCAAAGAGATTGCTTTGATCAAGGTGATTTGGTTTGGACCAACTGGCGAGAGTGCTACCTGGGAATCGGAGAGTAGGATGAAGGATTCTTACCCGGAGTTGTTTCCTTCAGGTAATTTTCGAGGACGAAAATTCTTTTAGGGGGGGAGAGTTGTAACAGCCCGTTTTTCGCGTTTGCTTTATTTTTATTATTTTATTTCGTGTGTTATTTTAATTGTGTGCATTTTCATATGTTTGTGCATTAGAGGGGTAATTAGTAATTTTGGGAGGATAGCATTTTATCGTTTTTCTAAGATAGAACCGTTTTATTAATTAAGTTGTCGGAACGCGATAATTAATTAGAAGCCGAGATTATTAATTAGTTACTGTTGGTGTGTTATTTAGTAGATTAGTGTGAGCCCATTCATTTATTATTTGTGTGTTTAAGGCCCATTAAGGGAGAGGGAGTATATAAGCTTAGTTTTTAGTAACTAGGTTAGAAACTTTGTTCATTTTGACACAAACACAAGAGGAGGCAAATTGGGGCTAGAGAGAAGAACAAGAGAAAGGGTTGAAGTGCTAGAAGAGGGTTTCACACCTAGGAGCTAAATTGAAGCTAGAATTGTTGATTCTTGGTGCTAGAGGTAAGAGGGTTAGACTTCACTCATAAATTCATAACTTTGCATTTTTCCCATTTTTGTGGAATTGTTGGACTGAACCCAATTGATGTGAATTCGTGCATAGTTGTTGTTGTTATGTTTGAAAACATGAAATGCATGATAAATGTGTGGCTAGATGTGAATTAACATGTTGAAATGCATAAGTGTTGGTGTTTTGTGTTCTTGAGCAAATTTGATGAAAAATGAAGTTGTGATGTTGGATTGTGCATGAAATTATGTTCATTAGCTGTTATTGATGATTGTTAAACTGTTGGAATCAAATTTGTTGAACTGGAATCGTAGTTTATGGATTTGAGTAGAAATTTGTGGTTGTGTTGGTGTTTTGAGAAAGTATTATGATTTTGGTAAAATGAGTTGAATTGTGATTTCTATTGATTGATTCATGTTTGTTTAAGTGTATTGAAGTTACTGTGACCCATAAACACTTTCTGGAACATGTTTTGGGGACTGGGGTAATCAAAATTGGGATTTTTGGGTGAAAATGGGTTGAACCCGAAACTGTGTTTTTCCTGAAGTTCGCTTCTGAAGTCAGCTCCTGAAGTTCGCTTCTGAAGTCAGCTCCTGAAGTTCGCTTCTGAAGTCTGCTCCTGAAGTTCGCTCCTGAAGTTCGCTTCTGAAGTCTGCTTCTGAAGTTCGCTTCTGAAGTTTTGCTTCTGAACAGCATCCCCTGTTCTGCGTTCTGGTGCCTTTTTCTCACATTTCTGTTTTGAATTGGCTTTTGGTGTAAACATGAAAGTTGTAGATAATTGAATTAGCTTTCCAATGGCTTTGGATTGACGTGAAAATGTTTTGTGGATTTTAAGTTATGATTAAAATACTCAACGTGGGTCTTGAGGAAACTTTAAGAAAACTTAACATAACTTATTCCAAATTAGTCCAAAACCTATGGTTGGTTTCCAAACTTCAAAACTTCAGTATTAGAGGTTTAATTGAGATGTTTTATGAGTATTGAACTTATGTCTTGTTGAATCAAGATTGATTTTCTTCCGAAAAATGTTTTGGTTTTGCAAATGACTAAGTGTGCCGAATTTCATGATCTTATTAAATTCTTCATTTGTGGCCGATGAAATGCTTATGTAATCTCTACTGTACACATATGTGAATTATGAGAATACATGGCATAGGGAATTGAGCTCGTTATTTGGTTTTGGTTCTTAACCTTCAAATATTTTCAAAGTTGTGAAATATGAGACGAACTTGTGTAATTCTTACCTTGAAGTTTATTTGATGGTGAACCTTTTTAGATATGGATTCCTATGGTTAATTGTATGTTTGTGAATGAAGTTGGATAATGATAATGTGAAATATCATGACCTCGCATGTTATCTTCTTTACTTGAAATATATGAAGTGTTGCTTGTTCATGATGAACTATGTGAAGAAGGTGACTGTATACATGTTCAATGGTGATGAATATATGTATGTTGTATGTATGTGCAATTGTTGATGTGTGCATACTTGATTAAATGACCTTGGTGATGATTGCATAATTGTATGCCTTTGGTGATGATTGCATAGTTGTGTATGCATGTTTTGGAGAATTGTGTATGAGCATATGTATTGAGTCAAGTCATATGTTCATGCATTCATTGTTGAGGTGGCGGACGTATGTCCAAAGTGTAAGGCAGGTGTGAACCATACACTCGATGTGTTTGTTGCATCGGAGGTGAAGACCTTGAGGTGACTTGGTACCACATGCATCTAGATGAGTCTAGAGACATTGCATGAATTGTTTGTGAGTCGAATTGCATTTGAATCGTGCATGGTGATTGCGTTTGGGGATCGATATTTGACTTGGTTGAATTGTGATATGTGTGTGATACACTTGAATTTTTGTGAACTTGGAATGATGCCTATGAATGATATTGAATGAGATAAATGTGGAGATATTATGAGTATATGCTTGACAATGCTGTTTATCATTCTTGGATACATGACCATTATTTCAATGTTCTTGCTTATCTGTCTATGGATGATGATGATGTGATGCTAACCCTCAGTGGTTTACCACCTGCTTTTCCGTAGGGACGGGTAGATGGAGTGCAGGGTGCTTAGTTGCTTTGATGTTGCCGAGGAGCGGGAGTTCCTCGTTCTTGTGCAAGTGTCTAGATTAGGGCTCTGATCTAGGGTGTCCTTGCATGTTATTTCTTTTATGACTATGTAGTTTTTGGAGTTGAGATATTGTTATTATGAGTTTGAGATCATGTATTTATTATCATGAGATTTTTGGAGATGTTATTTATATGGTTTACATATATTCCGCTGCTATGCTTATGTAATTTGATAATCTATACATGTATGCTGGATTTTGTTTGGTGGCGTAGCATCTATTTCTTGAATATGTCTGATGTATTCTCGCGTTTATCGCTTATTAGAAATAGGTTGTTACATAGAACTCCGTTGTGTTGGTACGAGTCAGGTGAAAGAGCTTTATTAGGACCAGAGGTGGTGCAAGAGACTACGGAAAAGGTTAGAATGATTCAGGAGAAGATGAAAGCGTCTCAGAGTAGGCAGAAGAGTTATCATGACAAGAGGAGAAAGGATATTGAATTTCAAGTTGGTGATCATGTGTTTTTGAGGGTGAATCTGGTAACCGGTGTGGGTAGAGCTTTGAAGTGTAGAAAGTTGACTCCTCGTTTTGTTGGGCCGTTTGAGGTTGTAGAGAGAGTTGGGGTTGTAGCGTATCGGATTGCGTTACCACCGTCTTTGTCGAATCTTCACGATGTGTTTCATGTGTCTTAGTTGCGGAAGTATGTATATGATGAGTCTCATGTGGTTTGAGTGGACGAGTTGGAAGTAAGAGACAATTTGACTGTTGAGACGTGGCCGGTTAGGATTGAGGATAGAGAAGTGAAGAGGTTGCGTGGCAAAGAGATTGCTTTGGTCAAGGTGATTTGGTTTGGATCAACTGGCGAGAGTGCTACCTGGGAATCGAAGAGTAGGATGAAGGATTCTTACCCGGAGTTGTTTCCTTCAGGTAATTTTCGAGGACGAAAATTCTTTTAGGGGGGGAGAGTTGTAACAGCCCGTTTTTCGCGTTTTCTTTATTTTAATTATTTTATTTTGTGTGTTATTTTAATTGTGTGCATTTTCATATGTTTGTGCATTAGAGGGGTAATTAGTAATTTTGGGAGAATAGCGTTTTATCGTTTCCTAAGATAGAACAGTTTTATTAATTAAGTTGTCGGAGCGCGATAATTAATTAGAGCCGAGGTTATTAATTAGTTATTGTTGGTGTGTTATTTAGTAGATTAGTGTGAGCCCATTTATTTATTATTTGTGTGTTTAAGGCCCATTAAGGGAGAGGGAGTATATAAGCTTAGTCTTTAGTGACTAGGGTTAGAAACTTGCTCATTTTCACACAAACACAAGAGGAGGCAATTTGGGGCTAGAGAGAAGAACAAGAGGATGGGTTGGAGAGCTAGAAGAGGGTTTCACTCATAGGAGCTAAATTGAAGCTTGGGTTGTAGATTCTTGGTGCTAGAGGTAAAAGGGTTAGGTTTCACTCATAAGTTCATAACTTTTCATTTTTTTTCCATTCATGAACTTGATGAAATTGATTCTATTTGCTATGAATTCGTGCATGTTTGTTGCCACTATGTTTGAGAACATGATTTACATGATAATTGTATAGTTGTATGTGAATTTTCATGTTGAAATACATAAGTGTTGGTGTTTTGTGTTCTTGGGCGAATTTGATGAAAAATGAAGTTGTGATGTTAGATTGTGCGTGAATTGATGTTCATTAGTTGTTATTGATGATTGTTAAACTGTTGGAATCGAATTTGTTGAACTGGAATCGTTGTTTATGGATTTGTGTAGAAATTTGGGGTTGTGTTGGTGTTTTGAGAAAATCCTATGATTTTGATAAAATGAGTTGAATTGTTGTTTCTAATGCTTGATTCATGTTTGTTTAAGTGTATTGAAGCTATTTTGATCCATAAACACTTCCTGGAACTTGTTTTGGTGGATTGGGGTTTTGAAAATTGAGTTTTGGTGTGAAAAAGGGGTTAAACCCGAGAGGTTCTGGGCTGCCCAGATGAAGCTTCGCTTGAAGCGAGATTTTCTCGCTTGAAGCGAGCATTCAAAGGGGAAACCCAGAATTTTGGATGCTATTTCGCTTGAAGCGAGCTCCGCTTCAAGCGAGATTGGCCTGTTTCAGCCAATTTGATCTTTTTGTTTCGTGAACTTGGGACCTTTCCGAGCATTCCTTAACACTTCTTTTAACCTCTATAAACATTGTTTGCATCTATAATCCTACTGGAACAACATTCGAAATCGAATTGGAATGATTTTGGAAGATTGAACTTGAAACTTGAAAATGGTCAAGAACACGGACTTTCCGGAACTTGATTCTTTTCAAGGGAACCAAGTGGGATTATACTTGAATAATGTTTATATGACTTTTACTGATGATTTCAATTGGTTCCATGGATTGATTACTTGATTTGCCTTGAAAACTTATAACTTTGGAAAAGTGGCAAAAGTGAGACGAACTTCATGAATTTTGTGCATTCTTCATATGTGGCCGATGAAATGCTTATGAAACCTCTACTGTACACATATGTGACTTGTGAGGATACATGGCATAGGCAATTGAGCTCGTTATTTGGTTTTGGTTCTTAACCTTCAAATATTTTCAAAGTTGTGAAATATGAGACGAACTTGTGTAATTCTTACCTTGAAGTTTATTTGATGGTGAACCTTTTTAGATATGGATTCCTATGGTTAATTGTATGCTTGTGAATGAAGTTGGATAATGATAATGTGAAATATCATGACCTCGCATGTTATCTTCTTTACTTTAAATATATGAAGTGTTGCTTGTTCATGATGAACTACGTGCAGAAGGTGATAATGTTGATTTTATACATGTTCAAAGGTGATGAATATATGTATGTTGTATGTATGTGCAATTGTTGATGTGTGAATACTTGATTAAATGACCTTGGTGATGATTGCATAATTGTATGCATGGTTTTGGTGATGATTGCATAATTGTATGCATGGTTTGGGTGACGATTGCATAGTTGTATATGCATGTTTTGGAGAATTGTGTATGAGCATATGTATTGAGTCAAGTCATATGTTCATGCATTCATTGTTGAGGTGGCGGACGTATGTCCAAAGTGTAAGGCAGGTGTGAACCTTACACTCGATGTGTTTGTTGCATCGGAGGTGACGACCTTGGAGGTGACTTGGTACGACATGCATCTAGATGAGTCTAGAGACATTGCATGAATTGTTTGTGAGTCGAATTGCATTTGAATTGTGCATGGTGATTGTGTTTGGAGTTTGATATTTGACTTGGTCGAATTGTATTATATGTGTGATACACTCAAATTATGTGAACTTGAAATGATGCCTATGAATGATATTGAATGAGATAAATGTGGAGATACTATAAGTATATGTTTGGCAATGTTGTTTATCATTCTCGGATATATGACCATTATTCCAATGTTCTTGCTTATCTGTTTATGGATTATGATGATGTAATGCTAACCCTCAGTGGTTTACCACCTGCCTTTCCGTATGGACGGGTAGATGGAGTGCAGGATGCTTAGTTGCTTTGATGTCGCTGAGGAGCGGGAGTTCCTCGTTCTTGTGCAAGTGTCTAGATTAGGGCTCTGATCTAGGGTGTCCTTGCATGTTATTTCTTTTATGACTATGTAGTTTTTGGAGTTGAGATATTGTTATTATGAGTTTGAGATCATGTATTTATTATCATGAGATCTTGGAGATGTTATTTATATGGTTTACATATATTCCGCTGCTATGTTTATGTAGTTTGATAATTTATACATATATGCTAGATATTGTTTGGTGACGTAGCATCTATTTCTTGAATATGTCTAATGTATTCTCGCGTTTATCGCTTATTAGAAATATGGTGTTACAAAGACCCCATCCCGTTACGTATCAGAGCACCTAGACATCACACAAGGACTCCTCACTTCGGTGCACCTAAGCTTGGTTACCTACACTTGCCCACAAGGCGGCAATTCCAACAGAAGGGGTGAGATTCACAACAGGAATATTAACATATAAATCAAACATTTATGATTAACAACATAAACTCATCACATATAACGCGTCATCGAACACAAGGTTAACACCATCATCATAACATCTCAAAATAACACATCAACACCGTCTCAAAACATCGTCTCATATTATGTCAACAATTTGACTCAACTAAATGCAACTCTTAACATCTTGACATCATGCATGTGGTACCATATATAAGCATTAATATGCTTCATCGTCGCTTTGAGCAAATGCTCCACCGTCGCTTTAAGCAAAAGCTCCACCATCTCATATATGCAAATGCATGGACACGACTCTTTAACATCTTAACAAGTCAACATAACTTCTCAAACATCATTAACAACTCAAAGCTGACACATGCAATTATAATAAATACATGGCAGAAGGTCAACTCATTTAACACATATACAAAGGCACAAAACATCATTATAAGTCACTTAGCATCATGTTTACAAATCATTAAAACATGAACATTTCATCACTTTAGCACCGACATAAGGAAACATCATTAATCATCATTACAGAATGCATTTAAGGACATAAAACATCCCTAACACTACCCAAAGGTTTCCTCTCGAAGTCCCACGCGAAACAGACCGCAAAACGAAACAATAGTCCAGAACTGCACTAACTCGCCACGGCGAGTGATTTGCTCGCTACGGCGAGCTCTCTCAGGAAGCTACTCGCCAAAGGCGAGCTGGGGGCGAGCTACAGGCGAGTAATCTGGGTGCTCTCGGCCTTTTTGACATTTTTTGCCTAAAATCTCCATTTTAAGGTTCCCTAAGTCCAAATTGGTCCAAACAACTTCACAGGTCAATCCTATAAATAATAAGGCACTCAAAACCATATAAAGTTTGGCAAAAATCCCAAGTTTCAGGGTTATGCTCGCCACGGCGAGCTATGCTGCTCGCCTTGCGAGCGATAGGGGTTTACTCGCCACGGCGAGTAGTCACTCGCCACAGGCGAGCGATGACAGAACCATTACGGGTTTACTCCAATTCTCACCAAAACGTCTCAAATCTCTCATGTTAAGCCTCTAATTCATCAACAATGTTATCCTAGGTAATAATCTAGGTTCTGTAACACGTTCCTACAGCAATTCACAGCCATCTCACATCAAATTCATCAAAATTCATTAGAACCCTAATTTCAAAAATCTCTCAAACTCTTCCCAAACCTTAGTCAATCATAACAGATGAATTACACGCTAATAGTACTGCAGTTAGGCTCACCCTTACCTGGAAATATTGCAGAAATCACAGCTCCTAGGTCTCTTCTCTCTACACGTGCTTTTCTCCCTTTTTCCAAAAGTCTGTAACGCGTATACTGATTATTTCCTTAACCTAATTTCCTTAAATACTTCCTCCCAACTTATCTTATTCTAACTGAACCCTCACAACTCTTTCTATTTATAAATATAACCCCATCTCTCAAAATTATATATTTTCCAACAAATCTTTATTTTTCATACAATTATATATATAAAAACACCATATATATTATTTTATTAAACAATAAAATAATCATCACGTCACACATCATAATTACGTCACATAATCACCCAAAATCATATAATATATAATAATATACTATATTATCTAATAAAATAATTAAATAAATAAAGAGGGGATTACAACTCTCCCCCTCTTAAAGGATTTTTGTCCTCGAAAATTTACCTCGATTAAACAACTCTGGATAGGATTCCAGCATCTTACTCTCTAATTCCCAAGTTAAGCTTTCACCCGTCGCTCTGTCCCAAACGACTCTAACGAGAGGTATCTCCTTGCCTCTCAACGTCTTCACTTTCCGATCATCAATCCTTACCGGTAAAGTCTCAACCGTAAGGTTGTCTCTAACTTGCACATCATCACTTTGGATCACATGAGATAGATCCGGAACATACTTCCTCAGTTGCGACACATGGAAAACATCATGCAAATTCGACAAATGTGGTGGTAATCCAACACGATATGCCACCGTCCCAATCCTCTCTGATATCTGATACGGACCAATAAATCTCGGAGTCAACTTCTTTGACTTCAAAGCACGGCCTACACCGGTCATAAGAGTAACTCTCAGGAACACATGATCTCCCTCTTGGAACTCAAGGTCCTTCCTACGCTTGTCATGATAACTCTTTTGTCGACTCTGCGACGCTTTCATCTTCTCTTGAATCATTCTTACCTTCTCGGTAGTTTGTTGAACAATCTCTGGTCCTAAAAGCACATTCTCACCTGACTCAAACCAACACAACGGAGTTCTACATTTCCGACCATACAAAGCCTCAAAAGGTGCCATCCCAATACTCGAATGGTAACTGTTGTTGTACGTGAACTCTATCAACGGAAGATGACTATCCCAAGTCCCTCCTTGCTCAAGTACACAAACTCTCAACAAATCTTCCAATGACTGAATCGTCCTCTCCGACTGACCATCTGTCTGCGGATGATAAGCCGAACTCAACCTCAACTGAGAACCTAACGCCTCTTGCAAACTCATCCAAAATCTAGAAGTAAATCTTGGATCTCTATATGATACGATGCTCGAAGGAACACCATGCAGCTTCACTATGTCTCGGATGTAAATCTCTGCCAACTGAGCTACAGGAAAAGTAATATTAATCGGTAGAAAATGAGCCGACTTTGTCAATCTATCAACAATAACCCAAATTGCGTCGTTCCCTCTAAGAGTATTCGGCAAACTCGTCACAAAATCCATGGATATACTATCCCATTTCCACTCTGGCACATCTAAAGATACCATCATACCAGCCGGTTTCTGTTGTTCAATCTTCGACTTCTGACAAACCAAACAAGAATACACAAACTGTGCCACATCTCGTTTCAAACCAGACCACCAAAACAACTTCTTCCAATCATGATACATATTCGTAGCTCCCGGATGAATACTCAAGCTACTTCTGTGACTCTCTTCAAGAATCATCTTCTTCATTTCATCATTGTCAGGAATGCAAATTCTACCTCGGAACCTCAACACTCCTTGATCATCGACTTTAAAGTCACTATCTTCAGCATGATTACTAGCAACCAACAAGTCCTCAAACTTAACATGTTCTTTCTGCGCGTCTTTAATACTCTTCAAGAAATCACTATCAATTCTCAACATTCCCAGCTTTACACTCTGAGGTGTCCTTTCACATACTAAGCTCAAATCTCTAAACTGTTCCAGTAATTTAAACTCTTTCACCATCAAAGCAGACATATGCAAAGTCTTCCTACTTAGGGCATCTGCAACCACATTATCTTTGCCCGGATGATAATTCAAACCAAAGTCATAATCTTTCAATAGTTCAAGCCACCTTCGCTGTCTCATATTTAATTCCTTTTGATCAAACAAATACTTCAAGCTCTTGTGATCACTGAACACTTCAAACCTCGAACCATACAAGTAATGTCTCCATATCTTCAATACAAAGACCACAGCCGCCAATTCTAAATCATGCGTCGGGTAATTCTTCTCATGAACTCTCAACTGTCTTGAAGCATAAGCTACCACCTTACCATCTTGCATAAGAACACCACCTAAACCCAACTTGGACGCATCACAATACACTACAAAAGGTTCATCGGGCTTCGGCAAAATCAAAACTGGAGCAGTCGTCAAACGCTTCTTCAATTAGTTAAAACTATTTTCACATTGGACATCCCATACAAAAGCCTTACCTTTGCACGTCAACTGCGTTAACGGAAGAGCTAGCTTGGAAAACCCTTCTATAAATCTTCGATAATAACCTGCTAGCCCCAAAAAGCTTCTAATTTCAGTAACCGATTTAGGAGTCTCCCATTGCGAAACCGCTTCAACCTTAGACGGGTCAACTGCAATACCATCACCAGAAATAACATGGCCAAGAAAACTCAACTCTTTTAGCCAGAACTCACACTTAGATAATTTGGCATATAGTTTCTTCTCCTTCAACACTTGCAAGACAATCTTCAAATGATCAGCATGCTCTTCTTCCGTCTTGGAGGAAATCAGAATATCGTCAATGAACACCACTACAAACCGATCCAAAAATGCATGGAAGATGCGACTCATATACTCCATAAACACTCCAGGTGCATTGGTAACTCCAAAAGGCATAACCTTGTACTCATAGTGACCATAACGGGTTCTGAAAGCTGTCTTCTACATATCTTCATCTTTCACTTTAATCTTGTGATAACCTGACCTCAAATCAATCTTGCTGAAACCACATGCACCCACTAACTGATCCATCAAATCATCAATCCTCGGAAGTGGATACCTATTCTTAATAGTTACCTTGTTCAACTATCGATAGTCAATGCATAGCCTCATACTACCATCCTTCTTCTTTACTAGCAAAACTGGTGCTCCCCAAGGTGAAACACTTGGTCTAACAAATTTCTTCTCGAGCAAATCTTCTAACTGTTTCTTCAACTCAGCTAATTTGGAAGCTGACATACGATAAGGTGCCATCGACACCGGCTTCGTTCCAGGAACAAGATCAATAGAAAACTCAACCTCTCTCTCAGGAGGCACGTCAAGAATTTCATCTGGGAAAATTTCAGGAAAATCGCATACCACTTACAGCTTATCGATCACTGCCTGATTCTCAATAGATAATGAAGCCATCAAGGAAAACATCAATATGCCGTCACGTTCCGGTTGCTTAGTGGATAAGAACTCTGCACCACTTTCCTCTTCAACAGAAGAAAAACGTGCCGTCTTGCTAAAACAATTAATAAGCACATGGTTGTATTCTAACCAATTCATCCCCAAAATCACATCCATCCCAACCAACGGTAGACAAACTAGATCAACCTCAAAGTCTCGACCAAACATAGACACAGGACATCTCAAACACACAAGGGAAGTAGTCACCGAACCCTTAGCTGGAGTTTCGACAACCAATACCCTGTTCATATCAGATACAACAAGATTTAACTTAGCAGCACAATCAAGAGCAATAAAACAATGCATAGCACCAGTATCAATAATAGCAACTAAAGATTGATCAGAAATATAACAAGTACCTCTGATCAAACGATCATCATTCTCAGTCTGTGTGTCGATCAACGCGAATACCCTCCCAGTAGTCTTAGTCTTCCTTGGCTGCTTGCACTGCGAACCAATATGTCCTTGCTCATTACAATTGAAACACACAACATTATCAAACTTGCAGTCATTAGTAGTATGCCCTTTCTGACCACAACGATAGCATCTCTTCACATCGGCAGTACACACATTACTCTTGTGGCCTTTCTCGCCACAAGTAAAACAAGTAATCTCAGCAGGAGCATTCTTCTTCTGAGGTCTTCTCTCATCATTGACTCTTTGCTTTCTCTTATCTCTAGGGGCATCATAAGGTTTAGGACGACTCTGCTGGCCCTTAGCTTTCCTATCATTCACTACCTTGTAGTGAGCCTTGGTATCCTCCTCATATATTCTGCAACTACTCACCAACTCAGAAAAATTGCGAATCTTCTGATAACCAATAGCTCTCTTGATATCAGCACGCAACCCGTTCTCAAACTTAATGCACTTTGAAAATTCAGTAGTCTCGGGGGTATAGTGTGGATAAAATTTAGCCAACTCCACAAATTTCGCCGCATACTCAGTCACTGACATGTTCCCTTGCTTAAGCTCCAGAAACTCAATCTCCTTCTTTCCACGAACATCTTCTGGAAAGTACCTATCAAGGAATTCCCTCTTGAATATAGCCCATGTAACCTCAGCTCCGTCATGTTCCAGAATGGGTAGAAGACTAACCCACCAATCATCAGCCTCCTCGGCAAGCATGTGCGTACCAAAACGCACCTTCTAAGCATCTTCACACTGCATGACCCGGAACACCCTCTCAATCTCCTTGAGCCATGTCTGGGCTCCATCTGGATCATATCTCCCCTTGAAGGTAGGAGGATGGTTCCTCAAGAAGGTCTCTAGCATACGGACCTCAGCATTCGCACCAGCATTCGTATTCGGCTGCTGTCCCACAGCTTGGGCAACTGCTTCCAAAGCAGCAGCAATTGCAGCATCGTTTCTTCCAGCCATCTTAGTTCTCTACAAAGAAAACTTAAGTTAGAATAATACAACTATAGTATTCTAACTCTAAGACAACGTCACTCGACTCTCTATTTGGCCGGACGGACCGACTTGCTCTGATACCAATTGTAACACCCCAATTTCCCGACATAAAAATTTCATTAAATAAACACATAAATCAGAGTACTTCACAAAAGGAGTGTCACATTCATCTTTAAAACAATTTAGATAATAATTTATCCTTCACAAAATATCTAATTATAGCAGCGGAAAAATCATAAATCAAATCCTCATAAAGGTCTCGGCTCTAGGCCATCAAACGTCTCATAAATAATTAAGTCTCAAAAGTCATCGCAAGTCTTAAAGTCACAAAATAGTTTCAACATGATACATAAGGAATAGACTCTTAGCAAGACCCCATCCCGTTACGTATCAGAGCACCTAGACATCACACAAGGACTCCTCACTTCGGTGCACCTAAGCTTGGTTACCTGCACTTGCCCACAAGGCGGCAATTCCAACAGAAGGGGTGAGATTCACAACAGGAATATTAACATATAAATCAAACATTTATGATTAACAACATAAACTCATCACATATAACGCGTCATCGAACACAAGGTTAACACCATCATCATAACATCTCAAAATAACACATCAACACCGTCTAAAAACATCGTTTGACTCAACTAAATGCAACTCTTAACATCTTGACATCATGCATGTGGTACCATATATAAGCATTAATATGCTTCACCGTCGCTTTGAGCAAATGCTCCACCGTCGCTTTGAGCAAAAGCTCCACCGTCTCATAATATGCAAATGCATGGACACGACTCTTTAACATCTTAACAAGTCAACATAACTTCTCAAACATCATTAACAACTCAAAGCTGACACATGCAATTATAATAAATACATGGCAGAAGTTCAACTCATTTAACACATATACAAAGGCACATAACATCATTATAAGTCACTTAGCATCATGTTTACAAATCATTAAAACATGAACATTTCATCACTTTAGCATCGACATAAGGAAACATCATTAATCATCATTACAGAATGCATTTAAGGACATAAAACATCCCTAACACTACCCAAAGGTTTCCTCTCGAAGTCCCATGCGAAACAGACCGCAAAACGAAACAACAGTCCAAAACTGCACTAACTCGCCACGGCGAGTGATTTGCTCGCTACGGCGAGCTCTCTCAGGAAGCTACTCGCCAAAGGTGAGCTGGGGGCGAGCTACAGGCGAGCAATCTAGGTGCTCTCGGCCTTTTTGACATTTTTCGCCTAAAATCTCCGTTTTAAGGTTCCCTAAGTCCAAATTGGTCCAAACAACTTCACAGGTCAATCCTATAAATAATAAGGCACTCAAAACCATCTAAAGTTTGGCAAAAATCCCAAGTTTCAGGGTTATGCTCGCCACGGCGAGCTATGCTGCTCGCCTCGTGAGCGATAGGGGTTTACTCGCCACAGGCGAGCGATGACAGAACCATTACAGGTTTACTCCAATTCTCACCAAAACGTCTCAAATCTCTCATGTTAAGCCTCTAATTCATCAACAATGTTATCCTAGGTAATAATCTAGGTTCTGTAACACGTTCCTACAGCAATTCACAGCCATCTCACATCAAATTCATCAAAATTCATTAGAACCCTAATTTCAAAACTCTCTCAAACTCTTCCCAAACCTTAGTCAATCATAACAGATGAATTACACGCTAATAGTACTGCAGTTAGGCTCACCCTTACCTAGAAATATTGCAGAAATCACAGCTCCTAGGTCTCTTCTCTCTACACGTGCTTTTCTCCCTTTTTCCAAAAGTCTGTAACGCGTATACTGATTATTTCCTTAACCTAATTTCCTTAAATACTTCCTCCCAACTTATCTTATTCTAACTGAACCCTCACAACTCTTTCTATTTATAAATATAACCCCATCTCTCAAAATTATATATTTTCCAACAAATCTTTTTTTTTCATACAATTATATATATAAAAACACCATATATATTATTTTATTAAACAATAAAATAATCATCACGTCACACATCATAATTACGTCACATAATCACCCAAAATCATATAATATATAATAATATACTATATTATCTAATAAAATAATTAAATAAATAAAGAGGGGACTACAACTCTCCCCCTCTTAAAGGATTTTCGTCCTCGAAAATTTACCTCGATTAAACAACTCTGGATAGGATTCCAGCATGTTACTCTCTAATTCCCAAGTTAAGCTTTCACCCGTCGCTCTGTCCCAAACGACTCTAACGAGAGGTATCTCCTTGCCTCTCAACGTCTTCACTTTCCGATCAACAATCCTTACCGGTAAAGTCTCAACCGTAAGGTTGTCTTTAACTTGCACATCATCACTTTGGATCACATGAGATGGATCCGGAACATACTTCCTCAGTTGCGACACATGGAAAACATCATGCAAATTCGACAAATGTGGTGGTAATCCAACACGATATGCCACCGTCCCAATCCTCTCTGATATCTGATACGGACCAATAAATCTCGGAGTCAACTTCTTTGACTTCAAAGCACGGCCTACACCGGTCATAGGAGTAACTCTCAGGAACACATGATCTCCCTCTTAGAACTCAAGGTCCTTCCTACGCTTGTCATGATAACTCTTTTCTCGACTCTGCGACGCTTTCATCTTCTCTTGAATCATTCTTACCTTCTCGGTAGTCTGTTGAACAATCTCTGGTCCTAAAAGCACATTCTCACCTGACTCAAACCAACACAACGGAGTTCTACATTTCCGACCATACAAAGCCTCAAAAGGTGCCATCCCAATACTCGAATGGTAACTGTTGTTGTACGTGAACTCTGTCAACGGAAGATGACTATCCCAAGTCCCTCCTTGCTCAAGTACACAAACTCTCAACAAATCTTCCAATGACTGAATCGTACTCTCCGACTGACCATCTGTCTGCGGATGATAAGCCGAACTCAACCTCAACTGAGAACCTAACGCCTCTTGCAAACTCTTCCAAAATCTAGAAGTAAATCTTGGATCTCTATATGATACGATGCTCGAAGGAACACCATGCAGCTTCACTATGTCTCGGATGTAAATCTCTGCCAACTGAGCTACAGGAAAAGTAATATTAATGGGTAGAAAATGAGCCGACTTTGTCAATCTATCAACAATAACCCAAATTGCGTCGTTCCCTCTAGGAGTATTCGGCAAACACGTCACAAAATCCATGGATATACTATCCCATTTCCACTCTGGCACATCTAAATATACCATCATACCAGCCGGTTTCTGATGTTCAATCTTCGACTTCTGACAAACCAAACAAGAATACACAAATTGTGCCACATCTCGTTTCAAACCAGACCACCTGGACTAACTTGGGACTAGTTATGTTAAGTTTTCTTAAAGTTTTCTCAATACCCACCTGGACTATTTCCATTATAACTCAAATTCTAAAAATCATTTTCAAGTCAAACCAAAGCCATTAGAAAGCTAACTCAATTATCTACAACTTTACTGTTTATACCAAAAGCCAGTTCGGAACAGAAATGGGTGAAAAAGATGCAAGAACGCGAAACAGGGATGCTGTCAAATCGGAGTACGATTTGAAAAATCAGAGTACGATTTTCTGGGTCAGAAATTGCATTTTCATTCGTAAATAATCGGAGTACGATTTGACAAAATCGGAGCACGATCTGGCACAGGCTGTTACGATTTTTTCACCATTTTTCACCTCAAAAACCCAATTTTGATCCCCTGATTACCCAAAATGAGTTACAAACATGTTTATGGGTTCAATACACAACAAGGCATCAGAAACAACTCACAGCAACATCGTCAACAACATAATTCAACAACAATGAGAAATTTATCATATTCTTTAACCTAAATCAAAATCACCATTTTTCAATCCATTTTCATGAAATCATACATAGATACATTAGCAATTGAAAAGTAAACCCACCCTTACCTCAATTAAGCAAATTCTACAGCAAAAAATGGCAGCTTCTCCCTTCCAAGTTCTTCCCCTTGGTTTCTCTCAAAAAGCTATGTTCTTCTTTTGTTTTTCTCTGATACGTGAAATGTTTCTTTTCTTTCCTTACTGACTAATTCTATCCTTACCAAAACATAACCTCTTTTTCTCTTTACTCCCCCCACTAAATTCTATTAAATTTCTCCTTAATCCCTCCTTAATTCTATTAACTCCAAATAAATCCCTCTTTCAACCACATAAATATTATTTCTCCTATTTTCATAAAATACTACAAATAATTATATAATAAAATATATATCAAATATCAACACCATAATTATTCACATAGATCAACATATATTATTTATAAATTCAAATAAAATATTCTAAGCACCTAAGAATAGTAAAATATAAACTAGGGCGTTACAACTCTCCCCAACTTAGAAAATTTCGTCCTCGAAATATTACCTTAAGCAACAAACAACTCAGGATAGGATTCTTGCATCTTGCTCTCCAATTCCCAAGTCAAACTCTCACCGGTTACACCGCCCCAAACAACTCTTACTAGAGGTATCTCCTTGCCTCTCAGCTGCTTCACCTTGCGATCATCAATCCTCAAAGGCGAAGTCTCAATAGTAAGATTATCTCTAACTTGCACATCATCTCTAGGAATAACATGCGAAGGGTCTGCTACATATTTCCTCAACTGCGACACATGAAACACATCATGCAAGTTCGATAGATGTGGTGGCAATCCAATCCGATATGCCACGGTTCCAACCCTCTCTGAAATCTGATAAGGACCAATGAACTTTGGAGTCAACTTCTTCGACTTCAATGAACGTCCTACACCCGTCATCGGAGTAACCCTCAAAAACACATGCTCACCCTCCTGAAACTCAAGGGCTTTTCTTCTTTTGTCATGATAACTCTTCTGACGATCTTGCGATGCTTACATCTTTTCTCTTATCATCTTGACCTTTTCTGTAGTCTGCTGCACTAACTCAAGTCCTAACACAACACTTTCACCCGACTCAAACCAACATAGAGGAGTTCTACACCTTCGACCATACAAAGCTTCGAACGGTGCCATACCAATACTTGAATGGTAACTATTATTATAGGTGAACTCTATCAACGGCAAGTGGCTGTCCCAAGCTCCACCTTGCTCGAGTACACACACCCTCAACAAATCCTCCAAGGATTGGATAGTCCTCTCCGACTGACCATCTGTCTGCGGATGATAAGCCGAACTCAATCTCAATTTCGAACCCAATGCATCTTGCAAGCTCTTCCAAAACCTTGAAGTAAACCTCGGATCTCTATCCGACACAATACTAGATGGAACACCATGCAACTTCACAATGTCACGGATATAAATCTCCGCCAAATGGGTTACCGGATAAGTAATATTAATTGGAATAAAGTGCGCCGACTTAGTCAACCTGTCGACCACGACCCAAATGGCATCATGCCCTCTTGGAGTATTCGGCAAACTCGTTACAAAGTCCATAGAAATGTTATCCCATTTCCACTCAGGCACATCTAACGGTGTCAACAACCCTGCAGGCTTCTGGTGCTCTACCTTAGACTTCTGACAAGTCAAACATGCATACACAAACTGAGCAACATCTCTTTTCAAACCGGACCACCAAAACAATTTCTTCAAGTCGTGATACATTTTAGTAGCTCCAGGATGAATACTCAAACTACTCTTGTGACTTTCTTCTAAAATCAACTTCTTCAAACCCTCATCATCAGGAATACAAATCCTTCCCCTAAACCTCAACACACCTTGGTTATCAACCTTGAAATCACTATCCGCATTTTGATCACTAGCAGCCATCAAGTCCACAAACTTAACATCAATCTTTTGTGCCTCTTTAATACTGTTCAAGAAATCACTATTAATCTTTAACATGCCCAACCGCACACTCTGAGGTGACCTTTCACAAACAAGACTCAAGTCTCTAAACTGTTCAAGCAACTCGAACTCTTTCACCATCATAGCAGACATATGCAAGGTCTTTCTGCTCAACGCATCAGCAACAACATTAGCTTTACCAGGATGGTAATTCAAGCCAAAATCATAATCCTTAAGTAACTCAAGCCACCTTCTCTGCCTCATGTTCAATTCCTTCTGATCAAACAGATACTTTAAACTCTTATGATCACTAAATACCTCAAATCTGGAACCGTACAAATAGTGCCTCCAAATTTTCAACACAAACACCACAGCTGCCAACTCTAAATCATGTGTAGGATAATTCTTCTCATGGATCCTCAACTGCCTAGAAGCATAAGCTACTACCTTCCCATCTTGCATCAAAACACCACCTAAGCCCAGCTTAGATGCATCACAATAAACAACAAAAGGTTCTTCTGGCTTCGGCAAAATCAAAATAGGAGCAGTCGTCAATCTTTGCTTCAATTCATTAAAACTACTCTCACATTGAGCATCCCACACAAATGCTTTTCCTTTACACGTCAACTGCGTCAAAGGAAGTGCTAACTTCGAGAATCCTTCAATGAATCTGCGGTAATAACCAGCCAAACCAAGAAAACTTCTAACCTTAGTAACTGACTTCGGTGTCTCCCACTGCGACACAGCATCAACCTTCGAAGGATCTACAACAATACCATTACCAGAAATAATGTGGCCAAGAAAACTTACTTCATTCAACCAGAATTCGCACTTGGATAACTTGGCATACAATTTCTTTTCTTTCAGCACTTGCAATGCAATCTTCAAATGCTCTGCATGCTCAGCTTCAGTTTTAGAATAAATCAATATATCATCAATAAAAACCACAACAAATTGATCCAGATACTCATGAAAAATTCGGTTCATATATTTCATAAACACACCAGGCGCATTAGTAACACCGAAAGGCATCACCTTATATTCATAATGACCATAACGCGTCCTAAATGCCGTCTTTTGTATATCCTCATCCTTCACCTTTATCTGATGGTAACCTGACCTCAAATCAATTTTGCTAAACACACGGGCACCCACAAGTTGATCCATCAAATCGTCAATTCTCGGAAGTGGATACCTATTCTTGATCGTCACTTTATTCAACTGACGGTAATCAATACACAACCGCATGCTACCATCCTTCTTCTTTACCAACAACACCGGCGCTCCCCATGGTGAAACACTCGGTCTCACAAACTTCTTGTCAAGGAAGTCTTCTAATTGTTTCTTTAACTCAGCTAACTCCGAAGCTGACATACGGTAAGGAGCCATCGACATAGGCTTCGTACCCGGCACAAGGTCAACTGCAAATTCAACCTCCCTCTCTGGTGGCACATCTGGAATCTCATCAGGGAAAACTTCAGGAAATTCTTTCACAACAGGCAGCCCATCAATTACAGCTTGGTTCTCCACCGACAAGTACGCCAACAAGGAAAACATCAAGACGCCATCTTGTTCCAACTGCTTCATCTCCTTAGTGGATAAAAATTCCGCTCCACTTTCTTCTTCAGCAGAAGAAAAACGCACCGTCTTGCTAAAACAATTAATACGAACATGGTTATACTACAACCAGTTCTTTACACAACAAACAACAATCAGCATGACACATAACAATGTATCAACTGATTACACGACACTACTTGGCTCGACACGACTCTACTACTTGGCCGGACGGACCGACCTGCTCTGATACCAATTGTAACACCCCGTTTCCCAAAATGATATAATAATATCTAAACATCAGAGTTAACCATCAAACAACGGAGCATTACATACACATTTCAAAAATTATTTAAATAGAAAAATAAAACTATTTAAATATTCTCAATAATATCATCTTTATAAAATATCTGCAGCGGAATATTCATTTGATAATTAACCAACAACAAAATTCAACATCCTTGGCAATTCAAACTTAGCATGGATGACAGCAACATTAACCAATTACATTCATATCGTAGTCCAAAACATTCTTGAAAAGCAAATCGAGTTCGATCAATAAGACCTAAGCCAACTACTCATAAAACACCTTAATTAAACCTCTAATACTTAAGTTTGAAATTGGGAAATCAACCATAAGTTTTTGGACTAACTTGGGACTAGTTATGTTAAGTTTTCTTAAAGTTTTCTCAATACCCACCTGGACTATTTCCATCATAACTCAAATTCTAAAAATCATTTTCAAGTCAAACCAAAGCCATTAGAAAGCTAACTCAATTATCTACAACTTTACTGTTTATACCAAAAGCCAGTTCGGAACAGAAATGGGTGAAAAAGATGCAAGAACGCGAAACAGGGATGCTGTCAAATCGGAGTACGATTTGAAAAATCAGAGTACGATTTTCTGGGTCAGAAATTGCATTTTCATTCGTAAATAATCGGAGTACGATTTGACAAAATCGGAGCACGATCTGGCACAAGCTGTTACGATTTTTTCACCATTTTTCACCTCAAAAACCCAATTTTGATCCCCTGATTACCCAAAATGAGTTACAAACATGTTTATGGGTTCAATACACAACAAGGCATCAGAAACAACTCATAGCAACATCGTCAACAACATAATTCAACAACAATGAGCAATTTATCATATTCTTTAACCTAAATCAAAATCACCATTTTTCAATCCATTTTCATGAAATCATACATAGATACATTAGCAATTGAAAAGTAAACCCACCCTTACCTCAATTAAGCAAATTCTACAGCAAAAAATGGCAGCTTCTCCCTTCCTAGTTCTTCCCCTTGGTTTCTCTCAAAAAGCTATGTTCTTCTTTTGTTTTTCTCTGATACGTGAAATGTTTCTTTTCTTTCCTTACTGACTAATTCTATCCTTACCAAAACATAACCTCTTTTTCTCTTTACTCCCCCCACTAAATTCTATTAAATTTCTCCTTAATCCCTCCTTAATTCTATTAACTCCAAATAAATCCCTCTTTCAACCACATAAATATTATTTCTCCTATTTTCATAAAATACTACAAATAATTATATAATAAAATATATATCAAATATCAACACCACAATTATTCACATAGATCAACATATATTATTTATAAATTCAAATAAAATATTCTAAGCACCTAAGAATAGTAAAATATAAACTAGGGCGTTACAACCTCAGCTCCGTCTTGTTCTAGAATGGGTAGAAGACTAACCCACCAATCATCAGCCTCCTCGGCAAGCATGTGCGTACCAAAACGCACCTTCTGAGCATCTTCACACTGCATGACCCGGAACACCCTCTCAATCTCCTTGAGCCATGTCTGGGCTCCATCTGGATCATATCTCCCCTTGAAGGTAGGAGGATGGTTCCTCAAGAAGGTCTCTAGCATACGGACCTCAGTATTCGCACCAGCATTCGTATTCGGCTGCTGTCCCACAGCTTGGGCAACAGCTTCCAAAGCAGCAGCAATTGCAGCATCGTTTCTTCCAGCCATCTTAGTTCTCTACAAAGAAAACTTAAGTTAGAATAATACAACTATAGTATTCTAACTCTAAGACAACGTCACTCGACTCTCTATTTGGCCGGACGGACCGACTTGCTCTGATACCAATTGTAACACCCCAATTTCCCGACATAAAAATTTCATTAAATAAACACATAAATCAGAGTACTTCACAAAAGGAGTGTCACATTCATCTTTAAAACAATTTAGATAATAATTTATCCTTCACAAAATATCTAATTATAGCAGCGGAAAAATCATAAATCAAATCCTCATAAAGGTCTCGGCTCTAGGCCATCAAACGTCTCATAAATAATTAAGTCTCAAAAGTCATCGCAAGTCTTAAAGTCACAAAATAGTTTCAACATGATACATAAGGAATAGACTCTTAGCAAGACCCCATCCCATTACGTATCAGAGCACCTAGACATCACACAAGGACTCCTCACTTCGGTGCACCTAGGCTTGGTTACCTGCACTTGCCCACAAGGCGGCAATTCCAACAGAAGGGGTGAGATTCACAACAGGAATATTAACATATAAATCAAACATTTATGATTAACAACATAAACTCATCACATATAACGCGTCATCGAACACAAGGTTAACACCATCATCATAACATCTCAAAATAACACATCAACACCGTCTCAAAACATCGTCTCATATTATGTCAACAATTTGACTCAACTAAATGCAACTCTTAACATCTTGACATCATGCATGTGGTACCATATATAAGCATTAATATGCTTCACCGTCTCTTTGAGCAAATGCTCCACCGTTGTAACACCCCGTTTCCCAAAACAACGTAAACATGTATAATTATCAGAGTTTTCAACAACAACGGAGTATTACATCTACTTTTCAAAATTCAGTTTAAATAGAATATAAAAACTATTTAATTCAACACATCATTTATAAAAATCTGCAGCGGAATATTTATTTGATAATCAATCAACAACTAAAATCAACATCCTTGGCACAAGGCCTCAACATAATAAAAATATTATTCAACGATGATTTAAATCTCCAACAACAACAAAACTTCGACAACATGTTCCAAATTGATACATAAAGGAATGAAAGAAAACATTATAACGGTCCCCCATCCCGTTACGTATCAGAGCCCTAGACACTTGAGCCATCAACCTACTAGACTTCGTTACCTGCACTTGCCCACGAGGCGGCAATTCCAGCAGAAGGGGTGAGATTCACGAACAACAATAATATATATATAAAATTCATCAAATGCATAGAAACAACAGCAAATTCACATCAACAACATCAATAATAAATATACATATAAATATATCATCATACTTGATTATCAACACTACTTCAATTATATTCAATTCGAAACCAACTCCTTTCTTGATGACGACACACCGACAACGACTTAACACCAACGACACATCAACAACATCGACAACTCACCCAACACAACAACTACTACGACAATGCAACAATGCACATGCTTGTGGTACCAAAATACAGGGCAGAGCCCTCACCGCTTTGAACAACAAAGTGTTCCAGGACATGAGTCCTCCCGCTTTGAACGACAAGGCGTTCCAGAGCATAAGCTCTCACCGCTTTGAATGACATTGCATTCCAGGACCGAGGTCCTCACCGCTTTTGAACAACAAAGTGTTCCAGGACATGAGTCCTCCCGCTTTGAACGACAAGGCGTTCCAGAGCATAAGCTCTCACCGCTTTGAATGACAATGCATCAGACTCCAACTGTGTATATCAACATACAACATGACAACACCGACAACAACTGTAACACCCCGTTTCCCCAAAATGATATAATAATATCCAAACATCAGAGTAAATCAAAAATCAACGGAGTATTACATGCATAACTCAAAAATAATCTATTTAAATAGAAACATGAAACTATTTAAATAATCCTTCAAACAACAACTTTATAAAATAGTCTGCAGCGGAATAATTGTCATAAAATCATCTCAAAAATTCTTATACATCAACATGTCTGGCACAAAGGCCTCACCATAACAAAAATGTTCTCCAACATATAACAAAGATTTATTCAACGAATCACCAACATAAATGATACATAAAGGAATGAAATTATAAAACATATATCCCATCCCGTTACGTATCAGAGCCTACGACACAATGAGCCGACTCCTATCTATCCATCGCTACCTGCACTTGCCCACAAGGCGGCAATTCCAGCAGAAGGGGTGAGTTCACAAAACAAAAGCAATATATATATATATATATAATTCATAAAGTTGTATTGAAAAACAACAACAACAAGAACAATCATCATCACCATAATCATCAGTAATCTTCATAAACAATTCAACAAATAATATTTAGATTCACCTTAAATAACAACACCGACAACAACACCACTTGTGGTGACACCTCACCAACAACAACTCACACCTTAAACTTCTAATGCAAGACTCCATAAACGACCAATGCATTATGCAAATGTGGTACCAACTACGCGCGTTGAGTGCTAAACACTCCGGGGCATAAGCCCCCACCAAATTGGATGGTTAAAGCATCCCAGGGCATAAGCCCTCACCAAAGTGAATGACTAGCATTCCAGGGCATAAGCCCTCACCAGTTGAATGTATAAACATTCCGGGGCATGAGCCCCCACCAATGCAAATGAGTTATGAGACTCAAGGTGTATATCTACATACAACCCTACAACAGAAAAGCGGTGCATTTTCACCATGCAACCAACGACAACACCAACTAGGACACCTCCCCAACTAGACTCAATCACACCACAACACCATGAACAATTTCAACTTAGTATAGTATAGTCCATTTCATTTCATATAAGATTCATCCATATATGCATCATAAACACCTCCATTCTATATTATTATCACTCCAAAAATTCTCTAAAAATCCAATAAACCATTTAGAAAGCTTAGGTTTGGTTTTAGAACACCTTAGAAAAATCACATTTTGGGTCGCACAGGACCCAGCTCGCTTAAGCGAGCAGCTTCTCGCTTAAGCGAGTCAAAACACGTAAGTTTGGTTTTACTTCGCTCCTGGCTCGCTTCTAGTTCGCTTAAGCGAACAGGCCAAATACACTATCCTGGGCGTATCTCGCTTAAGCGACGGGAATCTCGCTTAAGCGACGCAAATGACGAAGGTTAGCATTTTGCTCGCTTGGGGTTCGCTCGTGGCTCGCTTAAGCGAGCGGCTAAAACTCAGACTGGGCGTGGCAAAATGTTGCTCGCTTGAGCGAAGGGTATCTCGCTTAAGCGAGTGCTCATCTGGGCAGAATTTCTACTTACGATTTCTAACCCTATTTCATCCAAAAATCCCATTTTTGATTCCCCAATTGCCCAAAATGGTTTAGAAACATTGTTCACAGGTTCATGGCACAACAAAACAACAGAAACAACTTACATATACATCATCATCATCATATAATTCATTATTCATGGCATTTTCATAGCTTTAACCCTAATCCAACAAAACTACCATTTTTCAATCCAATTCATGAAAACATACATATATATATCAGCAATTGATTCATAAAACCCACCCTTACCTCAAATAAGCAAAATCTACAGCAATTCCTAGCAATTCACCTTGGCTCTTGGCTCTACTCTTCTCTCTTCCCAAAGGTCTGTTTCTTTGTTTTACTGATACGTGAAATGTTTTCCTTTCCTTACTGGTTTTCTCTTTTCTCACCTTACCAAAACATAACCTCTTTTTCTCTTTACTCCCCCCCACTAAATTCTATTAAATTTCTTCTTAATCCCTCCTTAATTCTATTAACTCTACTCAATCCCTTTTTATCAAATACTATTATTTTCTACTATTTTCATAAAATACAACAAATAAATATAACCAATAATATCACACCACATATTTCATATATCATTTATAAATTCAAATAAAATACACCAAGCACACCAAAATCAACTAAAAATCACCACAAACCACAAAATAATATTTAGAGCGTTACAACTCTCCCCAACTTAGAAAATTTCGTCCTCGAAATATTACCTTAAGCAACAAACAACTCAGGATAGGACTCTTGCATCTTGCTCTCCAACTCCCAAGTCAAACTCTCACCGGTTACACCGCCCCAAACAACTCTAACCAGAGGTATTTCCTTGCCTCTCAACTGCTTCACCTTGCGATCATCAATCCTCAAAGGTAAAGTCTCAACAGTAAGATTATCTCTAACTTGCACATCGTCTCTAGGAATAACATGCGAAGGATCAGCTACATACTTCCTCAACTGCGACACATGAAACACATCATGCAAGTTTGATAGATGCGGTGGCAATCCAATCCGATACGCCACGGTTCCAATTCTCTCGGAAATCTGATAAGGACCAATGAACTTTGGAGTCAACTTCTTCGACTTCAATGCACGTCCTACACCCGTCACCGGAGTAACCCTCAAAAACACATGCTCACCCTCTTGAAACTCAAGGGCTTTCCTCCTTTTGTCATGATAACTCTTCTGACGATCTTGAGATACTTTCATCTTTTCTCTTATCATCTTGACCTTTTCCGTAGTCTGCTGCACTAACTCAGGTCCTAACACAATACTTTCACCCGACTCAAACCAACATAGAGGAGTTCTGCACCTTCGGCCATACAAAGCTTCGAACGGTGCCATACCAATACTCGAATGGTAACTATTATTATAAGTAAACTCTATCAACGGTAAGTGGCTGTCCCAAGCTCCACCTTGCTCGAGTACACATACCCTCAACAAATCCTCCAAGGATTGGATAGTTCTCTCCGACTGACCATCTGTCTGCGGATGATAAGCCGAACTCAGCCTCAATTTCGAACCCAATGCATCTTGCAAGCTCTTCCAAAACCTTGAAGTAAACCTCGGATCTCTATCCGACACAATGCTAGATGGAACACCATGCAACTTCACAATATCACGAATATAAATCTCCGCCAACTGAGCTACCGGATAAGTAATATTAATCGGGATAAAGTGTGCCGACTTAGTCAATCTATCAACAACAACCCAAATGGCATCATGCCCTCTTGGAGTATTCGGCAAACTCGTCACAAAATCCATCGAAATGCTATCCCACTTCCACTCAGGTACATCTAACGGAGTCAACAGCCCTGCAGGCTTCTGATGTTCAACCTTAGACTTCTGGCAAGTCAAACACGCATACACAAATTGAGCAACATCCCTCTTCAAACCGGACCACCAAAATAATTTCTTCAAGTCATGATACATTTTAGTAGCTCCAGGATGAATACTCAAACTACTCTTATGACTTTCTTCTAAGATTAACTTCTTCAAACCCTCATCATCCGGAATACAAATTCTTTCTCTAAACCTCAACACACCTTGGTCATCGACCTTGAATTCACTATCCACATTCTGATCATTAGCAGTCATCAAATCAACCAACTTAACATCATTCTTCTGGGCCTCTTTGATACTACTCAAGAAATCACTATTAATCTTCAACATTCCTAACCGTACACTTTGAGGCGACCTTTCACAAACAAGACTCAAATCTCTGAACTGTTCAAGTAACTCGAACTCTTTCACCATCAAGGCAGACATATGCAACGTCTTTCTACTCAACGCATCAGCCACAACATTAGCTTTACCAGGATGGTAATTCAAGCCAAAATCGTAATCCTTAAGTAACTCAAGCCACCTCCTCTGCCTCATGTTCAACTCCTTTTGATCAAACAGATACTTTAAACTCTTATGATCACTAAACACCTCGAATCTGGAACCATACAAATAATGCCTCCAAATTTTCAAAACAAACACCACGGCTGCCAATTCTAGATCATGCGTAGGATAATTCTTCTCATGCACTCTCAGCTGTCTAGAAGCATAAGCTACCACCTTGCCATCTTGCATCAAAACACCACCTAAACCCAACTTAGATGCATCACAATAAACAACAAAAGGCTCTTCTGGCTTCGGCAAAATCAAAATAGGAGCAGTCGTCAATCTTTGCTTCAACTCATTGAAACTGCTCTCACATTGAGTATCCCACACAAATGCTTTACCTTTACAAGTCAGCTGCGTCAAGGGAAGTGCCAACTTCGAAAATCCTTCAATAAATCTGCGGTAATAACCAGCCAACCCAAGAAAACTTCTTACCTCAGTAACTGACTTTGGTGTCTCCCACTGCGACACAGCATCAACCTTCGAAGGATCTACAGCAATACCATCACCAGAAATAATGTGGCCAAGAAAACTTACTTCATTCAGCCAGAACTCGCACTTGGATAACTTGGCATACAATTTCTTCTCTTTCAGCACTTGCAATACAATCTTCAAATGCTCTGCATGCTCTGCTTCAGTCTTAGAATAAATCAAAATATCATCAATAAAAACCACAACAAATTGATCCAGATACTCATGAAAAATTCTGTTCATGTATTCCATAAACACACCAGGTGCATTCGTCACACCGAAAGGCATCACCTTATATTCATAATGACCATACCGCGTCCTAAACGCCGTCTTTTGCATATCCTCATCCTTCACCTTTATCTGATGGTAACCTGACCTCAAATCAATCTTGCTAAAAACGCGGGCACCCACTAGTTGATCCATCAAATCATCAATCCTGGGTAGTGGATACCTATTCTTGATAGTCACCTTATTCAACTGACGGTAATCAATACACAACCGCATGCTACCATCCTTCTTCTTAACCAACAACACCGGCGCTCCCCATGGTGAAACACTCGGTCTCACAAACTTCTTGTCAAGCAAGTCTTCTAATTGTTTCTTTAACTCAGCTAACTCCGAAGCTGACATACGGTAAGGAGCCATCGACACAGGCTTCGTACCCGGCACAAGGTCTATCGAAAATTCCACTTCTCTCTCCGGTGGCACATCTGGAATCTCATCAGGGAAAACTTCAGGAAATTCCTTCACAACAGGCAGCCCATCAATCACAGCTTGGTTCTCCACCGACAAGAATGCCAACAACGAAAACATCAACACACCATCTTGTTCCAACAGCTTCATCTCTTTGGTGGATAAAAATTCTGCTCCACTCTCTTCTTCAGCAGAAGAAAACCGCACCGTCTTCGTAAAACAATTGATCAGGACATGATTGTACTCTAACCAATTCATCCCCAATATTACATCCATTCCCACTAACGGCAAACAAACAAGGTCCACCTCAAAATCTCTACCAAATACAGACAACGGACAGCTTAAACAGATAAGGGAAGTAGTCACTGAACCCTTAGCTGGAGTTTCAACAACCATTTTCCCATTCATATCAGACATATACAGACCCAATCTCTTAGCACAATCAATAGCAATGAAACAATGCGTTGCACCAGTATCTATAATAGCAATTAAAGGAGTACTATTAAAGAAACAAGTACCTCTGATAAGTCGATCCTCCTGATCAGTCTGGGTACCAGTCAAGGCAAACACCCTCCCACTGGCCTGCGCCTTCTTAGGCTTAGTGCACTGAGTGCTAAGATGTCCTTCTTCATCACAATTATAGCAAACAATGTCTCCACGCTTGCATTCAGTAACAGTGTGGCCTTTCTTACCACATCGGAAGCATTTCTTTTCGTCACGGTTGCAGGCATTACTCTTGTGGCCCTTAACACCACACTTATAGCAAACCACCTCAGCAGGAGCATCTCTACGTGCTGGCCTCCGCTCATCATGCATCCTCTGCTTGCCCTTATCAGCTGGGGCACTATACGGCTTTGGGCGACTCTGCTGCCCCTTACCCTTACGGTCATTCATCACTTTATAGTGAGCTTTAGTATCCTCTTCATAGATACGGCAGCTGCTCACCAACTCAGAGAAATCTCTGATCTTCTGATACCCAATGGCCCGCTTGATATCAGCTCGCAGACCATTCTCAAATTTGATACACTTGGAGAACTCAGCAGTCTCCGCAGCATAGTGGGGATAAAACTTTGCAAGCTCCACGAACTTAGCAGCATACTCCGTAACGGACATGTCCCCTTGCTTCAGCTCAAGGAATTCAATCTCTTTTCTACCCCGAACATCCTCCGGGAAATACCTCCTCAAGAACTCCCGCCTAAACACTGCCCATGTAATCACAGCACCTTCATTCTGCAAAATAGGTTGAGTGCTTACCCACCAGTCATCCGCTTCTTCAGCCAACATATGGGTGCCAAACCGCACCATCTGAGCATCCGTACACTGCATCACCCGGAATATCCTTTCAACCTCTTTCAACCAGGTTTGAGCTCCATCAGGATTATACCTTCCCTTGAAGGTTGGTGGATGATTCCTCAAGAAGGTCTCAAGCATCCTTACACCTTCACCAGCTCCACCAGCACCTTGTTGTTGTCCAACAACTTGAGCCATTGCTTGCAAAGCAGCAGCAAGAGCAGCATCATTTCTCCCGGCCATCTCGATAATTCTACATAACAACAAGAATTAGAACAACAACAAGACAGTTTAAAACCTGTCACACTACACTATTGGCTCGACACGACGCTCCTAATGGTCGAACGGACCAACTTGCTCTGATACCAATTGTAACACCCCGTTTCCCCAAAATGATATAATAATATCCAAACATCAGAGTAAATCAAAAATCAACGGAGTATTACATGCATAACTCAAAAATAATCTATTTAAATAGAAACATGAAACTATTTAAATAATCCTTCAAACAACAACTTTATAAAATAGTCTGCAGCGGAATAATTGTCATAAAATCATCTCAAAAATTCTTATACATCAACATGTCTGGCACAAAGGCCTCACCATAACAAAAATGTTCTCCAACATATAACAAAGATTTATTCAACGAATCACCAACATAAATGATACATAAAGGAATGAAATTATAAAACATATATCCCATCCCGTTACGTATCAGAGCCTACGACACAATGAGCCGACTCCTATCTATCCATCGCTACCTGCACTTGCCCACAAGGCGGCAATTCCAGCAGAAGGGGTGAGTTCACAAAACAAAAGCAATATATATATATATATATATATAATTCATAAAGTTGTATTGAAAAACAACAACAACAAGAACAATCATCATCACCATAATCATCAGTAATCTTCATAAACAATTCAACAAATAATATTTAGATTCACCTTAAATAACAACACCGACAACAACACCACTTGTGGTGACACCTCACCAACAACAACTCACACCTTAAACTTCTAATGCAAGACTCCATAAACGACCAATGCATTATGCAAATGTGGTACCAACTACGCGCGTTGAGTGCTAAACACTCCGGGGCATAAGCCCCCACCAAATTGGATGGTTAAAGCATCCCAGGGCATAAGCCCTCACCAAAGTGAATGACTAGCATTCCAGGGCATAAGCCCTCACCAGTTGAATGTATAAACATTTCGGGGCATGAGCCCCCACCAATGCAAATGAGTTTTGAGACTCAAGGTGTATATCTACATACAACCCTACAACAGAAAAGCGGTGCATTTTCACCATGCAACCAACGACAACACCAACTAGGACACCTCCCCAACTAGACTCAATCACACCACAACACCATGAACAATTTCAACTTAGTATAGTATAGTCCATTTCATTTCATATAAGATTCATCCATATATGCATCATAAACACCTCCATTCTATATTATTATCACTCCAAAAATTCTCTAAAAATCCAATAAACCATTTAGAAAGCTTAGGTTTGGTTTTAGAACACCTTAGAAAAATCACATTTTGGGTCGCACAGGACCCAGCTCGCTTAAGCGAGCAGCTTCTCGCTTAAGCGAGTCAAAACACGTAAGTTTGGTTTTACTTCGCTCCTGGCTCGCTTCTAGTTCGCTTAAGCGAACAGGCCAAATACACTATCCTGGGCGTATCTCGCTTAAGCGACGGGAATCTCGCTTAAGCGACGCAAATGACGAAGGTTAGCATTTTTCTCGCTTGGGGTTCGCTTGTGGCTCGCTTAAGCGAGCGGCTAAAACTCAGACTGGGCGTGGCAAAATGTTGCTCGCTTGAGCGAAGGGTATCTCGCTTAAGCGAGTGCTCATCTGGGCAGAATTTCTACTTACGATTTCTAACCCTATTTCATCCAAAAATCCCATTTTTGATTCCCCAATTGCCCAAAATGGTTTAGAAACATTGTTCACAGGTTCATGGCACAACAAAACAACAGAAACAACTTACATATACATCATCATCATCATATAATTCATTATTCATGGCATTTTCATAGCTTTAACCCTAATCCAACAAAACTACCATTTTTCAATCCAATTCATGAAAACATACATATATATATCAGCAATTGATTCATAAAACCCACCCTTACCTCAAATAAGCAAAATCTACAGCAATTCCTAGCAATTCACCTTGGCTCTTGGCTCTACTCTTCTCTCTTCCCAAAGGTCTGTTTCTTTGTTTTACTGATACGTGAAATGTTTTCCTTTCCTTACTGGTTTTCTCTTTTCTCGCCTTACCAAAACATAACCTCTTTTTCTCTTTACTCCCCCCCACTAAATTCTATTAAATTTCTTCTTAATCCCTCCTTAATTCTATTAACTCTACTTAATCCCTTTTTATCAAATACTATTATTTTCTACTATTTTCATAAAATACAACAAATAAATATAACCAATAATATCACACCACATATTTCATATATCATTTATAAATTCAAATAAAATACACCAAGCACACCAAAATCAACTAAAAATCACCACAAACCACAAAATAATATTTAGAGCGTTACAACAACCACCAACCAACAATGCATACATCTACGTATGACTTACACCACGACAATTCAACAACAACAACTGTGCCTACTTTATTTATGACACACTCCCCAACTTGGACAACACAAAACAACGACAACAACAACGGAACAACGACATAGCATATATAATCATATTTATTTATATATACATGCACTCACATAGCATTCTCTTTCATTCATAATATTTACTTCATAAACAAGGTTAAACAAATCAAAGGAACAGTTTAGGATGCCTAAACTAATGTCCTAATGCACGAAGCAAAATTCAGAAAATGGTCTTACAGCACCTATCTCGCTTCAAGCGAAGGTCATCTCGCTTCAAGCGAAATCCTCACAGAATGGTTGGTTCTCTCTCGCTCAGAGTTCGCTCATGGTTCGCTTCAAGCGACCTAAAAGACGTAAGTCTGGGGAAATCTCGCTTGGAGTTCGCTTGCATCTCGCTTAAGCGAAATTTCATCTGGACAGCATTCTGGGAATCTCGCTTAAGCGAGAAATATCTCGCTTCAAGCGAAGCTTCGTCGGGGCAGTTTTCAAACTACGATTTTCTAAGCCCTTTTTCATCCAAAAACCCAATTTTGATCCCCCAATCACCCAAAATGAATTAGAACAATGTTTACAGGTTCTATATGCAACATAATACTCAAAACAACACAGAAACATGCAATCAACAACATAATCATCAACATTTTGCAAATTATCATCACTTTCTAACCCTAGGTCAAGAACACAACTTTCAATTCAATTTCAGAAATCATATATATATTATTGATTGAAAGTTAACCTCACCCTTACCTGAATTAAGATGGATCAAATTCTACAGAAAATCCTCTCCTCTATGCTCTTCTCCCTTGTTCTTGGTCTCTCTCCCTTTTCTCCCAAAACTTGAGTTTTCTTTCTACTGTACGTGCAATATTTTTCTGACTCTTTCTTTCCTATTCTCCCCAAAACATAACCCCCCACTTTTATTTTCTTTTAACTCCCTTTTCAATACACTTAACTCCCTTAAACTCCACTAATTCTCATTAACCCCCAACATTTCAATTAATTATAATATCTCTCCTATTTCGACTAAATAACAAAAATATTCATATTTTCACATAATCACATAAATACCATATAATAAAATAGTAACACCCCACATATTCCCATAAATCATTCAAAAATCATATAAATAACATTAATCAAATAACCAAATATCACACACCACATAAATCATCTAAAATTAAATAAACTATTTAAAAACAATCAAAAATGATAAAATAGAAATTAGAGTGTTACAACCGTCGCTTTGAGCAAAAGCTCCACCGTCTCATAATATGCAAATGCATGGACACGACTCTTTAACATCTTAACAAGTCAACATAACTTCTCAAACATCATTAACAACTCAATGCTGACACATGCAATTATAATAAATACATGGCAGAAGTTCAACTCATTTAACACATATACAAAGGCACAAAACATCATTATAAGTCACTTAGCATCATGTTTACAAATCATTAAAACATGAACATTTCATCACTTTAGCACCGACATAAGGAAACATCATTAATCATCATTACAGAATGCATTTAAGGATATAAAACATCCCTAACACTACCCAAAGGTTTCCTCTCGAAGTCCCACGCGAAACAGACCGCAAAACAAAACAATAGTCCAGAACTGCACTAACTCGCCACGGCGAGTGATTTTCTCACTACGGCGAGCTCTCTCAGGAAGCTACTCGCCAAAGGCGAGCTGGGGGCGAGCTACAGGCGAGCAATCTGGGTGCTCTCGGCCTTTTTGACATTTTTCGCCTAAAATATCCGTTTTAAGGTTCCCTAAGTCCAAATTGGTCCAAACAACTTCACAGGTCAATCCTATAAATAATAAGGCACTGAAAACCATCTAAAGTTTGGCAAAAATCCCAAGTTTCAGGGTTATGCTCGCCACGGCGAGCTATGCTGCTCGCCTCGCGACCGATAGGGGTTTACTCGCCACGGCGAGTAGTCACTCGCCACAGGCGAGCGATGACAGAACCATTACGGGTTCACTCCAATTCTCACCAAAACGTCTCAAATCTCTCATGTTAAGCCTCTAATTCATCAACAATGTTATCCTAGGTAATAATCTAGGTTCTGTAACACGTTCCTACAGCAATTCACAGCCATCTCACATCAAATTCATCAAAATTCATTAGAACCCTAATTTCAAAACTCTCTCAAACTCTTCCCAAACCTTAGTCAATCATAACAAATGAATTACACGTTAATAGTACTGCAGTTAGGCTCACCCTTACCTGGAAATATTGCAGAAATCACAGCTCCTAGGTCTCTTCTCTCTACACGTGCTTTTCTCCCTTTTTCCAAAAGTCTGTAACGCGTATACTGATTATTTCCTTAACCTAATTTCCTTAAATACTTCCTCCCAACTTATCTTATTCTAACTCAACCCTCACAATTCTTTCCATTTATAAATATAACCCCATCTCTCAAAATTATATATTTTCCAACAAATCTTTATTTTTCATACAATTATATATATATAAACACCATATATATTATTTTATTAAACAATAAAATAATCATCACGTCACACATCATAATTACGTCACATAATCACCAAAAATCATATAATATATAATAATATACTATATTATCTAATAAAATAATTAAATAAAATAATTGTGAAGGATATGTTCACATATTTCTTCATATTTTTTCTTTGTTGGAATCAACCTCCATTTAGAACACGAATCACATTGAACAGTGATCGCGCCAATGATTGTCAAAACTCTAGGAGTTGAGTTTGGAGGTTAACACCAAAGAGGATCATGGGTTAAATTGATTTCGGTTGTCTCCATTTGTCACATGGTCATAAAGGATTGAATTCTTAGGTGTGCCATCATTAGAGAGGTCACTTTCATCACCAGAAGAAAAAGAATAAACATTTATGTGATCTGGAATACTTCTTTGTTGATTATTAAGAAAACTTGAGCTTGTTAGGTCATTGACTTGATTCTTGGGTGCAAGCCAAAATTTAGCACGACGCATTTGATTTTCCTAGAAATCTAGCACCTAGTACATTCAAAAAGGGATCAAAGAAATAATAAAACAATAAACCATAATGTTGTTAAACATCACACCTTATGAATATACTTAGGCAGGCAAATTCACTTTCTTGAATAAATTCAAGCACAAGATTTTTTATTTTTTTACATTATTATTGGGATTGTATATCGATCCACTCAAGATCCTTTTTTCTATGTGGATCCACTCAAGATCTTTTTTCTATATTTAATCCACCAAAGATCTATGCATATCTTCTTTCAAAACTGGCTCGGGCGTTCTGGTCCCCTTTTTGGGCTACACCTGCAATAGAAAGGATTTGGATCCCCTCCTTATGTGTTCCCACACACTATCTCTCATACCCTATTGCCAATTGTTAGATTAATCCAACAGATGGGGAAATATCTAACGAATAAAAGATGATAAAAATCAACTTCACTATTAATTACAAAGGTAACAATTTCATTTATGGTTTTAAAAAAAATTATTTTGGAACTACGAAATTCTAGATACAGAAAACAATGTAACATTTATTTAACAAGTGATAAAAAAAAAATTAAAACGGAAAGCACATAAATAAATTTCTAAATAGAATGGTTGTGATGGTGAAAGTTGATATAACAAAAACAAAGGTTTAAATACACCTTAAATAGGTCTTTAAATTAATTTTTTTGCACTTAAACGAAATTGTAATTAGGCTCTTGAATTAAACCATTTGTAATCAAATCTTTAAATTTATAAATAAATTGCAATTATTCAGTCCCTAAATTTAGATATTCAATTACAAATTATTTAAGCAAATATTATCACAGATCGACATGATGTGCTCCTAGTCTATTGCAAAGAGATCACTTATATCATAATCTTAGTGTAACTTTTGTTTGAAACATAGTTCAGTTCCATGCACACAAAGTTATGAAACATTTTGTCTGTGCAACCGTTAACATCAGGTGTCAACAAACTCGTTGACACCAAATCCCAACCATTCATGAGACCGTTAGATTCATGTAACTGGCACCATTTAGTAGAAAAAGACTTTGGTTGTTGATATTATTTTAATATTTTATTTTTATTGATTAATTTTTATCTGCACATATATCCTTTTAGGTTTTTCTTTATTTGACCAAGTTTTGTTATTTTGTAAATGTATTGAACTAATTTATTTAATTGCCTAAACGAGAAGATCAATTAAATTATTTTTCTCGATTTAATAGATATATATTTTATCGATAGTCACAACATTATTGTTCATGGTATTCTGCTAACCAGCAGTGTGTCTCGATGTCATATAGTGTAAAGCCTTCTCATTCACGGGCTTGACATGATATACGGAGACATAGTGCGTGAAATGCTCACGTGACCGAAATTAGACATTCATTAATACGAGTTCAGTCTGGCCGTGCATAAGGAGAATGTGGAGATTCAAAGAGCATATTTGAAGAGATATTTGTGAGATTTGTTGTGGGTTGAGTTATTTAGGAAAACATGTGTTGATTTTCTTCAATGTATTTAAATCTTTAATACTTTTTTGTTTTGTTTGGTCATTATAGTATTGATTTTGAAATGTAGTATTGGATCCACTAAACCTTTGGTTGTTATGTATGTGATTTTTTTTCTTCTTTCGATTGATAGAATCAAATTTGTTTGATTTTGAATATTAGGAGGTAGGTTTTGTAAGAATCCAATTATGATCTTTCTAATGATAAAATTTCTTAGAAAACCAACCTCCTAATATTCAAATTCAAACAAATTGGATTCTCTTCATCGAAAGAAGGAAAAAATCACAGATATAACAACCAAAGGTTTAGTGGATCCAATACTACATTTCAAAATCAATACCATAATCACCGAACAAAGCACAAAAGTATTAAAGGTTTAAATGCATTGATGAAAAGCAGCACATGTTTACCTAAATAACTCAACCACTAACGAATCTCACAAATATCTCTTCAAATCTGCTCTTTGAATCACCCTATTCTCCTTAAGCACGACCAGTCTGAACTCAAAGTAATGAACGCCTCCTTTCGGTCACGCGAGCATTTCACGCACTATGTCTCCGTATATCATGTGAAGCCTGTGAATGAGAAGGCTTTACACTTTATGATAGCGAGACACAATGCTGGTTAGCAGAATACCATGTACCATAATGACGTGACTCTCGATTAAATATATATCTATTAAATTGAGGAAAATAATTTAATTGATTTTCTCATTTAGGCAACTAAATAAATTAGTTCAATACATTCACAAAACAACAAAATTTGGTCAAATAAAGTAAAACCTCAAAGGATATAAGCGCACATAAAAATTAATCAATAAAAATAGAATATTAAAATAATATCAACATTCAAAGTCTTTTTCTACTAAATGGTTCCGGTTACATGAATCCAACGGTATTATGATGTCTTTTAATCTAAATGGTTCCATTGACACAAAGTCACGAGTGAGAGGATCTGTTAACACAAAGTGTCAACAGATTCGTTGACACCAAATCCCAACAATTCAGATCAATTTAATCTGAAGGCTTTAGTTTAGGTTACATTTATTGCTATCGTTGTGCTTATGTAATTTATTTATTCTGCTGTTATTATTTGAGTTTTTTCTTTCGGATGTTTTGTTTGTAGTTGTTGCAAGACATGACAAATCGATTACAAGTATTTGTTTTTGGTTACTTAATTCATAATTCTACTTGCCTTTCCATTTTTTATGTCATTCACATACAACTTATATAATTCTACTTGTTTTGTGCCCATTGAGAATAAATATGATGGACCATTGTCAATTATTATAATATAGTTACTGATTGGCAAAATTAAATTTAGTATTATTGTTGATACATAATTAGGCTACTCATATAATTACAATATCAAAACTGCATTCACTATTGTCGGCTGAATGGAAAGTTGTTGTATCAATGCAACATGGTCTACACTCAATCAACCATATGTACAAAATTTTAGCAAAAATACACTTGTGATCAATGAATACGAACTCCAAAACCTTCTTTCGTAGCAAACGTTGTGTAACAACCCGCCAATTCTCAATAGAATGTGCTACTGTTTAAAACTTTCTTGAAAGAAAAATACGCAACAAGTATAGTCATTATTTAGAAAGGCATGGCACTTGAGAGTGTAAATATACATGTGTTATATTTAGGTAGTATGCTAACCCTTATGAGATGGCTTGAGAAGCTAACCACATTATGGTGGATTGCCCGAAGTTGGATCTATTGGAGAAAGTTAAAGTTATCAAAATCAGCAACTGAGTCATTGAAAGAGGCATTAGTCAACGATTGTTGGGGAGACCCGAATGGCGCAAACGATTGTTGGGGCGGTCCAAATGGAACGCTTACTCCAGGATTGATCATTTGGGGCAATGGTACATTTAGGGTTTCTGACGATGCAGACGGGTTAGTATGTAAGCCTTGCATCATCGATGTTGGCATGCCATAGGGCATCCTACGACCGTTCGCAAGATTCAAAACCCTTGATGTTGGAATGGCCCGGGACGTCTGTGCGGCCATCAAAGCCGTGGGGATGGCCTGAGAGGTTAATGTGGCCAACACAGTTGTTGGTATGGCCTGGGAAGTTTGCGCGGCCCTCGTCGTTCCATCGGGTTCTATCACGGTTTCTACGGTGCTACTTTGGGTAGATTGTGTAGTAGCGGATGATCCTGGTGGGTTGGTTGCTGTTCCAGACGCACTAGCGGCATTCGAAGCCGCAGTGTTCGGATTAGGAGGAGGACGCGTCATTTCAGGCAATTGTTTTTTATTCCTCAATTGCATACACAACACAAACCGACAATATCAACAATTTAACAACAAAAACGCAAAAAGGTCCCACTGGGCGTGCCAATTTGTTTACACTGATTTTTGGTAAAAAACCGCTGGTTTAAAAATATTTACTTGCAATATTAACCAGTAAATCTTAGTACTTATTGCGTTTGTTATTTCTAGTAATTTGATATTGTTCTTGAAGAGTTTTGATAATTGAAAATAAAGAAAATGATCGAATTCAACCCAGTTGAATCCTATCGAAATTAGCGTAAATAAAAGGAAATGGATTGCTCAAAAGAAATAAATAAATTGCAAAGACATTTAAGAAAACAAACTTAAATTGCATCGATTGAAGGTAAATTGGTACACAGATTCATACATTGCAACTTGTGACTCGTTTCTCACTTCCATGCGGATAATTTGAGTGTAAGTTTAGTGTATGATTGGATTGTGAACCTTTTTCCCTTAGGAAAAACTACTATTTATACAAAAGACGCAACAACATGAAACAGGGTATGCTGTCAAAGGTAGCTCTCGGGAAAACTCTATTTTTCACTCAAAAACCCAAATTTCATCTACCCAAATCCCAAATTTGATAGAGAACAATGTTTACAGGTTCTATATACAACATAACAATCAAAACAACACAGAAACATGCATTAAACAACACAATTCATCACATCATATCAATTATCATAAACTTTCTAAACCCTAAACCTAGAACACAATTTCATCAACAATCAAAATTATATATACATATTATTGAAGGAATCCCACCCTTACCTTAATTCAGCAAGCAAAAACTCTACAGCAATTCATTCCCTCTTCTCTTAGCCTCTTCTAGGGTTCTCTTCTTTCTCTCCAAAAACTCTCTTTTCTAAAGTTTTGTACGTGAAAAATGAAACAGACTTTTGTTTTTCTGTAAACTAAAACCTCTCCTTTCTCTTTCTATTTTTCCTTAACCTCCCACTTAATTCACTTAACTCCCTCCTTAATTTCTATTAATTCTCATTAAACCCCATAATTTCAAGTAAATAATAATCTTACTTATTTTTATTAAACAATAAAAATAATCATATATTCACATAATCACATAAATACTATATAATAAAATAGTAACACCCCACATATTCACATAAATCATTAAAAAATCATATAAAAGATTTTAAAATCAACCAACGATAATTAAAATAAAACTAGGGCGTTACAATAGCCTCCAAAATTTCTTGGATAACACCTAGTCAAGAGTCAAATCTCTTAATACACCACAAAAAAATATTATTGGTAGAACGTATTCCCTCTGTTTCAAAATACATGTCGAAGTCAATCAGTGCACTCATGCCGATACATAACTTTGACCATTAATATATTTAATTATATACAAAAAAAAATTGACATGTTGAAAATATTCATCGTAACAAATCAAACAATATCTTACATATTAACATTTATATTTATATATTAGTTAAAAATTATGGTCAGAGTAAGCTATGGCCTATGTGAATAATGAACATTGTAAAATTGCGACAAGTATTTTGAAACGTTGGGACTAGATGCAAAGGAAAGGATACTGCGTATTAATTAGTCTCATTGAAAGATGTGTTATCTTATTACTGGTATAAAATGACAATTAAGCCCATAATTTTAATGATTTAGTGAGTTTTATAAGGATGTTAATTATGGAATTTTGGTGGTAATGAAAATTCTTATTATGTATCTATTCTCTTCAATCACTATTATAAGTAAACATTTATGTGATCTGGAATACTTCTTTGTTGATTATTAAGAAAACTTGAGCTTGTTAGGTCATTGACTTGATTCTTGGGTGCAAGCCAAAATTTAGCACGACGCATTTGATTTTCCTAGAAATCTAGCACCTAGTACATTCAAAAAGGGATCAAAGAAATAATAAAACAATAAACCATAATGTTGTTAAACATCACACCTTATGAATATACTTAAGCAGGCAAATTCACTTTCTTGAATAAATTCAAGCACAAGATTTTTTATTTTTTTACATTATTATTGGGATTGTATATCGATCCACTCAAGATCTTTTTTTCTATGTCGATCCACTCAAGATCTTTTTTCTATATTCAATCCACCAAAGATCTATGCATATCTTCTTTCGAAACTGGCTCGGGCGTTCTGGTCCCTTTTTGGGCTACACCTGCAATAGAAAGGATTTGGATCCCCTCCTTATGTGTTCCCACACACTATCTCTCATACCCTATTGTCAATTGTTAGATTAATCCAACAGATGGGGAAATATCTACCGAATAAAAGATGATAAATGTAACGCCCCAGTTGCTATTTTACTATTTTTGGTTGATTTTAATATGTTTGGTGTATTTTTATATGAAAATGTTGAACTATATGAATATTAGTGTGTTGTTATTTGATATATATTTTATTATATAATTATTTGTAGAATTTTATGAAAATAGGAGAAATAATATTTATTTTAGAAAAAGAGGGATTTATTAGAGTTAATAGAATTAAGGAGAATTTAATAAGATTTAGTGAGGGAGTAAATAGAAAAAGGAGTTATGTTTTGGTTGGTAAGGAATAGAAAGAGGCAGACAAAAACTTTGTACGTACAGTAAAGAAACATAGCTTTTTGGGAGAAAGAGAGAAGAACCAAGAGCAAAGGAGGATTAGCCAAGAGCAGAGTTTTGCTGTAGCTTTTTATTCATCTAATCAGGTAAGGGTGAGCCTAACTTCAATAATCTTAATTGTGAATCATCTGTTCTTGATTGGCATAGAGTTTGAGAGGAATTGAGATGGGTTTTTATGAACTAGGGTTTTGGTGAATTATGATGAATTGATGAGAAATTGAGTTGTAAGGCTGTAGAAACGTGTTACAGAACCTAGATTATCCCCTAGGACAACATTGCTGATGAATTAGAGGTTTAATTGGAGAGATTGGAGATGTTTTGGTGAGTTTAGGTCTGAACCCGTGTGGGTTCTGAGATCGCTCGCCTGTGGCGAGTGATCACTCGCCGTGGCGAGTAGCCTTTGTTTGCTCGCGAGGCGAGCAGCATAGCTCGCCGTGGCGAGCTTGTCCCTTAATTTTTAGGACTTTGGCCCAAGTGATGATGGTTTTGAGTGCCCTTATATTTATAGAGATGACCTGTGAAGTTGGTTTGGTCAAATTGGATTTAGAGAGCTTAAAATGTAGATTTTTGGTGAGAAATGTTAAAAAGGCCGAGAGCACCCAGGATTGCTCGCCTTCAGCTCGCCCCCAACTCGCCTTTGGCGAGTGAGCTGATGTGAGTACTCGCCTGTGGCGAGCAGATTACTCGCTGTGGCGAGTTAGTAGTTTTTGGACTGTTTGTTGTTTTGCGATCTGTTTCGCATGGGACTTTGAGAGGAGCCCTTTGGGTAGTGTTAGTGGGGTTTTATACCCTTTAATGTATGCTGTAAAGATGATTGCTGATGGTTCTTTTATGTTGTGAATAATTGATGTATTGTTGATAGTAAGTGATGTTTAAATATGGTGATTATGTGATTGTGATGATGTTACGTGTTGCGATGTATATGATTAATGAGATGATGTTCTGCCATGTAACTATTATACTTGCATGTGTCAGTTTTGCATTATGAATGATGTTTTGAGACGGTGTATTAAGTTGTTAAATGACGAGTCCATGCATTTGCATATTTATGAGACGGTGGAGCTTTATGCTCAAAGCGACGGTGGAGCTTTATGCTCAAAGCGACGGTGGAGCTTTATGCTCAAAGCGACGGTGAAGCATATTAATGCTATAAATATATGGTACCACATGCATGATGTTGAGACGTTAGGTGTTGCATTTAGTCGAGTCAATTGTGACATATATGAGATGATGTTTTGAGACGTTGATGCTTGATGTAATGTTGTTATGATGATGTTTGAGACGTTGATGTATGATGTGATGTTGTTTATGATGATGTTTATGACGATGTTATGATGTGCTGCAATGTATATGTTATGAGTTGGATTTATGATTGTTAATCTTGACGTTTGATTTATATATTAATATTATTGTTGTGAATCTCACCCCTTCTGCTGGAATTGCCGCCTCGTGGGCAAGTGCAGGTAGCGAAGGATAGATAGGAGTTGGCTCTCGTGTCGTAGGCTCTGATATGTAACGGGATGGGGATTTTTGATGTTTAATTCTTTCATTCCTTTATGTATCATTTTATTTGAAGGACATGTTGTTGGAGATTTTATTATTATGAAATAAATTGTAGTATGATGAGGCCTTTGTGCCAAGGATGATGACATAGTTGTTGAATTGATTATTAAATAAATATTCCGCTGCAGATTTTTATAAAATGAGGTGTTGAACTAAATAGTTTTTTATAATCTATTTAAACTGAATTTTGAAAAGTAGATGTAATACTCCGTTGTATGTTGAACTCTGATGTTTTATATAATATTACGTTGTTTTGGGAAAACGGGGTGTTACAATTGGTATCAGAGCAGGTCGGTCTGTCAGACCATTAGTAGAGTCGTGTCGAGCCTAGTAGTGTTGTGTGACAGTTTTACACTGTCTTTTGTTGTTCTGATTTGCTGTTCTGTTTTGTTGTTCTGATTGTTGTTTGCGATGAAGAACTTTGAGATGGCTGGAAGGAATGATGTTGCTCTTGCTGCTGCTTTGCAAGCGATGGCTCAAGCTGTGGGTCAACAAAATAATGCTGGTGGTGCTAATGAGGGAGTGAGGATGTTGGAGACATTCTTGAGGAATCATCCACCAACCTTCAAAGGAAGATACGACCCTGACGGAGCTCAGTTGTGGCTGAAGGAGGTCGAGAGGATCTTCCGAGTAATGCAGTGCAGTGATGTTCAGATGGTGCGCTTTGGCACACACATGTTGGCCGAGGAAGCTGATGACTGGTGGGTAAGTGTGCAACCCGTTTTGGAAATTGGAGGTACTGCGATAACTTGGGCTGTTTTTAGGAGGGAATTCTTGAATAGGTATTTCCCGGAAGATGTTCGTGGGAAGAAGGAAATTGAATTCCTAGAGCTGAAGCAAGGTGATATGTCAGTAACTGAATATGCTGCTAAGTTTGTCGAGTTGGCAAAGTTTTATCCGCACTATATTGCTGAGACTGCTGAGTTCTCCAAGTGCATCAAGTTTGAGAATGGTCTGCGTGCTGAGATTAAGCGGGCCATTGGTTATCAAAAGATCCGTAACTTTTCTGAATTGGTGAGTAGCTGCAGGATTTATGAGGAGGATACCAAAGCTCATTATAAGGTTATGAAGGAGAGGAAAGGTAAGCAACAAGATCGTGGAAAGCCTTATAGTGCTCCGACCGGTAAGAGTAAGAAGGAAGTGAATGATGAGAGGAGGCCCAGGGAGAGTGATGCTCCTGCTGAAGTTGTTTGCTACAAGTGTGGTGAGAAGGGCCACAAGAGTAATGTTTGCAACCGTGATGAGAAAAAGTGTTTCCGATGCGGGAAGAAAGGCCATACTATAGTTGAGTGCAAGCGTGGGGACATTGTTTGCTTCAATTGTAATGAGGAAGGTCACATTGGCTCTCAGTGTACGCAGCCTAAGAAGGCTCAGGCAAGTGGTAGAGTGTTTGCTTTGACTGGTACTCAGACGTGAGTGAGGATCGTCCGATCAGAGGTACATTTTTGAGGACGAAAATTCTCTAAGTTGGGGAGAGTTGTAACGCCCCAGTTGCTATTTTACTATTTTTGGTTGATTTTAATATGTTTGGTGTATTTTTATATGAAAATGTTGAACTATATGAATATTAGTGTGTTGTTATTTGATATATATTTTATTATATAATTATTTGTAGAATTTTATGAAAATAGGAGAAATAATATTTATTTTAGAAAAAGAGGGATTTATTAGAGTTAATAGAATTAAGGAGAATTTAATAAGATTTAGTGAGGGAGTAAATAGAAAAAGGAGTTATGTTTTGGTTGGTAAGGAATAGAAAGAGGCAGACAAAAACTTTGTACGTACAGTAAAGAAACATAGCTTTTTGGGAGAAAGAGAGAAGAACCAAGAGCAAAGGAGGATTAGCCAAGAGGAGAGTTTTGCTGTAGCTTTTTATTCATCTAATCAGGTAAGGGTGAGCCTAACTTCAATAATCTTAATTGTGAATCATCTGTTCTTGATTGGCATAGAGTTTGAGAGGAATTGAGATGGGTTTTTATGAACTAGGGTTTTGGTGAATTATGATGAATTGATGAGAAATTGAGTTGTAAGGCTGTAGAAACGTGTTACAGAACCTAGATTATCCCCTAGGACAACATTGCTGATGAATTAGAGGTTTAATTGGAGAGATTGGAGATGTTTTGGTGAGTTTAGGTCTGAACCCGTGTGGGTTCTGAGATCGCTCGCCTGTGGCGAGTGATCACTCGCCGTGGCGAGTAGCCTTTGTTTGCTCGCGAGGCGAGCAGCATAGCTCGCCGTGGCGAGCTTGTCCCTTAATTTTTAGGACTTTGGCCCAAGTGATGATGGTTTTGAGTGCCCTTATATTTATAGAGATGACCTGTGAAGTTGGTTTGGTCAAATTGGATTTAGAGAGCTTAAAATGTAGATTTTTGGTGAGAAATGTTAAAAAGGCCGAGAGCACCCAGGATTGCTCGCCTTCAGCTCGCCCCCAACTCGCCTTTGGCGAGTGAGCTGATGTGAGTACTCGCCTGTGGCGAGCAGATTACTCGCTGTGGCGAGTTAGTAGTTTTTGGACTGTTTGTTGTTTTGCGATCTGTTTCGCATGGGACTTTGAGAGGAGCCCTTTGGGTAGTGTTAGTGGGGTTTTATACCCTTTAATGTATGCTGTAAAGATGATTGCTGATGGTTCTTTTATGTTGTGAATAATTGATGTATTGTTGATAGTAAGTGATGTTTAAATATGGTGATTATGTGATTGTGATGATGTTACGTGTTGCGATGTATATGATTAATGAGATGATGTTCTGCCATGTAACTATTATACTTGCATGTGTCAGTTTTGCATTATGAATGATGTTTTGAGACGGTGTATTAAGTTGTTAAATGACGAGTCCATGCATTTGCATATTTATGAGACGGTGGAGCTTTATGCTCAAAGCGACGGTGGAGCTTTATGCTCAAAGCGACGGTGAAGCATATTAATGCTATAAATATATGGTACCACATGCATGATGTTGAGACGTTAGGTGTTGCATTTAGTCGAGTCAATTGTGACATATATGAGATGATGTTTTGAGACGTTGATGCTTGATGTAATGTTGTTATGATGATGTTTGAGACGTTGATGTATGATGTGATGTTGTTTATGATGATGTTTATGACGATGTTATGATGTGCTGCAATGTATATGTTATGAGTTGGATTTATGATTGTTAATCTTGACGTTTGATTTATATATTAATATTATTGTTGTGAATCTCACCCCTTCTGCTGGAATTGCCGCCTCGTGGGCAAGTGCAGGTAGCGAAGGATAGATAGGAGTTGGCTCTCGTGTCGTAGGCTCTGATATGTAACGGGATGGGGATTTTTGATGTTTAATTCTTTCATTCCTTTATGTATCATTTTATTTGAAGGACATGTTGTTGGAGATTTTATTATTATGAAATAAATTGTAGTATGATGAGGCCTTTGTGCCAAGGATGATGACATAGTTGTTGAATTGATTATTAAATAAATATTCCGCTGCAGATTTTTATAAAATGAGGTGTTGAACTAAATAGTTTTTTATAATCTATTTAAACTGAATTTTGAAAAGTAGATGTAATACTCCGTTGTATGTTGAACTCTGATGTTTTATATAATATTACGTTGTTTTGGGAAAACGGGGTGTTACAATAAAAATCAACTTCACTATTAATTACAAAGGTAACAATTTCATTTATTGTTTTAAAAAAAAATTGTTTTGGAACGACGAAATTCTAGATACAGAAAACAATGTAACATTTATTTAACAAGTGATAAAAAAAATTAAAACGGAAAGCACATAAATAAATTTCTAAATAGAATGGTTGTGATGGTGAAAGTTGATATAACAAAAACAAAGGTATAAATACACCTTAAATAGGTCTTTAAATTAATTTTTTTGCACTTAAATGAAATTGTAATTAGGCTCTTGAATTAAACCATTTGTAATCAAATCTTTAAATTTATAAATAAATTGCAATTATTCAGTCCCTAAATTTAGATATTCAATTACAAATTATTTAAGCAAATATTATCACACACCAACATGATGTGCTCCTAATCTATAGCAAAGAGATCACTTATATCATAATCTTAGTCTAACTTTTGTTTGAAACATAGTTCAGTTCCATGCACACAAAGTTATGAAACATTTTGTCTGTGCAATCGTTGTCATACCCTCATTTTGGACCTAAAAATACTCGTTCAAACTTCTTTTTGGTTCTGATTATTTCAAATTCACTATGTCTATTTTAGAGTTGTCTACTGTGTGTCAACCGCACATTTTACTGCTTCCGTCTCTAATTTTCTTGCATTTAAAACCATCCAAAATGTTTCCTTGCATTACAAGTCCTTAAAGAGGGTTTCTAAAACCATTACATATTTTCCTGCATTTTATTCCAAATTTTGCATAAAATCATACAAAAGGGTATTTTGGTCATTTCCTACATAGGAACCCATTTTAGTCCCTGCAATTTGTCTCTGAGTCTTTTCAACTTGTCTGCATAAGTCATCAATCAATTTCTATCTAAAAATCATCTTAGTTTTGCATCGGAGTCAGTCTGAGTCGTTTTAGTCCTAGGGGCATTTTGGTCTTTTCACATCAAACAATTTTTTGACAGAGAGGTATTTTGAAATACCTCATTTTGGTAGTTTGTTCGTTTTAGTCCGTGTTGTCATTTTTAACTGTTCCACTTTACGTTTTTTCAAATGACATTTTTTTACCAATTTTATTTTTACTTTTTACAAATAAGCCTAAATTTTGTTTTAATTGCAAATGAGTCCAATTTTATTTTCAAAACAGTCCAATTTCAGTTTATTGTTTTCAAAAACAGTCCCAATTCTTTTAATTTTCAAAATAGTCCAATTCTTGTTTTAATTGCAAAACAGTCCCATTTTCTTTCAAATTTGCAGATTAGTCCAAAATGTCACGCAAGCAGTTCAGTCCACATGTCACGTCCCAATTGGATCAGAGGCCACATGGCAGGCTATATAAGGCCACGCGTGTCAGAGTCAGAGAGATACCCCACACAGAATCACGCCACATCAGAAACAGATTTCTCACATTCTCTCTCCATTCAGTTGGATCAAACCCTAACCAACTCAAAAAGATTGAAGAACTTTTCCCAGAAACCCTAACCGTTTCAGAAGCCAATTGAGCCAAAATCAGTGGAACTTTCGTGCAGCTCTCAGAGATTCAGTTGAATCTTCATCACTGAGCTGGTGTTTCTGCACTTCAAGCGCCAAATCCATTGCCAGAAGCAACGAATCCGGCACGATCACAGAAACCGTTTGAGAAGAAGAAGAAAGTGAAGAATTCAAGGATTCTGAACCGGTTAAGAGGAAGAAGAAGGAATTACCAGTTTATTTCTGGATCCGAACCAAGAATCAACGAAGCAGAATCAAAAATCCAAAGTTCTTGAAGATTCTAGCTCGAATCTCCGATTAAAACACAGGTAAACATGAAAACCTACCTCTTACGCGTTTAAGAATATCAACGAATCCTTAAATCGATGTAGATCCGTAGAAGATTCAAAGAACTTGTTCAAAATCACGCAAACCCTAAAAATCGTTTGAAACCGTAAGGAATCTACGGTTTACAACGAGATTCAACCGTTGTAAACCTAAGAATCCACAGAAAAACTCATTTAGAAAAGGATTAGAACAAGAAACACAAAAAAATCCGTTTGAAAACCGTGAAGAAACTTCACGATCTACGTCGATTTACCGGTTGAAAGTGATTCCAAGTGATGAATTTGTGCTTAGAACAGCAAGTTAAACTGATTGATGCATGTCTGAGCAAGTTCTGGGTAGAGTTGGGAGAATTAAGGTTAGGGTTCGAAGAAGAGAGAACGGAGAGAAGAAAGAGAAAGAAGAGAGGAAAGTGATGCGAACCGGTTCAGTTTTCTTTTATATAGACGCGTGGACCGGGTCGGATCAGACCCGATCCAGTTTCTTGCAGTTCCAGCCGTTAGATCTAGGTACTGGAGGATCCGGATTGATCCAATGCCTCTGAGGCGTTCTGGAGATCCGGATCCACCAGGCTGGGTGGGTTTGGGCTCTGTAACCGTGGGCCTTGAGTTTTCTTGTGTTTTTTGAACTGATTGCTATGTACACCTCTATGCCTGCTGCTTGAACCCCCTGTTCGTCCTTATATTTTTACACAAAAATCCCAAAAATTACTATGTGATCTTGATATGTTTGTGACTATTTTTGTGATATTTTTACATGTGCAAAGTTGATAAAAATGGTAGGTGTAAATTCCCCTTTTGATTGATATATTTTTGTGTTTTCTTAGTGAATTTTCTTGATATTTTCATTCAAATTTTTGCCACATGATTCTAATGCTTGGTATTTGGTCCTATGATGATTACCTCTGTTTTCTTGATAAATTCATTTAATCTTGTTAATTGTGAAGTTGGATTTTTGATTTCAATTGTGTAATATTTGGCAATTTTGTGAAGATTGATTTTTGATTCCAATTGTGTAGTATTTTGCATCTTTGTGAAGTTTGATTTTTGATTCCAATTGTATAGTATATTGCATCTTTGTGAAGTTTGATTTTTGATTCCAATTGTATAGTATATTGCATCTTTGCGAAATTTGATTTTGATTCTGATTTTGTGATATCTTGCAACTTTGCTTAGTTTGATCTTTGATTCCAATTTTGTGTTATTTTGCAACTTTGTGTAATTCAAATCTTGTTCCCAATTTCACAATATTTCTAAGCTTGTTAGGTTCGACTTTTGGTACACATTTTTGGCAATATTGATTGTTAATTTCTATAGTATTAGTGTAATTCCATTTTGGTTATTTTCTTGCTTTGTAGGAAATATAGGTTTACATGCATTCTCTCCTCATTTCTTTCTCATGTTTTGCTTTGTTTGATGTGTTGCTATCATTTCATCTTGCGTTACTAACCACTTTACTTTGTGTTGCATGCATGCTAAGCATTTCATTTCACCTCCACCCCTTTAGCTTAGGTTTTGTTCAATTTTTCAATTCTTATGTTTTTTTTCTTCATTTTAATTCCTTGCAAGACCATAGAATGTAAACTAGGGCCAATGTAAAGGACAATGGACACTATAATGATGTACACCGACACACGCACCAACACGCACACACGTTGTATGATCTAACGCTAGGTGTATGTTTAGGAAGCGCAAGACTTAGGAAAAATCATTTTTCAAAAAGTGTCAACAATTCTATCACTTGAAAACCTTTTTTTCAATAAACCTTGGAGTCAAAACTCCATTGTATTTTCTTTCCTTTTCTTAATCAAACCCAAATGAAGATAATCCATACTTAGACTTTTTTGTAAATAATCGACCAACCTCACCGCTTTATTTTCTCAAGCCTTTACGGCCTCCTTCTCTTCTTCAAAACCTTTTTTCAAAAAAACTAAAATGAATCAAAACTCACAAAGCTTTTCGAGAAAGAACTACATGGAGTTTGATCCCTTAAAAGGGTATGTAGGCAAGAGACCAAAATCTCTCCAAGTCCAATAAAAATAAAACCCAAACACTTCTTTCCCCCATTCTTAAAAAACAACCTTTTCAAAAAAATAACATTTAAAATAAAGCGTAAAAGATAGATCTAGAAAAACAGCTCCTATAGAATACTATAGTCGTTGCGGGTGCCTAACACCTTCTCGTAGCGGAAACTGCCCCGAACTTAGAATTTCTAAGGGTTTTCTCAATTTCACCCTTCCCAAAAAAAAATAGAGACATCAATGATTGAAAGGTTCAAGCCTAATTAATGACTTGACACCCGAAAATCGAGATGACAGAAATGGCGACTTCACTGGGGATTTTAGGGCTATGCCTAGTTTTTTTTCACACTTTGTGTTTCACGCTTTACTTTATTATTATGCAACGTGTGGGGTGAGAATATCAAAAGTCCTATACCCGGGCTGAGTGAACTTAAGATTAGGAAGAGATATAATCGACAATCCAATCCGGGGGTTGCCTCGTGTATTGGGTTACGCGATCAATCTCACACAGCTGAGGCATTTTGGGGGTGATGTTGTCGGCGTGTGTCGTCATGCTTAGGCACTTTACTTCCAATTGACCGATGACGCTATGGACCGTAGTTACCAAACCCATCTTTGGCCTTTTCTTAGGGCGTAGTGCGGTGGCTATAGCGAGCGTTGTCTCGAAATTTAGTCGTCACGCGATACTACACTCAAACTAGACCTTCTTACAAATAATCATGGAACGGGCGTCGCCTTGTGCTACTATGATATGCGTAAGAGAGGTTGCAGTTTGGGAACCTTATTAGAACCATGGTTACTACTATCACAGCCCTAGTCTCACCGGACACCGTGTCCATCTGCAGCTCCGCAACTGTGAACTTTAACCCACCGTGCTTTCTTTGACAGAAATCATGCATTCATGCATAAATTTTTTCCATGCATTTATCGAAAGGTCTAGACAAATTGAAAACTTTGTAAACATTCCAGGTATGAAGAAGACTAAGTCTTACAAATTCAAGGAAGTCGATTTGGTTAGCTTAAGGGAGTTGGCACTCAAGGTCAAGAATCTGATTGGGTTTCATCTCCGATACGGTGGTTTGCTTACTATTCTCCGTACTAATATGGAAGAAAAGTTGGTGCACACTCTGGTGCAATTTTATGATCCGGTCTTCCGTTGCTTCACTTTCCCGGATTTCCAGTTAGTCCCCACACTTGAGGCTTATTCTAGCTTGTTGGGTTTACCTGTAGCCGAGAGGACACCTTTCACGGGTCCCGGAGCTCCTCTTACTCCTTTGGTGATTGCTAAGGATCTTTATCTCAAGACCTCCGATGTGTCCAAGAATCTCATTACCAAATCTCACATCCAAGGTTTCACTTCGAAGTACTTACTCGAGCGGGCTAATCTCGAATCTACTTGTCAGGACACTCTTGAGGCCATTCTCGCACTACTTATCTACGGGCTCCTCCTCATAGATATAACAACCAAAGGTTTAGTGGATCCAATACTGCATTTCAAAATCAATACCATAATCACCAAACAAAGCACAAAAGTATTAAAGGTTTAAATTCATTGATGAAAAGCAGCACATGTTTACCTAAATAACTCAGCCACTAACGAATCTCACAAATATCTCTTCAAATCTGCTCTTTGAATCACCCTATTCTCCTTAAGCACGACCAGACTGAACTCAAAGTAATGAACGCCTCCTTTCGGTCACGCGAGCATTTCACGCACTATGTCTCCGTATATCATGTGAAGCCTGTGAATGAGAAGGCTTTACACTTTATGATAGCGAGACACAATGGTGGTTAGCAGAATACCATGTACCATAATGACGTGACTCTCGATTAAATATATATCTATTAAATTGAGCAAAATAATTTAATTGATTTTCTCATTTAGGCAACTAAATAAATTAGTTCAATACATTCACAAAATATCAAAATTTGTTCAAATAAAGTAAAACCTCAAAGGATATATGCGCACATAAAAATTAATCAATAAAAATATAATATTAAAATAATATCAACATTCAAAGTCTTTTTCTACTAAATGGTTCCGGTTACATGAATCCAACGGTCTTATGATGTCTTTTAATCTAAATGGTTCCATTGACACAAAGTCACGAGTGAGAGGATCTGTTAACACCAAGTGTCCACAGATTCGTTGACACCAAATCCCAACAATTCAGATCAATTTAATCTGAAGGCTTTAGTTTAGGTTACATTTATTGCTATCATTGTGCTTATGTAATTTATTTATTCTGCTGTTATTATTTGAGTTTTTTCTTTCGGATGTTTTGTTTGTAGTTGTTGCAAGACATGACAAATCGATTACAAGTATTTGTTTTTGGTTACTTAATTCATAATTCTACTTGCCTTTCCATTTTTTATGTCATTCACATACAACTTATGTAATTCTATTTGTTTTGTGCCCATTGAGAATAAATATGATGGACTATTGTCAATTATTATAATATAGTTATTGATTGGCAAAATCAAATTTAGTATTATTGTTGATACATAATGAGGCTACTCATATAATTACAATATCAAAACTGCATTCACTAATGTCGGCTGAATGGGAAGTTGTTGTATCAATGCAACATGGTCTACACTCAATCAACCATATGTACAAAATTTTAGCAAAAATACACTTGTGATCAATGAATACGAACTCCAAAACCTTCTTTCGTAGCAAACGTTGTGTAACAACCCGCCAATTCTCAATAGAATGTGCTACTATTTAAAACTTTCTTGAAAGAAAAATACGCAACAAGTATAGTCATTATTTAGCAAGGCATGGTACTTGAGAGTGTAAATATACATGTGTTATATTTAGGTAGTATGCTAACCCTTATGAGATGGCTTGAGAAGCTAACCACATTATGGTGGATCGCCCAAAGTTGGATGTATTGGAGAAAGTTAAAGTTATCAAAATCAGCAACTGAGTCATTGAAAGAGGCATTAGTCAACGATTGTTGGGGAGACCAGAATGGCACAAACGTTTGTTGGGGTGCTCCAAATGGAACGCTTACCCCAGGATTGAACATTTGGGGCAATGGTACATTCAGGGTTTCTGACGATGCAGAGGGGTTAGTATGTAAGCCTTGCATCATCGAAGTTGGCATGCCATAGGGCATCCTACGACCGTTCGAAAGATTCAAAACCCCTGATGTTGGAATGGCATGGGACGTCTTTGCGGCCATCAAAGCCGTGGGGATGGCCTGAGAGGTTGATGTGGCCATATTAGTTGTTGGTATGGCCTGGGAAGTTTGCGCGGCCCTCGTCGTTCCAACGGGTTCTATCACGGTTTCTACGGTGCTACTTTGGGTAGATTGTGTAGTATCGGATGGTCCTGGTGGGTTGGTTGTTGTTCCAGACACACTAGCGGCATTCGAAGCCGCTGTGTTCGGATTAGGAGGAGGACGCGTCATTTCAGGCAATTTTTATTTATTCCTCAATAGCATACACAACACAAACCGACAATATCAACAATTTAACAACAAAAACGCAAAAAGGTCCCATTGGGCGTGCCAATTTGTTTACACTGATTTTTGGTAAACAACTTCTAGTTTAAAAATATTTACTTGCAAGATCAACCAGTAAATCTTAGGACATATTGCGTTTGTTATTTCTAGTAATTTGATATTGTTCTTGAAGAGTTTTGATAATTGAAAATAAAGAAAATGATCGAATTCAACCCAGTTGAATCCTATCGAAATTAGTGTAACTAAAAGGAAATGAATTGCTCAAAAGAAATAAATAAATTGCAAAGACATTTAAGAAAACAAACTGAAATTGCATCGATGGAAGGTAAATTGGTACACAGATTTATACATTGCAACTTGTGACTCGTTTCTCACATCCATGCGGATAATTTGAGTGTAAGTTTTGTGTATTATTGGATTGTGACCCTTTTTCCCTTAGGAAAAACTACTATTTATACAAATATGAAATAACTACCTAAATTCGAATAAGTAATAACTGCAATAAACTAACTTTATTCATTCAATCCGAATTTCGAATGTCTTTTAAGAGATATCCGTTGCTTTGACTTCTATCCAAGGAAAACTACCTTCCTATAACCTCCATCTGTCGAACTGAGACACGTGTCTTCAAACATCCCCAGCAAGTCCGACTTCGATAGAAATACATCAATAAAGACTTCGATCATTTGGTCAACTTACTTGACCGTATTTAATGATAGCCTCCAAAATTTCTTGGATAACACCTAGTCAAGAGTCAAATCTCTTGATACACCACAAAAAAAGTATTGGTAGAAGGTACTCCCTTTGTTTCAAAATACATGTCGAAGTCAATCAGTGCACACATGCCGATACATAACTTTGACCATTAATATATTTAATTATATACAAAAAAAAAATTGACATTTTGAAAATATTCATTGTAACAAATCAAACAATATCTTACATGCTAACATTTATATTTATATATTAGTTAAAAATTATGGTAAGAGTAAGCTATGGCCTATGTGAATAATGCACATTGTAAAATTGCGACAAGTATTTTGAAACGTTGGGCGTAGATGCAAAGGAAAGGATACTGCGTATTAATTAGTCTCATTGAAAGATGTGTTATCTTATTACTGGTATAAAATGACAATTAAGCCCATAATTTTAATGATTTAGTGAGTTTTATAAGGATGTTAATTAGGGAATTTTGGTGGTAATGAAAATTCTTATTATGTATCTATTCTCTTCAATCACTATTATAAGTTAAACTTAATATTTTAAATACATTAAATAATTAATGTATCTAGTATATAATAAAGACTAGATAATACACTAATTATTTAACATATCTAAACAATTAAGTTTTGCTTATAACAGTAATCAGAGAGAGTATATGTAGTAGATGAGTCTTACTAGTCTTCTAGTCGTATTTATTTTTCTTACGAATCAATAAATAGATGTAGAATTGTAGATAAACAAAAAAAAAACGGAATCTAACATTTTGCTACATTCGATGCAATTGATTATATGGTTTTATTGACTGAGAAATTAATTGTCCTAAGAGTCAAATTTGTTGATACACCACACAAAAGAGTCATAAATACACTCGTTAAATTTTGTAAGGTATAAAGTTTAAAAAATATATAATATCATTTTTTTCCCTTCCCAAATTGACCAATCAGTGTTATATTTGCTGATTAAATTTAATTATATTTTTTTGACCAAATTATTTTGGTGGTTAGTCATTTAAATCCAAATCTTTTTTAACCAATATTTTAAGGAAGTTAATTGATTAGATTTAATTATTTGTTTAAAGTACATTGTATGAGTTATCCAATTTTTCTTATTTCCTTTTTGATAAAAGTTAGTTGTTTTTTCAATTATAGTCTTCTTGCTTATCTCATATGATATCTACTATCCTATATAAATAATGAACTATAGATATATGATGATAACTTGTGGATATTATTAATTTCATAGGACACCAAACACATCATTTTGTTTTCGAAACCTCGTGGATTTTCACTCATAATAATTTTCAGGTTAGATTAAATTTTTATTTTCTTTCTTCCCTTTTTCTTTCATTTTCATGCATACAGATGAATTGGTTTTAATTGAAAATTTCCGTTTGTTGTATGTTATGCTCCTAATCAATGTCTTAAATATCTCGTTTGGATAAGGGATGTTTGTTCAAGAGGAGGTATCCGTTGAAGATAAGTTCTTGAGATTCGGAGCAACAGACTATCTAGCAAAGCCTTTACGAAGAAATGAACAATTAAATTTATGGACGCACATGTGGAGAAGAAGGCGAAATGTTTGTGGTTTATTCATTTGTTATTGATTTCTCACAAACATCCTGTAAACACTGGGAAATATTAAATGGGCTAACAAATGTGCATTTAAACTTTTTTTGTTTTGTCAACTTTAATCAGTACAACCATTGTATTTTGAATTTTATTTGTGTGCTTTCTGTTTTCGTTTTTCGGTATCACTTGTTTAAGAAACGTTACATTGTTTTATATATCTATAGTTTCATATTATCTTTCTTAGTTCCAAAACAAATTTTTAAAAGTCACAAAAGGAATTGTTATTTTTGTTATTAACAGTAAAGTTGATTTTTATTATCTGTTTTGTTTTTTCCTCGTCTGTTGAATTAATCCAACAATTGACAATAGGGCATGAGAGATAGTGTGTGAGAACATAGCGAAGGGCCAAATATGATCTACTATGGGTGCAGCCCAGAAAGGGACCAGCACGCACGAGCCAGTTTCGAAAAAGCCCAGGTTGGTTATTTTCATTTTTTTTCTTTAAAGTGAGGAAAATCAGCTATCAAACTTTTGAATAATCTAATTTAGATCCGCAAACATCTCTAGCATATAGTTTTAGGTCCTCAATCATATCCGGTCAGTGCTTCCAAGTCTTTTCGCTATTATTATATGCTTACGGTTCCCTTTCTTATTTGAAGACAGTCCTCACTTGCCCTTTGTTTTTGTTGATTTGTTGTGTTATTGCTACTCTTATTGATTTATCATTTCAATCTTGAACTATTTTGAAATTCATATATGTTGTATCAGCTTATAAGTTTTTGCATATGTTCCTTGTTTTTACTTCAAATGCCATTTTGATAATTCATAATAAGATTTGATTTACGAGTTATAAAATAGTTCTTTTGATTCATGATTTGAAAACCTTAGCTATGCCGAATTATTATTTAATGAACGGACAAAAGAAGATATGCATAGATCTTGGGTGGATTGATTATAGAAAGAAAAAAAAGATCTTGAGTGGATAGACTATATAGAGAAAAAAAGAAGATCTAGAGTGGAACGATATACAGTCTCATGAATAATGACTAAAAAATATATTGTGCATTGAATTTATTCAAGAAAGTGCTTTTTCCTGATTAAGTATATTCATAAGGTTCAATGTTTAACATTATTATGATTTATTGTTTAATATTTCTTTTATCCATTTTTTAATGTATCAAGTGCTAGATTTCTAGGGAAATCAAATGCATCGTGTTAAATTTTGGCTTGCATCCAAGAATCAAGTCAATGACCTAACATGCTTAAATTTTCCTAACAATCAACAAAGAAGTCTTCCAAATCACATATATGTTTCTTCTCCTTCTTCTTCATGTGATGAAAGTGACCTCTATAATGATGGCAAACCTAAGAAGTTAGTCATTTATGGCCATGTGACAAATGGAGACAACCGAAATCAACTTACCTCTGATACTCCTTGGTGTGAACCTCCAAATTCAGCTCTTAGAGTTTTTCCAATAGTTGGCGCGTTCACTGTTCAATGTGATTCGTGTTCTGAATGGAGGTTGATTCCAACAAAGAAAAAATATGAATAAATACGTGAACATCTCCTTCAAAATCCTTTTGTTTGTGATATAGCTCGGCAGTGGCGACACGATATGTGTTATGATGATACATAGGGCTTTATCACAAACAAAATGACTGTGAAGGATATGTTCACATATTTCTTCATATTTTTTCTTTGTTGGAATCAACCTCCATTTAGAACACGAATCACATTGAACAGTGATCGCGCCAATGACTGTCAAAACTCTAGGAGTCGAGTTTGGAGGTTAACACCAAAGAGGATCATGGGTTAAATTGATTTCGGTTGTCTCCATTTGTCACATGGTCGTAAAGGATTGACTTCTTAGGTGTGCCATCATTAGAGAGGTCACTTTCATCACCAGAAGAAAAAGAATAAACATTTATGTGATCTGGAATACTTCTTTGTTTATTATTAAGAAAACTTGAGCTTGTTAGGTCATTGACTTGATTCTTGGGTGCAAGCCAAAATTTAGCACGACGCATTTGATTTTCCTAGAAATCTAGCACCTTGTACATTCAGAAAGGGATCATAGAAATAATAAAACAATCAACCATAATGTTGTTAAACATCACACCTTATGAATATACTTAAGCAGGCAAATTCACTTTCTTGAATAAATTCAAGCACAGGATTTTTTATTTTTTTACATTATTATTGGGATTGTATATCAATCCACTCAAGATCTTTTTTTCTATGTCGATCCACTCAAGATCTTTTTTCTATATTCAATCCACCAAAGATCTATGCATATCTTCTTTCGAAACTGGCTCGGGCGTTCTGGTCCCTTTTTGGGCTACACCTGCAATAGAAAGGATTTGGATCCCCTCCTTATGTGTTCCCACACACTATCTCTCATACCCTATTGTCAATTGTTAGATTAATCCAACAGATGGGGAAATATCTAACGAATAAAAGATGATAAAAATCAACTTCACTATTAATTACAAAGGTAACAATTTCATTTATGGTTTTAAAAAAAATTGTTTTGGAACTACGAAATTCTAGATACAGAAAACAATGTAACATTTATTTAACAAGTGATAAAAAAAATTAAAACGGAAAGCACATAAATAAATTTCTAAATAGAATGGTTTTGATGGTGAAAGTTGATATAACAAAAACAAAGGTATAAATACACCTTAAATAGGTCTTTAAATTATTTTTTTTTGCACTTAAACGATATTGTAATTAGGATCTTGAATTAAACCATTTGTAATCAAATCTTTAAATTTATAAATAAATTGCAATTATTCAGTCCCTAAATTTAGATATTCAATTACAAATTATTTAAGCAAATATTATCACAGACCAACATGATGTGCTCCTAATCTATAGCAAAGAGATCACTTATATCATAATCTTAGTCTAACTTTTGTTTGAAACATAGTTCAGATCCATGCACACAAAGTTATGAAACATTTTGTATGTGCAACCGTTAACATCAGGTGTCAACAAACTCGTTGACACCAAATCCCAACCATTCATGAGACCGTTGGATTCATGTCACTGGCACCATTTAGTAGAAAAAGACTTTGGTTGTTGATATTATTTTAATATTTTATTTTTATCTACACATATATCCTTTTAGGTTTTGCTTTATTTGACCAAGTTTTGTTATTTTGTAAATGTATTGAACTAATTTATTTAATTGCCTAAACGAGAAGATCAATTAAATTATTTTTCTCAATTTAATAGATATATATTTTATCGAGAGTCACAACATTATTGTACATGGTATTCTGCTAACCAGCAGTGTGTCTCGATGTCATATAGTGTAAATGTTGAGGCAAAATCCCTAATTTATTTTAAAGATAATAAACTTTAATGATTAAAGGATTTAATGGACTTTGATTAATTCCTTGGTATTTAACTTGTGCTCTTGAGTGTTTTACTAAGACAGGAACAAGACTTAATTTATACCAAGATGCAAGAAATCAAAGAACATTAAGATTCATGAACTAATTCTGAAGTTCAGAAAGTTAGTTCAGAATGTTGATCAGTGAGTTGGTCAGAACATTCTGATGGAAGTTCAGAAGGTTGTTCATAAGGAAACCCAGAAATCATCATGAACATCAAGAACATACAAGTACACGTGACATGTATATAAAAAGTCCAGAAAAGTACGTTTGCATGGATCAATCAAAGCAATAAAGGCATACACAAAGTTAAATGTCAAGAAGAATACTTTATGTTCATTTAAGACTATGAACATTAAAGTACTAGGAATATTCCAAGATGGAATATGATCCTAGATGATGCAATTACTGCACTTCAGTTCTGTTGTTACTATTAGGATTGATTACATCAAGTACAAGTCTTATGTAACGCCCTAGTTTTATTTTAATTATTGTTGGTTGATTTTAAAATCTTTTATATGATTTTTGAATGATTTATGTGAATATGTGGGGTGTTATTATTTTATTATATAGTATTTATGTGATTATGTGAATATATGATTATTTCTATTGTTTAATAAAAATAAGTAGGAATATTAGTGGGAGAAAGGAAATAGAAATAGAGGAAATAATATTTATTGGAGTTTTTGGGGTTAATGAGAATTAATAAGAATTAGTAGGGAGTTAAGTGAAATGAATAAGGGAGTTAAGGAAAATAAAAGGGGAGGTTATGTTTTACTGAGAAAGGGGAATAGAGAAAAAAAAGTCAGTAACATTTTTGTACATACAAGAGAAAAACCAGAGTTTTGGGAAAAAGGAAAGAAGCCAAGAACAAGGGAGAAGAGCCAAGAGGAGGTTTGATTGCTGTAGTTTTTTATTCTTCTTAATCCAGGTAAGGGTGAGGCTAACCTTCAACTAATAATATGTATATGAATTCTGAATTTGGATTGAATTGATGTGTTCTTGACCTAGGGTTAGAACGTATGAGAAATTGCAAGAATGTTGTGAATTGTGTTGTTGATGTATGTGTGCTGAGTTGTTTTGAGTATTATGTTGTATATAGAACTGTAAACAATTGTAGTGATTCATTTTGGGTGATTGGGGATCAAAATGGGGTTTTTGGATGAAAAAGAGTTTAGAAAATCGTAGGTTTTGGTCTGTGCAGATGATGCTTCGCTTAAGCGAAGCTACCCGTCGCTTAAGCCAGCTGCCTTGTAGTTGCCCAAAACTGGAAATTGACCGTTCGCTCAAGTGAGCGCCAAGCGAGCTCCAAGCGAACAAGAACCCAACTTTCGTCATTTGGTTCGCTCAAGCGAAGTTCTCGTCGCTTAAGCGAGAAACCCAAATTCTGCCCATAACCTGTAGCATGTGAGCGTCGCTCAAGCGAACTCCAAGCGAGCCTCAAGCGAGGAACATCCTAACTTACGTGAATTGGTTCGCTTAAGCGAGATATGCTTCGCTTAAGCGAGGTTGGCCCTGAATGACCATTTTGTGAACTTTGTTAGGTGCCTTAAGACTTAAATCTGAGCTTCCTAAATTGTTTGATGGATTTATTTAATACTGTTTATGAAGATAAATGTTGTGGTTGAATGTGGAATCATATGAAGGAATGAATTTACATGTATGAATATTATGTTGAACGTGGAATATTGTCGTGTCTCTTTAGACAAAGTTGGGGAGTGTGTCATAAATAAATTAGGCACAGTTGGTGTCGTTGAGTTGTCGTGGTGTAAGTCATACATAAATGTATGCATTGTTGGTTGGTGGTTGTTGTCGGTGTTGTCGTGTTGTATGTTGATATACACAGTTGGAGTCTGTTGCATAGTCTAAAAGTGGTGAGGACTTCGGTCCTGGAATGCTCGTCATTCAAAAGCGGTGAGGACCTCGGTCCTGGAATGCATTGTCATTCAAAGCGGTGAGAGCTTATGCTCTGGAACGCCTTGTCGTTCAAAGCGGGAGGACTCATGTCCTGGAACACTTTGTTGTTCAAAGCGGTGAGGGCTCTGCCCTGTATTTTGGAACCACATGCATGTGCATGGTTACATCGTAGTAGTTGTTGTGTTGGGTGAGTTGTCGATGTTGTTGATGTGTCGTTGGTGTTAAGTCGTTGTCGGTGTGCCGTCATCAAGAATGAAGTTGGTTTCGAATTAAATATAATTGAAGTAGTGTTGATAATCAAGTATGATGCTATATTTATATGTATATTTCTTATTGATGTTGTTGTTGTGAATTTGCTGTTGTTTCTATGCATTTGATGAATTATATATATATATATATATATATATATATTATTGTTGTTCGTAAATCTCACACCTTCTGCTTGAAAATGTTGCCCTTCGTATGGGTAACTTGCAGGTGATCCTGAGTAGTAGGTGGTGGCTCAACGTCTAGGACATTGTTACGTATGGGATGAGATTTCTATATTACTTTCACTCCTATGTATTGAATTTTGAGACATGATGATGTAGTTTTTGTTGAAACATTTTGATGAGGCTTTTATTCCGGAATTATTTAGATATGGTTGAATAATTATTCGTTGGTTGAGGCCTTTGAGCCAAGATTCTACTTGAGGATTAATTATGATTGAAATGAATATTCCGCCAATTTTTATAAGTTGGTTGTTGAAGTTTAATAGTTTTATTTTCTATTAAACAATTTTTATAAGCAGTGTAATGCTCCATTTGTGGTTTAACTCTGATTGTTTTATTTAAATTACGTATTTTTGGGAACGGGGTGTTACATCTTACAAATCATCCTAAGTAAAAACAAATGGAACATTCTGATGGTCAGAATGTTCAGCTCAGCTCATGCTTAACTTTATGAACAGTAAAGTGGTTGAAAAGCAAAGCAAAGAAAGATCTTGTCCTGATCAATCAAAGAAGGACACGTGTGAGATATGATACATCACTTCTTCATATCTCTTGGAAGCATGGGCCTGAAGATTGCAGATCCACTATCCTCTCTCCTGCACGTAATCCAATGCAAATATGGAGCAACTTTATTCAACTTTATCCATCTTTATTCAGCAACATTCTGATGTACATGGAAAAGTTGATATTAATGGATATTGCCCAAAAAATCATATGAAACGCATATGAACAAACCCAGAAACTCATCATACATTTATCATTGATAAACCCAGATGAATATCCTGATGAACATCAACATTATGATGAAGAACACAGCAACATTCTGATGTTCATCCTAGGAACGCAACAACATTCTGATGATCAGAATGTTCACCCAGATTTTCAAGTAAAAGCTTGTGGGGCCCAGGACACGTGGCATAACACCATTGGACACCCTACAACGGTTATATGAGCCCAAAAACTCTATAAATAGAGATCAAAGGCTCAGCATTACTTGCACCATTGCAAAGCATTCTTAAAGCATTTGAAAAGTGTTTGAAGCTCTTGCATTTTGATTTGATCATCACTGAAGGCTCTTTCAACCTTCTTCATAGTGTAAATCATTTCTTTCTGTTATCTCTCTTAAAGATAACTTCTTCCAACTTCTTCTCTGTTTGGTTCACAAACATTGAACCTCCTTACAAATTGTAATCAAAGTCTCATCTAACTTTAGGGGTACTAAAGTGTTAGCTTGAGCAAAGGTTGTAAAAGTCTAAATAGGTAACTTAGCAAGAAGGTGCAAGCCTGCTGAGGCTTAGAGAATACAGTTCTTGAAATTGTTCAGGTGAACAAAGTTGTAAATGTGCAGGATTGAGAGGTTATCTCAAGCATAGTGGAAACTCTCACAAGATTGTGAGGAGAGGACTAGCCCACATTGGGTGAACCTCTATAAATTTTGTGTGTTCTTTCTTTCTTCCTTATACTCTTTAATTACTGTATATACACACACACACACACAAACACATCTATATTATTAAACTGTTTTTGCACTCAGACATCAGAACGTTCTGAAGTCTGTTATTAACTTAACCATTCCAAGTTTCAACTTGAGAATTGTTTTCTAAGTTACAGGATAATTTTTAAAGGGTCACAATTCAAACCCCCCCTTCCTTGTGACTATTTTATCTACTTCAATTGGCATCAGACCGCGGCTCTAAGGGTTTGAACACTTAAACAATTGTTAGAGAAAAGATTCAAGAAGTATGTCTAAAGTCAAGTATATAGCTAAAGGAGGATCATCAAACAGACCACCACTCTTTGATGGATCAAACTACTACTTCTGGAAAGGCAAGATGGAACTCTTTCTCAGATCTCAAGACAATGATATGTGGACAGTCATCACAGATGGAGACTTTGTTCCAACAACAAAAGAAGGAGCTGTCAAAGAAAAGAGTGCATGGACAACAGATGAAAAAGCTCAGGTATTATTAAACTCTAAGGCTAGACTCTTTCTATCATGTGCACTAACCATGGAAGAAAGTGAAAGAGTTGATGAATGCAAAAGTGCTAAAGAAGTTTGGGATACCCTGAGAATACATCATGAAGGAACATCTCATGTCAAAGAAACTAGAATTGACATTGGAGTCAGAAAGTTTGAAGTCTTTGAAATGAGTGAGAACGAAACCATTGATGAGATGTATGCTAGATTTACTACAATAGTAAATGAAATGAGATCTCTTGGAAAGGAATATTCCACGCATGAAAGAATCAGAAAAATATTGAGATGTCTTCCAAGTATGTGGAGACCTGTGGTCACTGAAATTACTCAGGCTAAAGATTTAAAATCTATGAACCTAGAAGATCTCATTGGTTCACTGAGAGCTCATGAAGTTGTGCTTCAAGGAGACAAACCAGTGAAAAAGGTAAAAACTCTTGCTTTGAAAGCATCTCAACAAACCTCATCAGTTGCTGAGGATGATGTGCAAGAACCACAAGAGATAGAGGAAGTTCATGAAGAAGAAGCTGAAGATGAACTGGCACTAATCTCGAAAAGAATACAAAGAATGATGATAAGAAGAAATCAAATCAGAAAGAAGTTTCCAAACACCAACAACAACACCAAAACTAAAGCTGACAAAAGCCAAGTCACTTGTTTTGGATGCAACAAAACAGAACACTACAAAAGTGAATGTCCTGACATTAAGAAAGTTGAAAGAAAACTTCCTTTCAAAAAGAAGGCAATGATTACCTGGGATGATATGGAAGAAACAGAACTTCAAGAAGATGAAGAAGCCAACATATGCTTGATGGCTCAATCAGATGATGAAGAAGAGGTAATTATCTATAAAACTGACTCTTTATATAAAGAACTTGAAAGTAAAATAGATAGTCTTCTACATGATTCAAATTTCTTAACTAATAGATGTCATTCATTAATTAAGGAACTTTCTGAAATAAAAGTAGAAAAAGAAAATCTTCAAAACAAGTATGATGAGTCTAGAAAGACCATACAAATTTTGCAAGACTCTCATTTTGATATGTCTAAAAAACAAAGAGAGCTGAACAAAAAACAAAAAGACATTCTGAGATACAAAAGGAAAATATACTTTTGAAAAAGGAAGTTGAAGAATTAAAAAATGATCTTACATGTTTTATAAAATCTATAGAAACATTTCAAAATATTCTGGGATCTCAAAAGGAAAGTGCTAAGAAATCTGGTTTAGGCTTTAAAGATCCAAGCAAACTTGTTGATAATTTTGTACCTAAGAAAGCTGAAATGAAACTTAAATGTTCTTATTGTGATAGGTTAGGACACAATGAATCAGTATGCTTTCTTAAGAAAAAACTTATTAGAAAAAATAAGATCAATCTTAGCTCAGAACGTTCTCATCATATTAGATCAGAAAGTTCACAAAAGGCTGAGAAAGCTAAGAAGATATGTTCCTACTGTGACAAATCTGATCAAACAAGACAGAATGTTGCTTTAAGAAAAGATCTCTTAGAAGAACTAACCCTCAAGGACCCAACATTACATGGTACTTGGATAGTGGTTGTTCTAGACACATGACTGGTGACAGGAATTGCTTTCTAACCTTTCAAAAGAAGGATGGAGGACTAGTGACATTTGGAAATAATGACAAAGGTAAAATCAGAGGTAAAGGTACTATTGGTAAGCTTAACTGTGCTAAGATAGAAAATGTTCAGTATGTAGAAGGTTTAAAACATAATCTACTTAGCATAAGTCAATTGTGTGATAGTGAATTTGAAGTTATCTTTAAACTTAACATATGTGAAGTAAGACAAACCTCCTCAAACAAACTAGTTTTTACTGGATCAAGGAAAAAGAACTTATATGTCTTAGATTTAAATGATATGCCAGCAGAATCATGTTTTATATCTCTTGAAAAAGATAAATGGATTTGGCATAAAAGAGTTGGTCATATAAGTATGAAAACCATTGCTAAACTTTCTCAACTTGATCTAGTTAGAGGATTGCCTAAGATTAACTTTGAAAAGGACAAGATCTTTGAAGCTTGTGTTAAAGGAAAACAAGTAAAAAGCAGTTTTAAAACAATTGAGTTCATTTCAACTCAGAAAACTTTAGAGCTTCTTCACATTGTTCTCTTTGGTCCAGTTCAAACTATAAGTCTGAATGGCAAAAGATATGGTTTTGTTATTGTTGATGACTTTTCCAGATTTACATGGGTTCTCTTTTTAAAACACAAAGATGAATCTTTTGAAGCATTCCAAAACTTTTGTAAAAGAGTTCAAAATGAAAAAGGTTCTAATATCATCTCAGTAAGGAGTGACCATGGAGGTGAATTTGAAAATGCATCTTTTAAATCATTCTTTGATGTAAATGGTATTAAACATAATTTTTCTTGTGCAAGAACTCCACAACAAAATGGAGTTGTTGAAAGGAAAAATAGAACCTTGCAAGAAATGGCCAGAACAATGTTAAATGAATCAAATGTTGAAGATTATTTTTGGGCAGAAGCCATTAACACATCTTGCTATATTTTGAATAGAGTTTCAATAAGAAAGGTTCTTTACAAAACCCCATATGAACTCTGGAAAAACATTAAACCTAGCATATCTTACTTTCACATATTTGGCTGTTATTGCTACATTCTGAACAATAAAGAAAAATTGGGTAAGTTTGATCCTAAATCAGATAAAGCTATCTTTTTAGGATACTCTACAACTTCTAAAGGTTATAGAGTTTACAATCTAAAAACCCAGACAGTTGAAATCAGTATGCATGTCATATTTGATGAATATGATGAACATTCTCAACCAAAAGAAAGTGAAGACACAGATGTGTGAACACTTCAGAATGTTCTCTCTCAAAACACTGTAAGTACAGTAGAGAAAGAAGATGATCAGAATGTTCAAGATCAAACCCTCCAAAGTCCACCTAGAAGTTGGAGAATGGTAGGAGATCATCCTACAGATCAAATCATTGGAAGCACAACTGATGGTGTAAGAACTAGATTGTCCTTCCAAGATAACAACATGGCAATGATCTCTCAAATGGAACCTAAGTCTATCATTGATGCTATTATTGATGACTCATGGGTTGAAGCCATGAAGGAGGAACTCTCTCAGTTTGAAAGAAACAAGGTTTGGAACTTAGTTCCAAATAATCAAGGAAAAACCATCATTGGAACAAGATGGGTTTTCATTAACAAACTTGATGAAGAAGGTAAAGTTGTCAGAAACAAAGCAAGGTTAGTTGCTCAAGGCTACAACCAACAAGAAGGTATTGACTATGATGAGACATTTGCACCAGTTGCAAGGTTAGAAGCCATCAGAATTCTTCTTGCATATGCTGCACATAAAAGCATTAAACTTTTTCAAATGGATGTGAAAAGTGCATTTTTAAATGGTTTTCTTAATGAAGAAGTTTATGTAAGCCAACCCCCTGGCTTCATAAATAAAGAAAAGTCTGACCATGTTTTTAAACTCACTAAAGCACTTTATGGTCTCAAACAAGCACCTAGAGCTTGGTATGATAAACTTAGCACTTTTTTAATTGACAATGGATTTTCAAGAGGAAAAATTGATACCACACTTTTTAGAAAAACTCATGAGTCTGACTTACTCATAGTTCAGGTTTATGTGGATGACATTATTTTTGGTACAACCAAAGTAAAAATGTGTGAAGAATTTTCAAACCTCATGCAAAGTGAATTTGAGATGAGCATGATGGGTGAACTTGGTTTTTTCCTTGGTTTACAAATCAAACAACATCCAAATGGAATTTTCATTAGTCAAGAAAAATATGTCAAAGACATCCTTAAAAAATACAAAATGAATGAGGCAAAAATCATGGTTACCCCCATGCATCCATCTTCAAGTTTAGATAAAGATGAGAGTGGAAAATCTGTTTCTGAAAAAGAATATAGAGGCATGATAGGTTCATTACTGTATTTAACTGCTAGCAGACCAGACATAGTGTTTGCAGTAGGCTTATGTGCTAGGTTTCAAACTTGTGCAAAAGAATCACACTTGACTGTAGTCAAAAGAATTCTTAGATACCTAGTAGGTACTACTGATCTTGGCCTTTGGTATAGAAAAGGTTCTAGTTTTGATCTTGTAGCCTATTGTGATGCTGATTATGCTGGAGACAAAATTGAGATGAAGAGTACAAGTGGATCCTGCCAGCTTTTGGGACAAGCATTGATTGGATGGTCTTGCAGAAAGTGTAACACCCCGTTTCCCAAACAACGTAATATTAATATAATTTGATCAGAGTAAATCAACAAACGGAGCATTACACTGCTTTTCAAAAATTCTTAAATAGAAAATAAAACTATTTAATTTCAACAACATATCATCACATAAACTGCAGCGGAAAATTCTTTTAATTAATATCAACTTCCAACAAATCTTGGCACAAAGGCCTCAACAAAATTAAATATTATTCAACAGAAATAAACTCCAACAACATTGTTTTTCAAAATTTGATACATAAAGGAATGACAGAACAAAACATCGTTTCCCCATCGCGTTACATATCAGAGCCCTAAGACACTTGAGCCAGCACTTCTACTAATCAGAATCACCTGCAAGTTACCCATACGGAGGGCAACATTTTCAAGCAGAAGGGGTGAGATTCACAAACAATAATAATATATATATAATTCATCAACTGAATTAAAACAACAGCATTCATAATAATAGGCATCATTAAGCTCATATATACATGGCCACGACATTATCAACAACGACTACATCAATTCATATTTGATTTGCAACATTTAATTTATGTTTTAAGCAACAACAACATCATCATCAACTATGACACCAACGACTTGACCAACAACAACAACTACGACAATGCACGACGACAACTACTAATGCAATATGCATGTGGTACCATTTAACGCGTTTGAATGACAAGGCATTCCAGGGCATGAGCCCTCAACAATTTGGATGGTTAAAGCATCCCAGGGCATAAGCCCTCAACAAGTGAATGACTAGCATTCCAGGGCATGAGCCCTCAACAATGCATGAGTATGAAATGACTCATTGTGTATATCTGCATACAACTCAACAACAACAACAACTGTGCCTAATCATTTATGACACACTCCCCAACTTGAACAACAACGACATAACGACAAATTCACGAAGTTCGTCTCACATTATCATTTTGCAAAGCCAAAACATTTTTCATAAGGAAATCAAATTTGATTAAACAAGACATAAGTTAAATACTCATAAAACACCTCAATTAAACCTCTAATACTTAAGTTTGAAGTTTGGGAACCAACCATAGGTTTTGGACTAACTTGGAATAAGTTGTGCTAAGTTTTCTTAAAGTTTTCCTCAAGACCTACTTGGAGTATTTCCATCATAACTCAAAATATAACAATCATTTTCAAGTCAAACTAAAGCCATTAGAAAGCTAACTCAATTATCTACAACTTTCATGTTTACACCAAAAGCCAGTTCGAAACAGAAATGGGTGAAAAAGACGCAAGAACGCGAAACAGGGAATGCTGTTTCACTGTTACATCGTACTACGATTTCCAACCTCGTACTACGATGGAATGTGCTGAAAAACAACTTTTTGCTACTGTAAATATCGTAGTACGATTTCCAGCATCGTACTACGATGGAATGTGAACAACTTTATGGGAAAAGACCAATTTACACTCCAAAAACCCAATTTTCAATCACCCAAACCCCAAATTTGATAGGGAACATTACCTATGATTATACTAAGACCTGAACATCGATTTAACACAACAATTCATGAAATCAACAACACAATTCACAACCTTTAGCAACTTTCATAACCTTTACAACCCTAATCTCAAGAACACAATTTCTAATCCAATTTTCAGCAATTATATATATACTATTAATTGAAAGCTAGCCTCACCCTTACCTGAATTAAGATGAACAAAAATCTACAGCAATCAAGCCCCCTCTTCCTCCTCTCTTTGCCTCTTCTAGGTTTTCCCTTCTATCTCTCAAAAACTCTTATTTTTCTTGTTTCTATTGTACGTGAAAATGTTCTGCCTGCCTATTTCCTTTTCTCCCAAAACATAATCCCCACTTTATTTTCTTTTAACTCCCTTTTCAATAGACTTAACTCCCTTAAACTCTACTAATTCTCATTAACCCCCAACATTTCAAATAATTATTATTTCTCTCCTAACTCATTTAAATAATAAAAATGACCATACAATAAAATAGCAACACACCACATATTCACATAAATCATTTTAAATCATATAAAAGACTTAAAATCAACCAAAAATAACAAAATAACAACTAGGGCGTTACAGAAAGCAGAACACCATTGCACTCTCCACAACTGAAGCTGAGTATGTATCTGCATCAAGTTGTTGCTCTCAAGTTTTGTGGATCAGAAATCAGTTGGAAGATTACTCATTAAGGTACACAAATGTTCCTATTTTTTGTGATAACACAAGTGCCATTAATCTTTCAAAAAAGCCTATTCAACACTCTAGATCTAAGCATATTGAAATAAAGCATCACTTCATTAGAGATCATGTTCATAAAAAGGATATCTCTTTGAGTTTTGTTGATACAGAAAATCAGTTAGCTGATATTTTAACAAAACCTCTTGTTGATGATAGATTCAATTTTCTCAAAGAAAAATTGTTAATCATGAAAAATCTCAATAAAGATTGATCACTAAATCACTAAGGGCTTTAGACTAACCCCCTTGATGTCATCTGATAAAAATCAGATAGATCAATCATAATCAGAATGTTCATCAGAATGTTCATCTGATTGTTCTTCAGGTCAGAATGTTCTTACAGTTCAGAATGTTCAGAACCTGAATTCTGAAACAATTATCTCATACATGAGATTTTGTGTTGCCTTTATCCAGAAATCTGTCCATAATCTCGAGCATTTAATGTTTGGTTATATGGAAATAGGTTTAAGGATTAACCACCATGTAAAACCACAACCATCAATCAAAACATCTTTTCACCTTCCCTTAAACGGCTAGTTTCTCTTTCCTACCCACTACTTTTCAGTTTCCTCCTTTCCAATGCAACTGCCAAACCGCTTTCACCTTTCTGCTTCCAACTGAACTCGTTGTGTCTATAAAGACCAACAACTATTCAGATTGTTTCCATCACTTCTCTCTTTTCCAAAACAAACTTTTTCTCATTCATCTCTTACTCTGTTTTTACGGAAAAATGGCGAGAACCAAAACTACTCCTAGAAATCCTGAGAATCACACTTCACCTGAAGCGAGTTCTCAATTCCCACCACCAAACGCTGTGAATGATCAAGTTTCTGATCGTTCTCCTCTCAATGAAAACCCAGTTCACACTGTTCTACCAGACATAATTTACCCTGCTTTCGAGAAACCAAAATTCTCAAAATCTATGTCTTCTAAAAAGGCAATCATCAAGCCAAAACCAACAAGAAGATCTCAGAGAATGAGAATTGGTTCTTCTTCAAAGATACCAACTGTATCACATGTTGATTTTGGTCTCTGATGGAGAAAAAGAAGAAAAATCCATTGAAGAAACTGGGAAAACTCTTCATGAAATGGAAATCAACCAAAGAAGAAAGGAAATTGCAACTGAAGCGTTACCTCTGTCTACTCCAAGTAATGTTGAAATGGAAGAAGATCATGAGGAAGAAGCAAGCTCAGAGGAAACTCTTTCTGAAATTGTCAAAGCTGCAAGACTTGTGTACAAGAGAAGAAAGGCTGCTACTTCAACTCTTGTTGCAGAAAAATTCACTTCTTCATCTCAGCAAAACAATGAAGAAGATGAAGTTGTTGAAACGGAGGAAGCCTCTAGAAAACGAGGAAAAGGAAAAGATATTGCTATTATAGCATCTGCGTTGAAAGCTCAGAATGTTGAAAAAATGGCTTTCAGACCCATAAGCAGAGCAAAGTTCTTTGACTTTGAGAACCTCAAAACCAAGGGATGGGATCTCAGAAAGTTCACAGATCCTCAAGGTTGGTCAGCATTTCTATCTACTGAAGAATCAACTTTTGAAGATTTGGTTAAGGAATTTTATGGACACATGGTTGTGAAGGAAAAGAAAGAAGAAAAGATTCTTGTTTCTTCAGTCAAGGGAGTAAAAATCACCATCACTCAAGAGTCTCTTTCTAAAGTTCTGAACATTCCTAACAAAGGTAATCAACTTTATAACTCTTGGTTTGATAGTGAAAAAGTTACACGAGATCAACTTGTTCTAGAATTTACCAAACCTGAACATGACTTCAACTCCACAAACCTCAAAGATGTTCCCAAAATCTTTAATAACATGATTAGACACACTATCCTACCTAGGTGTGGAAGTTTTGAGGCTGTTACTGATATTGATCTTTGTATCATGTATCACCTTATAAACAAAATTCCCCTCAACCTCTGCTATGTAATGATCCAATACATGATTGATCAATGTTATTCTATCAAGCAAAAAGTTGCTGGTTTACCATATGGGATGCATCTAACACCCATTTTTAGAGCTGCTGAGATAGACCTTGAAAAGGAAAAAGGTCAAGTCACCTTCATGAGGTTCACAGCTAAAACCATAAGCCAACTTCGTCTCACTTCCACCAACATGCCTATCTCACAAAAGACTAGAACATTGAAGAGACTTGCTGATCAGAAGGTTCAGAAGTCTAAGAAGAAGCTGAAGGCTGAGACTGTCAAAAAGCCCTCAACAGATCTCAAGAAGAATGCTGGAGAAGGATCTCACAAAACCAACTCTCCTCCACCTAATGAAGTCTTTGCTTTAGTTGCTGAACGTGCAAGAGAACTTATTGAAGATAGCACTCAAGAGTTTGAGGCAATGATGGCAAAGAAAGCTGTTGAGAATGTTGAAGAGACAACTAACGTTCAGAACGTTGATGAAACTCTAGATCAAGGTGTTGAAGCACCCTCTGAAGATATTAGAGTTGAAGAAAATACTGAGACACAAGTTCAAAAGGTTGATGATGAAGCTAGAGAAGTTGCTGAAATTCTAGCATCCAACACTCTTGGAAGTGAAAATCAACAGATGGATGTTGTTAAAGAAGCTCAGATGGAACATGAGAATGTTGGAAGTCTACCTGACTTTGACCTAAATGTGGAAGATATGACCACTGAATTCAATGGAGAAATCTTTCAAGATGCTCAGGAGGAAAGTGAGCACATTCAGGAAGAAATCATTGAGCAAGAAAATCAAACTGTCCAAGAGAATGCTGCTCCAGATCAGAGTGTTGATCAGCATGTTCTAGAAGTGGTAGCTCAGAATGTTCCCACTGAACAAATTGAACAGTTGTCAACTGATCCTAACCCTTTGGTTTCAGGATCTTTGCCTTCCATAGAAGCACAAGTTCTTGCTCAACCTGATCAGAATGTTCAAAATGATCAGAATGTTCAATCTGCTCAGGAACAATGTTAGTTTGTAAATCTGTCAACCTCCACTATGGGTTCTACTACTGGTATTAGCAAGTATTTTGTATCCTCCCTTCCAACTCCTAGCCCAATTCCTTCATTTACTCCACCACCACCACAAATCAGAACCACTCAAAACTTGCCAAACATGTCTGCATTGTTTGATTCATTAAACACCTTTGTCACAGTAAACAAAGAGAAGGTTGAATCATCCGATAAGGCTACAAAGCCTTCCAAAGCTAAGAAAATGGCTGCTAGGGCTCTTAGAGTTTCAACAAAAACACATAAGATTGCATGTGTGTTTGCTCAATGGACTAGAGATGTTCATGCCCCTGGTCTTGCTATTGAACCACCTGTCTTTGATGATCCAATAGTGTTTGAATCCGAACCATCTTCAGATTCTAGGGACTCAACTCCCTGAATCATTCCTTGTCCTACTCCCTATCCTTTTTGCAGATGACTAAAGGGGGAGAAGCTTTAGGATTTATGTTCTTAAGTATTCTAAGTTTTAGGCCCTAAGTAGGCTAGTGATCAATGATATTGGAGTTTTAGAAAACTTCATTTTTTTGTGCTTGATCATGTACTTTGAATTTCTTTTTGTTTTTGAACCATTTAAATCATGTAACTGTACTTCATGCTTCAAATATTAATGAATGAATATTGATTTTGGTTCAAATTTGCATATTTTTCAATTATGCAATGGATTATAAAATTGAGGGGGAGCTTTTTTAAAGTTCTTAAAAAACTCATGAATTATAAAAATGAAGGGGAGCATTAAAATTAAAATGTTTTAAGCTCTGCAATTCTTGATTAATAATCAAAATCCATAATCCTAAATCACAAGTTTATCATCTTCAAAAAGGGGGAGATTGTTGAGGCAAAATCCCTAATTAATTTTAAAGATAATAAACTTTAATGATTAAAGGATTTAATGGACTTTGATTAATTCCTTGGTATTTAACTTGTGCTCTTGAGTGTTTTACTAAGACAGGAACAAGACTTAATTTATACCAAGATGCAAGAAATCAAAGAACATTAAGATTCATGAACTAATTCTGAAGTTCAGAAAGTTAGTTCAGAATGTTGATCAGTGAGTTGGTCAGAACGTTCTGATGGAAGTTCAGAAGGTTGTTCATAAGGAAACCCAGAAATCATCATGAACATCAAGAACATGCAAGTACACGTGACATGTATATAAAAAGTCCAAAAAAGTACGTTTGCATGGATCAATCAAAGCAATAAAGGCATACACAAAGTTAAATGTCAAGAAGAATACTTTATGTTCATTTAAGACTATGAACATTAAAGTACTAGGAATATTCCAAGATGGAATATGATCCTAGATGATGCAATTACTGCACTTCAGTTCTGTTGTTACTATTAGGATTGATTACAACAAGTACAAGTCTTACAAATCATCCTAAGTAAAAACAAATGGAACATTCTGATGGTCAGAATGTTCAGCTCAGCTCATGCTTAACTTTATGAACAGTAAAGTAGTTGAAAAGCAAAGCAAAGAAAGATCTTGTCCTGATCAATCAAAGAAGGACATGTGTGAGATATGATACATCACTTCTTCATATCTCTTGGAAGCATGGGCCTGAAGATTGCAGATCCACTATCCTCTCTCCTGCACGTAATCCAATGCAAACCTGGAGCAACTTTATTCAACTTTATCCATCTTTATTCAGCAACATTCTGATGTACATGGAAAAGTTGATATTAATGGATATTGCCCAGAAAATCATATGAAACGCATATGAACAAACCCAGAAACTCATCATACATTTATCATTGATAAACCCAGATGAATATCCTAATGAACATCAACATTATGATGAAGAACACAGCAACATTCTGATGTTCATCCTGGGAACGCAACAACATTCTGATGATCAGAATGTTCACCCAGATTTTCAAGTAAAAGCTTGTGGGGCCCAGGACATGTGGCATAACACCATTGGACACCCTACAACGGCTATATGAGCCCAAAAACTCTATAAATAGAGATCAAAGCCTCAACATTACTTGCACCATTGCAAAGCATTCTTAAAGCATTTGAAAAGTGTTTGAAGCTCTTGCATTTTGATTTGATCATCACTGAAGGCTCTTTCTACCTTCTTCATAGTGTAAATCATTTCTTTCTGTTATCTCTCTTAAAGATAACTTCTTCCAACTTCTTCTCTATTTGATTCACAAACATTGAACCTCCTTACAAATTGTAATCAACGTCTCATCTAGCTTTAGGGGTACTAAAGTGTTAGCTTGAGCAAAGGTTATAAAAGTCTATGTAGGTAACTTAGCAAGAAGGTGCAAGCCTGCTGAGGCTTAGAGAATACAGTTCTTGAAATTGTTCAGGTGAACAAAGTTGTAAATGTGCAGGATTGAGAGGTTATCTCAAGCATAGTGGAAACTCTCACAAGATTGTGAGGAGAGGACTAGCCCACATTGGGTGAACTTCTATAAATTTTGTGTGTTCTTTCTTTCTTCCTTATACTCTTTAATTACTGCATACACACACACACAAACACATTTATATTATTAAACTGTTTTTGCACTCATACATCAGAACGTTCTGAAGTCTATTATTAACTTAACCATTCCAAGTTTCAACTTGAGAATTGTTTTTTAAGTTACAGGATAATTTTTAAAGGGTCACAATTCAACCCCCCCCCCATTCCTTGTGACTATTTTATCTACTTCAGTAAAGCCTTCTCATTCACGGGCTTGACATGATTTACGGAGACATAGTGCGTGAAATGCTCACGTGACCGAAATTAGATATTCATTAATACGAGTTCAGTCTGGCCGTGCTTAAGGAGAATGGGGAGATTCAAAGAGCATATTTGAAGAGATATTTGTGAGATTTGTTGTCGGTTGTGTTATTTAGGAAAACATGTGTTGATTTTCTTCAATGTATTTAAATCGTTAATACTTTTGTGTTTTGTTTGGTGATTATAGTATTGATTTTGAAATGTAGAATTGGATCCACTAAACCTTTGGTTGTTATATATGTGATTTTTTTTCCTTCTTTCGATTGATAGAATCAAATTTGTTTGATTTTGAATATTAGGAGGTAGGTTTTGTAAGAATCCAATTATGATCTTTCTAATGATAAAATTTCTTAGAAAACCAACCTCCTAATATTCAAATTCAAACAAATTGGATTCTCTTCATCGAAAGAAGGAAAAAATCACAGATATAACAACCAAAGGTTTAGTGGATCCAATACTACATTTCAAAATCAATACCATAATCACCAAACAAAGCACAAAAGTATTAAAGGTTTAAATGCATTGATGAAAAGCAGCACATGTTTGCCTAAATAACTCAGCCACTGACGAATCTCACAAATATCTCTTCAAATCTGCTCTTTGAATCACCCTATTCTCCTTAAGCACGACCAGACTGAACTTAAAGTAATGAATGCCTCCATTCGGTCACGCGAGCATTTCACGCACTATGTCTCCGTATATCATGTGAAGCCCGTGAATGAGAAGGCTTTACACTTTATGATAGCGAGACACAATGCTGGTTAGCAGAATACCATGTACCATAATGACGTGACTCTTGATAAAATATAAATCTATTAAATTGAGCAAAATAATTTAATTGATTTTCTCGTTTAGGCAACTAAATAAATTAGTTCAATACATTCACAAAATAACAAAATTTGCTCAAATAAAGTAAAACCTCAAAGGATATATGCGCACATAAAAATTAACCAATAAAAATAGAATATTAAAATAATATCAACATTCAAAGTCTTTTTCTACTAAATGGTTCCGGTTACATGAATCCAACGGTCTTATGATGTCTTTTAATCTAAATGGTTCCATTGACACAAAGTCACGACTGAGAGGATCTGTTAACACCAAGTGTCAACAGATTCGTTGACACCAAATCCCAACAATTCAGATCAATTTAATCTGAAGACTTTAGTTTAGGTTACATTTATTGCTATCGTTGTGCTTATGTAATTTATTTATTCTGTTGTTATTATTTGAGTTTTTTCTTTCGCATGTTTTGTTTGTAGTTGTTGCAAGACATGACAAATCGATTACAAGTATTTGTTTTTGGTTACTTAATTCATAATTCTACTTGCCTTTCCATTTTTTATGTCATTCGCATACAACTTATGTAATTCTATTTGTTTTGTGCCCATTGAGAATAAATATGATGGACCATTGTCAATTATTATAATATAGTTATTGATTGGCAAAATCAAATTTAGTATTATTGTTGATACATAATTAGGCTACTCATATAATTACAATATCAAAACTGCATTCACTAATGTCGGCTGAATGGGAAGTTGTTGTATCAATGCAACATGGTCTACACTCAATCAACCATATGTACAAAATTTTAGCAAAAATACACTTGTGATCAATGAATACGAACTCCAAAACCTTCTTTCGTAGCAAACGTTGTGTAACAACCCGCCAATTCTCAATAGAATGTGCTACTATTTAAAACTTTCTTGAAAGAAAAATACGCAACAAGTATAGTCATTATTTAGCAAGGCATGGTACTTGAGAGTGTAAATATACATGTGTTATATTTAGGTAGTATGGTAACCCTTATGAGATTGCTTGAGAAGCTAACCACATTATGGTGGATCGCCCGAAGTTGGATCTATTGGAGAAAGTTAAAGTTATCAAAATCAACAACTAAGTCATTGAAAGAGGCGTTAGTCAACGATTGTTGGGGAGACCCGAATGGCGCAAACGATTGTTGGGGCGCTCCAAACGGAACGCTTACCCAGGATTGAACATTTGGGGCAATGGAACATTCAGGGTTTCTGAGGATGTAGACGGGTTAGCATGTAAGCCTTGCATCATCGAAGTTGGCATGCCATAGGGCATCCTACGACCGTTCGGAAGATTCAAAACCCATGATGTTGGAATGGCCTGGGACGTCTGTGCGGCCATCTAAGCCGTGGGATGGCCTGAGAGGTTGATGTGGCCACAGCAGTTGTTGGTATGGCCTGGGTAGTTTGCGCGGCCCTCGTCGTTCCAACGGGTTCTATCACGGTTTCTACGGTTCTACTTTGGGTAGATTGTGTAGTACCGGATGGTCCTGGTGGGTTGGTTGCTGTTCCAGACGCACTAGCGGCATTCGAAGCCGCTGTGTTCGGATTAGGAGGAGGACGCGTCATTTCAGGCAATTGTTTTTTATTCCTCAATTGCATACACAACACAAACCGACAATATCAACAATTTAACAACAAAAAGGTCCCACTGGGCGTGCCAATTTGTTTACACTGATTTTTGGTAAACAACCGCTGGTTTAAAAATATTTACTTGCAAGATCAACCAGTAAATCTTAGGACATATTGCGTTTGTTATTTCTAGTAATTTGATATTGTTCTTGAAGAGTTTTGATAATTGAAAATAAAGAAAATGATCGAATTCAACCTAGTTGAATCCTATCGAAATTAGCGTACATAAAAGGAAATGAATTGCTCAAAATAATTAAATAAATTGCAAAGACATTTAAGAAAACAAACTTAAATTGCATCGATTGAAGGTAAATTGGTACACAGATTCATACATTGCAACTTGTGACTCGTTTCTCACTTCTATGCGGATAATTTGAGTGTAAGTTTTATGTATGATTGGATTGTGACCCTTTTTCCCTTAGGAAAAACTACTATTTTTACAAATATGAAATAACTACCTAAATTCGAATAAGTAATAACTGCAATAAACTAACTTTATTCATTCGATTCGAATTTCGAATGTCTTTTAAGAGATATCCGTTGCTTTGACTTTTATCCAAGGAAAACTGCCTTCCTATAACCTCCATCTGTCGAACTGAGACACGTGTCTTCAAACATCCCCAGCAAGTCCGACTTCGATAGAAATACATCAATAAAGACTTCGATCATTCAGTCAACTTACTTGACTGTATTTAATGATAGCCTCCAAAATTTCTTGGATAACACCTAGTCAAGAGTCAAATCTCTTGATACACCACAAAATAAGTATTGGTAGAAGGTACTCCCTCTGTTTCAAAATACATGTCGAAGTCAATCAGTGCACACCTGCCGATACATAACTTTGACCATTAATATATTTAATTATATACAAAAAAAAATAATTGACATTTTGAAAATATTCATCGTAACAAATCAAACAATATCTTACATGCTAACATTTATATTTATATATTAGTTAAAAATTATGGTCAGAGTAAGCTATGGCCTATGTGAATAATGAACATTGTAAAATTGCGACAAGTATTTTGAAACGTTGGGAGTAGATGCAAAGGAAAGGATACTGCGTATTAATTAGACTCATTGAAAGATGTGTTATCTTATTACTGGTATAAAATGACAATGAAGCCCATAATTTTAATGATTTAGTGAGTTTTATAAGGATGTTAATTAGGGAATTTTGGTGGTAATGAAAATTCTTATTATGTATCTATTCTCTTCGATCACTATTATAAGTAAAACTTAATTTTTTAAATACATTAAATAATTAATGTATCTAGTATATAATAAAGACGGGATAATACACTAATTATTTAACGTATCTAAACAATTAAATTTTGCTTATAACAGTGATCAGAGAGAGTATATGTAGTAGATGAGTCTTACTAGTCTTCTAGTTGTATTTATTTCTCTTACGAATCAATAAATAGATGTAGAATTGTAGATAAACAAAAAAAAAAAAGGAATCTAACATTTTGCTACATTCAATGCAATTGAATATATGGTTTTATTGACTGAGAAATTAATTGTCCTAAGAGTCAAATTCGTTGATACACCACACAAAAGAGTCATAAATACACTCGTTAAATTTTGTAAGGTATAATGTTTAAAAAATATCTAATATCATTTTTTTTCCCTTCCCAAATTGACCAATCGGTGTTATATTTGCTAATTAAATTTAATTATATTTTTTTAAAGTACATTGTATGAGTTATCCAATTTTTCTTATATCCTCTTTGATAAAAGTTTGTTGTTTTTTCAATTATAGTCTTCATGATTATCTCATATGATATCTACTATCCTATATAAATAATGAACTATAGATATATGATGATAACTCGTGGATATTATTAATTTCATAGGACACCAAACACATCATTTTGTTTTCGAAACATCGTGGATTTACACTCATAATAATTTTCAGGTTAGATTAAATTTTTATTTTCTTTCTTCCCTTTTTCTTTCATTTTCATGCGTACAGATGAATGTGTTTTAATTGAAAATTTTTGTTTGTTGTATGTTATGCTCCTAATCAATGTTTTAAATATCTCGTTTTGATAAGGGATGTTTGCTCAAGAGGAGGTATCCGTTCAAGATAAGTTCTTGAGATTCGGAGCAACAGACTATCTAGCAAAGCCTTTACGAAGAAATGAACTATTAAATTTATGGACGCACATGTGGAGAAGAAGGCGAAATGTTTGTGGTTTATTCATCTGTTATTGATTTCTCACAAACATCCTGTAAACACTGGGAAATATTAAATGGGCTAACTAATGTGCATTTAAACTTTTTTTGTTTTGTCAACTTTAATCAGTACAACCATTGTATTTTGAATTTTATTTGTGTGCTTTCTGTTTTCGTTTTTTGGTATCACTTGTTTAAGAAACGTTACATTGTTTTATATATCTATAGTTTCATATTATCTTTCGTAGTTCCAAAACAAATTTTTCAAAATCAGAAAAGGAATTGTTATTTTTGTTATTAACAGTAAAGTTGATTTTTATTATCTGTTTTTTTTTCCTATTCTATTGAATTAATCCAACAATTGACAATAGGGCATGAGAGATAGTGTGTGAGAACATAGCAGAAGGGCCAAATATGATCTAATTTAGATCCGCAAATATTTCCTAGTCTGTTTTTTTTATTATCTGTTCTTTTTCCTAGTCTTTTGAATAACCTAATTTAGATCCGCAAACATCTCTAGCATATAGTTTTAGGTCCTCAATCATATCCTCCTACATACACTTTTGGTATTATTTCTGCCCGGTCAGTGCTTCCAAGTCTTTTCGCTATTATTATATGCTTACGGTTCCCTTTCTTATTTGAAGACAGTCCTCACTTGCCCTTTCTTTGTGTTGATTTGTTGTGTTATTGCTACTCTTATTGATTTATCATTTCAATCTTGAACTATTTTGAAATTCATATATGTTGTATCAGCTTATAAGTTTCTGCATATGTTCCTTGTTTTTACTTCAAATGCCATTTTGATAATTCATAATAAGATTTGATTTACGAGTTATAAAATAGTTCTTTTGATTCATGATTTGAAAACCTTAGCTATGCCGAATTATTATTTAATGAACGGACAAAAGAAGATATACATAGATCTTAGGTGGATTGATTATAGACAAAAAAAAGATCTTTAGTGGAGAGACTATAGAGAGAAAAAAAGCAGATCTAGAGTGGAACGATATACAGTCTCATGAATAATGACTAAAAAATATATTGTGCATTGAATTTATTCAAGAAAGTGCTTTTTCCTGATTAAGTATATTCATAAGGTTTAATGTTTAACATTGTTATGATTTATTGTTTAATATTTCTTTTATCCATTTTTTAATGTATCAAGTGCTAGATTTCTAGGGAAATCAAATGCATCGTGTTAAATTTTGGCTTGCACCCAAGAATCAAGTCAATGACCTAACATGCTTAAATTTTCCTAATAATCAACAAAGAAATCTTCCAAATTACATATATGTTTCTTCTCCTTCTTCTTCATGTGATGAAAGTGACCTCTATAATGATGGCAAACCTAAGAAGTTTGTCATTTATGGCCATGTGACAAATGGAGACAACCGAAATCAACTTACCTCTGATACTCCTTGGTGTGAACCTCCAAATTCAGCTCTTAGAGTTTTTCCAATAGTTGGCGCGTTCACTGTTCAATGTGATTCGTTTTCTAAATGGAGGTTGATTCCAACAAAGAAAAAATATGAATAAATGCGTGAACATCTCCTTCAAAATCCTTTTGTTTGTGATATAGCTCGGCAGTGGCGACACGATATGTGTTATGATGATACATTGGGATTTATCACAAACAAAATGATTGTGAAGGATATGTTCAAATATTTCTTCATATTTTTTCTTTGTTGGAATTAACCTCCATTTAGAACACAAATCACATTGAACAGTGATCGCGCCAATGATTGTCAAAACTCTAGGAGTTGAGTTTGGAGGTTAACACCAAAGAGGATCATGGGTTAAATTGATTTCGGTTGTCTCCATTTGTCACATGGTCGTAAAGGATTGACTTCTTAGGTGTGCCATCATTAGAGAGGTCACTTTCATCACCAAAAGAAAAAGAATAAACATTTATGTGATCTGGAATATTTCTTTGTTGATTATTTATAAAACTTGAGCTTGTTAGGTCATTGACTTGATTCTTGGGTGCAAGCCAAAATTTAGCATGACGCATTTGATTTTCCTAGAAATCTAGCCCCTAGTACATTGAAAAAGGGATCAAAGAAATAATAAAACAATAAACCATAATGTTGTTAAACATCACACCTTATGAATATACTTAAGCAGGCAAATTCACTTTCTTGAATAAATTCAAGCACAAGATTTTTTATTTTTTTACATTATTATTGGGATTGTATATCGTTCCACTCAAGATCTTTTTATCTATGTCGATCCACTCAAGATCTTTTTTCTAAATTTAATCCACCAAAGATCTATGCATATCTTCTTTCGAAACTGGCTCGGGCGTTCTGGTCCCTTTTTGGGCTACACCTGCAATAGAAAGGATTTGGATCCCCTCCTTATGTGTTCCCACACACTATCTCTCATACCCTATTGTCAATTGTTAGATTAATCCAACAGATGGGGAAATATCTAACGAATAAAAGATGATAAAAATCAACTTCACAATTAATTACAAAGGTAACAATTTCATTTATGGTTTTAAAAAAAATTGTTTTGGAACTACGAAATTCTAGATACAGAAAACAATGTAATATTTATTTAACAAGTGATAAAAAAAAAAAAAAAATTAAAACGGAAAGCACATAAATAAATTTCTAAATAGAATGGTTGTGATGGTGAAAGTTGATATAACAAAAACAAAGGTTTAAATAAACCTTAAATAGGTCTTTAAATTAATTTTTTTGCACTTAAACGAAATTGTAATTAGGCTCTTGAATTAAACAATTTGTAATCAAATCATTACATTTATAAATAAATTGCAATTATTCAGTCGCTAAATTTAGATATTCAATTACAAATTATTTAAGCAAATATTATCACAGACCAACATGATGTGCTCCTAGTCTGTTGCAAAGAGATCACTTTTATCATAATCTTAGTCTAACTTTTGTTTGAAACATAGTTTAGTTCCATGCACACAAAGTTATGAAACATTTTATCTGTGCAACCGTTAACATCAGGTGTCAACAAACTCGTTGACACCAAATCCCAACCATTCATGAGACCATTGGATACACGTAACTGGCACCATTCAGTACAAAAAGACTTTGGTTGTTGATATTATTTTAATATTTTATTTTTATTGATTAATTTTTATCTGCACATATATCCTTTTAGGTTTTGCTTTATTTGACCAAGTTTTGTTATTTTGTAAATGTATTGAACTAATTTATTTAATTGCCTAAACGAGAAGATCAATTAAATTATTTTTCTCAATTTAATAGATATATATTTTATCGAGAGTCACAACATTATTGTACATGGTATTATGCTAACCAGCAGTGTGTCTCGATGTCATATAGTGTAAAGCCTTCTCATTCACGGGCTTGACATGATATACGGAGACATAGTGCGTGAAATGCTCACGTGACCGAAATTAGACATTCATTAATACGAGTTCAGTCTGGCCGTGCTTAAGGAGAATGGGGAGATTCAAAGAGCATATTTGAAGAGATATTTGTGAGATTTGTTGTCGGTTGAGTTATTTAGGAAAACATGTCTTGATTTTCTTCAATGTATTTAAATCTTTAATACTTTTGTGTTTTGTTTGGTGATTATAGTATTGATTTTGAAATGTAGTATTGGATCCACTAAACCTTTGGTTGTTATATATGTGATTTTTTTTTCCTTCTTTCGATTGATAGAATCAAATTTGTTTGATTTTGAATATTAGGAGGTAGGTTTTGTAAGAATCCAATTATGATCTTTCTAATGATAAAATTTCTTAGAAAACCAACCTCCTAATATTCAAATTCAAACAAATTGGATTCTCTTCATCGAAAGAAGGAAAAAATCACAGATATAACAACCAAAGGTTTAGTGGATCCAATACTACATTTCAAAATCAATACCATAATCACCAAACAAAGCACAAAAGTATTAAAGTCTTAAATGCATTGATGAAAAGCAGCACATGTTTACATAAATAACTCAGCAACTGACGAATCTCACAAATATCTCTTCAAATCTGCTCTTTGAATCACCCTATTCTCCTTAAGCAGGACCAGACTGAACTCAAAGTAACGAACGCCTCCTTTCGGTCACGCGAGAATTTCACGCACTATGTCTCCGTATATAATGTGAAGCCCGTGAATGAGAAGGCTTTACACTTTATGATAGCGAGACACAATGCTGGTTAGCAGAATACCATGTACCATAATGACGTGACTCTCGATAAAATATATATCTATTAAATTGAGCAAAATAATTTAATTGATTTTCTCATTTAGGCAACTAAATAAATTAGTTCAATACATTCACAAAATAACAAAATTTGGTCAAATAAAGTAAAACCTCAAAGGATATATGCGCACATAAAAATTAATCAATAAAAATAGAATATTAAAATAATATCAACATTCAAAGTCTTTTTCTACTAAATGGTTCCGGTTACATGAATCCAACGGTCTTATGATGTCTTTTAATCTAAATGGTTCCATTGACACAAAGTCACGAGTGAAAGGATCTGTTAACACCAAGTGTCAACAGATTCGTTGACACCAAATCCCAACAATTCAGATCAATTTAATCTGAAGGCTTTAGTTTAGGTTACATTTATTGCTATCGTTGTGCTTATGTAATTTATTTATTCTGTTGTTATTATTTGAGTTTTTTCTTTCGTATGTTTTGTTTGTAGTTGTTGCAAGACATGACAAATCGATTACAAGTATTTGTTTTTGGTTACTTAATTCATAATTCTACTTGCCTTTACATTTTTTATGTCATTCGCATACAACTTATGTAATTCTATTTGTTTTGTGCCCATTGAGAATAAATATGATGGACCACTGTCAATTATTATAATATAGTTATTGATTGGCAAAATCAAATTTAGTATTATTGTTGATACATAATTAGGCTACTCATATAATTACAATATCAAAACTGCATTCACTAATGTAGGCTGAATGGGAAGTTGTTGTATCAATGCAACATGGTCTACACTCAATCGACCATATGTACAAAATTTTAGTAAAAATACCCTTGTGATCAATGAATACGAACTCCAAAACCTTCTTTTGTAGCAAACGTTGTGTAGCAACCCGCCAATTCTCAATAGAATGTGCTACTATTTAAAATTTTCTTGAAAGAAAAATACGCAACAAGTATAGTCATTATTTAGCAAGGCATGGCACTTGAGAGTGTATATATACATGTGTTATATTTAGGTAGTATGCTAATCCTTATGAGATGGCTTGAGAAGCTAACCACATTATGGTGGATCGCCGAAAGTTGGATCTATTGGAGAAAGTTATAGTTATCAAAATCAGCAACTGAGTCATTGAAAGAGGCGTTAGTCAACGATTGTTGGGGAGACCCGAATGGCGGAAACGATTGTTGGGGCGCTCCAAATGGAACGCTTACCCCAGGATTGAACATTTGGGGCAATGGTACATTCAGGGTTTCTGACGATGCAGACGGGTTAGTATGTAAGCCTTGCATCATCGAAGTTGGCATGCCATAGAGCATCCTACGACCGTTCGCAAGATTCAAAACCCCTGATGTTGGAAAGGCCTGGGACGTCTGTTCGGCCATCAAAGCCGTGGGATGGCCTGAGAGGTTGATGTGGCCATAGCAGTTGTTGGTATGGCCAGGGAAGTTTGCGCGGCCCTCGTCGTTCCAACAGGTTCTATCACGGTTTCTATGGTGCTACTTTGGGTAGATTGTGTAGTACCGGATGGTCCTGGTGGGTTGGTTGTTGTTCAAGACGCACTAGCGGCATTCGAAGCCGCTGTGTTCGGATTTGGAGGAGGACGCGTCATTTCAGGCAATTGTTTTTTATTCCTCAATTGCATACACAACACAAACCGACAATATCAACAATTTAACAACAAAAAAGCAAAAAGGTCCCACTGGGCGTGCCAATTTGTTTACACTGATTTTTGGTAAACAACCGCTGGTTTAAATATATTTACTTGCAAGATCAACCAGTAAATCTTAGGACATATTGCGTTTGTTATTTCTAGTAATTTGATATTGTTCTTGAAGAGTTTTGATAATTGAAAATAAAGAAAATGATCGAATTCAACCCAGTTGAATCCTATCGAAATTAAAGTAACTAAAAGGAAATGAATTGCTCAAAAGAAATAAATAAATTGCAAAGACATTAAAGAAAACAAACTTAAATTGCATCGATTGAAGGTAAATTGGTACACAGATTCATACATTGCAACTTGTGACTCGTTTCTCACATCCATGCGGATAATTTGAGTGTAAGTTTTGTGTATGATTGGATTGTGACCCTTTTTTCCTTAGGAAAAACTACTATTTATACAAATATGAAATAACTACCTAAATTCGAATAAGTAATAACTGCAATAATCTAACTTTATTCATTCGATTCGAATTTCGAATGTCTTTTAAGAGATATCCGTTGCTTTGACTTTTATCCAAGGAAAACTGCCTTCCTATAACCTCCATCTGTCGAACTGAGACACGTGTCTTCAAACATCCCCAGCAAGTCCGACTTTGATAGAAATACATCAATAAAGACTTCGATCATTCGGTCAACTTACTTGACCATATTTAATGATAGCCTCCAAAATTTCTTGGATAACACCTAGTCAAGAGTCAAATCTCTTGATACGCCACAAAAAAAGCATTGGTAGATGGTACTCCCTCTGTTTCAAAATACATGTCGATAAAAGTTATCCAATTTTTCTTATTTCCTTTTTGATAAAAGTTAGTTGTTTTCTCAATTATAGTCTTCATGCTTATCTCATATGATATCTACTATCCTATATAAATAATGAACTATAGATATATGATGATAACTCGTGGATGATTGTCAAAACTCCATTTAGAACACAAATCACATTGAACAGTGATCGCGCCAATGATTGTCAAAACTCTAGGAGTTGAGTTTGGAGGTTAACACCAAAGAGGATCATGGGTTAAATTGATTTCGGTTGTCTCCATTTGTCACATGGTCGTAAAGGATTGACTTCTTAGGTGTGCCATCATTAGAGAGGTCACTTTCATCACCAGAAGAAAAAGAATAAACATTTATGTGATCTGGAATACTTCTTTGTTGATTATTTATAAAACTTGAGCTTGTTAGGTCATTGACTTGATTCTTGGGTGCAAGCCAAAATTTAGCATGACGCATTTGATTTTCCTAGAAATCTAGCCCCTAGTACATTGAAAAAGGGATCAAAGAAATAATAAAACAATAAACCATAATGTTGTTAAACATCACACCTTATGAATATACTTAAGCAGGCAAATTCACTTTCTTGAATAAATTCAAGCACAAGATTTTTTATTTTTTTACATTATTATTGGGATTGTATATCGTTCCAATAAAGATCTTTTTATCTATGTCGATCCACTCAAGATCTTTTTTCTAAATTTAATCCACCAAAGATCTATGCATATCTTCTTTCGAAACTGGCTCGGGCGTTCTGGTCCCTTTTTGGGCTACACCTGCAATAGAAAGGATTTGGATCCCCTCCTTATGTGTTCCCACACACTATCTCTCATACCCTATTGTCAATTGTTAGATTAATCCAACAGATGGGGAAATATCTAACGAATAAAAGATGATAAAAATCAACTTCACAATTAATTACAAACGTAACAATTTCATTTATGGCTTTAAAAAAAATTGTTTTGGAACTACGGAATTCTAGATACAGAAAACAATGTAACATTTATTTAACAAGTGATAAAAAAAAAATTAAAACGGAAAGCACATAAATAAATTTCTAAATAGAATGGTTGTGATGGTGAAAGTTGATATAACAAAAACAAAGGTTTAAATAAACCTTAAATAGGTCTTTAAATTAATTTTTTTGCACTTAAACGAAATTGTAATTAGGCTCTTGAATTAAACAATGTGTAATCAAATCATTAAATTTATAAATAAATTGCAATTATTCAGTCGCTAAATTTAGATATTCAATTACAAATTATTTAAGCAAATATTATCACAGACCAACATGATGTGCTCCTAGTCTGTTGCAAAGAGATCACTTATATCATAATCTTAGTCTAACTTTTGTTTGGAACATAGTTTAGTTCCATGCACACAAAGTTATGAAACATTTTGTCTGTGCAACCGTTAACATCAGGTGTCAACAAACTCGTTGACACCAAATCCCAACCATTCATGAGACCGTTGGATACACGTAACTGGCACCATTCAGTACAAAAAGACTTTGGTTGTTGATATTATTTTAATATTTTATTTTTATTGATTAATTTTTATCTGCACATATATCCTTTTAGGTTTTGCTTTATTTGACCAAGTTTTGTTATTTTGTAAATGTATTGAACTAATTTATTTAATTGCCTAAACGAGAAGATCAATTAAATTATTTTTCTCAATTTAATAGATATATATTTTATCGAGAGTCACAACATTATTGTACATGGTATTATGCTAACCAGCAGTGTGTCTCGATGTCATATAGTGTAAAGCCTTCTCATTCACGGGCTTGACATGATATACGGAGACATAGTGCGTGAAATGCTCACGTGACCGAAATTAGACATTCATTAATACGAGTTCAGTCTGGCCGTGCTTAAGGAGAATGGGGAGATTCAAAGAGCATATTTGAAGAGATATTTGTGAGATTTGTTGTCGGTTGAGTTATTTAGGAAAACATGTGTTGATTTTCTTCAATGTATTTAAATCTTTAATACTTTTGTGTTTTGTTTGGTGATTATAGTATTGATTTTGAAATGTAGTATTGGATCCACTAAACCTTTGGTTGTTATATATGTGATTTTTTTTTCCTTCTTTCGATTGATAGAATCAAATTTGTTTGATTTTGAATATTAGGAGGTAGGTTTTGTAAGAATCCAATTATGATCTTTCTAATGATAAAATTTCTTAGAAAACCAACCTCCTAATATTCAAATTCAAACAAATTGGATTCTCTTCATCGAAAGAAGGAAAAAATCACAGATATAACAACCAAAGGTTTAGTGGATCCAATACTACATTTCAAAATCAATACCATAATCACCAAACAAAGCACAAAAGTATTAAAGGTTTAAATGCATTGATGAAAAGAAGCACATGTTTACCTAAAGAACTCAGCCACTGACGAATCTCACAAATATCTCTTCAAATCTGCTCTTTGAATCACCCTATTCTCCTTAAGCACGACCAGACTGAACTCAAAGTAATGAACGCCTCCTTTCGGTCAGCGAGCATTTCACGCACTATGTCTCCGTATATCATGTGAAGCCTGTGAATGAGAAGGCTTTACACTTTATGATAGCGAGACACAATGCTGGTTAGCAGAATACCATGTACCATAATGACGTCACTCTTGATTAAATATATATCTATTAAATTGAGCAAAATAATTTACTTGATTTTCTCATTTAGGCAACTAAATAAATTAGTTCAATACATTCACAAAATAACAAAATTTGGTCAAATAAAGTACAACCTCAAAGGATATATGCGCACATAAAAATTAATCAATAAAAATAGATTATTAAAATAATATCAACATTCAAAGTCTTTTTCTACTAAATGGTTCCGGTTACATGAATCCAACGGTCTTATGATGTCTTTTAATCTAAATGGTTCCATTGACACAAAGTCACGAGTGAGAGGATCTGTTAACACCAAGTTTCAACAGATTCGTTGACACCAAATCCCAACAATTCAGATCAATTTAATCTGAAGGCTTTAGTTTAAATTACATTTATTGCTATCGTTGTGCTTATATGATTTATTTATTCTGCTGTTGTTATTTGAGTTTTTTCTTTCGGATGTTTGGTTTGTAGTTGTTGCAAGACATGACAAATCGATTACAAATATTTGTTTTTGGTTACTTAATTCATAATTCTACTTGCCTTTCCATTTTTTATGTCATTCACATACAAGTTATGTAATTCTATTTGTTTTGTGCCCATTGAGAATAAATATGATGGACCATTGTCAATTATTATAATATAGTTGTTGATTGGCAAAATCAGATTTAGTATTATTGTTGATACATAACTAGGCTACTCATATAATTACAATATCAAAACTGCATTCACTAATGTCGGCTGAATGGGAAGTTGTTGTATCAATGCAACATGGTCTACACTCAATTAACCATATGTACAAAATTTTAGCAAAAATACACTTGTGATCAATGAATACGAACTCCAAAACCTTCTTTCGTAGCAAACATTGTGTAACAACCCGCCAATTCTCAATAGAATGTGCTAGTATTTAAAACTTTCTTGAAAGAAAAATACGCAACAGGTATAGTCATTATTTAGCAAGGCATGGCACTTGAGAGTGTAAATATACATGTGTTATATTTAGGTAGTATGCTAACCCTTATGAGATGGCTTGAGAAGCTAACCACATTATGGTGGATTGCCCGAAGTTGGATCTATTGGAGAAAGTTAAAGTTATCAAAATCAGCAACTGAGTCATTGAAAGACCGTATGAGATGCTCAGAGATCTAATAAAGGTAAACTCAAGTGCTAGAAACCTAAGACCGAATGTAAGAGTATGTATAAAAAGAGTGTGTTATAAGGATGTCAGGTGCATCAGTTCAAGTTAGATTGTAATGAAGAGTATTGTCATACCCTCATTTTGGACCTAAAAATACTCGTTCAAATTTCTTTTCTATTCCTAACACTTTTTCAATTTACTGTGTATTACTCTGCAATTTACCACTGTGCTTCAGCTGCATACGTTATTGTTTCTGTCTTTTAATTTTTGCATAAAATCGTACAAAAGGGTATTTTGGTCATTTCCCGCAATGGAACCCATTTTCAGTCCCTGCATCTGCCTTTGAGTCTTTTTCAACTTGTCTGTGCAATTTATTTGTTAAATTCTGTATAAAAACCACTTGTGTCTGCATCTGAGTCAGCTTGTGTCAGTTTGAGTCGTTTTTGTCCCCAGGGGCATTTTAGTCTTTTCACATTGTTCAAATTTTGGGCAGAGAGGTATTTTAAAATACCTCATTTAGGTAATTTGTTCGTTTTAGTCCATTGTGTCAGTTTTAACTGTTTCACTTTACGTTGCATTCAGATTAAGTTTTTTAACCAATTTTATTATTTTTGCAGTTTAGTCCAAATTTTTGTTTAATTGCAAATCAATCCAATTATTCTTTTTTTATTCCAAAAACAGTCCAATTTTCTTTTTTTAATTCCAGAAACAGTCCAAAATTTTAATTGCAGTTTGGCCCCAAATTCTTTTTAATTTGCATTTCAGTCCTTGGGTCAAAGCAGTCCAGATTGCCACGCAAGCTAGTCCAAGCCAGATGGCGCATTCCCATTGGTCCAGAAACACACATGGCAGCCTATAAAAGGCTGGTCACTGTACAAGTCAGAAAGGTACCCACAGAACTCACGCCACATCACAAACAGAAAAAAACTTTCTCTCTCTGATTCAGTTGGATCAAAATTATAACAAACTCAAAGAATGGAAGAACACAGAGAAATCTCGCAAACCCTAACTGTTTCCAGAAATCAAATTCAAGCTAAAATCATGGAATTTGTGTGAACTCTCAGAGATTCAAGTAGGAATCTTCATCACTGAGTTATTTTTTCTGCAATTCGAGCATCGAATTCGTCGCTGGAAGCAACAAATCCCAAATGCGATCACAGAATTGGAATTGAGAAGAAGAGGGAAAGAACTCAAGGATTTCGAACCAACGAAGAGAAAAGGAGGAGAATTACCGGTCTATTTCCAAATTCAAGCCAAGAAATCAACGAAACCGAATCAAGATTCAAGGTTTTCCGAAGATTTCGACTCAAATCTCCAACCAAAGCCCAGGTAAACTCTCAAACTCACTTCACCTTGTTGAAATCATCACAAATCCAGAATCATGTGAATCCATAACCAGTTCGAACTGTTCAGACCAAAACCCTAACCCTAACACGAAAAACATTTCGAAAAAGGCAAAGAAACACTTCAAGATCCACAACGAGTGTGAATCAGAGTGAATTCTCGAAGTTTTCACAAAGATTGCATTCAAGAACACAAAGGATCTGAACGGTTCGAACCGGCACCAAAACGCGAAGATTCACATCGTTTCAATGGCTAAAACCGTGTATTTTTGATAGATTCATGCTTAGAATGATAGTGGGAATTGATTAAGCCTTGGATTAGCAAGTTCTGGGTTGGATTTTGCAAGCTAGGGTTAGGGTTTGAAGAAGAAGAGAGAGCGGCCGGTGAGAAGAGAAGAAGAAAGAGAAAAGTCTCAAAAAATGAATGAAACCGGGTCCCTTTTGGCTTTTATACACGCACCTGGGTCGGGTCGACCCAAACCCGATCCACTTTCTCTCTTTACTGGTCGTTTGATCAAGATCCTGACGGATCTGGATCAATCCAACGCTCCTAGAGTGTTAGCTTGATCCGGATCCATCAGATCCGTGGGTTTGGGCCGTGAATCCGTGGGCCTTAAGCTTTTAGGATCTCTTGAAATTTTTTTTTACTATATGCACCTCTGTTTGTGATATTTGAACCCCTGTGCATGCTAAAATTTCTTGCAAAAATCCTGAAAAATTAACACATGTTTCTTGATATATTTTCAATCGTTTTGTTGTATTTTCACAATTTAAAGTGAATAAAAAGCATGTGCGCTAATTTATTTATTGGATTTGCATGTTTTTGTGTTCTTGGTGGGATTTCGTGCCTAATTTTAGTCCCATTTTTGCCACGTGACGTTGATATCTGGTACATGATTTTGGGATGTGTTCTTTGCTGAGTCCATGATGATTTTACATTTTTGCAAGCCTAATTGGTAATTTCTTTGTTTTACAAGCTTAGTTGGTAGTTTCTTGCTTTACAAGCTAATTCTTAGTCTTTTATTTCACAAATTCAATGGTTAACTCCTTATTTTACAAATTTGATTGCAATCCCCAATGTTACAATTTTGATTGTTAATTTCTTGTTTTTGCAAGTTTAATTGATAGCCTCCAATTTGTCAAGTTTAATTGTTAATTTTGAAATGCAATATGCTTGTGAGTGTGATGGTGTTAGGTTTGAATATGACTTGTAATTTCTTTATGGTTGTTATACCCTCATTTTGGACCTAAAAATACTTTTTTTTCAAACTTCCTGCTATTTTCTAAATCCTTTCAAATTCACCATGTTTTCTACTGTGCTTCAATTGCATACATTATTGCTTCAGTCCTTTAAATTTTTGCATAAAATCATACAAAAGGGTATTTTGGTCATTTCCTACAAAGGAACCCATTTTAGTCCCTACAATTTGTCCCTGAGTCTTTTCAATTTGTTTTCATGAATCATTAATCCAAATTTGCACAAAATTCATCTTAAGTTGCATCTGAGTCAGTCTGAGTCGTTTTTGCCCCAGGGGCATTTTAGTCTTTTCACATTATTCAAAATTTTGACAGAGAGGTATTTTAAAATACCTCATTTTTGGTAGTTTGTTCATTTTAGTCCGTTTTGTCAGTTTTAAATGTTTCACTTTACGTTGTTTTCAATTTACCTTTTTTTTACTAGTTTTAGTTATTATTTTTGCATTTTAGTCCAAACATTTTTAGAAATTGCAATTCAGTCCAAATATTTTGTTTTTTGCAAGTTTGTCCCAATTCTTTTGAAAACAGTCCAATTCTTTCATTTCTTTTAAAAACAGTCCAATCTTTTAAAAATTACAAAACAGTCCCAAATTTTACAAATTTGCTTTTAAGTCCTTTTTCAGAATTCAGTCCAAGGCCACGCAAGTGTTCAATTCCACGTGGCAGTCCCCTACTGGCTCGCAGGCACACATGGCATGCTATAAAAGGCACACAGTGTCAGAAATTCACAACTCAGATACACATCACGATCCACATCATCACAAACAGATTCCATTTTTCTCTCTCTTGGCAGTTAGGATCAAAACAGAAAATTCACCAAGAACAATTCACAAACCCTAAGTTTCCAAAATCACAATTCAAGCAATTTCAATGGAGTTTTTATGGATTCTCAGAGATTCAAGACTGAATCATCATCATTAAATCCTCTCTCTGCAATGCAAGCACAGAATGCGTCACTTTGAGTAACAAATCCTGTGCGATCACAGATTCGAGAAATTGAGAAGAAGAGGGTGAAGAATTTGAAGGATCCGAACCAGTAAAGAAGAAGAAGAGGGAAATTCAAAGGTTTTCGTCAGTTCGAACCAGAAGAAGAAAGGAAGGAGTGAAACTGCTTTACCAGTGAAAATTCGAAGCCAAGGATCAAAGAAACGGCATCAAACCTTCAAACAGAACTCAGGTAACATCTCAACTTCGCCTCCTTTCATCGAAAACGGTTGCATAATCCAGAACCATGTGAATCTGCGTCCGGTTCGAACTGTCCGATCCAAAACCCTAACCCTAACACAAAAATTGTTTGAAAATCAAAGAAGACGGTCCAAGATCCACAGCGAGTGCGAATCCAAACGAATCCTTACGATTCACAACGGTTTCACTCCGAAAACATGGAAAAATTGAACAGTTCGAACCTACAACAACAAGAACGCAAGATTCACATGGTTCCAACGGTGAAAATCACTTTCTTTCGCATGATTCATGTTTAGGATGAGAGTAGGAACAGATTTAGGCCATAGATGAGTGATTCCCGTGCGGATTTGAGGAATTAGGGTTTAGGGTTTGTGAACATGAGAACGGCGAGAGAGAAAGAAGAAGAAAGAGGAACGCGTGAGGTTTGTGTTGAACCGGATTTTTTTTTCTTTTATGTAAGCCCTAAACCGGGTCGGGTTCGAACCGACCCATACCTTGTGCCTTGTCCACCTTTAGATCTAGGTTTGTGTTAATCCGGATTCATCTAACGCCTCTGGGGCAACAGATTTGATCCGGATCCGTGCAGGGTGGGTACCAGTCCATTGAGTTTGGGTTTTGGGCCATTTTCTTGCGTTTTTTTGTTTTTTTTTCCTGCTATTTGCACCGCAATACTTGCTAATTGAACCTGTTGCATGCCAAACCTCATTAAAAAAGTCCAAGATTTTTACTGTATGGTTCTTACTATTTTCTTGATGGGTTGTGGTATTGTACACGTGAAAAGTGGAAAAAAAGGGGCATGCGCACTAATTTCTATTCAATTTACATGCTTTGGTGTTTTTCCTTGCGAATTTTCTTGCACTATCTTGGATCCAATTCTTGCTCTATGGAGTGGATATTTGATATATGATTTGTGCGGTGTGTTCATCTCTTAATCCATGCTATTTCTACATTCTTGCATGCCTAATTGTTAATTCTTTGGTTTTCAAACTCAATGGATCATTTCTTGCTTTACAAATTAACTCCTAGTCCTCTAGTTCATATGTTCGATAATTTTACAAGTTGCCTACAATCCATAATGCTGCAATTTTGTTTGTTAATTTCCCTTTGCAAGTTTAAATGAAAGCTTCTCTTTGGTCAAGTATAGTTGTTAATTTCGAGTCGCAATTTATTTGCAAAATGTGTTGATTTTTGGGTTAAGTGTGATTCATAATTTCCTTTTGATTCTTGGAATGTTTTCTTTGAAAAAGAGGTGCTGTTTTGGGTAAAGGTTATAGGTCATGGGACTTAGTTTGGCTTTTAGGTTTTAGTTTGGTGCCGTTTGCATTATTTTCGGTGTTTGTTCTTTTGCAATTTGCTTAATGTTTTTTAGTTATGTTCACTCCATCTTTTTTAATTGGTTCGGTGCTTTGTTAGTAAATTTCATATCCTATGCATTGCTACTCATGCTACCATTCCTCATTTCATTACTAACCATTTTGTTCTATGTCTCGTGCACATTGCAAGCATTGCCCCACTCTCATTTGTTTTTCTTCCTTTAGTCACCCTCATACAATTTCCATTAATTCATGTAATATTTTAGGTTTAGTTTACCTTTTCTTTAATTTCATGCAAGACTATAGAATGTAAAATAGGACCCGATGTAAAAGACTATGGACTATAATGATGTACACCGACACATGCACCGACACACGCACACACGTTGTATGTTTATCGCTAGGTGTATGTTTAGGATACGCGGTACTTAGAGAAAATCAATCTTTTGAAAAACAAACAACTTCCATCACTTCAAATATTTTCCAAATAAACCTTGGAGTCAAAACTCCAAAGGATTTTCCCTTTGTTTTCTTAATCAAAAATCAAAATGAACACTAATTCTCAACTTTAACCGTTTTTGTAAATAAATTGGACCAACCTCATTTGTTTTCAATTCTAATGCCTACACGGCTTCTTTCCCTTCTTCAAAATCTCTTTTCAAACTAAAAAACAAACAAAACTCATAAAAATATTTTGGAAGAGAACTACATGGAATTTTGATCCCTTAAAAGGGTATGTAGGCAAGAGACTCACATCTCTCCAAGTCCAATAAAATAAAATCCAATTTTCTCCCTCTCATTCTTAAAACCAATTTCTTTTACAAGTAGCAATAAAAGCAACGCATAAACGTAAGGCGTAGTAAAACGGTTCCTATAGGATACTATAGTCACCGCGGGTGCCTAACACCTTCCCGCGATGAAATCAGCCCGAACTTAGGATTTCTAAGGTTTTCTCGATTTTACCTTCCCCAAAAAAAAATAGAAACATCAATGATTGAAAGGTTCAAATCCAATTAATGGTTTGACACCCGAAAATCGCGATGACAATGGTTCTTGAAATATTTCCTTTGAAAAAGTGTTGTTTTGATGGGGATTATAGGTCATAGATTTGGTTTAAGTTTTAGGCTTTGTTTTGGGTTATTTGCACTATTTTTGGCACTTGTTTCTTTTGCAATTTGCTTAATACTCTTTGTTACGATCATTTCATCTACTATGCATTGCTACTTATACTATCACTTCTCTATTCATCACTAACCATTTCACTTCATGCCTTATTCATATTGCAAGCATTGCATCATTTTCATCTTTTTCTTTCTTTTAGCCATCTTATGCAATCTCCTACTAATTCATGTAATATTTTTAGGTAGCTTCTTTCCTTTAAATTCTTGCAAGACCATAGAATGTAAATTAGGACCCAATGTAAAGGACAATGGACACTATGATGATGTACACCGACACAAGCACCGACACGCACACACGTTGTATGTTTACCGCTAGATGTATGTTTAGGAAGCGTGATACTTAGGAAAAAACTCATTCTTTCTTTCTCAAAAAAACTAACACATCACTCAAAATTTTTTGCAATAAAGTGAAGTCAAAACTTCACCCATTTTCCCTTTATTTTCTTAATCAAAAATACAAATGAAACTTAAATTCCAATTTTAACCTTTTTGTTTAAATAAGTGACCAACCTCACCTTTCTCAAATCTTATGCCTTCGAGGCCTCTCATCCTTTCTTCAAAACTATTTTCAAAACTAAAATTGAACCAACCCACAAAAAATATTTTGGAAGAGAACTACATGGAATTTTGATCCCTTAAAAGGGTATGTAGGCAAGAGACCAAAAATCTCTCCAAGTCCAATAAAAACAACACTCAAAATCTTCTTTCTCTCATTCCTAAAATCAATCCTTTTTTACAAATAGCGATAAAAGCAAAGCGTATACATAAGACTAGTAAAACGGTTCCTATAGGATACTATAGTCATTGCGGGTGCCTAACACCTTCCCGTAGTGAAATCAGCCCCGAGCTCAGAATTTCTAAGGTTTTCTCTCGATTTTACCTTTCCCCAAAAAAAATAGAGATATCAATGATTGAAAGGTTCAAATCTAATTAATGATTTGACACCCGAAAATCGCGATAACAAGTATGTCGTCGAGACAAGTTGGAAATGCTAGTTAAGTATATTCACCGAGAAGTTGATGTCTCTAAGACTTTGAGGAAATATTAGAATGACGCCTAATCAGAGCTGACACCTAAATAAATCCAGAATATCATAAAGGCTGACACCTAATCAGAGCATAATCTAAGACTCTACCTGATAAATAGAGGAAGCTCCCGCTATCCTCAAGCAATTCACCGAGCAAGCAAGCAAACTAATCTTGCACGCCGTCTACCCATTCATACAAATAGGTAGGCGATCAACTGAACGACCACTGGGGGTTAGCTTCACATCAAATATATAAACAGAAATGATCAATCATCATAATATTACATGATTCCCAATAAACATCGACAAGTACACATCCTCACATATTCATCGAAAGGTCACCAACAGATTTCAACAAGTATATGATTCATCAATCACAATTATTCACCAAGCACATAACAACACCAAGCACATAATTCACACCAAGTACATAAACAATTATGACTGATATCAAATTCATGCAATGCGCCTAGACACGACACCTATATGCATGTGGTACCAATGCATAATTATGTTGCATTTGTTGAGTAGTCGTTGTTGCATTGTTGAGTCGTTGTTGTTGCATTGTTGATGTTGTTGCTGCATTTTTTTGAATGAAGTTAATGATAATTGTTGTTGGCATTATGTGAAGTATTCTTAAAGATGAATTGTTGTTGTTTTGTTTTGATTAATTCTTTACATGAATTGTTGTTTATTATTATTGAATGTGAAATCTCACCCCTTCTATTTGAGTGTTGCCTCTACTAGGGTAACGTACAGATAACCAGGAGTAACCGCTGATGTGAGTTGATTCCTCGTGTCGTCATAAGAGTCATGCTCTGATATGTAACGGGATGGGGATATTTATATGTTTTGTTTTCCTTGTTACGTATTACTTTTAAGTTGTTGTTGTTGAACCACTTTTGGATTTGAAACTTTATTATGTTGCTGATGTTGAGGCCTTAGTGCCGAGTTTCTTTTTAAAACGTTGAATATTTTCCGCTGCTACATTATTTGAATTATTAAAAGCAGTTGTCGAAATAAATAGTGAATTTAACTCTATTTATATTTGATGATGTTTTGAAGAACGAAATGTGACATCTTGTTTTGCGATGAAACTCTGATTTATTATATGTTATTTACATGTTGGGAAAACGGGGTGTTACATTCAACACTTAAAGTGTTTAAATCTTTAGCTTCCTCAATAGCAGTAACTTTAGGTCTCCATCTAGCAAGCAACCTTCTCAGTATCTTGCTCACATGATCAGAAGCTACATAGCTTTTCTTCAGTATTTGAAGTCCAGAAACTAGAGTCTAAAATATTGAGTACATTTGCTTAATATTTTCATCATCATTCATCTTGAACAACTCATACTGATGAATAAGCATAAGAGCCTTTGCTTCTCTTACTTTCTTACTACCTTCATAGTTTGCACATAGAGAAGCAAACATTGCCTTTGCAGTAGATTTGTCACTCATGTTCATATATTTTGCACGAGGTATAGGAAGAACAAGTGAACCTCTGATCTTGTGATGTTTTTTGTAAATTTTCTTCTGAGCAGGAGTATATTTCTTTCTATCAACAACCGCTCCTTCTTAATCAAGAACCAAGTCACCAACACCATCTTCAAGTATATCCCACAGTTCTTCATCTAAACTCATGACATAACTTTCGAAGTTGGTTTTCCACCAAGATAATTCTTCAGGATCTCCATTAAACTTTGGAATTTTACCAGAGTCAGCTTTCTTGTCACCATAGTCATATGGAACAGCATTGTTGTTGTTGTTCTGACCAGAACTGGAGTCTTAACCACACATGTTTTTCTCAAATCTTTTTATGTTACACTATTAAGTGTTAAAACAACAGACCAAGGCTCTAGATACCAATTGAAGGTGAGAAAAACACAAGAAGGGGGGTTGAATTGTGTTTGCTTTTTCTTCGTATTCTCCTACTGAAGTCACAGTTCAGAAGCAGATAGAATTCAGCTTCTGAGGTGAGGTTCAGAATCTAAATGCAGCGGATAAAAATAGAGAGAGAGAGAGAGAGAGAGAGAGAGAGAGAGAGAGAAAGCAATTATATAGGTTCCTTCTACCAACTGGAAGTAGTCTTGTCCCCCTTGCACTTCCAAGGAGAGTTCACTAAAAATGTAATATCTGATTACAAATGCTCACTGCTAAAACTAGCAAGAGACTTCAAACTACTCAAGCACAACTGCAAGAGATTTCCTATGCTCAAGAACTAAATCAAGAGACTTCCTATGCTCAAGCACAACTGCGAGAGACTTCTAATTAAACAGAATTACAAAGAAATTTGTTTGAGATTGAACACTTGATATACAATTAGTGGTGTTCACAATACAAATCATATACAGACTCTTAAGACTCTAGAATTTCTAAGATATGAAAGTTTATAAGAAATTCTAAGTAAACTTTGATGTGAAGAACAATTTCAGTCGAGTTTTGGCACTTCAAAATTGTTGAATGAGTCTTGTCATTCTCTAAGTCTTCACTCCTTTATATAGAGGTGCGAAAGAGACGTTGTTATTGCCAGCACATCAAAAAAGAGTTGTTTGAAGCTTGATCAAATCACCAATGAACTTTTGCCTGATTTGGTTATTGTCCTATGAAGGATCAATTTCAAATCCATTCCAAGTCTGGAGGAACACTGGTGCAGGCATAGCTGTTATTCTTGTCTTGTTGCAGAGACAAAATAGAGTAGTGGAGGTAATGGTTGTACACTTCGTACAATTGTCCTTTTTTTCAACTCTCTCCAACGAATAAGCATCCAATGACTTCAAATCCATTTGAATTAGTTGTTGCTTCATCCTTCTAGTCTTCTGCAATGATAGACGTGATTGGATCCTTTGAACAGCCTTTTGAAGTTTCAATTCTTTCAGCTTATGATGATCTTCAGAACTTCTGATGAAATGTGCTTCTAGTGAGATGTGTTTCTGGTGACGTGCTTCTGTTGACGTCAACACTTCAGGAGCACTTGTCTTCATAACCTCTTTTCTTCTGATGCTTCAAGCTTCTTTCTTGTTGATTCCATTGCTCTCATCTGTTCTCCCAGAACCTATGCTTTAAAAAGAGACACTAATTTTTTTTGTCTATGGTCCTGCACAGTTGAGCAAATATTAGCATATCCAATTGACAATCTTTTAATACTTTGTTATCAACATACTTCTCTAAAAATCTAGTATACACAAATGCTCAATTCCGACGAAGCTTCTGAATGCATATGCATGTGTTTATTCGAATTGTAACAGCCCTTGAACACCATGATGAGTATTTCCATATGAGGGTCGATGCAACTGGTAAAATGGGTCTTTCACCATTGCGGAAATGCACGGCTGCTATTTGTATGTTGTCTCCTGCTGACATTGTAGACGAATATGTTAAAATTGGAGAAAGCACGACAATTGAGTACTTAGACAGATTTGTAAGAGGCGTAAACGAGGTATTTGGTGCTGAGTACCTAAGAAGGCCAAACAACAATGATGTTGATCACTTATTACAAATGGGTGAGGCACGCAAGTTTCCAGGTATGTTAGGTTCCATTGATTGTATGCACTGGGAAAGGAAAAATTGTCCGGTTTCTAGGAAAGGCCAATTTCGTCGAGGTGATCATGGTAAACCCACGATCATGCTTGAAGCAGTGGCATCACAAGACTTGTGGATTTGGCATGCATTTTTTGGTATTGCATGTTCAAACAATGACATTAATGTGTTAAACAAACCCAACATGTTTAATGATGTTTTGGAAGGACAAGCACCCACGGTGCAATATACAGTTAATAGAACTCCATATCATATGGGGTACTATCTAGCAGATGGTATATATCCTGAATGGGCTGCATTTGTTAAGACCATTCCAATGCTGCAGGGAGAAAAAAGAAAACTATTTGCTCAATGTCATCGCGATTTTCGGGTGTCAAATCATTAATTTTGATTTGAACCTTTCGATCATTGATGTCTCTATTTTTTGGGGAAGGTAAAATCGAGAAAAACCTTAGAAATTCTAAGTTCGGGGCTGATTTCATTACGGGAAGGTGTTAGGCACCCGCGATGACTATAGTATCCTATAGGAACCGTTTTACTACGCTTTACGTTTATGCGTTGCTTTTATTGCTATTTTGTGAAAAAGATTGATTTTAAGAATGAGAGGGAGAAGGTTGGATTTTGTTTTATTGGACTTGAAGAGATTTTAAGTCTCTTGCCTACATACCCTTTTAAGGGATCAAAATTCCATGTAGTTCTCTTCCAAAATATTTTTATGAGTTTTGTTTGTTTTTTAGTTTGAAAAGAGATTTTGAAGAAGGGAAAGAAGCCGTGTAGGCATTAGAATTGAAAACAAATGAGGTTGGTCCAATTTATTTACAAAAACGGTTAAAGTTGAGAATTAGTGTTCATTTTGATTTTTGATTAAGAAAACAAAGGGAAAATCCTTTGGAGTTTTGACTCCAAGGTTTATTTGGAAAATATTTGAAGTGATGGAAGTTGTTTGTTTTTCAAAAGATTGATTTTTCTAAGTACCGCGTATCCTAAACATACACCTAGCGATGAACATACAACGTGTGTGCGTGTGTCGGTGCATGTGTCGGTGTACATCATCATAGTCCATAGTCTTTTACATCGGGTCCTATTTTACATTCTATAGCCTTGCATGAAATTAAAGAAATAAACTAAGCCTAGAATATTACATGAATTAATAGCAAATTGCATAAGGGTGACTAAAGGAAGAAAAACAAATGAGATGAGAGGCTTAATATGCATGAAACCTGGAGTAAAATGGTTAGTAAAACATGATGAAAATGGCAATGAAATATTAATCCTAGGTAAAATGGTAACTAATCACAAATTTGGCATAAGATCACACTAAACAAAAATCGCAAGAACATCACAAAATTGGCATCAAAATTCTAACTAAACGAGATTGCAAAATATCACACAATTAGTATCAAGAATCAAATTTAACAAGATTGCAAAATATCACAAAATTAGTGCCAAGAATCAAATTTAACAAAAAAATGGAATTATCACAAAATTGTAATCAAAGATCAAATTTAACAAACAAATGGAATATCGCATAATTAGTAATCAAAAATCCAGCTTAACAAAATTACAAAATACCACACAAAACGCGCATTAAGTATCAGAGACACATGGCACGAAATTGGACGAACATCACATGCGAAACATCAAGAAAACAACGAAACGGACACCAATTATCACAAAAAGAGCAAACATATATTTTTTATCCAATTTTCACATGAGAAATAGCACGAAATGTCAAGAAAATAGTGAAAACTTTACAGTAATTTTTCAGGAGTTTTCGGACATCACTTTGATGAGAAACAGGTGCAAACAGCAAAGAAATTGGCATAAATAGCAAGAAACAGTGGAAATAACGCAAACAAAGGCCCAAAGCCCCAAAATCTCGTGGGTGAAGCCCACGGATCCGGATCTGGACTGATCTAAGGGCCTCACAACCGTCAGATCTAACCGAACACCACAAAACCTAGATCAAACGGCCACAAGCGTGCCAGGGATGGGTCGGTTTAAACCGACCCGGTCTAGCACAGGTACTTAAGCTCAAGAACCGGTTTGATCTCATTCTTTCTCTCGTTCTCTCTTTCCTTCTTCTACGCCGTTTCTCTCACTTCCTCAAGAACAAAGAAAAACGAAACCCTAATTGCTCAAAACTTGTTCAAATTCATTCCTAATCATGCTTAATCGTCCCGTTTCGTTGTTCTAACCACAGAAATCATGCAAAAGCTCCGTGAAATTACGAGTTTGATGTAGGTTCTTGCTGCTGTTCGTATACGGTTCCGATTCGTCATCTCCTTCACCTGGCTTGTTCGAACGTCCACGAATCCTCTCAGATTCTCGACGATTCAAACTCGCCTTGAATCTTTAATATTTTTTATAACTTTCACCATTTTTAGGGTTTCGTGAGTTTACGAATCGGAACCGTTTGAAATTCGAGGATTCACATCAGCTTCTTCTTGTTATCGCGGTTATGGTATGAGAATGTTGGAATTGAAAGTTTACCTGTAGTTTTCTTGGAGATTTGATCTGAATCTTTGGAATTCCTTTGAGCTTTCTTCGGTTCTGTTAGTTCCTGATTCGAATCCAAGTTTAACCAGTAACTTTTCCTCCGCTTCTCTGATTCAGTTCTGCAATTTCTCTTCTTCTCTTCTCCCACGGCTCCTGTGATCGCGTTGGGGTTTGGCAACGAACCTAACGCTTGAATTGCAGCAGCTTGAGCTCGATGATGAAGATTCTATTGAATCTCTGAGAGCTGATGCAGAAACTCCATTGATTTGCTTCGAATTGCTTCTGAGAAAACCGTTTCTTGCTTGAATGTTCTTGAGGTTCTTAAGCTTTCTGAGTTTGTTATGGATTTTGATCCAACTGAATTGGAGAGAGAATATTGGAATCTGTTTGTGAGGTGTATTCTGTTGAATGGTGATTATGTGGCGCTTTGCACAGTGGCCGGCCTTTTATAGGCTGCCATGTGTGCTCTTGACCACTGAAAAGATGACATGTGGACTTTGGACTGCTTCCGTGGCACTTGACTTGAAATGGGCCAATCTGCAATATTATGTAAAATTCGGACTAAACTGCAATTTTATATAAAATTTGGACTAAAAATAAAAAGACTAAAAACGTGACTTTGAAAACTTTTGGGACTGAAATGCAATTTTCGAAAATATTCGGACTAAAATGTAAAAATAATAAAATTGGCGAAAAAACGTAATTTGAAAACAACGTACAGTGAAACGTTTAAAATTGACAAAATGGACTAAAACGAACAAACTACCAAAATGAGGTATTTTAAAATACCTCTCTGCCCAAAATTCAAATAATGTGAAAAGACTAAAATGCCCCTGGGGCAAAAACGACTCAGACTGACTCAGATGCAAAACTAGAGGATTTTTAAACAGAATTTGATAAATGATTCATGCAAACAAATTGAAAAGACTCAGGGACAAATTGCAGGGACTGAAAAATGGGTTCCTTTGTAGGAAAAGACCAAAATACCCTTTTGTATAATTTTATGCAAAAAATTAGAAGACTGAAACAGTAATGTATGCAGCTGGAGCACAGTAGAAAACACGGGGAATTTGAAAGTATTAGAAAATAGCAGAGAAAATTGAGTGAGTATTTTTTAGGTCCAAAATGAGGGTATGACAGCTGCCCCTATTTAAGTTTCTTCGTTTGGAGAGTCAAGAGACGGAGTCTTTGGCTTGACGCGACGAAGATACTTAAATACCGACATTTGCACTGATTTTGGGCGTAAAAGTACATTTGTAAATGCTATGTATGCCATGCAACATTTGTGTCATGAATGCAAGACAGACTGAGAATTGAATTTGACAAGATATGTCGTATCCATTGCGGGATTGGTAGACATTAACAGAATAACAAAAAGGAGAGTATGCCGTATCCATTGCGGGACTGATTGACATTAACAGAAAAGCAAAAAGGAATATGCCGTATCCATTGCGGGACTGATTGACATTAACAGAAAAGCAAATAACAAGACTCACTGGGGAGACTCGAAAGCAAATTGACAGGTACAAGCTGTTCTTGAATGCGAACTAGCCACTTGACCGGGAATATTGACAACAAAAGGGCGCAAGCTGCTCTTGTATTTGAGCTGGTTACTTGGCTGAAAGAAAACATAGAAAGCGCAAGCTGTTCTTGGACACGAACTGGTTACCTGGCTGACAGGAAAATGTAGGAAGCACAAGCCGTTCTTGGACACGAACTGGTTACTTGGCTGACAGAAAACAAAATAGAAAGCACGAGCTGTTCTTGGATCTGAACTGGTCGCTCTGCGGATATCAAAAGAATAGGTACAAGCTGTTCTTGGATGCGAACTGGCCGCTTGACCGATAACAGAAGCAAATTGACAGGCACAAGCTGTTCTTGGGGTGCGAACTAGCCACTTGGCCGTTAACAGAAACAAATTATAGTTGAAAAAGAATTGAACCTGATTGACATAACTGCAGGAGCTTGAATTTTGACAAGAATGTTGACAAGACTGTTGAATTTTGAAATTGACACGACAGTAGACATTTGTTGTTAGCAGAAGAAATTTGAAGTTGGCAAGATTGATTTTGATTGAAATTAACATAGGAATTGAGAATGCAGTTGCGTATGAATAGCAAGACAATTTTATCAAATGCATGAACATGTAAGATGCATGATTATGCATGTATGAATGTTTTGGAATGCATGATGGTTGGCAATTTGTAGACACAATCTCGCAGAGACAGACAAAACATTGGAATATTGGGCACGTAATGGCTCGTGCTCGGACATATAATTGCAAAAGTTCCTCTTCTGGGGATGCCGTCGTCGGGAGATGCATCATGACCAACGCTTGAAGATAGGAAGCTGTAAAATTGTAGAGAAAAATAGTTTGAATGGTATCACCGCTTGTTGGAACGGTCACATAAGTGCTTTGGACATCGCATATGTGGTCAATGCTTTTGCATGTTTGTCTTTTCATTTCATTTTCATTTTTTATCATCCCATTTTTGCCTGGATCGCCCTTTCGGGTTTTCGACCCACCGGGGAATAGTTTTTTTTTTGTGTTGCCCCTGTTTTTGCCTGAATTGCCTTTGAAGGTTGTCAATCCATCGGGGTGCTCATTTTTTGCCTAAGCCGCCCTTTCGGGTTTTCAGCTTAGCGAGCATATTCATTTTTCATGCCTTTCATTCTGTTTTTTCATTCTTGCCATTGACCACAGACCGTCACTGGGAGGAAGGCTTGCTAGTAACTCGAATTGGAACTGATATCAATGTTGACTTGTTCATGCATGTTTATTTGAATGTACCTAGCTGTTCAGGCTTGTTTTCAAAATACTAAAATTTTTTTCAGTTTTCAGAATGTTTATTCCAGACATGCATCATTATTAACATAGAAGAAATCTTTTGTACAAAGTTTTGAAAATAGAATAGAAAAATAGAGTGCCAAACAAAAGCATAGGCTCAAATCGATGTATAAGGGTGGTAATCGGCCAAAAGCGCGACCCCACAGATTTACAAATCTTGGAAAATGGTAATTTTATTGGTTGATGGTACATTGAACACAGTAACTGCTATGGTATCTGAAACTCTTGAATCTGCAGGCGTCAGAACCTCGGATGAGAACAGCAGAACATCAATTGCAAAGATCCCCAGGGGAAAAGTAATTTGCCAAATATAGTCAAATGTTTTCTATTTCAATCTCATTTTTGCATGAACCGCCCTTTCGGGTTTTCGGCTCATCGAGACGCTCATTTTTGCCTGAGTTACATGTAATCTCAGCGAGCTTTTACATTTTTGTTTCTTGTCCCTTATTTTGCCTGGACCGCCCTTTCGGGTTTTCGACCCACCGGGAAGCGCATTTTTGCCTAGGCCGCCCTTTCGGGTTTTCGACCTACCACGCTGTTCTTTTCATCTTTAGACAAAGTACTTCTTGACTATATCGGCATTCACAGGATTCGGAAACTCTACCCCATCCATATGCGTGAGAATCAAAGCACCGCCAGAGAAAGCCTTCTTGACAACATAAGGTCCCTCATAGTTAGGCGTCCACTTGCCCCTTGGGTCAGGTTGCTGATTCATTCTTCTTTTCAATACGAGCTCACCCTCCTTGAATTCCCGAGGACGGACCTTCTTGTCAAAAGCATTTTTCATCCTTGTTTGATACATCTGACCGTGAGCCAAAGCGTCCAGGCGTCTTTCCTCAATCAAATTCAACTGGTCGTACCGACTCTGGCACCATTCAGCCTCAGACAACTTTGCTTCCATAATCACACGGAGAGATGGAATCTCCACTTCCAACGGGAGGACTGCCTCCATGCCGTACACCAGAGAAAAAGGCGTTGCCCCGGTTGAACTACGAACTGTAGTGCGGTAGCCATGTAGAGCATAGGGTAACATCTCATGCCAGTCTTTGTATGTTGTCACCATCTTCTGCACAATCTTCTTGATGTTCTTATTGGCGGCCTCGACTGCACCATTCATCTGAGGTCTGTAAGGAGAAGAATTGTGGTGTTCGATCTTGAATTTCTCGCATAAGGCTTGCACCATATCATTGTTCAAGTTGGTACCGTTGTCAGTGATAATCTTGCTAGGAACACCATACCGACAGATGATATTGTTCTTGATGAACTTGACTACCACTTGCTTAGTCACGTTGGCATAGGATGCAGCTTCGACCCATTTGGTGAAATAATCGATTGCTACCAGAATGAAACGATGACCGTTTGAAGCTTTCGGCTCAATTCTTCCGATCATATCAATGCCCCACATAGAGAAAGGCCACGGAGAAGACATAACATTGAGAGCGTGCGGAGGCACATGGATCTTATCAGCATATACTTGACACTTGTGGCACTTTCTGGCGTATTGATAGCAATCGCGCTCCATGGCCATCCAGTAGTAACCAGCTCTCAACAACTTTCTAGACATAACGTGCCCCGATGCGTGGGTCCCAAAGGTGCCATCATGCACATCGTGCATTAGCTGTTCTGCCTCACATTCATCAACGCATCTTAACAACACCATATCGAAATTCCTTTTGTACAGGACATCACCATCCAGCAGGAACCTGCTAGCCAACCTGCGCAGCGTCTTCTTGTCTTTGTTGGAAGCACCTGGAGGATACTCACGGCTTTGCAGAAATTGTTTGATATCATAATACCAGGGTTTACTGTCGACTCCGCCTGATTCTGTCTGTACAATTGCATCACTGACAGTAAACACATGAGCGGGCCGATCTAAGCGTTGTACCTTGATCATCGGCACATGATTCCAATGGTTCACTTGAAGCATAGAAGATAAGGTAGCAAGAGCATCGGCCATCTGGTTCTCCTCTCGGGGGATGCGGTGCAACTCGACCTTCGTAAAATACGTCAACAGACGCCTTGCATAATCACGGTAAGGGATCAAATTGGCATGATGGGTCTCCCATTCTCCCTTTATCTGGTTGATGACTAGTGCAGAGTCTCCATAGATGTCGAGGTGCTTGATTCTCATATCGATGGCTTCTTCAATTCCCAAGATGCATGCTTCGTACTCGGCCACGTTGTTGGTGCACTCGAACACAATCCGGGCTGTGAAAGGGATGTGGTGCCCCTGCGGAGCCACAATTACTGCGCCAATTCCTCGACCATAGGCATTAACCGCACCATCAAAAACCAATCCCCACTTGCTATCGGGGTCTGGACCCTCACCGATTAGCGGTTCTTCACAGTCTCTTGATTTTAAAAACATGACCTCTTCGTCGGGGAAGTCGAACTTCAATGGTTGATAATCATCAAGCGGTTGGCAAGCGAGATGGTCAGCCAGGATACTCCCTCTAATGGCCTTCTGAGCTTTAAACACAATATCATACTCTGACAGTAACATTTGCCAACGTGCGATTTTTCCAGTGACAGCCGGTTTTTCAAAGATGTACTTGATTGGATCCATCTGGGATATCAACCAAGTTGTATGATTTATCAAGTAATGACGCAGGCGTTTGGCAGCCCAAGCCAAGGCACAACAGGTTTTCTCGAGCATTGTATACCGAGTCTCACAATCGGTGAACTTCTTGCTCAAATAGTAGATTGCATGCTCTTTCTTTCCAGTTTCATCTTGCTGACCGAGCACACATCCCATGGACTCATCCAACACTGACAGATACATGATTAATGGCCTCCCTTCCACCGGCGGAACAAGGATAGGAGGTTCTAGCAGATAACTCTTGATGTTGTCGAAAGCTTCTTGGCATTCATCATTCCATACCACAGGTTGATTCTTCCTAAGCAACTTGAAAATCGGCCCGCAAGTCGCAGTCATGTGGGATATGAATCTGGAGATGTAGTTCAAACGCCCGAGGAACCCTCTGACCTGCTTCTCAGTTTGCGGGGCCGGCATCTCGCGGATGGCCCGGACTTTGTCTGGGTCTACTTCAATGCCTTTCTGGCTGACAATGAAGCCTAGCAACTTCCCAGACCTAACACCGAATGTACACTTGTTTGGGTTCAGCCGAAGCTTGTACTTCCTCAACCTTTCAAACATCTTGGCCAAGTATTCGACGTGTTGTTCTTCATCGCTTGACTTGACAATCATGTCATCCACGTACACTTCGACTTCTTTGTGAATCATGTCATGGAACAAAGTGGTCATCCCCCTTTGGTAGGTAGCACCAGCATTTATTAGACCGAACGGCATTGCTTTGCAGCAGAAAGTTCCCCATGGAGTGATGAACGACGTCTTCTCCCTGTCTTTGGGTGACATTTTGATTTGGTTATAGCCAGAAAAACCGTCCATGAAGGAGAACACCTTGCACTGGGAAGTGTTATCAACAAGCACATCGATGTGAGGCAGTGGGAAATTGTCCTTCAAGCTTGCTCTGTTCAAATCTCTGTAGTCAACACACATCCGAACCTTGCCATCCTTCTTCGGCACTGGCACGATGTTAGCAACCCACTCGGGATACTCAACTGTCATGAGAAAACCCGCATCGATCTGTTTCTGCACTTCCGCCTTGATCTTCAGAGCCATGTCCGGCCGAGTCCGTCTCAACTTTTGCCTGACAGGAGGACAGTCCGGTTTTGTCGGTATCCGATGCTCCACAATCTGAGGATCCAAGCCTGGCATGTCTTCATACGACCATGCAAAAATGTCCGGGTACTCCCGGAGAAGCTGGAAGATCCTTTTCTTGACCCCTTCCTCCAGGGCGGCACCGACTTTGATCTCTCTTTTGTTATCCTCGGTACCCAAGTTGATTAGCTCGATCTCTTCCTGATGAGGCCGAATGGTTTTCTCCTCTTGCTCAAGCAATCGGGCAATCTCATCTGGTATGTCATCACTATCCTCATCTTCGGTCTCGAATACCGGGGATTCAACAGTTTGGAGAAGCATAGAGTTACCGTGTTCAACGGGTTTATTTTGGTTCGATCTGCGTGACATGATTGGATGATTTTTTTAGAAAATAGTTTTCATGCAGATCTTTGAAATTAATAAGAAAATACAGATGTTTTGGTTTTTTCTGGCATTACCATTATTTCCAAGGGAAAAGCATTAAAGAAAGAAAAAGAGTCGTGAAAGAAACGACGTTTTTTATTGATAATGGTGATGTCGGAACAAACATGCCCTTTACAAAAAAGGTCACTTCCGCCTCGGGCAAGACGGAAGGATTGTTATTTTGAAAATAAAGCCTAAACAGCAGGACATATTACTTAGAATCATGCACAGACACAGGGAGATTGATAACGTTCCAGTTCTTTGCAATGCCTCCTGGTATCACAAATGTGGGCCTAGCCCTTCTTTCAGCAGTACCATCAAGAATTGCATTGGTAAATCCAGCACTACGGAACGTTCCAGATGACATGCCTGACGTCGGAGAGAAACCGAGACCCTCTTTGTGTTTGTTGTCCTGTAGCTGTATCAATTGGCCCCAACCAGCGGCCTGACCCTTCTGAACGGCTTTCTGCGCATCCTTTAATGAAGCCATGGCAGCACTAGCTCTTTTGGGCTCCGCACCCTCGATAGTCAAACCCTGGAATGCAGTTCCTTCGGCCGACTTAGCTTCGATACAAGAGAAGGATGATAACTGACTGACCAGATAAGCTACTTCTCCATGCACTGTCACAAGTTTGCCATTCTTTACGAACTTTAACTTCTGATGGAGGGTAGAAGTGACGGCCCCAGCCTCGTGTATCCACGGTCTGCCGAGAAGGCAGCTGTAAGAGGCATCTATGTCCATAACCTGGAATGTAATCATGAATGTTTCAGGACCAATAGTCATGGGGAGATCTACTTCTCCGAGCACAGTTTTACGGGAACCATCGAAAGCCTTGACTAGAAAAGTACTCCTTCTCAGAGGAACCCCTCGGCAACTTAACTGATCCAAAGTTGATTTAGGCATCACATTCAACGACGACCCAGTGTCTACCAACACGTTGGACAGCATATCTGTTTTGCAGTTCATGGAAATATGCAGGGCCAAGTTGTGGTGCTTCCCTGTCTCTGGAAGTTCATCTTCACCAAACCAGAGGTTGCTGCAAGCAGTGATGTTAGCCACTATCCCGCCAAATTGATCCTCTGTAACTTCGTGGTCAACATAGGCTTGTTCCAACACTTTCAATAACACATTCCTGTGAGCTTCCGAACTGAGGAGTAGGGCCAAGATGGATATCTTCGAGGGAGTCTGTAATAGCTGATCCACGATCTTATAATCGCTTTTCTTGATTATCCTCAAAATCTCATCCAGATTGGAATCCTCAATGGAATGGCCTGGACGGCTGGTACTTTCAACAACAGGAGGGATTGTCAATGGAGTAGTTTTGTCAGCAGGAATTGCAACTTGTGCATCATCTTTCTTCTGAAACAAGAGTGGTCGGACCTTGCCGCTCCTCAAAGCTGTCACTTCAGCGATACTGCCTACTGTGCTTGAGGACACCAAAGGTACTTCCTTCCCGTTTTCCAACATAGTCGCACTGTACTTGTACGGGATAGCTTTTGCAGAGGTATATGGTACTGGACCAGGCAACCGTATGACCAACGGTTCAACATCCTCCCTGACGGGTGCGCTCTTGACTGGAGTATCGTGGAAGACCGGCACTATCATGCAAACATCACTGGTAGTCAGGTAGTTGTCATTCATCAATCTTTGGATATCATTCTGAACTATGCCGCAACCCATAGGGTTCTGAAGACATTCACAACAGGCAGCGTGGTCGTGGCTAAACAAGGAAGCTCGGCACAGCTTGATACGTAGCGATACTAGGGGAGTAGCAACATTACAGACATTGAGGCAAGGGATTTCTTCACAGACTTCAATCATATTTACAGCGGCATGGTTGGGGAGTGGATTGTCGAGTACGTGCGGGACATTGTTTTCAAAGGACAGCTTTCCCTGGTCAATCAACTTCTTCACAATGTATTTCAGAGCGTAGCAACCTTCTACGTCATGACCCAGGGCGCCTTGGTGGAAATCACATCTGAGATCGGAGCGGAATCTGGGAGGTAATGGGTTTGGCGGAGGCTTGCCAGGCCTAGTGGTGCAATACCCCTTATGTAACAGAGTTGGGAGTAGTTCAGCATACGCCATTGGGATTGGCGGGAAAGATGGTCTAGATTGTGGACCTTGTTGTTGTTGTTGTTGTTGAGCTAGTGGTTGTTGTTGCATCTGTTGGGCGATGGCATTAACAGGGACCTGAGGCTGGCCCGGTAGAGGAGGATATTGATGGTAGAACGGTGGATAGAACGGGTGCTGGGCATAGTGTAGGTACTGATACGGCTGAGGCGGTTGTGTAGCATTGACAGGAGCGACAGCGGCAGACTGATTAGTTCCGGCGGACACCATCCCAACCTCTGATTCCTTTTTCTTATGGTGACCATTGCCGTACTTCTTCGGTGCATTCGAGGACTCACCTTTCTCAAACACGATAATCCCTTCTCGGACAGCTTCTTCCAAGCGGGTTCCCATAGTGACCATCTCAGAGAAGTTGCTTGGGGCGGCAATAATCATTCTCTCAACATAATCTTTCTTCAGGGTCTTCAAGAATGTTTGAGTCATTTCTTCTTCGTCCAAGGCGGGAGTGATACGGGCAGCTGCCCCTCTCCACCTCTGTGCGTATTCGCGAAAGCTTTCGTCCTTTTTCTGAGACAGGGACCGGAGGAATTCTCTATTCGGCTTGAGCCTGGTGTTAAACCCATAGTGGTTCTTGAAAGCGGTAGCTAGATCATCAAAAGTACGGATATCATCCTTGCTCAAACCGGTGTACCACTCCGCGGCATCTTCCTTTAGACTGTCCTGGAAACAATGGATCATAAGTGAATCATTGTCCGCGTGGTTAGCCATCTTCCGGACATATTTGATAATATGGTTCTGGGGGCAAGTCAGCCCGTTGTAGCGGTCAAATTCCGGGACCTTGAATTTCTTGGGAACATCCACCCTTGGCACTAAACAAAGGTCGTGGGTTCTGACGAGGTCACTGCTCCCACGGTTGGCCTTGATCTCGCGACGGAGTTCTCTGGCAAGCTCTTCCATTCTTTCTTCCATAGTTCCCAATATAGGAGTCTTTCCACGGTAATCATCAGCATTAGCGCCTTGAGGAGTAGAGTGCACAATCGGATCTGTGAAGACCGTTGATTGAGGCAAGGTAGTGTGAAGAGACGCTTGCCCTGAGACGGGGATCTGGTTGCTGTTGGCAGCACTGGAAGCAACTGTTGTGGGATCCGGAGCAAAGAAAAGCGGGAGCCCGTACGGGTATCCTCTTGGCATGGCGAAGCGGCTATCGAGAGATGATATTGGAATTGCCTCGGTGGTCTCCGGAGCGGACGAGGCTGGCTGCTCTTGAGCGGCTACCAGAGCGGTCATAGCATCGAGAGCTTTGGCTAACTCTTCTCTCACGGAGGCTAGTTCAGTGCGGAGCTGAGCATTCTCTTCTTCCATAGCTACCTGATTTCTCCTTCTGTACTGTCTGGTCTGATGTACTCTGGTAGATTGATCAGTCCTTCGAGCACGAGCCACTTTTCACTCTGCGGCAGAAGAACCAGGAGGCAATAAGCACTTGGAAGTTTTTTGTGACCGATGAATGATGCATATGATGCATGATATGCAGATGTGGATGCAAAAATGACTCTTTTTATTATCAAAGGGTTTTCTAGACAAATTAGAATTCTTTGCAAACATTTTGGAGTAACGAATCATTCAAAGCAAATTGTTTTGATACACTGAGCCAAGGGAGTAGGCTTCTGAAACATAAACTGAACAAACAACATAACCAATAGCAATCCTATCATCCAGAACTAAGGAGTGACTGGGTAGTATTCGGAATCCGAGTCTGAAGCTGAACCACAATGACTGGCGAAGAAATCTCGACGACCTCTGACTCTCCTGGAGTCTCTCCTCAATAGATCATCCTTTTCCTCAAGCTCTTTCCTAACCCTGGCTAGCTCCTTCTTCAGCATTCGGTTCTCATGATCCTTCTGCTCGTCTCTGCCATCCAAAGTCATGATCAAGTTCTCAGCCTCACTGTAACGGGCTTTCCACGCTCGCTTCTCCTCACTCTCCATAGCTAGATGCTCCTGATATAGCTCCTGAGTCGCGGGAAGCAATGGTAATGGTCTAGATGGAGTAGATGCAGCTACATGCCTCATAGCAGGGTAAGGCATGCCAATCTCTTCAGCTCGATCTATCACCCACTGAGTATAGGCCTCATGAGCAATGCCGGATCTCACACCCAAATGCTTCACATCTTTCCTACGAACCTTAGACCAAGCATCTGTAAAAGCTTTCCTTTGCCCGGTGGGAGCATTGGAATAGTAAAAGAACTCCTGAGATGTAGCAAGGTTGATGGGCTTCGCTCTCATAGGAAAACCAAACTGTCTCATGGCTAATTCGGGATTATAGTTGATTCCCCCCCGGGTACCGAGAAGAGGTACATTGAGGAAATCGCCACAACCAGTGATAATCTCCTTGACTCGAGCTGCTGGAGTGATCCAAACCACCTCATCGGGAGTAAGAGCCATAATCCGCTGCGAATAAGACCAGTTCTCCGTGTTGGCGTGGAAAGAGCTCGGAAGGTGAGAAATAAACCACCTATATAGAAGAGGTATGCAGCAAAGAATAAATCCACGGCCCTTGAGAGTCCGATCATGAACGGCATGGTATGTGTCAGCTAACAAAGTAGGAACCGGATTCCTGGAGTGGAAGATCTCAATGGCATTCATGTCTACAAAGTTGTCGAGATTTGGAAAGAGAACGAGCCCATAGATGAGTAGCGCCAGAATAGCCTCAAGGGTGTCCTGACAAGTAGATTCGAGATTAGCTCGCTCAAGTAAGTACTTTGAAGTGAAACCCTGAATGTGAGATTTCGTGATAAGATTCTTAGACACCTCGGAAGTCTTGAGATATAGATCCTTAGCAATAACCAGAGGAGTGAGAGAAGATCCCGGGCCTGTGAAAGGTGTCTTCTCGGCTATAGGTAAACCCAATAAGCAAGAGTAAGCCTCAAGTGTAGGAACCAACTGAAAATCCGGGAAAGTGAAACAACGGAAAACCGGGTCATAAAATTGCACCAGAGTGTGCACCAGCTTCTCTTCTACATTAGTCCGGAGAATGGCAAGCAAACCACCGTATCGGAGACGAAACCCAGTCGGATTCTTAATCTTGAGTGCCAACTCCCTTAGGCTAGCCAAATCAACTTCTTTGAATTTGTAAGATTTAGTCCTCTTCATGCCTGTGTTATATTTGCAAAGAATTTTAGTTTGTTTTTATCCTTTGATAAATGCATGTAAAAATTTATGCATGAATGCATGTATGCATGGTTTTAACAAGGAAAGCATGGTGGGCTAAGGTAACAAGTGGACACGGTGTCCGGTGAAACTAAGGCTTAGGTAGTAGTGACCAAGGTTCTACAAAGTTCCCAAACCACAACCTCTCTTGCGTATATCATGGTAGTACAAAGCAACGCTCGTCCATGATTATCCGTAAGAAGGTTTAGTGTGGGTGTAGTATCGCGTGACGACTAAATTTCGAGACAACGCTCGGTTTAGCCACCGCACTACGTCCTAAGAAAGGCCAAGGATGGGTTTGGTAACTACGGTTCATAGCTTTCATCGGTCAATTGGAAGTAAAGTGCCTAAGCATGACAACACACGCCGACAACATCACCTCCAAAATGCCTCAGCTATGTGAGATTGATCGCGTAATCCAATGCACGAGGCAACCCTCGGAATGAATTGTCGATTATATCTCCCCTAATCTTAAGTTCACTCAGCCCGGGTATAGGGCTTTTGATATTCTCACCCCACACGTACACAAGAAAAATTTACATGTAAAAATAAAGCAAAGCATAAAACATAAAGCGTGTAAAACTAGGCGTAGCCCTAATTAGTCCCCAGTGAAGTCGCCATTTCTGTCATCGCGATTTTCGGGTGTCAAATCATTAATTTTGATTTGAACCTTTCGATCATTGATGTCTCTATTTTTTGGGGAAGGTAAAATCGAGAAAAACCTTAGAAATTCTAAGTTCGGGGCTGATTTCATTACGGGAAGGTGTTAGGCACCCGCGATGACTATAGTATCCTATAGGAACCGTTTTACTACGCTTTACGTTTATGCGTTGCTTTTATTGCTATTTTGTGAAAAAGATTGATTTTAAGAATGAGAGGGAGAAGGTTGGATTTTGTTTTATTGGACTTGAAGAGATTTTAAGTCTCTTGCCTACATACCCTTTTAAGGGATCAAAATTCCATGTAGTTCTCTTCCAAAATATTTTTATGAGTTTTGTTTGTTTTTTAGTTTGAAAAGAGATTTTGAAGAAGGGAAAGAAGCCGTGTAGGCATTAGAATTGAAAACAAATGAGGTTGGTCCAATTTATTTACAAAAACGGTTAAAGTTGAGAATTAGTGTTCATTTTGATTTTTGATTAAGAAAACAAAGGGAAAATCCTTTGGAGTTTTGACTCCAAGGTTTATTTGGAAAATATTTGAAGTGATGGAAGTTGTTTGTTTTTCAAAAGATTGATTTTTCTAAGTACCGCGTATCCTAAACATACACCTAGCGATGAACATACAACGTGTGTGCGTGTGTCGGTGCATGTGTCGGTGTACATCATCATAGTCCATAGTCTTTTACATCGGGTCCTATTTTACATTCTATAGCCTTGCATGAAATTAAAGAAATAAACTAAGCCTAGAATATTACATGAATTAATAGCAAATTGCATAAGGGTGACTAAAGGAAGAAAAACAAATGAGATGAGAGGCTTAATATGCATGAAACCTGGAGTAAAATGGTTAGTAAAACATGATGAAAATGGCAATGAAATATTAATCCTAGGTAAAATGGTAACTAATCACAAATTTGGCATAAGATCACACTAAACAAAAATCGCAAGAACATCACAAAATTGGCATCAAAATTCTAACTAAACGAGATTGCAAAATATCACACAATTAGTATCAAGAATCAAATTTAACAAGATTGCAAAATATCACAAAATTAGTGCCAAGAATCAAATTTAACAAAAAAATGGAATTATCACAAAATTGTAATCAAAGATCAAATTTAACAAACAAATGGAATATCGCATAATTAGTAATCAAAAATCCAGCTTAACAAAATTACAAAATACCACACAAAACGCGCATTAAGTATCAGAGACACATGGCACGAAATTGGACGAACATCACATGCGAAACATCAAGAAAACAACGAAACGGACACCAATTATCACAAAAAGAGCAAACATATATTTTTTATCCAATTTTCACATGAGAAATAGCACGAAATGTCAAGAAAATAGTGAAAACTTTACAGTAATTTTTCAGGAGTTTTCGGACATCACTTTGATGAGAAACAGGTGCAAACAGCAAAGAAATTGGCATAAATAGCAAGAAACAGTGGAAATAACGCAAACAAAGGCCCAAAGCCCCAAAATCTCGTGGGTGAAGCCCACGGATCCGGATCTGGACTGATCTAAGGGCCTCACAACCGTCAGATCTAACCGAACACCACAAAACCTAGATCAAACGGCCACAAGCGTGCCAGGGATGGGTCGGTTTAAACCGACCCGGTCTAGCACAGGTACTTAAGCTCAAGAACCGGTTTGATCTCATTCTTTCTCTCGTTCTCTCTTTCCTTCTTCTACGCCGTTTCTCTCACTTCCTCAAGAACAAAGAAAAACGAAACCCTAATTGCTCAAAACTTGTTCAAATTCATTCCTAATCATGCTTAATCGTCCCGTTTCGTTGTTCTAACCACAGAAATCATGCAAAAGCTCCGTGAAATTACGAGTTTGATGTAGGTTCTTGCTGCTGTTCGTATACGGTTCCGATTCGTCATCTCCTTCACCTGGCTTGTTCGAACGTCCACGAATCCTCTCAGATTCTCGACGATTCAAACTCGCCTTGAATCTTTAATATTTTTTATAACTTTCACCATTTTTAGGGTTTCGTGAGTTTACGAATCGGAACCGTTTGAAATTCGAGGATTCACATCAGCTTCTTCTTGTTATCGCGGTTATGGTATGAGAATGTTGGAATTGAAAGTTTACCTGTAGTTTTCTTGGAGATTTGATCTGAATCTTTGGAATTCCTTTGAGCTTTCTTCGGTTCTGTTAGTTCCTGATTCGAATCCAAGTTTAACCAGTAACTTTTCCTCCGCTTCTCTGATTCAGTTCTGCAATTTCTCTTCTTCTCTTCTCCCACGGCTCCTGTGATCGCGTTGGGGTTTGGCAACGAACCTAACGCTTGAATTGCAGCAGCTTGAGCTCGATGATGAAGATTCTATTGAATCTCTGAGAGCTGATGCAGAAACTCCATTGATTTGCTTCGAATTGCTTCTGAGAAAACCGTTTCTTGCTTGAATGTTCTTGAGGTTCTTAAGCTTTCTGAGTTTGTTATGGATTTTGATCCAACTGAATTGGAGAGAGAATATTGGAATCTGTTTGTGAGGTGTATTCTGTTGAATGGTGATTATGTGGCGCTTTGCACAGTGGCCGGCCTTTTATAGGCTGCCATGTGTGCTCTTGACCACTGAAAAGATGACATGTGGACTTTGGACTGCTTCCGTGGCACTTGACTTGAAATGGGCCAATCTGCAATATTATGTAAAATTCGGACTAAACTGCAATTTTATATAAAATTTGGACTAAAAATAAAAAGACTAAAAACGTGACTTTGAAAACTTTTGGGACTGAAATGCAATTTTCGAAAATATTCGGACTAAAATGTAAAAATAATAAAATTGGCGAAAAAACGTAATTTGAAAACAACGTACAGTGAAACGTTTAAAATTGACAAAATGGACTAAAACGAACAAACTACCAAAATGAGGTATTTTAAAATACCTCTCTGCCCAAAATTCAAATAATGTGAAAAGACTAAAATGCCCCTGGGGCAAAAACGACTCAGACTGACTCAGATGCAAAACTAGAGGATTTTTAAACAGAATTTGATAAATGATTCATGCAAACAAATTGAAAAGACTCAGGGACAAATTGCAGGGACTGAAAAATGGGTTCCTTTGTAGGAAAAGACCAAAATACCCTTTTGTATAATTTTATGCAAAAAATTAGAAGACTGAAACAGTAATGTATGCAGCTGGAGCACAGTAGAAAACACGGGGAATTTGAAAGTATTAGAAAATAGCAGAGAAAATTGAGTGAGTATTTTTTAGGTCCAAAATGAGGGTATGACACTCAACATCAAGAATCGCCAAGAAAAGATGTGGAACAGGCGTTTGGTGTGCTCCAATACCGATTTGCAATTATTTGTGGCCCATCACGTGCTTGTAATATGGAAACTCTCAAGCATATAATTTATGCATGCATCATATTACATAACATGATTGTTGAAGACGAACGACACACATATGGAGGTGATTTTGATTACTCTTACGATAATGTGAACAATGACATCTCAACAACCGAAACATCTAACGGTCTTCATCCTAATCTTGCAACAAGACTACAAAGGCGAGCAAATATCCGTGAAAGACAAGTTCATCGACAACTTCAAGTAGACTTAATAGAGCATATTTGGGAACGCTTTGGAAATGGACACAACGGAGTTTAAATTTTATTATTTATGTAATGTTATTTGTTTTTATCGTATTTAATAATGCAAGTCATAAATTTAATGTTAATTTTGAATTATTGTTATAAAAATTTAAGTTCTATTTTATTTTAAATTATTTTCATATTAATATTAATTTAAAATAATTAAAATAATATTTTAAGTTGTAATCAAATTAAACATGAATATAATATTAATATATGAGTAAAGTTGTGGGACCCAATATGGTTTGTTTAGAGTTCACCATTGGAGTGAAAAATAAATTACTTGTTTTAAAATGATGTGTTACAATAGAACCCATAAAATAACCATTTGTGAAGATTACTATTGGAGGTGCTCTTAGAATTTTCATTTAACTTGTTTAAACTCTCGCAGTCTTACTGATTAAACAATTACTTTTTAGTTCAAGGGGATTAAACAACTACTTGAATAAAATTTAGATATTTACAATTAGCAAAAAAAATCACCGTAAATTCTAACCACGCAAACTGATTTCGTGAAGTTATGTTATTTGATCTCAAGGATGAAAAAAAAGCTTGCTCTAATAAACAAATATAGTAGGAAAAAAAAATACCAAGAACATTAGTAGGATATATCCAATACAAATAGCACTCAATGGGATAAGAAGAATACCCATCAAAGTGAATTAAAATCTTGACCCACGTCCATGTTAACAATGAACGTGTCCCTTTCTCTCCTTTTCTCACCTACATTTTGGTGTCAATACGGAAAACGCAATAACGTGAAAGTGTCAGCAAAAGAAACGGAGTGAAGGCGAATGATAGAGCTGACACTTCCAAACACAACACGTTCTCAAAGACAGAAAACTCTTTAGCATTTTGGCCCCTGACCCCAACACCTTCCCCTTATTTCCTTCAAACACACATACACACTGTACTGTTCTAACATATTAAGTATTGACATACATCAGAAATAATACTGACACACAAAAACTACCCTCTCCCCTCAAAATCAAAATTCATTTCTCGCTCATTTGTAATTATATAAGTGTCATGTCGGTGTCATGTCTGACACCAAGACACACTTAATCAGAGGAGTGTATGTGCTTCATAACTAACGATAAATAGTTTAACCGTTTCTAAACATTCACTCTTACAAATAATATGTTTTGTTGTGACAAGAATCAAGACTCATTTCAATAGCACACAACTCAACAAACAACACATCACCTTCAACTTCATACTTTGTAATAGAAAAACCAACACTATTTTCTTTAATTTAAGTGAAAAGTATCAAAAGATTTTTATCCGTTAAGAAAGAGATTATTAAGAGTAAGCTATACGTTAATGGAACTTGGAGTAACTAATATTGGTGTTTCATTGATTTTTTTTTTCTTTCTAACTCTGTAGTTAGGATCTAATTGATCTCCGATAGATGTCATTAGTTATTTGCACTGCTTATGCCATTTTAATCCGCTATGAGATTAATCGTCGAGTCAGCAACGAGACATCAAATAAGTGTATCTAAGGATTGAACTCGATTTTTTTTAGAAGAGTCATATTGTCAAATCTTCCCGCACCATGTTGGTTCGACAAAATATATTTAAATATTTTCCAATATTAAAATATAACAACCATTTGAAAGTTGTTTCATTGATTTTTATTTATCGAGACAATGTTTCATTCTTATTTTCTAAATAATTTGAGAAATAAAAGTGTGTTGGGGTTGTGTTGTTGTCCACCGAAATGAGTGCAAGACACTAGATTATTTCTCTTTCATACTCATATTATATTTTTACTTTTTCTTTATATTGCTTTGATTTCCGTGTCAATACCCATTTTTTCTTTGTAAATTTAATGCTTGAGGAAGAAAATAATTTGTGAGAAGTTGAAGCTTGATCAATTATTTTGTGTTGACCTAAATCTTGAAAGTATGGCTAATTCTTTTCGTGTTGATGTTGAAACTCTTGTCATGCGGGTGTTTCTTTATAAGAAATCTAAGCCTCAAATTGTTTTTCAAAGATGTTCCATTCTAGAAAGAAAAAAAAAAAATCTTATTTCCAATATCTTGATTTCAAAACAGAAATGACGTTGTAACCACAAGACTCGAAAGGAGAAAGTCACAGATAAAGGTTGAAAATGTGCATGATAATGGTATTGCAAACAACAATGCAAATGCACAAGACCTTGCAGCACTGGAACATGTAATTAAGCTTATGCAAGAATACAAATTTGAATTGATTACCCATCTAGTGGAGATTGAATTGGATTTTATTGGATTGGAGGTGAGTGTGAGTGATGAACAAGGGAATGAGAACATTGATAAAGAAAATTTGGAAAAAGAATACGAATTCGACTAGAAGCTTGAAAGAAAATCTCAAGAATTCAAAAGAAAATATAAAAATAAGAATAGATTGAAGAAATTTCAATGGAAACTTTTTCAAGATAATTTGGAGAAAGAATGTTGAAGAATTTTATTCTCTAACGTACCATATTACAATTTACTCGAATATCATATTACAATTTATTCATAATTGAGATAGAAGTATAGAAAATTGAAATGAAAAATATTACTATTGATTATGGGAAAGTTGTTACATCAAATAAGTATATTAGAATTTATATAATCAATTAGACAAACTCCTTACTAATCTAACTATTAACTAACGTTTAGCTAATTTTTATATCTTTAATAAGAAATAATCTTATCAAGACGAGAACGCTTAATGTAGATATGTCATCTAATTCCTTCTGCAAGACATGAATCTCATTGGTGATTAACCATCATTTTGAATTATGGGATAAATATTTAGGATAAAGCAATGAGACTTACTGAAGTTCAAAATATAGATGTTATTTTTTTTAGGCAAAATTGTTATTTTCGCCCTTTAACTATTTATTTAGTATCGTTTTGGTCCCTTAATTAAAATTTGTTTCGTTTTTATATTTTTTTTGAATAAAAACGACAATTCATTAATTGATTAAATCGTGAAAGTACACCTCATTGAGTTGATGTGGCACCTCCTCTATCCAGATTCTATTAGGATCAAAGAGGGCTACTTGGGTCATAACATGGGCCGCTATATTACAACTTCTAGGGATAGATCGAATTTGACACATGTCAAAACAAGATTGGTGTAGCCGGATTTCCTTTATAAGTTCACCTAGATAAGATCTATTATCTTTTCTATCATTGTGAATCATCTGAATCACCCTTTCATTGTCTCCCTCACAAACGATGGTTTCTGAAACCGCAATCAAGAGCCAACTTCAACGAAAACAACATCGCCAAAGCTTCAGCCACTATGACCTCTTCATTACCTTGTCTTTTCCAGGCACCTGCAGACATGACCAAGCCTTCATGGTCCCGACAAATCACACCCAAACCCCACCAGCCATGAATCTGGAGGTTAGAGTCACAATTCACCTTGATTAATCCAAGATGAGGCTTTCTCCATCTGGTTTCAGGCATTTTGGGAATGGAATAAGTAGCAGCAGAGTTGAGGTTCGCTGGAGAAGGAGTAGGAGATTTCGCATTCCTGAACTCCATGATGCTTCGAGCTGCTCTTTGAATGACATCTTCTTCAGGTAAATTTCTTTCCTTGTAGATGCTAAGGTTTCGAGCCACCAGAGCTACGATTTGGATGATAATGTCCTCATCATTGGTTAAAATTGATTGAGATATCTAGTCTAAAAAGTTAGAGATGGGTTTGTCTTGAAGATGAATACCAAGATGGGATTCAAACCAAATTATGGTCACACACTGACATTTCATAGAGGAGAGCAGTGAACTCCGCGTTTTCCAAGTTCATTTCTAGTGGGTAGAGAGCCATTTAAAATTCTCCAGAGTAACATTTTATGTCGTGGTATAGTATGTAAAGACCAAAGCTTTTTTCAGATTTGAGTATTAGTACTTGATGGGACAAAACTGCAAGTGCACAGTCTTATCGGAGTAGTAATAAAGAGAGTATCGTTCCGACAGGGAGTTGGTTAATTCAATCAACTTAGAATTATGATTAGAAGAGAGAATAGTAAAAATAGGGTTTTTAATGGTTGAAAGAGAAAATAATATAAAAGAAGAGCCTTGGGATTATTGGTTTGTCGTAATAACAAACCCTCTACAAACTGAAGCTTTATCCTTAAAACCTTATAATAAACCTAGTTTCGTATGACCGGTTTCCCTTTAGCCCCTTACTTTTCCTCTCAGTCCAGTAAGAGTTTACTCCTAGCAATCAATCCTATTTCGCTGAATTGATTACTAGGAGATGCATTAAGGCTGTGAAACTACTTCATCCCAAGATTGCAAAGACTATTTCACTGCCTTTGCAATCTCTGTCTAATATTCACTTGTTCCAACATCTCATCGCAGCTTTCGCTTGTAGATTTGATGTTTGGGATAATGGATTAATAATTATCATAACCTCAGCGTTCGCTTGTTGGTATTTGATAATGATTAATCCATGTTTAATCAGTGAATTTAGATTAGAAACTAGGTTATATAGGAGTTTAATTTAAGGAGAAGGCTTGGTTTGCTTTGGATTATGTCATTAGACTATCCAGCAAACCCAAGACAAAGGAGTCTACTCACTCATGATCATAGTAGACAAAGGGAAGAAGAAGAAAGAAGACATAAGTAAAATAAAGAGAAATAGAAATTATTATTAGAAACAATTGTCACTATTGTATTCCAAGAATAAGATCAATATTTGTGATGGAAGGCTCCTCTATTTATAGCTTACAGTTGACTTAGAGCCTAAGCAACTATAATACTAGAGTGCCCCACAAGAAACTGTGGGCCTAAACTAAAAACAGAGTAGCTTGCACAGGAAGCAAAAGCAGCTAAAGAAATCCTGAGAAGTGGCACGGCCGTGCCAAGCTTCTGACTTGGGGGAGACTTATTTTTGGCTCCGAATCTTCGTATTCTTGCTCCAAATCAGCTCCGAATCCCTTTCTTCTGCTCCAAGGCTCTTTCCATCCAATATTCGTCCCTGAAATATAATAGATTGTATTCTAAAGTAAAATAGTTCTATAAAATAAATAACAATAATATAAAATAAACTTAAATCTAAATATAACAAGACAGAATATTATATAAAATAATCTTAGATCTAAATAAAACTGAATATTATATATAAAATAAACCGAAATCTAAATAAAACAAGATTAAATATTATATAAATAAAACTAGGACTAAATCAACTAAATGACTTAAAAAGGAAATAATAATATACTTAAATTAAAGTAAATACGATTAAATACTTCATTAAATATATTACTTTATTGACTCATCAGTACTACTAGTAGTAGGAGTAGGATTAGAACTGAACTTCCAATTTTGAATGGCTTGGTAACCACTTGTTGATATTAACAAGTGGAATCTACATAATATTATCCTGATCAAAGGGGGAGGAAAGATCCAGCAATTATCTCCTCATTCCAACTAGAATCTTCCTGTCTGATGAGATCTTTAACTAAATTAATGTTGGGGTTGGTCCCAACGGGTGTTAAAAAATTGAAATTGTTGTAAGCTGGTATCCAATTAGATTCCCAAATTTTCACCTTTTCCCCACTGCCTATTCTCCAGTTGTTACCCTTCTTGATAATCCAGATTGAATTATGGAGACTTCTCCAAGCATAGCTTGGGTTAGACCCCATATCTGCCTGGAGCACATCAGATGAGTGAAAATATTTGGCCTTAAAACACCTAGTGATAAGAGAGTGGGTTGGGTTTGGAATCTCCAGATCTGTTTGGCCAACATAGCCTGATTAAAATCTCTAAGAATATTAAAACCCAGACCTCCTTAATGTTTGTACTTAAATAAATTCTCCTTCCTAGTCCTGTGGATTTTCCTCTTCAGGTCTGTTCCCCCCCACCAAAAGGAGCAGACAGCTCTCTCAATTTTATCACAAAAGAGAGACATTTCTCCTTGGGCAACTACTCTAATGAGAACACCCCTCCCCTCAAAAGAGAGACATTTCTCCTTCCAGCCTTTTACTTTACTCCAAATTCTATCCATAATGAAAGAGAAGTCATCTTCCTTGGACATGCCAAATTGGGTTGGCATGTCAAGATACTTCTTGATGCTGTCACTAATTTTGATAAGTAAGTTAGCATGGATTCTGAGTTTAAGATCCATAGATATATTGGGGCTAAAAATCATCTCTAACTTGTCAAGATTGACTTTTTGGCCAGAAGCTCTTTGATATCTTTGCAAGATACTCATTATGGCATGTGCTTCTTCTGGTTGAGCCCTACAAAAGAGAATGTTGTCCTCAGCATATAAAAGATGAGAAATGGAAGGTGCATTAGTGGCTATAGATATACCATGAATGATATCATCCTGTTGACTCTTTGTAATTAACCCAAAGAGTACCTCAGTACAACATATAAAAATATAAGGGGATAAGGGATCCCCTTGCATGATACCTCTTTGGGGTTGGAAAGAGTCAGTGGGAGTGCCATTAACAATAATAGAAAAGGAGACAAATATGATGCATTGCATAATATTATTGATTATAGTAGTAGGGAAACCCATAACAGTGATAGTATTTTCAATAAAGTGCCACTCTAGGCTATCATAAGCTTTTGTTATATCAAGTTTAATACCCATAAAGCCCTTATTTTTAGTCCTAGCTTTTTTGATATAATGAAAGGTTTCAAAAACAAAAAGGGCATTGTCAGTAATAAGCCTGCCAAGTGTAACACCCTGATTTCCCAACATAATTAAATATACGTAAAATCAGAGTTTTCATCACAAAACGGAATGTTACACTACTTTTCAAAAATTCATAAGTAGAAAATATACTATTTATTCAACAACATAAATTAATCTCGTAATATTTTGCAGCGGAAAAGTCTTTTTTAAAATATAATCAACTTCAACAAAATCTTGGCACAAAGGCCCCAACATAAATAATCATTTCAATAATCCTCTTAATAATAAATAAATGTTCCAACAATATAGTTCCAAAATTGATACATAAAGGAATGAAAATTCAACAATTAACTCCCATCCCGTTACGTATCAGAGCCCTAAGACACTTGAGCCAACATCCTACCAGCCTTGGAAATCTGCACTTGCCCACAAGGCGGCAATTCCAACAGAAGGGGTGAGAAACACATTCAATAATAATAATATATAATTCATCAAATCGATGAAACAACAACAAATTATACCACAAGTATCAACAAGTTCATATATGTATGTGTATATATATATATATATATATATATATATATATATATATATATATCAACAGCAACGTTATCAACATCAACGACATTTAGCAAGATACAACAACAATAAACAATCAACAACAACAATATCAACAACATCAACAAATCATCACATATAACGAAAACATCTCAAACATTCACAAGTACATCATAACATCACAAATACTTCAACACGTCATAAATACATCAACAAGTCACAATTACACCATCACGAATACATCAACATCATTGACTACAACACCAACAACTCAACCAACAACCTCTACGACTCTGACGACTCACCAACAACGACTCTGACAATGCACTGACGACAACAACTAATGCAATATGCATGTGGTACCATTTGAATGACAAAGCATTCCAGGGCATGAGCCCTCAACGATTGGATGGTTAAAGCATCCCAGGGCATGAGCCCTCAACAGTTGAACGATAAAGCGTTCCAGGGCATAAGCCCTCAACATTTGAATGATTAACATTCCAGGGCATGAGCCCCCAACGATGCATGAGTATGAAAGACTCGTGGTGTATATCAGCATACAACCCAACAAGAACAACAACAGCAACGACATCTGTGATGGAAGACTCATGGTGTATATCAGCATACAACCCAACAACAACAACAACGACGACAACGACAACAACAACTGTGCCTAGTATATTTATGACACACTCCCCAACTTAGACAACACGACTCAACGGCATCAACAACGGAAATCAACGACATAGCATATATAATCATATTTATTTATATATACATGCGTTCACATAGCTTCACTTTCATTTATAATATTCGCTTCATAAACAAGGTTAAATAAATCAAGAAAACATTTTTCAAAAGGAAATCAAATTTGATTAAACAAGTCATAAGTTAAATACTCATAAAACACATCAATTTAACCTCTCATACTTAAGTTTAAAGTTTGGGAACTAATCATAGGTTTTGGACTAACTTGGAATAAGTTATGCTAAGTTTTCTTAAAGTTTTCTGAAGACCTACTTGGACTATTTTTATCATAACTAGAGATTTACAAAACCTTTTCGAGTCAAACCAGTGCCATTAGAAAGCTAACTCAATTATCTACAACTTTTATGTTTACTTCTAAGACCAATTATGTACCAATCAATACCAGTTTTCATTTCAAATTCGGACAAAGTTGTGCTGAAATTCATAAAAATTCACTGTGACCTACGTTCAGTAATTTGACCATAACTCAAGTTCTATAAATCATTTTGACGTCCGACCAACGGAATTAGAAAGATAACATTCATACCTACAACTTTCGTGTTTACACCGAAAGCTAGTTCGAAACAGAAACTGATGCAAAAGACGCAACAACATGGAACAGGGTATGCTGTCAAAGGTAGCTCTCGGGAAAACTCTATTTTTCACTCAAAAACCCAAATTTCATCTACCCTGTCATACCCCAATTTTTGACCTAAGATACCACCGACACGTGCTTTTTAACCTCGACCAGTCTCGACCTTTTTAAGTGAAAAATTCGGAAGAGAGGTATTTTAAAGATAACTTTTTTCGCTTTCGAGCCCACTTTTATTTATTTATTCTAGTCTTTTTATTATTTTTTATTATGTCCTTTCATTTTATTCTATTATTATTATTATTATTATTAGTTTCTTTATTTCTATTTGAAAATTTTCCTTCACAAACAAATCCCAAAATTCACAAAAAATATATAAATGTTAATTTGTTTAATTGTTTTCCATCATATTTAATTTCCTCCAAAAATTCATAAAAAAAAAAAAGAATAAAAGAAACTTGAAATAAGGTGACATCATCAAGGTGATGTCATCAAAGTGACATCACCAAGATGATGTCACAACAAAGTGTGACTTGGTTCCCAAGCTTCAAAAAGCAACCATACTCAAACTTGAACTCCAAGTCTCATTTCACCTATAAATAGAGATAGAACTTGTCATTGAAAAAGGAGAAGAAAGAGGAGTTCTTTTAGAGAAAGGAAGCTTGAGGAGAGGAAGAAACAACACTATAATCTTTTTAAGTCTTAGCATTTCTTTTCATCATCCATCAACAACAAATCAATACAACCACACAAAACCACCACAAATCAACAAAAATCACTACATCACCACCACCAAAACCAAACAGCCCCTTTTCTTATATTTTTCCTCCTATTCTCCCTCTTCAAAGGTACACTCTCTCTATCTCTCTCTCTCTCTATCTCTCTCTTTCCGTTTTGCTATTTTGTATGCTGAGCTCGAGCTTGTCTTCCTCGACCTCAGCTTTATAACACTGAGCTTGAGCTTGTCTTCCTCAACCTCAGCTTTATAACCCTGAGTTTGAGCCTGTCATCCTCGACCTCAGCATTATAACTGAGAGCTTGAGCTTGTCTCCCTCGACCTCAGCTTTATAACCCTGAGTTTGAGCCTGTCATCCTCGACCTCGGCGTTATAACTGAGAGCTTGAGCTTGTCTCCCTCGACCTAAGCTTTTCTTGCGCCAGAACTACGTAGCTTTGATTTCTCCATCGCACCTGGAGATACGTAGGAGCAAGATGTAACTCTTGTCAAGCACAATAATAAAAAACCAAAAAACATTTTCTTGCACCCAGAACTACGTAGCTTTGATTTCTCCATCGCACCCGGAGATACGTAGGAGCAAGATGAAACTCTTGTCAAGCACCATAATCAAAAAACCCAAAAAATATTTTCCTACAAACACCACAATAAACAAAAATACAAAAACATTTTCTTACAGCACAATAATAATGAAAAATCACAAAACATTTTCATAATAAACCTTGATTTTTTTCATCAAGTGATCGTCCTTTTTATTTTCTTTCTTAATCAAATTTCAAATCCATTTTAATTCTACTTCAAGTCTATTTTTCTCAACATTAAAAAACACAAACAAGCTTATTTCGCCACTTGGCTTTTTATTTTAAAACCTTCTTCAAAACCAATAAAAAACACAAAACCAATCAAACGTCAATTTCTACCCCGAACTACGAGGTTTTGATCCCTCACGGGTACGTAGGCAAAGGACGCTCGTCCTTTCAAATCAATAAAAAATGTAGATAATAGGCTTCTTTTTTTCTTTCAAATCTCTATTTTTCAATTCCGTCTTTTAAACAAAATTAAGCAAGTTATAGGACAAAAAGAAAGATAAAGTCAAAAGGTTCTCGTAGAGTACTACGAATATTTAGGGTGCTAATACCTTCCCTAAATATAACTAACCCCTGAACCCTAATCTCTTTCAAATGGGTATTTTGAACTTTTCCTCCCTTCCCCCAAAAAATTAAAAAGTTCAGTCGTGAATAAAAGTAGTGAGTCAAAGCTGGTCAAAAGGCGATGGTCTCCCGAAAAATGACGCGACAGAAATGGCGACTTCACTGGGGATAATGTTCGAGGGTTAAGCCTAACTTGACTTTGTTTAAACTTTTGAGCTATTACTTGCTTAACAAAAACAAAAATTAAAGATGGAAATACGTGTATATATATGTCTTTTTCCTTCATTTCTTTGTTCTTAACGGGAGTGGTGAGATAAGTTGTAACACCCCGTTTTCCCAACATAAAAATTTCTTTAAAAAGAATAGCATGCATCAGAGTAAGCACATAAACAAGGCATCACATTTCTAAAACATCTCATGCTAATGAATAAATAATCATTAAATTTTCATAAAATCTCGCAGCGGAATAATCATATAAATAAACGTCTTAAGGGTCTTTGGCACGCAGGCCTCATCAACATCTTATTATCAAAGTCTTCAAGTTAAACATAAGCATGTAAAATAACATAATCAAATCTGAAGCATAATACGCAAGGAACAGAGAAAATAAAAGCAAAGTTTCCCCATCCCGTTACGTATCAGAGCACCTAGACTCGACTGCAGGAATCCTCACACGTCTGCACCTAATCTTGGTTACCTGCACTTGCCCACGAGGCGGCAATTCCAGCAGAAGGGGTGAGATTCACAAATAATTATATTAAACATGTAATCAAATAATCACAATTCAACGACCAACATAATTCAACTTATCACAGATAAACATCTAGCATTTAGAACATCAATATAAACAACACGTCATTCAGCATCATCATAATCAACATCATATACATCTTAATAAACATCTTAGACGACTCGACTCGACATCAACACTTGACTATGCAACCCTACGTCTTATATGCATGTGGTACCAATCCAGGGCATGAGCCCTCGTCGCTATGAGCATAAATATACTCCAAGGCATAAGCCTTCGTCGCTGGTGAGCAAAGCTCCAGGGCATAAGCCCTCGTCGCTGGTGAGTAAAAACTCCAGGGCATGAGCCCCCATCATAGAATGAGTATGCATGAGACTCAACACTTTTAACTTAAACAAGTTAACATCTTAAACGTCGCAAAACATCTTATTCATCAAAGGACTGACACATGCAGCAACTGTACATAAGTAAACAGCAACATGGCAGCAAGTACATCACAAAGTATAACATCAATATGACAAACATCGCATGTAATTCAATCATTCATCACTTATTCAATTCATAATATCACACAAAAGCTTCATAGAATCATCATAGATACTCTCAATCATCATGTTTCATCATTACAGATTATAATAAACATTATTAAAAGTCCCAGAAACTACCCAAAGGCCATCTCTCGAGGTTCTATGCGAAACAGTTCGCAAACAGTACACAGTTCTGGGTTCTGACCTAACTCGCTATGGCGAGTGGGATAGCTCGCCTCGCGAGTACTAAGGTCCTGCTCGCTGTGGCGAGTTGGAGTGCTCGCCTCGCGAGCTCTAGGGTACTGCTCGCTATGGCGAGCTGGGTTGCTCGCCTCGCGAGTAAACTAGGTCTACTCGCCACGGCGAGTTGCATAGCTCGCCTCAGGCGAGCGATGAACAGACTGCTACGGGTTCTACGAAAATTCACCCAAAAAGTCCCAAATTCAACATCTAAATCATCTGAACTCTCAGAAACATCATCATTATGGTTAATCTACGTTCTGCACTCATCCTACACTTCTGTTCTACAGTTTCATAGCTTAATTCATGGTTTTCCTTCACTTTTAACCTAAATTCAATTCTCTCAAAACAGCCCTATGATTGCTTAATCTTGATTAGATGCATTACAGTTCAATAGAATTAAGTGCTAGGCTCACCCTTACCTGGTTATAAGCAGAAATCGCAGCTTCTAAAACTCTTCCCCTTCACACAGCCGTTCCTCTCTTTTCCAAATTCTGATACGCGTACTACTGACTTCTCTCTTGACCTAATTTCCCTTTATATACTCCCAACAAATCTTATCTTATTTACTCTTTCTCCCACATAACTCTCTAAAATCCAAAACTAACCCACAACTAAATATTTTATTTTATTTTCAAATCTTATTTTATTAAACAATAAAATAAGTCACCACGTCGCATAAAAACATAACAAATCTCCACCTATCATCACATAATATATATATATATATATATATAAAAATATATAGCAATTTCTCAAATAAATCAAATAATTAAATAATCAAAATGGGCGTTACAACTCTCCCCAACTTAAAAGATTTTCGTCCTCGAAAATTTACCTCAAGTAAACAACTCAGGGTACGACTCTAGCATCTTACTCTCTAACTCCCACGTCAAGCTTTCGCCGGTCGCTCCCGACCAAACGACTCTAACGAGAGGTATCTCCTTGCCCCTCAGCGTCTTCGTCTTTCTGTCATCAATCCTCACTGGCAAGGTCTCAACCGTAAGGTTGTCCCTAACTTGCACATCATCACTCTGGATCACATGGGACGGATCCGGAACATACTTCCTCAGTTGCGACACGTGGAACACGTCGTGCAAATTCGACAGATGTGGTGGCAATCCAATACGATAGGCCACCGCCCCAATCCTCTCTGAAATCTGATACGGACCAATAAACTTCGGGGTTAACTTCTTTGACTTCAACGCACGACCAACACCGGTCATAGGAGTCACTCTCAGGAACACATGATCCCCCTCTTGGAACTCAAGGTCCTTCCTTCGCTTATCATGGTAACTCTTTTGTCGACTCTGCGACGCTTTCATCTTCTCTTGGATCATTCTTACTTTCTCAGTAGTCTGTTGAACAATCTCCGGTCCTAACATCACATTCTCGCCTGACTCAAACCAACACAACGGAGTTCTACATCTCCGACCATACAAAGCTTCAAAGGGTGCCATCCCAATACTCGAATGGTAACTGTTGTTGTACGTGAACTCTATCAATGGAAGATGACTATCCCAAGTTCCTCCTTGCTCAAGTACACACACTCTCAACAAATCTTCCAACGACTGAATCGTCCTTTCCGACTGACCATCTGTTTGCGGATGATAAGCCGAACTCAACCTCAACTGAGAACCCAACGCCTCTTGCAAACTCTTCCAAAATCTAGAAGTAAATCTCGGGTCTCTATCTGATACGATGCTCGAAGGAACACCATGCAACTTCACAATCTCCTTGACATAGATCTCTGCCAACTGAGCAACAGGAAAAGTAATATTAATCGGTAGAAAATGAGCCGACTTCGTCAATCTATCAACAATCACCCAAATAGCGTCATTCCCCTTAGGAGTATTCGGCAAGCTCGTCACAAAATCCATGGATATACTATCCCATTTCCACTCTGGCACATCTAAAGGCACCATCATACCAGCAGGTTTCTGATGCTCAACCTTCGATTTCTGACAAACCAAACAAGAATAGACAAACTGTGCCACGTCACATTTCAAACCAGACCACCAAAACATCTTTTTTAAATCATGATACATCTTCGTAGCTCCCAGATGAATACTCAAGCTACTTCTATGACTCTCTTCAAGGATCATCTTCTTCATTACCTCATTATCAGGAATGCAAATCCTACCTCGGAATCTCAACACTCCTTGATCATCCACTTTAAAGTCACTATCCTCCGCCTGATTACTAGCAACCAACAAGTCCATAAACTTAACATCTTCTTTCTGCGCCTCTTTGATACTTTTCAAGAACTCATTATCAATCTTCAACATTCCTAGCTTTACACTCTGAGGCGTTCTTTCACAAACTAAACTCAAATCTCTGAACTGTTCCAACAACTCGAATTCCTTCACCATCATGGCAGACATATGCAAAGTCTTCCTGCTCAAAGCATCCGCAACCACATTAGCTTTGCCCGGATGATAATTCAAACCAAAGTCATAATCCTTTAACAATTCAAGCCATCTTCGCTGCCTCATATTCAATTCCTTCTGGTCGAATAAGTACTTCAAACTCTTGTGATCACTAAACACCTCAAACCTTGAACCATACAAGTAATGTCTCCATATTTTCAATACAAAGACCACAGCCGCCAATTCTAAGTCATGCGTCGGATAATTCTTCTCATGAATTCTCAATTGCCTTGAAGCATAAGCTACCACTTTACCATCTTGCATAAGTACACCACCTAAACCCAACTTGGACGCATCACAATATACCACAAAAGGTTCATCGGGCTTCGGCAAAATCAAAACTGGAGCCGTCGTCAAGCGCTTCTTTAACTCATTAAAGCTGTTCTCACAATGAACATCCCACACAAAAGATTTACCCTTACACGTCAACTGCGTTAACGGAAGAGCCAACTTAGAAAATCCTTCTATAAATCTTCGATAATAACCAGCTAGACCCAAGAAGCTTCTAATCTCAGTAACCGACTTCGGAGTCTCCCATTGCGATACCGCTTCAACTTTAGACGGATCAACCGCAATGCCATCGCCAGAAATAACATGACCAAGAAAACTTACTTCTTTCAACCAGAACTCACACTTAGACAACTTAGCAAAAAGCTTCTTCTCTTTCAACACTTGCAAGACGATCTTCAAATGTTCGGCATGCTCTTCTTCAGTCTTAGAATAAACCAGAATATCATCAATGAATACCACAACAAAACGATCCAAATAAGCATGGAAGATTCTATTCATATACTCCATAAATACGCCAGGTGCGTTAGTAACACCGAAAGGCATCACTGTATACTCATAATGTCCATAACGCGTCCTAAATGCCGTCTTCTGCATATCCTCATCCTTCACTTTAATCTGATGGTAACCCGATCTCAAATCTATCTTGCTGAATACACAAGCACCCACCAACTGATCCATCAAGTCGTCAATTCTCGGAAGTGGATACCTATTCTTTATCGTTACTTTATTCAACTGACGATAGTCGATGCACAACCTCATACTTCCATCTTTCTTCTTGACTAACAACACTGGAGCTCCCCACGGTGAAACACTTGGTCTCACGAACTTCTTATCAAGCAAATCCTCTAACTGTTCCTTCAGCTCAGCCAACTCAGAAGCTGACATACGATAAGGCGTCATAGACACAGGCTTCGTTCCAGGAACAAGATCAATTGAAAATTCAACTTCTCTTTCCGGAGGTACATCAGGAATCTCATCTGGGAAAACTTCTGGAAAATCGCATACCACTTGTAGCTTATCGATCACCGCCTGATTCTCAATGGATAAAGACGCCATCAAAGAAAACATCATAATTCCATCGCGTTCCAGCTGCTTCAACTGTTTAGTGGATAGGAACTCTGCGCCACTCTCTTCCTCGGGAGAAGAAAAATGCACCGTCTTGCTAAAACAATTAATCAGAACGTGGTTGTACTCTAACCAATTCATCCCCAAAATCACATCCATCCCAACCAACGGTAGACACACTAAATCAATCTCAAAATCACGACCAAACATAGACACAGGACATCTTAAACACACAAGGGAAGTAGTCACCGAACCCTTAGCTGGAGTTTCGACAACCATCTCCCCATTCATATCAGATACAACAAGATTCAACTTAGCAGCACAATCAAGAGCAACAAAACAATGTGTGGCACCAGTATCAATAATAGCAACTAAAGGTATATTATCAAAATAACAAGTACCTCTGATCAAGCGATCCTCGCTCTCCGTCTGCGTACCCGTCAAGGCAAAAACTCTCCCAGAAGTCTGAGCCTTCTTAGGCTTCGTGCATTGCGAACCAATGTGACCCTCATCGCCGCAGTTAAAACATACAACATCACCATGTTTGCAATCAGCAGTGGTGTGACCCTTCTTGCCACAACGAAAACACCTCTTCACCTCTCCAGGACAAGCATTACTCTTATGGCCTTTCACGCCACAAGTATAGCAGACAACCTCAGCAGGAGCATCTCTCTTAACAGGTCTCCTCTCATCATTAACTCGCTGTTTGCCCTTATCTGCAGGGGCACTGTAGGGCTTAGGACGGCTTTGCTGCCCCTTTCCTTTCCTCTCATTAACCACCTTGTAATGAGCCTTAGTGTCCTCCTCGTAAATCCTGCAGCTGCTCACTAACTCAGAAAAGTTTCTAATCTTCTGATACCCTATAGCTCTCTTGATATCAGCTCTCAATCCGTTCTCAAACTTAATACATTTAGAAAATTCGGCGGTCTCAGCAGAGTAGTGTGGATAAAACTTGGCCAGCTCCACAAATTTCGCAGCATACTCAGTCACAGACATGTTCCCTTGCTTTAGCTCCAGGAACTCAATCTCTTTCTTGCCCCGCACATCCTCAGGAAAGTATCTGTCGAGGAACTCTCTCTTAAATACTGCCCAGGTCACCTCAGCACCGTCCTGCTCCAGGGTGGGTAAAAGACTAATCCACCAATCGTCTGCCTCCTCAGCCAGCATGTGCGTACCAAAACGCACCTTCTGCACTTCCGTGCACTGCATCACCCTGAAAACCCTCTCTATCTCTTTGAGCCAAGACTGGGCTCCATCCGGATCATATCTCCCCTTGAAAGTAGGAGGATAGTTTCTCAAGAAGGTCTCCAGCATACGGACCTCTGCACCAGCACCAGCATTAGCATTAGGCTGCTGTCCCACAGCTTGAGCAACAGCTTCCAAGGCAGCAGCAATCGCAGCGTCGTTTCTTCCAGCCATCTTAATCCTATGCAAAACAAACGTAAGTTAGAATAATACAATAATACTATTCTAACTCTAAGACAACGTCACTCGACTCTCTACTTGGCCGGACGGACCGACCTGCTCTGATACCAATTGTAACACCCCGTTTTCCCAACATAAAAATTTCTTTAAAAAGAATAGCATGCATCAGAGTAAGCACATAAACAGGGCATCACATTTCTAAAACATCTCATGCTAATGAATAAATAATCATTAAATTTTCATAAAATCTCGCAGCGGAATAATCATATAAATAAACGTCTTAAAGGTCTTTGGCACGCAGGCCTCATCAACATCTTATTATCAAAGTCTTCAAGTTAAACATAAGCATGTAAAATAACATAATCAAATCTGAAGCATAATACGCAAGGAACAGAGAAAATAAAAGCAAAGTTTCCCCATCCCGTTACGTATCAGAGCACCTAGACTCGACTGCAGGAATCCTCACACGTCTGCACCTAATCTTGGTTACCTGCACTTGCCCACGAGGCGGCAATTCCAGCAGAAGGGGTGAGATTCACAAATAATTATATTAAACATGTAATCAAATAATCACAATTCAACGACCAACATAATTCAACTTATCACAGATAAACATCTAGCATTTAGAACATCAATATAAACAACACGTCATTCAGCATCATCATAATCAACATCATATACATCTTAATAAACATCTTAGACGACTCGACTCGACATCAACACTTGACTATGCAACCCTACGTCTTATATGCATGTGGTACCAATCCAGGGCATGAGCCCTCGTCGCTATGAGCATAAATATACTCCAAGGCATAAGCCTTCGTCGCTGGTGAGCAAAGCTCCAGGGCATAAGCCCTCGTCGCTGGTGAGTAAAAACTCCAGGGCATGAGCCCCCATCATAGAATGAGTATGCATGAGACTCAACACTTTTAACTTAAACAAGTTAACATCTTAAACGTCGCAAAACATCTTATTCATCAAAGGACTGACACATGCAGCAACTGTACATAAGTAAACAGCAACATGGCAGCAAGTACATCACAAAGCATAACATCAATATGACAAACATCGCATGTAATTCAATCATTCATCACTTATTCAATTCATAATATCACACAAAAGCTTCATAGAATCATCATAGATACTCTCAATCATCATGTTTCATCATTACAGATTATAATAAACATTATTAAAAGTCCCAGAAACTACCCAAAGGCCATCTCTCGAGGTTCTATGCGAAACAGTTCGCAAACAGTACACAGTTCTGGGTTCTGACCTAACTCGCTATGGCGAGTGGGATAGCTCGCCTCGCGAGTACTAAGGTCCTGCTCGCTGTGGCGAGTTGGAGTGCTCGCCTCGCGAGCTCTAGGGTACTGCTCGCTATGGCGAGCTGGGTTGCTCGCCTCGCGAGTAAACTAGGTCTACTCGCCACGGCGAGTTGCATAGCTCGCCTCAGGCGAGCGATGAACAGACTGCTACGGGTTCTACGAAAATTCACCCAAAAAGTCCCAAATTCAACATCTAAATCATCTGAACTCTCAGAAACATCATCATTATGGTTAATCTACGTTCTGCACTCATCCTACACTTCTGTTCTACAGTTTCATAGCTTAATTCATGGTTTTCCTTCACTTTTAACCTAAATTCAATTCTCTCAAAACAGCCCTATGATTGCTTAATCTTGATTAGATGCATTACAGTTCAATAGAATTAAGTGCTAGGCTCACCCTTACCTGGTTATAAGCAGAAATCGCAGCTTCTAAAACTCTTCCCCTTCACACAGCCGTTCCTCTCTTTTCCAAATTCTGATACGCGTACTACTGACTTCTCTCTTGACCTAATTTCCCTTTATATACTCCCAACAAATCTTATCTTATTTACTCTTTCTCCCACATAACTCTCTAAAATCCAAAACTAACCCACAACTAAATATTTTATTTTATTTTCAAATCTTATTTTATTAAACAATAAAATAAGTCACCACGTCGCATAAAAACATAACAAATCTCCACCTATCATCACAAAATATATATATATATATATAAAAATATATAGCAATTTCTCAAATAAATCAAATAATTAAATAATCAAAATGGGCGTTACATAAGTTCTAACCTGGACTTGAGGGAACACTAAGATAGGACGGGGTATAATCAAAGTTCCATTCCAAGAGTAATCTTGAGTCTCGGTTCATGTGATAACCCCACTCAATGGAGGGACCTTGAAAGTAATTTATGTTGACACGAGTAATCATGTTTGACATTATTATTTTTAAGTGACCGTCGATGTTGAGGACCGTAGTTACCTTCAACCCATCTCAGCCTTTTAGGACGTAGTGCGGTGACTAATCAAGAGTAATCTTGAATTGGTTGTTACGCGATGCTACACTCGAACGAGACTTTCCTACAAATCTTATTGGGCCAAGAGTAATCTTGCAGCTCGATGACATTTGGAAGTGGTTGTAGACTTTGAGAACTTGGTAGAACCCGTGATACAGGTACAAATGAAACCATAGTCCTTACCAAATGGCGTACTATCCCTCAACTCCAACATTATGGACTAAACCTCACCATGTTTTCACCGTTTGTGTAGCATAAATCATGCATACATGTATTCATCCATAATAATTTTCTCATTAAAAATCGAAGGACTTCGACAAGTTTTTGTAAACACCAAAGGAACGGACCTTGTAAGAACGAACACCAAGAAACTCAACTTCAAAAATCTTAACTAAGCTTTAGCTTTTAAGAACTTTTTCCTTGGTTTCGTTTTTCTTACCTTTGAAAGGGGAACCGTTTGCAATATCTTTCCAATTTTCAAGTAAAACCATGTTCCACTACAATGTTTACGATTCACCTTGGCAAGTCCTTCAAAAAAAATATTATCCCTTTTTGCATAAACATATCATGCGTCATCTCGCATCCATAGTTTCTAGTCCGTGTCTCACACTGTGTCTCTTCTATAAAAGGGCTAGTCCGTTAGTAAAGTGGTCTGATGTCTTCCTTCAACTTGAGTTCGCACGTGCAATCACTCGCGCAAACGCATAAAATGGATCAGCTGGAACAAGAGGTCCACGAGCTACGTGAAGAGGTGACAATCCTCCAGGCCAAGGTGGAAAAGTTAACCAACCTGGTATCTTCGCTGACAGCGCAGCGGAAACCCCAACAACAATGTCAGCCCCTGTGCATACGACCACCTCGACAACAGGCTTCTCAGCAATACAACTCGCAAGGTCGCAACCCAAGGGCACCACAATTTGATCCAATTCCCATGAAATATGCAGAGTTGCTCCCAACTCTACTTAACAAAAATTTGGTTCAAACCAGGGTTCCCCCTCCAGTGCCAGAAAGATTGCCGACATGGTATAGGGCTGACCAGTTTTGTGCTTTCCACCAAGGGGCCCCAGGGCATGATACTGAAGAGTGCTATGGTTTGAGGACTGCAGTCCAAAAGTTAATCCAAGCTAAAAAGATACCTGGTGCTGACATGCGGATTGTCTAACCATCCCTGGGTCTTTATTGGGGTTTCCTTCCACTACTCAGTTGTTCGAATAATGTTTGTTTGTTTGTTTTCTACTTTTCAAAAATCCTTTCGTCCCGCCCGAGACGAAAGTGAACTTATGTAGGGCTTTTTGCTTAAAGTATTTTCCATCATTAATAAAAGGTCGTTTTTATCCCGGCGGTCTCTTTTTGTGCTTATTCTGGAAAAATGGTAATACAAAAAACCAAAAATTCTCTTTTATCATTCTCAAATATCTGCATAATCATAACCTATACTTACTTGTCAAAATCAATAATCAAATCATGCATTAATAAACCCGTTGAACATATTAACCATGTACTCTCTCCCAACTTTGAGTTCCCTGTGTCCGAAACTCGAAGAAGAGGAAGATGAAGAAGTTCCCGATGAAATTTCTCGCCTACTGGGGCATCTTAAGCCGTCAAAATCGAAAACAAAAAATATCAAGAAGTGTGTCCAAAACAGGGCATTCACTTACAAAGACTGGCGCGAGATGCTACCATCATGCTTCAAGCGCACATTTCAACAGGGGCAACCCCCCCCCTCCTTCCCTCAGTATACAACGCAGAGGTCGAAGTCCTGTCACTAGGAGTTCTGCCGAAATCCAAGCTTGATTGAACTTAAATGCATGACGACCTTGTACAACTATATCAAGACAGGTTTAAACAAACTTCCAACAAGAAGGTTCGTCCCCGTGAATTTCAAGATAGAGACCTTGTGCTCAAAAGAAGAATATCTTTCCAACCTGACTCCAGGGGCAAGTGGACGCTTAACCATGAAGACCTGTGTGCAGTGACTCATGGGACTACAGATGTTGACAAACTCGCATGCCGGTGCAGTCAAGAAATACTTTGTCAAAATATACAAAAATCAATCAAATCAAAAAAAATCAAAAAAATCAAAAAAATCAAAAAAAAAAAAAGCTCGATAAGTCGCAAACCTGAAAAGACGGCTTAGGCAAAAATAAGCGTCTCGGTGGACTGAAAACCCGAAAGGGCGGTCCAGGCAAAAATTAGAGACATGAACAAAAATGAGTATCCTGATAGGTCGAAAACTCAAAAGGACGATCTATGCAAAAGTTAAGGATCAAAAGACAAAGTAACTGCATCCGGTCAGGCACAGTCCACTTGGGGCATCCAATCATCAAAAGACCTCTGATTCGAAGCATCTGCAAATCAAAGACCCGGAACAGGGGCAATTCAAAGTTGTTAGGGAGAATAGCGGTTACTGTGTTCAATGTACCCTCCCATATATTTACCATTTTTCAAAAATTTCAAGGATCTGTGGGACCATGCCCTTGGCAGGCCACCACTCAATTCATCAAATTTGAGCCTGTGCCCATTTATAAGGAACTCTCATTTTATTCTATTTGCAAAAATGTTCTACTATGTTTGATGGCAATACTTGAAGCAAAATAATTTCCAAAAATACAAAACTTTTTACATCTTTTGAAAAGCATGAACAACAAACACATTCCTTTTGAACTCGTAAGCATACAAAACGTACATCGACATCCGCCTCAAGAACGGTTACATTCCAGAAGACAAACATGGCTAGGCACTATAGAGAGGACTTCCGCTTCAAAGCAAGATGCAGTCATAACACAAAAATACGGAAGGAAAAAGAGAAGCTCGCTAAGTCAAAAACCTGAAAAAGGCGGCTTAAGCAAAAATGAGCGTCCCGGTGGACTAAAAACCCGAAAGGGCAGTCCAGGCAAAAATTAGGGGCATACAAAAACTATATTCCCGGTGGATTGAAAACCCGAAAGGGCGATCCAGGCAAAAGTTAGGGATTTTTTTTTTCAAAAAAAAAAAAAAAGTTATGATTGCTGAAACACGCTAATGGAAGAATACACTACGCTGGTACAAGAAATGGCGACTTCTTCCAGAATTTCAAGTTAAGAGTGGACGTTCTACCCAGTGGAAGCACCAGTTACTACTCTGCACTGAGCTTACCATATCAAAGAAGATTGCCGAGTGTTGTGCTGCGAAACCACTCCCCTCTCCAAACTTACATGTTTTGTCTCGTTCCGTCGAGTCACTTGTCCCATACAGTTATACGATCGTTCAAGTCACATTCATACATTCATGCATTCATGCATCCACGCATCAATGCTTCCATATATTCACACATTCAAGCATACACAATGCACACGTACACACACAATATCAATTCACACATGACTGTATCAGTCACTCGAAGTCTTGTTTGGTCGTATCTTGTCAATTCAGCCATCAATTTATTTTCTGTCTTCCAAGTGGTAAGTCCTACATAACGGACAGCTTGGTGTCTATTTTTCTGTCTTTCAAGTGGTAAGTCCTACATAACAGACAGCTTGAGGTTTGTTTTTGTCTTTCTTCCAAGTGGTAAGTCCTACATAACGGACAGCTTGAGGTTTATTTTTCTGTCTTCCAAGTGGTAAGTCCTACATAACGGACAGCTTGAGGTTTATTTTCCTGTCTTCCAAGTGGTGAGTCCTACATAACGGACAGCTTGAGGTTTATTTTTCTGTCTTCCAAGTGGTAAGTTCTACATAACGGACACCTTGAGGTTTATTTTCCTGTCTTCCAAGTGGTGAGTCCTACATAACGGACAGCTTGAGGTTTATTTTTCTGTCTTCCAAGTGGTAAGTCCTACATAACGGACAACTTGAGGTTTATTTTTCTGTCTTCCAAGTGGTGAGTCCTACATAACGGACAGCTTGAGGTTTATTTTTCTGTCTTCCAAGTGGTAAGTCCTACATAACGGACAGCTTGGTTTCTATTTTTCTATCTTTCAAGTAGTAAGTGCTACATAACGGACAGCTTGAGTTTGTTTTTGTCTGTCTTCCAAGTGGTAAGTCCTACATAACGGACAACTTGGTGTCTATTTTTCTGTCTTCCAAGTGGTAAGTCCTACATAACGGACAGCTTGAGGTTTATTTTTCCGTCTTCCAAGTGGTAAGTCCTACATAACGGACAGCTTGAGGTTTATTTTTCTGTCTTCCAAGTGGTGAGTCCTACATAACGGACAGCTTGAGGTTTATTTTCCTGTCTTCCAAGTGGTCAGTCCTACATAACGGACAGTTTGAGGTTTATTTTTCTGTCTTCCTAGTGGTAAGTCCTACATAACGGACAGCTTGAGGTTTATTTTCCTGTCTTCCAAGTGGTGAGTCCTACATAACGGACAGCTTGAGGTTTATTTTTCTGTCTTCCAAGTGGTAAGTCCTACATAACGGACAACTTGAGGTTTATTTTTCTGTCTTCCAAGTGGTGAGTCCTACATAACGGACAACTTGAGGTTTATTTTTCTGTCTTCCAAGTGGTAAGTCCTACATAACGGACAGCTTGAGGTTTATTTTTCTGTCTTCCAAGTGGTGAGTCCTACATAATGGACAGCTTGAGGTTTGTTTTCGTCTTTCTTTCAAGTGGTAAGTCCTAAATAATGGACGGCTTGAGTCAAGTGGTAAGTCCTACATAACGGACAGCTTGAGGTTTATTTTTCTGTCTTCCAAGTGGTAAGTCCTAAATAATGGACAGCTTGAGTCAAGTGGTGAGTCCTACATAACGGACAGCTTGAGGTTTATTTTTTTGTCTTCCAAGTGGTAAGTCCTACATAACGGACACCTTGAGGTTTATTTTCCTGTCTTCCAAGTGGTGAGTCCTACATAACGGACAGCTTGAGGTTTATTTTTCTGTCTTCCAAGTGGTAAGTCCTACATAACGGACAGCTAAAGGTTTATTTTCCTGTCTTCCAAGTGGTGAGTCCTACATAACGGACAGCTTGAGGTTTATTTTTCTGTCTTCCAAGTGGTAAGTCCTACATAACGGACAGCTTGAGGTTTATTTTCTTGTCTTCCAAGTGGTGAGTCCTACATAACGGACAACTTAAGTTTACTTTTCATCTTTCTTTCAAGTGGTCAGTCCTAAATAATGGACAGCTTGAGTCAAGTGGTAAGTCCTACATAACGGACAACTTGAGGTTTATTTTTCTGTCTTTCAAGTGGTAAGTCCTACATAACGGACAGCTTGAGATTTATTTTTGTCTTTGTTCCAAATGGTCAGTCCCAAACAACGGACTACTTGTGTTTACCTGTCTTTCTTCTCGAGTGTCATCCCCAGTATATCGGATCAATAAGTGTCTCCATTAACCTATCATTCCAAACCAACACAATGGTACATCACCGTTTTCCCCAGTGAAACTACATTATCCCCGAGCGGAGTCGGATCCCTTTTTCTCCAAGGAACTTGGGTATCCCGTTGTCATTCCAATCAAGTCACCTTTGTCGTCCTGCATTCATAATTGCATCGCATGCATTCATAGACATTTCATAACCATCTTAGGTCCAAAATGGTGTACTTTGTATTTAAGTCTCTTCGACCCGTCAAATCAAAGATTCCATCTTCAAATCTCCGGACGAAGAAACTTAAATAGGGGCATCTGTCATACCCCAATTTTTGACCTAAGATACCACCGACACGTGCTTTTTAACCTCGACCAGTCTCGACCTTTTTAAGTGAAAAATTCGGAAGAGAGGTATTTTAAAGATAACTTTTTTCGCTTTCGAGCTCACTTTTATTTATTTATTCTAGTCTTTTTATTATTTTTTATTATGTCCTTTCATTTTATTCTATTATTATTATTATTATTATTAGTTTCTTTATTTCTATTTGAAAATTTTCCTTCACAAACAAATCCCAAAATTCACAAAAAATATATAAATGTTAATTTGTTTAATTGTTTTCCATCATATTTAATTTCCTCCAAAAATTCATAAAAAAAAAAAGAATAAAAGAAACTTGAAATAAGGTGACATCATCAAGGTGATGTCATCAAAGTGACATCACCAAGATGATGTCACAACAAAGTGTGACTTGGTTCCCAAGCTTCAAAAAGCAACCATACTCAAACTTGAACTCCAAGTCTCATTTCACCTATAAATAGAGATAGAACTTGTCATTGAAAAAGGAGAAGAAAGAGGAGTTCTTTTAGAGAAAGGAAGCTTGAGGAGAGGAAGAAACAACACTATAATCTTTTTAAGTCTTAGCATTTCTTTTCATCATCCATCAACAACAAATCAATACAACCACACAAAACCACCACAAATCAACAAAAATCACTACATCACCACCACCAAAACCAAACAGCCCCTTTTCTTATATTTTTCCTCCTATTCTCCCTCTTCAAAGGTACACTCTCTCTATCTCTCTCTCTCTCTATCTCTCTCTTTCCGTTTTGCTATTTTGTATGCTGAGCTCGAGCTTGTCTTCCTCGACCTCAGCTTTATAACACTGAGCTTGAGCTTGTCTTCCTCAACCTCAGCTTTATAACCCTGAGTTTGAGCCTGTCATCCTCGACCTCAGCATTATAACTGAGAGCTTGAGCTTGTCTCCCTCGACCTCAGCTTTATAACCCTGAGTTTGAGCCTGTCATCCTCGACCTCGGCGTTATAACTGAGAGCTTGAGCTTGTCTCCCTCGACCTAAGCTTTTCTTGCGCCAGAACTACGTAGCTTTGATTTCTCCATCGCACCTGGAGATACGTAGGAGCAAGATGTAACTCTTGTCAAGCACAATAATAAAAAACCAAAAAACATTTTCTTGCACCCAGAACTACGTAGCTTTGATTTCTCCATCGCACCCGGAGATACGTAGGAGCAAGATGAAACTCTTGTCAAGCACCATAATCAAAAAACCCAAAAAATATTTTCCTACAAACACCACAATAAACAAAAATACAAAAACATTTTCTTACAGCACAATAATAATGAAAAATCACAAAACATTTTCATAATAAACCTTGATTTTTTTCATCAAGTGATCGTCCTTTTTATTTTCTTTCTTAATCAAATTTCAAATCCATTTTAATTCTACTTCAAGTCTATTTTTCTCAACATTAAAAAACACAAACAAGCTTATTTCGCCACTTGGCTTTTTATTTTAAAACCTTCTTCAAAACCAATAAAAAACACAAAACCAATCAAACGTCAATTTCTACCCCGAACTACGAGGTTTTGATCCCTCACGGGTACGTAGGCAAAGGACGCTCGTCCTTTCAAATCAATAAAAAATGTAGATAATAGGCTTCTTTTTTTCTTTCAAATCTCTATTTTTCAATTCCGTCTTTTAAACAAAATTAAGCAAGTTATAGCACAAAAAGAAAGATAAAGTCAAAAGGTTCTCGTAGAGTACTACGAATATTTAGGGTGCTAATACCTTCCCTAAATATAACTAACCCCCGAACCCTAATCTCTTTCAAATGGGTATTTTGAACTTTTCCTCCCTTCCCCAAAAAAATTAAAAAGTTCAGTCGTGAATAAAAGTAGTGAGTCAAAGCTGGTCAAAAGGCGATGGTCTCCCGAAAAATGACGCGACATACCCAAATCCCAAATTTGATAGAGAACAATGTTTACAGGTTCTATATACAACATAACAATCAAAACAACACAGAAACATGCATTAAACAACACAATTCATCACATCATATCAATTATCATAAACTTTCTAAACCCTAAACCTATAACACAATTTCATCAACAATCAAAATTATATATACATATTATTGAAGGAATCCCACGCTTACCTTAGATTATGATTCCTGAATTAAGCTGCGTTCTTCTCTCTTCTTCTAGCCTCTTCTTTTGGTTCTAGGTTTTCTCCTCTTCTTCTCTCAAAAACTCACTTTCTTCTCTTGGTGATAATTTTGAGAATAACATTGCAAAGACTAATAGGTCTAAAATCATAGGGGGTGTTGGGGTTATTAACTTTAGGGATTAGGCTAATAAAAGTGTGGTTAATATCTTTAGTATTACCCCCGTTGTTCAGGATGTTTAGAGTGTAGTCAAGTATCTCAGCACCTATGATATTCCAATATTTTTTTATAAAATAAAGCAGATAGTCCATCAGGGCTCGGGGGTGAATTAGCCTTCAGGTTTATAATGGCCTCTTGTACCTCTTGTGATGTGAAATGGTTATTAAGTATATCATAGTCCTGTTTGGATACTCTATTTTGAACAATTGTAAAAATATCCGGATCAGTTTGGGTATCAGAACTAGTAAAGTTATTTTTAAAATGATTAGAAAATAAAGTTTTAATTTGAAAACGATCCTGCTAAGTGTTGCCAGCTGGATCTCTGATAGTGTGAATAGTATTCTTCCTTTTCCTCTGGTTTGCCTTCTGACGGAAATACTTACTATTGAGGTCCCCATCCTTAAGCCAGTGGGCTTTGGCTCTTTGAGCCCACCAAAGTTCTTCCTGCTTTAAAATGTCATCTAAAGCTTCTTCTGTAGCTTTGATCTGGATAATAGTATCTCTGGAGGGGACCTTATTTTTGAGTTTAGCTAGGATGTTTTGAACTACTTTGATCTTTTTAGGGATGTTCCCATATTTTGATCTGCCCCAATTAGCTAGTTGATGAAGGATCTAGTCTAGCTTCATAGGATGATCACCATAGGAAGTTTCCCACGCATTTTTGACCACCTGATTACTCTCTGGGTCCTGGGCCTAAAGTTTTCCAAACCTTTGGATTTTGTGGGGTCCCTGGTATTCGTTACACATTTTGGTCATTTCTATTAGTTTTATTAAAAAAAAACGTTAGGGTTTATCTTCTTCATTCTACTTCCCTCCTCTTCTTCATCTTCATCAAAACTTTCATCATCATCATGAAATAAATCGAGAAAAAAAAAATATCCAGCAACAACAACAACAAAACATCCAGCAACAACAACAAACAATAACAACAACCCAACAATAACAACCAATAACAAAGAAAAAAACCCAAAAAAAAAAAAGTAAAACAATAAATTCTCTCGTTCCTCTCTTCTCATCCCTCTCAAATTTCAAACCCTAGATCCATTCATCACTTTTATCTTTTCAAATCCAAAACCGAAAAAGAATCCAACAAAGAACAAAATAGAATTTCAGATCCACTCTTCACTCAACCGAAAATCAATTTCTCACCACTTTCAATTTCTCCAACTATTCAATCCTTTTCCTTTTTCAAAAACTGGGCAAAGGTTACAATGAGAAAGCTGCACTAGCGCTACAAACAACAACAATAATAAACACCGAAATAAAATAAAAAAACAGACAGGTGTGGGATTTTCAAAATCTGAAAATATGAATTTTTGAAGAATGAATGAATAAAAATGATAATGAAGATGATGATTCTATCACTTTATTATTTTTAAGAAGAGTGAGATTTTAACATTTTTTGGGTTTGTTGAAGATGATTGATTTTAGGCTTAATTGAACCTTTGGTCCCCTAACTTATTTGTTGTTTTCATTTTGGTCTATAACTCTATATTTTTCCTTTTCGGTCCCTCAAATATACATCCGTTAGTCAGTTTAGTTATGAGTTAATAAATTAGTGTTTTAAATATAATATTTGAGTCTATTTTTTTTTTGAGAAAATATTTGAGTCTATTTTATTTATATTTGATTTTGTTTTATTTAATATTATTTCCTTTTTAGAACTATTTTACTTCAATTGCAAGTTATTATATTTCAGGAAAAAATATTTGAAAGATTGAGTCTTGGTGCAAAAGAAAAGGATAATTGGAGCTGATTCGTGCCAAAAATATAAAGATCTCATACAAAAATATTTGGTACAAGGATTCATGTCAAAAATATGAATATCTCATGCAAAAATATCATGTGAAAAGAATTTGAAGATCTTGTACAATAATATTACAAGAGGCGCGCCCCCTTTGGTCCTTTTGCTGCTTTTGCTTCTTCGACAAGCTGCCTATTTTAGTATTTCTAACCTAGAGCCCATGGTTTCTTGTGCAACACTTTAGTGATTTATTCTTGAGGCTCAAGTCAATGTTAGACTATAAATAGAGCAGCCATCTAGTTTGTAAAACCATCTTTTGTTCTTGGAAATAATAAGTGACAATTGTTTTCTTTAATAAAAGATCAACCTTTATTTTATGTTCTTCTTCTTTTTTTCTATGTCTACAATGAACGTGAGTGAGTAGACTCTTCTTGTCTTGGGATTGTTGGATAAGTTTGAATGAGATAGTCCTAATCAAACCAAACCATAAAGCGAACGCGGAGGGTTACTATTTGTTAATTCATCATCACAAATATCAAAGCGAAGTATCGAAAGAAGAAGTTTTGATATTGGACCAAGTGAAATTAGACAAGGATTGCGAAACATGAGAATAGTCTAGCAAACCTTGAGACACATAAAGTTTCGTTCTTCAAGGATTCTAATAGCAATCAACCGTGAGAATAATCGTGGTTGCTAGAGGAACACACTCAATGACTTCGAGAGAAGCTTTGATACGCTTAAGAGAAACTTGTCTTTAGAAAGTGGGTCCAATATAAAATTACCGATTTAGGGTTTGTTGATGGACCAATAATCCCAAGGCTCTTTTTATTATTGTTATTTTCTTTCAATTAAAAATCCAAACTTTTCAACTCAAACTTTCTTTTAACCATTGTTGAAAGTTAATTGAATTCATAACTCTGTGTCGGAATGATATCTTTTATTACTACATCGGTAAACCGTGCACTTGCGGATTTACTCATCATTTAGTCCTCATGCGTTGACTTTAACTCTAAATGTCTAAAGTGAAACACATACAATGCTGGTCAACAATAGACCCTATTAATTTTTTAATGTTAACCGTTCAATTTTTTTCTCAAACTAAGGACTGTAGGATCATGAAGGTCTAATATATCTTATGGTGAAATGCCAGCACCTAATTGTTTTAACTATTCTTCATCTTCTATCATGATATTCTTCACCACCTTCATCATGATCTTCATATACTTTCAAAACAAAATCCAGTAAATACACATAAAAACATAAAAAAGTGATAATAAAAAAAAACAAACAAAATCTAGCTCCCTAACAACACACCATTTTCTTCACTCCAATCCTAAAAAACCCCTATGTTTATCACACTCCGCCCCTTTCACTCACTCATCACAACCAGATCCATAACCCTTCTCTCCACCTCACGCAAACTCCCTTCTCTCTTCACTTCATCATCGCTTCAACAAATTCTCAGAATTCGCAATGATAAATCGCGATTAAAGAATCATTTGAATCCAAAATCGCAACTGCTCCTCCATTGATAAGGAGAAAAAACACGATTGGAAACGTTGATAAGGAGAAAAATTTTGATTCTCAGGATTTCGATTGAAGAATCAATTCAATTGAGAATGTTAGGGGGGGTATTGATTTTGATTCTGTTTTTGTGATGAATTTGATTTTTCTGACTGTGTCGATTTTCTCTTCAACGCTCACGCTCATGAAATTGAAAAAATGGGGAAGAGAACTAGATTTCGATGATAGATCGAGCCTTGAGTCGAAGGATTGGCGAAGGTAAAAATTGATGTTGGATAGAATAATGTTAGTGTGTTGTGTTTTCTATTGTTGTGTCATATACTGCATTTTTTTTCCTGTACTGCATCTATGTTGTTGCTACCATAATGTGTACTGTATTTTTTTAAAAAAAATTGTCTTTTTTAGTCTTGGGATGATAGATTGTTTGTGTATGCAGTTTTTTTTTTTAACGGATCTGTATGAAGGTGAGAAAAACACAAGGGGGGGGGGGGGTTGATTTGTGTTAGATTTTTCTTCGTTTTCTCCTGCTGAAGTCACAGTTCAGAAGCAGATAGAGCTCAGCTTCTAAAGTTATAATCATAATCTAAATGAAGCGGATAAAATAGAGAGAAGGAAAGAAGAAAGACAGAAAACAATTATATAGGTTCCTTCCACAAACCGGAAGTAGTCCTGTTCCCCTTGCACTTCCAAGGAGAGTTCACTAAAAATGTAATATCTGATTATAAATGCTCACTGCTAAAACTAGCAAGAGACTTCAAACTACTCAAGCACAACTGCAAGAGATTTCCTATGCTCAAGAACTAAATCAAGAGACTTCCTATGGTCAAGCACAACTGCAAAAGACTTCTTATCAAACAGAATTACAAAGAAATTTGTTTGAGTTTGAACACTTGATATACAATCAGTGGTGTTCACAATACAAATCAGATACCGACTCTTTAGGACTCTAGAATTTCTAAGATATGATAGTTGATAAGAAATTTCAAGTGCACTTTGATGTGGAACAATTTCAGTAGAGGTTTGGCACTTGTAAATTGTTGTAAGAGTCTTGTCATTCTCTAAGTCTTCACTCCTTTATATAGAGGTGTGAAAGAAACGTTGTTGATTGCCAGCACATCAAAAAGAGTCGTTTGAAACTTGATCAAATCACCAATAAATTGTTGCCTGATTTGGTTGTTGTCCTATGAAGGATCAATTTCAAATCCAAACCAAGTCTAGAGGAACACTAGCACAGGCATAGCTGTTATTCTTGTCTTGTTGCAGAGACAAAACAGAGTAGTAGAGACAGCAGTTGTACAATTGGTACAATTGTCTTTTTTCAACTCTCTTCAACGAATAAGCTTCCAATGAATTGAAATCCATTTAAATTGGTCGTTGCTTCATCCTTCTAGTCTTCTGCAATGATAGGCGTGATTAAATCCTTAGAACAGCCTTTTGAAGCTTCACTTCTTTCAGCTTCTGATGATCTCCAGAATTTCTGATGAAATGTGCTTCTGGTGAGATGTGCTTCTGACGAGGTGCTTCTGATGACGTCATCACTTCAAGAGCACTTGTCTTCAGAACCTCTCTTCTTCAAACGCTTCAAGCTTCTTTCTTGTTGATTCCATTGCTCTCATTTGTTCTTCCAGAACATATGTTTTAAAGAGACACTAAAAATTTGTCTATGGTCCTGCATATTTGAACAAATATTAGCATTGTTGAGGCAAAATCCCTAATTAAATTTTAAAGATAACAAACCTTGATGATTAAGGAATTAATGGACTTTGATTAATTTGTTGGTATTTAACTTGTGCTCTTGAGTGTTTAACTATGACAGGAACAAAGTTTAATTCATAACAAGAAACAAGAAATCAAAGGACATAAAGACTTAAGAACTCAGTCAGAGTTCAGAAAGTTAAAAAGAGTTCAGAAGGTTGGACAGAGTTCAGAAGGTTGTTCATGATGAACATCAAGAACCAAGCCCAGAAATTCATGAACTAAATGAAGAACATACAAGGTTCACGTGACTTAAATAAAAGCCAAGGCATTTATTTGATTAAAGTAAAAAAGGGCATCTTCAATGTTCATTCAATACTATGAACATTTGGAGTACAAAATATTAGGAATATTCCATTTTGAATATGATCCTAGATGTTTTCCAAGCTGCACTTCATTAATGTTTCACTATTAGGATTTGATTACATCAAATAAGAGTCTTACAAATCATCCTAAGTGAAACAAAAGAAACATTCTGAATTCCCATGAGTTCAGAAAGTTCGATCCTGCTCCATGTTTTTTCTTACATGAACAGTACAGTATTTGGAAAGTAAAAAGCAAATCCAAAAACAAGATCAAGTCTGATTCAAACAAGATTTTGACACATAAGGGAGTTGGTACTGTACAAAGTAAACCAATTCCCATAAAGCATGGAAATGAAGTGACAGCTCCACTTTATGAGATCTTGCACACGTTCCAAGAAAGATTTCAAAGAAGATATGATCTAACAACATTCTGAAGTCGTACAAAGATAAACTTCATAATACAACCCAGAAATTCATGTGACATTCATCTGCAAAAGCCCAGATGCATATCTGACCGTTCATCCACATGAACCCAGATGAAGATCATGATGAACACAACAACATTCTGAAGTATTCTCAAGAACACAACAACATTATGAAGTATGGCAATTTGCCCAAAATTTCAAGTGAAAGTTGGTGGGTCGCAGGACACGTGGCACAAGACTATTGGTCACACTCCAACGGCTAGAAGACTTCAAGAAACTCTTTAAATAAAGATCAAAGCTTCAACAACAGACACACCTTTGCAAAACAGAAAAGAAAAACACCAAAGAAGTGCTTAAAGCTTTAGCAAAAATATTGATCACACAGAGATTCCAAGAAGTCTTAAAAGTGCGAATCAATACCTCTCTTATCTTCCTAAAAGATAAACTCTTCTCTCCATTCTTCTCTTGTCTGATTTCAATCATTCAAACTTCCATACAAATTGTAAAGAAAAGTCTCATCTAGCTTTAGGGGTACTAAAGTGTTAGTTTGAGTAGAAAGTGTAAAAGTCTAAGTGGGTAACTTAGCAAGAAAGGTGTAAGCCTGCTGAGGCATAGAGAATACAGGGTTGCAATTGTTCAGGTGAACAAAGTTGTAAGGTGCAGGATTTGAGAAGTTATCTCAAGCATCATAGTGGAAACTCTCACAAGATTGTAAGGAGTGGACTAACCCACATTGGAGGAACCACTATAAATTTATGTGTGCTCTTTCTCTCTTCTCTATACTCTTTACTTTCAGTAAACACAAACACACACAAACACATTTAATTACTTAAACTGTTTTCACATTAACACTTCAGAACGTTCTGAAGTCTGTCTGATAACTTAACTATTTCAAGTTCACAACTTGAGAATTCCTTTTTAAGTTACAAGTTAATTTTTAAAGGGTCACAATTCAAACCCCCCGTTCCTTGTGACTATTTTATCTACTTCAATTGGCATCAGAGCCCGGCTCTACGGGTTTGAACACTAAAACAAGTGTTAGAGAAAAGATTCAGGAAGTATGTCTAAAGTCAAATACATAGCAGAAGGAGGATCATCAAATAGACCACCACTTGTTGATGGCTCAAACTACTACTCCTGGAAAGGTAAGATGAAACTCTTTCTTAGATCTCAAGACAATGATATGTGGACAATTATCACAGATGGAGTCTTTGTTCCAACAACCAAAGAAGGAGCTGCTAAAGAAAAGAGTGCATGGACAACAGATGAGAAAGCTCAGGTATTGTTAAACTCTAAAGCTAGACTCTTTCTATCATGTGCACTAACCATGGAAGAAAGTGAAAGAGTTGATGAATGTAAGAATGCTAAAGAAGTATGGGATACCTTGAGAGTACATCATGAAGGCACATCTCATGTCAAAGAAACTAGAATTGACATTGGAGTCAGAAAGTTTGAAGTCTTTGAAATGAATGAAGATGAAACCATTGATGAAATGTATGCCAGATTTACTACAATAGTAAATGAGATGAGATCTCTTGGAAAAGCATACTCCACTCAAGAAAGAATCAGAAAGATATTAAGATGTCTTCCAAGCATGTGGAGACCTATGGTCACTGCTATTACTCAGGCCAAAGATTTAAAAACCATGAACCTGGAAGATCTCATTGGTTCACTAAGAGCTCATGAAGTTGTTCTTTAAGGAGACAAACCAATAAAGAAGGTAAAAACACTTGCCTTGAAGGCATCTCAACAAACTTCATCAGTAACTGAAAATGATGTGCAAGAACCATAAGAGATAGAGGAAGTTCAGGAAGAAGAAGCTGAAGATGAACTTGCACTAATATCCAAGAGGATACAAAAAATGATGATAAGAAGAAATCAAATCAATAAGAAGTTTCCAAACACCAACAACAGCACAAAAAACTGAAGCTGGCAAGAGCCAAGTCACTTGTTATGGATGCAACAAAACTGGACACTACAAAAGTGACTGTCCTGACACAAAGAAAGTGCAAAGAAAACTACCCTTCAAGAAGAAGGCAATGATCACATGGGATGACATTGAAGAAACAGAAACACAAGAAGATGAAGAAGCAAACATGTGCTTGATGGCCCAATCAGAAGATGAAGAAGAGGTAAACATCTATATAACTGATTCCTTTTATAAAGATCTTGAAAACAAGATGGATAGTCTTTTATATGATTCAAGTTTCTTAACTAATAGATGTCATTCTTTAATTAAAGAACTTTTTTTTAACTAAAAATAGAAAAAGAGAAACTTCAAAACAAATATGATGAATCTAGAAAGACCATACAACGTTTCCAAGACTCTCATTTTAAAATATCTGAACAACAAGAGTTGAACAGAAAACAGAAGAACATTTCTTCTAAACCTTTTGAGATAGAAAAGGAAAACACTCTTTTGAAAAAGGAAATTGAGGATCTAAAGAATGATCTTACATGCTTTATAAAATCTACATAAACTTTTGAAAATATTATGGGAACACAAAGGGAAAGTATTCAAAAATCTGGTTTAGGTTTTAAAGATCCTAACAAAATTATTGAAAACATTGTACCTCAAAAGGCTAAAATGAAATTAAAATGTTCTTACTGTGATAGGCTAGGACATGATGTTTCTGTATGTTATCATAAGAAGAATTTTATTAGAAAAAAAAATATTAATCTTAGTTTAGAACGTTCTCATCTAAAAAGATCAGAAAGTTCACAAAAGGCTGAGAAGGCTAAGAAGATATGTTCCTACTGTAACAAATCTGATCATACAAGACAGAATGTTACAATAAGAAAAGATCTCTTAGATGAACTAACCCTCAAGGACCCAACATTAGATGGGTACCTAAAGTTTTTGTCTTGTCAAATGTAGGTCCTTCCCCAAGGTGCAAGAACAAAGCCATGGTACTTGGTTAGTGGTTGTTCTAGACACATGATAGGTGACAAGAACTGTTTTCTAACCTTTGAAAAGAAAGATGGAGGACTAGTGACATTTGGAAACAATGACAAAGGTAAAATCAGAGGTAAAGGTACTATAGGTAAACTTAACTCTGCTAAAATAGAAAACGTTTAGTATGTAAAAGGTTTAAAACATAATCTACTTAGCATAAGTCAATTGCGTGATAGTGGATTTGAAGTTGTCTTTAAACCTAACATTTGTGAAATAAGACAAACCTCCTCTAACAAACTATTATTTTCTGGATCAAGAGAAAAGTACTTATATGTTTTAGATTGAAATGATATGTCAGTTGAATCATGTTTTATGTCTCTTGAAAAAGATAAATGGATTTGGCACAAAAGAGCTGGTCATATAAGTATGAAAACCATTGCTCAACTTTCTCAACTTGATCTGGTTAGAGGTTTGCCAAAGATTAGCTTTGGAAAGGACAAGATCTGTGAAGCTTGTGTCAAAGGAAAACAAGTGAAAAGCAGTTTCAAAACGATTCAAATTTATTTCAACTCAGAAACCTTTAGAGCTTCTTCACATTGATCTTTTTGGTCCAATTCAAACTGCAAGTCTAAGTGGTAAAAGATATGGTTTTGTTACTGTTGATGACTTTTCCAGATTTACATGGGTTCTATTTTTAAAACATAAAGATGAATCTTTTGAATCATTTCAAAACTTTTGCAAAAGAGTTCAAAATGAAAAAAGCTCTAATATCGTCACAGTAAGAAGTGATCATGGAGGAGAATTTGAAAATGCATCTTCAAAACATTCTTTGATGAAAATGGTATTAAGCATAATTTCTCTTGTGCAAGAACTCCCCAACAAAATGGAGTTGTTGAAAGAAAAAATATAAATTTACAAGAAATGGCTAGAACAATGTTAAATGAATCAAATGTTGAAAATTATTTTTGGGCTGAAGCCATTAATACATCTTGTTACATTTTGACTAGAGCTTCAATAAGAAAGGTTCTTAATAAAACCCCATATGAACTCTGGAAAGACATCAAACCTAGCATATCTTATTTTCACATATTTGGCTGCTATTACTACATTCTGAAGAATAAAGAAAAACTGGGTAAGTTTGATCCTAAATCAGATAAAGCTATATTTTTAGGATACTCTACAACTTCTAAAGGTTATATAGTGTGCAATCTAAAAACCCAGACAATTGAAATTAGTATGCATATCATATTTGATGAATATGATGAACATTCTAAATCTAAAGACAGTGAAGACACTGAAGTACCAACACTTCAGAACGTTACCACTCAAAACACTGTAAGTTCAGTAGAAAAAGAAGATGATCAGAATGTTCAGGATCAATCCCTTCAAAGTCCACCTAGAAGTTGGAGAATGGTAGGAGACCATCATGTAGATCAAATCATTGGAAGCACAACTGATGGTGTAAGAACCAGAATGTCCTCTCAAGAAAACAACATGGCAATGATATCTCAAGAGGAACCAAAGTCAATCAATGAAGCCATAATTGATGAATAATGTATTGATGCCATGAAAGAAGAACTTTCTCAGTTTGAAAGAAACAAAGTTTGGAACCTAGTTCCAAATAATCAAAGTAAAACCATCATTGGAACAAGATGGGTTTTCAAAAACAGGCTTGATGAAAATGGCAAATTTGTCAGAAACAAAGCAAAGTTAGTTGCTCAAGGATACAACCAACAAGAGGGTATTGATTATGATGAAACATTTGCACCAGTAGCAAGGTTAGAAGCTATCAGAAGTCTTCTTGCATATGCTGCACATAAAAGCATTAAACTATTTCAAATGGATGTGAAAAGTGCATTTTTAAATGGTTTTTTAAATGAGGAAGTTTATGTGAGTCAGCTTCCTGGCTTCATAAATAAAGAAAAACCGGATCATGTTTTTAAACTAACCAAAGCTCTTTATGGTTTAAAACAAGCTCCTAGAGCTTGGTATGATAGACTTAGTACATTTTTAATTGAAAATGGATTTTCAAGAGGAAAAATAGATACTACACTTTTTAGAAAAACTCATAACTCATACTTACTAATTGTCCATGTTTATGTAGATGATATTATTTTTGGTGCTACCAAAGTAAAAATGAGTGAAGACTTTTCCAACCTCATGCAAAGTGAATTTGAGATGAGCATGATGGGTGAACTTGGTTTTTTCCTTGGTTTACAAATCAAGCAACATCGAAATGGAATTTTCATAAATCAAGAAAAGTATGTCAAAGACATTCTTAAGAAATACAAAATGAATGAGGCAAAAATCATGGTCACCCCCATGCATCCATCTTCATGTTTGGATAGAGGTGAGAGTGGAAAATCTATTTCTGAAAAAGAATATTGACGCACGATAGGTTCATTATTGTATTTAACTGCTAGCAGACCTGCCATAGTGTTTGCAGTAGGATTATGTGCTAGATTTCATACATGTGCAAAAGAATCTCATTTACCTGCAGTTAAAAGGATTTTTAGATATCTAGTAGGTACTACTGATCTTGGCCTTTGGCATAGAAAAGGTTCTAGTTTTGATCTTGTAGCCTATTGATGTTGATTATGCTGGAGACAAAGTTGAGAGAAAGAATACAAGTGGCACCTGTCAATTCTTGGGACAAGCATTGATTGGATGGTCTTGCAGAAAGCAAAACACCATTGCACTCTCCACAACTGAAGCTGAATATGTCTCTGCAGCAAGTTGTTGCTCTTAAGTATTGTGGATCAGAAATCAGCTGGAAGATTATTCACTAAGGTACACAAGTGTTCCTATTTTGTGTGATAACACAAGTGCTATTAATCTTTCTAAAAATCCAATTCAGCATTCTAGGTCTAAGCATATTGAAATTAAGCATCATTTCATTAGAGACCATGTTCAGAAAAAGGATATTACATTAAGCTTTGTTGATACAAAAAATCAATTAGCTGACATTTTCACAAAACCATTAGTTGAGGATAGATTCAATTTTATTAAAGAAAAATTGTTAATCATAAAAAATCCCAACAAGGGTTGATACTGAAATATTAAGGGCCTTATACCAACCCCCTTGATGCTATCTGATCCTCATCAAAAAAGTTCAAACAAAGTTCAAAATGTCTGCAAAATTCAGAATGTTCACATAGTTCAGAATGTTTGCAAAGTTCAGAATGTTCACACCAGTTCAGAATGTTCGCATCTGACAAAATGTTCAAGAATTGTCTTTTTTGAACAAATTAAAATAATTCATTATCAAAATGATTATTTCATTAAAGAGATCCTTCCATACCTCTAAGTATTTAATGCAAGCACAAAAGCTGTTTTTTACAATAAGTAATAACTGCTAGACAGAGAAAACTATCAAATCAACCTTTTCACCTTCTCTCTTGAACGACTAGTTCCTTCTCTTTCCTGTCTTTACAGTTTTCGTTTCCTCCTTCCCCATAAAATATGTCTCTACTTCTCCACTCTCACACGCCCTCTTTTATAAATCAAATCATTTCTTCCCACTAACTCTTCACTTCAAATCTTACTTTTTCCCTTCTCTCTCCAAAATCTCAGAAACTCTGTTTTTGCTCAAGTTTTCAATGGCTCGAACCAAAACAACCTCTCCCATTCCTAAAGATGATTCAACCCCTGTTGCTCGTTCTCAACCACCGCCACAAACCGTTGTTGATGAATCAAATTCATCTCCTCTGAACGAAACCCCAATCCACACTGTTTTACCAGATGAAATCATCCAAATCACTGAACCGTCCAAAATCACCAAAACATCCAAACCTAAGATCAAAAAGGAGACTATCAAACCTCAGGCAACTAGGAAATCCTCAAGGATTATGTCTGAAACCTCGTCCTCCAAAACCAACAAGGTTTCTCACGTTGATCTCACAGACTCCGTAGAAAAGGATGATAGTGAAGAAACTCTCTCTGAGTTCATGAAGGCTTCAAAAGGTGACTCTAAGAAAAAGGAAAAAGGAAAGACTCAAGTGATTGAGACTCCTCCAGAATCTGAAACTTCTGAAAAGGATTCAAGCTCTTCAGAAGAAGAAGAAGAAGAAAAAGAAGAAGAAGAAGAAGAAGAAACTACTCCTCCTAAGAAGAATGGAAAAGGGAAAGATGTTAAACTAATTGCATCTTTCATGAAAGTTGAGAAAGAAACAAAGCAATCTCTAAGACCAGTGAGCAAAGCAAAGTATTTTGACTTTGTAGATCTTAAGAAGAAGAACTGGAACCTACGAGAATACACTGATTCTTAGGAATGGACTAACTTTGTGTCCCTCCAAGATCTTACCTTTGAAAATCTGGTAAGTGAGTTTTATGGCTCAATGAGGATCAAGGAAAACAATGATGAAAAGATTCTCACAACCACTGTTGAAGGCGTAAAGATCAAAATCACCAAGGAATTTCTCTCAAAAGCTTTAAGAATTCCAAATGAAGGTAATGAACTTTTCTTTCCTTCTTGGTTTGATAAGATGAAGGTTAGTCGTAACAAAATCATAGTTGAATACACCAAACCTGATCACCCTTTCAACTCCATAAATCTGAAAGATGTTCCAAAAATCCTGCATAACATGATTAGGCATACTCTGCTTCCTAGAAATGGTACTTTTGAGGCAGTTTCTGATACAGATCTCTGCATCATGTATCATCTCATCACAAAGAAGAAGCTGAACCTCTGCTACATCATTCTTCAACACATGATAGACTCATGTATGAATCCCAAACAATCAAACGCTGCCCTTGCTTATGGTATGCACATAATCCCCATTCTTAGATCTGCCAAGGTCAATCTTGAAGAAGAAGATGGTGACTACACCTTCATGAGATTCACCTCCAAAACTCTTGCTCAACTCCACATAACTACCTCCAACATGCCAACACCTGTGTCCTCAGAAGCAACTGGCTCTGTCAAGAGACACTTAGATCAGAAGGTTAAGAAGTCAAGAAAGAAGAGAAAATTTGAAAAAGTTAGGAACTTGTCAAGCATTCAGAGACAAGAAGATAACTCTCCTGAAAAAGAAGCCTTTGATGATGATATGGCTGATTCTCCACCAAAGGAAGAAAAACCTGCAGTTCTAGATCTCTTCCAAGGAATTGTTGAACATGCAAGAGAGATTCTTCAACAGAATGCAGAAGTTCAAAATGTTGATGATTCTCAGAAGGAAAATGAAGTTGTTGGCCAAGAAAAGATGCTAGAAGAAGTTGTCTCTCATGAGAAAGAAAAAGAGATAACTCTAGATGCATCCAAAGTTGCTGCAACCTCTGAAATGGAACTTCAGAAAGTTGACTCAGCCAGTAATGTTGTAGTTCAGAATGTTGATGTCCCACCTGCTGACCAACTTCAAAAAGTTGATGAAGTTGAAGAAAATACTGAAGAAATAGCTCAAGAAATTGTTGATGTTGCTAAAGAAGCATCTCAGGAAGATGACCAAGACATGCATGATGTGGCTGAAATTCTTGTCTCTCAAAGGATGAGTGAGGGACATGATGAAGTGGACTCTCAAGAAATTGAGCAAGAAGAAAATCATGCTGGCTTTGATCTAAATGTGGAAGATCCAAGCTCAGATTTGAATGTGTACCAAGATGCACAGATGGATAAAAATGAGGAAGTGCTTCAGGAGACTCATGACATGATTAAGGAGCTTCAAGAAAATCCTGCAATCATAGTTCAGAATGTTCAGACAAGTGTTGTTGCTGAACCCAGTTTGCCTCAAGAGAATGAAATGTGAGTTGACCCCATTCCTCAAGCATTAGGATCTCTACCTTCTGCTGAAGTACAACTCTTGGCTCAACAAACTCCTCAAAATCAGAATTTAAACTTCTCCACTTCCACCATGGAATCAGAAGATGGAAAAATTTTGGTTTCTCCATTACCTACTGTAACACCCCGTTTTCCCAACATATAAATAATATATAATAAATCAGAGTTCATCGCAAACAGGATGTCACATTTCGTTCTTCAAATATATAAATAGAGTTAAATTCGCTATTTATTTAAACATCTACTTTCAATAATTCAAAAATAACATTGCTGCGGAAAATATTCAACGTTTTAATAAAATCTTGGCACTAAGGCCTCAACATCAACAATGTAATAAAATTCCAAATCCAAAAGTGGTTCAACATCAACTTAAAAAAAATAAGTAACAAGAAAAACAAAACATATAAATATCCCCATCCCATTACGTATCAGAGCATAACTCCTATGACGACATGCGGAATCAACTCACATCAGCGGTTACTCTTGGTTATCTACACGTTACCTGTAACGCCCTATTTTTATTATTTATTTATTTTATCGAGTTTGGTGTCTTTTTGGTATATTTATTTGAATAATTGTGATGTGTGACTTTTATATTAGGTGTGAGTATTTATTAGTGGTTTAGTATGACATTATTAGTGAAGGAATATAATTAAATTAGATTATTGAGGCATAAGGGCAGTTTTAGAATAAGGAGAATTTGTTCGGTTAAGAATAGGAGAGGTGTAGTTAGTGAGATGAGTAGTGTTTAATGATTTAAGTAATAGTAACAAATTCAAGAGGTGCGGGTAGTAATATGAAAAGATTAGTAACAAACTCAATTAAAGTTTACAAATAGAGAAGGGAATTAGAGAAGAAGGGTTACCGATAAAGAGAGCAACAAGAGGCAAAAGAAAACTAGGGTTGTGGAGAAAAGAGGCAAGGAGGAATAACGAGAATAACCTAAGGAGAGATTTCACCATAGGAAATCATCAATTACGCAAAACCTAGAGGTAAGGGTGGGACTAACCTTCTTTAATCATAAGCATATAATATTGAAAAGAATTTAATCATGTTGTTTTGTTGAATTTTTTATGTTATAGAAATTAGGTTTAAATTCAATTAGATTGTTGAAAGTGTAGGTAGTTCCATGAATTAATGTAAGGGGGAGAATCTTTTCACTTTAGTGTATCTTAATATATGACGGAGTCGGTTAATTCTTAATATGATGTTGTTGTTATTATGTGAGATTGTGATGAGAGATTTATGATGAACGAATTAAAAGATGAGAATTGAGGAAAACTAGTTTAGGTTTTTGAATTGAGTATTTTAGACTTAAAAGGAGTGGATAATTTGGTAGGTTAATGAAGAATTAGTGTTTGAATGATAGGGTAATCATGAGATAAATATTAGGGACGAGTTTGGGGAGTATATGATTGAAAACAGAGTCGAAAAGGGTTCCCCGACGCGAAATCGCAGCAGAATTGCGATTTTGCTATCACTGTGCGTTTCTTACTGTCTCAGTTTGACAAGTTTAAGTTTTGAACTAGGTTTAGGTCTCTTCAAGAAAGTTGTAGATATGGATGTTAGCTTTCACTAGCCTTTGGAGGTAATCGATTTAAGCACCTAGAACTCAAGATATGATCAAAATACTACACAGAGGTCAACATGGTCGTGCTCTTTTCGATTTTTGTAACCGAAAATAAAAATAAGAACTGGGACTTTTCTGTTCATAATTAGGATTTGGTGTACTCATGAAAGTTGTATCTATGAATGTCAGATTTAATTTGGCGTTGTGTTGACCTCATTCCAAAATATAGAACTCAAGATATGATCAAAATACTACACATGGGTCAGCAGGGTCGTGCTCTTTTCTAAGGCGTAGAAAAACCAATTTTTGACTATTTTATGTTATGAACTAGATTTTGATGTAAACATAAAGGTTGTAGATATGGATGTCATTTTTCAATTAACTTTGGAGTGACTACAATAGGACGTCAAAAACTTGAGTTATGATTAAAATACTAGACAGAGGTCAGCACGGTCGTACACTCAGCCAAAGTTTAGGAAAACCAACCATTGCACCCCCTCTCTATGTCGAATTGTATTTAGATTCCTTCATAAAAGTTGTAGATATGGGTGTTACCTTTGTTTTAGCTTTGGTTTGACCTCATTCATACATTCCTAAGTTGAGTTATGATTAAAATGTCACACGTGGGTCATGTTGCGTTTCCCATGAAGTTTAAGCACCGCTGTTCCAGTGGACCCTAAACCATCCATGATAGTATTAGTGATTTTAAAAAATCCGTTATAGTATAGAGTAAAGGTGAGGGTCCTTAAACTTCACATCTAAATGAGGGAGTGTGATCATGCATAAATAGAAGCGATTACATAAGGATAATAGCAAGTCTAAAAGATAAAACGGTGATAGTGGTCTAAGTGAATTTAATGTGTTATTTAACGAAACGTAATTGATGAGTTATTTGACTAAGTGTAATTTGTGAACTATTTGATGATGTGAAATTGATGTGTTAATTAACAATGTGTAACTAAATGTATTATTTAAATATGTGTTATATAAAGATGTGTTATTTGAAATTGTGTAATTTAAAGATGTGTGATTTAAAGATGATTTATATAAAGATGTCATATTTGTAGATTGTTGCATTTTAAGTTGTGTCGTTGCATAAGCATTGTCAAGCGAAGGGGGCTGTAGCCTGTCAAGTCGAATATGACCTTAGCGAAGGGAGTTGTAGCTTTGTTGTTTCTTAAGCGAAGGGGGTTGTAGCCTGATAAGTCGAATTATGACTTTAGCGAAGGGAGTTGTAGCTCTGTTGGTACCACATGCATAATTATGCTGCATTTGTGAGTAGTTGTTGTTGCATTATTGAGTAGTTGTTGTTGCATTGTCGAGTCGTTGTTGATGCATTATTGAATGAAGTTAAATGATGATTGTTGTTGGATTATGTGAAGTATTCTTAATGATAAATTGTTTTGTTGTTTTGTTTTGATCAATTCTTTACATGAATTGTTGCTTATTATTATTGAATGTGAAATCTCACCCCTTCTGTTCGAATGTTGCCTCTACGTGGGTAACGTGCAGATAACCAGGAGTAACCGCTGATGTGAGTTGATTCCTCGTGTTGTCATAGGGGTCATGCTCTGATACGTAACGGGATGGGGATATTTATATGTTTTGTTTTCCTTGTTACGTATTTCTTTTTAAGTTGATGTTGAACCACTTTTGGATTTGGAATTTTATTATGTTGTTGATGTTGAGGCCTTAATCCCATGTTTTTATTAAAACGTTGAATATTTTCGCTGCGACATTATTTTGAATTAATGAAAGCAATTAATTAATTAAATAGTGAATTTAACTCTATTTATATTAATGATACATCCTGTTTGCGAAGAAACTCTGATTTATCATATATTATTTATATGTTAGGAAAACGGGGTGTTACAATTGGTATCAGAGCAGGTCGGTCCGTCCGGCCAAGTAGTTTAGTCGTTTGTGTCGTGTGACGGTTGAATACTGTCGTCGTGTTTTATTATTATTGTTCGTTGTGTAGGGAACAGAGAATGAGGTACAATTTCGAGGACGAAAATATTCTAAGTGAGGGAGAGTTGTAACGCCCTATTTTTATTATTTATTTATTTTATCGAGTTTAGTGTCTTTTTGGTGTATTTATTTGAATAATTGCGATGTGTGACTTTTATATTAGGTGTGGGTATTTATTAGTGGTTTAGTATGACATTGTTAGTGAAGGAATATAATTAAATTAGATTATTGAGGCATAAGGGCAGTTTTAGAATAAGGAGAATTTGTTAGGTTAAGAATAGGAGAGGTGTAGTTAGTGAGATGAGTAGTGTTTAATGATTTAAGTAATAGTAACAAATTCAAGAGGTGCGGGTAGTAATATGAAAAGATTAGTAACAAACTCAATTAAAGTTTATAAATAGAGAAGGGAATTAGAGAAGAAGGGTTACTGATAAAGAGAGCAACAAGAGGCAAAAGAAAACTAGGGTTGTGGAGAAAAGAGGCAAGGAGGAATAACTAGAAGAACCTAATGAGAGATTTCACCGTAGGAAATCATCGATTTCGCAAAACCTAGAGGTAAGGGTGGGACTAACCTTTTTAATCATAAGCATATAATTTTGAAAAGAATTTAATCATGTTGTTTTGTTGAATTTTTTATGTTATAGAAATTAGGTTTAAATTCAATTAGATTGTTGAAAGTGTAGATAATTCCATGAATTAAAGTAAGGGGGAGAATTTTTTTCACTTTAGGGTATCTTAATATATGACGGAGTTGGTTAATTCTTAATATGATGTTGTTGTTATTATGTTAGATTGTGATGAGAGATTTATGATGAACAAATTAAAAGATGAAGTTAAAAGATGAGAATTGAGGAAAACTAGTTTACGTTTTTAAATTGAGTTTTTTAGACTTAAAAAGAGTGGATAATTTGGTAGGTTAACGAAGAATTAGTGTTTGAATGATACGTTAATCATGAGATAAATATTAGGGACGAGTTTGGGGAGTATATGATTGAAAATAGAGTCGAAAAGGGTTCCCCAACGCGAAACTGCAACATAATTGTGATTTTGCTGTCACCGTGCACTTCTTACTGTTTCAGTTTGACAAGTTTAAGTTTTGAACCTGGTTTAGGTCTCTGGTAGATATGGATGTTAGCTTTCACTAGCCTTTGGAGGGACTCGATTTGAGCACCTAGAACTCAAGATATGATTAAAATACTACACAGAGGTCAACATGGTCGTGCTCTTTTCGATTTCTGTAACCAAAAATAAAAATAAAAACTGGGACTTTTCTGTTCATAATTAGGATTTGGTGTATTCATGAAAGTTGTAGCTATGAATGTCATCTTTAATTTGGCTTTGGGTTGACCTCATTCAAAAATATAGAACTCAAGATATGATAAATATACTACAGATGGGTCAGCAGGGTCGTGCTCTTTTCTAAGGCGTAGGAAAACCAATTTTTGACTATTTTATGTTATGAACTAAGGTTGTAGACATGGATGTCATTTTAAAATTAACTTTGGAGTGACTCCAATAGGACGTCAAATACTTGAGTTATGATTAAAATACTAGACAGAGGTCAGCACGGTCGTACACTCTGCCTAAGTTTAGGAAAACCAACCATTGCACCCCCTCTCTATGTCGAATTGGATTTAGATTCCTTCATAAAAGTTGTAGATATGGGTGTTACCTTTGTTTTAGCTTTGGTTTGACCTCATTCATACATTCCTAAATTGAGTTATGATTAAACTGTTAGACGTGGATCACGTTACGTTTCCCATGAAGTTTAAGCACCGCTGTTCCAGTGGACCCTAAACCATCCATGATAGTATTAGTGATTTTAAGAAATCCGTTATAGTATAGAGTAAAGGTGAGGGTCCATAAACTTCACATCTAAATGAGGGAGTGTGATCATGCATAAATAGAAGCGATTACATAAGGATAATAGCAAGTCTAAAAGATAAACCGGTGATAGTGGTCTAAGTGAATTTAATGTGTTATTTAACGAAACGTAATTGATGAGTTATTTGACTAAGTGTAATTTGTGAACTATTTGATGATGTGAAATTGATGTGTTAATTAACAATGTGTAACAAAATGTATTATTTAAATATTTGTTACATAAAAATGTGTTATTTGAAGTTGTGTAATTTAAAGATGTGTGATTTAAAGATGTGTTATATAAAGATGTGATATTTGAAGATTGTTGCATTTTAAGTTGTGTCGTTGCATAAGCATTGTCAAGTGAAGGGGGCTTGAGCCTGTCAAGTTGAATATGACCTTAGCGAAGGGAGTTGTAGCTTTGTTGTTTCTTAAGCGAAGGGGGTTGTGGCCTGACAAATCGAAATATGGCTTTAGCGAATGGAGCTGTAGCTCTGTTGGTACCATATGCATAATTATGTTGCATTTGTTGAGTAGTTGTTGTTGCATTATTGAGTCGTTGTTGTTGCATTGTCGAGTTGTTGTTGATGCATTATTTAATGAAGTTAAATGATGATTGTTGTTGGATTATGTGAAGTATTCTTAATGATAAATTGTTTTGTTGTTTTGTTTTGATCAATTCTTTACATAAATTGTTGCTTTTTATTATTGAATGTGAAATCTCACCCCTTCTGTTTGAATGTTGCCTCTACGTGGGTAACGTGCAGATAACCAGGAGTAACCGCTGATATGAGTTGATTCCTTGTGTCGTCATAGGAGTCATGCTCTGATACGTAACGGGATGGGGATATTTATATGTTTTGTTTTCCTTGTTCCGTATTTCTTTTTAAGTTTGTGTTGAACCACTTTTGGATTTGGAATTTTCTTACGTTGTTGATGTTGAGGCCTTAGTGCTATGTTTTTATTAAAACGTTGAATATTTTCCGCTGCGACATTATTTTGAATTATTGAAAGCAGTTGTTTAATTAAATAGTGAATTTTACTCTATTTATATTGAAGATATTTTAAAGAACGAAATGTGACATCCTGTTTGCAATGAAACACTGATTTATCATATATTATTTATTTGTTGGGAAAACGGGGTGTTACATTACCCACGTAGAGGCAACATTCAAACAGAAGGGGTGAGAAATCACATTCAATAATAATAAGCAACAATTCATGTAAAGAATTAATCAATACAAAACAACAACAAATCAACGTTAAGAATACTTCACATAATTCCAACAACAATCATCATTTAACTTCATTCAATAATGCATCAACATCAATATTTACAATGCAACAACAACGACTCAACAATCCAACATAATTATGCATGTGGTACCAACAGAGCTACAACTCCCTTCGCTAAAGTCATAATTCGACTTGTCAGGCTACAACCCCCTTCGCTTAAGAATAACAGAGCTACAACTCCCTTCGCTAAAGTCATATTCGACTTGACAGGCTACAGCCCCCTTCGCTTGACAATGCTTATGCAATGGCACAACTTAAATGCAACAACATCAACATCATAAAATCATATTAAATCAACCACAAAAGATTTGCACATAAACTTAAAACCACTGGAAAGATAAATTAGTTATCAACAATGTTCATGTTTGTGTCAAAGTCCAAATCAAAACAGAAACGTGTGAAAAAGACACAAGAACGCAAAATAGGCAGTCTGCTACTGAACAATTCGCTAGGCGAATTCAATTACTCGCTGTGGCGAGCAATGACGTCTACTCGCTAGGCGGGGAAAACATTCGCTGTGGCGAGTTGGGATCTACTCGCCAGGCGACTAAAAACACTCGATGTGGCGAGTTGGGAACTACTCGCCAGGCGGCTAAATAAACTCGTTGGGCGAGCGATGACATCTGCTCGCTAGGCGAGATTGAGCACTTGTTGTGGCGAGCGACGACAGACAGGTCTGCGAACAAACCTCTGTTCTCACTCCAAAACCCCAATTTTGACAACCCAAACCCCAAAATTGATAGGAAACATTACCTACTGTTATTCTACAACCTAGACATCACTTTCTTACATTAATTCATGGAATTGCATACACTTTCAACGAATTTAATTGAATTTAAACCTAATTTTCTATAGCCTCAAAACTCAACAACCACAACATAATTAAACCCTTTTCAGAATCATATGCTTAAGATTATAGAATGTTAGTCCCACCCTTATCTTAGATTAGTTGAGCTCTGAAATCTACAAGCTTTCTCTTCTCTGACTTCTCACTTTTCTCTTTTTCTCCCAAAAACTGTTTTCGCGTGTTCTGACTCTCTATTCCTCACCTCTTATATTATTAACCTAAATAAATTCTCCTTATTCCAAAACTGCCCTTACTGCCTCATTATTCTATTTTAATTTTATTCTTTCACTAACAATATTTTTATACACTACTAATATTGCTAACACATAACACAAAAACCCACACACCGCAATTATTCAAATTAAATATATAAAAAGACACTAAACTCGATAAAATAAATGAATAATAAAAATAGCGCGTTACAACTCTCCCCCACTTAGAATATTTTCGTCCTCGAAAATGTACCTCATGCAAACAACTCTGGATATGACTCCAGCATCTTGCTCTCCAACTCCCATGTCAAACTTTCTCTGGCCACTCCTCCCCAAATGACTTTCACAAGAGGTATCTCCTTGCCTCTCAGCTTCTTCACTTCACGACCTTCAATCCTCACTGGTAAGGTCTCGATCGTAAGTTTGTCTCTTACTTCCACATCATCTCTTCGAATCACATGAGATGGATCCGCAATATACTTCCGCAGTTGCGACACATGAAACACATCATGTAAGTTGGAAAGATGTGGTGGTAAACCCACTCTATACGCAACCGCCCCAGCTCTCTCCGAAATCTAATATGGCCCAATGAACCTCGGAGTCAATTTCTTTGATTTTAGCGCCCGTCCAACACCGGTCACGGGAGTGACTCTCAAAAACACATGGTCTCCTTCTTGAAACTCAAGATCCTTCCTACGCTTATCATGGTAACTCTTTTGTCTACTCTGCGACGCTTTCATCTTCTCTCTAATCAACTTGACCTTCTCAGTAGTCTATTGGACAATCTCTTGTCCTAGCACCACACTCTCACCAGACTCATACCAACATAACGGAGTTCTGAATTTCCGACCATACAACGCTTCGAACGGTGCCATTCCAATGCTAGACTGGTAACTGTTATTGTAAGTGAACTCGATCAATGGAAGATGACTATCCTAAGTTCCCCCTTGCTCAAGTACACAAACTCTCAACTGAAGGTGAGAAAAAACACAAGAACGGGGGGTTGAATTGTGTTTTCAAAAACTTTTCTTCCTTACGAAATAAAACTGTTCTAAGGATCAGAGTCTGATAGAGTTCAGAGTCTGATTTGAGTTCTGCGTCTTAATGCAGCGGATAAGGAGTAAGAGTGCAGAAAAGAAAGAAGAACATAAGCAATTTATACAGGTTCCTTCCACAAACCGGAAGTAGTCCTGTCCCTCTTGTACTTCCAAGGAGAGTTTTACTAAAATGTAATATCAAATTACAAGTTGCTCAAACACACAGTAAGAGACTTCTCAATGCTCAAGGACAACTCCAAGAGACTTCCTTTGCTCAATCACAAAAGAAAGAGACTTTTCTAAACAATTACAGAGAATTGAAAAGAGTTTTGAATACTTGATATACAATCAGAGGTATTCACTATACAATGCGAACAAAACAGACTTTGTTTTTCTAGACACTTAGAAATTCTAAGATATGAACTTTTAAGTTGTTGATGTGTATTTTGCAGCGCTTTGGCTCAGAGAAAATGTGTTAGTCTTTTCTTTCAGCTCTTCTGTATTCTAACTTTTTTCTTCAAGTCTTTATCCCTATTTATAGAGGATTTGAGAGACGTTGAGAACTAGCCGGTACATCAACTTGTCTTGACTGAAGCATTGATTCTTCACCATTGATCTTTTGCCCGATTTGATAATTGTCCTATGAAGAAACAATTTCAAATCCATTCCAATAAAGAAGGAACAATGTCTGGAAACATTACTGTTATTCTTGTCTTGTAGAGGAAACAAAAATGCAGAGATGGTGGTTGCAGAGGCATGCTCATAGTTAGTGGTTGTACACTTCGTACACTGTACTTTGTCAACGCTCTTAAGCTTTTGGTGAAGTAGCTTCTGATGAACTTGCTTCTGATGACGTGGATTCAGGAGCTCTTTTTCTTCAGTCGCACTAAGCTTCTAATGACATCATCTTCAGGAGCACTTTCATTCAGATGCTCTTAAGCTTAAAAAAAAAAAATTCCTTTGCTCTTTGATTCGTTCAACCAGAACATCTATGAATAAGACTTTGATTATGGTCATGCACACTTGAACAAATGTTTAGCATATCCAATTGACAATTTTAATACTTTGTTATCATCAAAACTTTATCGGTGATTATGTGAAAAACCCTTTATTCCAACATCAACAAGTCCTCCAACGATTGAATTGTCCTCTCTGACTGTCCATCTGTCTATGGATGATACGCCGAACTCAAACTCAACTGAGAACCCAACGCCTCCTGCAAACTCTTCCAAAATCAAGAAGTAAACCTTGGATCCCTATTTGATACAATACTCGATGGAATACCATGCAGCTTCACAATCTCACGGATATAAATCTCCGCCAACTGGGATACAGGAAAACTGATGTTAATCGGAATGAAATGTGCCGACTTCGTCAGTCTATCTACAATTACCCAAATCGCATAATGTCCTTTTAGAGTGTTGGGCAAACTCGTCACAAAATCCATGGATATACTATCCCACTTCCACTCTGGAACATCTAAAGGTGTCAACAACCCAGCAGGTTTCTGATGTTCAACTTTCGATTTTTGACAAATTAGACATGCATACACCAATTGCGCCACATCTCGCTTCAACCCAGACCACCAAAACAATTTCTTCAAATCATGATACATTTTTGTAGCTCCCGGATTAATACTCAAGTTACTTCGGTGACTTTCTTCCGGAATCATCTTTTTCATTTTTGCATCATCAGGAATGCAAATCCTATTCCGAAACCGCAACATTCCTTGATCATCAACTTTAAATTCGCTATCTTCCGTCTGATTATTTCCAACCATTAAGTCTACCAACTTGACATTTGTCTGCTGAGCTTCCTTGATACTATTAAAAAATTCATTGTCGATCTTCAACATTCCCAATTTCACACTCTGTGACGACATTTCACAAACCAAACTCAAGTCCCTGAACTGTTCAAGCAACTCCAACTCTTTAACCATCATAGCAGACATGTGTAACGTTTTCCTACTTAAAGCATCTGCAACAACATTAGCCTTGCCCGGATGGTAATTCAACCCGAAATCATAATCCTTTAGCAATTCAAGCCACCTTCGCTGCCTCATATTTAATTCCTTCTGGTCAAATAAATACTTCAGACTTTTATGATCACTGAACACTTCAAATCTAGAACCATACAGATAGTGTCTCCAAATCTTAAGCACAAAAACCACTACAGCTAACTCAAGATCATGGGTAGGGTAGTTACGTTCATGAATCTTCAACTGCCTTGATGCATAAGCTACTACTTTATTATCCTGCATAAGCACACCACCTAAACCCAACTTAGACGCATCACAGTAAACAACAAATGGTTCATCGGATTTTGGTAGTATTAAAATCGGAGCCGTCGTCAAACATTGCTTTAGTTCATTAAAACTATTTTCACACTGAACATCCCATACAAAAGCTCTACTTTTACAAGTCAACTGAGTTAACGGAAGTGCTATCTTGGAAAACCCTTCAATAAACCTTTGGTAATAACCTTTGTTCCTCCTCAGACTTAGAGTATATCAGAATATCATCTATAAACACGACAACAAAACGATCTAGATAAGTACAAAAAATACGAGTCATATATTCCATAAACACTCCAGGCGCATTAGTAACACCGAAAGGCATCACAATATATTCGTAGTGTCTGTAACGTGTCCTAAAGGTCATCTTCTGCATATCCTCCTCTTTCACCTTGATCTGATGATAGCCCGATCTTAAATCAATTTTAGTGAACACACGCGCACCCACTAACTGATCCATCAAATCGTTGATCCTTGGAAGTGGATACCTTTTCTTTATTGTTACTTTATTCAGCTGCCGGTAATCTATACATAGCCTAATGCTACCATCTTTCTTCTTAACCAACAACACCGGCGCTCCCCAAGGCGATACACTTGGTCTTACAAACTCTTTATCAAGCAAATCTTCTAACTGCTTTTTCAACTCAGCCAATTCATAAGCTGACATACGGTAAGGTGCCATAGAAACAGGCTTCGTTCCCGGAACAAGATCAATGGAAAATTCTACTTCCCTCTCTGGCGGCACATCAGGTATTTCATCAAGGAAAACTTCTGGAAACTCGCATACCACTTGCAATTTATCAATCACTGCTTGATTCTCAATAGATAGGAACTCCATCAAAGAAAACATTTGGATTTCATCATGCATTAACTGTTTTAGTAAGACGGTGCGTTTTTCATCTGCCGAAGAAGAATGAGAACCTGAGTTTATTGCGAATTTAACTCTATTTATATATTTGAAGAACGAAATGTGACATCCTATTGGCGATGAACTCTGATTTATTATATATTATTTATATGTTGGGAAAATGGGGTGTTACAATTGGTATCAGAGCATGACTCCTATGACGACACGAAGAATCAACTCACATCAGCGATTACTCCTGGTTATCTGCACGTTACCCACGTAGAGGCAACATTCAAACAGAAGGGGGTGAGATTTCACATTCAATAATAATAAGCAACAATTCATGTAAAGAATTAATCAATACAAAACAACAACAATTCAACGTTAAGAATACTTCACATGATTCCAACAACAATCATCATTTAACTTCATTTAATAATGCATCAACAACAACATCGACAATGCAACAACAACGACTCAACAATGCAACATAATTATGCATGTGGTACCAACAGAGCTACAACTCCCTTCCCTAAAGTCATAATTCGACTTGTCAGCCTACAACCCCCTTCGCTTAAGAATAACAGAGCTACAACTCCCTTCGCAAAAATCATATTCGACTTGACAGGCTACAGCCCCCTTCCCTTGCCAATGCTTATGCAATGACACAACTTAAATACAACAACATCAACATCATAAAATCATATTAAATCAACCACAAAAGATTTTCACATCAACTCAAAACCACTGGAAATATAAATCAGTTATCAACAATGTTCATGTTTGTGTCAAAGTCCAAATCAAAACAGAAACGTGTGAAAAAGACACAAGAACGCAAAACAGACAGTCTGCTACTAAATAAATCGCTAGGCGAATTCAATTACTTGTTGTGGCGAGCGACGACGTCTACTCGCTAGGCGGGGAAAACATTCGCTGTGGCGAGTTCGAATCTACTCGCCAGGCGACTAAAAACACTCGCTCTGGTGAGTTGGGAACTACTCGCCAGGCGGCTAAATAAACTCGTTGGGCGAGCGATGACATCTGCTCGCTAGGCGAGATTGAGCACTTGTTGTGGCGAGCGACGACAGACAAGTCTACGAACAAACCTCTGTTCTCACTCCAAAACCCCAATTTTGACAACTCAAACCCCAAAGTTGATAGGAAACATTACCTACTGTTATTCTACAACCTAGACATCACTTTCTTACATTAATTCATGGAATTGCATACACTTTCAACGAATTTTATTCAATTTAAACCTAATTTTCTATAACCTCAAAACTCAACAACCACAACATGATTAAACCCTTTTCAAAATCATATGCTTAAGATTATAGAATGTTAGTCCCACCCTTACCTTAGATTGGTTGAACTCTGAAATCTACAAGCTTTCTCTTCTCTGACTTGTCACTTTTCTCTTTTTCTCCAAAAAACTGTTTTCAGGTGTTCTGACTCTCTATTCCTCACCTCTTATATTCTTAACCTAAATAAATTCTCCTTATTTCAAAACTGCCCTTACTTCCTTATTATTCTATTTTAATTTTATTCTTTCACTAACAATATTTTTATACACTACTAATATTGCTAACACATAACACAAAAACCCACACACCGCAATTATTCAAATTAAATATATAAAAAGACACTAAACTCGATAAAATAAATGAATAATAAAAATAGGGCGTTACACCTACTCCAAGTGTTCTTCCTTCTCCACCACCACTCACAAACAAAAATACAAGCAAGCTGCCTAACATCCCTGATCTATTTGACTCTCTGTACACCTTTGTTACCAAAAAGGGTCTTTCTAAGGCAAATGTTGAAGCCTCTGCTCCTGCTAAACCATCCAAAGCTGAAAAAATGGCTGCGAGGGCTCTTAGGGTCTCCACCAAGACTCATAAGATTGCATGCGTGCTTGGTAAATGGACCATTGATGTTCATGCTCCTGGGTTGGTTCTTGACCCTCCTGTTTTTGAAGATCCCACTATATTTGATTTTGAGCCCTCTTCTAACTCTGGGGATTCCACCCCTTAGTTCCTTAACTTTTTGCAGATGACAAAAAGGGGAGAAGCTTTAAGATAATTATGTCTTTAAGTTTCTAGGTTTAGGCTATAAGTAGGTCAGTGGTCAAAATTCTTGTTGTTAGAAGTTCTTAAAACTTCACCTTTTTGCTTGATCACATATGCATATTATAATTCCTTTCTTGTTTTGAACCATATAAGTCATGAATTTGTATTGTATGTTTAAATATTAATGAATGAAAATGAATTTGGTTCAATTGCGCATGTTTTAGTTATGCCTGGAATTATAAAAGTGAGGGGGAGCTTTTTAAAGCTTTTTAAAAAACTCACTGCCATGTAATATAAAAATGAGGGGGAGCATAAAAATATATTTTTAAGCTCTGAAACTTCTCATATATAATCAAAATCCATAATCCTAAATCATAAGTTTGTCATCATCAAAAAGGGGGAGATTGTTGAGGCAAAATCCCTAATTAAATTTTAAAGATAACAAACCTTGATGATTAAGCAATTACCGGACTTTGATTAATTTGTTGGTATTTAACTTGTGTTCTTGAGTGTTTAACTAAGACAGGAACAAAGTTTAATTCATACCAAGAAACAAGAAATCAAAGGACATAAAGACTTAAGAACTCAGTCAGAGTTTAGAAAGTTAAAAAGAGTTCAGAAGGTTGGACAGAGTTCAGAAGGTTGTTCATGATGAACATCAAGAACCAAGCCCAGAAATTCATGAACTAAATGAAGAACATACAAGGTTCACGTGACTTAAATAAAATCCAAGTAAAGTACATTGACTAAGATCAATCTGTTGGAACAAAATGTGTTTAACAATAAACCTTAAAGAGTTTTGATGATAACAAGGTATTAAAAATTGTAAATTGGAATTGTTAATATTTGTTCAAGTATACAGGACCATAGATTAAAATTTACATTGTTACAAAGGTTCTGAATGAACAAAAGAGAGCAAAGAAATCAACAAAAAGGAAGCTTAAAGCATCTGAAGAGAAGTGCTCCTGAAGTCAAGTGCTCCTGAAGACAGAAGCGCTCCTGGAGTGATGACATCATCAGAAGCTGCCTCATCAGAAGCTACATTTCACCAAAAGCTCAAGTTTGTCAGCAGTTACAGAATTTGAAGCTTCAAGAGTTGTTTCATGGATCGAAGTTGCTTTAATATTGGCAGAAGACTAGTGGAAGTATGCAATGGTTATTTCAAAAGGATTTGAAGTCATTTGAGTGGTAAAATACAAAGAGCGTTGACATTGTACTCTGTACGAACTGTACAACCACCTTCTCCACTACTCTGTTTTGTGTCGTTGCTACAAGACAAGATAACAGCTCTGAAATACAACCACGCCTGCAAACAATGTTCCTTCACAACTGGAATGGATTTGAAATTGATCCTTCATAGGACAATATCTTAATCAGGCAAGGAATTATTGGTGAAAGATCAAGCTTCAACAAACGACTCTTTTTGGATGTGCTGGCACTTACAACGTTCAAATTCACACCTCTATATAAAGGTGTGAATACTTGAAGAACAACAAGACTCTACAACATTTTTGAAAGCACCAAAACTCTGTCAAATTGTTCAGCATCCAAAAGTTCACTTAGAATTTCAGTTTTCAAGTTCATATCTTTGAAATTCTAAAGTCTTAAGAGTCTGTATCTAATTTGTACTGTGAACACCACTGATTGTATATCAAGTGTTCAACCTCAAACATTTTCTTCATAATTTTGTTTGATAGAAGTCTCTTGCTTGTGTGCTTGAGCATTAGAAGTCTCTTGATTGTGTTCTTGAGCATTGGAAGTCTCTTGCAGTTGTGCTTGAGCATTTGTAATCAGATATTACATTTTTAGTGAACTCTCCTTGGAAGTGCAAGGGGGACATGACTATTTTCGGTTTGTGGAAGGAACCTGTACAAATTGCTTTGTGTCTTTCTTCTCTCTTTCTCTCTGTTCTTATTCGCTGCATCTCTTGTGTTGAACATCACTTCAGAAGTTGAGCTTCTGGTCTGTGTTCTAACTTTAGAGAAAACGAAGAAAAAGCTAACCCAATTCAACCCGCCCTTCTTGTGTTTTTCTCCCCTTCAATTGGTATTTAGAGCCTTGGTTTTGTTGATAACACCTAACAGTGTAACAGTCCAAGATCAGAGAAAAACATGTTTGTTGAATCATCTGTTTCTGGTTCTGCTGGTTCTGGAAGTAATCATAATGATGTGCCCTATGATTACAATGAAAAGAAAACTGACTCAGGGAAAGTTCCAAAGTGTAATGGAGATCCTGAAGAGTTTTCTTGGTGGAAAACCAACTTCTACAGTTATATCATGGGCTTAGATGAAGAACTATGGGATATTCTGGAAGATGGAGTTGGTGACTTAGTCCTAGATGAAGAAGGAGTTGTTGTTGATAGAAAGATACATACTCCTGCTCAGAAGAAGATGTACAAGAAACATCACAAGATCAGAGGTTCTCTTGTTTCTGTGATACCACGTTCAGAGTACATGAAGATGAGTGATAAATCTACTACAAAGGTTATGTTTGCATCTTTATGTGCTAACTATGAAGGAAGCAAGAAAGTTAGAGAAGCCAAAGCACTGATGCTTGTTCATCAGTATGAGTTGTTCAAGATGAAGGACGATGAAAGTATTGAGGAGATGTACTCAAGATTTCAAACCCTAGTCTCTGGACTTCAAATACTGAAGAAAAGTGTAACACCCCGTTTTCCCAGCATAAAAATATATACGTAAAATCAGAGTTTTCATCACAAAACGGAATGTTACACTACTTTTCAAAAATTCATAAATAGAAAATATACTATTTATTCAACAACATAAATTAATCTCGTAATATTTTGCAGCGGAAAAGTCTTTTTTAAAATATAATCAACTTCAACAAAATCTTGGCACAAAGGCCCCAACATAAATAATCATTTCAATAATCCTCTTAATAATAAATAAATGTTCCAACATGAAAGAGAAGTCATGTTCCTTGGACATGCCAAATTGGGTTGGCATGTCAAGGTACTTCTTGATGCTGTCACTAATTTTGATAAGTAAGTTAGCATGGATTCTGAGTTTAAGATCCATAGATATATTGGGGCTAAAAATCATCTCTAACTTGTCAAGATTGACTTTTTGGCCAGAAGCTCTTTGATATCTTTGCAAGATACTCATTATGGCATGTGCTTCTTCTGGTTGAGCCCTACAAAAGAGAATGTTGTCCTCAGCATATAAAAGATAAGAAATGGCAGGTGCATTAGTGGCTATAGATATACCATGAATGATATCATCCTGTTGACTCTTTGTAATTAACCCAAAGAGTACCTCAGTACAACATATAAAAATATAAGGGGATAAGGGATCCCCTTGCATGATACCTCTTTGGGGTTGGAAAGAGTCAGTGGGAGTGCCATTAACAATAATAGAAAAGGAGACAAATCTGATGCATTGCATAATATTATTGATTATAGTAGTAGGGAAACCCATAACAGTGATAGTATTTTCAATAAAGTGCCACTCTAGGCTATCATAAGCTTTTGTTATATCAAGTTTAATACCCATAAAGCCCTTATTTTTAGTCCTAGCTTTTTTGATATAATGAAAGGTTTCAAAAACAAAAAGGGCATTGTCAGTAATAAGCCTGCCAAGTGTAACACCCTGATTTCCCAACATAATTAAATATACGTAAAATCAGAGTTTTCATCACAAAACGGAATGTTACACTACTTTTCAAAAATTCATAAGTAGAAAATATACTATTTATTCAACAACATAAATTAATCTCGTAATATTTTGCAGCGGAAAAGTCTTTTTTAAAATATAATCAACTTCAACAAAATCTTGGCACAAAGGCCCCAACATAAATAATCATTTCAATAATCCTCTTAATAATAAATAAATGTTCCAACAATATAGTTCCAAAATTGATACATAAAGGAATGAAAATTCAACAATTAACTCCCATCCCGTTACGTATCAGAGCCCTAGACACTTGAGCCAAAAATCCTATAAGCCTTGGAAATCTGCACTTGCCCACAAGGCGACAATTCCAACAAAAGGGGTGAGAAACACATTCAATAATAATAATATATAATTCATCAAATCGATGAAACAACAACAAATTATACCACAAGTATCAACAAGTTCATATATGTATGTGTGTGTGTCTATAGATATAGCCAAGAAGAACAAGACGTTTCTGGCCAGAAGGGGTAGCTTCATAAGCTCAAAGAAATAAGATCAGAAGGGTTGCTTCAACTGCAAGAAGCCTGGACATTTCATTGCTGATTGCCCTGATCTTCAGAAGGAAAAATCTAAGGAAAAGTCAAAGAAGCCAACATTCAAGTCAAGCAAGTTTAAGAAACAGATCAAGCAGAATCTGATGGCCACATGGGATAATTTAGAAAGTGAATCTGAATCTGACAAAGAGGAAGCTGATGAAGGTGCAAAAATAGTTGTAGGGTTAGTAGCTACAGCAACTTCAGAAGTTAAATCAGACTCAGAAGAGGAAAACGAGGTATATTCTAAAATTCCCAAAGAAGAACTGATTGAGTCTCTTAAAGAACTCCTTATGCATTTCGAAGTAAGAACCAATGAGTTGAGAGATTTGAAAGAAAAATATGTTGATTTATTGAAACAACAAGAATCAACTCTATTGGATCTGAAGGCTTCTGAAGAAGGACTCAGAGGCTTTGACTTCATTTGTAAAACTTATGAAGACAAGCTCAGGTTCTTATGTCACAAGCTACAAGAGAGGTGTGATGGAAAGTCTTTAAGTAACCATGAAATTGCTCTTGAAGATTTCATTATGTCGGGTATTGAAAGAAGCAGAGTTGCTTCTATGATTTATAGCATTTACAAGAACAATGGCAAAGGGATTGGATTTTCAGAAGCTAAGTCTAATGAAACCAATCTTAAAGCATATTGTGAATGCATGAAGGAAGGATTGAAAACTTTCTTTGTTCCTGAAGGTGTCAAAATGGAAACTGTTGCTCAATCAAAACCTGAAGCTTCCAGTTATACCGCTAAGATTACTTCAAAGCCAAAGAACTTCAAGCCTAAAGTTGTGGTAAATTCATAATCTAAGACCTCAAAGATTAAGATTCTGAAAATATTAGAACCTGTTCCTCAGAGTCTGATGAAGTCAGAATCTGATGCCCTAAAGTCTAAGGTTCAGAAGGGCAAAACAGTTGCTGCTTCTGAAGTATCAAAACCAAAAGGTGAAAAACCTAAGGTAATGATTAATCAGAAGCTACCTAAATCGCACCTCAAGGAACATGAAATGGTCAGTAAAACTTCTAGCACTAACCCCAAAGGACCCATAAAACAATGGGTACCTAAATCTGAAACTGTCAATGCTGAAGATATGCCTAAAAGCAAAGCCAATGCAAAAATCATGGTACCTGGACAGCGGTTGCTCAAGGCACATGACTGGAGAGAAGTCAATGTCCCTCTCCCTCACAATGAAAGAAGGAGGAAATGTAAAGTTTGGAGGCAACCAGTCTGGGAAGATTATTGGTACGGGGACTATTGGTAATTCTTCTATCTCTATCAATAATGTGTGGTTGGTAGATGGACTTGAACATAACCTATTGAGTATCAGTCAATTTTGTGACAATGGTTATGACGTGATGTTTGAAAAGACCAACTGCACTATAATCAACAAAAATGACAAGTCCATAGTGTTCAAAGGAAAGAGAATAGAAAATGTCTATAAAATCAATTTCTCTGAACTGGTTGATTAGAAGGTAATTTGCCTTCTGTCAATGAATGATAAGAAATGGATATGGCATAGAAGGTTGGGACATGCTAACTAGAGGTTAATCTCTAAGCTTAGTAAGTTACAACTTGTCAAAGGCCTTCCTGACATTGATTATCATTCAGATGCACTTTGTGGTGCATGCCAGAAAGGAAAAATTGTGAAATCCTCTTTTAAAGCTAAAGACATTGTTTCTACCTCCAGACCTTTAAAATTACTCCATATTGATTTATTTGGACCAGTAAGCACTGCATCTTTATATGGAAGTAAATATGGATTAGTTATTGTTGATGATTACAGTAGATGGACTTGGGTTAAATTCCTGAGAAGTAAGGATCATGCATATGATGTATTCAGTAGCTTCTGCACTCAAATACAATCTGAAAAAGAAACAAAGATTTTGAAAATCAGAAGTAATCATGGTGGTGAGTTTGAAAATGAGCCATTTGAAGCTTTTTGCGAAAACATGGAATTATCCATGAATTCTCTTCCCCTAGAACTCCACAACAAAATGGGGTTGTAGAGAGAAAGAATAGAACTTTACAAGAAATGGCCAGAACCAAGATTCATGAAAACAATTTAGCAAAACATTTTTGGGCAGAAGCAGTGAATACAGCGTGTTATGTCCAGAATAGGATCTATATCAGACCTATCTTGGAGAAAACAGCATATGAACTCTTTAAAGGAAGAAAACCCAATATCTCTTACTTTCATCAATTTGGATGTACTTGTTACATTCTGAATAATAAGCTCTACCTAAAGATATTTGATGCCAAGGCCCAAAGAGGAATCTTTTTAGGTTACTCTGAAAGGTCAAAGGCATACAGAGTGTATAATTCAGAAACACTCTGTGTTGAAGAATCTATACGAGTAAAATTTGATGACAAAGAGCCTGGGAATGAAACTCTAGAGCAAGATGAAAGTTGTGCAGAGATACAGGTTCCTGAAGATACTCCAAAACCTGATCAGATAGTTGAATATGAAGACAGTCCAGAAGCTGAACCCACCTTAGAAGCACAAGATGAAGCTGCTTCTGATGAAGCTCAAGATGGCTCTCAGCAAGCAGATCAATTCAAAAACACTTTTGAAAACAAGTCTTCACATCCTGAGGATCAAATCATTGGAAACAAAGAAAGTCCTAGAAGAACAAGATCATACTTCAGACAAGAAGATTCAATGATATGACTTATATCAATGATTGAACCTACAACAGTTGATGAAGCACTTTTAGATGATGGATGCATCTTATCTATGCAAGAAGAGTTGAATCAATTTCAACGAAATGATGTGTGGGATCTGGTACCCAAACCTTCTCAGAAAAACATTATTGGAACAAAATGGGTATTCAGAAACAAACTTGTCATACCCTCATTTTGGACCTAAAAATTACTCCTTCAAATTTCTTTTCTCTGACACTTTTCAATTCACTGTGTTTTACTCTGCAATTTTCTACTGCGCTTCAACTGCATATTTTACTATTTCTGTCTCTAATCTTCTTGCATATAAGGCCATCTAAAGTGCTTTTCTTGCATTACAAGTCATTTGAAATTTTCTAAACCATTGCACATTTTCTTGCATTTTAATTCCAAATATTTATGTAAAAATCATGCAGAAAGGGTATTTTGGTCATTTCCTGCCATGGAACCCATTTTAGTCCCAACATTTGTCTCTAAGTCTTTTCAACTTGTCTGTACAAATTATTTGTCAAATTTTGTCTAAAAATCATTTCAGCATTGCATCTGAGTCAGTCTGATTCGTTTTAGTCCTTAGGGGCATTTTAGTCTTTTCACATCAAAATTTTGACAGAGAGGTATTTTAAACTACCTCATTTTGGTAGTTTGTTCGCTTTAGTCCATTTTGTCGTTTTTTAACTGTGTCACTTTACGTTGTTTTCCAAATTACTAATTTTACCAATTTTATTTTTTATTGTAAATTTTACCAATTTTATCTTTTATTTGCAAATCAGTCCAATTTTATTTTTTCTCTTATTTGCAAGTTAGTCCGATTTTACCTTTTTCTCTTATTTGCAAGTTAGCCCTTTATAGTTTTTATTTTTGCAGAAAGGTCCAAAGGTCAAATTTAGTCCAAATACCACGCGGGCAGTCCAGGCCAGATGGCGCATCTCTATTGGTCCAAATGCACACTTGGCAGCCTATAAAAGGCCAGCCACTGTAGAGTCAAAAGGAAAAAAGAGCCATAGAATTCATGCCACATCACAAACAGATTCAGATTTTCTCTCTCCATTCAGTTACGATCAAAATCCACAAAAAACTCAGAAAATCACAAGAACACGAAGAACAATTTCTACAAACCCTAACTTTTCCAGAATCAAATTCAAGCGAAATTCCATGGAATTCATGGTGGTTCTCAGAGATTCAACATTGAACCTTCATCATTGAACCATTTCCCTGCAATTCAAGCACGAATTCACCACTTGAAGCGGCGAATTCAAATGCGATCACAGAGGAAAGACGAGAGAAGATGAGAGAAGAAGAGAGAACGATGAAGAAGAGAGAGAAACAGTGGGGAAAAATGAGGAGAACCGGGCCAATTCCTTTTATATAGGCGCTGAACCGGGTCAGTTCAGACCCGATCCAGTCTTCCTGTATTCTTGGCCTTTAGATCTAGGTCTTAGAGGATCCGGATCAATCCAATGCCTCTGAGGCATCCTGAAGATCCGGATCCATCAGCTTGCGTGGGTTTTGGGCTTTTTACCCGTGGGCTTTGGTTTCTTGCATTTTTCTTTGTATTTTTGCTATACACACCTCTGTTCTTGCTATCTGAACCCCTGTGTGCTTTATTTTTCTTGTAAAAATTCCTAAAAAATTCCTACTTGTTTCTTGATACATTTTTGGCTGTTTTGTGATATTTTTACATGTTTGAAATTGATAAAAAATATATGTTAGTTTTTTCTTTTGATTTGTGTATTTTGAGTATTTTCGTTAAAGTTTCTCGCATGATTTTTTGACCTAATTTTTGCCACATGATATTGCTACTTGATACTTGACTTTGTGATATGTTTACTTTTGAGTTCATGTTAATTCTTACAGTTTTTCAAGTTTGATTGTTAATTTCTTGTTTTGCAAGTAATGTGAATTCTTTGTTTGAAAATAAAGTGTGAAATATGCTTATGAATGTGAGTGTGAACATGTCTTGTAATTCTCACATTGTGCTTGAAATAAACCCCTTGAAAATTGCTTTGATGAGAGAATCATAGGTCATGTGCTTGCTTAAATTTGGTGATTAGTTCTTGTGCACTTTCTTTCCATTATTACATCTCGCTATTATTTTTTGGTCAATTTGTTTAACATTCTTTTCACTATTATTTCTTGCCATTTTTGCCTACTATTTCTCGCCTATCTTTTCCTATCATTTCATAATTTGTCCTACTAACCATTTCATTTCATGTTTCATACATATTGAGCATTCCACCATTTCATCTCTATCCTTTAGCCTAGGTTTTATTCAATTTCTATGCCAATTTCCATATGATTTTTAGGTAGTTATTTCTTCATTTTAATTTCTTGCAAGACCATAGAATATAAACTAGGGCCAATGTAAAGGACAATGAACTCTATAATGATGTACACCGACACAAGCACCGACACGCACACACGTTGTATGATTTACCGTTAGATGTATGTTTAGGGCATGCGAAACTTAGAAAAATCCATTTTTCAAAAAGTTATCAATTTCATCACTTGAAGAACAATTTTTCCCAATAAACTTTGGAGTCAAAACTCCATTGTGTTTTTTCTTTTATTTTCTTAATCAAAATTCAAATACAAACTAATTCATAACTAGACTACTATTTTCTTTAATAATTGAACCAACCTCACCATTTTCTTGCTCAAGCCTTTACGGCCTCTTTCTTTTCTTCAAAATCATTTTCAAAATTAAAATCAACCTAAACTCACAAAAAGAACATTTTTGAGAGAGAACTACATGGAGTTTGATCCCTTAAAAGGGTATGTAGGCAAGAGGTCAAAACCTCTCCAAGTCCAATAAAAATAAAATCCAAACACTTCTTCCCCCATTCTTAAAATAAACAATCTTTTTTCAATAAATAGCATTAAAAATAAAGCGTAGACGTAAATCTAGAAAAACGGTTCCTATAGAGTACTATAGTCGTTATGGGTGCCTAACACCTTCCCGTATCGAAATTTGCCCCCGAACATAGAATTTCTAAGGGTTTTCTCAATTTTCCCCTTCCCCAAAAAAAATAGAGATATCAATGATTGAAAGGTTCAAGCCTAATCAATGACTTGACACCCGAAAATCGCGATAACAGAAATGGCGACTTCACTGGGGACAATATTTTGCGGACTACGCCTAGTTTTTCATGCTTTACGCTTTACGCTTTATTTTATTGCTATATGTAAATATTTTCATGCAACGTGTGGGGTGAGAATATCAAAAGTCCTACACCCGGGCTGAGTGAACTTAGGAATAGGTGGAGATATAGTCGACAATCCAATCTGGGGGTTGCCTCGTGTATTGGGTTACGCGATCAATCTCACATAGCTGAGGCATTTTGGAAGTGATGTTGTCGGCGTGTGCTGTCATGCTTAGGCACTTTACTTTCAATTGACCGGTGATGCTATGGACCGTAGTTACCAAACCCATCTTTGGCCTTTTTAGGACGTAGTGCGGTGGCTAAACTGGGCGTTGTCTCGAGTTTTTAGTCGTCACGCGATACTACACTCAAACTAGACCTTCTTACGAATAATCATGGATCGGGCGTCGACTCGTGCTACCATGATATGCGTAAGAGAGGTTGCAATTTGGGAACCTTATTAGAACCATGGTTACTACTATCAAAGCCCTAGTTTCACCGGAGACCGTGTCCACCCGCGGCTCCCTAACTGTGAACCTTAACCCACCATGTTTTCCCTATTACTAAAAATCATGCATACATGCATTCATGCATAAACCTTTTTCATGCATTTATCGAAAGGTCTAGACAAATTAAAAACCTTGTGAACATTGTAAACATTACAGGTATGAAGAAGACTAAGTCTTACAAGTTCAAGGAAGTTGATTTAGCTAGCTTAAGGGAGTTGGCACTCAAGGTTAAGAATCCGACCGGGTTTTGTCTCCGATACGGTGGTTTGCTTGTTGTTCTCCGAACTAATGTGGAAGAGAAGTTGGTGCACACTCTGGTGCAATTCTATGATCCGGTTTTCCGTTGCTTCACTTTCCCGGATTTTCAGTTAGTTCCTACACTCAAAGCTTATTCTAGCTTGTTGGGTTTACCTATAGCCGAGGGGACACCTTTCACGGGTCCCGGATCTCCTCTCGCTCCTTTGGTGATTGCTAAGGATCTTTGTCTCAAGACTTCCGATGTGTCCAAACATCTTATTACCAGGTCTCATATCCAGGGCTTCACTTCGAAGTACTTACTTGAGCGGGCTAATCTCGAATCCACTTGTCAAGACACTCTCGAGGCTATTCTTGCACTACTTATCTACAGTCTTGTTCTCTTCCCGAATCTCGACAATTTCGTGGACATGAATGCTATTGAAATCTTCCATTCCAAGAACCTAGTTCCTACTCTGTTAGCTGACACGTACCACGCCATCCATGATCGAACTCTCAAACGTCGTGGATATATTCTTTTCTGCGTGCCTCTCTTATATAGGTGGTTTATTTCTCACCTTCTGAGTTCTTTTCATGCCAACCCGGAGAATTGGTCTTATTCACAGCGGATTATGGCTCTCACTCCCAATGAGGCGGCTTGGATTACTCCGGCAGCTCGAGTCAAGGAGATCATCACTGGTTGTGGGGACTTCCTCAATGTACCTCTTCTCGGTACCCGGGGAGGAATCAACTACAATCCTGAGCTAGCCATGAGATAGTTCGGTTTCCCGATGAGAGCGAAGGCCATCAATCTTGCTACATCTCAGGAGTTCTTCTACTATTCAAATGCCCCCGTCAGGCAGAGGAAAGCTTTTATAGATGCTTGGTCTAAGGTTCGAAAGAAGGGTGTAAAGCATTTGGGTGTGAGATCCGGTGTCGCTCATGAGGCCTACAGTCAGTGGGTGATAGATCGGGCCGAGGAGATTGGTATGCCTTACCCTGCTATGAGACATGTGTCTGCATCTATTCCATCTAGGCCAGTACCTTTGCTTCCCGCGACCAGGAGATGTATCAGGAGCATCTAGCTATGGAGAGTCAGGAGAAGCGGATATGGAAGGCCCGATACAATGAAGCCGAGAACTTGATTATGACTTTGGATGGTAGGGACGAGCAGAAGACTCATGAGAACTTGATGTTGAAGAGGGAATTGGCCAGGGTTAGAAAGGAGCTTGAAGAAAAAGATGATTTGCTTATGAGGGACTCCAAGAGAGCCAGAGGTCGACGTGATTTCTATGCTAGGTATTGCGGATCAACTTCGGGGTCTGAGTCTGAGGACTACCTTGCCGCTCTTTAGGCTTAGATGTTTGTGTTGTTTGTATTGATTACGTTTCAAAGTCTACCTCCCTTGGCTTAGCATCTCAAAGGGATCTATCTTGCCAGCTTTCTAGTCGCTTTATATTTCTAATAATGTTTGCGAGGTTTCTAATTTGTCTAAAAAACCTTTTCGATAACCAAAAAAGAGTCGTTTTTGCATCTGCATTTGTACATATCATGCATCATATGCATCATTCATCGGTCACAAAAAGCTTCCAAGTGCTCATTGCCTCCTGGTTCTTCTGCCGCAGTTTGAAAAGTAGCTCGTGCTCGAAAGATCTATCAACCTACCAGAGTGCATCAGACTAGACAATACAGAAGGAGGAATCAAGTAGCTATGGAAGAAGAAAATGCGCAGCTCCGTACCGAATTGGCTTCTCTAAGGGAAGAGTTGGCTAAAGCTCATGATGTTATGACTGCTCTGTTGGCTGCCCAGGAATAACCAGCCTCGTCTGTTCCGACAACCGTTGAGGCGATTCCAACAGCACCTCTTGATGATCGCTTTGTTATGCCGAGAGGACGCCCTTATGGACTCCCACCTTTCTTCGCTCCCAATACTGCAGCAGGTATTTCTAGTGCTATCAGTAGTGACCAGATCCCCATACCAGAGCATACCACTCCCAACACTACTTTGCCTCAGACAACGATCTTCACCGAACCAATCGTACATTCTATGCCTCAGGACACAAACACCGATACTTACCGCGAGAAGGCTCCCATGATTGGAACTATGGAAGAAAGGATGGAGGAACTCGTTAAAGAACTCCGTCGTGAAATCAAAGCTAACCGAGGAAGTAGTGATCTTGTCAAGACTCATGATCTCTGCTTGGTGCCAAGGGTAGATGTCCCTAGAAAATTCAAAGTCCCAGAGTTCGACCGATACAACGGGCTGACTTGTCCTCAGAATCACATTATCAAATATGTCAGGAAGATGGCTAATTACTCAGACAATGATTCGCTCATGATTCACTGCTTCCAAGACAGTTTAATGGAAGACGCTGCAGAATGGTATACTGGCCTGAGTAAAGATGACATTCGTACCTTCGATGATTTGGCTGCCGCTTTCAAGAGTCACTATGGCTAATTAAAGACTTATTTTATTATTTACTAGAATAAGATTTGAAAATAATATAAATATTGAGATGTGGGGCTGTTTTGGAATTTAGAAGAGTTTAGTGAAAATAGAGAAAATAAGATAAAGTGGATTGAGGAAAGATATAAGGAGGAAACTAGGTTTAGAAAAGTTTTTACGTGAAACTGCTTTTGGAGAAAAAGGGAGAAAACAAGAGAAGAGAGAACCAAGAGGGAGAGAGACCGCCGATCATCAATACTAAGGTAAGGGTGGGGTTTCACTTCTCTAATTAAGGGCTTAATTCTTCATGTTTGATTAGTGGTTCATGAGAAAATAGGTAGAAATGAGTTTAGGGTTTAATTTGTGAATTCCCATGAAAACTGATGAATTGTGTGCTGTTACTGTTAATTTTAATGTATGGAATGCTGTTTGATTATTCTGTAATGATTGGTGTCAGAATTGTTGAGAATGATAGAGTTAGGGTTGTTGGTAAAAAGAATAATTGATGATGAATTGGAGTTGGATTGCTGTGTTTTGTGTTGTATTAAGTTAGGTTATGTAAGAGTGAACTATAGGGTCAAGTTTGGTGAAAATCGGAGTTAAAACGAAGTTTTTGGGTGGAAAATGTAACTTTTCCCGAGAGCTGCACAGTGACAGCATCTCCTGTTTCATGTTCTTGCGCCTTTTTCACACGTTTCTGTTTTGAACTGGGTTTTGGTGTAAACATGAAAGTTGTAGATAATTGTGTTAGCTTTTTAATGGCTTTGGTTTGACTTCAAAATCATTCTTAGAACTTAAGTTATGGTCAAAATACTACACGTAGGTCACAGTAATTTTCATGAGATTTCAGCACAACTTTTCGCTTCCACTTCTGTACCTGAATTTGAAATGAAAACTGGTACTGATAGGTACAGAATTTGTCTTAGGTGTAAACACGAAAGTTGTAGACAAAAATGTTAGCTTTCTAATGGCTTTGGTTGGACTTCAAAATCGTTCTTAGAACTTAAGGTATCGTCAAATTACTACACGTAGGTCATAGTGAAATTTCAGTTTCTGTACCTGAATTTGAAATAAAGACTGGTATTAATCGGTACAGAATTGGCCTTAGTTGTAAACACGAAAGTTATAGATAGTTGAATTGTCTTTCCAATGGCGTTGGTTTGACACAAAAACACCTTGCGAATAATTTTATATGAATTTATGAAGTTATGTGACGAATTAAGAGTATTATATCATGAGCTTACCTTTAATTGTATTAGGACTGTTAGGACTGAACTTGTTGTCAAGATGTCAAAGGGTTATAGAAAAATCAATAAGTAGAAACTAGTATAGCTATAAACACGAGGGTTTAATGTGCATTGTTTAGTGAAGTTAATTGATGATTTAGAGTTGGAATTATGTGACAGATTTATATATTGTGAAAGATGTTCATATGAAGTTGTAATGGTTATACTGGGTGATTATTGTTGATGTTGACTTGCTACATATTATTTAATGGTGCTGCCTTGCTGTCATGATTAGGATGTTAATGTTGGTCTAAGTTGTTTAAATTGTAAGATGTTGATCCAAATTATTGGAGTCATATGAGATGTCTAAGTTGTTTAAGTTGTAAGACGTTGAGTCCATGCATACTCATTTAAGTTGAGGGCTTGATGCCCTGTAATGTATATTTATACATATTATGTTGAGGGCTTGATGCCCTGTAAGTTGAGGGCTTGATGCCCTGTGAGCCTATTTACGCTTATACGTTGAGGGCTTGATGCCCTGTAAGTTGAGGGCTTGATGCCCTGTGAGCCTATTTACGCTTATACGTTGAGGTCTTGATGCCCTGGTTGGTACCACTTGCATGATTAGGAGGTCGTAGTTGCATTTTGTCGAGATGGTCTAAGATGAATAAGAAGTCTAAGTTGCATTGTTAAGTTGAAGTTGTGTCGTTGTTATTTAACCTTGAGTTGTTGATGAAACTTTATATGAAGGACTATTATTAGTTAATGACGATGTCTATGATGATAAGTGAAGTAGTAAATGAATAATTATGTGAGATAACATTATTAAATGAAGCTGAATTAACTTGTTAAATGCATTTTGTTTGTATTATATGCTTATTATTATTGAATGTGAAATCTCACCCCTTCTGTTGGAATTGCCGCCTTGTGGGCAAGTGCAGGTAACCAAGATTAGGTGCAGTCGTGTGAGGCTTCCCTCGGTTGTGTCTAGGTGCTCCGATACGTAACGGGATGGGGAACCTTTGATTATGTTTTCTCTGTTCCTTGCGTATTCTTTTATTTTGACTTTCATGATTATGATTATGTTGAGAATTTTCTGAGACGTTGATGAGGCCTGCGTGCCAGAAACTTTTGTGATGATTTTAATGATTTCTGCTGCAATGTTTGAATATTTTTAAATGACCATTTTCCTGAAGGAATAAATTATTATTTATCCATTACTTGAGATGTTTTAAAGAATGTGACGCTCCGTTATGTGTTCACTCTGATTATTTATTTTAAAGAAATTTTTTATGATGGGAAAACGGGGTGTTACAATTGGTATCAGAGCAGGTCGGTCCGTCCGGCCAAGTAGTTGAGTCGTGTCAGGTCGTGTGACGGTTGAAATACTGTCTTATGTTGTCTTGATTGTTGTTGTGTTTTCTGACTAATGGTTATGTTTATTATGTGATCATGTTTGATTGACTAACTTTGATGTGGCTTATATGTTTTGTTTGAAGTTTCTATTTGGCTATTTTGGTTAAAGATGTTTAGGCAATAATTGAATTCCTTTCTTGTGTGCTTTGAATTTCGAGGACGAAATTCTTTTAAGGGGGGTGGAGTTGTAACGCCCTCTTTAATTATTTAATTATTTTATAGAGTTTAGAGTCCACTTTGATGATTTATGTGATTTTATACGATTATGTGATGTGTTGATATTTTATTTAAAGACTTATTTTATTATTTACTAGAATAAGATTTGAAAATAATATAAATATTGAGATGTGGGGCTGTTTTGGAATTTAGAAGAGTTTAGTGAAAATAGAGAAAATAAGATAAAGTGGATTGAGGAAAGATATAAGGAGGAAACTAGGTTTAGAAAAGTTTTTACGTGAAACTGCTTTTGGAGAAAAAGGGAGAAAACAAGAGAAGAGAGAACCAAGAGGGAGAGAGACCGCCGATCATCAATACTAAGGTAAGGGTGGGGTTTCACTTCTCTAATTAAGGGCTTAATTCTTCATGTTTGATTAGTGGTTCATGAGAAAATAGGTAGAAATGAGTTTAGGGTTTAATTTGTGAATTCCCATGAAAACTGATGAATTGTGTGCTGTTACTGTTAATTTTAATGTATGGAATGCTGCTTGATTATTCTGTAATGATTGGTGTCAGAATTGTTGAGAATGATAGAGTTAGGGTTGTTGGTAAAAAGAATAATTGATGATGAATTGGAGTTGGATTGCTGTGTTTTGTGTTGTATTAAGTTAGGTTATGTAAGAGTGAACTATAGGGTCAAGTTTGGTGAAAATCGGAGTTAAAACGAAGTTTTTGGGTGGAAAATGTAACTTTTCCCGAGAGCTGCACAGTGACAGCATCTCCTGTTCCATGTTCTTGCGCCTTTTTCACACGTTTCTGTTTTGAACTGGGTTTTGGTGTAAACATGAAAGTTGTAGATAATTGTGTTAGCTTTTGAATAGCTTTGGTTTGACTTCAAAATCATTCTTAGAACTTAAGTTATGGTCAAAATACTACATGTAGGTCACAGTAATTTTCATGAGATTTCAGCACAACTTTTCGCTTCCACTTCTGTACCTGAATTTGAAATGAAAACTGGTACTGATAGGTACAGAATTTGTCTTAGGTGTAAACACGAAAGTTGTAGACAAAAATGTTATCTTTCTAATGGCTTTGGTTGGACTTCAAAATCATTCTTAGAACTTAAGTTATCGTCAAATTACTACACGTAGGTCATAGTGAAATTTCAGTTTCTGTACCTGAATTTGAAATAAAGACTGGTATTGATCGGTACAGAATTGGCCTTAGTTTTAAACACAAAAATTGTAGATAGTTGAATTGTCTTTCTAATGGCGTTGGTTTGACACAAAAACACCTTGCGAATAATTTTATATGAATTTATGAAGTTATGTGACGAATTAAGAGTATTATATCATGAGCTTACCTTTAATTGTATTAGGACTGTTAGGACTGAACTTGTTGTCAAGATGTCAAAGGGTTATAGAAAAATCAATAAGTAGAAACTAGTATAGCTATAAACACGAGGGTTTAATGTGCATTGTTTAGTGAAGTTAATTGATGATTTAGAGTTGGAATTATGTGACAGATTTATATATTGCGAAAGATGTTCATATGAAGTTGTAATGGTTATACTGGGTGATTATTGTTGATGTTGACTTGCTACATATTATTTAATGGTGCTGCCTTGCTGTCGTGATTAGGATGTTAATGTTGGTCTAAGTTGTTTAAATTGTAAGATGTTGATCCAAATTATTGGAGTCATATGAGATGTCTAAGTTGTTTAAGTTGTAAGACGTTGAGTCCATGCATACTCATTTAAGTTGAGGGCTTGATGCCCTGTAATGTATATTTATACATATTATGTTGAGGGCTTGATGCCCTGTAAGTTGAGGGCTTGATGCCCTGTGAGCCTATTTACGCTTATACGTTGAGGGCTTGATGCCCTGTAAGTTGAGGGCTTGATGCCCTGTGAGCCTATTTACGCTTATACGTTGAGGGCTTGATGCCCTGGTTGGTACCACTTGCATGATTAAGAGGTCGTAGTTGCATTTTGTCGAGATGGTCTAAGATGAATAAGAAGTCTAAGTTGCATTGTTAAGTTGAAGTTGTGTCGTTGTTATTTAACCTTGAGTTGTTGATGAAACTTTATATGAAGGACTATTATTAGTTAATGACGATGTCTATGATGATAAGTGAAGTAGTAAATGAATAATTATGTGAGATAACATTATTAAATGAAGCTGAATTAACTTGTTAAATGCATTTTGTTTGTATTATATGCTTATTATTATTGAATGTGAAATCTCACCCCTTCTGTTGGAATTGCCGCCTTGTGGGCAAGTACAGGTAACCAAGATTAGGTGCAGTCGTGTGAGGCTTCCCTCGGTTGTGTCTAGGTGCTCTGATACGTAACGGGATGGGGAACCTTTGATTATGTTTTCTCTGTTCCTTGCGTATTCTTTTATTTTGACTTTCATGATTATGATTATGTTGAGAATTTTCTGAGACGTTGATGAGGCCTGCGTGCCAGAAACTTTTGTGATGATTTTAATGATTTCTGCTGCAATGTTTGAATATTTTTAAATGACCATTTTCCTGAAGGAATAAATTATTATTTATCCATTACTTAAGATGTTTTAAAGAATGTGACGCTCCGTTATGTGTTCACTCTGATTATTTATTTTAAAGAAATTTTTTATGCTGGGAAAACGGGGTGTTACAATTGCTCAGCAGGTGCAACAGCAGCCACCGGCTCAACAACAACCGCAACAACAGCAAGGTCCTCAGGCCAGACCATCTTTCCCTCCGATACCAATGACATATGCCGAATTGCTTCCAACTTTGCTGCACAAAGGGTACTGCATAACCAGGCCCGGCAAGCCTTCGCCTAACCCATTACCTCCCAGGTTTCGTTCTGACCTCAGGTGCGATTTTCATCAAGGGGCTCTGGGCCACGATGTGGAAGGATGTTACGCTTTGAAGTACATTGTGAAGAAACTAATAGACCAAGGTAAGTTGTCTTTCGAGAATAATGTCCCGCATGTTCTCGATAATCCACTTCCAAATCATGCTGATGTGAACATGATTGAAGCATATGAAGAAATTCCTAGCCTTAATGTTCGTAATGTTGCAACTCCTCTGGTACCACTACATGTCAAGATGTGCCAAGCTTCCTTGTTTCACCATGGCCATGCCGCTTGTTACGAATGTAACACCCCGATTTCCCAACATAATTAAATATACGTAAAATCAGAGTTTTCATCGCAAAACGGAATGTTACACTACTTTTCAAAAGTTCATAAATAGAAAATATACTATTTATTCAACAACATAAATTAATCTCGTAATATTTTGCAGTGGAAAAGTCTTTTTTAAAATATAATCAACTTCAACAAAATCTTGGCACAAAGGCCCCAACATAAATAATCATTTCAATAATCCTCTTAATAATAAATAAATGTTCCAACAATATAGTTCCAAAATTGATACATAAAGGAATGAAAATTCAACAATTAACTCCCATCCCGTTACGTATCAGAGCCCTAAGACACTTGAGCCAACATCCTACTAGCCTTGGAAATCTGCACTTGCCCACAAGGCGGCAATTCCAGCAGAAGGGGTGAGAAACACATTCAATAATAATAATATATAATTCATCAAATCGATGAAACAACAACAAATTATACCACAAGTATCAACAAGTTCATATATGTATGTGTATATATATATATATATAGCAACAGCAACGTTATCAACATCAACGACATTTAGCAAGATACAACAACAACAAACAATCAACAACAACAATATCAACAACATCAACAAATCATCACATATAACGAAAACATCTCAAACATTCACAAGTACATCATAACATCACAAATACTTCAACACGTCATAAATACATCAACAAGTCACAATTACACCATCACGAATACATCATCACTTTGCAAATTACATCATCACTTCACAATTACATCATCACTTCACAAACGACACGACACGACTATGCAACACTTAGACCTCATGCATGTGGTACCATCAGGGCATTAAGCCCCCATCGCTAAGGTCATAGAGGACCTGTCAGGCATTAAGCCCCCATCGCTAAGGTCATAGAGGACCTGTCAGGCATTAAGCCCCCATCGCTGACTATGCTATGCAACGACACGACTCAAATGCAACGACACAATTAAAGACTCAACAATGCACATCTTTAGATGACTCGACAAATACACATCTTTAAATAGCATCATCGTCAAATATCACATATTTAAATATGACATCTTTATATAGCACATATTTAAGTCACACATCTACAAACAACACATCTTGATATAACACATATTTAAATCACACATCTCCGGAAAGCACATATACATTAATCAACTACATCCATATCAAACCAAAACATTCTTCAAAAATAAAGCAAGTTGATCAATAAAACATAAGCCAAATACTCATAAAACACTCCGACTAAATCCCTAATACTTAAGTTTGAAGTTGGGAAACCAACCATAAGTTTTGGACTAACTTGGGATTAGTTAAGCTAAGTTTTCTTAAAATTTTTTGAAGACCTACTTGGACTATTTTTATCATAACTCGAGATTCACAAAACATTTTCGAGTCAAACCAGTGCCATTAGAAAGCTAACTCAATTATCTACAACTTTCATGTTTACACCTAAGACCAATTATGTACCAATCAATACCAGTTTTCATTTCAAATTCGGACAAAGTTGTGCTGAAATTCATAAAAATTCACTGTGACCTACGTTCAGTAATTTGACCATAACTCAAGTTCTATAAATCATTTTGACGTCAGACCAACGGCATTAGAAATCTAACATTCATACCTACAACTTTCGTGTTTACACCGAAAGCTAGTTCGAAACAGAAACTGATGCAAAAGACGCAACAACATGAAACAGGGTATGCTGTCAAAGGTAGCTCTCGGGAAAACTCTATTTTTCACTCAAAAACCCAAATTTCATCTACCCAAATCCCAAATTTGATAGAGAACAATGTTTACAGGTTCTATATACAACATAACAATCAAAACAACACAGAAACATGCATTAAACAACACAATTCATCACATCATATCAATTATCATAAACTTTCTAAACCCTAAACCTAGAACACAATTTCATCAACAATCAAAATTATATATACATATTATTGAAGAAATCCCACCCTTACCTTAGATTATGACTCCTGAATTAAGCTACGTTCTTCTCTCTTCTTCTAGCCTCTTCTCTTGGTTCTAGGTTTTCTCCTCTTCTTCTATCAAAAACTCACTTTCTCTCTTTTTTTTCAATTGTACGTAAAACTCTTTCTGACTCTCCTTTTCTTTTTATTGTAAACTATAACCCCCTCTTATTTCCTTAACTCCCACTTATTCCTCATAATTATACTTAATTCCCTTTAAACCAAATAATACTATTTTCTACCTTTTTATTAAATAAATAAAATAATCAAACAACATTTATTTAAATAAAACACAACACCATAAATCATATAATAAATTATCATGACACCAAATATCACACAATTCATACCAAGTCATATATTTTACATAAAATCATATCTAAATCATATATGTCAAATATAGTCATATAAAATCGTATAAAAATACTCAAACATCAACTAAAAAATATTAAATAAAAATGGGGCGTTACAACGAATGTCTCCATAATCCTATGGGTTGTGACGTGGTTCAGAATGACATCCAGAGCCGGATGAATGATAACTATCTGATTGCCAGCGACGTTTGTGTGATTATGCCAGTCTTCCATGATACCCCCATTAAGAGGACGCCTCCGAAGGAGAATGTTGAACCTCTTGTGATAAGGCTGTAACGCCCACGTTCGTTTTAGTATTTATTTAAATCGAGTTTAGGTGATTATATTATATTTATATAATATATAAGTGTTTTGATATGTTTTGATGTGTTTTGATATGCTAAGGATAAGATTAAGAGGCTTATTTTGTTATTGAATAAAATAAGATTTGATAAGAAAATAAAATATTTAGTTGTGGGTTAGTTTTGGATTTTAGAGAGTTATGTGGGTGAAAGAGTAAATAAGATAAGATTTGTTGGCAGTATAAATAAGGCAACTAGGGTTAGGAAGTCAGTAACGCTTTCAGACTTTGGAAACAGAAAGAAACGCACGCACGCACGTGAAGGGAGAAGAGAAAGAGAGACCTGCGATTTCATCAACTCCAGGTAAGGGTGGGACTAATAACTCTGTAATATTGGTTAGCATAGTTCTGATGAACAATTAACAAGAATTAGGATTGAATTGAGAGAATTAGAAAACTAGGTCAAAACCTTAGAAATTGATGATCTAACGGTTAGTTTAGGTTTAATTCGTGTAGAAAGTGTTCCTAGACCTTAGAATATGTTTAGGATGAATTCTGGAATCAGTAGAAGGCTTAGAACCATGAGAATTGTGAGATTTTGAGAAAATAGCAATTCTGGCCGCGGTGAGATTCATCGCTCGCTACGGCGAGCAGTGATCCTCGCCTTGCGAGTGATGAGCTTCATCGCTCGCCACGGCGAGTGCTTTCCCCCGCCACGCGAGTTGCTTCTGGCAGCTCGCCATAGCGAGTTCTTTTCCCCGCCTCGCGAGTTGCTTCTGGCAGCTCGCCATAGCGAGTGCTTTTCCCCGCCTCGCGAGTTGCTTCTGGCAGCTCGCCATAGCGAGCGCTTTTCCCCGCCTCGCGAGCACTACCAGATTGGGAGTTGTGAGGGTTAGTGTGATCTGTTCCGTGTGATTGATTTGGAGATGATCCCTGAGTGTTATTTAGGCCTAGTGGTAATGTTGAGAGTGTTGTGCAGAGCTGTTCTAAGTATGGATTGTTGAGCGAGCAAGAATTTAAGTATTAAACCTTATGCTAAAATGTTAAAGCCTGTGTTGCTTGATTAGTAATTGTTGTGATGATATCATTCTGCTTTGATGTCTATATTATACTGCTGATGTTATTAAACTGAACCGTTATGATATGTGTATATATTATATATGCGATGATAAGTTGTCGTTTAGCTCCAATTTCTTGGATGCATGTTGATAAGATGGTTAAGGATAAATGTTGTTTTGAATTGAGTCCATGCATAGCATACATTGAGCTTAGTCCTCACCATGTTAGGAGCTTTGTCCTCTGCACGTTTATTAGGAGCTTTGTCCTCCGCACGTTTTAAAAGTATATTAATGCTTATGATGAAGTTTGGTACCACATGCATATAAGGAGTCTAAGAGCATTGTCGCATGGTCATATTTATGATGTCATGTTGTTGATAAAGATTGAATATATGATTACGTGAAGTTGATTATGTGTTTACGTGCTAATTGTTATTAAATTATGCAAGAATGCTATTGATGTTTTGATGTTAATTGTTATTCTAAATTATGTTGATTAATATTATTTTGTTATGAAATCTCACCCCTTCTGCTGGAATTGCCGCCTTGTGGGCAAGTGCAGGTGATCGTGCTTAGTGTTCAGGAGGTTCGTGAGTGGCCTTACCTCACAGTGTTGTCTAGGTCGCTCTGATACGTAACGGGATGGGGTCGTCTTATGCACAATTCATTCCTTTACGCGAATAATATGTTATTTCTGATTTTATGCAACTAACTCTTTTGAGATAATTTATGGGGCCTGCGTGCCAAAGATTTTATGAATTATAAGTATTCTTTTCCGCTGCAAAGTTTGAAGTTATTTGGTTAAATTATTATTTATCTATTATCGGATTAAGTTATATGTGATATCCCGTTGTTATGTTTGCATACTCTGATAAATGTTTTTAAGAAATTTTTATGTTGGGAAAACGGGGTGTTACAATTGGTATCAGAGACAGTCGGTCTGTCCGGCCAATTAGAGAGTCTTGTTGAGTCTTAGTAATATTTGTATTACTAAATCTTATGTTGTTGTTACTGTTTGTTGTAGAATATCAGAATGGCTGGAAGGAACGATACCGCGTTAGCTGCCGCACTTCAAGCTGTTGCCCAAGCTGTGGGACAACCTAATGCAAATGCTGGTGTGAATGCTGAGACGAGGATGTTGGAGACTTTCATGAGGAATCATCCTCCAACGTTCAAGGGAAGGTATGACCCCGATGGAGCCCAGACGTGGCTTAAGGAGATTGAGAGGATCTTCAGAGTGATGCAGTGTACTGAAGTTCAACAAGTGCGCTTTGGTACACATCAGCTGTCAGAGGAAGCTGATGATTGGTGGGTTAGCGTGCTACCTAGCCTCGAGCAAGATGGAGCTATTGTGACTTGGGCTGTTTTCAGGAGAGAGTTCCTGAGGAGATACTTTCCGGAGGATGTTCGCGGGAAGAAAGAGATCGAATTCCTTGAGCTGAAGCAGGGAAATATGTCAGTGACCGAGTATGCTGCCAAGTTTGTGGAGTTAGCAAAGTTCTATCCGCACTATGCTGCTGAGACTGCAGAGTTCTCAAAGTGCATCAAGTTCGAGAACGGTCTGAGGCCCGACATTAAGAGGGCGATTGGGTACCAGCAGATTAGAGTTTTTCCGGATCTAGTGAATAGCTGCAGGATATATGAGGAAGATACGAAGGCTCACTACAAGGTAGTGAATGAGAGGAAAGCCAAGGGCCAGCAGAGTCGCCCTAAACCATACAGTGCCCCTGCTGACAAAGGGAAACAGAGGATGGTCGTTGATAGGCAGCCAACAAAGAAGAGTACTCCTGCGGAGATTGTGTGCTACAACTGTGGTGGAAAAGGCCACAAGAGCAATGTTTGTCCTGAGGAGATCAAGAAGTGTGTCCGGTGTGGCAAGAAAGGTCACATTGTAGCTGATTGCAAGCGTAATGATATCGTGTGCTTCAATTGCAACGAAGAGGGTCATATTGGTTCCCAGTGCAAGCAGCCGAAGAGGGCGCCTACTACGGGTCGAGTTTTTGCCCTGACTGGTACTCAGACAGACAGTGATGATCGTTTGATCAGAGGTACTTGCTATATTAATAATACTCCTTTAGTTGCTATTATTGATACTGGTGCTACACATTGCTTTATTGCTTTAGACTGTGTTTCTGCTTTGAGTCTTGCTATGTCTGATATGAATGGAGAGATGGTTGTCGAAACTCCAGCTAAGGGTTCGGTGACTACTTCTCTCGTATGCTTGAGTTGTCCTTTGTCTATGTTTGGTCGCGATTTTGAGATGGATCTAGTTTGTCTACCTTTAAGCGGTATGGATGTAATTCTGGGTATGAATTGGTTAGAGTACAACCACGTCCTTATTAATTGTTTTCGCAAGACGGTGCATTTCTCGTCCGCTGAAGAGGAAAGTGGTGCTGAGTTCTTATCTACTAAACAGCTGAATCAACTAGAACGTTATGGTATGTTGATGTTTTCGTTGATGGCTTCTTTATCTTTAGAGAATCAAGCAGTGATCGATAAATTACAAGTGGTATGCGACTTTCCTGAAGTTTTCCCAGATGAAATTCCTGATGTGCCTCCAGAGAGGGAAGTCGAGTTTTCTATTGACCTTGTTCCTGGAACTAAGCCGGTGTCGATGGCACCTTATCGTATGTCTGCTTCCGAATTAGCTGAATTGAAGAAACAGTTGGAAGATTTACTCGAGAAGAAATTCGTTAGACCAAGTGTGTCACCTTGGGGAGCGCCAGTGTTACTAGTAAAGAAGAAGGATGGTAGTATGAGGCTATGTATTGATTATCGGCAGTTGAACAAGGTAACTATCAAGAATAGGTATCCACTACCGAGAATTGACGATTTGATGGATCAGTTAGTGGGTGCACGTTTTTTCAGCAAGATTGACTTGAGGTCGGGTTATCACCAGATTAAAGTAAAGGATGAAGATATGCAGAAGACAGCTTTCAGAACGCGTTATGGCCATTATGAGTACAAGGTTATGCCTTTTGGAGTTACTAATGCACCAGGAGTATTTATGGAGTATATGAATCGCATCTTCCATGCATTTCTGGATCGGTTCGTAGTTGTATTTATTGATGATATTCTGATTTACTCCAAGACTGAGGAAGAGCATGCTGAACATCTGAAGATTGTCTTGCAAGTGTTGAAAGAGAAGAAACTTTATGCCAAATTGTCTAAGTGTGAGTTCTGGTTGAAAGAAGTGAGTTTCCTTGGGCATGTTATCTCTGGTGATGGTATTGCAGTAGATCCGTCTAAGATTGAAGCCGTATCACAATGGGAGACTCCGAAGTCAGTTACTGAGATCAGGAGCTTTTTGGGTTTAGCTGGGTATTATAGAAGGTTTATTGAAGGATTCTCCAAGTTGGCTCTTCCGTTGACCCAGTTGACTTGTAAAGGTAGAGCTTTTGTTTGGGATGTGCATTGTGAGAACAGTTTCAACGAGTTGAAGAAGCGTTTGACGACTGCTCCAGTTTTGATTTTGCCGAAGCCAGATGCGCCATTTGTAGTGTATTGTGATGCGTCCAATTTGGGTTTAGGAGGTGTGCTTATGCAAGAAGGTAAAGTGGTAGCTTATGCTTCAAGACAGTTGAGGATTCATGAGAAGAATTACCCGACGCATGATTTGGAATTAGCAGCTGTGGTTTTTGTATTGAAGATGTGGAGACACTACTTATATGGTGCGAGATTCGAAGTGTTCAGTGATCACAAGAGCTTGAAGTATCTTTTCGATCAGAAGGAATTGAATATGAGGCAGAGAAGATGGCTAGAACTTTTGAAGGACTTCGACTTTGGGTTGAATTATCATCCGGGTAAAGCGAATGTGGTAGCAGATGCCTTGAGTAGGAAGACTTTGCATATGTCTGCTATGATGGTTAAGGAGTTCGAATTACTTGAGCAATTTAGAGATTTGAGTTTGGTTTGTGAAAGGACGCCTCAGAGTGTGAAGCTAGGGATGCTGAAGATTGATAGTGACTTCTTGATGAATATAAGAGAGGCGCAGAAAGAAGATGTCAAGTTTGTGGACTTAATGGTTGCTGGTAATCAGACTGAAGATAGTGATTTTCAAGTCGACGATCAGGGAGTGTTGAGATTCCGAGGTAGGATTTGCATTCCTGACAATGAAGAGATTAAGAAGATGATTCTTGAAGAGAGTCACAGAAGTAGCTTGAGTATTCACCCGGGAGCTACGAAGATGTATCATGATTTGAAGAAGTTGTTTTGGTGGTCTGGATTGAAACGTGATGTGGCACAGTTTGTGTATGCTTGTTTAGTTTGCCAGAAGTCGAAAATTGAGCATCAGAAACCGGCTGGCATGATGGTGTCTTTAGATGTGCCAGAGTGGAAATGGGATAGTATATCCATGGATTTTGTGACTAGTTTACCGAATACTCCAAGAGGGAATGACGCCATTTGGGTGATAGTTGACAGATTGACGAAGTCGGCTCATTTTCTACCGATTAATATTAGTTTTCCTGTTGCCCAGTTGGCAGAGATTTATATCAAGGAGATCGTGAGGTTGCATGGTGTTCCTTCGAGCATAGTATCAGATAGAGATCCAAGATTTACTTCTAGATTTTGGAAAAGTTTGCAAGAGGCTCTGGGTTCTAAGTTGAGATTGTGTTCGGCGTATCATCCGCAGACAGATGGTCAGTCGGAAAGGACAATTCAGTCGCTGGAGGATTTGTTGAGAGTTTGTGTTCTTGAGCAAGGAGGAACTTGGGATAGTCATCTTCCCTTAATCAAGTTCACATACAATAATAATTATCATTCTAGTATTGGAATGGCACCTTTTGAGGCTTTGTACGGTCGGAGGTGCAGAACTCCGTTGTGTTGGTTTGAGTCAGGTGAAAGAGTGGTTTTAGGGCCAGAGATTGTTCAGCAAACTACTGAGAAGGTTAAGATGATTCAAGAGAAAATGAAAGCGTCGCAGAGTCGACAAAAGAGTTACCATGATAAGCGAAGGAAAGATCTTGAGTTTCAGGAAGGAGACCACGTGTTTTTAAGGGTCACACCTATGACTGGTGTTGGACGTGCGTTGAAGTCAAAGAAGTTGACTCCGAGATTTATTGGCCCGTATCAGATATCAGAGAGGGTTGGAACGGTGGCGTACCGAGTTGGGTTACCACTGCATCTTTCGAATTTACATGATGTTTTCCATGTGTCGCAGCTTCGGAAGTATGTTCCGGATCCATCTCTTGTGATCCAGAGCGATGATGTGCAAGTTAGGGACAACCTTACGGTGGAGACTTTACCGGTAAGGATTGATGATCGGAAAGTGAAGACGTTGAGAGGCAAGGATATACCTCTCGTTAGAGTCGTTTGGTCGGGAGCGACTGGTGAAAGCTTGACTTGGGAACTTGAGAGTAAGATGTTGGAGTCTTATCCAGAGTTATTTGCTTGAGGTAATTTTCGAGGACGAAAATCTTTTAAGTGGGGGAGAGTTGTAACGCCCACGTTCGTTTTAGTATTTATTTAAATCGAGTTTAGGTGATTATATTATATTTATATAATATATAAGTGTTTTGATATGTTTTGATGTGTTTTGATATGCTAAGGATAAGATTAAGAGGCTTATTTTGTTATTGAATAAAATAAGATTTGATAAGAAAATAAAATATTTAGTTGTGGGTTAGTTTTGGATTTTAGAGAGTTATGTGGGTGAAAGAGTAAATAAGATAAGATTTGTTGGCAGTATAAATAAGGCAACTAGGGTTAGGAAGTCAGTAACGCTTTCAGACTTTGGAAACAGAAAGAAACGCACGCACGCACGCACGTGAAGGGAGAAGAGAAAGAGAGACCTGCGATTTCATCAACTCCAGGTAAGGGTGGGACTAATAACTTTGTAATATTGGTTAGCATAGTTCTGATGAACAATTAACAAGAATTATGATTGAATTGAGAGAATGAGAAAACTAGGTCAAAACCTTAGAAATTGATGATCTAACGGTTAGTTTAGGTTTAATTCGTGTAGAAAGTGTTCCTAGACCTTAGAATATGTTTAGGATGAATTCTGGAATCAGTAGAAGGCTTAGAACCATGAGAATTGTGAGATTTTGAGAAAATAGCAATTCTGGCCGCGGTGAGATTCATCGCTCGCTACGGCGAGCAGTGATCCTCGCCTCGCGAGTGATGAGCTTCATCGCTCTCCACGGCGAGTGCTTTCCCCCGCCTCGCGAGTTGCTTTTGGCAGCTCGCCATAGCGAGTGCTTTTCCCCGCCTCGCGAGTTGCTTCTGGCAGCTCGCCATAGCGAGTGCTTTTCCCCGCCTCGCGAGTTGCTTCTGGCAGCTCGCCATAGCGAGTGCTTTTCCCCGCCTCGCGAGCACTACCAGATTGGGAGTTATGAGGGTTAGTGTGATCTGTTCCATGTGATTGATTTGGAGATGATCCCTGATTGTTATTTAGGCCTAGTGGTAATGTTGAGAGTCCTGTGCAGAGCTGTTCTAAGTATGGATTGTTGAGCGAGCAAGAATTTAAGTATTAAACCTTATGCTAAAATGTTAAAGCCTATGTTGCTTGATTAGTAATTGTTGTGATGATATCATTCTGCTTTGATGTCTATATTATACTGCTGATGTTATTAAACTGAACCATTATGATATGTGTATATATTATATATGCGATGATAAGTTGTCGTTTAGCTCCAATTTCTTGGATGCATGTTGATAAGATGGTTAAGGATAAATGTTGTTTTGAATTGAGTCCATGCATAGCATACATTGAGCTTAGTCCTCACCATGTTAGGAGCTTTGTCCTCCGCACGTTTATTAGGAGCTTTGTCCTCCGCACGTTTTAAAAGTATATTAATACTTATGATGAAGTTTGGTACCACATGCATATAAGGAGTCTAAGAGCATTGTCGCATGGTCATATTTATGATGTCATGTTGTTGATAAAGATTGAATATATGATTACGTGAAGTTGATTATGTGTTTACGTGCTAATTGTTATTAAATTATGTAAGAATGCTATTGATGTTTTGATGTTAATTGTTATTCTAAATTATGTTGATTAATATTATTTTGTTATGAAATCTCACCCCTTCTGCTGGAATTGCCGCCTTGTGGGCAAGTGCAGGTGATCGTGCTTCGTGTTCAGGAGGTTCGTGAGTGGCCTTACCTCACAGTGTTGTCTAGGTCGCTCTGATACGTAACGGGATGGGGTCGTCTTATGCACAATTCATTCCTTTACGCGAATAATATGTTATTTCTGATTTTATGCAACTAACTCTTTTGAGATAATTTATGGGGCCTGCGTGCCAAAGATTTTATGAAGTATAAGTATTCTTTTCCGCTGCAAAGTTTGAAGTTATTTGGTTAAATTATTATTTATCTATTATCGGATTAAGTTATATGTGATATCCCGTTGTTATGTTTGCATACTCTGATAAATGTTTTTAAGAAATTTTTATGTTGGGAAAACGGGGTGTTACAAAGGCTACCTGGGCCAGTGCCTTATGTTTCCACCAAGGTTATTCCTTACAAGTACAATGCAACCATGGTTGAGAATGGGATAGAAGTACCTCTGGTACCCCCAGGTGTAGTAAGCAACATCGCCGAAGAGACGACAACTCTGAGAAGCGGTAGAGTCCGCCCCCCTTTGTTCCGAAAGAAGATCGCTGCGCCTACCACAGCTCCTGTTGACAAAACAACTCTACCTGCAGTTCCTCCTGTTGCTGAAGATGCTAGCCGGCCAGGCCAATCTATTGAGGATTCTAATTTGGATGAAATCCTGAGGTTAATCAAGAGAAGTGACTACAAGATCGTGGATCATTTGTGGCAAACTCCATCAAAGATATCTATCTTATCCTTGCTCCTAAGCTCTGAAGCCCACAGGAATATCTTGCTAAAAGTATGGGAACAGGCGTATGTCAATCATGAGGTCACGGTGGATCAGTTTGGTGGTATAGTGGGAAATATTACCGCTTCCAGTAATCTCTGGTTTAGCGAGGACGAACTCCCGGAAGCGGGGAAACACCACAATCTGGCCCTACACATCTCTATGAATTGCAACACTGACATGCTGTCAAATGTATTGGTGGATACGGGCTCATCTTTGAACGTAATGCTGTCAAATGTATCGAGAGGTCCCTTTGAGGAGAAGCACTTTTTTGGTCAAAACCTTTGACGGATCCCGCAAGAACGTTCTCGGAGAAGTGGATCATCCAATGACCATCGGCCCTGAGACATTCCTGATCACATTCCAAGTCATGGACATCGATGCTTCCTATAGCTGTCTCCTTGGAAGGCCATGGATACACGAGGCTGGCGCTGTAACCTCCACCCTTCACCAAAAGCTGAAATTTGTGAAGAATGGTAAACTTGTTACTGTACATGGAGAAGAAGCATACTTGGTCAGCCAATTGTCATCGTTCTCTTGCATTGAAGCAGGATCTACCGAGGGAACTGCATTTCAGGGTTTGACGGTTGAAGGTACGGAGCCCAAGAAGGTTGGTGTTGTTATGGCTTCTTTAAGGGATGCTCGGAGGGCTGTCCAGGAGGGACAGGCCGCCGGTTGGGGCCAGTTAATACAACTTCATGAGATCAAGCGCAAAGAAGGTCTTGGGTTTTCCCCGACATCAAGAGTATCTACCGGAACTTTCTACAGTGCTGGGTTCACCAATGCAATTACTGAGGGTGCTACTGGAAGTGGTTCTAGGCCCGTGTTTGTTATATCAGGAGGCATAGCAAAGAATTGGGATGTCGACGACCTTCCTTTGATCATGCATGGTTCCGAGTAATGTGTCTTGTTGCTTAAGTCTTTGTTTTTCAAAATAACAATCCTCTCGCTCTGCCCAAAGCGAGAGTGATATTTTTGTAAGGGCATGTTTGTTTCGGCATTGCCATTATTAATAAAAATCGTCGTTTCTTTCACGGCTTTTGTTTCTCTTAATGCTTTTCCCTTGGAAATAATGGTAATGCCAGAAAAAACCAAAACATCTTTGTTTTCTTATTAAATTCAAAAATCTGCATGGAAAAAACCTTTTTATAAAAATCATCCAACCATATCATGCAGATTGAACCATAATAAACCCGTTAAACACAGTGATCCTATGTTTCCTTCGACTTTTGAATTCCCGGTATATGAAGCCGAAGATGAGGAGGACAATGATATACCATATGAGATCACTCGACTGCTTGAACAAGAGGAGAAAACCATTCAGCCCCACCAGGAAGAGATTGAGTTGATCAACCTGGGTACCGAAGATAATAAGCGGCAGATCAAGGTTGGTGCCGCACTGGAAGAGGGGGTTAAGAGGAAGATCTTCCAACTTCTCCGAGAGTATCTAGATATTTTCGCATGGTCGTATGAAGATATGCCGGGTTTGGATCCCCAGATCGTAGAACACCGGATACCAACAAGACCAGAATGTCCTCCTGTTAGGCAAAAGCTGAGAAGAACTTGTCCTGACATGGCTCTCAAGATCAAGGGCGAGGTACAGAAGCCGATTGACGCGGGTTTCCTCATGACGGTCGAGTATCCCGAATGGGTTGCTAATGTTGTACCTGTACCGAAGAAGGATGGGAAAGTCCGGATGTGTGTCGATTATAGGGATTTGAATAAAGCCAGTCTGAAAGACAATTTCCCGCTGCCTCATATTGACGTGCTTGTTGATAATACTGCTCAGTGCAAGGTGTTCTCCTTCATGGATGGTTTCTCTGGATACAATCAAATCAAGATGTCACCCAAAGACAGGGAAAAGACATCGTTCATTACCCCATGGGGTACTTTCTGTTGCAAAGCGATGTCGTTCGGCCTGATAAATGCTGGTGCCACCTATCAGAGGGGGATGACTACGTTGTTTCACGATATGATTCACAAAGAAGTCGAAGTATATGTGGACGACATGATCTTAAAGTCAAGCGATGAAGAGCAACATGTTGAATACTTGGCAAAAATGTTTGAAAGATTGAGAAAATACAAGCTTCGGCTGAATCCCAACAAGTGTACGTTTGGTGTTAGATCCGAGAAGCTGCTAGGGTTCATTGTCAGCCAAAGAGGCATTGAAGTAGATCCTGACAAAGTCCGGGCCATCCGTGAGATGCCGGCCCCGCAGACCGGGATTATGCCAATCTGATCCCTTACCGTGATTATGCGAGACGTCTGCTGACATACTTTACAAAGGTCGAATTACACCATATTCCCCTTGAAGAAAATCAAATGGCCGATGCTCTTGCTACTTTATCCTCCATGTTTCAAGTAAACCGTTGGAACCATGTACCGATAATCAAAGTGCAACGCCTAGACCGACCTTCTCATGTGTTTGCTATCGGAGAGGTGATTGTTCAAGCAGATGCGGATGTAGTTGACAACAAACCCTGGTATCATGATATCAAGCAGTTTTTGCAAAACCGTGAATACCCGCCAAGTGATTCCAACAAAGACAAGAAGACCCTGCGAAGATTGGCTAGTAAGTTCCTGCTGGACGGAGATGTTTTGTACAAGAGTAATTACGATATGATATTGTTGAGATGTGTTGATGAACGTGAAACGGAGCAACTGATGCACGATGTGCACGATGGCACTTTTGGAACCCATGTTTCGGGGCATACCATGTCTAGAAAATTGTTAAGGGCTGGCTACTATTGGATGACCATGGAGCACGATTGCTACCAATATGCTAGGAAATGTCACAAATGTCAAATCTATGCTGATAAAATCCATGTGCCTCCGCATGCCCTCAATGTGATTTCCTCCCCGTGGCCTTTCTCTATGTGGGGCATCGACATGATTGGAAGAATTGAACCAAAGGCTTCGAACGGTCATCGTTTCATTTTGGTGGCGATCGATTACTTTACCAAATGGGTCGAAGCTGCATCTTATGCCAATGTAACCAAGCAAGTGGTGGTTAAGTTCATCAAGAACAACATCATCTGTCGATATGGTGTTCCTAGCAAGATTATTACTGACAATGGTACCAACTTGAACAACGGCATGGTGCAAGCCCTGTGTGAGAAATTCAAGATTGAACACCATAACTATTCTCCTTATAGGCCCCAGATGAACGGTGCAGTTGAGGCCGCCAATAAGAATATCAAGAAGATCGTACAGAAGATGGTGACTACATACAAAGACTGGCATGAGATGTTGCCCTTTGCTTTACACGGCTATCGCACTACAGTACGCAGTTCGACCGGGGCAATGCCTTTTTCCCTCGTATATGGCATGGAAGCAGTCCTCCCTTTGGAAGTAGAAATCCCATCTCTCCGCGTGATCATGGAAGAAAAATTGTCTGAGGCTGAATGGTGCCAGAGCCGGTATGATCAGTTAAACTTGGTTGAAGAAAAGCGTCTGGACGCTTTGGCTCGTGGACGGCTGTATCAAACAAGAATGAAAACCACTTTTGACAAGAAAGTCCGTCCTCGAGAATTTAAGGAAGGAGAACTTGTATTGAAAAGAAGAGTAAGCCAACAACCCGACCCAAGGGGCAAGTGGACGCCTAACTATGAAGGACCTTATGTTGTCAAGAAGGTCTTCTCCGGCGGTGCTTTGATTCTTACACACATGGATGGTGCAGAACTTCCAAACCCTGTGAATGCCGATATAGTCAAGAAATACTTTGTCTAGATGAAAAGAACAGCGTGGTAGGTCGAAAACCCGAAAGGGCGGCCTAGGCAAAAATGCGCTTCCCGGTGGATCGAAAACCCGAGAGGGCGGTCCAGGCAAAATAAGGGACAAAAAAAAATGATTGTGAAAAAGCTCGCTGAGATTACACGTAACTCGGGCAAAAATGAGCGTCTCGATGAGCCGAAAACCCGGAAGGGCGGTTCATGCAAAAATGAGATTGAAATGAAAGACGATTGACTATATCTGGAAAACTACCATCCCCTTGGGGCACCTGCAACAGATAAATGGTTGTTCTCACCAGAGGCTTTTGTACTTGTGGATTCAAAATTTCTAAGGACCGTAGTGGTTATTGTGTTCAATGTACCACCAACCAATAAAATTACCATTTTCCAAGCTTTGTAAATCCGTGGAGTCATGCCTTTGGCTGACTACCACCCTTATACATCGATTTGAGCCTATGCTTTTGTTTGAAGCTCTTTTTTCTTCATCCTACTTTCAAAGCTTTATACAAAAACATTTTCTTTCTATTTTGATAATGACAATGTCTGAAACAAACATTTTGGAAATTAAAATTCTTTGTGTGTATTTTGAAAACAAACTTGAGCAACTAGGTGCATTCAACGAAACATGCATGAACGAATGTGTGTCGGTATCCATTTCAATACGAGTTACCAGCAGGCTCTCTCCCTAGTATGGTCTGTGGTCAATGGCAAGAATGAAAAAACAAAATGAAAAGCATGAGAAAATGAATAAGCTCGCTAAGTTGAAAACCCGAAAGAGCGGCTGAGGCAAAAATGAGCACCCCGCTGGATTGACAACCTACATAGGCAATTCAGGCAAAAACAGGGGCAATGAAAAGAATTTATTCCCCGGTGGATCGAAAACCCGAAAAGGCGATCCAGGCAAAAATGGGATGATGATGAAAAAAAAACAAACAAAAAAAAAAGCAAACATGCAAAGAGCATTGACCACAGATGCGATATCCGAAGCGTGCTCAGCATTAAAGCACCCAGCAATGACAGTGCCATCGGAAAGGTTCTCCTCTCTACGAGTTTATGAATAGGATACAGCTCCTTGCCCTCAGCCATGGTCTCGATGCGTCTTTCAGCGACGGCACCTCCAAAGGGGATTCCCACAAGCATATGTTAAAGCGCGAGCCATTACGTGCCCAATATTCCAATATTTTGTCTATCTCTATGAAATTGTGTCTGCAAATTGCCAACCATCATGCGCTTCAAGCATTCGTACATGCATAATCATGCATCATATATGCTCATGCATCTGATAAAGTTGTTATACTACCCATGCACATTGCATTTTCAATTCCTAAGTTAATCTCTGTCAAAATCTTGTAAGCCAATGTCAATTTCAAACTTCTACAGTCATGTCAATTTCAAACTCCTGTAGTTATGTCAAGTCAATTCCAATCTATATTCCCATTGCAGTTTGTTATATGTTCGGCCAAGTGGCTAGTTCGAATCCAAGAACAGCTTGTTCCTGTCAATTCATTTCAGTTAACGGCCAAGTGGCTGGTTCGCATCCAAGAACAGCTTGTGCCTGTCAATTTGCTTCTGTTATCAGCCAAGTGGCTAGTTCGCATCCTAGAACAGCTTGTGCTTGTCAATTTGCTTCTGTTATCAGCCAAGCGGCTAGTTCAAAGCCAAGAACAGCTTGTGCCTATCTACCTGTCAGTATTCTCGGTCAAGTTTCCAGTTCGAGCCAAAAGAACAACTTGTTCCTGTCAATTTGTTGTTTGTTTCCCCTGTAAACCTTGTTATTTGCTATCTTGTTAATGCCTACCAGTCCCGTCGTGGATACGACATACCCTGTTATTTGCCATCTTGTTAATGTCTACCAATCCCGTAGTGGATACGACATACCCTGTTATTTGCTATCTTGTTAATGTCTACCAATTCCGCAATGGATATGACATACTTTGTTAAACCCAACTCTCAGTTTGTCTTGCATTCATAACCCAAATGTTGCATGGCATACATGACATTCACAAATGTATTTTTACGCCCAAAATCAGTGCAATGTCAATATTTAAGTATCTTCGTCCCGTCAAGCCAAAGACTCTGTCTCTTGACCCTCCAGACAAAGAAATCTAAATAGGGGTAGCTGTCATACCCTCATTTTGGACCTAAAAATTACTCCTTCAAATTTCTTTTCTCTGACACTTTTCAATTCACTGTGTTTTACTCTGCAATTTTCTACTGTGCTTCAACTGCATATTTTACTATTTCTGTCTCTAATCTTCTTGCATATAAGGCCATCTAAAGTGCTTTTCTTGCATTACAAGTCATTTGAAATTTTCTAAACCATTGCACATTTTCTTGCATTTTAATTCCAAATATTTGTGTAAAAATCATACAGAAAGGGTATTTTGGTCATTTCCTGCCATGGAACCCATTTTAGTCCCTACATTTGTCTCTGAGTCTTTTCAACTTGTCTGTACAAATCATTTGTCAAATTCTGTCTAAAAATCATTTCAGCATTGCATCTGAGTCAGTCTGAGTCGTTTTAGTCCTTAGGGGCATTTTAGTCTTTTCACATCAAAATTTTGACAGAGAGGTATTTTAAAATACCTCATTTTGGTAGTTTGTTCGTTTTAGTCCATTTTGTCGTTTTTTAACTGTGTCACTTTACGTTGTTTTCCAAATTACTAATTTTACCAATTTTATTTTTTATTGTAAATTTTACCAATTTTGTCTTTTATTTGCAAATCAGTCCAATTTTATTTTTTCTCTTATTTGCAAGTTAGTCCGATTTTACCTTTTTTTCTTAATTGCAAGTTAGTCCTTTATAGTTTTTATTTTTGCAGAAAAGTCCAAAGGTCAAATTTAGTCCAAATACCACGCGGGCAGTCCAGGCCATATGGCGCATCTCTATTGGTCCAAATGCACACTTGGCAGCCTATAAAAGGCCAGCCACTGTAGAGTCAGAAGGAAAAAAGAGCCACAAAATTCATACCACATCACAAACAGATTCAGATTTTCTCTCTCCATTCAGTTACGATCAAAATCCACAAAAAACTCAGAAAATCACAAGAACACGAAGAACAATTTCTACAAACCCTAACTTTTCCAGAATCAAATTCAAGCGAAATTCCATGGAATTCATGGTGGTTCTCAGAGATTCAACACTGAACCTTCATCATTGAACCATTTCCCTGCAATTCAAGCGCGAATTCACCACTGGAAGCGGCGAATTCAAACGGGATCACAGAGGAAAGACGAGAGAAGATGAGAGAACGATGAAGAAGAGAGAGAAACGGTGGGGAAAAATGAGGAGAACCGGGCCAATTCCTTTTATATAGGCGCTGAACCGGGTCGGTTCAGACCCGATCCAGTCTTCCTGTATTCTTGGCCTTTAGATCTAGGTCTTAGAGGATCCGGATCAATCCAACGCCTCTGAGGCATCCTGAAGATCCAGATCCATCAGCTTGCGTGGGTTTTGGGCTTTTTACCCGTGGGCTTTGGTTTCTTGCATTTTTCTTTGTATTTTTGCTATACACACCTCTGTTCTTGCTATCTGAACCCCTGTGTGCTTTATTTTTCTTGTAAAAATTCCTAAAAAATTCCTACTTGTTTCTTGATGCATTTTTGGCTGTTTTGTGATATTTTTACATGTTTGAAATTGATAAAAAAATATATGTTAGTTTTTTCTTTTGATTTGTGTATTTTGAGTATTTTCGTGAAAGTTTCTCGCATGATTTTTTGACCTAATTTTTGCCACATGATATTGCTACTTGATACTTGACTTTGTGATATGTTTAGTTTTGAGTTCATGTTAATTCCTATAGTTTTGCAAGTTTGATTGTTAATTTCTTGTTTTGCAAGTAATGTGAATTCTTTGTTTGAAAATAAAGTGTGAAATATGCTTATGAATGTGAGTGTGAACATGTCTTGTAATTCTCACATTGTGCTTGAAATAAACCCCTTGAAAATTGCTTTGATGAGAGAATCATAGGTCATGTGCTTGCTTAAATTTGGTGATTAGTTCTTGTGCACTTTCTTTCCATTATTACATCTCGCTATTATTTTTTGGTCAATTTGTTTAACATTCTTTTCACTATTATTTCTTGCCATTTTTGCCTACTATTTCTCGCCTATCTTTTGCTATCATTTCATACTTTGTCCTACTAACCATTTTATTTCATGTTTCATACATATTGAGCATTCCACCATTTCATCTCTATCCTTTAGCCTAGGTTTTATTCAATTTCTATGCCAATTTCCATATGATTTTTAGGTAGTTATTTCTTCATTTTAATTTCTTGCAAGACCATAGAATGTAAACTAGGGCCAATGTAAAGGACAATGAACTCTATAATGATGTACACCAACACAAGCACCGACACGCACACACGTTGTATGATTTACCGTTAGATGTATGTTTAGGGCACGCGAAACTTAGAAAAATCCATTTTTCAAAAATTTATCAATTTCATCACTTGAAGAACAATTTTTCCCAATAAACTTTGGAGTCAAAACTCCATTGTGTTTTTTCTTTTATTTTCTTAATCAAAATTCAAATACAAACTAATTCATAACTAGACTACTATTTTCTTTAATAATTGAACCAACCTCACCATTTTCTTGCTCAAGCCTTTACGGCCTCTTTCTTTTCTTCAAAATCATTTTCAAAATTAAAATCAACCTAAACTCAAAAAAAGAACATTTTTGAGAGAGAACTACATGGAGTTTGATCCCTTAAAAGGGTATGTAGGCAAGAGGTCAAAACCTCTCCAAGTCCAATAAAAATAAAATCCAAACACTTCTTCCCCCATTCTTAAAATAAACAATCTTTTTTCAATAAATAGCATTAAAAATAAAGCGTAGACGTAAATCTAGAAAAACGGTTCCTATAGAGTACTATAGTCGTTATGGGTGCCTAACACCTTCCCGTAGCGAAATTTTCCCCCGAACTTAGAATTTCTAAGGGTTTTCTCAATTTTCCCCTTCCCCAAAAAAAATAGAGATATCAATGATTGAAAGATTCAAGCCTAATCAATGATTTGACACCCGAAAATCGCGATAACAAAACTGAATGAACAAGGTGAAGTAACCAGAAACAAAACTAGACTTGTTGCACAAGGATATAGTCAACAAGAAGGCATTGATTACACTGAAACATTTGCTCCAGCTGCGATATTGGAAGCAATCAAGTTACTTTTATCTTATGCAGTTAATCATGACATAATATTATATCAAATGGATGTCAAGAGTGCATTTCTCAATGGTGTCATAGAAGAAGAAGTATATGTCAAACAACCTCGTGGTTTTGAGGATCTGAAGCATCCTGATCATGTTTACAAACTAAAGAAATCACTATATGGCTTGAAACAAGCTCCCAAAGCTTGGTATGATAGACCAAGTAATTTCTTGATTAAAAATGATTTTAAACGAGGTCAAGTTGACACAACACTCTTTAGAAGGACCCTTGAGAAAGATATTCTTGTTGTGCAAATATACGTTGATGATATAATATTTGGTTCTACTAATGCATCTCTTTGCAAGGAGTTTTCTAAGTTAATGCAGGATGAATTTGAAATGAGCATGATGGGAGAATTGAAGTTCTTCCTGGGCATTCAAATCAATCAATGCAAAGATGGAGTATATGTTCATCAAACTAAGTATATAAAGGAGCTTCTGAAGAAGTTCAAGATTGAAGATTGTAAAGTAATGAACACTCCAATGCATCCTACATGCACCTTATGCAAAGAATATGAAGGATCAAAGGTAGATCAGAAGTTGTACAGAGGTATGATTGGTTCTCTGTTATACCTCACTGCATCTAGGCCAAATATTTTGTTTAGTGTATGCTTGTGTGCAAGGTTTCAGTCAAATCCTAAAGAAGCTCATTTAATTGCAGTTAAAAGAATCTTCAGATATTTGAAAGGAACAATTAAGCTTGGACTCCTCTATAGGAAATCCTTAGATTACAAGCTAATTGGATTTTGTGATTCTGACTATGCTGGTGACAGGATTGAAAGAAAGTCAACCAGTGGCAATTGTCAATTTCTGGGTGATAATCTGATATCTTGGGCTAGCAAAAGACAAGCAACTATTGCTATGTCTACAACAGAAGCAGAATACATTTCAGCTGCAAGTTGTTGTACACAACTACTCTGGATGAAACATCAGTTGGAAGACTTTCAGATTTACGCTAACAACATTCCCATCTTTTGTGATAATACTGCTGCTATTTGTTTGTCAAAGAATCCAATTCTACATTCAAGAGCCAAGCATATTGAGATCAAACACCATTTTGTCAGTGACTATGTTCAAAAAGGAATTTTAGATATACAATTCATTGACACTGAAAATCAATGGGCTGATATATTTACTAAGTCTTTAACAGTTGAAAGATTTGATTTTATAAAGAAAAATTTGAACATGCATTATGTGTCTGATTAAAATTGCTTGCTCTTGAATAAGAATTTTAGGTTCTGAAGTCAGTTCAGAAGCCATGTTCCATCAGAAGCTCTTAATTGAGGTTCTGAGGAAAATGTGCTCCTGATGATGTCATCAGAATTTCAAACTTCAGAAGTGGAATCTTTGTGCTTCTGAATAGTAGAAGTTAGTGGAATGTTGGGAGTTGCTTCTGGTGACACCTGTCTCACTAACTTAGACAGCGCATCTGAAATCTGACAACGTGGCTTAAGTGTATTGGTGTATAACTCAGAGGGCAATGATGATGTTTATGTTTTCAATGTACTATCCTCGCGCCCCCAACTGTCATTAATGTTGTGTACTCAAACGTTTTTCTAAAAACACTTAAACAAAAACACACACGTCTCACTTCACTACCTACACTTTCCTTTCGTATTTTCTAAGTAAACACTCTCTCTCTCTCAAAAACCTATAACCCTAAAATCATCATCTTCATCAATCATCAATGGCATCCTCAAGTTCTGCTCCTGAATCTAATGTTCAAGATACTACTCAACAAGTTGAAGGTCAACAAGAAAGAGATGCGTATGAGATAAAAGGTGTGACTATGGGTTTAAAAGAATGGAATCTGAAGATTCAAACAGAAAATCCAGTAGACTTTTCTTCTCTCGCTTATCATGGATGTGATATTCAGAGGTTCTATGAAACTCAAGGACTGATGAATGACTTCAACATGCTCAATGGCCCTACGTACAAAACGCTCATTAGGTATTTCTGGGTAAGGGCATCGGTTTATGATAAAGAAGCATCTGAAGACGAAGTAAGGGAAAAGATTCTCCTTGATCCCTCATTAGCTGGAAAGACAAGAGAAGAAATGGGTTTGGAACCCTTCAAGCGTACTGAAATAAGGTCGAGTTTAATGGGAATTCCGGTGCACATTTCTGAAGAAATTATTGCATGTGTTATTTGAACAGAGGCGACAGGAAAATACTCTGGTATAGAAATACCAAATTCCAAGACAAGTCCATGGAATGACATTGTCAACATGACATTGTTCAACTCCAAGGAACCTGGAAAGTACAGTGACTGAAGCATGAAGAACAAAATGCTTCTGAAGATCCAATAAGAGAACCTGCTACCAAAAGGTGGTGGCAGTGATCAACCATCTTTGGCGCACAAAATCTTTCTCCACCACATTATTAACAGAGAAAAGGTGAACGTGCCCAAGTACATTTTCAAGCACATGATCAAAGAGCTAAGGGAATGCCAGAAGAAAGGTAGAGTTTGGGTTCCCAATGGAAGATTGATTTCTGAAATCTTTCATCAAGGAGGAATTCTACAAGCTCTAAGTGAAGTTAACTACTTCACTGATGAGAAGTTGGAGACAGAGACTAGCAAAGTCATTAATGCCAGTACTCTAAAAAACATGAGGCTGATTTCTAAAGTAACCAAGCTGAAAACAGATATTAGTGAATCAAGGGTTGTTTCAAACCTAATGGAGGACTTTCCCCCCATTTGCAAGAAGGACACCTTGGTTGTATAGATGGCTATCATTGCTGATTATTATGAAACTCATCAGTCTGGATGAAGTGCCAGAAGAAATGTATGGAGGTGAACTTCCTGTAGCCAAAAGAAGAAAGTCAAAGAGGAAGGACTTGTCTGAAGAAGAATACTTGGTTGAGGAACAACCTTCGAAGAAAGCCAAGAAAAGCAAGCAAGATAAAGCATCTGAAGAAGGTGGTTTTGGCTTACCCACTGTTGAAGAAGAGGCTGAAAGAGTTCTAGGAAAGAAAACTAGAGAAGGTCAAGAAGATGCACCCTCTCCCGTTCAGGCTCCCAGAATTCCCAAGAAGTCTAGAAAGAAAACTATCAGGAAGTTGGAATATATTTCTAAAGCAAATGGAGAATCTGATCAAGAGATAAATGAAATGGTTGATGAAGTGACCAATGATGCTGCTAGAGATTTGGTGAATGAGGCAATGGATTTCGTTAGAAAAGAAGCTCTGGATCGAGTAACTGTAACTGCAACTGCCTCTGAAGTGATCAAAGCTGCCTCATCAGAAGCTACATTTCACCAGAAGCTCAAGTTTGTCAGAAGTTACAGAATTTGAAGCTTCAAGAGTTGTTTCATGGATCGAAGTTGCTTTAATATTGGCATAAGACTAGTGGAAGTATGCAACGGTCATTTCAAAAGGATTTGAAGTCATTTGAGTGGTAAAATACAAAGAGCGTTGACATTGTACTCTGTACGAACCATGAAATTCTAAAGTCTTAAGAGTCTGTATCTGATTTGTATTGTGAACACCACTGATTGTATATCAAGTGTTCAACCTCAAAAATTTTCTTTGTAATTTTGTTTAATAGAAGTCTCTTGCTTGTGTGCTTGAGCATTAGAAGTCTCTTGATTGTGTTCTTGAGCATTGGAAGTCTCTTGCAGTTGTGCTTGAGCATTTGTAATCAGATATTACATTTTTAGTGAACTCTCCTTGGAAGTGCAAGGGGGACAAGACTACTTCCGGTTTGTGGAAGGAACCTGTATAAATTGTTTTGTGTCTTTCTTCTCTCTTTCTCTATGTTCTTATCCGCTGCATTTCTTATGTTGAACATCACTTCAGAAGCTGCGTTTTTGGTCTGTGTTCTAACTTTAAAGAAAACGAAGAAAAAGCTAACACAATTCAACCCCCCCCCCCCCCCCCCCTTTCTTGTGTTTCTATCCCCTTCACAATCAAGGAATAAAGGAATTTATTTGATTAAAGTCAAAAAGGGCATCTTCAATGTTCATTCAAGACTATGAACATTTGGAGTACAAAACATTAGGAATATTCCATTATGAATATGATCCTAGATGTTTTCCAGGCTGCACTTCATCAATGTTTCACTATTAGGATTTGATTACATCAAATAAGAGTCTTACAAATCATCATAAGTGAAACAAAAGAAACATTCTGAACTCCCCTGAGTTCAGATAGTTCGATGTTGCTCCATGCTTTTTCTAACATGAATAATACAATAGTTGGAAAGTAAAAAGCAAATCCAAAAGCAAGATCAAGTCTGATTCAAACAAGATTTTGACACATAAGGGAGTTGGTACTGTACAAAGTAAACCAAATCCCCTAAAGCATGGAAATGAAGTGACAACTCCACTTTATGAGATCCTACACACGTTCCAAGACAGATTTCAAAGAAGATCTGATCTAACAACATTCTGAAGTCGTACAAAGATAAACTTCATAGTACAACCCAGAAATTCATTTGACATTCATTTGCAAAAGCCCAAATGCATATCTGACCGTTCATCCACATGAACCCAGATGAAGATCATGATGAACACAACAAAATTCTGAAGTATTCTCAAGAACAACACAACATTCTGAAGTATGGCAATTTGCCCAGAATTTCAAGTGAAAGTTGGTGGGTCCAAGGACACGTGGCACAAGACTATTGGTCACACTCCAACGGCTAGAAGACTTTAAGAAACTCTTTAAATAGAGATCAAAGCTTCAGCAACAGACACACCTTTGCAAAGCAGAAAAGAAAAACACCAAAGAAGTGCTTAAAGCTTTAGCAAAAATATTGATCACACAGAGATTTCAAGAAGTTTTAAAAGTGCGAATCAATACCTCTCTTATCTTCCTAAAAGATAAACTATACTCTCCATTCTTCTCTTGTCTGATTTCAATCATTCAAACTTCCATACAAATTGTAAAGAAAAGTCTCATCTAGCTTTAGGGGTACTAAAGTGTTAGTTTGAGCAGAAAGTGTAAAAGTCTAAGTGGGTAACTTAGCAAGAAAGGTGTAAGCCTGTTGAGGCTTAGAGAATACAGAGTTGTAATTGTTCAGGTGAACAAAGTTGTAAGGTGCAGGATTTGAGAAGTTATCTCAAGCATCATAGTGGAAACTCTCACAAGATTGTGAGGAGTGAACTAACCCACATTTGGGGAATCACTATAAATTTTTGTGTGCTCTTTCTCTCTTCTCTATACTCTTTACTTTCAATAAACACAAACACATTTAATTACTTAAACTGTTTTCACACTAACACTTCAGAATGTTCTGAAGTCTGTCTGATAACTTAACTATTTCAAGTTCACAACTTGAAAATTCCTTTTTAAGTTACAGGTTAATTTTTAAAGGGTCACAATTCAAACCCTCCCTTCCTTGTGACTATTTTATCTACTTCAAGCATATCCAATTGACAATTTTTAATACCTTGTTATCATCAAAACTTAAGAGTTTATGTTAAACACATTTTGTTTGAATACTGTATATTTGGTTGGTAGTTAGAAGATTGAAGATGATGAAGATTGGATTTTTGAAAAATAAATAAATTAAGTTTTAAATTTTGAATTTCTGGGTTTGAAGATGATGAAGGTGATGGATATGTATGAAGATGTTAATGATGAAGGTGAAGAAGATGATGAAGATCAAGAAGAAGAATGGTGAAGGAGATGAATAAAAATAAAAAAAAAAATATGTGGTGATGATGCACTATTAGATACAATGGACCTGTAATCAAGTGGTTAAAATCACATCATACATATTATACATTAAAAACTAACGGCGTGGACTAACTTCCCAAATGGAGGTGTACATGAGGGACCAAACGGGAAAATTTTAGAGTTAAGAGACCAAATCGAAAACAACAAATAAATTAAGGGACCATTTATGTAATTAAGCCTTGATTTTATAGATTTAGTTTTGAATCAGGGTTTCGTAGTAATTCTTCATTAGTTTTGGAGTGTATGTATTGGTGATAGAGAGTTAACATAAACAGAAGGTGATGCTTATGATCAAGGTTTGAATTTGGAAAATTGATGATTTGAATTGATTGTTGTTGTTGGTGGTGATGATCTCTCTCTCTCTCATGGAGAGAGAGTATGTGTGTGTTTTTTTACTAGTTTTTCTATTTTTGTTGTGAATTTATTTGAGAAATTAATAAGGTTTTGATGAAGGTTTTAACTATTTCATTAATTAAAATTAATAAGGTGTTTTAGTAATGAAATTAATTTTTAGGAAAATGCTAACTTGTGTCCATAAGGCACAAGTTTTTTTTTGTTGGTAGATAGACGAAATGACAAAGCCATTAAAAACTCACACACACAAGTGGAGGTACTAGGGTTCGAACCCCGGTCATCGCGTCTGGCCTAACAATTTTGGCATTTTGTCAGTTGAATGAGTCAAAATAGAAATATTTTGTTGTTATTAACACATTTGAATTTAACTTTTTTACTTTTTATTAATTGAATGAACAAAAATTGAGAAAATGTTTCTATTTTTAGATTGCTTAACATATGTCATAATGATACAAGTTAACATGACCCAAATTTTTATTATTAAAATCAACACAACTAACAATTTTCTTAAGAATTGCACACAACTTTAAGAAGACCATTAAAATGAGACAGATGAAGAGTATAACTCAAAACATTTCCCTTATTATCTGGTCACGTTTATTAGCAAATGTTCATTTTTCAAATTCATTAAATAAATGATGTATCAAGACTATATTATAGTCTAAATATATAACTTATTCAATGAATCTGAAGAAAGAAAAAAAAGTAATACTTCCTGCGTTTCAAAATGTAAGCAAAAATGGGTCAATATAAGTTGATATATTTGATACAAATTTTGAACAAAATACATTAAATTTTGTTGACCAATTTTTGTTTATATTTTGAGACGGAGGGAGTATTTGTTTGTAAATGTGTTAAGAGAGAATATTTTAAGGGAAATGATAAAAAAAATTATAAAAATATGTGTAAGCAAAAATGGGTCAATATAAGTTAATTTATTTAATACAAATATTCAATTTTTTATAAAATAATTTCTTCTTCTAAAATCTTAAAGAGTATGCGGGCATTCGTTAACAAAAGTCAAATTTTAAAAGGAAAGATAAACATAATTTTTTTTTAGGGATAAACATAAAATATTAAATTCACAGTGTTATTGATACCCTCAAAAACCGGACGTGGCAAAATTCTATTTCCCCATATAAACAGCAAGGTCAGGTTCCTCATTCTCGATGCTTTCACTTCTCATGAGCCCGTGCACTTTGAGCTTGGTAAAATGGTCCCAAATTCCATGTTTAATTAACGTTCTGGACCACTTTTTTACAGCTCATTAACACTCCCTATTTGAGGACCTTGTATTAATTTTAAGTTCTCAACATGGCTAGACAACAACTCTGATAATGAAAAATGAACCACTTTGAGCTATCTATAACCTATGCTTGATCATAACATTGATGATTAAAGATTTTTTAATTTCTCATACTCCCAGATGAATTTCACTTTTCACTTTCAACATTTTAAGTATGGCATTTCGGACTTACAAATGGTCCCTAATTTGTGGGACACTTTAGTTGGCTACGTACGCCAGGACCAGAAGATGTTTTTATTTATTTAATTTGTATATTTTATGATTTTCATAAGTATTTTTTACATGTGAATTTGCTTGAGTTTTATTAGGTATAGTTTGAATAAGTTGTTCCCTCGTTCAAACTCAGTTAATAAAGATTTTTTTTTTTTGGGGATAATCAGTTAATAAAGATATTATAATATATGTGAAAGTTGAAGTTTAAATTTTAGACACATCATTTATTCACTTTAGGAGGTAAATTTTTAGACAATAAGTTGTTTACAAAAAGAGTTTGAGTAAATTGTCTATTGAGTTATACTTATACTCCAATCCACTTTGTTTTAGTACACAGGTGTTTTTTTGTTTCAATTCCACTTTAAATATAGGCAACATAAATATAATTATTGTTTATAAAAAAAACCTGAATATTAAAAATATCCATTTTTTATTTAATAAAAAATTGTATGTTTCAAAATAGCATTCATGCAAACTTATTTTGTAAGAATAGAAGAAACTATCACATGTATAAAAACAAAACTATAACTAGTCTTTTAAGTACAAAGGTTTCAACAACATTTGATATTATAGAATGCGAGTTCTAACTCATTACACTAATAATTATTTTATATGTCTCAGCGACATTTGATATTATAGGACGCGAGTTCTAACTCACTACAGTAATAATCGTTTATTCCTTTTAGAACTATCTTATATTGTATTTGAACTTTGTCTAAGTTACAAAATCAAATGCTTTCTCATGAACTAACACTGCATATATTGCTAGATTCTTTGAAACCAAAGAAAAAAACATGTTATCATTGCGATGCGACCTAATGCAAGTGATTGATCGATGTGCAGTGTGTGAGAGTTTAAATTAAAAAAGAAATTGAAAAATGAATTGAAATTTACTATATAATATTTTATGAATGATAACATTATGTTTATTTAAATTAATTAAGTTTTACTTGCATTTTACATCATCAATCTCAAAATTCTTTTTGCATACCATAAAAATTGAAATTTGATCAACATGGTGTTGTGAAAGTCATATCATGGCCCGCTGCCAAGAAGGAAAAAAAATTGGGTTCAATTTCTAGAGTCGCCTGATTAAAATGTAGTTCAACCATGATGGAAACAAAAAATTAGACGTCTAATTTGCCGACTTGATAATTAATCTTGTAGACGTTCTATGGTGTTGGGATAATAATATGTTTTTCAAAACCCATCTTTTTAGACTAAAGAAACCCATCTTTTCGTTAATCACACAGTCCTACAAAATTGTACTCCCTTCTATCGCAAATATAAGGATTTTTGTTTTCAACAACATTCAACCTAGAAAAAAAGTAACTTTATTCAAAAAAATAAAAAAATAGAAAAAAAAGAACTTATGTCCTGAGGAAATATCAAAATCTACTGATCTCGCTAACTCTCTCCCCCCAATAATTGCATATATTTTAACCATGAACAATCATATTTTTATTATTCCCAAGGTATTATAAGATTAAATAGAATAAACTCTTAAATAATTGCTTGGATATACACAGTTATCACCTAAAGTTCACAAGACATAGTACATGTAGCACAAGGGGCATTACAATATAAGCAAAACCCTGTTTAAATTGTCACATCGAATTAATTAAACGGTAACTCTTGGTTACACTAATAACGTAATGCCTGAATCTCTACGTCTTTGTGAGAACGATGGAGGTATAGATAATTGGTTTCTTTGTTTAAATTTGGTTGAATTAGTCCTTCTCAATTTCATGATAAGAAATGTTCTTATATAGTGCCAAGGCAGGCAGGGTGCCAAGATTATTTAAGTAGCTAAGTTGTGAATATCGCAATTAAATTTGTATTTAAATGAACTTTTGTCGTGATTACGGTAATAAGCACATTATTTATTGTGCAGTATGTAACTTCATATGAATCTTAATGGGTGCTATAGTTTTTAAATTGATTTAGCAAAAATTATACCTTAAGATGCTTTCTGTGACACATGGTTACTACAGGAATATTCTAGTAACAATGACGTTCTACTTGAAGGAAAGACTGTACTTTTAGGTACCTAATAATGCAAATTAATCTAATTTTCTTTAATAAGAGTAAGTAGTCACTTAATTAAGCAAGTAGGGTCTTAGCAGAGACAAAATCAAAGGGCCACTTGTTGCAATAGAAACATAAACAGGAAAAAGCTACCTACAATTAAGTTGTAGAAAATTTGAGACACAGCCTTTACAAATGATTATAGGAACATAGGCTAAGATAAGACAAGCATATACAAAGAGAGATTCACCAAACAATTTCTTGTTAAGACCGATACACAAAGTGACTTTACACAACAGCATCTTATAACTTTACAAGCTTTTAATATGACTAGACTAATTGGGACACTGAGGAGTACTTTGGATAATGACAACTTAACATTGAGTTCATTACACTCAAAAAAAGGTTTTCAAATTTGGGCAAGTGTTATATTTTAACCAATTTACCACTTAACTTGAAATCCTAATTGTTTGAGGCAAATGATAGTGACAGTGGGACTAATATTTTCACCAAAACAGTTTAGCATTCTCTAATTAGTGAATCGAATAGAACGATCACAATAAATAGATAATGTAGAAACTGGAAAATTTAAATATGACCCATCATCAACCTCTCTGCCTAATTGGGTCGGGTATTGAAAATTACATGTCCAAAAATATAATGTTAGATGAGTTGATGTAAGCTAAATTTCTCTATGTGTAGGCTATGAAGTACAACTTATCTGTAGTATACCGTGGGTGCTAAATGAAGAAAGTAAGAAAAACAAGCTCGTGAAAGCAAGGTGGCTGTCAAGTGTGTCAGGGTTTTTTCTCATCTATGAATTGAATACAAATTATAACCTGCTAGCTTAGCAGGTATAAGATAGGAAATAAATTCAAAAACAAATTGAAGAGTAGCATACATAGCATGTGAAATAACAGTATTTCCCAAGTTGGAATTGGAGTAAAATTGGAATCAACATGTTAGCACATTCCTGTTTATTATTTATTTGGCATTCGTTTGGTCAGTTAAACTGTAAACAACAGTTGTATTACAGTAAAACTTTACACTGTTTATATATTTTTACAGTTTGTGGTATTATTGTACAGTTGTACTATAGTCTCTGGACCCTGAAAAAATCGTAACAAATCACAATGGTTAATGGTGGTAGTGTGGTACTACACTCACTGATAGTAGTAGACCCAGACCCAGGAGGAACCACTTGTTGTACCCAAATCCCAATATTGGATAAACAGCATCTAAATTATCAAAAGCCAACTTTGGTACCTAGGCTACTAAAAATTGAAGGCACACTAGCGTGACATTAGGGTACCTTTTAAAAAAAGTTGAAAATAATATAAGTAGTAGTATCAATCAAATATGATGTGCTAGCACTGCAGATAGCTACTCAACACAAATTAGTAACCCATCATGCTCATACATTTTACAACTTAGCTTCTCCCTTAATTTTCTCACACATCACTTTCTTTATTTCTTTCTCCTTCATTTTAAGTCCCACTCCCAAGCCCACCACTCTATAGTCTATACATTACATTACACTCACTCTCTCCTAGCTAAAACTCAATTATAAACACACACTTCTGTAGATGCTATCAAACTTCAACTTTGCTTCTACACACTAACACTTATAAGTTCAAAACTGTGTGACAAGTTTTGAATTCTTATGGAAATAGTTTCGGATTCTTCTTCCCCATCAAAGACAAAAGACATCGACGGCCTCCTCGCCAATGTCGGCTACAAAGTCAGATCATCTGAGCTACATCAAGTAGCTCGGAATCTCGAACGATTAGAGAGCGCGATCGTGAACTCATCCAGCGACATTTCTCAATTCGCTTCGGATGCGGTCCACTATGATCCCTCCGACATTGGCAATTGGGTGGACAATCTTCTCTCCGAATTTGACCACACGGCCTCTTTACCCTACGATTTCTCTGAACTTCCAGATCTTTCAGCACAGCCGCCACAACACCACCACCACCACCAATCTTCTTCGACAGTTAATACTGTCGAAGAAGATTCTGCCATAAAACTCGTCCACATGCTGATGACCTGTGCAGATTCCGTGCAACGTGGTAATCTTCCATTGGCTGGCTCGTTAATCGAAGGCATGCAAGGGTTGTTAGCAAACATGAACACAATCTCCGGCATCGGAAAAGTCGCCGGATACTTCATCGACGCTTTGAACCGTCGCATCTTCGGTCAAAACAATGTTAGCCACCATGTTTCTCTTTACGAGAACGATGTTCTTTACCATCACTACTACGAAGCTTGTCCATACCTCAAATTCGCACACTTCACCGCCAATCAAGCTATACTCGAAGCTTTCAACGGCCAGGATTGTGTCCACGTCATTGATTTCAACCTCATGCATGGTCTTCAATGGCCAGCGTTAATTCAAGCTCTTGCTCTTCGTCCTGGCGGACCTCCGTTTCTCCGGCTTACTGGCATTGGTCCTCCGTCGCCAGATGACCGAGACAACCTCCGTGAAATCGGACTCCGTCTCGCTGAACTTGCACGCTCAGTTAACGTTAGATTCGCCTTTCGCGGCGTTGCGGCGTGGCGGCTTGAAGATGTGAAACCATGGATGCTTCAGGTGAGTTCTAAAGAAGCTGTAGCTGTTAATTCTATTTTTCAGCTTCATCGTCTTCTCGGATCTGAATCCGACCCGAACTCTCACTCGTGTATTGAAATGGTTTTGGGTTGGATCCGGAGTTTGAATCCGAAAATCGTCACAGTTGTTGAACAAGAAGCGAACCATAACGGGAACGGGTTTATGGAACGGTTCACGGAGGCATTGCATTATTACTCGACCGTTTTTGACTCGCTTGAAGCGTGTCCGGTTGAACCGGATAAAGCAATGGCCGAGATATATTTACAAAGAGAGATATGCAACGTGGTGTGCTGCGAGGGACCGGCTCGAGTGGAGAGACATGAACCGTTGGTTAAGTGGAAGGAGCGGCTCGGTAAATCCGGGTTCAGACCGTTGCATTTGGGTTCGAATGCTTTTAAGCAAGCGAGTATGTTGTTGACTTTGTTTTCAGCGGAGGGTTATTGCGTGGAAGAGAATCAAGGGAGCTTGACTTTGGGTTGGCATAGCCGGCCTTTGATTGCGGCTTCAGCTTGGCAAGCTGTGCCTTTGTTAGATGCTGAAACACTGCGTTTTGATTGTTGAAGAATGGAGAACTTGGTTAACTAGCAAATATGAACAAAAGAAGCATTGTATTAGCTCACTTAGCATACTGTATATTTCTCCTTCTTCTTTTAGTAGTATTTTTGTACCCTTAATCATTTTGCGTGCTCAATATCTCTGACTTGTTTCTATTATTATGTAGCCATAGATAGATTTTGAGGGGTTTAATACTTGTCGCAAATTGCTAATTTTCTTATATTTGTATTATGCCATGGTTCTAAATGGCTTATTTAGTTCGAGTTAAATGATTAAATAAACTAGTATGTATATCGGTGTGATACACGGTAGAATTTATCCGTAGATAAAATCAAAATACCGAATACTTCTTACATGTGCAGATTATAGGATATACACAGGGCTGAAATGAGAAATAATTTGTATATTATAGGATATGCATAGGGCGAAAATGAGAAATAAATTTTCTAATAAACATTTTAAACAAATATAATAAAGAAGATGATCAACAAAAAAAACTAAATATGCAAAAAACAATTATACTTAATGAAATAAAATACGTGATAATAATTATTTAGTAGAACTCAAAATTCATTCAACAAATAGAATTCACTCAAACAAATATGATGCTGAGATTTATCTCTACGATATACCATGATGTATTGTTTTAATGAAAATCTCATCCGGTCTTCCTTTTAGCACAACAACACCTTCAAATAACCAAACCACATATTTGGGGATATAAAATAAATTGACAATAAAGTTCTTTGAAGCCTTTTGAATTCAAAATTAGTGAGAATCTAATGTAAAATTCTCCACTAATGCCCCTCTACATTACAATTTTCCACTAACTCCTCGATCCACCATATTGTTGCAATTATACACCATTTGTTCATTCTTCAACTCTTTGTTTACCATGATAAAGGAAAAAAAAAGTTTGTAATTTTAGTTTTGTATTTTTGTGAATGTTTGAAAAATATGATATTAAAAAGTGAAGAACGGTGGAAATAGAAAGAAATGGTAACCAAACAAATTCTCAATTCAAGAAAGATGTTTAGCTTGGTAGAGGATCGCCACAAGAAACGTGGTTTCTTGATAAGATCAAGTCATGCTTCAATCCATAACCAAAAAGAAGCAAAACTTTTAAATTCACATAAAGTGACTTTTTTTTCTTTTTTTTTTTTATCAAAATTCATCTATCTTTTATTGAAATTTCGTGTGTCTTTTATACACAAAAGTTCACACTATTTTTACAAAGGAAATCTTAAAGGAAAATCATTAATTCAGCAAATAAAACTAACATAAATGCCTAGGATGCTGAATTATTACAAAAAAGTTACAAATTTATTGCATTTGCATAATTCTCTTGATTGCGTAGATGTTGGTCAACAATTTATTTCCTTAATGATTGCTCTTGATTGCGTAGATGTTGGTCAACATAATTCTCCACATCTTGCTCTTGATTGCTTGGATGTTGGTCATCTCTCTAATTTAATCATATCCCGAAACCTTAAGCTCATTTTGGACCATGGTAAAAGCCGATTTTGCTCCTGAGTTAAACATATGAAATGTAGATAATTTTGTAACCTTTCCAACTCTTCAAAGAATACCTCAACCGGACATCTAGAACTCTAGATATGACAAAAACGAGACAAATATATATTGATCGTACCTGATCAGAAGGTGACTGTCGGTGCTTTGAATGAGGTGGTTAACGAGGTGGTGAAAAGCTTCAGGATGCTCCTTGGAACGGAGGGGGGGTGTGTACCTACAGGTGCTCCGACGCTCAACTCAGTAGAGATCAGAGTGTGGGGGTTTAGAGAGGAAGAAGTGCTCTACCTTGGGGACTGCATTGAGTCCCCTATTTATAGAGGTGGAGAGCTACATAGCCGTTGTAATGGCACACCAGGCTCTAGCGGTTACGAAATCGTGGGAAGTGTAACCGCCAGAGAGTTTATTGCGGGAACGTGCAAAGAGACGTTGGGGCTCGTTTGAACCGGTCTCGTTTGCTCCGTGCAACTCCTTCGCGAGGAAAAGGGGTACCACAAGAAAGATTGCCAAATGTAGCATTTGGGCTTTAGATTATATTGGGCCTAAGTAAATGGGCCAATAGTCCTTTTGGCCGGTCCAGAACAGTAGCCCCCCAAGTCGTTGCTCTTGATAAAGAGTGATGACTTAAGAGCGGGCGTATTTTGATGCTCGGGGACGGCTAAAAAGGAAAGATCGTCGACAGGGTCGAGCAGACAAGGTATGTGAGGTCGCCACAGAGTTGGGAACTGTTACTCCTTGATGGCCGTAATATTGTGGGAAGATTGAGTGGACACGTCAGAAGCTTGTGTTTGCTATCCTTCAAATATTATTGTTTCCATCCAGACCAGTTCGCCTCTTAGGTGACATGTGTTCGGTATGTGAATGCCCGATTTCTCCGGTTGGATTAAAAGATTCCCTCGTCCGAAAGTTTGGTCGATTGTCATTCCTGCATTTAATGCCCACGTCTCGAGGGAAATTTTGAGGAGACAAGACCTTTGGTTTCTGGCTGACATGTGTAAAGGCTATTGTGGTACTTGAGTACCTATAGCTTGGAATGTCTTCTTGGTTTATGTTTCCAAGACGCTATGAGCACCGTTGGTTTAATCTTGACGTTTGAGAAACTTCTATCAGTCATCATGACCCTTGGATGAGTAGTTTGATTAGATATGGACTGTGAGTTTGTCACTTATGTGCAGAGTTGTAGGCGACGGTCTGTATGGGAATGGAGCTTTGTGGTTTGTGAAAGGTTTGTGAAGTGGGTATAAATAGTTCAAACTCTTGTTTGGAACTTTACCACTTTCACTTTTGAGACTTAAGAAAATCTTGAGAGTACTTTCAGAGAAGAAGCCTTTCCGGATCATCAACTCTTCACTCCAAGTTCTATCTTCTTTCATCGCAACAGGTAATGTTCTGATGATCTTTTTACCCTTTGTTTTATGCTTTGCGTCCTTTAGTTTCATGTTTAAGAAACCGTAAGATTGCATGTTTTTTAGGGTAGCAGTTACTCCGACGCGGTGGTTTCCGCTGTTTATTACGGTGGATTTCACTGCACTAAAGGAGTTTTAGGTTTTTGCTGTCTGTTTCTGTATTTGTTTGAGAGAAACATTGGCGACTTGTTGTAGCTTTTTCTCCATAAGTTTCAGCCTTGTTTGCCTCGGAATGAATTTTTTGAGACGGTGATTGTAACAGCCCGATTTTTCGTTAATTTTATTTTTTATGTGTTTAATATGTGTTTATATATGCTTGTGTGTGATTATTTATCCTTGGGTGTAACGCCCTAGTTGTTATTTTACTATTTTTGGTTGATTTTAATATGTTTTATGTATTTTATATGCTTTAAAATAAATTATGTGATTTATGTGATGTTGTTATTTGGTTTATATTGTATTATATGATAATTAGTTATGATTTTGTGTTATTTAATAAAATAGGAGAAATATAAATATTTATTTGGTTAAAGGGATTTATTAGAATTAAGGGAATTATTAGGAGTTAAATGAAATTAAGGAGGGAGTTAAGAGAAAAGGGAGGTTATGTTTTGTGGGAAAAGAAAATAGAAAGTCTGTAGCATTTTTTTTCACGTATCAGAGAAAACTTAAGCTTTTGGGAGAAAAAGAGAGAAGAACCAAGAACCAAGGGGAATTGCTAGAAGGGAGTGAGAGATTGAATTTCTGTAGCTTAATTGTTCATCTAATCAGGTAAGGGTGGGTTAGCATTTCAATTGTAATATGTATATGCATGATTTCATGAAAATTGGATTGAAAATGGTAGTTTTGTAACTAGGTTTAATGTAACACCCCGTTTTCCCAAAGGTAAAATTTCTTAAAACATTTATCAGAGTACACATCAAAACAACGGGATATCACATATAACATAATCCGAAAACAGTTAAATAATAATTTAACCAAATAACTTCAAAACATTGCAGCGGAAAAATACTTATAAATCATAAAACGTTTGGCACGCAGGCCCCATAAAATGTCTCAAAAGTGTTAGTTTCATTAAGGCAAAATAACATAAAGATCCACGTAAAAGAATGAAGCATGCATAATATACAACCCCATCCCGTTACGTATCAGAGCGACCTAGACGACACAGTGAGGCAAGGCCACTCACGAAAGCAACAGCACACTAAGCACGATCACCTGCATTTGCCCACGAGGCGGCAATTCCAGCAGAAGGGGTGAGATTTCATAACAAAATAATATTAACCAACATAATTAGAATCATAATTAACATCATATCACTCTTAAACAACTTTGCATAATTGATAAACAGTTATCACGTAATCACGTATTCAATCATCATCAATAACATAGCATCTTAGACACAACAATGCGACAATGCTCTTAGACTCCTTATATGCATGTGGTACCAAACTTCATCATAAGTATTAATATAATTTAAAACGTGCTGAGGACAAAGCTCCTATTAGTCGTGCGGAGGACAAAGCTCCTATCATGGTGAGGACTAAGCTCAAATGAATGCTAATGCTTGAACTCTATCAACAAAACACCTTAATCATCATATCAACATGCATCCAAGAATTTGGAGCTATACAACATTTTATTCATCATATATATAGACATCATGCGACTCAGTTAAATAACAGCAGCAACATAGTCAAATATCAAAAGAAACAGAATGATATCAATTGCAATCAATGGCACATAAACATTCATTCATGTTCTTCATAATGTAAAATACTTTAATTCATACTCAATTAACATTAACACATCTTAAACAGCTTTACAGATTGCTCTCAACATTACTATTAGGTCTATAAACACTTAAGGATCCTCTCCCAATCAAACGTACGAAAACAGATCGCACAACACCCATTATACCCATTCTGGAAGTGCTCGCGAGGCGAGAACATCGGCTCGCCATGGCGAGTAGAGTCAATTCCTAACTACTATTGTTCTGGGTCCAGTCCTGTCCTACATCCATTCCTATTCATTACTAGGTATGTTCAGGCATTCAAAGGCACTCAAGGTCCAACTAAAAGGTCGATAATGCAAATCTAACCTGCCCTCTGGCCTAACTCGCTATGGCGAGTAAACTTGCTCGCTGTGGCGAGCTGCCCAAAACAACTCGCGAGGCGAGGGAAAGTGCTCGCTATGGCGAGCGATGAAGTTCATCACTCGCGAGGCGAGGATCATTGCTCGCTATGGCGAGCGATGAATGTCGCCGCGGGTAGACTTACTATTTTCTCAAAAATCCCACGATTTTCATGGTTCTAAGCCTCATATTGATTCCTGAGTTTGTTCTAAACTTAATCTAAGGTCTAGGAACACTTTCTACATCAATTAAACCAATTCTAACCGTTTAATCATCAATTCTAGGGATTAGACCTAGTTTTTCACTTTTCCAATTCACTCCTAATCTTTGCTAATTAATCATCAGAATTACATTGATCAATACTACTGAGTTATTAGTCTCACCCTTACCTGGTTTAGAAGAAATCGCAGCACCCTCTTGGTCTTCTCTCTTTCACGTGTTTTCTCTTTTTCCCAAAAGTCTGATACGCGTACTGACACTTTCTAAACCTAACCTCTCTATTTATACTCCCAACAAATCTTATCTTATTTACTCTTTCTCCCACATAATTCTCTAAAATCCAAAACTAACCCACAACTAAGGGCCTGTTTGGAACACTTTTTGTTTTTAGTTTTTAAAATCTGTTTTAAAAATCAATTTTAGAAAAGTGATTTCAAGAAGAGAAAAAAAAAAAACTTGTTTGGTAATGTGACTTTTCAAAACTGTTTTAGAAATGAAAAAATTAGAAAATCCATTTGGTGATATAATTTTCAAACCTGTTTGGTAATCAAAAATTTTAAAAATTTGTTTTTTTTTAATATTTTTTTTTTATAATTTATATAAATTATATTACCCTTTTTATTTTTCTTACAATTTTATCCTTAGTTACCGATCAAATTAAATTTCAAGTACTATAGTTAAATGTAGAATTTAGTCACAAAATAAATAATTTTTTTAGATACGAAGTCAAAATTTGTTCAAACGATACATAATTGGAAAATGTGAAACACATAAAAATATTATATCATATTTCAATTCTAATTTATAATAATACATTTAAATATGCGAAAAAATAATGTAAACTAACAAGCTTAAATTACTTTAAAGGTTGACAAATTTATAATTTAATTCCTTCAAAAAAAAATATAATTTAATTCAAAGTAGAGTATATAATATAATAATCAATAATATTATTCATATTTACCTAAGTAGGCCGACCTAAAAGGCTTTTTTAATAGCATGTGGCCTGACCTTTTAAGTTAAATAGGCTTCTAAAAAAGCATATGTCTTCCCTATTTTAGGAAAAAAGTCTGGCCTAGCTTGGCCTGTCATAGGCTAGGTCATAGGCCCTTGTAGGCCGACCTGGCCTATTCCCATCCTACTTATAAATTTAATTTTTTTTAAAGAACTTATAAATTTAATTAACAAATAAAAATAAATTATTTTCATATAATATAAGGATTTAATTAGTATTTGTTGTGTTAACTTTGCGGCTCCTAAAGAAATGGGATCCTAGTAACTTGAGCTTTGGCCGAAAGATAAATAAAATCTGATCAATAATTGTTCTAAACTCAGATTCTCTCAAACAATACGTTATTATGTGCTCATTTTAGTTAAGAATTCAATTAGTTAGCACCTACAATGTAAAACATTTTTACAAATGCATTAAATCATATAAGTTTATGATATCACTTTTATAAGTTAGTTACTAAAATATTTCGTAAAATACCTATTTTTCATGTTGTGTTTGGATGCATGTGTAAAAATATTTTACAATAAAAGTACATAGAAATTAATTTCATATCACTATAAATTGAAAAGAATTGTTTCAAAAAGAATTTAAAACATAACAATTTATTTATTAAATACAATTTGCTCCAAAAAAAAAAGGAACAATACCCCTTAGTCCTAGAACGAGTAGTGCACACCACCAATAAAGATAGAGCAAGAAGTGCTCATAAAGAAACAAAATTTTGTCATTAATTACAGCTTTGCCATTAATGAAAACTGTGCATGTTCTCCGTGTTTTCAGTTTTCTATTTTTGGGAAAAGAAAAGCAAAATTGAAAAGCAAAACAACATTTAGCTGTTTTAGCTTTTTAGTTTTAAAAACTGATAAATGGAAAACAATTTCCAAAAACACTTTTATAAAACTGTATTAACAAACAGGTTTTTTTATTTTCCAATTTTTAAAAACTTAAAAACAGTTTTTGAAAAGTAAATCAAACAAGCCCTAAATATTTTATTTTATTTTCAAATCTTATTTTATTTAACAATAAAATAAGTCTCTTAATCTTATCAAAATCCTCAAACTCAAAACTTATCACACAAAATCAACTAAATCATCCAAAATCATCAAAACATACCAAAATCACACATATATTATATAAATATAATATAATCGCCTAAACTCGATTTAAATAAATAATAAAACGAAAGTGGGCGTTACATTTAAGACCATGATAATTTGATCAAATGTGTTGAATTGTGTTGTCGATTATGTTTCTGTGAGTTGTTTCTGATGCTTTGTTGTATATTGAACCCATAAACCTTATAATAATTCATTTTGGGTGATTGGGGGATCAAAATGGGGTTTTTGGATGAGAAAGGGTTGTGAAATCGTAGGTTTCTAGTCTGCCCAGATGAGCGCTCGCTCAAGCGAGCAAGCCGTCACTCAAGCGAGCGAAACTTTCCCTGCCCAGTGTAACACCCCATTTTCCCGTCTTAAAAATTTCATTAAATAAACACATAGATCAGAGTACTTCACAAAAGGAGTGTCACATTCATCACAATAAAAATCTTTAAAAACAAATGAATATTAGTTTATCCTTTGCAAAACATTCAATTATAAGCAGCGGAAATCATAATTCAAATCCTTCATAAAGGTCTTGGCTTAAAAGCCATCAAACGTCTCAAAACATTAATGTTTCAACATCACCAAGTCTTAAAGTCAACATTTATTGAAAACATGATACATAAGGAATAGACTCTATGCAAAAGACCCCATCCCGTTACGTATCAGAGCAACCTTACTTCACAGACTCCTCGCATCAACGCATCTAAGACTGAGTACCTGCACTTGCCCACAAGGCGGCAATTCCAGCAGAAGGGGTGAGATTCACAACAATAATATTAATATATAAATCAAATGTCAAGATTAACAGTCATACATCCGACTCATAAACATATATATATTCTATCACATCATATCATCGGTATAAACATCGTCATAAACAGCATCACAAACATACATCAACATCTCAAACATCAACTCATATATGTCATAATTGACTCGACTATATGCAACACCTAACGTCTCAACATCATGCATGTGGTACCATATGATTATAGCATTAATATGCTTCACCGTCGCTTTGAGCAAATGCTCCACCGTCGCTTTGAGCATAAAGCTCCACCGTCTCATAGTATGCAAATGCATGGACTCGTCGCTTAACAACTTAATACACCGTCTCAAACGTCATTTACAAATTATAGACTGACACATGCAGTTATAATAATACATGGCAGAACATCAACTCATTATACATACACATTGCAACACATAGCATCATCTTATTCAAATAGCATCATACTCATACATCACTTATATTCAACAACACATCATTTATCAATGGCCTAATAGAACCATCAGCATTCATCTTTACATAACTCATCTAAGGGTATAAAACAGCACTAACTCTACCCCAAGGGTTCCTCTAAACGTCCTATACGAAACAGCTTGCAAAACAACAAAACGGTTCAGGGGGCACTAACTCGCCACGGCGAGTGCATCTGCTCGCCACAGGCGAGTACTCACATCAGCTCACTCGCCAAAGGCGAGTTGGGGGCGAGCTGGAGGCGAGAAGTCCTGGGTGCTCTCGGCCTTTTTGACATTTTTCACCAAAAATCTCCGTTTTAAGTTCCCTAAATCCAATTTGGCTAAACCAACTTCACAGGTCATCTCTATAAATATTAAGGCACTCAAAACCATCTAAAGTTTGGCAAAAATCCTAAGTTTAAGGGTCAAGCTCGCCACGGCGAGCTATGCTGCTCGCCTCGCGAGCGATAAGGTTGTACTCGCCACGGCGAGTAGTCACTCGCCACAGGCGAGCGATCTCAGAACCACTACGGGTTCACTCCAATTCTCACCAAAACATCTCAAATCTCTCAAGTTAGGCTTCTAATTCATCAGCAATATTGTCCTAGGGAATAATCTAGGTTCTGTAACACGTTCTACAACCTTATAACTCAATTCATCATCAATCCATCACAATTACATCATAAACCCTAATTCTCAAACCCATCCCAATCCTCACCAAACTCTATGCCAATCAAGAACAGATGATTCACAATTAATTTACTGAAGTTAGGCTCACCCTTACCTGGAGAAAATTGCAGAATTGCAGCCTAGCTTTTCCTCTTCCTCTTGAACCGTTTTCTCTTCTTTTCCCAATTGTTTGTACGCGTTTCTATATTTCTCTTAACCTAATTTCCTTTTATACCACCTCCCAACTTATCTTATCCTATCTCAGCCCTCAAAACTCTTCCTAATTATAAATATAACCCCACTTCTCAAAATAATATATTTTTCCAACAAATCTATTTATTTATCAAATAAATATCCATATAAACATCACTTATATTATTTTATTAAACAATAAAATAATAACACGTCACACGTCACCAACACGTCACAAATACGTCACAAAATCATCAAAATTCATATAATATATAAACATATACCATATCATCTAATAAAATAATTAAATAATTAGAGAGGGCGTTACAACTCTCCCCCTCTTAAAGGATTTTCGTCCTCGAAAATTTACCTCGCTCAAACAACTCTGGATAGGATTCCAGCATCTTACTTTCTAGTTCCCAAGTCAAGCTTTCACCCGTCGCTCCGTCCCAAACAACTCTAACGAGAGGTATCTCTTTGCCCCTCAGCGTCTTCGTCTTTCGATCATCAATCCTCACGGGTAAGGTCTCAACCGTAAGGTTGTCCCTAACTTGCACATCGTCACTTTGGATCACATGAGACGGATCCGGAACATACTTCCTCAGCTGAGATACATGAAAAACATCATGCAAATTCGAGAAGTGCGGTGGTAATCCAACACGATATGCCACCGGCCCAATCCTCTCTGAAATCTGATACGGACCAATAAACCTCGGAGTCAACTTCTTCGACTTCAAAGCACGTCCAACACCCGTCATAGGAGTCACTCTCAGGAACACATGATCCCCTTCTTGGAACTCAAGGTCCTTCCTACGCTTATCATGATAACTCTTTTGTCGACTCTGCGACGCTTTCATCTTTTCTTGGATCATTCTCACCTTCTCAGTAGTCTGTTGAACGATCTCCGGTCCTAAGACCACTCTTTCTCCCGACTCAAACCAGCACAACGGAGTTCTGCATCTCCGACCATACAAAGCCTCAAACGGTGCCATTCCAATACTTGAATGGTAACTGTTGTTGTACGTGAACTCTATCAATGGAAGATGACTATCCCAAGTCCCTCCCTGCTCAAGTACACAAACCCTCAACAAGTCCTCCAACGACTGAATCGTCCTCTCCGACTGACCATCTGTTTGCGGATGATAAGCCGAACTCAACCTCAACTGAGATCCTAACGCCTCTTGCAAACTCTTCCAAAATCTAGAAGTAAATCTTGGATCTCTATCTGATACGATGCTCGAAGGAACACCATGCAGCTTTACTATCTCTTTAACATAAATCTCCGCCAACTGAGCTACAGGAAAGGTAATGTTAATTGGTAGAAAGTGAGCAGACTTCGTCAATCTATCAACAATTACCCAAATAGCATCGTTCCCTCTAGGAGTATTGGGCAAACTCGTCACAAAATCCATGGATATACTATCCCATTTCCATTCTGGCACATCTAAAGGTACCATCATACCAGTCGGTTTCTGATGCTCAATCTTCGACTTTTGACAAACCAAGCAAGAATACACAAATTGTGCCACATCGCGTTTCAAACCAGACCACCAAAACAGCCTCTTTAAGTCATGATACATCTTCGTAGCTCCCGGGTGAATACTCAAGCTACTTCTATGACTCTCTTCAAGGATCATCTTCTTAATCTCTTCATTGTCAGGAATGCAAATCCTACCTCGGAATCTCAACACCCCTTGATCATCGACCTTAAAGTCACCATCCACAGCCTCGTTACCAGCAATCAACAAATCTACGAACTTGACATCTTCTTTTTGTGCTTCTTTGATATGCTTCAGGAAATCATTATCGATTCTCAACATTCCCAGTTTTATGCTCCGAGGTGTTCTTTCACACACCAAGCTCAAGTCTCTAAACTGTTCTAACAACTCAAATTCTTTCACCATCAACGCGGACATATGCACAGTTTTCCTACTCAGGGCATCTGCGACTACATTTGCTTTACCAGGATGGTAATTCAAACCAAAATCATAATCTTTAAGTAACTCAAGCCACCTTCTCTGCCTCATATTCAATTCCTTCTGATCAAATAAATATTTCAAGCTCTTATGATCACTAAACACCTCAAACCTCGAACCATACAAGTAATGTCTCCATATTTTCAATACGAAGACCACAGCTGCCAACTCTAAGTCATGTGTCGGGTAGTTCTTCTCATGAATTCTCAACTGTCTGGAAGCATAAGCTACTACCTTACCATCTTGCATAAGAACACCACCTAAACCCAACTTGGACGCATCACAATATACCACAAAAGGTTCATCAGGCTTCGGTAAAACCAGCACTGGAGCCGTTGTCAGACGCTTCTTCAGTTCATTAAAACTATTCTCACAATGCACATCCCATACAAAAGACTTACCCTTACACGTCAACTGTGTTAACGGAAGAGCCAACTTGGAGAATCCCTCTATGAATCTTCGATAATAACCAGCTAAACCCAAAAAGCTTCTAATTTCCGTAACCGACTTAGGAGTCTCCCATTGCGATACCGCTTCAACTTTCGACGGGTCAACCGCGATACCATCACCAGAAATGACATGGCCAAGAAAACTCACTTCCTTTAGCCAAAATTCGCACTTAGATAGCTTAGCATACAATCTCTTTTCCTTCAACACTTGCAAAACAGTCCTCAAATGTTCAACATGCTCCTCTTCAGTCTTGGAGTAAATCAGTATATCATCAATAAACACCACCACGAACCGATCCAAAAATGCATGGAAGATACGATTCATATACTCCATAAACACTCCAGGTGCATTGGTAACTCCAAAAGGCATAACCTTGTACTCGTAGTGACCATAACGGGTCCTGAAAGCCGTCTTCTGCATATCTTCATCTTTTACTTTGATCTGGTGGTAACCTGACCTCAAGTCTATCTTGCTGAAAACACGTGCACCCACTAATTGATCCATCAGATCGTCAATTCTCGGAAGTGGATACCTATTCTTGATCGTCACCTTGTTCAGCTGTCTGTAATCAATACACAGTCTCATACTGCCGTCTTTCTTCTTCACTAGTAACACTGGAGCTCCCCATGGTGAAACACTAGGTCTCACAAACTTCTTCTCAAGCAAGTCTTCCAACTGTTTCTTCAACTCTGCTAACTCAGAAGCAGACATACGATAAGGTGCCATCGACACCGGCTTTGTTCCAGGAACAAGGTCAATAGAGAACTCAACTTCTCTCTCCGGAGGCACATCAGGTATTTCGTCTGGGAAAACTTCAGGAAAATCACACACCACTTGCAGTTTATCAATTATCGCCTGATTCTCTAAAGATAACGAAGCCATCAGCGAAAACATCAACATCCCATCACGTTCTAGTTGCTTCAGCTGCTTAGTAGATAGAAACTCTGCGCCCCACTCTTCTTCGATAGAAGAAAAATGTACCGTCTTTCTAAAACAGTTGATAAGAACCCGGTTGTACTCTAGCCAGTTCATACCCAGAATCACATCCATACCACTTAAAGGTAAGCACACTAAATCCATCACAAAGTCACGGCCAAACATAGATAAAGGACAATTTACACACACGAGAGAAGTGGTCACCGAACCCTTAGCTGGAGTCTCGACAACCATCTCTCCATTCATATCAGAAACATCAAGACCCAAAGCAGAAACACAATCTAAAGCAACAAAACTGTGCGTAGCACCAGTATCAATAATAGCAACTAAAGGAGTATTATTAATATAGCAAGTACCTCAGATCAAACGATCATCATTCTCAGTCTGAGTGCCATTCAATGCGAACACTCTCCCAGCAGTCTTAGTCTTCTTGGGTTGCTTACACTGCGAACCAATGTGTCCTTGCTCATTGCAGTTGAAACACACAACATCATCAAACTTGCAGTCATTAGTGATATGTCCTTTCTGACCGCAACGGTAGCATCTCTTCACATCAACAGTACACGCATTACTCTTGTGGCCTTTCTCGCCACAAGTGAAACAGGTAATCTCAGCAGGAGCAGTCTTCTTCTGGGGCCTCCTCTCGTCATTCACTCTTTGCTTCCCTTTATCTCTAGGGGCATCATAAGGTTTTGGGCGACTCTGCTGGCCCTTAGCTTTCCTCTCATTCACTACCTTGTAGTGAGCCTTGGTATCCTCTTCATAAATTCTGCAGCTACTCACTAACTCAGAAAAGTTGCGAATCTTCTGATAACCGATAGCTCTCTTGATATCAGCGCGCAATCCGTTCTCAAACTTAATGCACTTTGAAAACTCAGCCGTCTCAGAGGTATAATGCGGGTAAAACTTAGCCAGCTCCACAAACTTTGCCGCATACTCAGTCACCGACATGTTTCCTTGCTTAAGCTCTAGAAACTCTATCTCCTTCTTCCCACGAACATCTTCTGGGAAGTATCTGTTAAGGAACTCCCTCGTGAAAACAACCCACGTCACCACAGCTCCGTCTTGCTCCAAAATGGGTAGGAGACTAACCCACCAATCATCAGCCTCCTCCGCTAGCATGTGCGTGCCAAAACGCACCTTCTGCACATCATCATATTGCATGACTCTGAAGATCCTCTCTACTTCCTTGAGCCATGTTTGAGCCCCATCTGGATCATAGCGCCCCTTGAAGGTAGGCGGGTGATTCCTCAGAAAGGTCTCCAACATCCTAGTCCCGTCGTTTCCACCATCATTGTTCTGATTACCCACAACATTAGCCATTGCCTCCAAAGCAGCAGCAAGAGCAGCATCGTTTCTACCAGCCATCTTAGTTCTCTGGAAACAAACATAAGTCAGAATAATACAATAATACTATTCTAACTCTAAGACAACGTCAGTCGACTCTCTACTTGGCCGGACGGACCGACCTGCTCTGATACCAATTGTAACACCCCATTTTCCCGTCTTAAAAATTTCATTAAATAAACACATAGATCAGAGTACTTCACAAAAGGAGTGTCACATTCATCACAATAAAAATCTTTAAAAACAAATGAATATTAGTTTATCCTTCGCAAAACATTCAATTATAAGCAGCGGAAATCATAATTCAAATCCTTCATAAAGGTCTTGGCTTAAAAGCCATCAAACGTCTCAAAACATTAATGTTTCAACATCACCAAGTCTTAAAGTCAACATTTATTGAAAACATGATACATAAGGAATAGACTCTATGCAAAAGACCCCATCCCGTTACGTATCAGAGCAACCCTACTTCACAGACTCCTCGCATCAACGCATCTAAGACTGAGTACCTGCACTTGCCCACAAGGCGGCAATTCCAGCAGAAGGGGTGAGATTCACAACAATAATATTAATATATAAATCAAATGTCAAGATTAACAGTCATACATCCGACTCATAAACATATATATATTCTATCACATCATATCATCGGTATAAACATCATCATAAACAGCATCACAAACATACATCAACATCTCAAACATCAACTCATATATGTCATAATTGACTCGACTATATGCAACACCTAACGTCTCAACATCATGCATGTGGTACCATATGATTATAGCATTAATATGCTTCACCGTCGCTTTGAGCAAATGCTCCACCGTCGCTTTGAGCATAAAGCTCCACCGTCTCATAGTATGCAAATGCATGGACTCGTCGCTTAACAACTTAATACACCGTCTCAAACGTCATTTACAAATTATAGACTGACACATGCAGTTATAATAATACATGGCAGAACATCAACTCATTATACATACACATTGCAACACATAGCATCATCTTATTCAAATAGCATCATACTCATACATCACTTATATTCAACAACACATCATTTATCAATGGCCTAATAGAACCATCAGCATTCATCTTTACATAACTCATCTAAGGGTATAAAACAACACTAACTCTACCCCAAGGGTTCCTCTAAACGTCCTATACGAAACAGCTTGCAAAACAACAAAACGGTTCAGGGGGCACTAACTCGCCACGGCGAGTGCATCTGCTCGCCACAGGCGAGTACTCACATCAGCTCACTCGCCAAAGGCGAGTTGGGGGCGAGCTGGAGGCGAGAAGTCCTGGGTGCTCTCGGCCTTTTTGACATTTTTCACCAAAAATCTCCGTTTTAAGTTCCCTAAATCCAATTTGGCTAAACCAACTTCACAGGTCATCTCTATAAATATTAAGGCACTCAAAACCATCTAAAGTTTGGCAAAAATCCTAAGTTTAAGGGTCAAGCTCGCCACGGCGAGCTATGCTGCTCGCCTCGCGAGCGATAAGGTTGTACTCGCCACGGCGAGTAGTCACTCGCCACAGGCGAGCGATCTCAGAACCACTACGGGTTCACTCCAATTCTCACCAAAACATCTCAAATCTCTCAAGTTAGGCTTCTAATTCATCAGCAATATTGTCCTAGGGAATAATCTAGGTTCTGTAACACGTTCTACAGCCTTATAACTCAATTCATCATCAATCCATCACAATTACATCATAAACCCTAATTCTCAAACCCATCCCAATCCTCACCAAACTCTATGCCAATCAAGAACAGATGATTCACAATTAATTTACTGAAGTTAGGCTCACCCTTACCTAGAGAAAATTGCAGAATTGCAGCCTAGCTTTTCCTCTTCCTCTTGAACCGTTTTCTCTTCTTTTCCCAATTGTCTGTACGCGTTTCTATATTTCTCTTAACCTAATTTCCTTTTATACCACCTCCCAACTTATCTTATCCTATCTCAGCCCTCAAAACTCTTCCTAATTATAAATATAACCCCACTTCTCAAAATAATATATTTTTCCAACAAATCTATTTATTTATCAAATAAATATCCATATAAACATCACTTATATTATTTTATTAAACAATAAAATAATAACACGTCACACGTCACCAACACGTCACAAATACGTCACAAAATCATCAAAATTCATATAATATATAAACATATACCATATCATCTAATAAAATAATTAAATAATTAGAGAGGGCGTTACACCCAGGATTGAAATTTCGCCCGTTCGCTCAAGCGAACCATAAGCGAACACCAAGCGAACTTGAACCTGACTTTCGTCATTTGCGTCGCTTAAGCGAAGTCCCCGTCGCTTAAGCGAGAGACGCCAAATTTTGCCTAGAATTTTGAAAATAGCCTATTCGCTTAAGCGAACCGTAAGCGAACTGTAAGCGAGCAAAACCCAAACTTACGTGAATTTGTTCGCTCAAGCGAGCAGCTGCTCGCTTAAGCGAGCTGGGTCCTGTGCGACCATTTTGTGTAATTTTTCTAAGTGCTCCTAACCCAAACCTAAGCTTCCTCACATGTTTGTTGGATTTATTTAAAATTGTTTAGATGGTAAAACATATATAATAAGTTGAATAGAATGAGATTATGTATGTATACATGAAAATAATTATGCTTACTAAGTTGAGTTGCCTAGATGTTGTTGAGTGGTATTGTCCAGTTGGGGAGGGTGTCCTAAGTTGTTGTTGTTGTCTGGTTGTATGCTGATATACACCATTAGATGTTGTTGGGTTGTATGCTGATATACACCACTGAGTCCATTCATACTCATATGCATTTGTTGGGGGCTTATTGCCCTGGAATGTTTATCATTCACCCGTTGGGGGCTTATTGCCCTGGAATGTTTATCATTCACCTGTTGAGGGCTTATGCCCTGGGATGCTTTAACCATCCAACTGTTGAGGGCTCATGCCCTGGAATGCTTGTCATTCAACGCGCGTAAAATGGTACCACATGCATGTTGCATTTGTAGTTGATGTCGTTGCATAGTTGATGTCGTCGCATAGTCGGTGTCGGAGTTGTTATTGGTGAGATGTCACCACAAGAGTTGTTGTTGTAATTATTTAAAATGAAGTAATAATGTTGATGAATGATGATGCCATATATGTATGGATATTGATATATTTGTTGATGTGTTTTAATTCAAGTTGATGATTCATTATATATATATTATTTTTGATTTGTGAACTCACCCCTTATGTTGGAATTGCCGCCTTGTGGGCAAGTGCAGGTAATGAAGACTAGTGAGAGATTGGCTCTTGTGTCTTAGGGCTCTGATACGTAACGGGATGGGGAATCATGTCTTTTCTTGCATTCCTTTATGTATCATATTTTGAAGAACATGTTGTTGAGGATTTATTTGTTGGATGATGTTTTTAAGATTATTGAGGCCTTTGAGCCGAGGATTTTGTTGTAGTTGAATGATGATGATTTACATTAAAGATTTCCGCTGCAGAATTTTATAAAGATGATTTGTTGGTATTTGAATAGTTTTATATTCTATTTAAATAAATTTTGAAAAGTAGTGTGACATGCCCGTATTTGATGATAACTCTGATAATATATTTATTATACGTTGTTTTGGGAAACGGGGTGTTACATTGGGCGTATTTTCTTGGGTTTTCGTGTTAGAAGGGTATTTTGGTCTTTTGGTGAGAAAGGGTAATTTAGTAATTCCATAGTGTAGATTATTTTTAGTGTTTCAAGTGGGAACCATTTATTTTTATTAAGTTGTTAAGTGGGTTGTGGTAATTAAATTAAGAGCCGGTGTTTACTCGTTATTTTACTGTAAGAGAGTAGAAACTTGTAGAATGGATTAATTAGAACTTTGAACCCATAAAACATTTTGAGAGTTAGGCCCATTAGTGGTGTTTCTATATAACCCATGTCTTAATAGAAAACTAGGGTTAGAGCATTCATTTTCACAACATTAGAAAGAGGTAGAGAGAGAAAAGCTAGAGAAAGAGGAGAAAAGGGTTAGAAGAGAAAAAGCTTTAAGAGGAAGAAGGGATTGAGGATTCTAGGAGCTAAAGTGAGGCTAAGGCTAGGAATCTTGGAGTTTGAGGTAAGGGGATAGTATTCAAGCATAATCTTTTCATTTTAATCTCTTTCCTACCCATGTTCAAAAGTGCTTAATTGAATAAGTGATTATTTTGAGCTTAGTTGTAGAAATTCGTGCTTAATTTTGATGCCATGTTTAAGTATGTGAATGGAATGATAATTGTGTTGTTGATGTTGAATTTGTATGCTTGGAATGTATATATATGAGTATGTTTGGTGTTTGTACAAAATTGATGGAGAATGATGTTGTGGTTGTTAAATTGTGGATGGGTTAATGATTAACTGTTGTTGTTGTTGTTACGAGATGTTGTTGTTGATGATTGATGCCATGTGTATTCATAATTGTGAAGTTGTGGTGGGAATTAAGTTGTTTTGGAAGTTTTTATGAAAAATGGATGAATTGATGATTTGTGATAGAATGATGTTTTGATTTCAAGTCTTATATGGTTTTGATTTCCTTTTTATGTTTATAAATGTATAGATAAACTTTGGGGACAAATTTGGGGTCAAGGGGATCAAAATTGGGGTTTTGGGGTTGAAAATAGTGGATTCCCGTAAGGTGAGACACAAGAACAGGGTTGTTGTTCTGTGCAATTCCCGCCATGGCGACAAATGGCGTGCCCGGCGAGATTCGCAGAAACGGCAAACCCCGTTTTTGTTGTTTCGGTTACTTGGGGACCAATCCGGGCTTTCTAAAATGTTTCTTTTGACTTGTTTTGTAACACCCCGTTCACCCAACATCATAATATAACATATAAATCAGAGTTATTCATCAACAACGAAGTGCTACACTACCATTTTCTACATCTCATAAATAGGTTAAATGCTATATAACAAAATCTTCAACATTTATAATTCAACACATTTGCAGCGGAAATTATTTCATTAATTCAACATTGTATTCATCAACATAATCCAACAATATCTTGGCACAAAGGCCTTAACAAATTCTCCTTCAATAGTAAAACAACATAAAGGTCAACATTGATACATAAAGGAATGACAATAATTCAACATGTTATATCCCCATCCCGTTACGTATCAGAGCCCTACGACACAATGTGAGGAGTCTTCTCACAACAGCTAAACTTCTACTAATCTTGATCACCTGCAAGTTACCCACGTAAAGAGGCAACATTTTCAAGCAGAAGGGGTGAGATTCTCATACAAAAATAATTAGATAAATATTTCATCAATGAATTCAACATCGTATTAGCATCATCATATCATTATATATATATATATATATATATAACAAAAATCAACAGTTTAACCAGCATTTAATTATCATCCAACAATAACAACAATAATGTCCACCGACAACGACAACAACGACAACAATGACATATACAATGCCCACCGACATATGCAACAACCACCGACACCGACAACCACGACAACGACAATGTCCCTGGACAAAGACAACAAAAACTCATGTACTATACATGTGGTACCATACTAACGCGTTTGAATGCTAAACATTCCAGGACAATAGTCCTCACTGCTTTTGAACGTCAAGGCGTTCCAGAGCATAAGCTCTCACCGGTTTTGAATGACAATGCATTCCAGGACCGAGGTCCTCACCGCTTTTGAATGACGAGCATCCCAAGACCGAAGTCCTCACCGCTTTTAGACTATGCAACAGACTCCAATTGTGTATATCAACATACAACTCGACTACACCGACAACAACCACCAACACCGACTATGCATACGACTATGTATGACTTCACCACAACAACTCAATAATACCATAGTAATTTCATTCATCAGGAAGTTTTTAAAGGATTTATTACCTATACAAAGGTTATCCAACTTAAAATAAATATTTAAGAATGCTCCGAAGGATCCCCCTAATGTATAAACCAAAGATCAAAAGTGGCTGACAAATGCTCAGTTCGCTTAAGCGAAGGGCTGGTCGCTTAAGCGACCTCAACGCCGAAGGTTGGAGTTTTCCTCGCTTGGGCTTCGCTTAAGCGACGCGCATTCTGGAAAATCTGGGCAACTAATATGAATGCTTGCTTAAGCGACGGGTCTTTCGCTTAAGCGACGCATCATCTGGGCAGCACAAAAACTACGAATTTTCTAACTCTTTTTCATCGAAAAACCCATTTTAAACCCCTAATTTTCCCAAAATGTGTATTGACAGATGTTTACAGGTACATAATACAACAATTACATCATCAGGAACACAAAACAACATTAACAACAACAATTCAATCACTTTCATCAATTATATAAAAACTCCTCAAATTTTCTCCATTAACCTAATTCTTTCCAAATTATGATTCCATCATTGTATTATGTCATCTAAAGGATGAATTAAACACCACTAACATAATCTCTATAACTTTTATTCCTTTTCATCTCAAATCATCACATTCACTATTTTCCCCCAAAATTCTACCCAAAACCCATGTTGAATCAGAATCAGAAATATAATCCTATATTATTGTATAATAATCTCACCCTTACCTTAATTGATGAATCAAACTCTACAGCAAGGCACTTCTCTTCCTCTTGGCTCTTCTCCCTTGTTCTTGGTTTTTCTTCTCTTTTTCTCCCCAAAACTCAAAGTACGTTAAACTCTTTCTGACTTCTTTTTTCAATTCTCACTCATATTCTCTTAACTCCTCCTAACTCCTAATAACTCCCTTTTAACTTCTTTTTATTAAATATAACCCCCAAAACTTCTAAATATTTATTATTCTCACCAAAACTAATAATTACTATAATAAACCATATAATAACATACACCACACCATAAAATCACATATTAATATTTAAATAATACACCAAGACTCTAAATAAAACCAGAATAAAATAATTAACGACTAAGGCGTTACATGTTTAATCTCTGTTTATATACTTAAACCTACTGGATCATCTTATGGATCGAATTGGACTTGATTTTGTGAATTGAACTTAACTTTTGAAAAATGTCCAAGAACGCCGATTTTTCCGAAACTTGTTTTTCTCAAGAGAATGAAGTTGGGTTAAGGATGTATACTGATTATGTGATTTCTAAAAATGGTTTCGCTTAATTTCATTGAGAGTTAACTTGCTTTGCTTTGAAAATGAAATTCTTTTGGAAAAGTGGTAAAGTGTGACGAACTTTGTGATTTGTAGGATTTCGTAGTAATTGGCTGGTGAAACGCACATTTATGCACAACTACACTCATATGTGATTAATGTGTATACATAGTTGAGGCAATTGAGTTGTTTTTCTTAGTTTTGGTTCAATAGTCTTAGTTGTTTCAAAGTTGTGAAATATGAGACGAACTTGGTTTAATATAATCTTTGAGTCCGATTACCTTGAAAATCTTTTATGAATAGTTTGTTATGAACAAATAAAGATGTATCAATGATTGATGGGTGTTGAATATGATGTTTATCGTAATGTGATGTATTTTCTCCTTTACTTGAATTGTGAGAATTATATGAAGTTGTTGAATTACTATGGTGATGTTGTTGGTGTTTATATATGTTATGTGCATATATGTTGTTGGTGAATTTTCTTACATGTTATTGTTGTTGAATTGTTGGTGTAAGCATGTATTGAAATATGTTGGTGTGGATTGTTGAAGTTGTATGAAAATATGCATTGTTGTTGTTGAGTCATAGGTCCGCACACTGTTGATGTCGGATTTCATATCCATGTTGGTTGTAACACCCCGTTTTCCCAACATAAAATAAATATAAAGAATATCATAGTTTTTCATCATAAACGGAGCATCACATTCAACTTACAAAATTCCACAATATAAATAGAATAAAAGTACTATTTATTAAAACAATCTGTCTTTATAAAAATCCAATAATCATGCAGCGGAATAGTTTTTAACATCTTATAACAACTTTTGGCTCTTAAAGGTCACAACATCAATATCTGAAATAGTTCTCATGAAAATAGTTCAACATCATTAAAAAGGAAATACGTAACAAGGAAACATGCAATTAAACAATCCTCATCCTGTTACGTATCAAAGCATCCTAGACGACACGACGGAGATTACTAACAACTGCACTATTCTTCGTTACCTGCAAGTTACTCATACGAAGAGCAACATTTCCAAGCAGAAGGGGTGAGATTTCACATTCATTAATAGCAGGTAACGATTCATAAAAGGTAATCAACAATACATACAACCATCATTAATTAAACATCACATAAATCATCATTTAATAAAAGTAAAACAACAACAACAACATCATCAACAACAACAACAACAACATCAACAACAACAACAACATCATCAGCAACAACTTCTCAATAATCATCATTTATATTATGCAATGACGACTCTACAATGCAACGACAACAACTCATCTCAACAACACATCGACTCGACAATGCAATATGCATGTGGTACCATCAGGGCATAAGCCCCCATCGCTAAAGGTCAAATAGGACCTGTCAGGCATTAAGCCCCCATCGCTAAGGTCAAAAAGGACCTGTCAGGCATTAAGCCCCCATCGATAAGGTCATAAAAGGACCTGTCAGGCATTACGCCCCCATCGCTGACTATGCTATGCAACAACACGACTCAATGCAACGACACGACTCAAATGCAATGACACCATCTTAAAACAACAACATCAACTTCATAATTCAATATTAAATCACGAACTACACCATATAGCATCATATTCATTAATCAAATATACTCACATAAAACCAAGTTAGATTCACTAAAACATAGGTTAAATACTCATAAACACCTTAATTAAACTCATAGTACACAAGCTTGAAGTTTAGAGACAATCCATAAGTTTTGGGTTAATTTCCATAAAATTTCACTAAGACCTCCCTGGAGTATTTTCATCATAACTCAAAAACTAAGAATCATTTTGAAGTCAAACCAAAGCCACTGGAAAGATAACTCAATTATCTACAACATCCATGTTTACCCCAGAAGCCAGTTCAAAACAGAAACGGGTGAAAAGGACACAAGAATGCGAAACAGAGGATGGTTTTCCCAAAACACACTTGGAGTGTTTTTATCATAACTCAAGATTCACAAAATAGTTTCAAGTCACTCCAAAGCCATTCGAAAGCTAACGCAATTATCTACAACTTTTATGTTTACACCAAAGCCAGTTCGAAACAGAAATGGGTGAAAAAGACGCAAGAACGCGAAATAGGCAATGCTGTAACTGTGCAGCTCGCGAGGCGACAAACAACCCTACGGGAATGAACCAGTTTTCACCCCAAAAACCCCAATTTCATCAACCATAACCCCAAATTTGATAGGAAACATTACCTATGATTATTCTACAGCTTAGACATCACTTCTCTACGTTAATTCATGAAATTCAAAAACTTTCTACCATCTTTATTGATTTTAACCTAATTTCCCAAATTCTTAAAAACTACAACAACAATTAATTTCTATGAATTACAACTTGATATTAATGAAGGTTAGTCTCACCCTTACCTTAGATTGGTTTCTGAAATCAACAACAACGTTCTTCTTTCCTAGGGTTCTCTCTGAGTTCTCCTCTTTCTCCTCTTTTCTCCAAAAATTGAACGTGTTATGTTTTCTAAACTCTTACTGACTCTTAACCTAATTTATAATTACTCTTGTCACCAAAAACTACTCTCTTCCCTATTATCTTATTATTTCTAATAATATTATACTTCTCCCCCACTTAACAATAATCATAATAATACACCAAATAACAAATATATCCACACAAAATAACAAATATATTTCTATACTAGATAACATATATATTTCCACACAAAATAACATATATATTTCTATACTAGATAACATATATATTTCCACACAAAATAACATATATATTTCTACACCAAATAACACATATTAGCATATTTCATCAAAATATATATTATAAATCAAATAATAATACACTAAAAATACAATAAATTAATAAAATATTAAATATTAAAAGTAGGGCGTTACATTGGTGACAAATTCTTTGTATTCAATTATTCAGGTTGTTTATGATGTTCAGTTGGCATCAGGGGTGACGACCTCAGAGTTGATTTGGTACCACACGTGTCTAGAGTCGGTCTAGGCACATTGCATGTTTAGGATGAATCATAATTGTTTACGTGTTTGGTGTGAAATACGTGTTTGCTGTTGTTGTGTGCTTGGTGATTATTTTGTGATCGATGAATCATATACTTGTTGAAAATTGTTGGTGACAATTTGGTGAATATTTGAAGATATACATATGTTGGTGTTTATGAACCATGAAAGATTTTGATGATTGATTATTCATGTTTATACATTTTGATTATGATTGATGTGAAGCTTACCCCCAGTGGTCTGTGGTAGACCGCCTACCTATTTGTATGAATGGGTAGACGGTATGCAGGATTAGTTGATTTGTTTGCTTGGTGAGTTGCTTGAGGATAGCGGGAGCTTCCTTCGTTTTCTTTTAGTTGATAGAGTCTTAGATAGGCTCTGATCTAGGATTTGTCTTTTACGTTGTTGAGACTTTACCCATGTGTTGGGATTCGGATATTATTTTATATGGATGTATTTATGAGTTGATGACATGGCTATTTGAGGTGTATGCTATATTTCCGCTGTGATGTTTTATTGTTGGAATTTTTATGCATGTCAATTGTGAATTATTTGAAGACGTGACATCTATTTGTTGAATATTTATTATATTCACGTGATTTATCGCTTTAATAGCAGTAGGGCGTTGCAAGTTGGTATCAGAGCCATGTCGGTCTTGTCTGGACCAAAACCCGGTGAATTACCTGTTGTATTCAAATGGTATATTGAGTTACCTTCGATACTTGTTGTGTTGTTCTTGTTCTGTTGGTTTTTTTTTCCGTTGTATGTGACATGTACGGAAGTACTGTCGGTACTAGTTTTGGTGTTCCGTTCTTTTAGGCGTGTCTGAGCTAAGTGGGAGAGTAGCCGCATACTCTAGGTGTTGTAGAGGTATCTTTTGGATGGAGGAGCACAGTTTGTTGTGGTTTCTGCAAAGTATGAGGTACTTTCGAGGTTTTGTCCCTACATCAATGCGGAGGATGCTATGGTTTCTAAGTGTGTGAAGTTTGAGAATGGCTTGAAGCCGGAGATCTATCAGTACATCTGTTTCCATGAGATTAGAGACTTTGACACTTTGGTGCATAAGTGTCGGGAAGGCTAGGATGAATTATTACAAAGTTGTGAACGACAAGAAAGGAAAGGGTCATGTATTTGGGAAGCCGTACAACAAGGATAAAGGGAAGAAGAAAGATGTTGGTGGAGGTTCCAAGCTGAATGTAGCGGAAGTCAAGTGCTTTAAGTGTGGTATTTTGGGTCATTTTGCTAATTATTGTAAGAGAGGAGATAGTTGCTTCAAGTGTGGTAAGAAGGGTCACAAGGCTTATGAGTGCAAGAGGGAGATTACTGTAACAGCCCGATTTTCGTTATTTAGTTTTTAATTAATTTATGTGTATTTATGTATGCTTATATGTGATTATTTGCCCTTTGATGTATTTTCTTGAGTTTAGTGAATATGAGGGTATTTTGGTCTTTTGGCGAGTAAGGGTAAAATAGTAATTTTGGTCGAGAATTAATCGTAGCGTTTTTAGTGAGAACCGATTGTTTAGTGATTTATTAAGTTAGTTGTAGTAATTAATACTAGTATTGGTTGTTACTAATTATTTTATTGGTTAGTGAGATAGAAAACTAATAGGTGACGTTTTTAGAATAAAGTCTAATTATTATTTCATGGGTTAGGCCCAATGGGTATGGATATATTCTAACTATAGGGAGAGAACTAGGGTTTTAGAAACTTAGTTCATTTCATTCACAAGAGGCAAGAGGCTAGGAGAGGGAGAAGAAGAGAAAGCTTGTAGAGGGGAAGAACTTGGGAGCTAAATTGAAGCCTAGAATTGAGCTTAGAAGATTAGAGGTAAGGGGGATAGACTTTAATCATAATCTCTTTTTCTACCCCTTCTCAAGCGAAATGCTCTCAGACAGCATGCCCTGTTTCGCGTTCTTGCGTCTTTTTCTCACATTTATGTTTTGAATTGGCCTTTGTAGATAATTGAGTTATCTTTGCAATGGCTTTGGTTTGACTTGAAAATGTTTTGTGGATTTTGAGTTATGATGAAAACACTCCAAGTAGGTCTTGGAGAACCCAAAACTTATGGTTTGTTTCCAAACATTAAAACTTAAGTATTAGGGGTTCATTTGAGGGGTTTTATGAGTATTTAACCTATGTCTTGTTGAATCAAACTTGATTTTCTTTTGAAAAATGTTTTTGTTTTGCAAAATGATAAAGTGAGACAAACTTTGTGAATTATGAGATTTCTTGGTAGTTGACCGGTGAAACGTACATGTATGTACACCTACACTCATAAGTGATTAGTGTGCATACGTAGTTGAGGTAATTAAATTGTTTTGCTTGAAAATGAAGTTATTTTGGAAAAAGTGGTATTTTGATACGAACTTGGTGAATCATGAGTTATCATGGTTTTTAGCCGGTAAGACTTATGTGTATGAACACCTACACTAATGTGTGATAGTGTGAATACTTAGTCGAGGCAATTGCATGTCTTACTTTGAAAATGGTCTATATTTTGAAAAGTAACATTTTGAGACGAACTTTGTGAATGTTGAGAATTCATAGTATTTGGCCGATGAAATACTTATGTGAGTATACCTCCACTCATATGTGGTTAGTATACTTCCTTAGTAGAGGCAATCGAATCATTTTGATCTCGTTTGGTTCTTTGGTCTAAGTTGTTTAAGTAGTGAATTCATATTATACGAAACTAGTTGAAGATATATTCATTAAACTATCCTATCTTGTAATTCTTTCGTGAATGAGATTGAATGTGAATATATGCTGATTGGTGATTATATATGTCGAGTGCATATATGTTGTTGTTGGTGAATATATACATATATATATATATATATATATATATGTTGATGTATATATGTTGTTGTTGGTGATGATATATGCAATGTACATATATATGTTGTTGATATTTGTCATTCATGCTATTGGTGATGAATATGTTGGTGCAAGCATGAATAAGAAGATGTTGGTGTGGACTTGTGAAATTTGCATGAAGCATATTTTGTTGTGTTCGAGTCCTAGTTCACACACGTTGTTGTTGTTGTCTTTCATCTCCAATTGTTGTTGTTGAATACTTCGGTATTCATTATGCGGGTTGTTATGGCGTGTTTATAAGCGTCAGGGGCGACGACCTCGGAGATGAAAGAAATTTGGTACCACACATAGTCGAGTCGGTTTAGTCACATTATATGTTTCTAGGAAGAGTCATGTTTGTTCACGAGCTTGGTGTGCTTGATGATTGTTGTGATTGGAACTTCGGGCTTGTGTAATAATTGTTGAGAATATTATGTTCATGATTATTTATGCAAGATATTGTTAAGATGCATGCTAATCCTGTTTTGTCTTTGATTATGATTAATGTAATTCCAACCCCCAGTGGTCTTGGTGGACCGCCTACCTCTCTGTATGGACGGGTAGACGACATGCAGGTTTAGATGTTTTTGCTTGGTGAGTATTGCTTTGAGGAGAGGGAGTTTCCTCGTTTATTGCACGTGTCTAGATTAGACTCTGATCTAGGATTTAGTGCATGTTGTTTATCTTTTGAGATTTTATTATATCTTGAGTTGTATCTGGTGGAGGTTATTCATGTTGTTGCATTTATCCCATGTTGAGGACATGGCATTTATGTTGAGATATATTTGATTCCGCTGTGACTTTCTGTTGGAGATTATTTTCATGCATGACTATGTTGGTGATTAATTGTAGAAGTGACGACTATTTCTTATGCATTTATTTAAATTGCATGATTTATTGCTTAATTAGAAATAGGGCGTTACAATTACTTGCTACAATTGTGGTGAAGCGGGTCATTTGAGTTCTAAGTGTACCAAACCGAAGAAAGCAGCGGGTAAGGTGTTTGCTTTGAATGCAGAAGAGGTGGAGCAGCCGGATAATCGCATTCGAGGTATGTGTTTTATCAATAGTACTCCTTTGATTGCAATTATTAATACTGGTGCTACGCATTCTTTTATCGCGAGTAGTTGTGTTAGGCGTTTGGGTTTGGTTGTAACTCCGTTGTTGCGTGGAATGGTCATCGATACCCTGGTCAATGGCTCGGTGACTACTTCCTTGGTGTGTGCTAAGTGTCCTGTTAGTTTTGGTTGTGTTGACTTTGAGTTGGATTTAGTTTGCTTACCGGTGAAGTGTAACGCCCTCTTTAATTATTTAATTATTTTATTAGATGATATGGTATATATTTATATATTATATGACTTGTGATGATTATGTGACGTATCTGTGACGTATATGTGACGTGTGACGTGTTATTATTTTATTGTTTAATAAAATAATATAAGTGATGTTTATGTGAATATTTATTTGGTAAATAAATAGATTTGGTGGAAAAAGATAGAATTTTAAGAGATGGGGTTATAATTATAATTAAGAAGAGTTGTGTGGGTTAAGAAGGAATTAGTTAAGTTGTGAGGGAGTATATAAGAGAAGTAGGTTAAGGAAGGAAACATTTTTTTTTGAGAACGCGTATCAGACTTTTGGTTGGAGAGAAAGAACGGTTGAACAAGGAGGAAGCTAGGCTGCGATTTTTTTGCATAATTTCCAGGTAAGGGTGAGCCTAACTTCAGTAGTATTAATGTTAAATCATCTGTTCTTGATTAGCTTAGAGATTGGGAAGAATTGAGAGAAGTTTTGAGAATTAGGGTTATGATGAATTTAGTGAATTTGATGTGAGATGGCTGTGAATTGGTGTAGTAATGTGTTACAGAGCCTAGATTATCCCTTAGGATGTTAATGCTGTTGAATTAGAACCTTAATTGGAGAGAATTGGCAGGTTTTGGTGTGAATTGGGCTGAACCCGTAGTGGTTCTGAGATCGCTCGCCTGAGGCGAGCAGATCACTCGCCGTGGCGAGTAACCCTTGGTTGCTCGCGAGGCGAGCAGTATAGCTCGCCGTGGCGAGCTTGACCCTTAAATTTAGGATTTTTGCCAAACTTTAGATGGTTTTGAGTGCCCCCATATTTATAGAGATGACCTGTGAAGTTGGTTTGGTCAAATTGGATTTAGGGAGCTTAAAAATGAAGATTTTGTTGAAAAATGTCAAAAAGGCCGAAGCACCCAGTATTTCTCGCCTCCAGCTCGCCCCCAACTCGCCTTTGGCGAGTGAGCTGCTGGGAGTACTCGCCTGTGGCGAGCAGATGTACTCGCCGTGGCGAGTTAGATGGTTCAGGACTGTGTTGTTGTTTTTGCAAGCTGTTTTGCATAGGACGTTTAGAGGGATCCTTTGGGTAGAGATAGTGCTGTTCTATACCCTTAGATGAGTTATGTAAAGATGAGTGATGATGGTTCTATTATACCTTTGATAAGTGATGTGTTGTTGAATATAGGTGTTGTATGAGTGTGTGATGCTAATTGAATAAGATGATGTTATGTGTTGCAATGTGTATGTATGATGAGATGATGTTCTGCCATGTAATCATTATTAACTGCATGTGTCAGTCTTGAAAATGTAATGATGTTGCGACGGTGTATTAAGTTGTTAACGACGAGTCCATGCATTTGCATAACTAAGAGACGGTGGAGCTTTATACTCAAAGCGACGGTGGAGCATTCGCTCAAGCGACGGTGAAGCATATTAATGCTATAATTATATGGTACCACATGCATGATGTTGAGACGTTAGGTGTTGCATTTAGTCGAGTCATTTGTGACATATATGAGATGATGTTTGAGACGTTGATATGTGATGTAATGTTGATTAAGATGATGTTTATGATGTTGTTATGATGATGCTTATGATGATGCCATGAAGTGCTATAATGTATATGTGATGAGTTGATATATATGATTCGTTAATCTTGACTTATGATTATATATTAATATTATTGTTGTGAATCTCACCCCTTCTGCTGGAATTGCCGCCTTGTGGGCAAGTGCAGGTACCCAGTCTTAGTTGCGATGATGCGAGGATTGTGTGAAGTTAGGGTTGCTCTGATATGTAACGGAATGGGGTCTTTTGTGGAGTCTATTCCTTATGTATCATGTTTGAATAAATGTTGACTGTTGTGATGTAAAATCTTAAATAATTTTGAGACGTTTTGATGGCTTTTAAGCCGAGACATTTATGATATGAGACTTTTTGATTCCGCTGCTTAACTGAATGTTTTGTAATTCGATAAATTATTATCTAAGCTATTTTTAAAGATGAAATGTGACACTCCTTTATGATGAATACTCTGATATATATGATTTATTTAAAGAAATTTTTAAGACGGGAAATTGGGGTGTTACAATTGGTATCAGAGCAGGTCGGTCCGTCCGGCCAAGTAGAGAGTCGAGTGACGTTGTCTTAGAGCTAGAGTAGTATTAATGTATTATTCTGACTTATGTTTGTTTCCAGAGAACTAGATGGCTGGTAGAAATGATGCTGCTCTTGCTGCTGCTTTGGAAGCAATGGCTCAAGTTGTGGGTAATCAGAACAATGCTGGTGGGAATGACGGAACTAGAATGTTGGAGACGTTTCTGAGGAATCACCCGCCTACCTTCAAGGGGCGTTATGATCCTGATGGAGCTCAGATGTGGCTCAAGGAGGTAGAGAGGATCTTCAGGGTCATGCAATGTGGCGATGTTCAGAAGGTGCGGTTTGGTACGCACATGCTAGCGGAGGAGGCTGATGATTGGTGGGTTAGTCTCCTACCTATTTTGGAACAAGATGGAGCCGTGGTGACGTGGGCTATTTTCACGAGGGAGTTCCTTAATAGATACTTTCCAGAAGATGTTCGTGGAAAGAAAGAGATAGAGTTCCTGGAGCTTAAGCAAGGGAACATGTCGATGACCGAGTATGCGGCCAAGTTTGTGGAGTTGGCTAAGTTCTATCCGCATTATGCACCCGAGACGGCTGAGTTTTCAAAATGCATCAAGTTTGAGAACGGGTTGCGCGCTGATATCAAAAGGGCTATCGGTTATCAGAAGATTCGTGACTTTTCTGAGTTGGTGAGTAGCTGTCGGATATATGAGGAGGATACTAAAGCTCACTACAAGGTAGTGAATGATCGGAAAGCAAAGGGGCAGCAGAGTCGCCCTAAACCTTATGATGCCCCTAGAGATAAAGGGAAGCAGAGAGTAAATGACGAGAGGAGGCCCCAGAAGAAGGCTGCTCCTGCTGAGATTACTTGTTACACTTGTGGCGAGAAAGGCCATAAGAGCAATGCATGTACTGTTGAGGTGAAGAGGTGCTACCGTTGTGGTCAGAAAGGGCATATCACTAGTGACTGCAAGTTTGATGATGTTGTGTGTTTCAACTGCAATGAGCAAGGACACATTGGTTCGCAGTGTAAGCAACCCAAGAAGACTAAGACTACTGGGAGAGTATTTGCATTGACCGGCACTCAGACTGAGAATGATGATCGTTTGATCAGAGGTACTTGCTATATTAATAATACTCCTTTAGTTGCTATTATTGATACTGGTGCTACGCACAGTTTTGTTGCTTTTGATTGTGTTTCTGCCTTGGGTCTTGATGTTTCTGATATGAATGGAGAAATGGTTGTCGAGACTCCAGCTAAGGGTTCGGTGACTACTTCTCACGTTTGTGTAAATTGTCCTTTATCGATGTTTGGCCGTGACTTTGTGATGGATTTAGTGTGCCTACCTTTAAGTGGTATGGATGTGATTCTGGGTATGAACTGGCTAGAATACAACCGAGTTCTTATCGACTGTTTTAGAAAGACGGTGCATTTTTCTTCTGTCGAAGAAGAGTGGGGCGCAGAGTTTCTATCTACTAAGCAGCTGAAGCAACTAGAACGTGACGGGATGTTGATGTTTTCGTTGATGGCTTCGTTATCTTTAGAGAACCAAGCTGTAATTGATGGGCTGCCTGTTGTGAAGGAATTTCCTGAAGTTTTCCCTGATGAGATTCCAGATGTGCCACCAGAGAGGGAAGTTGAATTTTCGATAGACCTTGTGCCGGGTACGAAGCCGGTGTCGATGGCACCTTATCGTATGTCTGCTTCTGAGTTAGCAGAGTTGAAGAAGCAGTTGGAAGACTTGCTTGAGAAGAAGTTTGTGAGACCTAGTGTTTCACCATGGGGAGCTCCGGTGTTGTTGGTAAAGAAGAAGGATGGCAGCATGCGGTTGTGCATTGATTACCGTCAGCTGAACAAAGTGACGATCAAGAATAGGTATCCACTTCCGAGAATTGACGACTTGATGGATCAGTTAGTGGGTGCAAAGGTATTCAGCAAGATTGATTTCAGGTCAGGTTACCATCAGATTAAAGTGAAGGATGAAGATATGCAGAAGACGGCCTTTAGGACGCGTTATGGTCACTACGAGTATAAGGTGATGCCTTTCGGTGTTACTAATGCGCCTGGCGTGTTTATGGAATATATGAACAGAATCTTTCATGAGTACTTGGATCAATTTGTGGTGGTCTTTATTGATGATATACTGATCTATTCTAAGACGGAAGCTGAGCATGCAGAGCATTTGAAGATTGTATTGCAAGTGTTGAAGGAAAAGAAGTTGTATGCTAAATTGTCTAAGTGTGAGTTCTGGCTAAACGAAGTAAGTTTTCTCGGCCATGTTATTTCTGGTGAAGGTATTGCGGTTGACCCGTCTAAAGTTGAAGCGGTATCGCAATGGGAGACGCCTAAGTCGGTTACGGAAATTAGAAGCTTTTTGGGACTAGCTGGTTATTACAGGAGGTTTATAGAAGGATTCTCTAAGTTGGCTCTTCCGTTAACGCAGTTGACGTGTAAGGGTAAGTCGTTTGTTTGGGATGTGCACTGTGAGAATAGTTTCAATGAATTGAAGAAGCGCCTGACGACGGCTCCAGTTTTGATTTTGCCGAAGTCTGATGAACCTTTTGTGGTATATTGTGATGCATCCAAGTTGGGTTTAGGAGGTGTGCTTATGCAAGAAGGTAAGGTGGTAGCATATGCTTCAAGACAATTGAGGATTCATGAGAAGAATTATCCGACGCATGACTTGGAGTTGGCAGCTGTGGTCTTTGTATTGAAAATATGGAGACATTACTTGTATGGTTCTAGATTTGAAGTATTCAGTGATCATAAGAGTTTGAGATATTTATTTGATCAGAAAGAGTTGAATATGAGGCAGAGAAGGTGGCTTGAGTTATTGAAGGATTACGATTTTGGTTTGAATTACCATCCTGGTAAAGCAAATGTGGTTGCAGATGCCTTGAGTAGGAAAACTGTGCATATGTCCGCGTTGATGGTGAAAGAATTTGAGTTGTTGGAACAGTTTAGAGACTTGAGCTTGGTGTGTGAAAGAACACCTCAGAGCATAAAACTGGGAATGTTGAGAATTGATAATGATTTCCTGAAGCATATCAAAGAGGCACAAAAAGAAGATGTCAAATTTGTAGATTTGTTAATTGCTAATGATGAGACTGTGGATGGTGACTTTAAGGTCGATGATCAAGGAGTGTTGAGATTCCGAGGAAGGATTTGCATTCCTGACAATGAAGAAATTAAGAAGATGATCCTTGAAGAGAGTCATAGAAGTAGCTTGAGTATCCACCCGGGAGCTACGAAGATGTATCATGACTTAAAGAGGCTGTTTTGGTGGTCTGGTTTGAAACGCGATGTGGCACAATTTGTGTATTCTTGCTTGGTTTGTCAAAAGTCGAAGATTGAGCATCAGAAGCCGACTGGTATGATGGTACCTTTAGATGTGCCAGAGTGGAAATGGGATAGTATATCCATGGATTTTGTGACGAGTTTGCCCAATACTCCTAGAGGGAACGATGCTATTTGGGTAATTGTTGATAGATTAACGAAGTCTGCTCACTTTCTGCCAATCAACATTACTTTTCCTGTGGCTCAGTTGGCGGAGATTTATGTTAGAGAGATAGTTAAGCTGCATGGTGTTCCTTCGAGCATCGTATCTGATAGAGATCCAAGATTTACTTCTAGATTTTGGAAGAGTTTGCAAGAGGCGTTAGGGTCTCAGTTGAGGTTGAGTTCGGCTTATCATCCGCAAACAGATGGTTAGTCGGAGAGGACGATTCAGTCGTTGGAGGACTTGTTGAGAGTGTGTGTACTTGAACAGGGAGGAGCTTGGGATAGTCATCTTCCATTGATAGAGTTCACGTACAACAACAGTTACCATTCAAGTATTGGAATGGCGCCGTTTGAGGCCTTGTATGGTCGGAGATGTAGGACTCCGTTGTGCTGGTTTGAGTCGGGTGAAAGAGTGGTCTTAGGACCAGAGATCGTTCAACAGACTACTGAGAAGGTGAGAATGATCCAAGAAAAGATGAAAGCGTCGCAGAGTCGACAAAAGAGTTATCATGATAAGCGTAGAAAGGACCTTGAGTTCCAAGAGGGGGATCATGTGTTCCTGAGAGTGACTCCTTTGACGGGTGTTGGACGTGCTTTGAAATCGAAGAAGTTGACTCCGAGGTTTATTGGACCGTACCAGATTTCAGAGAGGATTGGACCGGTGGCGTATCGTGTTGGATTACCACCGCACTTGTCGAATTTGCATGATGTTTTTCATGTATCTCAGCTGAGGAAGTATGTTCCGGATCCGTCTCATGTGATCCAAAGCGATGATGTGCAAGTTAGGGACAACCTTACGGTTGAGACCTTACCCGTGAGGATTGATGATCGAAAGACAAAGACGTTGAGGGGCAAAGAGATACCTCTCGTTAGAGTTGTTTGGGACGGAGCGACGGGTGAAAGCTTGACTTGGGAGCTAGAAAGTAAGATGCTGGAATCCTATCCAGAGTTGTTTGAGCGAGGTAAATTTTCGAGGACGAAAATCCTTTAAGAGGGGGAGAGTTGTAACGCCCTCTTTAATTATTTAATTATTTTATTAGATGATATGGTATATATTTATATATTATATGACTTGTGATGATTATGTGACGTATCTGTGACGTATATGTGACGTGTGACGTGTTATTATTTTATTGTTTAATAAAATAATATAAGTGATGTTTATGTGAATATTTATTTGGTAAATAAATAGATTTGGTGGAAAAAGATAGAATTTTAAGAGATGGGGTTATAATTATAATTAAGAAGAGTTGTGTGGGTTAAGAAGGAATTAGTTAAGTTGTGAGGGAGTATATAAGAGAAGTAGGTTAAGGAAGGAAACATTTTTTTTTGAGAACGCGTATCAGACTTTTGGTTGGAGAGAAAGAACGGTTGAACAAGGAGGAAGCTAGGCTGCGATTTTTTTGCATAATTTCCAGGTAAGGGTGAGCCTAACTTCAGTAGTATTAATGTTAAATCATCTGTTCTTGATTAGCTTAGAGATTGGGAAGAATTGAGAGAAGTTTTGAGAATTAGGGTTATGATGAATTTAGTGAATTTGATGTGAGATGGCTGTGAATTGGTGTAGTAATGTGTTACAGAGCCTAGATTATCCCTTAGGATGTTAATGCTGTTGAATTAGAACCTTAATTGGAGAGAATTGGCAGGTTTTGGTGTGAATTGGGCTGAACCCGTAGTGGTTCTGAGATCGCTCGCCTGAGGCGAGCAGATCACTCGCCGTGGCGAGTAACCCTTGGTTGCTCGCGAGGCGAGCAGTATAGCTCGCCGTGGCGAGCTTGACCCTTAAATTTAGGATTTTTGCCAAACTTTAGATGGTTTTGAGTGCCCCCATATTTATAGAGATGACCTGTGAAGTTGGTTTGGTCAAATTGGATTTAGGGAGCTTAAAAATGAAGATTTTGTTGAAAAATGTCAAAAAGGCCGAAGCACCCAGTATTTCTCGCCTCCAGCTCGCCCCCAACTCGCCTTTGGCGAGTGAGCTGCTGGGAGTACTCGCCTGTGGCGAGCAGATGTACTCGCCGTGGCGAGTTAGATGGTTCAGGACTGTGTTGTTGTTTTTGCAAGCTGTTTTGCATAGGACGTTTAGAGGGATCCTTTGGGTAGAGATAGTGCTGTTCTATACCCTTAGATGAGTTATGTAAAGATGAGTGATGATGGTTCTATTATACCTTTGATAAGTGATGTGTTGTTGAATATAGGTGTTGTATGAGTGTGTGATGCTAATTGAATAAGATGATGTTATGTGTTGCAATGTGTATGTATGATGAGATGATGTTCTGCCATGTAATCATTATTAACTGCATGTGTCAGTCTTGAAAATGTAATGATGTTGCGACGGTGTATTAAGTTGTTAACGACGAGTCCATGCATTTGCATAACTAAGAGACGGTGGAGCTTTATGCTCAAAGCGACGGTGGAGCATTCGCTCAAGCGACGGTGAAGCATATTAATGCTATAATTATATGGTACCACATGCATGATGTTGAGACGTTAGGTGTTGCATTTAGTCGAGTCATTTGTGACATATATGAGATGATGTTTGAGACGTTGATATGTGATGTAATGTTGATTAAGATGATGTTTATGATGTTGTTATGATGATGCTTATGATGATGCCATGAAGTGCTATAATGTATATGTGATGAGTTGATATATATGATTCGTTAATCTTGACTTATGATTATATATTAATATTATTGTTGTGAATCTCACCCCTTCTGCTGGAATTGCCGCCTTGTGGGCAAGTGCAGGTACCCAGTCTTAGTTGCGATGATGCGAGGATTGTGTGAAGTTAGGGTTGCTCTGATATGTAACGGAATGGGGTCTTTTGTGGAGTCTATTCCTTATGTATCATGTTTGAATAAATGTTGACTGTTGTGATGTAAAATCTTAAATAATTTTGAGACGTTTTGATGGCTTTTAAGCCGAGACATTTATGATATGAGACTTTTTGATTCCGCTGCTTAACTGAATGTTTTGTAATTCGATAAATTATTATCTAAGCTATTTTTAAAGATGAAATGTGACACTCCTTTATGATGAATACTCTGATATATATGATTTATTTAAAGAAATTTTTAAGACGGGAAATTGGGGTGTTACATGAAGCACATGGAGGTGATTTTCGGAATGAATTGGATGTTGACTTTTGGTGTTAACATCAATTGTTTAACCAAGAGTGTAACATTCTCTAAGCCGGTGGATGAAGTAGGTAGGAAGTTCTTGACCGCGGAGCAAGTGAAGAAGACCTTGGATGGCGAAGCTAGTGTGTTTATGATGTTTGCTTCGTTGAAGGAAAGTAGTGAGAAAGGTGTTGGCGATTTTCCGGTAGTGCAAGAGTTTCCAGAAGTGTTTCCGGACGACAATACCGACTTACCGTCAGAGAGGGAAGTTGAGTTTGCAATTGATTTGGTGCCAGGAATGAATCCTATTTTGATTGTGCCGTATCAGATTTCTGCATCAGAGTTGGGCGAGTTGAAGAAGTAGTTGGAAGAGTTGCTCGAGAAGCAATTCATTAGGCCGAGTGTTTCTCCGTGGGGTGCTCCAGTGTTGTTAGTGAAGAAGAAGGATGGTAGTATTAGGTTGTGTGTGGATTATCAGCAGTTGAACAAGGTGACTATCAAGAATCGGTATCTGCTTCCGAGGATTGATGATTCGATGGATCAATTGGTTGGTGCCGAGGTGTTTAGTAAGATTGACTTGAGATCAGGATATCATCAGATAAGAGTGAAGGTGGAAGATATATCTAAAACTGCGTTCAGGATGAGGTATGGTCACTATGAGTATTCTGTGATGCCATTTGGTGTGACTAATGCGCCAGGTGTTTTCATGGAGTATATGAATAGGATTTTGCATCCTTATCTAGATCAGTTTGTGGTGGTGTTTATAGATGATATTTTGGTGTATTCAAAGTCGGATGAGGAGCATGCCGAGCATTTGAGGATTGTGTTACAAGTCTTGAAGGAGAAGCAGTTGTTTGCTAAGTTGTCGAAGTGTGAGTTTTGGTTGCGGGAAGTGAGTTTTCTTGGTCATGTGATTTCGAAAGGTGGCATTGCGGTAGATCTGTCGAAGATTGATGCGGTGATGCAGTGGGAATCGCCGAAGTCTGCTTTTGAGGTTAGAAGTTTTCTTGGATTGGCAGGTTACTATATGAGGTTCATTGAGGGGTTCTCTAAGTTGGCGTTGCCATTGACGCAGTTGACTCGGAAAGGACAAGCTTATGTTTGGGATGCTAAGTGTGAGAAGAGTTTTCTTGAGTTGAAGAAGAGGTTAACTTCAGCGCCTGTGTTGCTTTTGCCGAATCCGAAGGAATCGTTTGTTGTGTATTGTGATGCTTCGAAGATTGGTCTTGGTGGTGTGTTAATGCAGAATCGCCAGGTTGTGGCTTATGCATCGAGGCAGTTGAAAGTGCATGAGAAGAATTGTCTGACTCATGATTTGGAATTGGCGGCAGTTGTGTTTGTGTTGAAGATTTGGAGGCATTATTCGTATGGTTCTACGTTTGAGGTGTTTAGTGATCACAAGAGTTTGAAGTATTTGTTTGACTAGAAAGAGTTGAATACGACGCAAAGACAGTGGTTGGAATTTCTTAAGGATTACGATTTTCAGTTAAGTTATCATCCAGGAAAGGCGAATGCGGTGGCAGGTGCCTTGAGTAGTAAGTCCTTGCATATGTCTGCTTTGATGGTTAAATAGTTGGAGTTGATTGAGCATTTTCGAGATTTGAGTTTGGTTTGTGAGTTGACGCCTGAAAGTGTGAAGTTGAGAATGTTGAAGCTGACGAGTAATATTTTGGAAGAGATCAAAGTTGGTCAGAAAGAGGATTTGGAACTTGTAGATCGCGTGGTGTTAGTCAAACAAGGTAAATGAGTGGACTTTAGATTGGATGAGTATGGTGTCTTGAGGTTTCATGATCGAGTGTGTGTGCTGGATGTGTCTGAACTTAAGAAGCGTATTTTGGACGAAGGTCATAAGAGTAGTTTGAGTATTCATCCAGGAGCGACGAAGATGTATCAGGATTTAAAGAAGTTGTTTTGGTGGCCTGGAATGAAGAAGGATATAGCAGAGTTTGTGTGTGCTTGTTTGGTTTGTCAGAAGTCGAATATTGAACATCAGAAACCGTCGGGTTTGATGCAACCGTTGTTTGTGCCAGAGTGGAAGTGGGATAGTATCTCTATGGACTTTGTTGGAGCTTTGCCGAAGACTATTGATGAGTCAATATATAGTTGTTTTAATATAATATTTAGTTTCGTTTTATTTAGATTAAGTTTATATTATTTAAATATTATTTCCTATTAGATATATTTTACTTCAATGGAATATTTATATTTCAGGAACGAATATTTGATAGATTCAGTCTTGGAGCAAAAGAAAGAGGATTAGGAGCTGATTTGGGCTGGAAAAATACAAGATTCAGCACAAAAATATACACTCCCCAAGTCAGAAGCTTGGCACAGCCCGTGTTGTAACGCCCTATTTATTTATTTGATTATTTTGTTGAGTTTAGAGTCTATTTATATGATTTATGTGATTTAAATGATTATGTGGTGTGTTGTTATTTTATTAAGTGACTTTATTTGATTATTTAATAGAATAAGATTGGAAAATAAAATAATATTGAGATGAGGGGCTGTTTTGAGAACTTAGAAAAGTTTAGTGGAATAAGTGGAAATAAGATAAAGAGGATTGAGGAAATAAATAGGAGAAACTAGGTCAGAATAGTTTTCACGTAAAACAGTTTTTGGGAGAAAAAAAAAAGAAAAAGTGAGAAGACAAGAGGGAGAGCTAGAGGTCTGCGATTTCATCATCCAAGGTAAGGGTGGGACGCTTTCTCTAATAATGGGTTTATAATTCTGAAATTGAATTTAACATGTTGTAGGTAAAGAATTTGGGATTTTGGGAATTAGGTTTAATTTCATAAAAATGATGTAGAAAGTGTGTAATTGCATGAATTAATGTAAGGAATTGATGTCTAGGTCGTAGATTACACATAGGTATTGATTCCTAACAGTTTTGGGGTTTAGAAGGTTGAATTTTGAGTGTTAGGGTGAGAACAGAGGTCTGTTCGCAGACCCTTCTGTCATCTCTCGCCCCAGCGAGAGATTATCCTCGCCTCACGAACTGATGTAGTAGCTCGTCTAGCGAGCAACGTTTACCCGCCCGACGAGCAGTCCCAACTCGCCACAGCGAGTACCTTTCCTCGCCTAGCGAGCTGTTCAGTAGAAAATAGTGATTTTTGAGAAAAAGATGTTTTGGGTCAAGTTTTATATGATTTTGAATGCCTCTTGATGTTTAAAAATTATTAGACTAATTACAGAATCACTTTTGGGCATTGGGGAGTTAAAATTGGGATTTTTGGTGAAAAATGGTCATAAAGCCGTAGCTACGCAGTTTTGCTCGCCTTAAGCGAGTAGCCTTCCTCGCCTCGTGAGTTGCTTTTCTTGTGAGCTCGCCACCGCGAGTATATGTCCTCGCCTCGCGAGTTATGCTGTGTCAGATTTTCTATGATGAGTTCTTGTACCGTTTTCGGTTGTTTCTGTTTTGAATTGAGCTTTGTTATGAACATGTGAATTGTTGATAAATGACTTACCTTTCCAGTAGCTTTGATTTGATATGCAAATCTCCTATGATTGATTTTATATGAATTTATGATGAAGTTGTTTAAGATGTCAAGTTGTAAGAAGTTGTCTAAGATGATGAAGTTATAAGATGTTGTCTAAGTTGTTGAGTTGCATTGGTTGATGAGTTCATGCATAGTCATTAAAGATGAGGGCTGATGGCCCTGGGAGCTTACTCCAAATGATGAGGGCTGATGGCCCTGAGAGCTTTGCTCTAAACGATGAGGGCTTATGCCCTGAGAGTTATTACTCTAACACGATGAGGGCTTATGCCCTGGGAGCTTTACTCCAAATGATGAGGGCTTATGCCCTAAGAGTTATTACTCTAACACGTTGAGGGCTTATGCCCTGATTGGTACCACATGCATATTGAAGTCGTTGTCGTTGCATTTGTCAAGAGTTGTGTCGTCGTTGATGCCTTGTCGTCGTCGTCAAGTTGTCATTGAGTTAATAAGAGATTAATGAAGAATTATGGAAGCATTAACATTGTTAATTACTGTTGTTTATGTTGTTAAATTCTTTTAATGAATTATATGCTTATTATTATTGAATGTGAATCTCACCCCTTGTGCTTGGAAACTGTTGCCTTTACATGGGTAACTTGCAGGTGACCAAGAATAGTTGTAGTCGTGAGTGGATTCTCTCACGTGTGTCCTAGGTGCTCTGATACGTAACGGGATGGGGATTTTGTCGTTGCTTTCTATTCCTTACGTATTATTTATGAATTTTCATGAACATGTTGTAGGAACAATTTTAAGAGATTTTACATTGAGGCCTTGTGCCAAAGTTGTTTAGAAGTTGAATGATTTCCGCTGCGGAGTGATTTAAGATTTGATATGAGATGTTTTAAATAAATAGTAACTTTATTCTATTTATGATTTTATGAAAAGAAGTGTGGCATTCCGTATATGTTGAAATACTCTGATTTTATGTATGATTTACATTGTTTGGGAATACGGGGTGTTACAATTGGTATCAGAGCAGGTCGGTCCGTCCGGCCAAGTAGATGAGTCGTGTAGTGTCTTGTATCAGTTGATATATTGTTATGTGTCATACTGAATGTTGTGTGTTATGTAGAGAACTAAGATGGCTGGAAGAACTGATGCTGCTATTGCTACTGCTTTGCAAGCTATGGCTCAAGCTGTGGGGCAACAACCTAATGCTGGTGCTGACGCTAATGGTGAAGTCAGGATGTTGGAGACTTTTCTGAGGAATCATCCACCTACTTTCAAAGGAAGGTATGATCCTGATGGAGCTCAGACGTGGCTCAAAGAGGTTGAAAGAATTTTCAGGGTCATGCAATGTAAGGAGGTTCAGATGGCGCGCTTTGGTACGCACATGCTAGCGGAGGAAGCTGATGATTGGTGGGTAAGTACTCAATCGATTCTAGAGAACGGAGGTGGAGTTGTTACTTGGGCTGTGTTTAGGAGGGAGTTCCTGAACAGATACTTTTCGGAAGATGTTCGCGGGAAGAAAGAGATAAAATTTCTTAAGCTGAAGCAGGGTGACATGTCGGTGACTGAGTATGCTGCTAAGTTTGTGGAATTGGCTAAGTTTTATCTACACTACACTCCTGAGACTGCTGAATTCTCCAAGTGTATTAAGTTTGAGAATGGCTTGCGTGCTGAGATCAAGCGGGCCATTGGATATTAGAAGATCCGTCAATTTTCTGAATTGGTGAGCAGTTGCAGGATCTATGAGGAAGATACCAAGGCTGATTACAAGGTTATGAATGAGCGGAAGAGTAAGAGTCAGTAGAGTCGTCCAAAGCCTTACAATGCTCTTGCTAATAAAGGTAAGCAAAGAGCTACTGATGAGAGAAGGCCTAGAAGGCAAGGTGTTTCCGTTGAGGTTGTTTGCTACAACTGTGGTGAGAAGGGCCACAAGAGTAATGCTTGTACTAGAGATGTTAAACGGTGTTTCCGTTGTGGTAAGAAGGTGCATGCTGTTACATAATGTAGCCGTGGTGATATAGTGTGTTTCAAATGCAATGAAGAAGGCCATAATGGTTCGCAGTGCACGAAACCTAAGAAAGTTCAGGCTAAGGGAAAAGTGTTTGCTTTGACTGGCACGCAAACAGTGAATGAGGATCGACTGATTAGAGGTACTTGTTTCTTTGATAGTACTCCTTTAATTGCTATTATTGATATTGGTGCTACGCATTGTTTTATTGCTGCTGATTGTGCTTCTAAGTTGGGTCTTGTTGATGGGACAAAACCGCAAGTGCACGGTTCTACCGATGTAGTAATAAAAGATATCGTTCCGACAGGGAGTTATGAATTTGATTAACCTTCAACAATGATTAGAAATGAGTTTTAAAGATATAATGGTTGGATATATAAGTAAAAGACAATAATAATAAAAGGGAGCCATAGGATTATTGGTTTATCATAATAACAAACCCTCCATAAACCGAAGCTTTAACCTTAAAACCTTTTGATAGACCTAGTTTCGTATGACCGGTTTCCCTTTATCCCCTTATTTTTCCTCTCAGTCCAGTAAGAGTTTACTCCTAGCAATTAATCCTATTTCGCTGAATTGATTACTAGGAGATGCATTAAGGCTGTGAAACTACTTCGTCCCAAGATTGCAAAGACTATTTCACTGCCTTTGCAATCTCTGTCTAATATTCACTTGTTCCAACATCTCATCGCAGCTTTCGCTTGTAGATTTGACATTTAGGATAATGGATTAATAATTATCATAACCTCAGCTTTCGCTTGTTGGTAGTTGATAATGATTAATCCATGTTTAACCGGTGAATTTAGATTAGAAACTAGATTACTTAAGAGTTTAAAGAAAAGTCTTGGTTTGCTTTGGATTACGTCATTAGACTATCCAACAATCCCAAGACAAGAGAAGTCTACTCACTCATGATCATAGTAGACAAGGGGAAGAAGAGAGAGGACATAAAGTAAATAAAATAAAGAGAAATTATTATTAGAAAACAACTGTCACTATTGTATTCCAAGAATAAGATAAATATTTGTGATGGAAGACTACTCTATTTATAGATTACAATTGACTTAAAATCTAAGCAACTATAATACTAGAGTGCTCCACAAGAAACTGTGGGCCTAAACCTAAACAGAGTAGCTTGCACAAGAAGCAAAAGCAGCAAAAGTGGATCCTGAGAGGTGGCACGGCCGTGCCACATTTAGCACGGGCCGTGCCAAGCTTTTGACTTGGGGGAGACTTATTTTTGGCTTCGAATCTTCGTATTCTTGCTCCGAATCAGCTCTGAATCCCTTTCTTCTGCTCCAAGGCTCTTTCCATCCAATATTCGTCCCAGAAATATAATAGATTGCATTCTAAAGTAAAATAGTTCTAAGAAAGGAAATAACAATAATATAAAATAAACTTAAATCTAAATATAAGGAGAAAGAATATTATATTAAATAAACTTAGATCTAAATAAAACTGAATATTATATAAAATAAACCTAGATCTAAATAAAACAAGACTGAATATTATATAAAGTAAACTAATCACTAATTCATCTAAATGACTTAAAAAGGAAATAATAATGAACTTAAATTCAAACAAATAAGATTAAATACTATATTAAATAAACTACTTTATTGACTCATCACTTGTTATGTCGAGTATGAATGGAGAAATGGTTGTCGAAACTCCAGCTAAGGGTTCGGTGACTACTTCTCTAGCGTGTCTGCAGTGTCCATTGTCGATGTTTGGTCGAGACTTTGAAGTTGATTTAGTTTGTTTGCCTTTAAGTGGAATGGATGTAATACTTGGTATGAACTGGTTGGAGTATAACCGTGTTCATATTAATTGTTTTCGTAAGACGGTGTATTTTTCTTCTGCTGAAGAAGAAAGTGAAGTTGAGTTTTTGACTACTACGCAGCTGAAGCAGTTAGAGCGTGATGGAACCTTGATGTTTTCTTTGATGGCGTTTTTGTCTGTTTAGAATCAAGCAGTAATTGATAAGTTGCAAGTTGTGTGTGACTTTCCAGAAGTTTTTCCTGATGAGATTCCTGATGTGCCGCCCGAGAGGGAAGTTGAATTTTTGATTGATCTTGTTTCGGGTACGAAGCCTGTGTCTATGGCGTCTTACCGTATGTCGGCTTCCGAGTTGGCTGAGTTGATGAAACAGTTAGAGGATTTGCTTGATAAGAAGAAAGATGGTAGCATGAGGTTGTGTATTGATTATCGACAGTTGAACAAAGTGACGATAAAGAATAGGTATCCACTTCCAAGAATTGATGATTTGATGGATCAGTTAGTGGGTGCACGTGTGTTTAGCAAGATTGATTTGAGATCGGGTTACCATCAGATTAAGGTGAAAGATGAAGATATGCAGAAGACGGCCTTTAGGACGCGTTACTGACATTACGAGTATACCGTGATGCCTTTCGGTGTTACTAATGCACCTGGTGTATTTATGGAGTACATGAATCGTATTTTTCATGCTTATTTGGATCGGTTCGTGGTTGTACTTATTGATGACATCTTGATTTATTCTAAGTTTGAAGAAGAACATGCCGAGCATTTGAAGATTGTTTTGCAAGTGCTGAAAGAGAAGAAGTTGTATGCCAAGTTGTCAAAGTGTGAATTTTGGTTGAATGAAGTGAGTTTTCTTGGCCATATTATTTCAAGTAATGGTATTGCTGTAGATCCGTCTAAAGTTGATGCAGTATCACAATGAGAGACTCATAAGTCAGTTACCGAGGTTAGAAGCTTTTTGGGTTTGGCAGGTTATTATCGCAGGTTTATAGAAGGATTTACAAAGTTAGCACTTCCGTTAACTCAGTTGACCTGTAAGGGTAAAGCGTTTGTGTGGGATGTTCAGTGTGAGAACAACTTTAATGAATTGAAGCAGCGGTTGACGACGGCTCCGGTTTTGACCTTACCAAGGGCCGATGAACATTTTGGTATGTATTGTGATGCGTCCAAGTTGGGTTTAGGTGGTGTGCTTATGCAGGATACCAAGGTAGTGGCTTATGCATCGAGACAGTTGAGGATTCATGAACGGAATTATCCTACACATGATCTAGAGTTGGCTGTTGTGGTGTTTGTGTTGAAAATTTGGAGGCATTATTTGTACGGTTCCAGATTTGAAGTGTTCAGTGATCATAAAAGTTTAAAGTATTTGTTTGACCAGAAGGAATTGAATATGAGGCAGCGAAGGTGGCTAGAACTGTTGAAGGATTATGATTTTGGCCTGAATTATCGTCAAGGTAAAGCTAATGTTGTTGCGGATGCTTTAAGTAGGAAGACTCTACATATATCTGCTATGATGGCTAAAGAGTTTGAGTTGCTAGAACAGTTTAGAGACCTGAGCTTAGTTTGTGAATTGTCACCTCAGAGTGTGAAGTTGGGAATGCTGAAAATTAATAGTGAATTTCTGAATAGTATTAAAGAAGCACAGAAAGCGGATGTAAAGTTTGTGGATTTATTGGTTGATAGTAATCAGACTGAGGATGGTGACTTCAAGGTTTATGATCAAGGTGTGTTGAGATTCTGAGGCAGAATTTGTAATCCTGACAATGATGAAATGAAGAAGATGATTATGGAAGAAAGTCATATAAGTAGCTTGAGTATTCATCCAGGAGCGACAAAGATGTATCACGATTTGAAGAAGTTGTTTTGGTGGTCTGGGTTGAAACGTGATGTGGCGCAGTTTGTGTATTCGTGTTTGATTTGTCAGAAGTCGAAAGTTGAGCATTAGAAACCTGTTGGGTTAATGACACCGTTAGATGTGCCAGAGTGGAAATGGGATAGTATTTCCATGGATTTTGTGACGAGTTTGCCGAATACTCTGAGAGGGCATGACGCCATTTGGGTGATTGTAGATAGATTGACGAAGTCGGCTCATTTTGTTCCGATTAACATCAGTTTTCCTGTATCACAGCTGGCAGAGATTTACATTCGAGAGATTGTGAAGCTACATGGTGTTCCGTCGAGCATTGTGTCAGATAGAGGTCCAAGGTTTACTTCTAGATTTTGGAAGAGTTTGCAAGAGGCTTTGGGTTCTAAGTTGAGGTGGAGTTCCGCGTATCATCCGCAGACAGATGGTCAGTCGGAAAGAACAATTCAGTTGTTGGAGGACTTGTTGAGGAGTTTGTGTACTTGAGCAAGGAGGGACTTGGGATAGTCATCTCCTGTTGATAGAGTTCACGTTTAATAACAGTTATCATTCTAGTATTGGGATGGCACCATTCGAAGCTTTGTATGGTCAGAGGTGCAGAACTCCGTTGTGTTGGTTCGAGTCAGGTGAGAGTGTAGTTTTGGGACCAGATATTGTTCAGCAAACTACTGAGAAGGTTAAGTTAATCCAAGAGAAGATGAAAGCGTCGCAGAGTCGACAAAAGAGTTATCATGATAAGCGTAGGAAAGACCTTGAGTTTCAAGAAGGAGACCATGTATTTTTGAGAGTCACCCCAGTCACTGGTGTTGGACGTGCATTGAAGTCAAAGAAACTGACTCCGAGATTTATTGGTGCGTATCAGATATCAGAAAGAATTTGATTAGTGGCGTATCGAGTGGGTTTACCACCGCATCTTTCGAATTTGCATGACGTGTTTCATGTGTCACAACTTCGGAAGTATGTTCCGGATCCATCTCATTTAATTCCAAGGGATGATGTGCAAGTTAGAGATAACCTTACGGTTGAGACCTTACCAGTGAGAATTGAAGGTCGTGAAGTGAAGACGTTGAAAGGCAAGGAGATACCTCTAGTGAAGGTCGTTTGGGAAGGAGCGACTGGTGAAAGTTTAACGTGGGAGTTGGAAAGCAAGATGCTGGAGTCTTATTCAGAATTGTTTGTACGAGGTACATTTTCGAGGACGAAAATTCTATAAGTTGGGGAGAGTTGTAACACCCTATTTATTTATTCGATTATTTTGTTGAGTTTAGAGTCTATTTATATGATTTATGTGATTTAAATGATTATGTGGTGTGTTGTTATTTTATTAAGTGACTTTATTTGATTATTTAATAGAATAAGATTTGAAAATAAAATAATATTGAGATGAGGGGCTGTTTTGCGAACTTAGAAAAGTTTAGTGGAATAAGTGGAAATAAGATAAAAAGGGTTCAGGAAATAAATAGGAGAAACTAGGTCAGAATAGTTTTCACGTAAAATAGTTTTTGGGAGAAAAACTGAGAAGACAAGAGGGAGAGCTAAAGGTCTGCGATTTCATCATCCAAGGTAAGGGTGGGACTAGATTTCTCTAATAATGGGTTTATAATTATGAAATTGAATTTAACATGTTGTAGGTAGAGAATTTGGGATTTTGGGAATTAGGTTTAATTTCATAAAAATGATGTAGAAAGTGTGTAATTGCATGAATTAATGTAAGGAATTGATGTCTAGGTCGTAGTTGCAGTCGTGAGTGGATTCTCTCACGTGTCCTAGGTGCTCTGATACGTAACAGGATGGGGATTTTGTCTTTGCTTTCTATTCCTTACGTATTATTTATGAATTTTCATGAACATGTTGTTGGAACAATTTTAAGAGATTTTACATTGAGGCCTTGTGCCAAAGTTGTTTAGAAGTTGAATGATTTCCGCTGCGGAGTGATTTATGATTTGATATGAGATGTTTTAAATAAATAGTAACTTTATTCTATTTATGATTTTATGAAAAGAAGTGTGACATTCCGTATATGTTGAAATACTCTGATTTTATGTATGATTTACATTGTTTGGGAATACGGGGTGTTACACGTGCCATATCTCACACGGCCGTGCCAAGTCCCAGGATTGCTCTTTTGCTGCTTTTGCTTCTTGTACAAGCTACCTATTAGTTTATTTCTGACCAAAAAGCCCGTAGTTTCTTATGAAACATTCTAGTGATATATTTCTTAGGGCTTAAGGCATTGTAAACTTTAAATAGAGTAGCTAGCTATCACAAAAAATCATCTTTTTTTCTTGGAATTCAATAGTGACAATTGTCTTTCTTAATAAAAGTTCTTTCTTTTTACTTTCTTGTTATTTATGTTTTTCTTCTTCTTCTCTATGTCTACTATGATCATGAGTGACTAGACTCTTCTTGTCTTGGAATTGTTGGATAAGTCTTAATGACATGATCCAAATCAAACCAAACCATAAACCCTAATTTTATATAACCTCACTTTCTAATTTAATTTCACCGTTCTTATAATCAATAATAATTATTAAGCGAAGGATCGAAATATAAAGTTTAATAATTATTATTGATTCATCTCAAATATTAAAGCGAAGGATCGAAAGATGAAGTTTTGATATTGAAACAAGTGAAATTAGACAAGGATTGCGAAACATGAAAATAGTCTAGCAAAGCTTGAGACACATAATGTTTCGAACTTCAAGGATTTTAATAACAATCAACCATGAAAATAGGCTTGATTATTAGAGGAACACACTCACTAAGACCGAAAGGAGATGTGATAGGCTAAAGAGAAACTTGTCTTTAGAAAGTGGGACCAATATAAAATTAACGATTTAGGGTATGTTTGTGAAGGACTTGTCATTAGATGGACCAATAAATCCCAAGGCTCTTTTTATTATTATATCGTCTTCGATAAAAATCAAACCTTTTTCCACTTAATTTTCTCCTTCTAATCATTCTTTAAAGTTATTCAAATTAACCAACTCCCTGTCGAAACGATGCTCTTTTTATTACTACAACGGAAGAACCGTGCACTTGCGGTTTTGCTCATCAAGTTTTTGGTGCCGTTGTCGGGGAGTTAACCTATTTGACTAATTTTCATTAGTGATTGGAATTCTTTTCTTTTTCTTTTAAGTTTTTCTATTTTTTCTCTCTTTTTGTTCCCCAACTTTCTTTCTATTGCTACCGTTAACTTCTTGGATTCTTTTCCTTTTATGCGAAGATCTAAAAGTCTTGGTGCATTCGTACCTGAGATCGAAAGATTTCTACATAAGAGAAAAAGAGAAGCACGAAATAATACCGCTATGGCTGAACGCACTCTCAAAGAGTATGCTACTCCTTCTACGGAAGAGCCACAAGCTATTATGGTGTACCCAACGGTTGAGGATGACAATTTTGAAATCAAGCCTGCACTACTTAACTTGGTGCAGCAAAATCAGTTTTCTGGATCCCCCACTGAGGATCCAAACCTACATATTTCTACCTTCCTAAGACTCAGTGGCACCCTAAAAGAGAACCAAGAAGCCGTGAAACTTCATCTCTTTCCCTTTTCCTTAAGGGATAGAGCTAGCGCTTGGTTCCATTCCCTAGAAGTTGGTTCCATCACATCATGGGATTAAATGAGGCGAGCTTTCCTTGCCCGATTCTTTCCCCCTTCTAAAACTGCCAAACTAAGGGATCAAATCACACGGTTCAACCAAAAAGATGGGGAATCTCTATATGATGCGTGGGAGCGTTTCAAAGAAATGCTTAGAATTTGTCCCCACCATGGTTTAGAGAAGTGGCTCATAGTCCACACCTTTTATAATGGCTTGTCTTATACCACAAAAATGACTGTTGATGCAGGTGGAGCCTTAATGAACAAGAACTATACAGCAACATACGCCTTGATTGAGGATATGGCCCAGAATCACTACCAATGGACCAATGAGAGAGCCTTAATAACTCCTACTCCCTCTAAGAAAGAGGCATGTATGTATGAAGTCTCTAACTATGATCATCTTGCTGCAAAGGTTGATGCACTAACCCAAAAAGTTGAAAAAATGAATGTTAGTGTTGTCACTCCTACTTCTGTATCTCCTCCTTCGGAAATTTGTGGTGTCTTTGGCCATGTTGGTGTTGATTGCCAGCTAGGTAGTGCTATTGATAGTGTTGAGCAAATGAACCACGCTCAATACAACCAAGGAATGAGGCAAAATCAAATTTTTAACAAAAACCCTCAAAATTCCTATGGACAAGTAGCAGCACCCGGCTATTCAAACAACCAGAGAACCCCTCAAAAATCTGGTTTGGAAATTTTAATGGAAAGTTACGTAATGAATCAATCTAAACAGCTTCAAGAGCTCAAAAACCAAACCGGATTTCTGAATGATTCTCTTACCAAACTTAATGCCAAGGTAGACTCTTCTGCTACTCATAATAAGATGCTTGAAACTCAAATCTCCCAAGTGGCCCAACAGGTGGCCGCATCCTCTCAAACACCAGGAATCTTTCCTGGACAAACCGAAGCCAACCCAAAAGCTCATGTTAATGCTATATCATTAGGGAATGGTAGAAAATTAGAGGATATCGTTGTTAAAGCTAGAACCATTGAGGGAGAGAGTGATGAGTGTCAAGGTGAGATAGCTATGATAGAGAGTGAAAAACAACTTGATAAATCCAAAGTCCCCTTGCCATTAGGGCTTGCTAAGCCTTGCCTGGAGGCATAATTTAAAAAGTTTATTAATACGCTTCAGAAAATTTGCATTAAAATTCCCTTTGTTGAAGCTTTGACTCGAATGCCTCTATATGCTAAGTTTATGAAGAAAAGTTTTTCCAAGAAAAAGGCTATAGAGCATGATGAGACAATAACTTTAACTAGGGAAAGTAGTGAAATCATTAAGAAGCTTCCTCCAAAGTTTGGGGATCCGGGTAGTTTTTCTATTCCTTGTGTGATTGGAAGTGAGGCCATTGATAAGGCCATGTGTGATTTAGGAGCTAGTGTTAGTTTGTTACCCTTGCCCCTATTTAATAAAATAGTTATAGGTGAGTTGAAACCAACCGAGGTGACCTTGAAGCTAGCAGATCGTACCAACATCCACCCCGTTGGATTCATTGAAGACATCCCCATTGAGGTAGGAGGGATTTATATCCCAACTGATTTTATAGTTCTAAACATGGATGAGGATGACCAAGTGCCTATTATTCTAGGGAGGCCCTATCTCGCTACAGCGGGGGCTATGATTGGTGTTAAGGGTGGAATGATTGCTTTACGTGTTAGTAATGAAATGGTAGGTTTTGGAATGGAAACTGTTAATAAGGAGCCCTTTGATTTCTCTTGTTGCATGATTAATGATCACAGTGTGAAAGAACTTTTCTTAGCGTCATCTACACAATATGATCTCTTTGATCCGTTTTAACAAATTTTCTAACCGTCAAGCTAATGACTCTAAAAGAGCGCTTCGTTGGAGGCAACCCACGCGTTTAAAATGCTTTTGTTTTGTTTTTTTTCGTTGTTTTCAGTTGTTTTGTAGGTAATTGTCCAAGCATGATTCATAGAAACAAAAAAAATTGAGCCTCAGATGCCCAGAAGGTTGGCATGGCCCGTGCCTAAAGTGGCACGGCCGTGCCACAGTATGCCATGTCAAACCCTCATATTCACAGAAGGTAGGCATGGCCGTGCGCGATTACTACCCATATTTTACCACAATTTTTATTCTTCTTCCCTCATTCTACCACACAAACATCTCTCCTCGTCTAAACTTCTCTCTAAACCTCCATAACCAAAAACCTTCAAACCTTCATATCTCCCTCTAAACTCAACCAATTCACCAATTTCTTCACCAAAACACTTCCAAAAATCATCCCGAACATAACCCACCACTCAAAAACAACTTTCATCCACCCAAACCAAAAATCACCAAATTTGAATTCTCCAAAAACCTAACCCAAAAACCACCAATTCTTCACCAATCCCTACATTTAAACTCAAACACCTTACTTAACCCTTAACCCCATAACAAAACCAACCATTCCCACCCAAAATTTTCCCAAACCCCTGTAACGCCCTATTTCTATTTAAGCGATAAATCACACAATTATAATGAACAAAAAAGAAATAGACGTCACGTCTTTGAATAATTCACCAAGTAAACGTGCATGAAAATATCACAACATAAAACATCACAGCGGAATATCACATACACCTCAATAATAGCCGTGTCATCAATCATGAAATGCAACCAACTCATAAATAAAATCCCAACATAGGTACATCTCAAAATAAAAGAAATCCAAGACATAAAAGTAAATGCCGTCCTAGATCAGAGCCTCTCTAAGACACGAAAAAGCGAAAATAAATGGAGGAAGCTCCCGCTATCCTCAAGCACTCACCAAAGCAATGCAATCAACTAATCCTGCATGCCGTCTACCCATTCATACAGATAGGTAGGCGGTCCAGCACAGACCACTGAGGGTTAGTTTCACATCAATCATAATCGAAAAGATAAATAGGATTAAACATGCATTAATAATTCATCTTTCACAAATAAGCATTGACATAAATTATTCTCAACTATAATTGCACGAGTATAAGGTTCACCAATTGCAACCAATCACCAAGCACACAAATACACCAACACGTAATTTACATCAAGCACGTAAACAAATATGACTCATCCTAAAACATGCAATGTGTCTAGACCGACTCTAGATACGTGTGGTACCAATTTCATCTCCGAGACCGTCCCCCCTGATGCAACAAACACATCATAATCACCACACATAAACACCGCGCATAATTGAATACAAAAGTATTCGCCACCAAACATGGAGATGAAATTCAACAACAACTGTGTGTCGACTTAAAAGTCGACAACAACAAAACATATTTCATACGACTTCTACAAATCCACACCAACATATTCCAATACATGCATACACCAACAATTCAACACCAATAACATGTACGAAAATTCACCAACAACATAGACGCACATGACATATATAACCACCAACAACATATATGCACATAACATATATAATCACCAACGTCATATATGTACATAACATCTATAATCATACTAAACTATTCATGAAAGAATTTCAAAGTAACCGAGTCCAATGAATATTTTCAACTAAGTTCGTATAATATAATTCACACTTTAATAATTGAGGTCAATGGACCAAAACAAAACAAAACAACTCAATTGCCTCAACTATGTAGGTACACTAGACACATATGAATGTAGGTGTACGTACATGAGCGTTTCACCAGCCAATTACAATGAATTCTCATGAATCACAAAGTTCAACTCAAAATGTCACTTTTCCAAATATAGTCCATTTTCAAAGCAAAACAATCTAGTCCTCACTTAAATAATTCAAGACCATTTTTTTAATCACATAATCAACATACAAATTTAATCATATATCATTCACTTAAGAAAAACAAGTTTCGGAAAAATTGATGTTCTTGGACATTTTCCAAACATTAAAACCGATTCATAAAACTAAGTCCAATTTGATTCAAATGATATTCCATTAGGATTAAATACGTAAGCAATGATCAAACAAGTCAAAAGAAACAATTTAGAACGTTTGGATTGGTCCCCAAGTGCACGAAGTGAAAAATCAAAAGTTGCTGAACAGGGTGCTGCTCGCTTAAGCGAAGTCTGGTTCGTTTGAGCGACCAGGTCCTAGTAGCATTCTGGGCTCGTTCGCTTAGAGCTCGCTTACAGCTCGCTTAAGCGAACATTGTCCATAACCTACATTCTCGTTCGCTAAGAGCTTCGCTTACAGCTCGCTCAAGCGAACTGTGTCCAGAAGCAAAGCTCGCTGATGGCTCGCTTAAGCGAACGCTCATCAATTCTAAAAAAAAAACTTCGAATTTTCAAAACCCTTTTTCCCAAAGACTCCAATTTTGATCTTTCCACACCCAAAACACGTCCCAAATAATGTTTACAGGTCATATACATGGAAACATACACAATGATGCACAAAACTTGAGACTAAAACATCATTCCATCAAAATTCAATAATTTACCAAACTTTCACAACTTTTCAACAACAACAACAATTTTCATCATCAATTCATCAATAGGCATACTCATTACACCAATTCATCAACAACATTTTCCAAGACGTTATCAACAACACATAATCATGAATTCACTCCTAATCCAACAACCACAACTTCCTTATTTATCCACTTTTCACAAAATCAAAGCATACTCACATAAATAACTTTTGGCACGTAAATTCATCATCATCAACATTTAAGCATGAATTTATACACTCAAACTCAAATAATCACTTAATCACATAATCACTTATTCACTTAAGCACTTATGAGAAATGGGTAGAAAAAGATTATGCTTGAAGACTAGCCCCCTTACCTCTAATTCCAAATTCCAAGCCTATGTCTCACTTTAGCTCCAAGATTCTTCACCCTCTTCAAGTTTCTTCTCTCCGAACCCTTTCTTCCTTTCTATAGCCTCTTTCTCTCTCTACCTCTCTTGTTTGTGAAAATGAAAATGTTCTAACCCTAGTCTCTCATAAAAGTTGGGTTATATAGTCACACTATATTGGGCCTAACCCGCTAAATGTTAATTGAGCTCAATTCTAATTATTCCACCCTCTAGTTTCTAACTTACTAATGGTAAAGTAACTAGTAATCACCGGTACTAATTCTAATTGCCACGACAAATTAACACCTTAATAAACATGTGGTCCTCACTTAAAACACTACAATTTACCCTCAACCAAAATTACTAATTTACCCTTGATCACCAAAAAGACCAAAATACCCTTTTAACACTAAACCCAAGAAAAATACACCCAAGGATAAATAATCACATACAAGCATAATTAAACACACATACAATAATTGAAAATGAAATAACGAAAAATCGGGTTGTTACAACTCTCCCCCTAAAAGAATTTTCGTCCTCGAAAATTAACTGAAGGAAACAACTCCGGATACGAATCCTTCATTCTGCTCTCCGATTCCCAAGTAGCACTCACGCCAGTTGGTCCAACCCAAATCACTTTCACCAAAACGATCTCCTTGCCCCTCAAACGCTTCACCTTGCGATCTTCAACTCTAACTGGCCAAGTCTCAACCGTCAAATTATCTCTTACCTCCAACTCGTCCACTTTAATCACATGAGACTCGTCATACACATACTTCTGCAACTGAGACACATGAAATACATCATGAAGATTCGACAACGACGGAGGTAACGCAATCCAATATGCTACAGCTCCAACCTTCGCCACAATCTCAAACGGTCCAACAAAACGCGGTGTTAACTTCCGACACTTCAAAGCACGACCAACCTGAAACTCAATACCCTTCCTCCTCTTATCATGATAACTCTTCTGCCTACTCTGAGACGCTTTCATCTTCTCTTGAATCATCTTGACTTTCTCGGTTGTCTCATGCACTACATTCGGTCCTAACAAAACACTTTCACCTGACTCAAACCAACCCAACAACGTCCTACACCTCCGCCCATACAAAGCCTCAAACGGTGCCATCCCGATACTAGAATGAAAACTGTTGTTATAAGTAAACTCAATCAACGGTAAACATTCGACCCAATTGACACCTTGGTCTAGAACACAAGCCCTCAACAAGTCTTCCAAATTCTGAATAGTCCTCTCCGTCTGACCATCAGTTTGAGGATGATAAGCAGAACTCAACCTCAACTTAGTTCCCAAAGCATCTTGCAAACTCTCCCAAAACTTAGAAGTAAACTCTCCGTCTGACACAATGCTAGAAGGAATACCATGCAACCTGACAACCTGCTCAATGTAGATCTCGGCTAACCTCGACACAGACATACCGGTCTTGATAGGAATAAAGTGTGCTGACTTCGTCGACTGATCAACAATCACCCAAATCGAATCAAAACCCTTCACAGTCTTCAACAAAGCTCCAACAAAATCCATAGAGATACTATCCCACTTCCACTGTGGCACAAACAACGGTTGCATCAAACCCGACGGCTTCTGATGTTCAATCTTCGACTTCTGACAAACCAAACAAGCATACATAAACTCTGCTATATCCTTCTTCCTTCCAGGCCACCAAAACAATCTCTTCAAATCTTGATACATCTTCGTCGCTCCTGGATGAATACTCAAACTACTCCGATGACCTTCGTCCAAAATACGCTTCTTAAGTTTGGGCACATCCGGCACACACACTCAATCACGAAACATCAAGACACCATGATCATCCAATCTGAAATCCACACCTTTACCTTGTTTGACCAACACCACATGATCTACAAGTTCTAAATCCTCTTTCTGACCAACCTTGATCTCTTCCAAAATGTTACTTGTTAACTTTAACATTCCCAACTTCACACTTTCAGGCGTCAACTCACAAACCAAACTCAAATCTTGAAACTGCTCGATCAACTCGAATTCCTTAACCATCAAAGCAGACATATGCAAAGACTTCCTACTCAAAGCATCTGCCACCACATTCGCCTTTCCTGGATGATAGCTCAACTGAAAATCATAATCCTTAAGAAATTCCAACCACCGTCTTTGCCTCATATTCAACTCCTTCTGATCAAACAAATACTTCAAAATTTTGTGATCACTAAACAATTCAAACTTAGAACCATACAAGTAATGCCTCCAAATCTTCAACACAAACACAACTGCCGCCAATTCCAAGTCATGAGTCGGGTAGTTCTTCTCATGCACTTTCAACTGCCTCGATGCATAAGCCACAACCTGACGATTCTGCATTAACACACCACCAAGACCCATCTTCGAAGCATCACAATACACAACAAACGATTCCTTTGGATTCGGCAAAATCAACACAGGCGCTGAAGTTAACCTCTTCTTCAACTCAAGAAAACTATTCTCACACTTTGAATCCCATACATAAGCTTGCCCTTTCTGAGTCAACTGCGTCAATGGCAACGCTAACTTAGAGAATCCCTCGATGAACCTCTAATAATAACCTGCCAAACCAAGAAAACTTCTAACCTCAAAAACAGACTTCGACGATTCCCACTGCATCACCGCATCAACCTTCGACGGATCTACTACAATGCCACCTTTCGAAATCACATGACCAAGAAAACTCACTTCCCGCAACCAAAACTCACACTTCGACAACTTAGCAAACAACTGCTTCTCCTTCAAGACTTGCAACACAATCCTCAAATGCTCGGCATGCTCCTCCTCCGATTTCGAATACACCAAAATATCATCTATAAACACCACCACAAACTGATCCAAATAAGGATGGAAAATCCTATTCATATACTCCATGAAAACACCTGGCGCATTAGTCACACCAAATGGCATCACAGAATACTCATAGTGACCATACCTCGTCCTGAACGCAGTTTTAGATATATCTTCCGCCTTCACTCTTATTCGATGATATCCTGATCTCAAGTCAATCTTACTAAACACTTCCGCACCAACCAACTGATCCATCAAATCATCAATCCTCGGAAGCGGATATCGATTCTTGATAGTCACCTTGTTCAACTGCCGATAATACACCTATAACCTCATATTACCATCCTTCTTCTTCACCAACAACACAGGAGCACCCTACAGAGAAACACTCGGCCTAATGAACTGCTTCTCGAGCAACTCTTCCAACTGCTTCTTCAACTCTCCCAACTCTGATGCAAACATCCGATACGGCGCAATCGAAATAGGACTTGTTCCTGGCACCAAATCAATTGCAAACTCAACTTCCCTCTCCGGTGGTAAGTCGATAATGTCATCCGGAAACACTTCTGGAAACTCTTGCACTACCGGCAAATCGCCAACACCTTTCTCACCACTTTCCTTTAAAGAAGCAAACATCATAAACTAACTAGCTTCACCATCTAAGGACTTCTTGACTTGCTCCGCGGTCAAGAACTTCCCACCTACTTCTTCCACCGGTTTAGAGAATGTCACACTCTTGGTTAAACAATTGATGTTAACACCAAACTCAACATCCAATCCATTCCGAAAATCACGTCCATATGCTTCAACGGTAAGCAAACCAAATCCAACTCAAAGTCAACACAACCAAAACTAGCGGGACACTTAGCACACACCAAGGAAGTAGTCACCGAGCCATTGGTCGGGGTATCGATGACCATTCCACGCAACAACGGAGTCACAACCAAGCCCAATCGCTCAACACAACTACTCGCGATAAAAGAATGCGTAGCACCAGTATTAATAATTGCAATCAAAGGAGTATTATTGATAAAACAGATACCTCGGATGAGATTATCCGGCTGCTCCACTTCCTCCGCATTCAAAGCAAACACCTTACCCGCCGCCTACTATGGTTTGGTACACTTAGTACTCAAATGACCGGTTTCACCACAATTGTAACAAGTAATGTCCCTCTTGCATTCGAAAGCCTTGTGACCCTTCTGACCACACTTGTAACAACTATCTCCCTTCTTACAATCATTAGCAAAATGACCATAAATACCACACTTGTAGCACTTGACTTCCGCTACATTCACCTTGGAACCTCCACCAACATCTTTCTTCTTGCCCTTATCCTTGTTGTACAGTTTCCCAATTCCATGACCTTTTCCTTTCTTGTCATTCACAGCTTTGTAATAACTCATCTTAGCCTTCCCGGCGTCATCAAACATACGACACTTATGCACCAAAGTGTCAAAATCTCTAATCTCATGGAAACAGATGTACTGATAGATCTCCGGCCTCAAGCCATTCTCAAACTTCACACACTTAGAAACCATAGCATGTTCCGCATTGATGTAAGGACAAAACCTCGAAAGCTCCTCATACTTAGCGGCGTACTCGGCAACAGACATGCTTCCTTGCTTCAAGTTTAAGAACTCGGCTTCCTTCTTGTTTCTCAAATCTTTCGGAAAGTACTTCTTCAAGAACTCATTCTTGAACCTCACCCAAGTGATAGCATCACCACTAGCCTCAATCCTTCTCTTGGTACTCGTCCACCAGTACTCAGCCTCCTCAGCAAGCATATGAGTAGCCAACCCCACCTTCTGATCATCATTAGTCACCATAGCATGAAAGATCCTCTCCATGCTTTCCTTCCAAGTCAAAGCTCCTTCCGGGTCAAACCTTTGAACGTTGGCGGTTTGTTTCTCATGAAACGATCAAGCCTCCGCTCCTTCGCTTCTCCTTGGTCTTCCTGACCATGACCACCATTCCCTTGATTCTGAGCCAAAGCTTGAGCCACTGCAGTCAAAGCTGCTGCAACTGGATCATCATTCCTACCATTTCCGCCAGCCATCTCTCTTCTAATCAACAAAACCAAGCAACAGGTAAGAACAACAACAAAACAGCACAACAAGTATCGAAGGTAACTCAATATACCATTCAAATACAACAGGTAATTCACCGGATTTTGGTCCGGACAAGACCGACATGGCTCTGATACCAACTTGTAACGCCCTATTTCTATTTAAGCGATAAATCACGTAATTATAATAAACAAATAAGAAATAGACGTCACGTCTTCGAATAATTCACCAAGTAAACGTGCATGAAAATATCACAACATAAAACATCACAGCGGAATATCACATACACCTCAATAATAGCCATGTCATCAATCATGAAATGCAACCAACTCATAAATAAAATCCCAACATAGGTACATCTCAAAATAAAAGAAATCCAAGACATAAAAGTAAATGCCGTCCTAAATCAGAGCCTCTCTAAGACACGACAAAGCGAAAATAAATGGAGGAAGCTCCTGCTATCCTCAAGCACTCACCAAAGCAATGCAATCAACTAATTCTGCACGTCGTCTACCCATTCATACAAATAGGTAGGCGGTCCACCACAGACCACTGAGAATTAGTTTCACATCAATCATAATCGAAAAGATAAACAGGATTAAACATGCATTAATAATTCATCTTTCACAAATAAGCATTGACATAAATTATTCTCAACTATAATTGCACGAGTATAAGGTTCACCAATTGCAACCAATCACCAAGCACACAAATACACCAACACGTAATTCACATCAAGCACGTAAACAAATATGACTCATCCTAAAACATGCAATGTGTCTAGACCGACTCTAGATACGTGTGGTACCAATTTCATCTCCGAGGCCGTCCCCCCTGTTGCAACAAACACATCATAATCACCCTGCATAATTGAATACAAAAGTATTCGCCACCAAACATGGAGATGAAATTCAACAACAACTGTGTGTCGACTTAGGACTCGACAACAACAAAACATATTTCATACGACTTCTACAAATCCACACCAACATATTCCATTACATTCTTACACCAACAATTTAACATAAATAACATGTACGAAAATTCACCAACAACATATATGCACATAAACATATATAATCACCAACAACATATATGCACATAAACATATATAATCACCAACAACATATACGCACATGACATATATAACCACCAACAACATATATGTACATAACATATATAATCACCAACAACATATATGTACATAACATATATAATCATACCAAAATATTCATGAAAGAATTTCAAAGTAATCGAGTCCAATTAATATTTTCAACTAAGTTCGTATAATATAATTCACACTTTAATAATTGAGGTCAATGGACCAAAACAAAACAAAAAAACTCAATTGCCTCAACTATGTAGGTACACTAGACACATATGAATGTAGGTGTACGTACATGAGCGTTTCACCGGCCAATTACGATGAATTCTCATGAATCACAAAGTTCTTCTCAAAATGTCACTTTTCCAAATATAGTCCATTTTCAAAGCAAAACAATCTAGTCCTCAATGAAATAATTCAAGACCATTTTGTTAATCACATAATTTGCAGACATATTTAATCCTATATCATTCACTTAAGAAAAACAAGTTTCGGAAAAATTGATGTTCTTGGACATTTTCCAAACATTAAAACTGATTCATAAAACTAAGTCCAATTTGATTAAAATGATATTCCATTAGGATTAAATACATAAGCAATTATCAAACAAGTCAAAAGAAACAATTTAGAAAGTTCGGATTGGTCCGCAAGTGCACGAAGCGAAAAATCAAAAGTTGTTGAACAGGGTGCTGCTCGCTGAAGCGAAGTCTGGTTCGCTTGAGCGACCAGGTCCCAATAGCATTCTGGGCTCGTTCGCCTAGAGCTCGCTTACAACTCGCTCAAGCGAACTTTGTCCAGAACCTACATTCTCGTTCTCTTAGAGCTTCGCTTACAACTCGCTTGGAGCTCGCTAATGGCTCGCTTAAGCAAACACTCATCAGTTCTGAAAAAAAACTTCGAATTTTCAAAACCCTTTTTCCCAAACACTCCAATTTTGATCTTTCCACACCCAAAAGACGTCCCAAATAATGTTTACAGGTCATATACTTGAAAACATACACAATGATGCATAAAACTTGAGATTAAAACATCATTCCATCAAAATTCAACAATTTACCAAACTTTCACAACTTTTCAACAACAACAACAATTTTCATCATCAATTCACCAATAGGCATACTCATTACACCAATTCATCAACAAAATTTTCCAAGACATTATCAACAACAAATAATCATGAGTTCACTCGTAATCCAACAACCACCACTTTCTTATTTATCCACTTTTCACAAAAACAAAGCATACTCACATAAATAACTTTTGGCACGTAAATTCATCATCAATAACAATTAATCATTCAATTCATATACACAATCGTAGCATCAACATCTAAGCATGAATTTATACACTCAAACTCAAATAATCACATAATCACTTATTCACTTAAGCACTTATGAGAAATGGATAGAAAAAGATTATGCTTGAGGAGTAGCCCCCTTACCTCTAATTTCAAATTCCAAGCCTAGGCCTCACTTTAGCTCCAAGATTCATCACCCTCTTCAAGTTTCTTCTCTCCAAACCCTTTCTTCCTTTCTCTAGCCTCTTTCTCTCTCTACCTCTCTTGTTTGTGAAATGAAAATGTTCTAACCCTAGTCTCCTCATAAAAGTTGGGTTATATAGTCACTATATTGGGCCGAACCCGCTAAATTTTAATTGGGCTCAATTCTAATTATTCCACCCTATAGTTTATAACTTACTAATGGTAAAGTAACTAGTAATCACCGGTACTAATTCTAATTGCCACGACAAATTAACACCTTAATAAACAAATAGTCCTCACTTAAAACACTACAATTTACCCTCAACCAAAATTACTTATTTACCCTTGCTCACCAAAAAGACCAAAATACCCTTTTAACACTAAACCCAAGGAAATTTCACCCAAGGATAAATAATCACATACAAGCATAATTAAACACATACAATAATTGAAAATGAAATAAAGAAAAATCGGGCTGTTACAACCCCAACCTTCACCAAAATTCAAAAAAGTCAACAAGGTCAATTGCACCAAAGAGGCTCGGAAAGGAAATTGCAAACTCAAGTGCTGGAGGAAACAAGAAGCAAGCCGCCCCAAAGAATCACGACATCACATTTAGCACTCCAGAACAACGGAGTAGGTATAAATCTCTTCTCTTTAAACCTTTGCATCCTTGTAGGTACCCGGATAACTATGACATGATAAGACTAGGGATTAGAAATAATGTGTATATGTTGTTGAATAGGTTAGGATGGGTTGAGCTGTTAAGACCTATGAAGGGTTATGAAAACTTCACCTATGAATTTTTAAGCTCTATTGTTTTCACAAAAGATAGGATGAATTTTGATAACCCCGAACATCGAGTCTACTTCTGGCTTATGAACATTGATTATGAGATGTCTCTCGAAAAGCTTTGCAATGAGATGGGCTTCGCGAATGCGGGGTTCATCCATGACTCTTGTAATCATGATCTTAGGCCCGGAAGAATACAACCCTATTACCTTTTGTCAAAGTATCACTGGCTTGCACCAATACAATTCACGTTCTAACAAAGCCAGTAACATCCATAACCCTGTTCTTAGGTACCTCCAAAGGGCTATGGTTGCACCATTTGGGGTAGGAAAGAAGTAAGAACCACTAGGATGGATGAATTCTTTATGTTGTGGGCTATGCTTAAAAACCGTCTTGTGAATACATGCTTTTATCTGCTTGATTATCTTGCTTCTTTAGGCGCAAAATATAGTGTTAGGAGTGAGATAGTGGTAGGGGGTATCATCACCTTTATGGCTAAGCAGTTTGGAGTAGGTGAGGACCAAGGGCTAAACCGAATTGAGGGCAACAATAGGCTTAACATAGAAACCCTCATTGTTATGAAGTTTATTAAGCCTCATCCACCTGCTAACATAACTTTTGAGCTTCAGCTCAATGTCTCTTTGTGTTTGATTATACTTCCTAATCCATCTCGGACTAACACCGAGGTGAAAGAAAATTTGTTGTATGTTGGTGATGCTCCACAGGTTCCGGAGGAGCATAATGTTGTTGAGGAGGAAGGTGCAAACTTGCACCATCATGAGGAGCACCATGACTATGATGCCGATGAGAACTATAATGACAACAACATCCGATGGGCATGGATGCAAAACGAGGTTGAACGCATAAGCACCGAGCAACAAAGACAAGGTGTTGAACTATCCGGGCTAAGAAACGATGTCCAAAGAGGCAATCGGGTTAATGATGAGAACAATCAAATGCTACGGATGATGATGCAACACTTTCACCTCCAAGGTCCTCCTTATGGACCTCAATAAAATTGTGAGCTTTCCTCTTCCTCTCTTCCCTTTATCTCTCCTCTCTTTCTCCTCCTCATTTTTCTTCCCTTTTCTTTCCATTTATTTTTTAGTTTTCTTGAATCATTGAGGACAATGCTTCTCCCAAGTGTGGGGGGGAGGGGGGCAAATAAAGTGTCTAGTGTCGTAGTGTTTCCAAACTCCCTTGAACTTTATTTCTTTTGTTTTGTTTTATTGCGAAAGGCATGATTAAACAATTTGTTTTTAGTGTAAATTATGACATAAATTTTTTTGTTGTCTCTTCTAAAATGGTTATTTCTTGTACATGAAAGTAATTTCTTATACATGAAAGTAATTTCTTGTACATGAAAGTAATTTCTTGTGTTTTAAGTGTTCTTGCTAAACCCACATCTTGTTTTATTCTGAAAATTCTCCAATGAGAAAAGCACAAGTTGAAGCCTTTAAGCAATTGTATGAATAGGTATTTTAAGGAACACGTTCTAATTGTAAAGGTGAGTTAACCCTAAAAACTTTTCAGAGTAAAAGTAGTATAAGCTAGTGTGGGGAAGTTTATAAAGCCAAAATAATGTTAAGGTTGCATCATTGAATCTAGATTGGGGAAGGGGGTAGGCCCTCCGACTTACTACGTGAAGGTGATGTTATCTTGAGAAACTTAAGGGGGCAGAACAAATACAAATATAACAAGATGTGGGTATATCAAGAATACTTAAAACACAAGAGTTCACTTTCATGTACGAGAAACAACCAATTTAGAGGAGACAACAAAAATTTATGTCATAATTTTCAATAAAAACAAGCTACTTAATCATGCCTTTCGCAATTAAACAAGACAAAAGAATAAAGTTCAAGGGAGTTTGGAACACTACGACTCAAGACACTTTATTAGTCCCCCCCCCCCCCCCCCCCCCCACACACACACACACACACACACTTGGGAGAAGCATTGTCCTCAATGATTCAATAAAACTAGAAAATAAATGGAAGGAGAAAGGAAGAAGAAGGAGGAGGAGAAAGAGAAAGGAGTAGGAGGAGAGAGAGAGAGAGAGAAGAGATAAGGGAATAGAGGAAGAGGAAAGCTCACATTATCATTGAGGTCCATAAGGAGGACCTTGGAGGTGGAAGTGTTGCATCATGTTCCGAAGCATTTGATTATTCTCTTCGGATATGCGGGTGCCCCTTAGGACATCATTTCTTAGCCCGGATAATTTCACACCTTGCCTTGTTGCTCGGTGCTTATCCTTTCAACCTCAGTTTGCATCCTTGCCCATCTTTCATTTTCAAAGTTTCCTCCAGCATCATGGTCATGGTGCTCCTCATTATGGTGCAAGTTTGCACCTTCCTCCTCACCTTGATTATGCTCTTCATTAACCTGTGGGGCATCACCAACATATAGCAAATTTTCTTCCACCTCGGTGTTAGTCTGAGATGGGTTAGGAAGTATAATCAATCACAAAGGCACATTGAGCTGAAGCTCAAAAGTTATGTTAGCAGGCGGATGAGGCTTACTAAAATTCATAGCATTGAGGGTTTCTATATTAAGCCTTTGTTTCCCTCAATTCGGTTTAGCCCTTGGTCCTCACCTACTCCAAACTTCCTTGCTATAAAGGTGATGATACTCCCTACCACTATCTCACTCCTAACACTAGATTTTGCGCCTACAGAAGCAAGATAATCAAGCAGATAAAAGCATGTATTCACAGGACGGTTTTTAAGCATAGCCCAAACCATAAAGAGTTCATCCGTCCTAGTGGTTCCTACTTCTTTCCTACCCCAAATGGTGCAAGCCATAGCCCTTTGGAGGTACCTAAGCACAGGGTTATGGATGTTACTAGCTTTGTTAGAACGTGAATTGTAATGGTGCAAGCCAGTTATACTTTGCCAAAAGGAAATAGGGTTGTATTCTTCCGGCCTAAGATCATGATTACAAGAGTCATGGATGAACCCCACATTTGCAAAGTGTAACGCCCTAGTTTTATTTTAATTATCGTTGGTTGATTTTAAGTCTTTTATGTGATTTAAAATGATTTATGTGATTTATGTGGTGTGTTGCATTTTATTATATGGTTATTTTTATTATTTAATAGAAATAAGTAAGAAAATAATAATTATGGAGTTTTTGGGGGTTACATATTAATTATGAGAATTAAGGGGAGTTAAGGGAAATGAAAATAGGTTAAGGAGTTGGTGAGAGTAGGAAAAGGGAAGGCAGAAAAACATTGTACGTGCAATAGGAAGAAAAACCAGAGTTTTGGAGAAAAGGGAGAGAGACCAAGAACAAGGGAGAAGAGCTTAGAGGAGAGGATTTTCTGTAGAATTTGATCCATCTTAATACAGGTAAGGGTGAGGCTAACCTTCAACTAATAATATGTATATGAATTCTGAATTTGGATTGAATTGATGTGTTCTTGACCTAGGGTTAGAAGGTATGAGAAATTGCAAGAATGTTGTGAATTGTGTTGTTGATGTATGTTTGCTGAGTTGTTTTGAGTATTATGTTGTATATAGAACCTGTAAACAATTGTAGTGATTCATTTTGGGTGATTGGGGATTAAAATGGGGTTTTTGGACGAAAAAGAGTTAGAAAATGCGTGAACTTTTAGTGCTGCCAGATGATGCTTCGCTTAAGCGAACCCCCCCTTCGCTTAAGCGAACAACCCTTGTAGCTGCCTAGAATTTCACTGTGCCAGTTCGCTCAAGCAAACAGCTAAGCGAACCGCAAGCGAACTTTCCCAAACTTTCGACAATTGAGTTCGCTCAAGCGAACAGGGCTTCGCTCAAGCGAACTGGGTCCTGTACAGCATCCCCTATTTTGCGTTCTTGCATCTTTTTCTCACACTTCTGTTTCGAATTGGCTTTTGATGTAAACATGAAAGTTGTAGATAATTGAGTTAGCTTTCTAATGGCCTTGGTTGGACTTGAAAATGATTTTTATATTTTGAGTTATGATGAAAATAATCCAAGTGGGTCTTGAGGAAAACTTTAAGAAAACTTAGCATAACTTATTCCAAGTTAGTCCAAAACCTATGGTTAGTTCCCAAACTTCAAACTTAAGTATTAGAGATTTAGTTGAGGTGTTTTATGAGTATTTGACTTATGTCTTATTGATCAAACTTGATTTTCTTTTGAAGGATGTTTTGGACTTTGATATGAATGTAATTGATTAATGTATATGTTGCTATTGTTGTTGATATGTTGGAATATATATGTTTATATATGTACAACTATATACGGTGTATCATTGTTCCCGTTTTTGATGTTGTTGAGTCGTGTTGTCCAAGTTGGGGAGTGTGTCATAAGTATTAGGCACATATGTTGATGTCGTAGTAGGTGTTGTTGTTGTTTGGTTGTATGCTGATATACACCATTGAGTCGTTGATGTTGTATGTTGATATACACAAGTGGAGTTCATTGCATAATGCATAAAAGCGGGAGGGCTTTTGCCCTGGAACGCCTTGTCGTTCAAAGCGGGAGGACTCATGTCCTGGAACACTTTGTTGTTCAAAGCGGTGAGGGCTTTTGCCCTGGAACGCCTTGTCGTTCAAAGCGGGAGGACTCATGTCCTGGAACACTTTGTTGTTCAAAGCGGTGAGGGCTCTGCCCTGCATTTTTGGTACCACATGCATGTGCATTGTTACATCGTAGTAGTTGTTGTGTTGGGTGAGTTGTCGATGTTGTTGATGTGTCGTTGGTGTTAAGTCGTTGTCGGTGTGTTGTCATCAAGAATGAAGTTGGTTTTCGAATTAAATATAATTGAAGTAGTGTTGATAATCAAGTATGAAGCTATATTTATATGTATATTTCTTATTGATGTTGTTGTTGTGAATTTGCTGTTGTTTCAATGCATTTGATGAATTATATATATATATATATATATATATATATATATATTATTGTTGTTTGTGAACTCACCCCTTCTGCTTGAAAATGTTGCCCTTCGTATGGGTAACTTGCAGGTAATGAAGGCTAGTAGGATGTTGGCTCATGTGTCTTAGGGCTCTGATACGTAACGGGATGGGAATTCGTTATTTTATTTCTTTCATTCCTTATGTGTCAAATGTTGAACTTAGTTGTTGGATTGTTTATCGTTGAATAATATTTAAATTGTTGAGGCCTTCGTGCCAAGGATTTGTTGAAGTTGAATGATGATGGTTTTTAAATAATATTTCCGCTGCAGAATTTATAAGAATGATTATGTTGTTATTTTAAATAGTTTTATATTCTATTTAATAATTTTTGAAAAGTAGTGTGACATGCCCATTTGTTGATTACTCTGATCAAATATATTATTATTATGTTGTTCTGGGAAACGGGGTGTTACACAAAGCCCATCTTGTAACGCCCTATTTCTAATTAAGCAATAAATCATGCAATTTAAATAAATACATAAGAAATAGTCGTCACTTCTACAATTAATCACCAACTAAGTCATGCATAAAAATAATCTCCAACATAAAGTCACAGTGGAATCAAAACATCTCAACGTAAATGCCATGTCCTCAACATCAGATAAATCCAACAACATAAATAATTTCCACAAGGTACAACTCAAGATATAATCAAAATCCCAAAGATAAACAACATGCACTAAATCCTATATTAGAGCCTAATCTAGACACGTGCGATAAACAAGGAAGCTCCCGCTCCTCAAAGCAATACTCACAAAGCAAAAGCATCTAAACCTGCATGCCGTCTACCCATCCATACAGAGAGGTAGGTGGTCCACCAAGACCACTGGGGGTTAGAATTACATTAATCATAATCAAAGACAAAATAGGATTAGCATGCATCCTAACAATATTTTGCATAAATAATCATGAACATAATATTCTCAAGAGTTATTACACAAGCACGAAGTTCCAATCACAACAATCATCAAGCACACCAAGCTCATGAACAATCATGACTCTTCCTAGAAACATATAATGTGACTAGACCGACTCGACTATGTGTGGTACCAAATTTCTTTCATCTCCGAGGCCGTCGCCCTTAACGCTTATAAACACGCCATTACAACCCGCATAATGAATACCGAAGTATTCAACAACAACATTTGGAGATGAAAGACAACAACAACAACGTGTGTGAACTAGGACTCGACCACAACAAAATATGCTTCATGCAAATTTCACAAGTCCACACCAATATATTCATCACCAATATCATGAATGAGAAATATCAACAACATATATGTACATTACATATATCACCACCAACAACAACATATATACATCAACATATGTATATATTCACCAACAACAACATATATGCACTCGACATATATAATCACCAATCAACATATATGCATTCAACATATATAATCACCATCAATCAACATATATGCATTCAACATATATAATCACCAACAACTTATACAACCATATCAACTATTCATGAAGGAATTGCAAAATAGAAAAATTCAATGAATGCTTCCAAATTATGCTCATATGATATAGTCCACCATTTGACAATTTAGACCAATGAATCAAAAAAAAAATCAAAATGATTCAATTGCCTCTACTAAGGAAGTATATTAATCACACATGAATGACGATATACTCACATAAGCATTTCATCGGCCAAATACTATGAATTCTCAAAATTCGCAAAGTTCGTCTCAAAATGTTACTTTTCAAAACATAGTCCATTTTCAAAGTAAGACATTCTAGTTCTTAAAGAAATAGATCAAGAACATTTATTTAATCATCTATACAGCACATGTAAGTAATCCCACATCATTGTCTTTGAGAAAATAAGTTTCCGGAAAATTGTGTTCTTGGACGATTTTCCAAACATCATGAACGATTTAAGAAAACTAAGTTCAAGTCCATACTAATGATGTTCTCATAAGATTAGATACATAGGTAATGATTAAACAAGTCAAGAAAATCATTTAGAAAGTTAGGATTGGTTCACAAGTACACAAAACGAAAATTCAAGTGTGGCTGAACAGGGCATGGTTCGCTTAAGCGACCAAGTCTCAGTAGCTTCTGGGCGTGTTCGCTTGCGCTTCGCTTAAGCGAACTCTTGACAGAAGCAACATTTTTGTTCACTCACGCTTTGCTTACGGTTCGCTCAAGAGAACTGTGTCCATAATGAACTGGGCACGTTCGCTTGAGGTTCGCTTAGGCGTCGCTTAAGTGAACTCTCAACAGTTCAGAATAAAAACTTCGAATTTCAAAACCCTTTTTCCCAAACACTCCAATTTTAATCCTCCCACACTCAAAATTCGTCCCAAATGAAGTTTATAGGTCATGTACATAAACACATACACCAAAATGCTCAAAACTCATGAATCAAACATTATTTTGTTCCAATTCAAAATTTCATCAAACTTTCAAAATTATTCAACAACAACAACAACTTTCATCATCAATTCAACCAATGGCATACTCAACATACCAATTCATCAACAAGATGTTTCTCAAACATCAACACCAACAATCATTCATGAAATCATTCCAAGTTCATCAAATCATAACTTCATCATTCACCATTTTTCACAAAAACACAACATATTCATACATATGATTTTTGACACATGAATTTTTATATCAACAACACTTAATCATTCAATTCACATGTTCAAACATATCATCAACAATTAGACATGGAATCATTCATCAAATTTCACAAAAGCACTTATTTTCAAAATCACTTATGAGAAGGGGTAGAAAAAGAGATTATGATTAAAGTCTATCCCCCTTACCTCTAATCTTCTATGCTTAAATATTAGGCTTCAATTAAGCTCCTAAGTTCTTCCCCTCTACAAGCTCTCTTCTTCTCCCTCTCCTAGTCTCTTGCCTCTTATGAATGAAATGAACTAAGTTTCTAAACCCTAGTTCTCACTCTAAAGTTAGAATATATCCATACCCATTGGGCCTAACCCATGAAATAATAATTGGACTCTATTCTAATAACGTCACCTATTAGTTTTCTATCTCACTAACCAATAAAATAATTAGTAACAACCAACACTAGTATTAATTACTACAACTAACTTAATAAATCACTAAACAATCGGTTCTCGCTAAAAACACTACGATTAATTCTCGACCAAAATTACTATTTTACCCTTACTCACCAAAAGACCAAAATACCCTCCTATTCACTAAACTCAAGAAAATACATCAAAGGGCAAATAATCACATATAAGCATACATAAATACACGTAAATTAATTAAAAACTAAATAACGAAAATCGGGTTGTTACACATCTCATTGCAAAAGTTTTCGAGAGACATCTCATAATCAATGTTCATAAGCCGGAAGTAGACTCGATGATCGGGGTTATCGAAATTCATCCTATGTTCTGTGAAAACAATAGAGCTTAAAAATTCATAGGTGAAGTTTTGATAACCCTTCATAGGTCTTAACAAATCAACCTATCCTAACCTATTCAACATCATATACACATTATCTCTAAAACCTAGTCTTATCATGTCATAATTATCCAGGTACCTACAAGGATGCAAAGGTTTAGAGAGAAGATATTTATATCTACTCCGTTGTTCCAGAGTGCTAAATGTGATGCCGTGATTCTTTGGGGCGGCTTGCTTTTTGTTTCCTTCAACACTTGAGCTTGCAATCTCCTTTCCAGGCCTCTTTGGTGCCATTGACCTTGTTGACTTTTTTGAATTTTGGTGATGTTGGGGTTTGGGAAAATTTTGGGTGGGAAAGGTTGGTTTTGGTGTGGGGTTAAGGTTTAAGTAAGGTTTTTGAGTTGGGTTATGGAGATTGGTGTAGAATTTGTGGTATTTGGGTTAGGTTTTGAAGGAATTCGAATTTGGGGTAATTGTGGTTTGGGTGGATGAAAATTGGTTTTGAGTGGTGGGTTATGTTTGGGATGATGCTTGGAAGTGTTTTGGTGAATTGGTTGAGTATTGAGGGAGATATGAAGGTTTTTGGTTATCGAGGTTTAGACAGAAGTTTGGATGAGGAGAGATGTTTGTGTGGTAGAATGAGGGAAGAAGAAGAAATAATTTTGGTATAAACTTACTTGGGAGTCGCGCACGGCCGTGCCAACTTTGGCACGGGTCGTGCCAGCTTTCTGTGAGTTTTATTGTTTGGCTTGGGTACAGTGTGGCACGGCCGTACCACATTAGGCACGAGCCGTGCCAAGGTTCTGGACAAAGTGGCTTCAAAAATTTTCATTTTTCTCAAATCGTACTCGGACAATTACCTGCAAAATAACTTAAAGCAACGAAAAACAAACAAAACAAAAGCAGTTAAATGCGTGGGTTGCCTCCCACGAAACGCTCTTTTAGAGTCATTATCTTGACAATTAGAAACAATGTTAAAATGGATCAAAGAGATCATGTTGTGTAGATGACGCTAAGAAACGTTCTTTCACACTATGATCATCAATCATGCAACAAGAAAAATCAAAGGGCTCCTTATTAATAGTTTCCATTCCAAAACCTACTATTTCATCACTAACTCGAAAAGCAATCATTCCACCCTTAACATCAATCATAGCCCCCGCAGTAGCGAGAAAGGGCCTCCCTAAAATAACAGGAACTTGGTCATCCTCATCCATGTTGAGAACTATAAAGTCAGTTGGGATATAAAGCCCTCCTACCTCTATGGGGATGTCCTCAATGAATCCAACGGGGTGGATGTTAGTACGATCGGCTAACTTTAAGGTCACCTCGGTTGGTTTCAACTCACCTATACCTATCCTCTTGAAGAGGGACAAGGGTAACAAACTAACACTAGACCCTAAATCACACATGGCCTTATCAATGGCCTCATTTCCTATCACACAAGGTATGAGGGAGCTTCTTGATGATTGCACTAGTTTCCCTAGTTAAAGCTATTGTCTCATTATGCTCTATAGCCTTTTTCTTTGATAAAATTTTCTTGATAAACTTAGCATATAGAGGCATTCAAGCCAAAGCTTACGCAAAGGAAGTTTTAATGCAATTTTTTTTAAGTATATTAATAAAATTTTTAAATTGTGCCTCCAAGCAAGGCTTAGCAAGCCCTAATGGCAAGGGGATTTTGGATTTATCAAGTTGTTTTTCACTCTCCATCACTTCATTCTCACCTAGAAGCTTAACACTCTCTCCCTTGGTATTTTTAGCTTTAGCAGCGGTCTCTTCTAACTTACTACCCCCAAAAGAAATAGCATTGACATGAGCTTTGGGGTTGGCTTCGGTTTGACCAGGAAAGACTCCTGGTGTTTGAGAAGAGGTGGCCACTTGTTGGGCCACTTGGGAGATTTGGGTCTCAAGCATTTTAGTGTGTGTGACGATAGAATCTACCTTGGTATTGAGTTTGGAGAGAGAGTCATTCAGGAATCCAATTTCGTTTTTGAGCTCTTGAAGTTGTTTATTTTGGCTCATCATACAGTTTTCCAACAAAATTTCCAAACTTGATTTCTGAGCAACCCTCTGGTTGTTTGCATAGCCAGGTGGTGCTACTTTTTCATAGGAACCTTAAGGATTTTTATAAAAGTTTTGGTTTTGTAACACCCCGTTTTCCCAACATAAAATTTCATAACAAATAATCAGAGTTTTTTTTCTTCCACATAAACGGAATGCTACATTTCTTAAAAATCATTAATAGAATAAATAACAATTTATCCTTCATAAATTGGTCAACATAAATATTCTAAACTTCGCAGCGGATTTTAATTCAACAATATAATTAGTCTTAGCACGAAGGCCTCATCAAAACATCTCGTAATAATCCAAAAACTAAATCATAGTCATGTAAAATCATAAGCAATACGTAAGGAATAGAAAATAGCCACAAAAGTTCCCATCCCGTCACGTATCAGAGCACCTAAAGACACAGTAAGAGATAGCCACTCACGACAGCAATCAACGGCTACTTATTCTCGATCATCTGCAAGTTACTCATACGAAGAGCAACATTTACAAGCAGAAGGGGTAAAATTCTCAAACAATAATGTTAAGCGTATAATTCAACAATTATATTTAACAACATAAACATCATCAACATATTATAACAATGGTCATGTAGCATCATTATCATCATCATAATCGACTTCATAATCAACATCAATATCGACTTCATAAATCAACTTAACAACTTGACTCGACAATGCAACTTAACTCGACTATGCAACTCTATCATTTTACTCATGCATGTGGTACCATTCTAGGGCATAAGCCCTCGTCGCTTTTGAGCATAAATATACTCCTAGGGCATGAGCCCTCGTCTCTATTGAGCAATAGCTCATAGGGCATGAGCCCTCGTCTTTATTGAGCAAAAGCTCCTAGGGCATGAGCCCTCGTCTTTAAATGAGTATGCATGGACTCAACATCTTACAACTTAGACAACATGAACGTCTTATATGACTCCAATAATTTGGATCAACATCTCACATTTTAGACCGACACATGCAGCTTTAATCAATAGTAAACAACAACATGGCAGCACAACGATAATCTCAAGATATAACAATGTCAAAATGTAATCATCGTCTCAAAACATCACTTATAATTCACATAATGCATACACGGTTATATATATCATCAGTAACAACATTAAATCATCTTATAACAACTTCACAGATCATCATTAATATTATATTCAAACATCAACAACTTTCATGTTATCACCTAAGACCGATTCTGTATCGATCAATACCAGTTTTCGTTTCAAACTCGAAAGAGTTATGCTGACAGTCCATAAAAATTTACTGTGACCTACGTGCAGTAATTTAACCATAACTCAAGTTCTATAAATCGTTTTGACGTCAGACCAGCGACATTAAAAAGCTAACATCCATACCTACAACTTTTGTGTTATCACCTAAGACCAATTCTGTACCGATCAATGTAACACCCCGTTTCCCAAAAAGACATAATAATATCTAAATATCAGAGTTAATCAACAAACAACGGAGCATTACATACACATTTCAAAAAAATATTTATTTAAATAGAAACATAAAACTATTTAAATAATCCTCCATAATAACATCCTTATATAATAATCTGCAGCGGAATAATCATTGCAAAATCATCTTAAAAATTCTGATACATCAACATATCTGGCACAAAGGCCTCACCAAGTAAAATATTCTCCAACATGGTTCAAATAATTATTTAACAATTCTCCAAGTAAAAATGATACATAAAGGAATGAAATTATAAAACATAAATCCCATCCCGTTACGTATCAGAGCCTATGACACAACGAGCCGACTCCTATCTATCCATCGCTACCTGCACTTGCCCACAAGGCGGCAATTCCAGCAGAAGGGGTGAGTTCACAAAACAAAAGCAATATATATATATATATATATATATATATATATATATATATATAATTCATAAAGTTGTATTGAAAAGCAACAACAACAAGAACATTCATCACCACCATAATCATCAGCAATCTTCATTAACAATCCAACAATAATGTTTAGAATTCACCCTAAATAACAACACCGACAACAACACCATTTGAGGTGACACCTCACCAACGACAACTCACACCTTAAACTTCTAATGCAAGACTCCATTATTGACTAATGCATTATGCAAATGTGGTACCAACTACGCGCGTTGAGTGCTAAACACTCCGGGGCATAAGCCCCCACCAAATTGGATGGTTAAAGCATCCCAGGGCATAAGCCCTCACCAAGGTGAATGACTAGCATTCCAGGGCATGAGCCCTCACCAGTTGAATGTATAAACATTCCGGGGCATGAGCCCCCACCAATGCAAATGAGTTATGAGACTCAAGGAGTATATCTACATACAACCGTACGACAAAATAGTGGTGCATTTTCACCATGCAACCAACTACAACACCAACTAGGACACCTCCCCAACTAGACTCAACCACACCACAACACCATGAACAATTGCAAACTTAGCAAAGTATAGTTCATTTCATTACATACAAGATTCATTCGTAAATGCATCAAAAACATCTCCATTCTATATTATTATCACTCCAAAAATTCTCTAAAAATCCAATAAACCATTTAGAAAGCTTAGGTTTGGGTTTAGAACACCTTAGAAAAATCACACTTTGGGTCGCACAGGACCCAGCTCGCTTAAGCGAGTATCATCTCGCTTGAGCGAGTCAAATGACGAAGGTTAGAGTTTTGCTCGCTTACAGCTAGCTCCTGGTTCGCTTAAGCGAACAGATCATTTTCAAAATTCTGGGCAAAATTCGCGTCGCTCGCTTAAGCGACGGGCAGCTCGCTTAAGCGACCAAAAAGACGTAGCTTCAGGTTTTGCACGCTTGGAGTTCGCTTGGCGCTCGCTTGAGCGAACGGGTGCGAAACAGTTCTGGGTAAGGGATAGTGCCGCTCGCTTAAGCGACGGCTAGCTCGCTTAAGCGAGTACTCATCTGGGCAGAATTTCTTCTTACGATTTCTAACCCTATTTCATCCAAAAATCCCATTTTTGATTCCCCAATTACCCAAAATGGTTTAGAAACAATGTTCACAGGTTCATGGCACAACAAAACAACAGAAACAACTTACATAAGCATCATCATCATCATATAATTCATTAATCATGGCATTTTCATATCTTTAACCCTAATCCAACAAAACTACCATTTTTCAATTCAATTCATGAAAACATACATATATATATCAGCAATTGAATCATAAACCCACCCTTACCTCAAATAAGCAAATTCCTACAGCAAAAATGGCAGCTTCTCCCTTCCTAGTTCTTCCCCTTGGTTTCTCTCAAAAACTATGTTCTGGTTTTGTTTTTCTCTGATACGTGAAAATGTTTCTTTCTTTCCTTACTGGCTTTTCCTATCCTTACCAACCAAAACCTTTCTTTCTTTCCCTTAACTCCCTCTTAACTCTCCCAATTAAAATGTAACCCCCCCTCCTTAATTCTAATAATATCAATTAACTCCTTTAATTCAATTATTATAAATATTATTTCTCCTATTTTCATAAAATACTACAAATAAATATAACAAATAATAACACACCAAATATCTCATATATCATTTATAAATTCAAGTAAAATACACCAAGCACACCAGAATCAATTAAAAATTACCACAAATCATAAAGTAGAATGTAGAGTGTTACAACTCTCCCCAACTTAGAAAATTTCGTCCTCGAAATATTACTTTAAGCAACAAACAACTCAGGATATGACTCTTGCATCTTGCTCTCCAACTCCTAAGTCAAACTCTCACCGGTTACACCGCCCCAAACAACTCTAACCAGAGGTATCTCCTTGCCTCTCAACTGCTTCACCTTGCGATCATCAATCCTCAAAGGCAAAGTCTCAACAGTAAGATTATCTCTAACTTGCACATCATCTCTAGGAATAACATGCGAAGGATCAGCTACATACTTTCTCAACTGCGACACATGAAACACATCATGCAAGTTTGATAGATGTGGTGGCAATCCAATCCGATACGCCACGGTTCCAATTCTCTCGGAAATCTGATAAGGACCAACGAACTTTGGAGTCAACTTCTTTGACTTCAATGCACGTCCTACACCCGTCATCGGAGTAACCCTCAAAAACACATGCTCACCCTCCTGAAACTCAAGGGCTTTTCTCCTTTTGTCATGATAACTCTTCTGACGATCTTGCGATGCTTTCATCTTTTCTCTTATCATCTTGACCTTTTCCGTAGTCTGCTGCACTAACTCAGGTCCTAACACAATACTTTCACCCGACTCAAACCAACATAGAGGAGTTCTACACCTTCGACCATACAAAGCTTCGAACGGTGCCATACCAATACTTGAATGGTAACTATTGTTATAAGTAAACTCTATCAACGGCAAGTGGCTGTCCCAAGCTCCACCCTGCTCGAGTACACACACCCTCAACAAATCCTCCAAGGATTGGATAGTTCTCTCCGACTGACCATCTGTCTGCGGATGATAAGCCGAACTCAATCTCAATTTCGAACCCAATGCATCTTGCAAGCTCTTCCAAAACCTTGAAGTAAACCTCGGATCTCTATCCGACACAATACTAGATGGGACACCATGCAACTTCACAATATCACGAATGTAAATCTCCGCCAACTGAGCTACCGAATAAGTAATATTAATCGGGATAAAGTGTGCCGACTTAGTCAATCTATCAACAACAACCCAAATGGCATCATGCCCTCTTGGAGTATTCGGCAATCTCGTCACAAAATCCATCGAAATGCTATCCCACTTCCACTCAGGCACATCTAACGGGGTCAACAGCCCTGCAGGCTTCTGGTGCTCCACCTTAGACTTCTGGCAAGTCAAACATGCATACACAAATTGCGCAACATCCCTCTTCAAACCGGACCACCAAAATAATTTCTTCAAGTCATGATACATTTTAGTAGCTCCAGGATGAATACTCAAACTACTCTTATGACTTTCTTCTAAGATCAACTTTTTCAAACTTTCATCATCGGGAATACAAATCCTTCCTCTAAACCTCAACACACCTTGTTCATCGACCTTGAAGTCACCATCTACATTCTGATCATTAGCAGTCATCAAATCAACCAACTTAACATCAATCTTCTGGGCCTCTTTGATACTACTCAAGAAATCACTATTAATCTTCAACATGCCCAACCGCACACTCTGAGGCGACTTTTCACAAACAAGACTCAAGTCTCTAAACTGTTCAAGCAACTCGAACTCTTTCACCATCAAAGCGGACATATGCAACGTCTTTCTACTCAACGCATCAGCCACAACATTAGCTTTACCAGGATGGTAATTCAAGCCAAAATCGTAATCCTTAAGTAACTCAAGCCACATCCTCTGCCTCATGTTCAACTCCTTCTGATCAAACAGGTACTTTAAACTCTTATGATCACTAAACACCTCGAATCTGGAACCATACAAATAATGCCTCCAAATTTTTAAAACAAATACCACGGCTGCCAATTCTAGATCATGCGTAGGATAATTCTTCTCATGCACTCTCAGCTGCCTAGAAGCATACGCGACCACCTTGCCATCTTGCATCAAAACACCACCTAATCCCAGCTTAGATGCATCACAATACACAACAAAAGGTTCTTCTGGCTTCGGCAAAATCAAAATAGGCGCAGTCGTCAATCTTTGCTTCAACTCATTGAAACTACTCTCACATTGAGCATCCCACACAAATGCTTTACCTTTACAGGTCAGTTGCGTCAAAGGAAGTGCCAACTTTGAAAATCCTTCAATAAACCTGCGGTAATAACCAGCCAAACCAAGAAAACTTCTCACCTCAGTAACTGACTTTGGTGTCTCCCACTGCGACACAGCATCAACCTTCGAAAGATCTACAGCAATACCATTACCAGAAATAATGTGGCCAAGAAAACTTACTTCATTCAACCAGAACTCGCACTTGGATAACTTGGCATACAATTTCTTCTCTTTCAGCACTTGCAATACAATCTTCAAATGCTCTGCATGCTCAGCTTCAGTCTTAGAATAGATCAAAATATCATCAATAAAAACCACAACAAATTGATCTAGATATTCATGAAAAATTCTGTTCATGTATTCCATAAACACACCAGGTGCATTCGTCACACCGAAAGGCATCACCTTATATTCATAATGGCCATACCGCGTCCTAAACGCCGTCTTTTGCATATCCTCATCCTTCACCTTTATCTGATGGTAACCTGACCTCAAGTCAATTTTACTGAACACACGGGCACCCACGAGTTGATCCATCAAGTCATCAATCCTCGGTAGTGGATACCTGTTCTTGATCGTCACTTTATTCAGCTGACGGTAATCAATACACAACCGCATGCTACCATCCTTCTTCTTAACCAACAACACCGGCGCGCCCCATGGTGAAACACTTGGTCTCACAAACTTCTTGTCAAGCAAGTCTTCTAATTGTTTCTTTAACTCAGCTAACTCCGAAGCTGACATACGGTAAGGAGCCATCGACACAGGCTTCGTACCCGGCACCAGGTCTATCGAAAATTCCACCTCCCTCTCTGGTGGCACATCTGGAATCTCATCAGGGAAAACTTCAGGAAATTCCTTCACAACAGGCAGCCCATCAATTACAGCTTGGTTCTCCACCGACAAGTACGCCAACAAGGAAAACATCAACACGCCATCTTGTTCTAGTCGCTTCATCTCCTTGGTGGATAAAAATTCTGCTCCACTCTCTTCTTCAGCAGAAGAAAACCGCACCGTCTTCGTAAAACAATTGATCAGGACATGATTGTACTCTAACCAATTCATTCCCAATATTACATCCATTCCCACTAACGGCAAACAAACAAGGTCCACCTCAAAATCTCTACCAAATACAGACAACGGACAACTTAAACAGACAAGGGAAGTAGTCACTGAACCCTTAGCTGGAGTTTCAACAACCATTTTCCCATTCATACCAGACATATACAGACCCAATCTTTTAGCACAATCAATAGCAATGAAACAATGCGTTGCACCAGTATCTATAATAGCAATTAAAGGAGTACTATTAAAGAAACAAGTACCTCTGATAAGTCGATCCTCCTGATCAGTCTGGGTACCAGTCAATGCAAACACCCTCCCACTGGCCTGCGCCTTCTTAGGCTTAGTACACTGAGTGCTAAGGTGACCCTCCTCGTCACAATTATAACAAACAATATCTCCACGCTTGCATTCAGTAACAGTGTGGCCTTTCTTACCACATCGGAAGCACTTCTTTTCGTCACGGTTGCAGGCATTACTCTTGTGGCCCTTAACACCACACTTATAACAAACCACCTCGGCAGGAGCATCTCTACGTGCTGGCCTCCTCTCATCATGCATCCTCTGCTTGCCCTTATCAGCTGGGGTACTATACGGCTTTGGGCGACTCTGCTGCCCCTTCCCCTTACGGTCATTCATCACTTTATAGTGAGCTTTAGTATCTTCTTCATAAATACGGCAACTGCTCACCAACTCAGAGAAGTCTCTGATCTTCTGATACCCAATGGCCCGCTTGATATCAGCTCGCAGACCATTCTCAAACTTAATACACTTGGAGAACTCAGCAGTCTCCGCAGCATAGTGGGGATAAAACTTTGCAAGTTCCACGAACTTAGCAGCATACTCCGTAACGGACATGTCTCCTTGCTTCAGCTCAAGGAATTCAATCTCTTTTCTACCACGGACATCCTCCGGGAAGTACCTCCTCAAGAACTCCCGCCTAAACACAGCCCATGTAATCACAGCTCCTTCATTCTGCAAAATAGGTTGAGTGCTTACCCACCAGTCGTCAGCCTCTTCAGCCAACATATGAGTGCCAAACCGCACCATCTGAGCATCCGTACACTGCATCACCCGGAATATTCTTTCAACCTCCTTCAGCCAGGTCTGTGCTCCATCAGGATTATACCTTCCCTTGAAGGTTGGTGGATGATTCCTTAGGAATGTCTCCAGCATTCTTACACCCTCACCAGCCCCACCAGCACCTTGCTGTTGTCCAACAACATGAGCCATTGCTTGCAAAGCAGCAGCTAGAGCAGCATCATTTCTCCCGGCCATCTCGATAGTTCTACATAACAACAAGAATTAGAACAACAACAAGACAGTTTAAAACCTGTCACACTACACTATTGGCTCGACACGACTCTCCTAATGGTCGGACGGATCGACTTGCTCTGATACCAATTGTAACACCCCGTTTCCCAAAAAGACATAATAATATCTAAATATCAGAGTTAATCAACAAACAACGGAGCATTACATACACATTTCAAAAAAATATTTATTTAAATAGAAACATAAAACTATTTAAATAATCCTCCATAATAACATCCTTATATAATAATCTGCAGCGGAATAATCATTGCAAAATCATCTTAAAAATTCTGATACATCAACATATCTGGCACAAAGGCCTCACCAAGTAAAATATTCTCCAACATGGTTCAAATAATTATTTAACAATTCTCCAAGTAAAAATGATACATAAAGGAATGAAATTATAAAACATAAATCCCATCCCGTTACGTATCAGAGCCTATGACACAACGAGCCGACTCCTATCTATCCATCGCTACCTGCACTTGCCCACAAGGCGGCAATTCCAGCAGAAGGGGTGAGTTCACAAAACAAAAGCAATATATATATATATATATATATATATATATATATATATATAATTCATAAAGTTGTATTGAAAAGCAACAACAACAAGAACATTCATCACCACCATAATCATCAGCAATCTTCATTAACAATTCAACAATAATGTTTAGAATTCACCCTAAATAACAACACCGACAACAACACCATTTGAGGTGACACCTCACCAACGACAACTCACACCTTAAACTTCTAATGCAAGACTCCATTATTGACTAATGCATTATGCAAATGTGGTACCAACTACGCGCGTTGAGTGCTAAACACTCCGGGGCATAAGCCCCCACCAAATTGGATGGTTAAAGCATCCCAGGGCATAAGCCCTCACCAAGGTGAATGACTAGCATTCCAGGGCATGAGCCCTCACCAGTTGAATGTATAAACATTCCGGGGCATGAGCCCCCACCAATGCAAATGAGTTATGAGACTCAAGGAGTATATCTACATACAACCATACGACAAAATAGTGGTGCATTTTCACCATGCAACCAACTACAACACCAACTAGGACACCTCCCCAACTAGACTCAACCACACCACAACACCATGAACAATTGCAAACTTAGCAAAGTATAGTTCATTTCATTACATACAAGATTCATTCGTAAATGCATCAAAAACATCTCCATTCTATATTATTATCACTCCAAAAATTCTCTAAAAATCCAATAAACCATTTAGAAAGCTTAGGTTTGGGTTTAGAACACCTTAGAAAAATCACACTTTGGGTCGCACAGGACCCAGCTCGCTTAAGCGAGTATCATCTCGCTTGAGCGAGTCAAATGACGAAGGTTAGAGTTTTGCTCGCTTACAGCTAGCTCCTGGTTCGCTTAAGCGAACAGATCATTTTCAAAATTCTGGGCAAAATTCGCGTCGCTCGCTTAAGCGACGGGCAGCTCGCTTAAGCGACCAAAAAGACGTAGCTTCAGGTTTTGCACGCTTGGAGTTCGCTTGGCGCTCGCTTGAGCGAACGGGTGCGAAACAGTTCTGGGTAAGGGATAGTGCCGCTCGCTTAAGCGACGGCTAGCTCGCTTAAGCGAGTACTCATCTGGGCAGAATTTCTTCTTACGATTTCTAACCCTATTTCATCCAAAAATCCCATTTTTGATTCCCCAATTACCCAAAATGGTTTAGAAACAATGTTCACAGGTTCATGGCACAACAAAACAACAGAAACAACTTACATAAGCATCATCATCATCATATAATTCATTAATCATGGCATTTTCATATCTTTAACCCTAATCCAACAAAACTACCATTTTTCAATTCAATTCATGAAAACATACATATATATATCAGCAATTGAATCATAAACCCACCCTTACCTCAAATAAGCAAATTCCTACAGCAAAAATGGCAGCTTCTCCCTTCCTAGTTCTTCCCCTTGGTTTCTCTCAAAAACTATGTTCTGGTTTTGTTTTTCTCTGATACGTGAAAATGTTTCTTTCTTTCCTTACTGGCTTTTCCTATCCTTACCAACCAAAACCTTTCTTTCTTTCCCTTAACTCCCTCTTAACTCTCCCAATTAAAATGTAACCCCCCCTCCTTAATTCTAATAATATCAATTAACTCCTTTAATTCAATTATTATAAATATTATTTCTCCTATTTTCATAAAATACTACAAATAAATATAACAAATAATAACACACCAAATATCTCATATATCATTTATAAATTCAAGTAAAATACACCAAGCACACCAGAATCAATTAAAAATTACCACAAATCATAAAGTAGAATTTAGAGTGTTACAATCAATACCAGTTTTCGTTTCAAATTCGAAAAAGTTATGCTGACAGTCCATAAAAATTTATTGTGACCTACGTGCAGTAATTTAACCATAACTCAAGTTCTATAAATCGTCTTTACGTCAGACCAACGGCATTAGAAAGCTAACATCCATACCTACAACTTTTGTGTTATCACCTAAGACCAATTATGTATCGATCAATACCAGTTTTTGTTTCAAATTCGAGACAGAGATAAGAAAAAAATCAGGAAAAACAACTTATATTATTCAAACATCACAGTTGACAACAAAGTAACATAATCCATCAATTATCACTATTAACCCTAATTCTCCAATTCTCAAAAACTAAACCTACAACATGTTAAATGAAATTTTCAGAATCATAGACTCAAGATTATTGAATGATAGTCCCACCCTTACCTTAAGAAATCGAAATCGCAGCCTCTCTTGGTCCTCTTCTCTTCTCTTGACTTTTCTCCCCTTTTCTCCAAAACTGATCGTACATTAAAAAGTTTCTAACCTAGCTTCTCTCCTATTTATTCTATCTTATTCCTCTTTCTCCCCCAAAACTCTCTAAAATCTCAAAACAACCCCTCATCTCAATATTTATTTTATTTTCAAATCTTATTTTATTAAACAATAAAGTAAGCCACAACAACTCATAAAATCTCTAAAATCACATAAATCACGTAAATCTTATAAATATATTCTATATTCCATAAAATAATCAAATAATCAAAACGGGCGTTACAACTCTCCCCAACTTATAATATTCTCGTCCTCGAAAATTTACCTCAGGCAAACAACTCTGGATAAGATTCCAGCATCTTACTCTCTAGCTCCCACGTCAAGCTTTCACAAGGGGTATCTCTTTGGCTCTCAATCGCTTCACCTCACGACCTTCAATTCTCACTAGTAAGGTCTCAACCGTAAGGTTATCTCTAACTTGCACATCATCTCTTTGGATCACATGAGATGGATCTGGAACATACTTCCGAAGTTGCGACACATGAAACACATCGTGCAAATTCGAAAGATGCGGTGGTAAACCCACTCGGTACGCCACCGTTCCAACTCTTTCTGATATCTGATACAGACCAATAAACCTCGGAGTCAACTTCTTTGACTTCAATGCACGACCCACACCGGTCGTGGGAGCAACTCTTAGGAATACATGATCTCCCTCTTGAAACTCGAGGTCTTTCCTACGCTTGTCATGATAACTCTTTTGTCGAATTTGTGATGCTTTCATCTTTTCTTGAATCATCTTTACCTTCTCAGTAGTCTGTTGAACAATTTCTGGACCTAAAATCACATTCTCACCTGACTCAAACCAACACAACGGAGTTCTGCATCTCCGACCATACAAAGCCTCAAAAGGTGCCATTCCGATACTAGAATGATAACTATTATTGTAAGTGAACTCTATCAATGGAAGATGACTATCCCAAGTTCCTCCTTCCTCAAGTACACAAACTCTCAACAAGTCTTCCAACGACTGAATCGTTCTTTCCGACTGACCATCTGTCTGCGGATGGTACGCCGAACTCAACCTCAACTTAGAACCTAAAGCCTCTTGCAGACTCTTCCAAAATCTAGAAGTAAATCTCGGATCTCTATCTGATACAATGCTTGAAGGAACACCATGCAACTTCACTATATCTCGAATATAAATCTCTGCCAACTGAGCTACAGGAAAACTGATATTAATCAGAATAAAATGAGTCGACTTCGTCAATCTATCAACAATCACCCAAATAACGTCATTCCCATTAGGAGTATTCGGCAAACTCGTCACAAAATCCATGGATATACTATCCCATTTCCACTCTGGTGTAACACTCTAAATTCTGTTTTATGATTTGTGGTGATTTTAATTGATTTTGGTGTGCTTGGTGTGTTTTACTTGAATTTATAAATGATATATGAAATATTTGGTGTGTTATTATTTATTATAATTATTTGTAATATTTTATGAAAATAGGAGAAATAATATTTATAATATTTGAATTAAAGGAGTTAATTGAAATTATTAGAATTAAGAAGGGATTAAGGAGAAATTAATAGAATTTAGTGGGGGAGAGTAAAGAGTAAAAAGGAGTTTTTGGGGGAGGGTTCCCCTTTTTGGGGGAAACCCTTTAGTTGGTAAGAGAGTAAGAAAGAGTCAGACAAGCATTTGTACGTATCAGTAAGAAAAAGGAAAAAGTAGACTTTTTGGGAGAAAGTGAGAAGAGCCAAGAGCCAAGGGGAATTGCTAGGAATTGTTGTAGATTTTTGCTGAATTAAGGTAAGGGTGGGTTTGTGATTCAATTGCCAATATATACATGTATATTTTCTTGAATTTGGATTGAAATTGGTTGTTCTGGTTTAGGTTTTCTTGAATATATGAAATGCCTAAAGTTGTTGAATTATGTTGTTAATTGTGTTTCTATGAGTTATTTTGGTGCCTGGAATAAGTATTGAACCCATAACGTTAATCTAAAATCATTTTGGGTGACTGGGGAATCAAAAATGGGATTTTTGGATGAAATAGGGTTAGAGATCGTAAGTAGTATTTCTGCCCAGATGAATACTCGCTTAAGCGAGCTAGCCGTCGCTTAAGCGAGCGGCACTTTCCCTTACCCAGAACTGTTTCGCGCCCGTTCGCTCAAGCGTGCGCCAAGCGAACTCCAAGCGTGCAAAACCTGAAGCTACGTCTTTTTGGTCGCTTAAGCGAGCTGCCCGTCGCTTAAGCGAGCAACGCGAATTTTGCCCAGAATTTGGAAATTAACCTGTTCGCTTAAGCGAACCAGTAGCGAGCCAGAAGCGAGCAAAACTCTAACTTTCGTCATTTGACTCGCTCAAGCGAGATGCTGCTCGCTTAAGCGAGCTGGGTCCTGTGCGACCCAAAATGTGATTTTTCTAAGGTGTTCTAAACCCAAACCTAAGCTTCCTAGGTTGATTATTGGATTTTTAGAGAATTTTTGGGGTAATAATAATATAGAATGGAGATGTTTATGATGCATTTACGAATGAATCTTATATGAAATGAAATGAACTATACTATGCTAAGTTGCAATTGTTCATGGTGTTGTGGTGTGGTTGAGTCTAGTTGGGGAGGTGTCCTGGTTGGTGTTGTCGTTGGTTGCATGGTGAAAATGCACCACTATTCTGTCGTATGGTTGTATGTAGATATACTCCTTGAGTCTCATAACTCATATGCATTGGTGGGGGCTCATGCCCCGGAATGTTTATACATTCAACTGGTGAGGGCTTATGCCCTGGAATGCTAGTCATTCATTTTGGTGAGGGCTTATGCCCTGGGATGCTTTAACCATCCAATTTGGTGGGGGCTTATGCCCCGGAATGCTTAGCATTCAACGCGCGTAGTTGGTACCACATTTGCATAATGCATTAGTCGTTTATGGAGTCTTGCATTAGAAGTTTAAGGTGTGAGTCGTTGTTGGTGAGGTGTCACCACAAGTGGTGTTGTTGTCGGTGTTGTTATCTAAGGTGAATTTAAATATTATTGTTGAATTGTTAATGAAGATTACTGATGATTATGATGATGATGAATGTTCTTGTTGTTGTTGTTTTTCAATACAACTTTATGAATTATATATATATATATATATATATATATATATATATATATATATATTGCTTTTGTTTTGTGAACTCACCCCTTCTGCTGGAATTGCCGCCTTGTGGGCAAGTGCAGGTAGCGATGGATAGATAGGAGTTGGCTCATTGTGTCGTAGGCTCTGATACGTAACGGGATGGGATATTATGTTTTATAATTTCATTCCTTTATGTATCACTTCATGTTGGAGATTTGTTGAATAAATATTTGATATATGTTGGAGAACATTTTTATTATGGTGAGGCCTTTGTGCCAAATATGTTGATGTATAAGAATTTTTGAGATGAATTTATGACAATTATTTCCGCTGCAGATTATTTATAAAGATGTTATTTTGGAGGACTATTTAAATAGTTTTATGTTTCTATTTAAATAAATTATTTTGAGATGTGCATGTAATGCTCCGTTGTATGTTGATTAACTCTGATGTTTTGGATATTATTATATCATTTTGGGAAACGGGGTGTTACATCTGGCACATCTAAAGGTGTCATCAACCCAGCAGGTTTATGATGCTCCACTTTCGACTTCTGACAAAGCAAACAAGAATACACAAACTGTGCCATGTCACGTTTCAATCCAGACCACCAAAACAACTTCTTCAAATCATGATACATCTTCGTAGCTCCCGGGTGAATACTCAAGCTACTCCTATGACTCTCTTCAAGAATCATCTTATTCATCTCGTCATTGTCTGGAATACAAATTCTACCTCGAAATCTCAACACACCTTGATCATCGACCTTAAAGTCACTATCTTCAGTCTGATTACTAGCAACCAACAAGTCCACAAACTTAACATCCACTTTCTGCGCTTCTTTAATACTTTTCAAGAAATCACTATCAATCTTCAGCATTCCCAGCTTTACACTCTGATGTGACCATTCGCAAACTAAACTCAAATCTCTAAACTGTTCCAGCAACTCAAACTCTTTAGCCATCATAGCAGACATATGTAAAGTCTTCCTACTTAAGGCATCTGCAACAACATTAGCTTTACCCGGATGATAATTCAAATCAAAGTCATAATCTTTCAATAATTCGAGCCACCTTCGCTGTCTCATATTCAATTCCTTCTGATCAAACAAATATTTCAAGCTCTTGTGATCACTGAACACTTCAAATCTCGAACCATACAAGTAATGTCTCCAAATCTTAAGCACAAATACAACTGCAGCTAATTCAAGATCATGAGTAGGATAATTTCGTTCATGAATTCTCAACTGTCTTGATGCATAAGCAACCACTTTACCATCTTGCATAAGCACACCACCTAAGCCCAATTTGGACGCATCACAATATACAACAAAAGGTTCATCGAACTTCGGCAAAATCAAGACTGGAGCCGTCGTCAAACGCTTCTTCAATTCACTAAAATTGTTCTCACAATGAACATCCCACACAAAGGCTTTACCTTTACAAGTCAACTGCGTTAACGAAAGTGCCAACTTAGAAAATCCTTCTATAAATCTTCTGTAATAACCCGCCAATCCCATAAAGCTTCTAATCTCTATAACCGACTTAGGAGTCTCCCATTGTGATACCGCATCAACTTTAGACAGATCAACTGCAATACCCTTACCAGAAATAACATGGCCAAGAAAACTCACCTCTTCTAACCAGAATTCACACTTTGACAATTTAGCATAAAGTTTCTTCTCTTTCAGCACTTGCAAAACCATCCTCAAATGTTCAGCATGTTCTTCCTCGGACTTGGAATATATCAAAATATCATCAATGAATACCACCACGAAACGATCCAAAAATGCATGAAAAATGCGATTCATATACTCCATAAACACACCAGGTGCATTTGTCACACCGAAAGGCATCACTTTATACTCATAATGTCCATAACGTGTTCTAAAAGCTGTCTTCTACATATCTTCATCTTTCACTTTAATCTGGTGATAACCCGAGCTCAAGTCAATCTTGCTAAACACACGTGCACCCACTAACTGATCCATCAAGTCATCAATTCTTGGAAGTGGATACCTATTCTTTATAGTTACATTATTCAACTGTCGATAATCAATGCACAACCTCATACTACCATCTTTCTTCTTCACTAGCAATACCGGCGCTCCCCAAGGTGAAACACTTGGTCTAACAAACTTCTTATCAAGTAAATCTTCTAATTGGTTCTTCAACTCAGCCAACTCAGAAGCTGAAATACGGTAAGGTGTCATAGACACATGCTTCGTTCCCGGAACAAGATCAATCGAAAATTCAACTTCTCTTTCTGGAGGCACATCAGGAATTTCATCAGGAAAAACTTCTGGAAAATTGCATACCACTTGTAGCTTATCAATCACTGCTTGATTCTCCATAGATAAAGATGCCATCAAAGAAAACATCAAAATTCCATCACGTTCTAATTGCTTCAGCTGCTTAGTAGACAAAAACTCCGCTCCACTTTCTTCTTCAGCAGAAGATAAATACGCTAAAACAATTAATATGGACATGGTTGTACTTTAACCAGTTCATGCCAGGAATCACATCCATACCACTCAAAGGTAAACAAACCAAGTCAATTTCAAAATCACGATCAAACATAGACAAAGGACATCGTAAACACACAAGAGAAGTAGTCACCGAACCCTTAGCTGGAGTTTTGACAACCATCTCTCCATTCATATTTTACATAGCAAGACCCAACTTAGAAGCATAATCAATAGCAATAAAACAATGCATAGCAACAGTATCAATAATAGCAACTAAAGGTGTACTATCAAAATAACAAGTACCTCTGATCAAACGATCCTCGTTCTCTGTTTGAGTACCAGTCAAAGCAAAAACTCTCCCAGTAGTCTGAGCCTTCTTAGGCTTCTTGCATTGCGAACCAATATGACCTTCTTCATTGCACTTAAAACACACAACATCATCATATTTGCATTTTGTACTAGTATGCCCTTTCTTACAGCAACAGAAACACTGTTTCACATCTCCAGTACAAGCATTACTCTTGTGGCCTTTTTCACCACAATTATAGCAGACAATCTCAACAGGAGCTTCTTTCTTTTTAGGTCTCCTCTCATCATTAACTCTTTGTTTGCCCTTATCAGCAGGGGCACTATAAGGCTTAGGACGACTCTGCTGACCTTTACCTTTCCTCTCATTCACAACCTTGTAATGAGCCTTAGTATCTTCTTCATAAATTCTGCAACTGCTCACCAGCTCAGAAAAGTTACGGATCTTTTGGTAACCAATTGCCCTCTTGATATCAGCACGTAAGCCATTCTCGAACTTGATACACTTGGAGAACTCAACAGTCTCAGCAGTATAATGTGGATAAAATTTAGCCAGCTCCACAAACTTAGCAGCATACTCTATCACCGACATGTTCCCTTGTTTTAGCTCAAGGAACTCAATCTCTTTCTTCCCGCGAACATCTTCCGGAAAGTATCGGTTCAGGAACTCTCTTCTAAACACAGCCCAAGTAACAACAACACCTCCATTCTCTAAAACCGGTTGAACACTCACCCACCAGTCATCAGCTTCTTCTGCCAACATGTGCGGGCCAAAACGCACCATCTGAATATCAGTGCATTGCATAACTCTGAAAATCCTCTCGACCTCCTTAAGCCACGTCTGAGCTCCATCAGGGTCATATCTGCCCTTAAAAGTTGGTGGATGGTTTCTCAAAAAAGTCTCCAACATCCTCACTCCGTCATTACCACCAGCATTATGTTGTTGTCCCACAACTTGAGCTATCGCTTGCAATGCAGTAGCAAGAGCAACATCATTTCTCCCAGCCATCTTAGTTCTCTACACAACATACAACAATCAGAACAACATAATAATGGTATTCCAACTGTTAAACGACACTACTCAACTCAACTACTTGGCCGGACGAACCGACCTGCTCTGATACCAATTATAACACCCCGTTTTCCCAACATAAAATTTCATTACAAATAATCAGAGTTTTTTTTTTCTTCACATAAACAGAATGCTACACTTCTTAAAAATCATAAATGGAATAAATAACAATTTATCCTTCATAAATTGGTCAACATAAATATTCAAAACTTCGCAGCGGATTTTAATTCAACAATATAATTAGTCTTGGCACGAAGCCCTCATCAAAACATCTCGTAATAATCCAAAAACTAAATCATAGTCATGTAAAATCATAAGCAATACGTAAGGAATAGAAAATAGCCACAAAAGTTCCCATCCCGTTACGTATCAGAGCACCTAAAGACACAGTGAGAGATAGCCACTCACGACAGCAATCAACAGCTACTTATTCTCGATCACCTGCAAGTTACTCATACGAAAAGCAACATTTCCAAGCAGAAGGGGTGAGATTCTCAAACAATAATGTTAAGCATATAATTCAACAATTATATTTAACAACATAAACATCATCAACATATTATAACAATGGTCATGTAGCATCATTATCATCATCATAATCAACATCAATATCGACTTCATAAATCAACTTAACAACTTGACTCGACAATGCAACTTAACTCGACTATGCAACTCTATCATTTTACTAATGCATGTGGTACCATTCTAGGGCATAAGCCCTCGTCACTTTTGAGCATAAATATACTCTTAGGGCATGAGCCCTCGTCGCTATTGAGCAAAAGCTCCTAGGGCATGAGCCCTCGTCTTTATTGAGCAAAAGCTCTTAGGGCATGAGCTCTCGTCTTTATTGAGCAAAAGCTCCTAGGGCATGAGCCCTCGTCTTTAAATGAGTATGCATGGACTCAACATCTTACAACGTAGACAACATGAACGTCTTATATGACTCCAATAATTTGGATCAATATCTCACATCTTAGACCGACACATGCAGCTTTAATCAATAGTAAACAACATGGAAGCACAACGATAATCTCAAGATATAACAATGTCAAAATGTAATCATCGTCTCAAAACATGACTTATAATTCACATAATGCATACACGATTATATATATCATCAGTAACAACATTAAATCATCTTATAACAACTTCACAGATCATCATTAATATTATATTCAAACATCAACAACTTTCATGTTATCACCTAAGACCGATTCTGTATCGATCAATACCAGTTTTCGTTTCTGTAACGCCCTAGTTTTATTTTAATTATCGTTGGTTGATTTTAAAATCTTTTATATGATTTTTTAATGATTTATGTGAATATGTGGGGTGTTACTATTTTATTATATAGTATTTATGTGATTATGTGAATATATGATTATTTTTATTGTTTAATAAAAATAAGTAAGATTATTATTTACTTGAAATTATGGGGTTTAATGAGAATTAATAGAAATTAAGGAGGGAGTTAAGTGAAATAAGTGGGAGGTTAAGGAAAAAGAGAAAGAGAAAGGAGAGGTTTTAGTTTAGAGAAAAACAAAAGTCTGTTTCATTTTTCACGTACAAAACTTTAGAAAAGAGAGTTTTTGGAGAGAAAGAAGAGAACCCTAGAAGAGGCTAAGAGAAGAGGGAATCAATTGCTGTAGAGTTTTTGCTTGCTGAATTAAGGTAAGGGTGGGATTCCTTCAATAATATGTATATATAATTTTGATTGTTGATGAAATTGTGTTCTAGGTTTAGGGTTTAGAAAGTTTATGATAATTGATATGATGTGATGAATTGTGTTGTTTAATGCATGTTTCTGTGTTGTTTTGATTGTTATGTTGTATATAGAACCTGTAAACATTGTTCTCTACCAAATTTGGGATTTGGGTAGATGAAATTTGGGTTTTTGAGTGAAAAATAGGGTTTTCCCGAGAGCTACCTTTGACAGCATACTCTGTTTCATGTTGTTGCGTCTTTTGCATCAGTTTCTGTTTCGAACTAGCTTTCGGTGTAAACACGAAAGTTGTAGGTATGAATGTTATCTTTCTAATGCCGTTGGTCTGACGTCAAAAGGATTTATAGAACTTGAGTTATGGTCAAATTACTGAACATAGGTCACAGTGAATTTTTATGAATTTCAGCACAACTTTGTCCGAATTTGAAATGAAAACTGGTATTGATTGGTACATAATTGGTCTTAGATATAAACATGAAAGTTGTAGATGATTGAGTTACCTTTCTAATGGCACTGATTTGACTCGAAAATGTTTTATAAATCTCGAGTTATGATAAAAATAGTCCAAGTAGGTCTTCAGAATTTTTTTAGAAAACTTAGCCTAACTAATCCCAAGTTAGTCCAAAACTTATGGTTGGTTTCCCAACTTCAAACTTAAGTATTAGGGATTTAGTCGGAGTGTTTTATGAGTATTTGGCTTATGTTTTATTAATCAAACTTGATTTGCTTGTTGAAGGATGTGTTGGACTTTGATATGAATGTAGTTGATTAATGTATATGTGCTTTCCGGAGATGTGTGATTTAAATATGTGTTATATCAAGATGTGTTGTTTGTAGATGTGTGACTTAAATATGTGCTATATAAAGATGTCATATTTAAATATGTGATATTTGACGATGATGCTATTTAAAGATGTGTATTTGTCGAGTCATCTAAAGATGTGCATTGTTGAGTCTTTACTCGTGTCGTTGCATTTGAGTCGTGTCGTTGCATAGCATAGTCAGCGATGGGGGCTTAATGCCTGACAGGTTCTTTTATGACCTTTAGCGATGGGGGCTCAATGCCTGACAGGTCCTATTTGACCTTTAGCGATGGAGGCTTATGCCCTGATGGTACCACATGCATGATGTCTAAGACGTAGAGTTGCATTTGTTGAGTCGTGTCTTATGAGATGTCGTGATGATGATTTGTGATGATGATGTGATGTTTGAGATGGTTGTTAAGACGATGATTTATGATGGTTTGTGATGCATTTGTGATGATGATTGTTCTTTGATGTTCTTGATGGTATCTTCGTGATGAAGTTCCTTGAAGCTCTTGATGATATTTCGTGATGATATTCTTGATTGACGTTTAACGTGTTTCGTGAATGGTGTACTTGATGATGTATAAGGTGATTTAGGACGATAATTATGATGTTAGATGATGCCTATTTTGCTATGACTATATGATGTTTTGTTGACTGATGATTCTGTTGTTGGTGTATTTATATATATATGTATATATATGTGAACCTGATGATGCTTGTCATTGAATTGTTGTCGTTTTCATTAACTTGATTGATTATATATTATTATTATTGAATGTGTATCTCACCCCTTCTGTTGGAATTGTCGCCTTGTGGACAAGTGCAGATTTCCAAGGCTAGTAGGATGTTGGCTCAAGTGTCATAGGGCTCTAATACGTAACGGGATGGGGAAAATGTTGTTTTGTTTCTTTCATTCCTTTTAAGTTGAAGAATGATATTTTGTTGTTGAGGCCTTTGTGCCAAGAATTCTGTTGAAGTTGAATGATGATGATTTTAAAAGAAATATTTCCGCTGCAGTTTTTTATAAGAATGAGATTTTGTTGGTATTTTAAATAGTTCTATTTTCTATTTAAATAATTTTGAAAAGTAGTGTGACATGCCCGTTATTGTTGAACTCTGATTGTTTTAATATTATTATGTTGTTTTGGGGAAACGGGGTGTTACAGTTTCAAACTCGAAAGAGTTATGCTGACAGTCCATAAAAATTTACTGTGACCTACGTGTAGTAATTTAACCATAACTCAAGTTCTATAAATCGTTTTGACGTCAGACCAACGACATTAGAAAGCTAACATCCATACCTACAACTTTTGTGTTATCACCTAAGACCAATTTTGTACCGATCAATACCAGTTTTCGTTTCAAATTCGAGACAGAGATAAGAAAAAAATCAGGAAAAACAACTTATATTATTCAAACTTCATAGTTGACAACAAAGTAACATAATCGATCGATTATCACTCTTAACCCTAATTCTCCAATTCTCAAAAACTAAACCTACAACATGTTAAATGAAATTTTCAGAATCATAGACTCAAGATTATTGAATGATAGTCCCACCCTTACCTTAAGAAATCGAAATCGCAGCCTCTCTTGGTCCTCTTGTCTTCTCTTGACTTTTCTCCCCTTTTCTCGAAAACTGATCGTACGTTAAAAAGTTTCTAACCTAGCTTCTCTCCTATTTATTCTATCTTATTCCTTTTTCTCCCCCAAAACTCTCTAAAATCTCAAAACAACCCCTCATCTCAATATTTATTTTATTTTCAAATCTTATTTTATTAAACAATAAAGTAAGCCACAACACCTCATAAAATCTCTAAAATCACATAAATCACATAAATCTTATAAATATATTCGATATTCCATAAAATAATCAAATAATCAAAACGGGCGTTACAGGTTTGGCCTCGTATGACCAAATACTATTAGTAGCACTACCTAACTGACAATTAACGCCAATATGACCAAATATACCACAGATTTCACTAGGAGGAGATGCAGGAGTAGGTGTGATAGCACTAACATTTAGTTTTTCAAATTTTTGGGTTAGTGCATCAACCTTAGCAGCAAGGTGATCATAGTTAGAGACTTCGTACATACCTGCCTCTTTTTGAGAGGGTGTAGAAGCGGTGATGGGTCTCTCGTTGGTCCATTGATAGTGATTCTGAGCCATGTCTTCGATCAAAGCGTAACCCTCCGTATAATTCTCGTTCATTAGAGCTCCACCTACAGCTGCATCAACATACATCTTAGTGGTATAAGTTAAGCCATTATAAAAGGTATGGACTATGAGCCACTTCTCTAAATCATGGTGGGGACAAAGTCTAAGCATTTCCTTGAAACGCTCCCACGCATCATAAAGAGACTCTCCATCTTTTTGATTAAACCGTGTGATTTGGTCTCTTAGTTTAGCAGTTTTAGAGGGGGGAATGAATCGGGCGAGGAATGCTTGCATCATTTGATCCCATGAAGTGATGGAACCAACTTCTAAAGAATGGAACCAAGCGCTAGCTCTATCCCTTAAGGAAAAGGGAAAAAGATGAAGTCTTACGGCTTCTTGGTTTTCCTTTATAGTACCACTGAGTCTTAAGAAAGTGGAGATATGGAGATTTGGATCCTCAGTGGGTGATCCGGAAAACTGGTTTTGCTGCACCAAATTGAGTAGTGCAGGCTTAATCTCGAAGTTGTTACCCTCAACCGTTGGGTACACAATAATAGCTTGTGGCTCTTCTGTAGAAGGTGTTGCATACTCTTTGAGAGTGTGTTCAGCCATAGCGATATTATTTTGTCCCTCTCTTCTCCTTTTATGTAGAAACCTTTCGATCTCAGGTACAAATGCACCAAGACTTTTAGATCTTCGCATAAAAGGGAAAGAACCCAAGAAGTTAACGGTAACAATAGAAAGAAAGGAGAAGAAGAAAAAAAGAAAAATTCTAATCACTAAGAAAAAGTTAATCAAATTAGTTAACTCCCCGGCAACGGCACCAAAAACTTGATGGGATAAAACCGCAAGTGCACGGTCTTACCGAAGTAGTAATGAAAGAGTATCATTCTGACAGAGAGTTGTTCAATTCAATTAACTTTAGTTTATGATTCGAAAAGAATTAAATTGCAAAGTTGGGGTTTTCAAACGGTTGAAAGAGAATATAATAATAAAAGGAGGCTTGGGATTATTGGTTCATCATAACGACAAATCCTTCACAAACCGAAACCTTAAACCTATAACATTATGTTAGACCTAATTTCTAAAGACCGGATTCCCTTTAGCCCCTCACTTTTCCTTTCAGTCCAGTGAGAGTTTTCTTCTAGCAATCAAACCTATTTCGCTGATTTGATTACTAGAAGAAGCTTTTCAGGATTGAAACTACTAATGTCTCAAGGATTGCAAAGACTATTTCGCTGCATTTGCAACCCTTGTTTAAATTTACTTGTTCGAATATCAAGACTCCACTCTCGTTTTATGAATTGATATTTGAGATAATGGATTAACAATTATCAAACCCTCCGCTCTCGCTTCTACAGTTTGATAATGGTTAATTCATGTTAAAACAGTGAATTTAGATTAGAAACTAGGGTTACATAAGATTTATCGTAGACATAGAGAAGAAAGAGAAGAACATAAATAAAATAACAAGAAAGTAAAGGAAGAACTTTTATAAAGAAAGACAATTGTCACTTATTGAATTCCAAGAATAAAAGATGACTATTTATGATGGCTAGCTACTCTATTTATAGTTTACATTCGACTTAAAATCTAAGCAATTACATCACTAGAATGTTCCACAAGAAACTGCGGGCCTTTCGGTAAAAACTAAAATAGAGTAGCTTAAAATCCAAGCAAAACCAGCAAAAGGAGATCCTGGGAGGTGGCACGGCCGTGCCAATGTTAGCACGGGTCATGCCAAGCTTCTGACTTTGGGGAGACATATTTTTGTCTCCGAATCTTCGTATTTTTGCTATGAATCAGCTCCAAACCCCTTTCTTTTGCTCCAAGACTCAATCCATGTAATATTCATTCCTGAAATATAATAATATGCAACTGAAGTAAAATAGCTCTAAAAGGATATAATATTAAAATAAAATAAACTTAAATCTAATTAAAACGAAACAAAATATTATATTAAACTAACTAATTATTGATCAGGGCACCATTGAATCTAGACTGGGGAAGGGGGTAGGCCCTCCGACTTCCTACGTGAAGGTGTTGTCTCCATAAATTAATAAACATTATGCTATAACCCCAAGAATGTGCAAATGGCAAAGATGTAACACCCCGTTTCCCAAAATTACATAATATTATATATAACAATCAGAGTAATCAACAAACGGGCATGTCACACTACTTTTTAAAATTTATTAAATAGAATATAAAACTATTTAAAAATACCAACAAAATAATTCTTATAAAATTCTGCAGCGGAAACATTATTTTGCAATCAACATCATTCAACTACAACAAATCCTTGGCACAAAGGCCTCAACAGTTAAAATATTATTCAACATTTAGTGATCCAACAACTAGGTTCAACATTCGATACATAAGGAATGAAAGAAATAAATAGCAAATTCCCCATCCCGATATGTATCAGAGCCCTAAGACACATGAGTCGACATCCTACTAGCCTTCATTACCTGCAAGTTACCCATACGAAGGGCAACATTTTCAAGCAGAAGGGGTGAGATTCTCAAACAATAAATAATAGAAGCATAATTCATCAATTGAATCTAACACCCTAGATATCAACAAAGTATTTCAATATACACAATTTTCAATAATCAGCAACATTAACATCACCTTCAAACTCAACTAACAACAACAACCACAACAACTCCGACGACTCACCAACAACGACTCCGACAATGCATCGACGACGACAACTAATGCAATATGCATGTGGTACCATTTTAACGCGTTTGAATGACAAAGCATTCCAGGGCATGAGCCCTCAACAATTTGGATGGTTAAAGCATCCCAGGGCATAAGCCCTCAACAGTTTGAATGATTAACATTCCAGGGCATGAGCCCTCAACGATGCATGAGTATGAAAAGACTCACGGTGTATATCAGCATACAACTCAACAACAACAACAACAACAACTACGACGACAACAACTGTGCCTAAATCATTTATGACACACTCCCCAATTTGGACAACAACAACTCAACAAATGCATATACGAGGTATGACTTACATTTCCAACAATTCAACCAATGATACTCCAACCTTTGAAAATAGGTTCAATGACATATATAATATATATATACAAATACACCAATAATCATAACATTATCATCACCATAATTTAAACAACCAATAATCAAACACAGAAACCACTTCGGGTACAGGGCTACTCGCTTCGGCGAGTACATCTACTCGCCATGGCGAGCTCAAAGAATGGGTTACTCACCTCAGGCGAGCTAGGGGCGAGCTGGGAGCGAGTAGAACTGGGAGCTCTCGGCCTTTTTGACATTTTTCTCACCAAAACTTCATTTTTAAGCTCCCTAATCATCTTTTTAATCTGAAAATGGTCCTAGTCATCTCTAAAAATATTTAGGTACACAAAACTATCCACCCCACGCCTTATAACAACATTTCAAAAATCAAGTTTTCTAAGGCCCTACTCGCCGTGGCGAGTGGTTTTGCTCGCGAGGCGAGCTATGAACATTGCTCACTCGCTGTGGCGAGTCATGCTACTCGCCGCGGCGAGCGATGAATGTCAGTACGGGCAGAATGCAGTTTTTTCCAAAAAATCCCATTTTTCTCAACTTCAATCCCCAAAACAATTTACAGAAGTGTAATAAGGTTCTGCCTACAACCTGAATGCATTCTAACATCATTACAGTACGCTCTACACCATTTTCCTCCTATAATCATACTCCAAAACCTAATTTCCAATTTTATAATTTTCCACTAAAACCATGTTAAATCCAAAATCAGAGTTATACAATCCACTATTATTGAAAGATAATCTCACCCTTACCTTAATTAAGATGAACAAAAGCTACAACAGTCAAACTCTGGTTCTTCACTTGGCTCACCTCTCCTTCTCCCAAAACTCTGGTTTTTGCTTACTGAACGTGAAAAATGTTTTCTCTGACTTTCTCTTCCTATTCTCTCCAAAACATAACCTCCCTTTTTTCTTAACTCCCTCCTTAAAACTCATTAATTCTAATTAACCCCCATAATTCTAAATAAATATCATTTCCCCACTTTTTATTTTAAATAATAAAATAAACATTCAATTAAATAAATACACCAATAAATCACATAAATCAAATATTTCATATAAAAGAAATACTCAAAAATCAACCAAAATAATTAAATGAAAAAATAGGGTGTTACAACTCTCCCCAACTTAAAGAATTTCGTCCTCGAAATATTACCTCAAACAAACAACTCAGGGTAGGATTCCTGCATCTTACTCTCCAACTCCCAAGTTAGAACGGTGCCATACCAATACTCGAATGGTAACTATTGTTGTATGTGAACTCTATCAACGGCAAGTGGCTATCCCAAGCTCCACCTTGCTCAAGTACACACACCCTCAACAAATCCTCCAAGGATTGGATAGTCCTCTCCGACTGACCATCTGTCTGCAGATGATAAGTCGAACTCAATCACATTTTCGAACCCAAAGCATCTTGCAAACTCTTCCAGAATCTAGAAGTGAACCTCGGATCTCTATCCGACACAATACTCGACGGTACACCATGTAGCTTCACAATATCACGAATATAGATTTCCGCCAACTGAGATACAGGAAAAGTAATATTTATTGGAATAAAGTGCGCCGACTTTGTTAACCTATCGACTACAACCCATATAGCATCATGCCCTCTTGGAGTATTCGGCAAACTCGTTACAAAATCCATGGAAATGTTGTCCCACTTCAACTCAGGTACATCTAACGGCGTTAACAGCCCTGCAGGCTTCTGATGCTCAACCTTAGACTTCTGGCAAGTCAAACATGCATACACAGACTGTGCTACATCTCGTTTCAATCCGATCCACCAAAATAATTTCTTCAGGTCATGATACATCTTCGTAGTTCCCGAATGAATACTCAAACTACTCTTGTGACTTTCTTCTAAAATCAACTTTTTCAAATCCTCATCATCAGGAATACAAATTCTTCCTCTGAATCTCAACACACCTTGGTCATCAACCTTAAAATCACCATCTGCATTTTGATCACTAGCAGTCATCAAATCCACAAACTTAACATCAACCCTCTGTGCCTCCTTGATACTATTCAAGAAATCACTATTAATCTTCAACATGCCCAACCGCACACTCTGAGGTGACCTTTCACAAACAAGACTCAAATCTCTGAACTGTTCAAGCAACTCGAACTCTTTCACCATCATAGCAGACATATGCAACGTTTTTCTACTCAAAGCATCAACAACTACATTAGCTTTACCCGGATGGTAATTCAAGCTAAAATCATAATCCTTCAACAGCTCTAACCACCTTCTCTGCCTCATGTTCAATTCTTTCTGATCAAATAAATACTTTAAACTCTTATGATCACTAAACACCTCAAATCTGGAACCGTACAAATAATGCCTCCAAATTTTTAACACAAAACCACAGCCGCCAACTCTAAATCATGTGTAGGATAATTCTTCTCATGGATTCTCAACTACCTAGAAGCATAAGCTACTACCTTTCCATCTTGCATCAAAACACCACCTAAACCCAGCTTAGATGCATCACAATAAACAACAAAAGGTTCTTCTGGCTTCGGTAAAATCAAAATAGGGGCAGTCGTCAACCGCTGCTTCAACTCATTGAAACTATTCTCACATTGAGTATCCCACACAAAAGCTTTACCTTTACAGGTCAACTGCGTCAAAGGAAGTGCCAACTTCGAAAATCCTTCAATGAATCTACGATAATAACCGGCCAAACCAAGAAAACTTCTAATCTCAGTAACCGACTTCGGTGTCTCCCATTGTGACACAACATCAACCTTCGAAGGATCTACAGCAATACCACTACCAGAAATAATGTGGCCAAGAAAACTTACTTCATTCAACCAGAACTCACATTTGGATAACTTGGCATACAACTTCTTTTCCTTCAGCACTTGCAATACAATCTTCAAATGCTCTGCATGCTCTGCTTCAGTCTTAGAATAGATTAGAATATCATCAATAAATACAACAACAAATTGATCCAGATAAGCATGAAAAATTATGTTCATATACTCCATAAACACACCAGGCGCATTAGTAACACCGAAAGGCATCACCTTATATTCATAGTGTCCATATCGTGTCCTAAAGGCCGTCTTTTGCATATCTTCATCCTTTACCTTAATCTGATGGTAACCTGACCTCAAGTCAATCTTACTAAACACACGAGCACCCACTAACTGATCCATCAAGTCATCAATTCTCGGAAGTGGATACCTGTTCTTTATAGTCACTTTGTTCAACTGACGGTAATCAATACACAACCTCATGCTACCATCCTTCTTCTTAACCAACAACACCGGCGCTCCCCAAGGTGAAACACTCGGTCTTACGAACTTCTTGTCAAGTAAGTCCTCAACTGCTTCTTCAACTGAGCTAACTCAGAAGCTGACATACGGTAAGGAGCCATCGACATAGGCTTCGTACCCGGAACAAGATCAATTGTGAATTCTACCTCCCTCTCTGGTGGCACATCTGGAATCTCATCGGGAAAAACTTCGGGAAATTCCTTCACAACTGGCAATCGATCAATTACTGCTTGATTCTCCACTGACAAGTACGCCAACAAGGAAAACATCAAGACTCCATCTCGTTCTAACTGCTTCATCTCTTTAGTAGATAAAAATTCTGCTCCACTCTCTTCTTCAGCAGAGGAAAAACGTACCGCCTTGCTAAAACAATTAATCAGGACATGATTGTATTCTAACCAATTCATTCCCAAAATTACATCCATTCCCACCAACGGTAAACAAACAATATCAACTTCAAAATCTCTACCAAATACAGACAACGGACAACTTAAACAAACAAGGGAAGTAGTTACTGAACCCTTAGCTGGAGTTTCAACAACCATCTCCCCATTCATATCAGACATAATCAAACCCAACCTCTTTGCACAATCAATAGCAATGAAACAATGCGTAGCACCAGTATCTATAATAGCAATTAAAGGAGTACTATTAAAGAAACAAGTACCTCTGATAAGTCGATCTTCATTATCGGTCTGGGTACCAGTCAAGGCAAACACCCTCCCACTGGTCTGCGCCTTCTTAGGCTTCTTGCATTGCGAACTAAGATGGCCTTCTTCATCACAGTTGAAACAAACAATATCACCACGTTTGCATTCAGCTACAGTGTGGCCCTTCTTACCGCATCGGAAACACTTCTTCTCATCACGGTTGCAAGCATTACTCTTGTGGCCTTTCACACCACACTTATAACATACAATCTCAGTAGGAGCATCCCTACGTGCAGGTCTCCCCTCATCATGCATCCTCTGCTTACCCTTATCAGCTGGGGCACTATATGGCTTTGGACGATTCTGCTGTCCCTTACCTCTGCGATCACTCATCACCTTGTAATGAGCTTTCGTATCTTCTTCATAGATCCTACAGCTGCTTACCAACTCAGAAAAATCCCTTATCTTTTGATAGCCAATGGCCGGCTTAATATCGGCTCGCAGACCATTTTCAAACTTGATACATTTGGAGAACTCAGCAGTCTCCGCAGCATAGTGTGGATAGAATTTGGCAAGCTCCACAAACTTGGCAGCATACTCAGTTATGGACATATCTCCTTGCTTCAGTTCAAGGAATTCAATCTCTTTGTTACCTCGGACATCCTCCGGAAAATACCTCCTCAAGAACTCCCTTCTGAACACAGTCCATGTAATCACAGCACCTTCATTCTGAAGAATTGGTTGAGTGCTCACCCACCAGTCGTCAGCTTCTTTTGCTAACATGTGCGTGCCAAAGCGCACCATCTGGACATCACTACATTGCATAACTCGGAAGATCCTCTCGACCTCCTTCAGCCAAGTCTGAGCTCCGTCGGGGTCGTACCTTCCCTTGAAGGTTGGTGGATGGTTTCTCAGAAAAGTCTCTAACATCCGAACTCCTTCACCACCACCAGCACCTTGTTGTTGTTGTCCCACAACTTGAGCCATTGCTTGCAAAGCAGCAGCAAGAGCAGCATCATTTCTTCCAGCCATTTCGATATTCTACACGACAACAACAAATTAGAACAACAAAGACAGTATAAAGCTGTCACACAACACTACTAGGCTCGACACGACTCTACTAATTGGCCGGACGGACCAACCTGCTCTAATACCAATTGTAACACCCCGTTTCCCAAAATTACATAATATTATATATAACAATCAGAGTAATCAACACACGGGCATGTCACACTACTTTTTAAAATTTATTAAATAGAATATAAAACTATTTAAAAATACCAACAAAATAATTCTTATAAAATTCTGCAGCGGAAACATTATTTTGCAATCAACATCATTCAACTACAACAAATCCTTGGCACAAAGGCCTCAACAGTTAAAATATTATTCAACATTTAGTGATCCAACAACTAGGTTCAACATTCGATACATAAGGAATGAAAGAAATAAATAACAAATTCCCCATCCCGATATGTATCAGAGCCCTAAGACACATGAGTCGACATCCTACTAGCCTTCATTACCTGCAAGTTACCCATACGAAGGGCAACATTTTCAAGCAGAAGGGGTGAGATTCTCAAACAATAAATAATAGAAGCATAATTCATCAATTGAATCTAACACCCTAGATATCAACAAAGTATTTCAATATACACAATTTTCAATAATCAGCAACATTAACATCACCTTCAAACTCAACTAACAACAACAACCACAACAACTCCGACGACTCACCAACAACGACTCCGACAATGCACCGACGACGACAACTAATGCAATATGCATGTGGTACCATTTTAACGCGTTTGAATGACAAAGCATTCCAGGGCATGAGCCCTCAACAATTTGGATGGTTAAAGCATCCCAAGGCATAAACCCTCAACAGGTGAATGACTAGCATTCCAGGGCATAAGCCCTCAACAGTTTGAATGATTAACATTCCAGGGCATGAGCCCTCAACGATGCATGAGTATGAAAAGACTCACGGTGTATATCAGCATACAACTCAACAACAACAACAACAACAACTACGACGACAACAACTGTGCCTAAATCATTTATGACACACTCCTCAATTTGGACAACAACGACGACAACAACTCAACAAATGCATATACGAGGTATGACTTACATTTCCAACAATTCAACCAATGATACTCCAACCTTTGAAAATAGGTTCAATGACATATATAATATATATATATATATACAAATACACCAATAATCATAACATTATCATCACCAGAATTTAAACAACCAATAATCAAACACAGAAACCACTTCGGGTACAGGGCTACTCGCTTCGGCGAGTACATCTACTCGCCATGGCGAGCTCAAAGAATGGGTTACTCGCCTCAGGCGAGCTAGGGGCGAGCTGGGATCGAGTAGAACTGGAGCTCTCGGCCTTTTTGACATTTTTCTCACCAAAACTTCATTTTTAAGCTCCCTAATCATCTTTTTAATCTGAAAATTGTCCCAGTCATCTCTAAAAATATTTAGGTACACAAAACTATCCACCCCACGCCTTATAACAACATTTCAAAAATCAAGTTTTCTAAGGCCCTACTCGCCGTGGCGAGTTGTTTTGCTCGCGAGGCGAGCTATTAACATTGCTCACTCGCTGTGGCGAGTCATGCTACTCGCCGCGGCGAGCGATGAATGTCAGTACGGGCAGAATGCAGTTTTTTCTCAAAAATCCCATTTTTCTCAACTTCAATCCCCAAAACAATTTACAGAAGTGTAATAAGGTTCTGCCTACAACCTGAATGCATTCTAACATCATTACAGTACGCTCTACACCATTTTCCTCCTATAATCATACTCCAAAACTTAATTCCCAATTTTATAATTTTCCACTAAAACCATGTTAAATCCAAAATCAGAGTTATACAATCCACTATTATTGAAAGATAATCTCACCCTTACCTTAATTAAGATGAACAAAAGCTACAACAGTCAAACTCTGGTTCTTCACTTGGCTCTCCTCTCCTTCTCCCAAAACTCTGTTTTTGCTTACTGAACGTGAAAAATGTTTTCTCTGACTTTCTCTTCCTATTCTCTCCAAAACATAACCTCCCTTTTTTCTTAACTCCCTCCTTAAAACTCATTAATTCTAATTAACCCCCATAATTCTAAATAAATACCATTTCCCCACTTTTTATTTTAAATAATAAAATAAACATTCAATTAAATAAATACACCAATAAATCAAATAAATCAAATATTTCATATAAAAGAAATACTCAAAAATCAACCAAAATAATTAAATGAAAAAATAGGGCGTTACAACTCTCCCCAACTTAAAGAATTTCGTCCTCGAAATATTACCTCAAACAAACAACTCAGGGTAGGATTCCTGCATCTTACTCTCCAACTCCCAAGTTAGACTTTCACCAGTTACACCACTCCAAACAACCTTCACTAGAGGTATTTCCTTGCCTCTCAACTGCTTCACCTTACGATCCTCAATCCTCAAAGGTAAAGTCTCAACGGTAAGGTTATCCCTAACTTGTACATCATCCCTAGAAATAACATGAGAAGGATCTGCTACATACTTCCTTAGCTGCGACACATGAAACACATCATGCAAATTCGAAAGATGTGGTGGCAACCCAATCCGATACGCCACCGTTCCAACCCTCTCAGATATCTGGTAAGGACCAATGAACTTTGGAGTCAACTTCTTAGACTTCAATGCACGTCTTACACCCGTCATAGGAGTAACCCTAAAAAACACATGATCAAACTCCTGAAACTCAAGAGCCTTTCTACGTTTGTCATGATAACTCTTCTGACGATCCTGCGACGCTTTCATCTTTTCTCTGATCATCCTGACCTTCTTTGTAGTCTGATGAACCAACATCGGTCCCAATACAACACTTTCTCCCGACTCGAACCAACACAAAGGAGTTCTGCACCTCTGACCATACAAAGCTTCGAACGGTGCCATACCAATACTCGAATGGTAACTATTGTTGTATGTGAACTCTATCAACGGCAAGTGGCTATCCCAAGCTCCACCTTGCTCAAGTACACACACCCTCAACAAATCCTCCAAGGATTGGATAGTCCTCTCCGACTGACCATCTGTCTGCGGATGATAAGCCGAACTCAATCTCATTTTCGAACCCAAAGCATCTTGCAAACTCTTCCAGAATCTAGAAGTGAACCTCAGATCTCTATCTGACACAATATTCGACGGTACACCATGTAGCTTCACAATATCACGAATATAGATTTTCGCCAACTGAGCTACAGGAAAAGTAATATTTATTGGAATAAAGTGCGCCGACTTTGTCAACCTATCGACTACAACCCATATAACATCATGCCCTCTTGGAGTATTCGCCAAACTCGTTACAAAATCCATGGAAATGTTGTCCCACTTCCACTCAGGTACATCTAACGGCGTTAACAGCCCTGCAGGCTTCTGATGCTCTACCTTAGACTTCTTGCAAGTCAAACATGCATACACAGACTGTGCTGCATCTCGTTTCAATCCGGACCACCAAAATAATTTCTTCAGGTCATGATACATCTTCGTAGCTCCCGGATGAATACTCAAACTACTCTTGTGACTTTCTTCTAAAATCAACTTTTTCAAATCCTCATCATCAGGAATACAAATTCTTCCTCTGAATCTCAACACACCTTGGTCATCAACCTTAAAATCACCATCTGCATTTTGATCACTAGCAGTCATCAAATCCACAAACTTAACATCAATCCTTTGTGCCTCCTTGATACTATTCAAGAAATCACTATTAATCTTCAACATGCCCAACCGCACACTCTGAGGTGACCTTTCACAAAAAAGACTCAAATCTCTGAACTGTTCAAGCAACTCGAACTCTTTCACCATCATAGCAGACATATGCAACATTTTTCTGCTCAAAGCATCAACAACTACATTAGCTTTACCCGGGTGGTAATTCAAGCTAAAATCATAATCCTTCAACAGCTCTAACCACCTTCTCTGCCTCATGTTCAATTCTTTCTGATCAAATAAATACTTTAAACTCTTATGATCACTAAACACCTAAAATCTGGAACCGTACAAATAATGCCTCTAAATTTTTAACACAAAACCACAGCCGCCAACTCTAAATCATGTGTAGGATAATTCTTCTCATGGATTCTCAACTGCCTAGAAGCATAAGCTACTACCTTTCCATCTTGCATCAAAACACCACCTAAACCCAGCTTAGATGCATCACAATAAACAACAAAAGGTTCTTCTGGCTTCGGTAAAATCAAAATAGGAGCAGTCGTCAACCGCTGCTTCAACTCATTGAAACTATTCTCACATTGAGTATCCCACACAAAAGCTTTACCTTTACAGGTCAACTGCGTCAAAGGAAGTGCCAACTTCGAAAATCCTTCAATGAATCTGCGATAATAACCGGCCAAACCAAGAAAACTTCTAATCTCAGTAACCGACTTCGGTGTCTCCCATTGTGACACAGCATCAACCTTCGAAGGATCTACAGCAATACCACTACCAGAAATAATGTGGCCAAGAATGTTGGAACAAAGGGTGTTTCACAAGTATAACACTTGAATTTTGATGATAACAAAGTATTAAAAATTATCAATTGGATATGCTAAACATTTATTCAAGTGTACAGGACCATTATCAAAGTTTTATTTACAAGAGGTTCTAATTGAATAAATCAAAGAGCAAAGGAAATTTAGACTGAAGCTTGAAGAACATCTGAATGAAAGCGCTCCTGGAAAATCAAAGTCAGAATGCGTCTGAAGAAAGAGCTTCTGAAGATGACGTCATCAGAAGCAAGTTCATCAGAGGCAGACTCATCAGAAGCAAATGGTATCTAGAGGCAGATTCATCAGAAGCAAAGATTCTTCAGACACTGAGAAGCGTTGACAAAGTACAGTGTACGAAAAGTACAACCACTATGCCTACGCCTGTTTCTGCAACCACCAACTCTGCACAGTGTCTTTTATACACGACAAAAATAACAGTAACTAAAGCAGAAACTTTTCCATATTTGCTGGAATGGATTTGAATTTGATTTCATTGTACAAGCCTCAAATCAAGCAAAGGATCAAAGGTGTCAAATCAGCTTCGGTAAAGAAAAAGTGATGAGCTGGCAGTTTTCCAACGTCTCTCAAACCCTCTAAAAATAGAGCTGAAGACTTGAAGAACGGTGCTACAAGTGTTACAACGTATACACGCGAATTGAGGCCCTCTCTCATATTCCAAGTCGCAATATTTGCTCATCAACAACTTAGATAATTCTTACAAAAGCTCACATTTTAGAATTTCTAAGTATCTAAGAAAACAGAGTCTGTTCTGTTTCGTTTTGTTTTGTGAATACCTCTGATTGTATATCAAGTATTCAAAACTCTTTTCAATTCTCTGTAATTGTCTTAAAGTCTCTTGCTTGTGTGCTTGAGCATCTGAAGTCTCTTTCTTGTGTGATTGAGCAAAGGAAGTCTCTTACTTGTGTGTTTGAGCAACTTGTAATTTGATATTACATTTTAGTGAAACTCTCCTTGGAAGTGCAAGGGGGACAGGACTACTTCCGGTTTGTGGAAGGAACCTGTATTAAATTGCTTGTGTCTTCTCTCTTTCTTGCATCTGTTCTTTATTCCGCTGCTAAGACTCTGAACTCTGATCAAAGTCTGAACTCCATCAGACTCTGTATCCTGAGAACAGTGTTATTTTTCGTAAGAAAGAAACGTTTTTGAAAACACAATTCAACCCCCCCCTTCTTGTGTTTTTCCCACCTTCAGTTGGTATCAGAGCTTCGGCTCTGTAGTTAGCACTTAACCGTGTTACAGTAAACGATCGGTGAAAAACATGTCTGGGGATGAAGCTTCTGCATCTGCATCTGGTTCTGGTTTTGGTTCTGGAGCTGCTGTGGAGTATGACTACAACAATATCAACAAAAGTGAAAGATCTTCAAATCACAACAAACCTCCTATGTTTAATGGTGATCCTGAAATGTTCTCTTGGTGGAAAACCAAGATGTATAGTCACATCATGGGAATGGATGAAGAATTGTGGGATGTTCTTGAAGATGGTGTTGGTAATCTAAGGTTAGATGAAGAAGGTGCTGCTCTTGATAGGAAAGCTCACACTCCTGAGCAGAAAAAGCTTTATAAGAAACATCATACGATCAGAGGCATTCTTGTGGCTGCCTTGCCTCATAAAGAGTACTTAAAGATGAGTGACAAATCAACAGCAAAGGCTATGTTCACCTCATTGTGCTCACTTTATGAGGGTAACAAGAAAGTCAGAGAGGCCAAGGCTACTATGCTTGTTCATCAGTATGAGTTGTTCAGAATGAAGGAGGATGAAAACATTGAGACCATGTACTCAAGGTTTCAGACTCTTGTTTATGGACTTCAGATTCTGAAGAAAAGCTACGTAACGTCTGATCATGTGAACAAGATTCTGAGAAGTTTACCTGCAAAGTGGAGACCAAAAGTGACAGCCATTGAGGAAGCTAAAGATTTAAACACCTTGAGTGTTGAGGATCTCATAAGCTCCTTGAAATGTCATGAAATAGGTCTTAATGAGCATGAACCTGTCAAGAAGTCCAAGTCCATCGCATTAAAGTCCAGAGGCAAGTCAGGTAAGGCTCTGAAGGCTTTGGAGTCTGAAGAAGAATCTACATCTGAAGATTCTGATGAAGACTCTGAGATTGTTCAAGAGATGGCTATGCTCACCAACAGATTACAATACCTTGCTAAGAAGAACAAGAAGTTTATGAACAGAGGTAGTAATCATAAAAGTTCAAGAAAGGAAGATCAGAAAGGTTGCTTCAACTGTAAAAAGGTTGGACACTTCATTGCTGAATGTCCAGACTTGCAGAAAGAGAAATCCAAAGAAAAATCTAAGAAAGCATTCTTCAAGTCTAACAAATTCAAGAAGCAATTCAAGAAAAGCTTGATGGCAACTTGGGAAGATCTGGATAATGAGTCTGAGTCTGACAAAGATGATGCTGAAGATGAAGCTAAAATAGCTCTGGCTTTGGTAGCTACTGCTAATAACAAAGAAGAATCATCTGATGCTGAGTCAAGTACAGACTCTGAAACTGAAACTGAGGTATACTCTAAACTCACTAGATCTGAACTAATTGATTCTCTTAAAGAACTTCTTTGTCATTATGAAAACCAATCCACTGAGTTGAGGAGAGTTAAGCAACGACACATTAAGCTGCTGAAACTCCATGAATCAACTAAGATGGAAATGGAAGCTTTAAAACAAGAAAATTATGATTTGAAAACAATGACTAAGAAGGGTAATAATAAAACCTTGACTGAGCAGGATGCTGCTCTTCAAGAGTTTATTAACACAGGAATTGATAGAACCAAAGTTGCATCCATGATTTATAGCATAAATCAGAACAACAAAAAGGGAATTGGTTTCACAGGAGGAAACTCTAGTGAAGTAATTCTGAAACCTTGTTCTGATAACATCAAAGAAGGTCTGAAAACTCATTTTGTGTCTGAGTCTGAAAAGGCTTCTCATTCAAAATCTAAGTCTTCAAATTCAGAGGAATTGACTAAGTCAAAACCTAAGAGTTATAAGACAAAGGTCACGAATGACTCTAAATCAAAAGCTCCAGCGTTACAAATTCTGAAAAGATCAGAACCCATCAAACAGGTTCTGAAGAAAACAGAGTCTGAAACTCAAAAGCCTAGATTTCAGAGAAAAGAAGCTATTTTTACTAAGTCACATTCTAAGACTAAAGGTTTTGAACCCAAAGTCTGGAAGAAGACTGATAAAGAAAAATTCAGACAGAGTACACAAAAGAGATTCAGAACTTCTAGGACTAACCCAAGAGGACCCATGAAAGTATGGGTACCTAAGACACAAATTGTTGATGCTGCAGATATGTCTAAAAGGAAATACAAAGCAGAAGTCCTGGTATCTGGACAGTGGCTGCTCGCGACATATGACGGGAGAAAAGTCTATGTTCCTAACCCTGACCATGAAAGAGGGAGGAACTGTGGGATTTGGAGGAAACCAAACTGGCAAAATCATTGGTACTGGAACAATTGGTAATTCCTCAGTCTCAATCAATAATGTGTGGTTTGTAGATGGACTAAGACATAACCTACTTAGCATAAGTCAATTTTGTGATAATGGTTATGACGTCTTGTTTAATAAGAACAACTGCACAGTAATCAACACTGATGACCAATCTGTAGTGTTTAAGGGAAAAAGAAAGAACAATGTCTATAAGATAAATTTTTCAGAACTAACTGATCAGAAGGTATTTTGCCTCCTGTCAGTGAGTGATAAGAAATGGCTGTGGCACAGAAGGTTGGGACATGCTAATTGGAGATCAATCTCCAAGCTTAGCAAGTTACAACTTGTCAAAGGGCTACCGGACATTGATTATCATTCAGATGGACTTTGTGGTGCATGTCAGAAGGGAAAAATTGTTAAAACTTCTTTCAAATCTAAAGACATTGTTTCTACCTCCAGACCCTTAGAACTACTCCATATTGATTTATTTGGACCAGTCAGTACTGCATCCATATATGGAAGTAAATATGGATTGGTGATTGTTGATGATTACAGTAGATGGAGTTGGGTTAAGTTTCTCAAATCTAAAGATGATTCATATGATGTGTTCACAAAATTCTGTATTCAAGTCCAATCTGAAAAAGAACTTAAAATTCTAAAAGTCAGAAGTGATCATGGGGGAGAATTTGAAAATGAGCCATTTGAAATATTTTGTGAAAATTTTGGAATTGTCCATGAATTCTCTTCTCCTAGAACTCCACAACAAAATGGAGTTGTAGAGAGAAAGAATAGGACTCTTCAAGAAATGGCAAGAACCATGATTCATGAAAACAATCTGGCAAAACACTTTTGGGCAGAAGCAGTGAACACAGCATGTTATGTTCAGAACCGGATCTACATCAGACCCATTCTGAACAAAACAGCATATGAACTCTTCAAAGGTAGGAAACCCAACATTTCTTATTTTCATCAGTTTGGATGTACTTGTTACATTTTGAACAATAAAGTCTATCTGAAGAAATTTGATGCAAAAGCTCAAAAGGGAATCTTTCTAGGTTACTCTGAGAGATCTAAGGCATACAGACTGTATAACTTAGAAACACTCTGTGTCGAAGACTCTATACATGTCAAATTTGATGACAAAGAGCCTGGAAGTCAAATTCCAGAGCAAACTGAAAACAATGCAGGTTCAGAAGAGTCTGATGATTATTCAGAACCTGATCAGACTTCAGAGACACATGAATCTTCAGAAGCGGTGACAGCTCCTGATGTCCCAATTGCTGAAGCTTCTGAAGAAAATCAAGATGATTTACAGCAGGTTATCCAATCCAAAAATTCATTCAAATACAAGTCTTCTCATCCTGAGGATCAGATCATTGGTAGCAAAGAAAGCCCCAGAAGAACTAGATCTCATTTCAGACCTGAAGAGTCTGCCCTGGGTCTGCTATCCATGATAGAACCTACAACAGTTGATGAAGCACTAGCTGATGATGGATGGATCTTAGCAATGCAAGATGAGCTCAATCAATTTAAAAGGAATGACGTATGGGATCTTGTATCTAAGCCTGAACACAAAAACATTATTGGAACTAAATGGGTGTTTAGGAACAAGCTGGATGAACAGGGAGAAGTAATCAGAAACAAAGCCAGACTTGTTGCTCAAGGATACAGTCAACAAGAAGGCATTGATTACACTGAAACTTTTGCTCATGTTGCGAGATTGGAAGCAATCAGGTTACTTCTTTCCTACGCAGTAAATCACAACATAACCTTGTATCAAATGGACGTTAAAAGTGCATTTCTCAATGGAGTCATATCTGAAGAAGTGTTTGTGAAACAACCACCTGGTTTTGAGGACTTAAAACATCCTGACCACGTTTATAAGCTAAAGAAATCTCTCTATGGTCTGAAACAAGCTCCCAGAGCTTGGTATGACAGACTGAGTAATTTCTTACTTAAAAATGATTTTAAAAGAGGACAGGTTGACACAACACTCTTCAAGAAGACACTTGAGAAAGACATTCTGATTGTACAAATTTATGTTGATGATATCATTTTTGGTTCAACTAATAGATCTCTTTGCAAGGAATTTTCTAAGATGATGCAGGAAGAATTTGAAATGAGCATGATGGGAGAACTGAAGTTCTTTCTAGGAATTCAGATCAATCAATGCAAAGAAGGAGTGTATGTTCATCAGTCTAAATATACCAAAGAGCTTCTGAAAAAGTTTAAACTTGAAGACTGCAAGGAAATGAACACTCCAATGCATCCTACCTGCACTCTGAACAAAGAAGATCAAGGAACCAAAGTTGATCAGAAGCTGTATCGAGGTATGATTGGTTCTCTGTTGTATCTCACTGCATCTAGACCTGATATTTTGTTCAGTGTCTGCTTGTGTGCAAGATTTCAATCAGATCCTAGAGAATCACATTTAACTGCGGTTAAAAGAATCTTTAGATATCTGAAAGGAACAACTAATCTTGGACTTCTTTATAAGAAATCCTCAGATTATAAGCTAGTTGGATTCTATGATGCTGACTATGCTGGTGACAGGATTGAAAGAAAATCAACCAGTGGAAACTGTCAGTTTCTTGGTGAGAATCTGATATCCTGGGCCAGTAAGAGACAAGCAACTATTGCCTTGTCAACAGCAGAAGCAGAATACATCTCAGCTGCTAGTTGTTGCACACAACTACTTTGGATGAAACATCAGTTAGAAGACTACCAAATAACTGAAAACTGTATCCCAATTTATTGTGACAATACTGGTGCTATTTGTCTATCTAAAAATCCTATTCTTCATTCAAGAGCCAAACACATTGAAATCAAACATCATTTTATCAGAGACTATGTTCAAAAGGGGATATTAGATATTCAATTCATTGATACTAATCATCAATGGGCTGATATCTTCACAAAACCCTTAACCGTTGAAAGATTCGATTTTATAAAGAAAAATTTGAACATGCATTTTGTCTCTGAGTAATGTTTGACTCTGGATGAAAAATCAGACTCTGAAAAATTATCAGACGCTGAAGAAGTTTCAGACTCTCCTAGGAGAATCTGAAAAGACTCAGCCTCTGAGAAAATTGTCAGACTCTGAAAAGGAATCTTTTTGTGACTCTGAAAGTACTGGGAAGTGGGAAGGTTAAAGTTATTTGTCTATAGGCTTCTGACACGTCTATCTGCATTGGGAAACAACGCTTTTTTAAGGGCAATGATGGTTTTTCTTTCTCAAAATTTTTCGCGCCCCTCAAAGTCATTAATACGCATGTTTGGCTATTACTTCTGAAATGTGAAGAGTTGTTTTTCAAATCACTATAAATACCAAACACACACTACTCACTCACTTTCCTACACTTTCAAGTCTTAAGCAGTTTCAATCGAAACTCAACTTTCTCTCCTCTCTCAACTTAGAAACCCTAAACCCCCAAACTTCATCTTCTCCAAATGGCTTCGTCTACAAGCGGTTCAAGTTCTAAATCAAACATCTCCATTAAACCTGTAACCGTTCCTCTTCCAATGGGTTCGTTGGTTGTTCAAATCGAATCACCGGTGGATTTCACCTCTTTAAAGAGAAACAAGGTTGATATGGAGGCGTTTATCTCTGCTCAGAAGATGGATGGGTACTTTCAAATGTTAAACGGTCCAACTTATGTGAATCTGGTTAAGGAATTCTGGACTAGGGCTGAAGTTTTTGATGTTGATTCAGCCAAGGCACAAGAAAGGGAAGCTGTGTCAAGAAACCCTTCTCTGAGAGGAAAGACAAGAAAAGAAATGGGTCTTGAACCTTTTCATGGCCTTGAAATCAAGTCTGCTGTGATGGGTATCCCTGTATCTATCACTGAAGGGGTGATTGCTCAGGCATGCAGGATGCCTCTGGAAGGAAGGTTCCAATGGAACGTCAGCAGTAAAGATGCTATGCTGGACAGTTTTACAAGACTGCTGCTGAAAGGAAACCCTGCAACCAGGTTGGTTGAAATGAACATTGAGCACAGGGTGCTTCTGAAGATTATGAATGAGTGCTTCTTCCAGAAGGGAGGAGGTGCTGATCAACCTAACTCTGATCATAAACTGGTGTTGTATTTCTTGGCTGGATGTCAGCCAATAAATCTTCCAAGATATATCATGCATCATTTATGCTGGGCTGTCAAGGAAGCCTATAAAGGAAAAAGGAAACAAATCCCTTGTGGAAGACTTCTCTCTGAAATCTTCTACCAAGGAGGTCTACTGAGGACTCTGGAGACATTCAATCTGGGGTCAGACAGAGTGCTGGGTGTCTCTACTGGAAGGATGATAAATGGCACATCCCTCTTCAACATGAAGGCCATTACGTCAATCCGCATTGATTCAAAGGATTTGAAAGAGTCTGAAGCCCCTCTTCCATTCATCAGAAATTTTCCTTCTGTTCTTAAAGAAAACAACCCTGAAGCATTATCTGCTTATCTAGCAGCTTTTGCTAAGGAGTCTGGAGAGGCTCAGAGGAAATCTGAAGTTGCAGTGGCCAGAAAGCAGAAAGCTGCTAAGACTCAAGCAACTACCTTTGGAACTGTAACTACTCCAAAGAGGAAAAGAGGTAAGGCTGATTCAAACATGGAGGAAAGATATGAACGAGCCCAGGAAGAAAAAGAAGCTGGTTTTGTTGAAACTGTCAGACCACTCAAGAGGCTAGCAACTGGGGAGATTGTGATGCCTATGTTTGAACCCACTCCTGAACAGCAGAAGAGCAATGAGGAATATTATCAGAATCTCAAGAATGAGAAGAAGAGGTTAAAAGCTCAATGCCGAATTGACAGAGACAAGGCTCTGGAAGCTATAGGCATTGATCATGATGAAGATCAACACCTCATTGAGAAGGTTATTGAGGCTCAAAATTTGGCCAAGAAGCTGGAAGAAAGTGCTGTGAAGGGAGCTCAGAAGGTTCTGCAAGCATCTTCAAAAACTTCTGAAGCTGATACCACAGATGCTGTCCCTCAAGAGAATGCTTCAGTAGCTGCTGGTCCTCCACCAGTAATACGAACCAGTGTTTCTCTCCCAGAGAGATCAGTCACAGGGACTGCATCAGAAGCTACTGCTTCAGGAGCTGCTGGACCTTCACCAGTAATCCGGACAAGAGTTTCTCTCCCAGAGAGATCAGTCACTGGGATTACATCAGAAGCTGCTGCCTCAGACGTTCCCAAGATATCTAAGGTAAATCAGAATCCAATTCCTCCACCTTCTTCTTCCAACTCATCCTCTACAGATTCTGACTTAGACGATGCACCTCTAAGTCAGAAATTCAAAATATCCATACCTGTACCTAAGGCCAAACGAACCCTTAGAACTAAAACAACAACTACAAAATCTAAACCTTCTCCTAAACCCAAACCCTACAAAGAAGTGTCAGATGATGTCTATAAAACAATAGGGGAGTTAGGTGAAAGGAGGATAGGCATCTGTAACAAACTACCTGCCAACCATCCCTTCCAACCACCTGTTATCAAACCTCTAAATATGCTTGCTCCTGATGCTTCTATTCCACCCTCCTCAACCACAAACCCAGGCAGTCCACAAGTTGTTGATTTAACAGCTACTGCTGAAGAGCAAGTGGTCACTGAAAATCCATCAACAAACAACCAACAACAACCACCCTCTTCACCACAAAACAAACCCACCGAACAGGATGATCTATCCAACCTTGAAAAACATTATTCAGGAGAACTTCCTGAATACCAACAACAACAACAAACCACTGTCAACCAACCACCAGATGAAACCATTCCAGAATCTGTAATGGAAACTGTGGCTACAGAGTCTGTCCCAGTGACAGAATCTGAACCCACTGTGTCTGCTTCACATTCTGAACCACCACAAAACCATACCTCTGATTCTGACCAATCCTCACCCTCCTCACCAATCCAAATGTCTGACCAACCTCCCATAAACACTTTGGATTCTGAATACCTGGATGAGCGTCTGGTGGCTCTTAATGATGAAATGCAGAGTTTGGTGCTTCTAAGGAACACTCCATTTCTACCTTTCGTTTATCAAGAAAGCTGGTGTAATCTCACGAACAAGGCATTGAATTTCTTTGATGGTGTTGCCCAGAAGTGTTGTGATATTCAAGCTCGCGCCATGACACGACGTCTGCAAGAATCCCACTCCTCTTCTCAACTCCAGAACAAGCCTCTGTTTTTGGCTAATGCTCCGTTCTATGCTGAGTCTGAATATGTAACAAGAGACTCCAAGGTCTTCAAGATGCTGAAGCAAAAGGTGCTGAAGCAGCAAGAAGAAGCTAAGGCTAGGGAAGATCACCTTCTTCAGAGACAACTGGCTCTGGAAGAAACTGTTAGGAAGCAGTCTGAAGACATCAAGCGTCTGATGGCTCTTGTCCAACAGCAACAGCAACAACCCCAACCCAACCCTTAGTTGCACACCTTGTTTTGTTTTCTTGTCATATGACTTAATTGCTTGCTTTCAATGTTTTGATACCCTGTACTTTTCTGACTATCTCTTATATAAAAGTTTCTATTTCTTCTATACTTGTTTTTTTTTTCTTGATCTTTTTAATCGATGACAAAAGGGGGAGTAATAGAAAGTATTTAACAGACAGAAGCTGAGCCCAAAAAAAAAATGAAATAAAACTTAACAAATTTTATTTCAGAGAACATAATTTCATCTACATTCTATGATATCTGTATTAAGCTTAAAAATGAACTTAATTAACCTGGATAGGACTTAGGGGGAGCTTACAAAACTCACCTTAAAGAATATCAGACTCAGGGGGAGTCTGAGCTTACAAAACTCAGAATCTTTAAGAGTCAACTTGTTAATTAAGTTAACAACAATTGATCTTTTTAAATACTTATGTTTGTCATCATCAAAAAGGGGGAGATTGTTGGAACAAAGGGTGTTTCACAAGTATACCACTTGAATTTTGATGATAACAAAGTATTAAAAATTATCAATTGGATATGCTAAACATTTATTCAAGTGTACAGGACCATTATCAAAGTTTTATTTACAAGAGGTTCTAATTGAATAAATCAAAGAGCAAAGGAAATTTAGACTGAAGCTTGAAGAACATCTGAATGAAAGTGCTCCTGGAAAATCAAAGTCAGAATGCGTCTGAAGAAAGAGCTTCTGAAGATGACGTCATCAGAAGCAAGTTCATCAGAGGCAGACTCATCAGAAGCAAATGGTATCCAGAGGCAGATTCATCAGAAGCAAAGATTCTTCAGACACTGAGAAGCGTTGACAAAGTACAGTGTACGAAAAGTACAACCACTATGCCTACGCCTGTTTCTGCAACCACCAACTCTGCACAGTGTCTTCTATACACGACAAAAATAACAGTAACTAAAGCAGAAACTTTTCCATATTTGCTGGAATGGATTTGAATTTGATTTCATTGTACAAGCCTCAAATCAAGCAAAGGATCAAAGGTGTCAAATCAGCTTTGGTAAAGAAAAAGTGATGAGCTGGCAGTTTTCCAACGTCTCTCAAACCCTCTATAAATAGAGCTGAAGACTTGAAGAACGGTGCTACAAGTGTTACAACGTATACACGCGAATTGAGTTCTTCTCTCATATTCCAAGTCGCAATATTTGCTCATCAACAACTTAGATAATTCTTACAAAAGCTCACATTTTAGAATTTCTAAGTATCTAAGAAAACAGAGTCTGTTCTGTTTCGTTTTGTTTTGTGAATACCTCTGATTGTATATCAAGTATTCAAAACTCTTTTCAATTCTCTGTAATTGTCTTAAAGTCTCTTGCTTGTGTGCTTGAGCATCTGAAGTCTCTTTCTTGTGTGATTGAGCAAAGGAAGTCTCTTACTTGTGTGTTTGAGCAACTTGTAATTTGATATTACATTTTAGTGAAACTCTCCTTGGAAGTGCAAGGGGGACAGGACTACTTCCGGTTTGTGGAAGGAACCTGTATTAAATTGCTTGTGTCTTCTCTCTTTCTTGCATCTGTTCTTTATTCCGCTGCTAAGACTCTGAACTCTGATCAAAGTCTGAATTCCATCAGACTCTGTATCCTGAGAACAGTGTTATTTTTCGTAAGAAAGAAACGTTTTTGAAAACACAATTCAACCCCCCCCCCTTCTTGTGTTTTTCCCACCTTCAAAGAAAACTTACTCCGTTCAACCAGAACTCACATTTGGATAACTTGGCATACAACTTCTTTTCCTTCAGCACTTGCAATACAATCTTCAAATGCTCTGCATGCTCTGCTTCAGTCTTAGAATAGATTAGAATATCATCAATAAATACAACAACAAATTGATCCAGATAAGCATGAAAAATTCTGTTCATATACTCCATAAACACACCAGGCGCATTAGTAACACCGAAAGGCATCACCTTATATTCATAGTGTCCATATCGTGTCCTAAAGGCCGTCTTTTGCATATCTTCATCCTTTACCTTAATCTGATGGTAACCTGACCTCAAGTCAATCTTACTAAACACACGAGCACCCACTAACTGATCCATCAAGTCATCAATTCTCGGAAGTGGATACCTGTTCTTTATAGTCACTTTGTTCAACTGACTGTAATCAATACACAACCTCATGCTACCATCCTTCTTCTTAACCAACAACACCGGCGCTCCCCAAGGTGAAACACTCGGTCTTACAAACTTCTTGTCAAGTAAGTCCTCAACTGCTTCTTCAACTCAGCTAACTCAGAAGCTGACATACGGTAAGGAGCCATCGACACAGGCTTCGTACCCAGAACAAGATCAATTGCGAATTCAACCTCCCTCTCTGGTGGCACATCTGGAATCTCATCGGGAAAAACTTCGGGAAATTCCTTCACAACTGGCAATCGATCAATTACTGCTTGATTCTCCACTGACAAGTACGCCAACAAGGAAAACATCAAGACTCCATCTCGTTCTAACTGCTTCATCTCTTTAGTAGATAAAAATTGTGCTCCACTCTCTTCTTCAGCAGAGGAAAAACGTACCGTCTTGCTAAAATAATTAATCAGGACATGATTGTATTCTAACCAATTCATTCCCAAAATTACATCCATTCCCACCAACGGTAAACAAACAAGATCAACTTCAAAATCTCTACCAAATACAGACAACGGACAACTTAAACAAACAAGGGAAGTAGTTACTGAACCCTTAGCTGGAGTTTCAACAACCATCTCCCCATTCATATCAAACATAATCAAACCCAACCTCTTTGCACAATCAATAGCAATGAAACAATGCGTAGCACCAGTATCTATAATAGCAATTAAAGGAGTACTATTAAAGAAACAAGTACCTCTGATAAGTCGATCTTCATTATCGGTCTGGGTACCAGTCAAGGCAAACACCCTCCCACTGGTCTGCGCCTTCTTAGGCTTCTTGCATTGCGAACTAAGATGACCTTCTTCATCACAGTTGAAACAAAAAATATCACCACGTTTGCATTCAGCTACAGTGTGGCCCTTCTTACCGCATCGGAAACACTTCTTCTCATCACGGTTGCAAGCATTACTCTTGTGGCCTTTCACACCACACTTATAACATACAATCTCAGTAGGAGCATCCCTACGTGCAGGTCTCCTCTCATCATGCATCCTCTGCTTACCCTTATCAGCTGGGGCACTATATGGCTTTGGACGATTCTGCTGTCCCTTACCTCTGTGATCACTCATCACCTTGTAATGAGCTTTCGTATCTTCTTCATAGATCCTACAGCTGCTTACCAACTCAGAAAAATCCCTTATCTTTTGATAGCCAATGGCCGGCTTAATATCGGCTCGCAGACCATTTTCAAACTTGATACATTTGGAGAACTCAGCAGTCTCCGCAGCATAATGTGGATAGAATTTGGCAAGCTCCACAAACTTGGCAGCATACTCAGTTATGGACATATCTCCTTGCTTCAGTTCAAGGAATTCAATCTCTTTCTTACCTCGGACATCCTCCGGAAAATACCTCCTCAAGAACTCCCTTCTGAACGCAGTCCATGTAATCACAGCACCTTCATTCTGAAGAATTGGTTGAGTGCTCACCCACCAGTCGTCAGCTTCTTTTGCTAACATGTGCGTGCCAAAGCGCACCATCTGGACATCACTACATTGCATAACTCGGAAGATCCTCTCGACCTCCTTCAGCCAAGTCTGAGCTCCGTCGGGGTCGTACCTTCCCTTGAAGGTTGGTGGATGGTTTCTCAGAAAAGTCTCTAACATCCGAACTCCTTCACCACCACCAGCACCTTGTTGTTGTTGTCCCACAACTTGAGCCATTGCTTGCAAAGCAGCAGCAAGAGCAGCATCATTTCTTCCAGCCATTTCGATATTCTACACGACAACAACAAATTAGAACAACAAAGACAATATAAAGCTGTCACACAACACTACTAGGCTCGACACGACTCTACTAATTGGCCGGACGGACCAACCTGCTCTAATACCAATTGTAACACCCCGTTTCCCAAAATTACATAATATTATATATAACAATCAGAGTAATCAACACACGGGCATGTCACACTACTTTTTAAAATTTATTAAATAGAATATAAAACTATTTAAAAATACCAACAAAATAATTCTTATAAAATTCTGCAGCGGAAACATTATTTTGCAATCAACATCATTCAACTACAACAAATCCTTGGCACAAAGGCCTCAACAGTTAAAATATTATTCAACATTTAGTGATCCAACAACTAGGTTCAACATTCGATACATAAGGAATGAAAGAAATAAACAGCAAATTCCCCATCCCGATATGTATCAGAGCCCTAAGACACATGAGCCGACATCCTACTAGCCTTCATTACCTGCAAGTTACCCATACGAAGGGCAACATTTTCAAGCAGAAGGGGTGAGATTCTCAAACAATAAATAATAGAAGCATAATCCATCAATTGAATCTAACACCCTAGATATCAACAAAGTATTTCATTATACACAATTTTCAATAATCAGCAACATTAACATCACCTTCAAACTCAACTAACAACAACAACCACAACAACTCCGACGACTCACCAACAACGACTCCGACAATGCACCGACGACGACAACTAATGCAATATGCATGTGGTACCATTTTAACGCGTTTGAATGACAAAGCATTCCAGGGCATGAGCCCTCAACAATTTGGATGGTTAAAGCATCCCAGGCATAAGCCCTCAACAGGTGAATGACTAGCATTCCAGGGCATAAGCCCTCAACAGTTTGAATGATTAACATTCTAGGGCATGAGCCCTCAACGATGCATGAGTATGAAAAGACTCACGGTGTATATTAGCATACAACTTAACAACAACAGCAACAACAACTACGACGACAACAACTGTGCCTAAATCATTTATGACACACTCCTCAATTTGGACAACAACGACAACAACAACTTAACAAATGCATATACGAGGTATGACTTACATTTCCAACAATTCAACCAATGATACTCCAACCTTTGAAAATAGGTTCAATGACATTTATAATATATATATATACAAATACACCAATAATCATAACATTATCATCACCAGAATTTAAACAACCAATAATCAAACACAGAAACCAATTCGGGTACAGGGCTACTCGCTTCGGCGAGTACATCTACTCGCCATGGCGAGCTCAAAGAATGGGTTACTCGCCTCAGGCGAGCTAGGGGCGAGCTGGGAGCGAGTAGAACTGGGAGCTCTCGGCCTTTTTGACATTTTTCTCACCAAAACTTCATTTTTAAGCTCCCTAATCATCTTTTTAATCTGGAAATTGTCCCAGTCATCTCTAAAAATATTTAGGTACACAAAACTATCCACCCCACGGCTTATAACAACATTTCAAAAATCAAGTTTTCTAAGGCCCTACTCGCCGTGGCGAGTGGTTTTGCTCGCGAGGTGAGCTATGAACATTGCTCACTCGCTGTGGCGAGTCATGCTACTCGCCGCGGCGAGCGATGAATGTCAGTACGGGCAGAATGCAGTTTTTTCCCAAAAATCCCATTTTTCTCAACTTCAATCCCCAAAACAATTTACAGAAGTGTAATAAGGTTCTGCCTACAACCTGAATGCATTCTAACATCATTACAGTACGCTCTACACCATTTTCCTCATATAATCATACTCCAAAACCTAATTCCCAATTTTATAATTTTCCACTAAAACCATGTTAAATCCAAAATCAGAGTTATACAATCCACTATTATTGAAAGATAATCTCACCCTTACCTTAATTAAGATGAACAAAAGCTACAACAGTCAAACTCTGGTTCTTCACTTGGCTCTCCTCTCCTTCTCCCAAAACTCTGCTTTTGCTTACTGAACGTGAAAAATGTTTTCTCTGACTTTCTCTTCCTATTCTCTCCAAAACATAACCTCCCTTTTTTCTTAACTCCCTCCTTAAAACTCATTAATTCTAATTAACCCCCATAATTCTAAATAAATATCATTTCCCCACTTTTTATTTTAAATAATAAAATAAATACACCAAAAAAACACATAAATCAAATATTTCATATAAAAGAAATACTCAAAAATCAGCCAAAATAATTAAATGAAAAAATAGGGCGTTACAAAAGATCCAATGATCACAAATACTCCCATCTCTCTTATAATAAATGAAGAAATAATTTTTCTCGGTTAGTTTAGTCTTTAAGTTAGAACCTATTTGCTCATAATATCTATCTTATACAGGAGCAAGAAAAAGGCTGGATTTCACACACACACTCACTTTAAACTTAGTTGTTGGGTTGAATAAGTTCACAAGGAATGCTTGAAGTTATGATTAGTGTACATTTGAAATAAAACCTTAGGAAGAGACATAAGCTTTTAATTGCATTGTCATATGTTAAATCTTGTTTATGCTGGTTATGCTTATGCCTTTTGCTTAAGGAAAAACAAAGATTCAAGTGTGGGGGAGTTTGATGAGTCAATATTTAGTTGTTTTAATATAATATTTAGCTTCGTTTTATTTAGATTTAAGTTTATTTTATTTAAATATTATTTCTGTTTAGATATATTTTACTTCAATTGCATATTTATATTTCAGGAACGAATATTTGATAGATTCAGTCTTGGAGCAAAAGAAAGAGGATTAGGAGCTGATTCGGGCTGGAAAAATACAAGATTCAGCACAAAAATATACACTCCCGAAGTCAGAAGCTTGGCACAACCCGTGCCATATCTCACACGGCTGTGCCAAGTCCTAGGATTGCTCTTTTGCTGCTTTTGCTTTTCGTACAAGCTACCTATTAGTTTATTTCTGACCAAAAAGCCCGTAGTTTCTTATGGAACATTCTAGTGATATATTTCTTAGGGCTGAAGGCATTGTAAACTATAAATAGAGTAGCTAGCTATCACAACAAATCATCTTTTGCTCTTGGAATTCAATAGTGACAATTGTCTTTCTTAATAAAAGTTATTTCTTTTTACTTTCTTGTTATTTATGTTTTTCTTCTTCTTCTCTATTTCTACTATGATCATGAGTGAGTAGACTTTTCTTGTCTTGTGATTGTTGGATAAGTCTTAATGACATAATCCTAATCAAACCAAACCATAAATCATAATTATATATAACCTCACTTTCTAATATAATTTCACTGTTCTTATAATCAATCATAATTATTAAGCGAAGGATCGAAAGATGAAGTTTAATAATTATTATTGATTCATCTCAAATATCAAAGCGAAGGATCGAAAGATGAAGTTTTGATATTGGAACAAGTGAAATTAGACAAGGATTGTGAAACATCAAAATAGCCTAGCAAACCTTGAGACACATAAAGTTTCGAGCTTCAAGGATTCCAATAACAATCAACCATGAAAATAAGTTTGATTGTTAGAGGAACACACTCACTGAGACCGAAAGGAGATGTGATAGGCTAAAGAGAAACTTGTCTTTAGAAAGTGGGACCATTATAAAATTAACGGTTTAAGGTTTGTTTGTGAAGGACTTATCATTAGATGGACCAATAAATCCCAAGGCTCTTTTTATTATTATATTGTCTTCCATAAAAATCAAACCTTTTTCTACTTAATTTTCTCCTTCTAATCATTCTTTAAAGTTAATCAAATTAACTAACTACCTGTCGGAACGATACTCTTTTTATTACTACAACGGCCGAATCGTGCACTTGCGGTTTTGCTCATCAACTGTGAAGGGTTTTGATTCGATTTGGGTGATTGTTGATCGGTTGACGAAGTCAGCGCATTTTATACCTATCAAGACCGGTATGTCTGTAACGAGGTTGGCTGAGATCTACATTGAGTAGGTTGTCCTGGTTGCATGATATTCCTTCTAGCATTGTGGCGGATCGGGATCTGAGGTTTACTTCTAAGTTTTGGGAGAGTTTGCAAGCTGCTTTGGGAACTAAGTTGAGTTTGAGTTCAGCTTATCATCCTCAAACTGATGGTCAGACGGAGAGGACTATTCAGACGGAGAGGACTATTCAGTTGGGTCGAATGTTTACCTTTGATTGAGTTTAGTTATAACAATAGTTTTCATTCTAGTATCGGAATGGCACTGTCTGAGGCTTTGTATGGACGGAGGTGTAGGACGTCGTTGTGTTGGTAGGAGACACGTGAAAGTGCTTTGTTAGGACCAGATGTTGTGCCAGAGACGACCGAGAAGGTGATGATGATTCAAGAGAAGATGAAAGCATTTCAGAGTAGGCAAAAGAGTTATCATGATAAGAGGAGAAAGGATATTGAGTTTCAAGTTGGTGATCATGTGTTCTTGAGAGTGAACCCTGTCACCGGTGTCGGACGTGCTTTGAAGTGTCGGAAGTTGACACCGCGTTTTGTTGGACTGTTTGAGATTGTTGAGAAGGTTGGAGCTGTAGCGTATTGGATTACGTTACCGCCGTCGTTGTTGAATCTTCATGATGTGGTTCATGTGTCCCAGTTGCGGAAGTATGCGTATGATGAGTCTCATGTGATTCAAATGGATGAGTTGGAAGTAAGAGATAATTTGACAGTTGAGACTTGGCCAGTCAGGGTTGAAGATCGAGAGTTGAAGCGTTTGAGAGGCAAGGAGATCGTTTTGGTGAAGGTGATTTGGGTTGGACCAACTGGCAAGAGTGCTACTTGGGAATCGGAGAGTAGGATGAAGGATTCATATCTTGAGTTGTTTCCTTCAGGTAATTTTCGAGGGCAAAAATTCTTTTAGGGGGAGAGAGTTGTAACAACCCGATTTTTCGTTAATTTTATTTTTTATGTGTTTAATATGTGTTTATATATGCTTGTGTGTGATTATTTATCCTTGGCGTATTTTCTTGGGTGTTCGTTTAGAAAGGTATTTTGGTCTTTTGGTGTTTTCCATAGTGTAGATTATTTTTAGTGTTTCAAGTGGGAACCATTTATTTTTATTAAGTTGTTAAGTGGGTTGTGGTAATTAAATTAAGAGCCGGTGTTTACTCGTTATTTTACCGTAAGAGAGTAGAAACTTGTAGAATAGATTAATTAGAGCTTTGAACCCATAAAATGTAACACCCCGTTTCCCCAAAACAACATAATAATATTAAAACAATCAGAGTTCAACAATAACGGGCATGTCACACTACTTTTCAAAATTATTTAAATAGAAAATAGAACTATTTAAAATACCAACAAAATCTCATTCTTATAAAAATCTGCAGCGGAAATATTTCTTTTAAAATCATCATCATTCAACTTCAACAGAATTCTTGGCACAAAGGCCTCAACAACAAAATATTATTCTTCAACTTAAAATCCAACAACATGTTCAAAATTCGATACATAAAGGAATGAAAGAAACAAAACAACATTTTCCCCATCCCGTTACGTATCAGAGCCCTATGACACTTGAGCCAACATCCTACTAGCCTTGGAAATCTGCACTTGTCCACAAGGCGACAATTCCAACAGAAGGGGTGAGATACACATTCAATAATAATAATATATGATCAATCAAGTTAATGAAAACAACAACAATTCAATGACAAGCATCATCAGGTTCACATATATATACATATATATATAAATACACCAACAACAGAATCATCAATCAACAAAACATCATATAGTCATAGAAAAATAGGCATCATCTAACATCATAATTATCGTCCTAAATCACCTTATACATCATCAAGCACACCATTCACGAAACACGTTAAACGTCAATCAAGAATATCATCAAGAAATATCATCAAGAGCTTCAAGGAACTTCATCACGAAGATACCATCAAGAACATCAAAGAACAATCATCATCACAAATGCATCACAAACCATCATAAATCATTGTCTTAACAACCATCTCAAACATCACATCATCATCACAAATCATCGTCACGACATCTCATAAGACACGACTCAACAAATGCAACTCTACGTCTTAGACATCATGCATGTGGTACCATCAGGGCATAAGCCCCCATCGCTAAAGGTCAAATAGGACCTGTCAGGCATTGAGCCCCCATCGCTAAAGGTCATAAAAGAACCTGTCAGGCATTAAGCCCCCATCGCTGACTATGCTATGCAACGACACGACTCAAATGCAACGACACGAGTAAAGACTCAACAATGCACATCTTTAGATGACTCGATAAATACACATCTTTAAATAGCATCATCGTCAAATATCACATATTTAAATATGACATCTTTATATAGCACATATTTAAGTCACACATCTACAAACAACACATCTTGATATAACACATATTTAAATCACACATCTCCGGAAAGCACATATACATTAATCAACTACATTCATATCAAAGTCCAACACATCCTTCAACAAGCAAATCAAGTTTGATCAATAAAACATAAGCCAAATACTCATAAAACACTCCGACTAAATCCCTAATACTTAAGTTTGAAGTTGGGAAACCAACCATAAGTTTTGGACTAACTTGGGATTAGTTAAGCTAAGTTTTCTAAAAAATTTCTGAAGACCTACTTGGACTATTTTCATCATAATTCATAATCTAGAAATCCTCTTCGAGTCAAACTAGTGCCATTAGAAAGCTAACTTAATTATCTACAACTTTTATGTTTACACCTAAAGCCAATTATGTACCAATCAATACCAGTTTGCATTTCAAATTTGGACAAAGTTGTGCTGAAATTCATAAAAATTCACTGTGACCTACGTTCAGTAATTTGACCATAACTCAAGTTCTATAAATTATTTTGACGTCCGACCAACGGCATTAGAAAGCTAACATTCATACCTACAACTTTCGTGTTTACACCGAAAGCTAGTTCGAAACAGAAACTGATGCAAAAGACGCAACAACATGAAACAGGGTATGCTGTCAAAGGTAGCTCTCGGGAAAACTCTATTTTTCACTCAAAAACCCAAATTTCATCTACCCAAATCCCAAATTTGATAGAGAACAATGTTTACTGGTTCTATATACAACATAACAATCAAAACAACACAGAAACATGCATTAAACAACACAATTCATCAAATCATATCAATTATCATAAACTTTCTTAACCCTAAACCTAGAACACAATTTCATCAACAATCAAAATTATATATACATATTATTGAAGGAATCTCACCCTTACCTTAATTCAGCAAGCAAAAACTCTACAGCAATTGATTCCCTCTTCTCTTAGCCTCTTCTAGGGTTCTCTTCTTTCTCTCCAAAAACTCTCTTTTCTAAAGTTTTGTACGTGAAAAATGAAACAGACTTTTGTTTTTCTGTAAACTAAAACCTCTCCTTTCTCTTTCTATTTTTCCTTAACCTCCCACTTATTTCACTTAACTCCCTCCTTAATTTCTATTAATTCTCATTAAACCCCATAATTTCAAGTAAATAATAATCTTACTTATTTTTATTAAACAATAAAAATAATCATATATTCACATAATCACATAAATACTATATAATAAAATAGTAACACCCCACATATTCACATAAATCATTAAAAAATCATATAAAAGATTTTAAAATCAACCAACGATAATTAAAATAAAACTAGGGCGTTACATAAAACATTTTGAGAGTTATTCCCATTAGTGGTGTGTCTATATAACCCATCTCTTAAGAGAAAACTAGGGTTAGAACATTCATTTTCACAACATTAGAAAGAGGTAGAGAGAGAAAAGCTAGAGAAAGAGGAGAAAAGGGTTAGAAGAGAAAAAGCTTGAAGAGCAAAAAGGGATTGAGGATTCTAGGAGCTAAAGTGAGGCTAAGGCTAGGAATCTTGGAGTTTGAGGTCAGGGGGATAATATTCAAGCATAATCTTTTCATTTTAATCTCTTTTCTACCCATGTTCACAAGTGTTTAATTGAATAAGTGATTATTTTGAGCTTAGTTGTAGAAATTTGTGCTTAATTTTGATGTCATGTTTAAGTATGTGAATTGAATGATAATTGTGTTGTTGATGTTGAATTTGTATACTTGGAATATATATATATATATATATATGAGTATGTTTGGTGTTTGTACAAAATTGATGGAGAATGATGTTGTGGTTGTTAAATTGTGGATGAGTTCATGATTAAATGTTGTTGTTGTTGTTATGAGATATTGTTGTTGATGATTGATGCCATGGGTATTCATAATTGTGAAGTTGTGGTGGGAATTAAATTGTTTTGGATGTTTTTTGAAAAATGGATGAATTGATGATTTGTGATAGAGTGATGTTTTGATTTCAAGTTTTATGTGGTTTTGATTGCCTTTTTATGTTTATAAATGTATAGATAAACTTTGGGGACAAATTTGGGGTCAAGGGGATCAAAATTGGGGTTTTGGGGTTGAAAATAGTGGATTCCCGTAAGGGGAGACACAAGAACAGGGTTGTTGTTCTGTGAAATTCCCGCCATGGCGACAAATGGCGTGCCCGGCGAGATTTGCAGAAACAGCAAACCCCGTTTTTGTTGTTTCGGGCACTTGGCGACCAATCCGGGCTTCGAAAATGTTTCTTTTGACTTGTTTAATCTCTGTTTATACACTTAAATCTACTGGAACATCTTATGGATCAAATTGGACTTGATTTTGTGAATTGAACTTAACTTTTGAAAAATGTCCAAGAACGCCGATTTTTCTGAAACTTGTTTTTCTCAAGAGAATGAAGTAGGGTTAAGGACATATACTGATTATGTGATTTCTAAAAATGGTTTCGCTTAATTTCATTGAGACTTTACTTGCTTTGCTTTGAAAATGAAATTCTTTTGGGAAAATGGTAAAGTGAGACGAACTTTGTAATTTGTAGGATTTCGTAGTAATTGGCCGGTGAAACGCACATGTATGCACAACTACACTCATATGTGATTAATGTGTATACATAGTTGAGGCAATTGAGTTGTTTTTCTTAGTTTTGGTTCAATATTCTTAGTTGTTTCAAAGTATTGAAATATGAGACAAACTTGGTTGAATATAATCTTTGAGTCTGATTACCTTGAAAATCTTTTATGAATAGTTTGTTATGAATAAATAAAGATGTATGAATGATTAATAGGTGTTGAATATGATGTTTATCATAATGTGGTGTATTTTCTCATTTACTTGAATTGTGAGAATTATATGAATTTGTTGAATTACTATGGTGATGTTGATGGTGTTTATATATGTTATGTGCATATATGTTGTTGGTGAATTTTCTTACATGCTATTGGCGTTGAATTGTTGGTGTAAGCATGTATTGGAATATGTTGGTGTGGATTGTTGAAGTTGTATGAAAATATGCATTGTTGTTGTTGAGTTATAGGTCCACACACTGTTGATGTCGGATTTCATATCCATGTTGGTGACGAATACTTTGTATTCAATCATTCGGGTTGATTATTCGGGTTGTTTATGATGTTGAGTTGGCATCAGGGGTGACGACCTCAGAGTTGATTTGGTACCACACGTGTCTAGAGTCAGTCTAGGCACATTGCATGTTTAGGATGAGTCATAATTGTTTATGTGTTTGATGTGAATTACGTGTTTGGTGTTGTTATGTGTTTGGTGATTATTTTGTGATCGATGAATCATATAGTTGTTGAAAATTGTTTGGTGACAATTTAGTGAATATTTGAAGATGTACATATGTTGGTGTTTATGAACCATGAAATATTATGATGATCGATTATTCCTGTTTATACATTTTGATTATTATTGATGTGAAGCTAACCCCCAGTGGTCTGTGGTGGACCACCTACCTATTTGTATGAATGGGTAGACGGCATGCAGGATTAGTTGATTTGCTTTCTTGGTGAGTTGCTTGAGGATAACAGGAGCTTCCTCTGTTTTCTTTCAGTTGATAGAGTCTTAGATAGGCTCTGATCTAGGATTTGTCTTTTTACGTTGTTGAGACTTTACCCATGTGTCAGGATTCAAATATTATTTTATATGGATGTATTTATGAGTTGATGACATGGCTATTTGAGGTGTATGCTATATTTTCGCTGTGATGTTTTATTGTTGGAATTTTTATGCATGTCAATTGTGAATTATTTGAAGACGTGACGTCTATTTCTTGAATATTTATTATATTCACGTGATTTATCGCTTTAAAAGAAGTAGGGCGTTACAGTGATAGCAGATGGTGGCGGGTTTATCCCTTTATTTTGCGGTGATGTTTGATCCCTTCCTCGCCGTGGCCGGCCCGATGGGTGAAGGAAGGGTGGATCTGAATGTTGGATTCACTTTTTCTTTGCTCTTTCAGGTTTTCCATGGCGAACGAAGAAACTACTGCGCCTGCATTTGCCTGGGCTAGGAACGAATCCTTGGAGACGGAATCTGTGTTTTCTGAGGGCGGTACCGGCGAAATTCCCTTCAGTTCTATAGGGAGATCTGAAGATTGGGAAGTGTTACTCCCGAGCACATCTAATCGGGTGTGTTCGAAGTATGAAAACCATGTCTTTCCCATGTATGAGGTGGTTTTCAAAGACATGGGTTTTCGACTCCCTTTCTCTGATTTCAACCGGGAGGTATTTCGTTCGACTAAGTTGTCGCCTTCCTAGATCCATCCTAACTCTTATGCCTTCATGCGAGCCTTTGAGTTGGTGTGCGAATACCTGAAGGTTCCAGCCTTCAAAAATGTTTTCTTTACCATCTTCATCGTCCAGCGTGGAAACGACTGGGTTTCTTTCTGCCAAACCAAAAAGATGTTCGAGATCTTTGCGGGCAAATTGCGGAGTTTCAAAGAGCGTTTCATTTTGATTCGCCCAAAGAGTGAGGCTACTTTGAGCACTCTCTTGGGTGTAGCGAAGGATGGGTCTAGTTTCCCTTTCTTTCCTTTGTGCTGGAAGGAGGACCATTTCCATCTTGACTCAAAAAGACTTCTCCCAGACTGCTCCTAGTTTGAAGGAGGAAGAAACGGACGCCTACCAAAATATTTGGGCATTTGTTCAGTCTTTTTCGCGGAGGAGTCAAACTGAAAAACATGGAAACCTATTGATGAATGCGGATGGAACACCGGTAACAAAGCCAGCCTTATCAATACCCCTGAATTGGTAGTGTCTAAAGATCCAGACGACTGCCTTGGTAGCTATATCTCTTTTTTGTTCTGCTTGATTTATTACTCTGTATTCTTCTTTATGTTTGATTTGTTCCTCTTCTTTTGTTTTTGCACAAAAAATGAAGAATCTCCAGGCGTTAGTGAATGAAGACAATAAGAAGGTCACTTCTAAGAAGCAGCGAAAGGCAGTCCCTACCGTGGACCAACTCGTGGCCAGATCTGGCCCTGGTTCGACCTCTAGTCCTGTGGTTGACTTAGAAGAGGCAGGTTGCTCTAAGGAGAGGGAATAGGAGCAGGTGAAGAGAAGGAGGGCAGAGACCCCTTCGAAGGAGCCCGTCACACCAATCAAAGTCAGTCCCCTTCGTTCGGAGAGTGGAGATTTTCTCCAATTTCCGAAAGTATGGTCTGAGCCTAACCGTTGTGGCCCCAATGCCACTATTTTCATGGATGACCCTGAATTGCGGGTTATTCATGACCTTGGTCCTGCTGGCCGAAGTAAGCCAATAACTAAAGGAGTTATTGCTACTATGAAAGCTCTGGAGGTCGCGACGGCCCTAAATAACGCCTCGCAGGAGAGTGAAGTTCGGGTTAATGCATTGGGGCGGGAGAGGGACGCTCTGACTGCTAAGGTTGCTTCTCTTGAATTTCGTGTTTATTAATTCTCATTATACTTTGTTGAAAATCATTGTTTTATTTTCAAGTATAACGTGCGAATTGAATGCTCGTTGCGTGATGCTTTTTGTATTACTTTGAGAGCGAATTATCTACTTGTATGTTTACAAATTAACACTTCTGATGCCCTATTGTTTTTTGTTTTTGTGATGAGTTCGCCGAGCTGGTAATGATCCACCCCCCGCAGTCGTTTGTTTAGATGAAATCAAGAAATGACTGAAGAGATTTATGTGCTCGTTGGCGAGGTGTGACTTTTAATTCGTTCTTTTGAATTAAAAGCTTTACTTTCCTTCCCCAGGGATCGTTGCTCGTCTGGAGCGGATACCTGCATATGTTGTTTTTCTAAGGGAATTTCAAGTATGACAATTGTAACCTTACGTTGAGTATTAGTTAGAAGGCTTTCACATTGAAGAGATTCGTTTATCTGAATGTGTGTCCAAAGTTGTTTTCGGACAGAGAGCAACGGATGAACGAAAAATAAATTTAAGTTCAATCGCAATGAGGCGTGAATCACCCATCGCGGGCTGGGGTTCTAGAGGCAGTATCTAGAGGCAGTTGAAAAACCTCTAATGACGTCATCGAACCACATTTAGTGGGCCACGTCCCAATTTTTGGGAACTACCACTTTATTCTAAAGCCCTTCACAGTTTTCATTATATGTTTTTGATGATGTTCCTCATATGACCTTATATGCTTTTGATGATGTTGTTTAGGATAGTTTATCATCTTTATAATTGCCTTATGGTTAGCAATAGCATGTTAAAGCACCCAACATCAATGCGTCTTGATCTATGTTTGTGTCAAAAATAGTTTCCTTGTTCATCTTTTTGCATATTGAATCGATTCACTATATACTGAATCGATTCATCAAAGTCTCTGACTATTAATGAATCGATTCAACATTCCTTGAAGGAAGAGGAAAAGCTAGGCTGCAAATTCTGCAATTTTTCCAGGTAAGGGTGAGCCTAACTCAGTAATTTTAGTGTTAAATCATCTGTCAATGATTAGCTAAGTGATTAGGAAGAATTGGGAAGAGTTTCATGAATTAGGGTTATGATGGATTTGGTGGAATTGATGTGAGATTGTGTTGTAATGCTGTAGAAACGTGTTACAGAACCTAGATTATCCCCTAGGACAACATTGCAGACGAATTAGAGGTTTGATTGGAGAGAATTGGCAGGTTTTGGTGAGTTTTGGTCTGAACCCGTGTGGGTTCTGAGATCGCTCGCCTGTGGCGAGTGACCACTCGCCGTGGCGAGTACCCCTTAGTCGCTCGCGAGGCGAGCAGTATAGCTCGCCGTGGCGAGCTTGTCCCTTAATTTTAGGATTTTGGCCCAATTGAAGATGGTTTTGAGTGCCTTAATATTTATAGAGATGACCTGTGAAGTTGGTTTAGCCAAATTGGATTTAGGGAACTTAAAACGGAGATTTTTGGTGAAAAATGTCAAAAAGGCCGAGAGCACCCAGGATTTCTCGCCTCCAGCTCGCCGCCTCCAGCTCGCCCCCAACTCACCTTTGGCGAGTAAGCTGTTGTGAGTACTCGCCTGTGGCGAGCAGATGCACTCGCCGTGGCGAGTTAGTGCCTACCTGAACCGTTGTTTTGCTTTTACGATTTGTTTCGCATGGGACTTTGAGAGGAACCCTTTGAGTAGTGTTAGTGAGGTGTTATACCCTTTAATGTATTCTGTAAAGATGATTGCTGAGGTTTCTCTTGAGTTGTTGATAAATGATATATTGTTGTGTATAAGTGATGTATGAGTATGATGATATGTGAATGATGCCAAGTGTTGCAATGTGTATGAATAATAAGATGATGTTCTGCCATGTAATTAATATAACTGCATGTGTCAGTCTTGAAAATGTAATGATGTTTGAGACGGTGTGTTAAGTTGTTAAACGACGAGTCCATGCATTTGCATATTTATGAGACGGTGGAGCTTTATGCTCAAAGCGACGGTGGAGCATTTGCTCAAAGCGACGGTGAAGCATATTAATGCTATAATCATATGGTACCACATGCATGATGTTGAGACGTTGATGTATGATGTGATATTGTTTATGATGATGTTTATGACGATGTTATGATGTGCTACAATGTATATGTTATGAGTTGGATTTATGATTGTTAATCTTGTTGTTTGATTTATATATTAATATTATTGTTGTGAATCTCACCCCTTCTGCTGGAATTGCCGCCTCGTGGGCAAGTGCAGGTACCCAGTCTTAGATGCGATGATGCGAGGAGTCCGTGTGAAGTAGGGTTGCTCTGATACGTAACGGGATGGGGTCTTTTGTAGAGTCTATTCCATTATGTATCTTGTTAGAATAAGTTTGACTTTCAGTGATGTTGAACCATTAATATTTTGAGACGTTTTTGCTGGCTTTTAAGCCAAGACTATTTATGAGATGAGACTTTTAAATTCCGCTGCTTAATTGAGTATTTTTTTATAAATGATAAATGATTATCTAAGTTGTTTTTCAGATGGAATGTGACACTCCTTTTGAGACGCACTCTGATTTTATGTGATTTATTTAATGAAATTTTTAAGACGGGAAATTGGGGTGTTACAATTGGTATCAGAGCAGGTTGGTCCGTCCGGCCAAGTAGAGAGTCGAGTGACGTTGTCTTAGAGTTAGAATACTAGTATTGTATTATTCTAACTTATGTTTGCTTTGTAGAGGATTAAGATGGCTGGTAGAAACGATGCTGCCCTTGCTGCTGCTTTGGAAGCAATGGCTAATGCTGTGGGTAATCAGAACAATGCTGGTGGAAACGACGGGACTAGGATGTTGGAGACCTTTCTGAGGAATCACCCGCCTACCTTCAAGGGGCGCTATGATCCAGATGGGGCTCAAACATGGCTCAAGGAAGTAGAGAGGATCTTCAGAGTCATGCAATGTGATGATGTGCAGAAGGTGCGTTTTGGCACGCACATCCTAGCGGAGGAGGCTGATGATTGGTGGGTTAGTCTCCTACCCATTTTGGAGCAAGACGGAGCTGTGGTGACGTGGGCTGTTTTCACGAGGGAGTTCCTTAACAGATACTTCCCAGAAGATGTTCGTGGGAAGAAAGAGATAGAGTTTCTGGAGCTTAAGCAAGGAAACATGTCGGTGACTGAGTATGCGGCAAAGTTTGTGGAGCTGGCTAAGTTTTACCCGCATTATACTCCTGAGACGGCTGAATTTTCGAAGTGTATAAAGTTCGAGAATGGCTTGCGTGCTGACATCAAGCGAGCCATTGGTTATCAGAAGATCCGCAACTTTTCTGAGTTAGTGAGTAGCTGCAGAATTTATGAAGAGGATACCAAGGCTCACTACAAGGTAGTGAATGAGAGGAAAGCTAAGGGCCAGCAGAGTCGCCCAAAACCTTATGATGCCCCTAGAGATAAAGGGAAGGAAAGAGTGAATGATGAGAGGAGGCCCCAGAAGAAGATTGCTCCTGCTGAGTACCTGTTTCACTTGTGGCGAGAAAGGCCACAAGAGTAATGCGTGTACTGTTGATGTGAAGAGATGCTACCGTTGTGGTCAGAAAGGGCATATCACTAATGACTGCAAGTTTGATGATGTTGTGTGTTTCAACTGCAATGAGCAAGGACACATTGGTTCGCAGTGTAAGCAACCCAAGAAGACTAAGACTGTTGGGAGAGTGTTCGCATTGAATGGCACTCAGACTGAGAATGACGATCGTTTGATCAGAGGTACTTGCTATATTAATAATACTCCTTCAATTGCTATTATTGATACGGGTGCTACGCACAGTTTTGTTGCTTTAGATTGTGTTTCTGCTTTGGGCCTTGATGTTTCTGATATGAATGGAGAGATGGTTGTCGAGACTCCAGCTAAGGGTTCGGTGACTACTTCTCTCGTGTGCATAAATTGTCCTTTATCTATGTTTGGCCATGACTTTGTGATGGATTTAGTTTGCCTACCTTTAAGTGGTATGGATGTGATTCTGGGTATGAATTGGCTAGAGTACAACCGTGTTCTTATCAACTGTTTTAGAAAGACGGTGCATTTTTCTTCTGTCGAAGAAGAGTGGGGCACAGAGTTCCTATCTACTAAGCAGCTGAAGCAACTAGAACGTGATGGGATGCTGATGTTTTCGTTGATGGCTTCCTTATCCTTAGAGAATCAAGCGGTAATTGATAAACTGCAAGTGGTGTGTGATTTTCCTGAAGTTTTCCCAGATGAAATTCCTGATGTGCCTCCGGAGAGATAAGTTGAGTTCTCTATTGACCTTGTTCCTGGAACGAAGCCGGTGTCGATGGCGCCTTACCACATGTCTGCCTCTGAGTTAGCAGAGTTGAAGAAACAGTTAGAGGATTTGCTGGATAAGAAGTTTGTGAGACCTAGTGTTTCACCATGGGGAGCTCCAGTGTTACTAGTGAAGAAGAAAGACGGCAGTATGAGACTGTGCATTGATTACAGACAGCTGAACAAAGTGACGATCAAGAATAGGTATCCACTTCCGAGGATTGACGACTTAATGGACCAGTTAGTGGGTGCTTGTGTGTTTAGCAAGATAGATTTGAGATCGGGTTACCATCAGATTAAAGTGAAAGATGAAGATATGCAGAAGACGGCTTTTACGACCCGTTATGGTCACTACGAGTACAAGGTTATGCCTTTTGGAGTTACCAACGCACCTGGAGTGTTTATGGAGTATATGAATCGCATCTTCCATGCATTTTTGGATCGGTTCGTGGTGGTGTTTATTGATGATATACTGGTTTACTCCAAGACTGAGGAGGAGCATGTTGAACAATTGAAGACTGTTTTGCAGGTGCTGAGAGAAAAGAATTTGTATGCTAAGTTGTCTAAGTGCGAGTTCTGGTTAAAAGAAGTGAGTTTTCTTGGCCATGTCATTTCTGGTGATGGTATCGCGGTTGACCCGTCAAAAGTTGAAGCGGTATCGCAATGGGAGACTCCTAAGTCGGTTACGGAAATTAGAAGCTTTTTGGGTCTAGCTGGTTATTATCGAAGATTCATAGAGGGATTCTCCAAGTTGGCTCTTCCGTTAACGCAGTTGACGTGTAAGGGTAAGTCTTTTGTGTGGGATGTGCATTGTGAGGATAGTTTTAATGAGCTGAAGAAGCGTTTGACGACGGCTCCAGTGCTGATTTTGCCGAAGCCCGATGAACCTTTTGTGGTGTATTGTGATGCGTCTAAGCTGGGTTTAGGTGGTGTTCTTATGCAAGATGGTAAGGTGGTAGCTTATGCTTCAAGACAGTTGAGGATTCATGAGAAGAATTACCCGACGCATGATTTAGAGTTGGCAGCTGTGGTCTTTGTATTGAAAATATGGAGACATTATTTGTACGGTTCCAGATTTGAAGTATTCAGTGATCACAAGAGCTTGAAGTATTTGTTTGATCAGAAGGAATTAAATATGAGGCAGAGAAGGTGGCTTGAGTTACTTAAAGATTATGATTTTGGCTTGAATTACCATCCTGGTAAAGCAAATGTGGTTGCAGATGCCCTGAGTAGGAAAACTGTGCATATGTCCGCGTTGATGGTGAAAGAGTTTGAGTTGTTGGAACAGTTTAGAGACTTGAGCTTAGTTTGTGAAAGGACACCTCAGAGCATAAAATTGGGAATGTTGAGAATTGATAATGATTTCCTGAAACATATCAAAGAAGTCCAAAAAGGAGATGTCAAGTTCGTAGATTTGTTGATTGCTGGTAATGAGGCTGTGGATGGTGACTTTAAGGTCGATGACCAAGGAGTGTTGAGATTCCGAGGTAGGATTTGCATTCCTGACAATGATGAAATTAAGAAGATGATCCTTGAAGAGAGTCATAGAAGTAGCTTGAGTATTCACCCGGGAGCTACGAAGATGTATCATGACTTAAAGAGGCTGTTTTGGTGGTCTGGTTTGAAACGTGACGTGGCACAATTCGTGTATTCTTGCTTGGTTTGTCAGAAGTCGAAGATTGAGCATCAGAAACCGACTGGTATGATGGTACCTTTAGATGTGCCAGAGTGGAAATGGGATAGTATATCCATGGATTTTGTGACGAGTTTGCCCAATACTCCTAGAGGGAACGATGCTATTTGGGTTATTGTTGATAGATTGACGAAGTCTGCTCACTTTCTACCGATTAACATTACCTTTCCTGTAGCTCAGTTGGCAGAGATTTATGTTAAAGAGATAGTAAAGCTGCATGGTGTTCCTTCGAGCATCGTATCAGATAGAGATCCAAGATTTACTTCTAGATTTTGGAAGAGTTTGCAAGAGGCGTTAGGATCTCAGTTGAGGTTGAGTTCGGCTTATCATCCGCAAACAGATGGTCAGTCGGAGAGGACGATTCAGTCGTTGGAAGACTTGTTGAGGGTTTATGTACTTGAGCAGGGAGGGACTTGGGATAGTCATCTTCCATTGATAGAGTTCACGTATGTAACGCCCATTTTTGATTATTTAATTATTTGATTTATATGAGAAGTTGCTATATATTTTTATATATATTATGTGATGTTAAGTGAAGATTTAAGGTGATTCTATGTGACGTGGTGACTTATTTTATTGTTAAATAAAATAAGATTTGAAAATAAAATAAAATATTTAGTTGTGGGTTAGTTTTGGATTTTAGAGAGTTATGTGGGAGAAAGAGTAAATAAGATAAGATTTGTTGGGAGTATATAAAGGGAAATTAGGTCAAGAGAGAAGTCAGTAGTACGCGTATCAGAATTTGGAAAAAGAGAGGAACGGCTGCGTGCAAGGAAAAGAGCACTAGGTCTGCGATTTTTCTGCTTTGATCAGGTAAGGGTGAGCCTAGCTTATGATTATATTATTCTGTAATTCATCTAATCAAGATTAAGCAATCATAGGGCTGTTTTGAGAGAATTGAATTTAGGTTAAAAGTGAAGAAAAACCATGAATTAAGCTATGAAACTGTAGAACAGAAGTGTAGGATGAGTGCAGAACATAGATTAACCATAATGATGATGTTTCTGAGAGTTTAGATGATTTAGATGTTGAATTTGGGACTTTTTGGGTGAATTTTCGTAGAACCCGTAGCAGTCTGCTCATCGCTCGCCTGAGGCGAGCTATGCAACTCGCCGTGGCGAGTAGACCTAGCTTACTCGCGAGGCGAGCATCCCAGCTCGCCATAGCGAGCACTACCCTAGAGTTCGCGAGGCGAGCACTCCAACTCGCCATAGCGAGCAGGACCTTAGTACTCGCGAGGCGAGCTATCCCACTCGCCATAGCGAGTTAGGTCAGAACCCAGAACTGTGTACTGTTTGCGAACTGTTTCGCATGGAACCTCGAGAGATGACCTTTGGGTAGTTTCTGGGACTTTTAATAATGTTTATTATGATCTGTAACGATGAATACATGATGACTGAGATGATTTTGATGCTTTTCATGCCGCTTATGTGTGTTATATGAAATGTTAAAGTTGTAAATGTTGACTTACTTAAGATGCTTGCTTATGGATATTATTTGAATGATGTGATTACTGCCATGTTGCTGTTTACCTTTGTATAGTTGCTGCATGTGTCAGTCCTTGTTGTTTAAGATGTTTTGCGACGTTTAAGATGTTAACTTGTTTAAGTTAAAAGTGTTGAGTCTCATGCATACTCATTTTATGATGGGGGCTTATGCCCTGGAGTTTTTACTCACCAGCGACGAGGGCTTATGCCCTGGAGCTTTGCTCACCAGCGACGAAGGCTTATGCCTTGGAGTATATTTATGCTCATAGCGACGAGGGCTCATGCCCTGGATTGGTACCACATGCATATAAGACGTAGGGTTGCATAGTCAAGTGATGATGTCGAGTCGAGTCGAGTCGTCTAAGATGTTTATTAAGATGTTTATGATGTTGAATGATGATGATGCTAAATGATGTGTTGTTTATGATGATGTTCTAAAAGCTAGATGTTTATCTGTGATGAGTTGAATTATGTTGGTTGTTTGAATTGCGATTATTTGTTTACATGTTTAATATAATTATTTGTGAATCTCACCCCTTCTGCTGGAATTGCCGCCTCGTGGGCAAGTGCAGGTAACCAAGATTAGGTGCAGGCGTGTGAGGATTTCTGCAGTCGAGTCTAGGTGCTCTGATACGTAACGGGATAGGGGATCTTCTTTATTTTCTCTGTTCCTTGCGTATTATGTTATGATATGATTATGTTCCTTTTGAGGATTTTATTAAGACGTTGTTGAGGCCTGTGTGCCAAAGATTTTGAGATGTTTTCTTTATGATTATTCCGCTGCGACGATGATTAATAATTTATGAAGATTTAATGTTTATTTAATCATTAACATAAGATGTTTTAAGATATGTGATGCCCTGTTTATGTGCTTACTCTGATGCATGCTATTCTTTTTAAAGAAATTTTTATGTTGGGAAAACGGGGTGTTACAATTGGTATCAGAGCAGGTTGGTCCGTCCGGCCAAGTAGAGAGTCGAGTGACGTTGTCTTAGAGTTAGAATAGTATTATTGTATTATTCTAACTTATGTTTGTTTTGTTAAGGATTAAGATGGCTGGAAGAAATGATGCTGCGATTGCTGCTGCCTTGGAAGCTGTTGCTCAAGCTGTGGGACAGCAGCCTAATGCTAATGCTGGTGCTGGTGCAGAGGTCCGTATGCTGGAGACCTTCTTGAGAAACCATCCTCCTACCTTCAAGGGGAGATATGACCCTGATGGAGCCCAGACTTGGCTCAAAGAGATTGAGAGAGTATTCAGAGTTATGCAGTGCACGGAGGTGCAGAAGGTGCGTTTCGGTACGCACATGCTGGCTGAGGAGGCAGACGATTGGTGGATTAGTCTTCTACCCACCCTGGAGCAGGACGGTGCTGAGGTGACCTGGGCAGTATTTAAGAGAGAATTCCTCAACAGATATTTTCCTGAGGATGTGCGGGGCAAGAAAGAGATTGAGTTCCTGGAGCTAAAGCAAGGGAACATGTCTGTAACTGAGTATGCTGCAAAATTTGTGGAGCTGGCCAAGTTTTATCCACACTACTCTGCTGAGACCGCCGAATTTTCTAAATGTATTAAGTTTGAGAACGGATTGAGAGCTGATATCAAGAGGGCTATAGGGTATCAGTAGATTAGAAACTTTTCTGAGTTAGTGAGCAGCTGCAGGATTTATGAGGAGGACACTAAGGCTCATTACAAGGTGGTTAATGAGAGGAAAGGAAAGGGGCAGCAAAGTCGTCCTAAGCCCTACAGTGCACCCGCGGATAAGGGCAAACAGCGAGTTAATGATGAGAGGAGACCTGTTAAGAAAGATGCTCCTGCTGAGATAGTTTGCTATACTTGTGGCGTGAAAGGCCATAAGAGTAATGCTTGTCCTGGAGAGGTGAAGAGATGTTTTCGTTGTGGCAAGAAGGGTCACACTACTGCTGATTGTAAACGTGGTGATATTGTATGTTTTAATTGCAATGAGGAAGGTCACATTGGGTCCCAGTGCACACAACCTAAGAAGACTCAGACTACTGGGAGAGTTTTTGCTTTGACTGGTACGCAGACGGAGAGCGAGGATCGCTTGATCAGAGGTACTTGTTATTTTGATAATATACCTTTAGTTGCTATTATTGATACTGGTGCCACACATTGTTTTGTTGCTCTTGATTGTGCTGCAAAGTTGAATCTTGTTGTATCTGATATGAATGGGGAGATGGTTGTCGAAACTCCAGCTAAGGGTTCGGTGACTACTTCCCTTGTGTGTTTAAGATGTCCTGTGTCTATGTTTGGTCGTGATTTTGAGATTGACTTAGTGTGTCTGCCGTTGGTTGGGATGGATGTAATTTTGGGGATGAATTGGTTAGAGTACAATCATGTTCTGATTAATTGTTTTAGCAAGACGGTGCATTTTTCTTCTCCCGAGGAAGAGAGTGGCGCAGAGTTCCTATCTACTAAACAGTTGAAGCAGTTGGAGCGTGACGGGATTATGATGTTTTCTTGACGGCGTCTTTATCTATTGAGAATCAGGCAGTGATTGATAAGCTACAAGTGGTATGCGACTTTCCTGAAGTTTTCCCAGATGAGATTCCTGATGTGCCTCCAGAAAGAGAAGTTGAATTTTCGATTGATCTTGTTCCTGGAACGAAGCCGGTGTCTATGACGCCGTATCGTATGTCAGCTTCTGAATTGGCGGAGCTGAAGAAACAGTTAGAGGATTTGCTTGATAAGAAGTTCGTGAGACCAAGTGTTTCACCGTGGGGAGCTCCAGTGTTGTTAGTCAAGAAGAAGGATGGAAGTATGAGGTTGTGCATCGACTATCGTCAGTTGAATAAAGTAACGATAAAGAATAGGTATCCACTTCCGAGAATTGACGACTTGATGGATCAGTTGGTGGGTGCTTGTGTGTTTAGCAAGATAGATTTGAGATCGGGTTATCACCAGATTAAAGTGAAAGATGAGGATATGCAGAAGACGGCGTTTAGGACGCGTTATGGACATTATGAGTATACGGTGATGCCTTTCGGTGTTACTAACGCACCTGGCGTATTTATGGAGTATATGAATAGAATCTTCCATGCTTATTTGGATCGTTTTGTTGTGGTATTCATTGATGATATTCTGGTTTATTCTAAGACTGAAGGAGAGCATGCTGAGCATTTGAAGATCGTCTTGCAAGTGTTGAAAGAGAAGAAGCTTTTTGCTAAGTTGTCTAAGTGTGAATTCTGGTTGAAAGAGGTGAGTTTTCTTGGTCATGTCATTTCTGGCGATGGCATTGCGGTTGATCCGTCTAAAGTTGAAGCGGTTTCGCAATGGGAGACTCCGAAGTCGGTTACTGAGATTAGAAGCTTCTTGGGTCTAGCTGGTTATTATCGAAGATTTATAGAGGGATTTTCTAAGTTGGCTCTTCCGTTAACGCAGTTGACGTGCAAAGGTAAATCTTTTGTGTGGGATGTTCATTGTGAGAACAGTTTTAATGAGTTGAAGAAACGTTTGACGACGGCTCCAGTTTTGATTTTGCCGAAGACCGATGAACCTTTTGTGGTGTATTGTGATGCGTCCAAGTTGGGTTTAGGTGGAGTACTTATGCAAGATGGTAAAGTGGTAGCTTATGCTTCAAGGCAATTGAGAATTCATGAGAAGAATTATCCGACGCATGATTTGGAGTTGGCAGCTGTGGTCTTTGTATTGAAGATATGGAGACATTACTTGTATGGTTCGAGGTTTGAAGTGTTTAGTGATCACAAGAGTTTGAAGTACTTGTTTGATCAGAAGGAATTGAATATGAGGCAGCGAAGGTGGCTTGAATTGTTGAAAGATTACGATTTTGGTTTGAATTATCATCCGGGTAAAGCTAATGTAGTTGCAGATGCTTTGAGTAGGAAGACTTTGCATATGTCTGCTATGATGGTGAAGGAATTCGAGTTGTTGGAACAGTTCAGAGATTTGAGTTTAGTTTGTGAGAGAACGCCTCAGAGTGTAAAGCTAGGGATGCTGAGGATTGATAATGAGTTCTTGAAAAGTATCAAAGAGGCGCAGAAAGAAGATGTTAAGTTTGTGGACTTGTTGGTTGCTAGTAATCAGACGGAGGATAGTGATTTTAAAGTGGATGATCAAGGAGTGTTAAGATTCCGAGGTCGAATTTGCATTCCTGATAATGAGGAAATGAAGAAGATGATACTTGCAGAGAGTCATAGAAGTAGCTTGAGTATTCATCCGGGAGCTACGAAGATGTATCATGATTTAAAGAAGATGTTTTGGTGGTCTGGTTTGAAACGTGACGTGGCACAGTTTGTTTATTCTTGTTTGGTTTGTCAGAAATCGAAGGTTGAGCATCAGAAACCTGCTGGTATGATGGTGCCTTTAGATGTGCCAGAATGGAAATGGGATAGTATATCCATGGATTTTGTGACGAGCTTGCCGAATACTCCTAAAGGGAATGACGCTATTTGGGTGATTGTTGATAGATTGACGAAGTCGGCTCATTTTCTACCGATTAATATTACCTTTCCTGTTGCTCAGTTGGCCGAGATCTATGTCAAGGAGATTGTGAAGTTGCATGGTGTTCCTTCGAGCATCGTATCAGATAGAGATCCGAGGTTTACTTCTAGATTTTGGAAGAGTTTGCAAGAAGCGTTAGGTTCTCAGTTGAGGTTGAGTTCGGCTTATCATCCGCAGACAGATGGTCAGTCGGAAAGGACGATTCAGTCGTTGGAAGATTTGTTGAGAGTGTGCGTACTTGAGCAAGGAGGAACTTGGGATAGTCATCTTCCATTGATAGAGTTCACGTACAACAACAGTTACCATTCGAGTATTGGGATGGCACCCTTTGAGGCCTTGTATGGTCGGAGATGTAGAACTCCGTTGTGTTGGTTTGAGTCAGGCGAGAATGTGATGTTAGGACCGGAGATTGTTCAACAGACTACTGAGAAAGTGAGAACGATCCAAGAGAAGATGAAAGCGTCGCAGAGTCGACAAAAGAGTTATCATGACAAGCGTAGGAAGGACCTTGAGTTCCAAGAGGGAGATCATGTGTTCCTGAGAGTGACTCCTATGACCGGTGTTGGTCGTGCGTTGAAGTCAAAGAAGTTAACCCCGAAGTTTATTGGTCCGTATCAGATTTCAGAGAGGATTGGGGCGGTGGCCTATCGTATTGGATTGCCACCACATCTGTCGAATTTGCACGACGTGTTCCATGTGTCGCAACTGAGGAAGTATGTTCCAGATCCGTCCCATGTGATCCAGAGTGATGATGTGCAAGTTAGGGACAACCTTACGGTTGAGACCTTACCAGTGAGGATTGATGACAGAAAGACGAAGACGCTGAGGGGCAAGGAGATACCTCTCGTGAGAGTCGTTTGGTCGGGAGCGACCGGTGAAAGGTTGACGTGGGAACTAGAGAGTAAGATGCTAGAGTCGTACCCTGAGTTGTTTGCTTGAGGTAATTTTCGAGGACGAAAATCTTTTAAGTTGGGGAGAGTTGTAACGCCCATTTTTGATTATTTAATTATTTGATTTATTTGAGAAGTTGCTATATATTTTTATATATATTATGTGATGTTAAGTGAAGATTTAAGGTGATTCTATGTGACGTGGTGACTTATTTTATTGTTAAATAAAATAAGATTTGAAAATAAAATAAAATATTTAGTTGTGGGTTAGTTTTGGATTTTAGAGAGTTATGTGGGAGAAAGAGTAAATAAGATAAGATTTGTTGGGAGTATATAAAGGGAAATTAGGTCAAGAGAGAAGTCAGTAGTACGCGTATCAGAATTTGGAAAAAGAGAGGAACGGCTGCGTGCAAGGAGAAGAGCACTAGGTCTGCGATTTTTCTGCTTTGATCAGGTAAGGGTGAGCCTAGCTTATGATTATATTATTCTGTAATTCATCTAATCAAGATTAAGCAATCATAGGGCTGTTTTGAGAGAATTGAATTTAGGTTAAAAGTGAAGAAAAACCATGAATTAAGCTATGAAACTGTAGAACAGAAGTGTAGGATGAGTGCAGAACATAGATTAACCATAATGATGATGTTTCTGAGAGTTTAGATGATTTAGATGTTGAATTTGGGACTTTTTGGGTGAATTTTCGTAGAACCCGTAGCAGTCTGCTCATCGCTCGCCTGAGGCGAGCTATGCAACTCGCCGTGGCGAGTAGACCTAGCTTACTCGCGAGGCGAGCATCCCAGCTCGCCATAGCGAGCACTACCCTAGAGTTCGCGAGGCGAGCACTCCAACTCGCCATAGCGAGCAGGACCTTAGTACTCGCGAGGCGAGCTATCCCACTCGCCATAGCGAGTTAGGTCAGAACCCAGAACTGTGTACTGTTTGCGAACTGTTTCGCATGGAACCTCGAGAGATGACCTTTGGGTAGTTTCTGGGACTTTTAATAATGTTTATTATGATCTGTAACGATGAATACATGATGACTGAGATGATTTTGATGCTTTTCATGCCGCTTATGTGTGTTATATGAAATGTTAAAGTTGTAAATGTTGACTTACTTAAGATGCTTGCTTATGGATATTATTTGAATGATGTGATTACTGCCATGTTGCTGTTTACCTTTGTATAGTTGCTGCATGTGTCAGTCCTTGTTGTTTAAGATGTTTTGCGACGTTTAAGATGTTAACTTGTTTAAGTTAAAAGTGTTGAGTCTCATGCATACTCATTTTATGATGGGGGCTTATGCCCTGGAGTTTTTACTCACCAGCGACGAGGGCTTATGCCCTGGAGCTTTGCTCACCAGCGACGAAGGCTTATGCCTTGGAGTATATTTATGCTCATAGCGACGAGGGCTCATGCCCTGGATTGGTACCACATGCATATAAGACGTAGGGTTGCATAGTCAAGTGATGATGTCGAGTCGAGTCGAGTCGTCTAAGATGTTTATTAAGATGTTTATGATGTTGAATGATGATGATGCTAAATGATGTGTTGTTTATGATGATGTTCTAAAAGCTAGATGTTTATCTGTGATGAGTTGAATTATGTTGGTTGTTTGAATTGCGATTATTTGTTTACATGTTTAATATAATTATTTGTGAATCTCACCCCTTCTGCTGGAATTGCCGCCTCGTGGGCAAGTGCAGGTAACCAAGATTAGGTGCAGGCGTGTGAGGATTTCTGCAGTCGAGTCTAGGTGCTCTGATACGTAACGGGATAGGGGATCTTCTTTATTTTCTCTGTTCCTTGCGTATTATGTTATGATATGATTATGTTCCTTTTGAGGATTTTATTAAGACGTTGTTGAGGCCTGTGTGCCAAAGATTTTGAGATGTTTTCTTTATGATTATTCCGCTGCGACGATGATTAATAATTTATGAAGATTTAATGTTTATTTAATCATTAACATAAGATGTTTTAAGATATGTGATGCCCTGTTTATGTGCTTACTCTGATGCATGCTATTCTTTTTAAAGAAATTTTTATGTTGGGAAAACGGGGTGTTACAACGTACAACAACAGTTACCATTCAAGTATTGGAATGGCACCGTTTGAGGCTTTATATGGTCGGAGATGCAGGACTCCGTTGTGCTGGTTTGAGTCGGGTGAAGGTGTGGTCTAAGGACCGGAGATCGTTCAACAGACTACTGAGAAGGTGAGAATGATCCAAGAAAAGATGAAAGCGTCGCAGAGTCGACAAAAGAGTTATCATGATAAGCGTAGAAAGGACCTTGAGTTCCAAGAGGGGGATCATGTGTTCCTGAGAGTGACTCCTTTGACGGGTGTTGGACGTGCTTTGAAATCAAAGAAGTTGACTCCGAGGTTTATTGGTCCGTATCAGATTTCAGAGAGGATTGGGCCGGTGGCATATCGTGTTGGATTACCACCACACTTATCGAATTTGCATGATGTTTTTCATGTATCTCAGCTGAGGAAGTATGTTTCGGATCCGTCTCATGTGATCCAAAGCGATGATGTGCAAGTTAGGGACAACCTTACGGTTGAGACCTTACCCGTGAGGATTGATGATCGGAAGACGAAGACGCTGAGGGGCAAAGAGATACCTCTCGTTAGAGTTGTTTGGGACGGAGCGACGGGTGAAAGCTTGACTTGGGAACTAGAAAGTAAGATGCTGGAATCCTATCCAGAGTTGTTTGAGCGAGGTAAATTTTCGAGGACGAAAATCTTTTAAGAGGGGGAGAGTTGTAACGCCCTCTCTAATTATTTAATTATTTTATTAGATGATATGGTATATGTTTATATATTATATGGATTTTGATGATTATGTGACGTATTTGTGACGTGTGACGTGTAATTATTTTATTGTTTAATAAAATAGTATAAGTGATGTTTATATGAATATTTATTTGGTAAATAAAGAGATTTGTTAGAAAAATAGAATTTTAAGAGATGGGGTTGTATTTATAAATAAGAAGAGTTTTGAGGGCTGATATAGGATAAGATAAGTTGGGAGGGAGTATAAAAGGAAATAGGTTAAGGAAAGTAGGCAGAACGCGTATCAGACATTGGAAAAGAGAGGTTGAACGGTTGAAGGAAGAGGAAAAGCTAGGCTGCAAATTCTGCAATTTTTCCAGGTAAGGGTGAGCCTAACTCAGTAATTTTAGTGTTAAATCATCTGTCAATGATTAGCTAAGTGATTAGGAAGAATTGGGAAGAGTTTCATGAATTAGGGTTATGATGGATTTGGTGGAATTGATGTGAGATTGTGTTGTAATGCTGTAGAAACGTGTTACAGAACCTAGATTATCCCCTAGGACAACATTGCAGACGAATTAGAGGTTTGATTGGAGGGAATTGGCAGGTTTTGGTGAGTTTTGGTCTGAACCCGTGTGGGTTCTGAGATCGCTCGCCTGTGGCGAGTGACCACTCGCCGTGGCGAGTACCCCTTAGTCGCTCGCCGTGGCGAGCTTGTCCCTTAATTTTAGGATTTTGGCCCAATTGAAGATGGTTTTGAGTGCCTTAATATTTATAGAGATGACCTGTGAAGTTGGTTTAGCCAAATTGGATTTAGGGAACTTAAAACGGAGATTTTTGGTGAAAAATGTCAAAAAGGCCGAGAGCACCCAGGATTTCTCGCCTCCAGCTCGCCCCCAACTCGCCTTTGGCGAGTAAGCTGTTGTGAGTACTCGCCTGTGGCGAGCAGATGCACTCGTCGTGGCGAGTTAGTACCTACCTGAACCGTTGTTTTGCTTTTACGATCTGTTTCACATGGGACTTTGAGAGGAACCCTTTGGGTAGTGTTAGTGAGGTGTTAAACCCTTTAATGTATTCTGTAAAGATGATTGCTGAGGTTTCTCTTGAGCTGTTGATAAATGATATATTGTTGTGTATAAGTGATGTATGAGTATGATGATATGTGAATGATGCCAAGTGTTGCAATGTGTATGAATAATAAGATGATGTTCTGCCATGTAATTAATATAACTGCATGTGTCAGTCTTGAAAATGTAATGATGTTTGAGACGGTGTGTTAAGTTGTTAAACGACGAGTCCATGCATTTGCATATTTATGAGACGGTGGAGCTTTATGCTCAAAGCGACGGTGGAGCATTTGCTCAAAGCGACGGTGAAGCATATTAATGCTATAATCATATGGTACCACATGCATGATGTTGAGACGTTGATGTATGATGTGATGTTGTTTATGATAATGTTTATGACGATGTTATGATGTGCTACAATGTATATGTTATGAGTTGGATTTATGATTGTTAATCTTGTTGTTTGATTTATATATTAATATTATTGTTGTGAATCTCACCCCTTCTGCTGGAATTGCCGCCTCGTGGGCAAGTGCAGGTACCCAGTCTTAGATGCGATGATGCGAGGAGTCCGTGTGAAGTAGGGTTGCTCTGATACGTAACGGGATGGGGTCTTTTGTAGAGTCTATTCCATTATGTATCTTGTTAGAATAAGTTTGACTTTCAGTGATGTTGAACCATTAATATTTTGAGACGTTTTTGCTGGCTTTTAAGCCAAGACTATTTATGAGATGAGACTTTTAAATTCCGCTGCTTAATTGAGTATTTTTTTGTAAATGATAAATGATTATCTAAGTTGTTTTTAAGATGGAATGTGACACTCCTTTTGAGACGCACTCTGATTTTATGTGATTTATTTAATGAAATTTTTAAGACGGGAAATTGGGGTGTTACACAATCGGCAGCACCTGTTCAGCACGTAGCAACAGCTCCCAAGTCTTTTGCAGCTGCTCTAGCAGGAGCATCAGTAGAGGAAGATATCTCCTTTCCCACTTCGTGCATTAAGGGCGATGCTTTGAGCATCAAAATCTGTTAGGAGGAATACCAGAAGGGTTTAGAAGATTGCAAGAACACGTTAAGGGCTCGTCTGACCCTTAACAAAGGTGATAAACCATACTCGACACGTGACCTTAGTTCAAAAATTGATAAATTATGGAAGACAACGGCTGGTTGGAAAATGGTGCCTCTTGGTAAGGGGTATTATGATTTTCTCTTTGAATCGGCGGATGATTTTAGGAAAATATGGGCAGCAGGTACGGTTAACCTCAAGCCGGGTTTGTTACGGTTATCACAATGGACAAAAGACTTCAAGTATCAGACACAAAAGCAGACACATGTAACGATTTGGATATGCTTGATGGAGTTGCCACAAGAGTATTGGAGGGAGAGAACGTTAAAGGAAATTGCAAGTGCGATTGGAACTCCAATTGATATCGATGGACCAACTAGAAACCGTACTTTTGGCCATTATGCTAGAATTCTTGTCGACATGGACCTCTCAAAGCGAATTTACGAAGAAGTTCTCGTAGAAAGAGAGGGCTTCGCTTTCAAGGTAGAGGTGCAATATGAGAGACTTCCGTTATTCTGTCAACACTGTTATTATATTGGACACAATGTCTCTTCATGTCGTTGGTTACATCCGCAGCCACCAAAGGACAAGAATGACCGCGGGAAACAGATTGTTGTTGCCAAGGCTGCCCCTAAATTTCCTCCTCGGCAAAACAAAGGTAGAAATGATGTGGGTGCTTCAACATCGGCCATTGGCAACAATGGAACTTGGGTTCCTATTCCGGTTGTCTCGATTGTTACCACCACTCAGAGAGTTCCGGTTTCTACTACACCTACACCTACATCTTTGGTCTCCATGTAACTAGCTTTACCGGCTTCAATTCCTTCTTCCACTATTACTACACAGTTGGAGCAGGTTGTTTCATCTACGGTGGCTACTGCTCATTTTGATAGGTCTAATAATTTCAGCATCCCACTACACAATGTGTTTGATTTAATTACTCCTAGAGAGCTGCCACGTAATATGCCAGTGCTTGAGCTTGTTTCCCCTGAAATGCACGTTGACGTGCGACCTGTAGAAGTGACAACGTTGATTCAGAAATCAAGGGAGGTGTGGGAGAACCCCTTGGTAACTGCAAATACGAAGTCGCTTCTGGATAGTGTGGAACACAATCATATGAGTCTGCGGGAGCTGGGGAAGAGTCCCAAGGACTCTATTGTGAGTGGTACACACTCATCCCCTCTGGGGCGTGAGGACTTACGACCTAACGGGGTGGAACAGAATACTCAGATGTCGTTGGTGATCCCAGCAACTGATGATGTATCTGAACCACTTCAGGATGGTGTGGAACAAGATCATGTGAGCCCACGGGAGCTGGAGGAGAGTCCCAAGGGTGCTCGTGAGATTGTTACAAGGCCATCCAATGTTGTGCATGATGACATGCAAGAGTTTCCTGCTGATCACGAAGTGGATAAAGTGCATGATGACCATACTGCCACGACAATGACATATTTGCAGGCAGCTAATGTACCTACAGTTACTACGCATGAGGTGGTGGTTATGCAACGACAAGAGGTTCATCCTAGAAAAAACATCCAGCATGGTCTTGATTTGTGGGAACGAGTCCGCGAGTATGATGCAAGGACGGCAGTGGAAGCAGCTCAGTCTGACACATCCCTACCTGTTCTTACAAGAAATCAGAAACAGAAAATTAAGGTACAATAAGTGATGTCTAAGAAGCCTCCTAAATCCTGTGTACGGGGAGACAACAAATCCATTGATCAATGAACATCCTCTTTTGGAATGTTAGAGGTATCAGTAACTCCAAAACTCGAATTGCTTTAAAAAATTTCTTTTTATCGCACAATCCTTCCCTTATTTTTGTGGCGGAACCAATGGTTAATTTTGCTCAAATTCCTACTTGGTATTGGCCTTCTATTGGAGTGTCTAAATATTGCATTAATAATAGAGGCCCGCTTCTATCCAATCTATGGGCTCTTTGGGGTAATGAATTTATTGCAACTGTTATTTTTGTGTCTGATCAATGCATTGCTTTGGAGGTTTCTTGTTATCAGTCAACTGTATATATTGCTGCAATTTATGGTAGTACCTATTATGTGAAGCGTCGCCAACTTTGGGCTGATCTCACTCACTTACAAGGCTGTTTCCCAGGTCCGTGGCTCTTTATGGGAGATTTTAATGCTATCCTGGGCGCTCATGAGAAAAGGGGCAGGCGCCCTCCCCCGCCTTTATCTTGTGAAGACTTTCTAAATTGGTCTAATGCTAATATTCTTACTCACTTTCCGGCTTTGGGTTCTTTTTATACTTGGACTAATGGTAGATTTGGTAGTGATAATGTTGCTCTTCGTCTCGACAGGGCGGTTTGTAATAAAGATTGGATTTATTTTTGGCGTAATTCTAATTGTTCAGCTCTTGTCCGTCATCAATCTGATCACAATCCTATTTTGTTATCTCTTGTTTATTCCACGGTGAAGCACGCATCGCCCTTTAAATTTTTTAAGGCGTGGACTGATCATGATGGCTGTAGGCAGTTGGTGGTTGATACTTGGTCGAAAGGTGTGAGAGGTCAAGGCAAGGTACGGCTACAATCTAAATTACTCAGTATGAAAAATGCTTTTAAGATATGGAACCAGACAATTTTTGGTGATGTCGACAGACAAGTGAAGCTTGCTATGGATGAAGTAAATCGCCTTCAACAGTTAATTGATACCAAAGGTTTTACAGATAACCTCTATTTACAGGAGCTGGAGGCGCAATTGTTACTTACAAAAGCTCTTAATATTCAAGAACAATTTTGGATAGAGAAATCGCGGCATCATCGGTTTGTTAGTGGTGACCGCAACACCGCTTACTTTCACAGTGTATTTTTCTTAGGTGGTGTTTTGCCAACTAACGTTAACTCTAATATGATTGTGTTGATTCCCAAGGTGCTAGGGACAAGGACTATGGGTGACTACAGGCCTATAGCTTTGGCGAACTTCAAGTTTAAAATTGTTACTAAAATTGTGGCGGATAGGCTTGCTGGTATCACTTCTCGGATTATTTCTATTGAGCAACGGGGCTTCGTCCGTGATCGCAACATTTCAGAATGCATTGTATTAGCGTCTGAGGCTATCAACTCGCTAGACAAGAGGCAATATGGTGGGAATATTGCTCTAAAGGTCGACATTTCGAAGGCAATTGACACTTTAGATTGGAATTTTTTTACCATGGTGCTGCATAATTTCGGGTTCTCCAATATATTCATTAATTGGATTTTTGCTATCTTACAATCAGCAAGATTATCTATTTTGGTTAACGGAAAGGCAGTTGGTTTTTTCTCTTGCTCCCGTGGGGTGCGTCAAGGAGATCCTCTATCTCCCCTTTTATTCTGTCTTGCAGAAGAGGTTCTAAGTAGAGCACTTTCAGCTTCTGCAGCTAGGGGACGGCTTCTCCCCATGTCTTTTTGTTGTGGGACTGTCTTTCCGACTCATGTGTTGTATGCTGATGATATTATGATTTTTTTTACAGGGCTAAAGAGTAATATCCGGGAGCTTCTTAGTATTTTCAAAAGATACTCCGAGGTCTCGGGGCAAATAATCAATAATGCTAAAAGTCGTTTCTTCACAGGAGATATGTCTGGAGCTCGGACAAACAGGATTGCAAATACATTGGGTTTCTCTTTGGGAGCGGTTCCTTTTCAATATCTTGGCTGTGTAACACCCCGTTATCCCAACAACTAATTATTATATAAATAAATAAGTAAATCAGAGTTCAACAACAAACGGGCATGCCACACTGCTTCTCAAAAATCCTTAAATAAAATAAAATACTATTTATCAAATCAATTGTGATAAATTATCCAAACATTGCAGCGGAATCTTCTTAACATCATAAAACATTATATTATCATCCATAATGTCGGCACAAAGGCCTCTACATGAGTAGTCATTAGCATTTAATTCAACAACAAACAAACTCCGACAACATGATTAAAATTTGATACATAAGGAATAAAAAACACAACAACAATTCCCCATCCCGTTACGTATCAGAGCCCTAAGACACTTGAGCCACCACTTCTACTATTCTGGATCACGTGTAATTTACCCATACGCAGGGCAACATTTTCAAGCAGAAGGGGTGAGATTCACAAACAACAATAATAGAAATATAATTCATCAATTGAATCTAACACCCTAAATATCAACAAAACTTCAATATACTTATATATTTCATTGTCAACAACATCATCAACATATTCAAGTTCAACCAACAACAGAAAAAACTACTCAACCAACAACAACGACTCATGCAATGACATGACAACACCGATATGACTCAACAACAAAATGTGACAATGCACATGCATGTGGTACCATTTAACGCGTTTGAATGACAAGGCATTCCAGGGCATAAGCCCTCACCAATTTTGAATGGTTAAAGCATTCACAGGGCATAAGCCCTCACCAAAATTGAATGAACTAGCATTCACAAGGCATAAACCCTCACCAATTTGAACGACAAGGCGTTCTAGGGCATGAGCCCTCACCAATTTTATGATTATGCAATGGACTCCACTTGTGTATATCAACATACAACTCAACTACTACTCAACAATGCATATATATAAATATGACTTACACTCCCAACCACTCAACCAAGTATACTTCAACCTTGAAAATAATTCAATATCATGCATAATTATATATATACAAATATACCATTAATCATCAACATGATCCTCACCAGAATTCAACCAACAATAATCAAATACATAGAACTACTTCAGGTACAGGGCAACTCGCCTCGCCGAGTACATCAACTCGCCTTGGCGAACTCAAAGAATGGGTTACTTGTAACGCCCTAGTTGCTATTTCGTTATTTTTAGTTGTTTGGCATATTTTATTTGAATTTATAAATGATTATGTGAATATGTGGTGTGTTTATTTGTTTATAATTATTTATGTGATTTTATGTTATTTAAGAAAATAGGAGAAATATTATTATTTTGGAGAATTATGAAAATAGGTAGAATAATTATTAATTATTAGAATTATGGGGTTAATGTGAATTAAAGGAGATTAAGGAAGGAGTTAATAGAAAAAGAGGAGTTATACTTTGGTTGGTAAAGGAAATAGAAAAGTCAGTAAACAATTATACGTATCAGAGAAAACAAAAACATAAGCTTTTTGGGTAGAAGGGAGAAGAACCAAGAACAAGGGGATTAGCCTAGAAGATTGATTGTTGTAGCTTGCTTTTGTTCATCTAATCAGGTAAGGGTGGGTTTACTTTTCAATTGCTAATGTATATGTATATGATTTCATGAAATTTGAATTGAAATTGGTGGTTTTTGATTTAGGGTTAAGAACATGATAAATTGCTCATTGTTGTTGAATTATGTTGTTGATGATGTTGTTATGATATGTTTCTGATGCTTTGTTGCGTATTGAACCCATAACCAATGTAGTAAATCATTTTGGGTGTCTGGGAGATCAAAAAGGGGTTTTTGGATGAGTTAGAGGTTGTGAAATCGTAGGTTTTTGTTCTGCCCAGATGAACACTCGCTCAAGCGAGCCAGCCGTCGCTCAAGCGAGCGACACCTTTTTGTGCCCAGTTCAGAATTTTGCCCGTTCGCTCAAGCGTGAGCCAAGCGAACGCTAAGCGAGCGAAATCCCAACTTTCGTCATTTGCGTCGCTTAAGCGAAATTCCCGTCGCTTAAGCGAGAGACGCCAAACTTTGCCCAGATTTTGAGAACAGCCTGTTCGCTTAAACGAACCAGAAGCGAGCTGTAAGCGAACCAAAACCAAATTATGTCTTTTTGTTCGCTCAAGCGAGCAGATGCTCGCTTAAGCGAGCTGGGTCCTGTGCGACCATTTTGTGTAAATTTTCAAAGTGTTCCAAACCCAAACCTAAGCTTCCTAACTTGTTTATTGGATTTATTAAGAATTGTTTAGATGATAAAACTTATATATGAAGATGATTAAGATGGATTTATGTATGATTACATGAAATTAAGTATGCTTGCTAAGTTTGAAGTTATCCTTGATGTTGTTGAGTGGTGTTATCCAGTTGGGGAGGGTGTCTTAGTTGTTAGACACAGTCGTTGATGTCCAAAGTAGGTGTTGTTGTTGGTTGCATGCTGATATGCACCAGTAGTTGTTGTAGGGTTGTATGCAGATATACACCATAGAGTCATCATACTCATTTGCATCATTGGGGGCTTATGCCCTGGAATGTTTATACATTCAACCGTTGAGGGCTCATGCCCTGGAATGCTAGTCATTCACCTGTTGGAGGCTTATGCTCTGGGATGCTTTAACCATCCAAATTGTTGGGGGCTTATGCCCAGGAATGCTTAGCATTCAACGGGCGTAGTTGGTACCACATATGCATTGCATCAGTTGTTGGAGTCTTGAATAGTTGTTGTAGGTGTGAGTTGTCTTGTAGAGTTGTAGTTGGTGAGGTGTCGCCGCAAGTGTTGTTGTTGTTGTTGATCAAAGATGAATCTAAATTATAATGTTGAGATGATATTGATGATGTTGTTGCTGATAGTTGTGATTAATTGTTGCTCTTTTCAATTTACTTTGATGATTCATATATCTATATATTACTTTTGATTTGTGAACTCACCCCTTCTGCTGGAATTGCCGCCTTGTGGGCAAGTGCAGGTAACGAAGACTAGTGTTGTTGGCTCTTGCGTCTAGGGCTCTGATACATAGTAGGGATGGGGAAACGTTATCTTTCTTGTATTCCTTTATGTATCATTTCTTTTGAAGAACCTGTTGTTGGATAATTAACTATTGGATGATGTTTAATTTGTTGAGGCCTTTGAGCCAAGGATTTTGTTGTAGATGATTAAAGATGTTGATTTAAATTAAAGATTTTCCGCTGCAGAATTTTATAAAGATGATCTGTTGATATTTGAGTAGTTTTACATTTTATTTAAATAATTTTGAAAAAGTAGTGTAATACTTCGTTGTTTGTTGGATAACTCTGATTATGATTATTATTAATATTATTATTACGTCATTTTGGGAAACGGGGTGTTACAATTGGTATCAGAGCAAGTCGGTCCGTCAGACCATTAGTAGAGTCGTGTCGAGCCATGTAGAGTTGCGTGACAGGTTTAAACTGTCTTTGTTGTTCTAATTCTTGTTGTTATGTAGAATTATCGAGATGGCCGGAAGAAATGATGCTGCTCTTGCTGCTGCTTTGCAAGCAATGGCTCAAGTTGTAGGACAACAACAAGGTGCTGGTGGAGGTGAAGGTGTACGGATGCTGGAAACATTCTTGAGGAATCATCCGCCAACCTTCAAGGGAAGGTACGACCCCGATGGAGCGCAGACTTGGCTGAAGGAGGTCGAGAGGATCTTCCGGGTGATGCAGTGTACGGATGCTCAGATGGTGCGGTTTGGCACCCATATGTTGGCTGAAGAGGCTGACGACTGGTGGGTAAGCACTCAACCTATTTTGCAGAACGAGGGTGCTGTAGTCACATGGGCTGTGTTCAGAAGGGAATTTCTGAGGAGGTATTTTCCGGAGGATGTCCGTGGTAGAAAAGAAATTGAGTTCCTTGAGCTGAAGCAAGGAGACATGTCCGTTACGGAGTATGCTGCTAAGTTTGTGGAGCTTGCCAAGTTCTATCCACACTATGCTGCGGAGACTGCTGAGTTCTCCAAATGTATCAAGTTTGAGAATGGCTTGCGAGCTGATATTAAGCGGGCCATTGGCTATCAGAAGATCAGAGACTTTTCTGAGTTAGCGAGCAGCTGTAGAATTTATGAGGAGGACACTAAAGCTCACTACAAAGTGATGAATGACCGTAGAGGTAAGGGGCAGCAGAGTCGCCCGAAGCCTTACAGTGCCCCAGCTGATAAGGGCAAGCAGAGAATGCATGATGAGAGGAGGCCTGCACGTAGAGATGCTCCGGCTGATGTTGTATGCTATAAGTGTGGTGTTAAAGGCCACAAGAGTAATGCTTGCAACCGTGATGAGAAGAAATGTTTCCGCTGTGGGAAGAAGGGCCATACTGTTGCTGAATGCAAGCGTGGAGACATTGTTTGTTTTAATTGTGATGAAGAAGGTCATCTTAGCTCTCAGTGTACTAAGCCTAAGAAGACGCAGACCAGTGGAAGAGTGTTTGCTTTGACTGGTACCCAGACCGATAATGAGGATCGACTTATCAGAGGTACTTGTCTCTTTAATGGTACTCCCTTAATTGTTATTATAGATACTGGTGCCACACATTGTTTCATTGCTTTTGACTGTGCTCAAAGATTGGGTCTGATTATGTCTGATATGAATGGGGAGATGGTTGTTGAAACTCCAGCTAAGGGTTCAGTAACTACTTCCCTTGTTTGCTTAAGTTGTCCGTTGTCTGTTTTTGGTAGAGATTTTGAAGTTGATCTCGTTTGTTTGCCGTTGGTGGGAATGGATGTAATATTGGGAATGAATTGGTTAGAATACAATCATGTCCTGATTAATTGCTTTACCAAGACGGTGCGGTTTTCTTCTGCTGAAGAAGAGAGTGGAGCGGAATTCTTATCCACTAAAGAGATGAAGCGGTTAGAGCAAGATGGAGTCTTGATGTTTTCCTTGTTGGCGTTCTTGTCAGTAGAGAATCAAGCTGTAATTGATGGACTGCCTGTTGTGAAAGAATTTCCTGAAGTTTTTCCTGATGAGATTCCAGATGTGCCACCAGAGAGGGAGGTTGAATTTTTGATTGATCTTGTTCCGGGAACGAAGCCTGTGTCGATGGCTCCTTACTGTATGTCAGCTTCTGAGTTAGCTGAGTTGAAGAAGCAGTTGGAGGACTTACTTGACAAGAAGTTTGTGAGACCGAGTGTTTCACCATGGGGAGCACCGGTGTTGTTGGTAAAGAAGAAGGATGGTAGCATGCGGTTGTGTATAGATTACCGTCAGTTGAACAAGGTGACGATTAAGAACAGGTATCCACTACCGAGGATTGATGACTTGATGGATCAACTAGTGGGTGCCCGCGTTTTTAGCAAGATTGACTTGAGGTCAGGTTACCATCAGATTAAGGTGAAGGATGAAGATATGCAAAAGACGGCCTTTAGGACACGATATGGTCATTATGAATATAAGGTGATGCCTTTCGGTGTTACTAATGCGCCTGGTGTGTTTATGGAATACATGAATAGAATTTTTCATGAGTATCTGGATCAGTTCGTGGTGGTCTTTATTGATGATATTTTGATTTATTCTAAGACTGAAGCAGAGCATGCAGAGCATTTGAAGATTGTATTGCAAGTGCTGAAGGAAAAGAAATTATATGCCAAGTTATCCAAGTGCGAATTCTGGTTGCATGAAGTAAGTTTTCTTGGCCACATCATTTATGGAAATGGTATTGCTGTTGATCCTTCGAAGGTTGATGTTGTGTCGCAGTGGGAGACACCAAAGTCAGTTACCGAGGTTAGAAGTTTTCTTGGTTTGGCTGGTTATTACCACAGATTCATTGAAGGATTTTCGAAGTTGGCACTTCCTTTGACGCAGCTGACTTGCAAAGGAAAAGCATTTGTGTGGGATACTAATTGTGAGAGTAGTTTCAATGAGTTGAAGCAAAGATTGACGACTGCTCCTATTTTGATTTTGCCGAAGCCAGAAGAACCTTTTGTTGTTTATTGTGATGCATCTAAGCTGGGCTTAGGTGGTGTTCTGATGCAAGATGGCAAGGTGGTAGCGTATGCTTCTAGGCAGTTGAGGATCCATGAGAAGAATTATCCTACACATGATTTAGAGTTAGCAGCTGTGGTGTTTGTTTTGAAGATTTGGAGGCACTATTTGTACGGTTCCAGATTTGAGGTATTTAGTGACCATAAGAGTTTAAAGTATCTATTTGATCAGAAGGAGTTGAACATGAGGCAGAGAAGGTGGCTTGAGTTACTTAAGGATTATGATTTTGGCTTGAATTACCACCCTGGTAAAGCCAATGTAGTTGCTGATGCATTGAGTAGAAAGACATTGCATATGTCTGCCATGATGGTGAAAGAGTTTGAGCTACTTGAACAGTTTAGAGACTTGAGTCTTGTGTGTGAAAGATCGCCTCAAAGTGTACGGTTAGGCATGTTAAGGATTAATAGTGATTTCTTGAATAGTATCAGAGAGGCGCAGAAGCTTGATGTTAAGTTTGTGGATTTGATGGCTGCTAGTGATCAGGATGCTGTTAGTGATTTTAAGGTTGATGACCAAGGTGTGTTGAGGTTTAGAGGAAGGATTTGTATTCCTGAGGATGAGGGTTTGAAAAAGTTGATTTTAGAAGAAAGTCACAAGAGTAGTTTGAGTATTCATCCTGGAGCTACAAAGATGTATCATGACTTGAAGAAATTGTTTTGGTGGTCTAGTTTGAAAAGAGATGTTGCTCAGTTTGTGTATGCATGTTTGACTTGCCAGAAGTCCAAGGTTGAGCATCAGAAGCCTGCAGGGCTGTTGACTCCTTTAGATGTGCCTGAGTGGAAGTGGGATAGCATTTCTATGGATTTTGTGACGAGTTTACCGAATACCCCGAGAGGGCATGATGCCATTTGGGTCGTGGTCGACAGGTTGACTAAGTCGGCGCACTTTATTCCGATCAATATTAGTTATCCGGTAGCTCAGTTGGCGGAGATCTATATCCGTGATATTGTGAAATTGCATGGTGTTCCATCTAGTATTGTGTCGGATAGAGATCCGAGGTTTACTTCGAGGTTTTGGAAGGGTTTACAAGATGCTTTGGGTTCGAAATTGAGATTGAGTTCGGCTTATCATCCGCAGACAGATGGTCAGTCGGAGAGGACTATCCAATCCTTAGAAGATTTGTTGAGGGTGTGTGTACTCGAGCAAGGTGGAGCTTGGGACAGCCACTTACCGTTGATAGAGTTCACATACAACAATAGTTACCATCCGAGTATTGGTATGGCACCGTTCGAAGCTTTGTATGGTCGGAGGTGCAGAACTCCTTTGTGTTGGTTTGAGTCGGGTGAAAGTGTTGTGTTGGGACCAGAGTTGGTTCAGCAGACTACGGAGAAGGTCAAGGTGATCAGAGAACATATGAAAGCATCGCAAGATCGTCAGAAGAGTTACCATGACAAGCGAAGAAAGGCCCTTGAGTTTCAGGAGGGTGATCATGTGTTCTTGAGGGTTACTCCTTTGATGGGTGTAGGACGTGCATTGAAGTCTAAGAAGTTGACTCTAAAGTTCATTGGTCCTTATCAGATTTCAGAGAAGGTTGGAACCGTGACATATCGGATTGGATTGCCACCACATCTATCGAACTTGCATGACGTGTTTCATGTGTCGCAGCTGAGGAAGTATGTAGAAGATCCTTCGCATGTTATTCCTAGAGATGATGTGCAAGTTAGGGATAACCTTACCGTTGAGACTTTACCTTTGAGGATTGAGGATCGTAAGGTGAAGCAGTTGAGAGGCAAGGAAATACCTTTGGTGAAGGTTGTTTGGGGTGGTGTGACTGGTGAGAGTTTGACTTGGGAATTGCAGAGCAAGATGCAAGAATCCTATCCTGAGTTGTTTGTTTGAGGTAAGATTTCGAGGACGAAATTCTCTAAGTTGGGGAGAGTTGTAACGCCCTAGTTGCTATTTTGTTATTTTTAGTTGTTTGGCATATTTTATTTGAATTTATAAATGATTATGTGAATATGTGGTGTGTTTATTTGTTTATAATTATTTATGTGATTTTATGTTATTTAAGAAAATAGGAGAAATATTATTATTTTGGAGAATTATGAAAATAGTTAGAATAATTATTAATTATTAGAATTATGGGGTTAATGTGAATTAAAGGAGATTAAGGAAGGAGTTAATAGAAAAAGAGGAGTTATACTTTGGTTGGTAAAGGAAATAGAAAAGTCAGTAAACAATTATACGTATCAGAGAAAACAAAAACAAAAGTTTTTTGGGTAGAAGGGAGAAGAACCAAGAACAAGGGGATTAGCCTAGAAGATTGATTGTTGTAGCTTGCTTTTGTTCATCTAATCAGGTAAGGGTGGGTTTACTTTTCAATTGCTAATGTATATGTATATGATTTCATGAAATTTGAATTGAAATTGGTGGTTTTTGGTTTAGGGTTAAGAACATGATAAATTGCTCATTGTTGTTGAATTATGTTGTTGATGATGTTGTTATGATATGTTTCTGATGCTTTGTTGCGTATTGAACCCATAACCAATGTAGTAAATCATTTTGGGTGTCTGGGAGATCAAAAAGGGGTTTTTGGATGAGTTAGAGGTTGTGAAATCGTAGGTTTTTGTTCTGCCCAGATGAACACTCGCTCAAGCGAGCCAGCCGTCGCTCAAGCGAGCGACACCTTTTTGTGCCCAGTTCAGAATTTTGCCCGTTCGCTCAAGCGTGAGCCAAGCGAACGCTAAGCGAGCGAAATCCCAACTTTCGTCATTTGCGTCGCTTAAGCGAAATTCCCGTCGCTTAAGCGAGAGACGCCAAACTTTGCCCAGATTTTGAGAACAGCCTGTTTGCTTAAGCGAACCAGAAGCGAGTTGTAAGCGAACCAAAACCAAATTACGTCTTTTTGTTCGCTCAAGCGAGCAGATGCTCGCTTCAGCGAGCTGGGTCCTGTGCGACCATTTTGTGTAAATTTTCAAAGTGTTCCAAACCCAAACCTAAGCTTCCTAACTTGTTTATTGGATTTATTAAGAATTGTTTAGATGATAAAACTTATATATGAAGATGATTAAAATGGATTTATGTATGATTACATGAAATTAAGTATGCTTGCTAAGTTTGAAGTTATCCTTGATGTTGTTGAGTGATGTTATCTAGTTGGGGAGGGTGTCTTAGTTGTTAGACACAGTCGTTGATGTCCAAAGTAGGTGTTGTTGTTGGTTGCATGCTGATATGCACCAGTAGTTGTTGTAGGGTTGTATGCAGATATACACCATAGAGTCATCATACTCATTTGCATCGTTGGGGGCTTATGCCTTGGAATGTTTATACATTTAACCGTTGAGGGCTCATGCCCTGGAATGCTAGTCATTCACCTGTTGGGGGCTTATGCCCTGGGATGCTTTAACCATCCAAATTGTTGGGGGCTTATGCCCTCGAATGCTTAGCATTCAACGCGCGTAGTTGGTACCACATATGCATTGCATTAGTTGTTGGAGTCTTGAATAGTTGTTGTAGGTGTGAGTTGTCTTGTAGAGTTGTAGTTGGTGAGGTGTCGCCGCAAGTGTTGTTGTTGTTGTTGATCAAAGATGAATCTAAATTATAATGTTGAGATGATATTGATGATGTTGTTGCTGATAGTTGTGATTAATTGTTGCTGTTTTCAATTTACTTTGATGATTCATATATCTATATATTACTTTTGATTTGTGAACTCACCCCTTCTGCTGGAATTGCCGCCTTGTGGGCAAGTGCAGGTAACGAAGACTAGTGTTGTTGGCTCTTGCGTCTAGGGCTCTGATACATAGTAGGGATGGGGAAACGTTATCTTTCTTGTATTCCTTTATGTATCATTTCTTTTGAAGAACCTGTTGTTGGATAATTAACTATTGGATGATGTTTAATTTGTTGAGGCCTTTGAGCCAAGGATTTTGTTGTAGATGATTAAAGATGTTGATTTAAATTAAAGATTTTCAGCTGCAGAATTTTATAAAGATGATCTGTTGATATTTGAGTAGTTTTACATTCTATTTAAATAATTTTGAAAAAGTAGTGTAATACTCCGTTGTTTGTTGGATAACTCTGATTATGATTATTATTAATATTATTATTACGTCATTTTGGGAAACGGGGTGTTGCATTACTCGCCTCAGGCGAGGTAGGGGCGAGCTGAAGGCGAGTAAAACTGGGTGCTCTCGGCCTTTTTGACATTTTTCACACTAAAACTTCATTTTTAAGCTCCCTATTCATCTTTTTAATCTAAAAATTGTCCTAGTCCTCTCTAAAAACATCTAGGTACTTAAAACTATCCAACTTACGTCTTATAACAACACTTCAATAATCATGATTTCTAATGCCCTACTCGCTATGGCGAGTGGTTTTGCTCACGAAGCGAGCTATGAACATTGCTCACTCACTGTGGCAAGTCATGCTACTCGCCGCGGCGAGCGATGAATGTCAGTACTGGCAGAATGCAGTTTTTTCCCAAAAATCCCCTTTTTCTCAATTTCCATCCCCAAAACGATTTACAAAAGTATAATAAGGTACTGTCTACAACCTGAATGCATTCTAACGCTATTTAATGTTCTTTACACCTTTTCCATTCAACATTCATACTCCAAAACCTAACCCCCAATTCCCAAATTCAACTAAAAACCATGTTAAACCAAAATCAAAATTATATAATCCATTATTATTGAGAGATAGTCCCACCCTTACCTTAATTCGATGAACAAGCTCCCCAAAAATCAGAATCTTCTCTCTTGGCTCTTCCCTTGCTTTTTCTCCCAAAAACTGATAATACGTGAAAACTCTTTCTGACCTCTCTAACTCCTTATTTAACTCCCCGTAATTCTAATTAACTCCCACTTAATTCTTTTAATTAAAAAGTAACCCCCAAACTCCAAATAATTCTATTTTTCACATTAATCTAATAAATATTAAAAATAAACCATCCAATAAAATACACCACACCACTCCACACCACACCATCAATAATATTTATTTAAAATCATAAAAGGACTCTAAATAAATCAAAAATAATTAAATAAAAACTAGGGCGTTACAGGCTGTCCCATATTTAAAGGTAAACCAAAGGTAATTCACTTCCGTATGATTACAGACAGAATCAAAAATAAATTAGCTACTTGGAAGGGAAGAATTCTTTCAATTATGGGCAGGCTGCAGCTTGTGAAATCAGTCATTCATGGAATGATGGTCTACTCTTTCCATGTTTATCTTTGGCCTCGAAGGCTGCTCCGGTTGCTGGATTCTTGGATTAAAAACTTTATCTGAAGTGGTGATGTTCTTACAAAAAAAGTTTGCACGGTTTCGTGGAAAGTTATGTGTAGACCGTGGGATGAAGGTGGGTTAGATATCAAGCCTACATGTTTGATTAATGAAGCTTTAATTTTGAAATTATCTTGGGATTTAATTGCACAAGACGCTCAATGGTCTACTTTATTCAAAAGGCGTTATTTCTCAAATGGTCAGCCTTCCATGCGTTATTTTAAATCCTCGGTTTGGTCGGGTATTAAAACTCATATAGGCACCGTATTGAGGAATTCTTTGTGGATTGTTGGTACAGGAAATAATATTCATTTTTGGACGGATAATTGGTTAGGTGAGCCTCTTGTGGATTTGTTAAATATTTCTGCTGATTTTCACGGCCAGTTGACAGGTATGGTCTCAGAAGTTATTGTCGATGGTACCTGGATGATGCCCGCAGCGATTGCTGTTTTTGGGGACATTCAATAGCGTTTAGAGTCTCTTACTATTCCACGTACTCAGCTCATGGATGTGTTGGCTTGGAAGTATGCTTTGGATGGCCACTTGACTTCGAAGTTGGCTTGCTCTTTCTTGAGACCGCAAGCACCAGTTCTGCCTTGGGCAGCATCCATTTGGAGTGCTGCCATTCCGCCTTCTCATTCCTTTATTTATTGGCGGCTCTACCATAGGAAGATGCCCACCGATAATAATCTTCGTTCCCGTGGGTGCGTTGTTGTGTCGGTGTGCAGTTTATGCATGACAACAGATGAAACTTCTGACCACCTTTTTCTTCACTGTGATTTTGCCTCTAGGCTTTGGGACTGGATTGAGGTTAAACTTCATTGTGTCATTAACTCCTCTTCAGTCACATCCCTTCTTGATTGTAGGCCAACTCGATGTTCCTCTCAAGTGTCGGACATTTTCCTAGCAGCAATTTTGCATACTATTCATACCATATGGTGGGCTCGCAACGAAGTGAGATTTTCAAATGTGACACCATCTTTTCACTCGGCCAAAGTCCGTATTCATTCCTTAATTGCTTCGTCAGGTAATATCTCTAAGGGTAAGTGTCTGCATTCGGATTTTGATTTTTTTGACTCATTTGCGGTTAAGCATAATTCATAGGATATTTCCTAAAAAAAATAAAACTTAGGGTAGAAGACTTTTTTTATGATATGTTTTTAATGGTTATCAAAACAATTTATGGCCATTTAAATTGTTTCATAACACAATAATTTCGTAACCGAAATACCCTTAATAGAATAATGATTTTTTAAGAATTTTTTAAAAAAATGGTTATTTTACCAAATTACCATGTGAAAAAAGTCTATAAATTAGACATATGTGTTAGCATTATTTCACATCACAAATTTTATCACCCTTATTTCTATTTTGTTTAATTTTTTTTATTCTTTGTTATTCATATTTTTTTTGTCATTAATGTCAATGCTCCAAGAGTTATATTTCTTTTATGTTGTGATTTTGATGAATCAAATGTTCACACAAAGATTATTTGGTTTTTTATTATTTTTTTCTTCATATTTTTTTCATTGTTGTCAGTGCTCCAAGAGTTATATTTCCTTCATGTCTGTGGTTTTGATGAATCGAATGTTCACACAAAAAAATAGTTTCTTCGTCTCTCCTATAATTTTTTTTCTTCATCTCTCTTTTAATTTTTTTTCCTATAACTTAATTTATTCTTCCTTATGCTTTGATGACACTATTTATACTTTTTTGTTTTCTTTGTTATTCTGTTTAAATTTATGGATGATTCATAGATAAAGACTATAAATGTTTACTTTTGTTGTTCTTATGCATACAAGTGCATTGAATCGAGGAATCAAGAACAAGCACACAAAATAAGAATATGGAGAAAATATTTTATATACGAAACCGATTAAATGATGGTCGAGTTCAAGACAACACATTCTTCACACGAGGACATAGAGGAAACAATATTTTTTTTTAAAGGAAAGGAAAATAAATAGATGACATTATGACAAACTTTGAGAAATAAAATAGTTCAAGTGATTGTTATTAGTTGTATATGTTTATAGCAAGGGATTGTGACTTCCCCGCGTGTATACGATACAAAAAATTGTTAAGATTTACCTCTAAATATGTCATGTTAATCATTAAGTGAAAGCACATGAGGCTATATTAAGTGTCCGCCTTATAAAAATTCAAATATCACGTGAATTAGACTTGACTTCTAAATAATTTTTTTTTTATTGCATCCAAGCATATTTTCACTATAAGAAAACTAACCAAAATGATCTTCTCCTTCCATTGAAACAATGAGAAAGAAATATTGACGAGAGAAAAACAATTAAGATATAGAAGGAAAATTGGTGATCGATCGGAGAACATTCTTATTACTTTAAAAACTACTATTTCTAGCAAATTTTTGTCAACAAGTGATAATGATCAATCACTAATAAAATCATATAAGTTCATCATCACAAAATTATTATATGTTAATATAAGACGCGAAAATGAATCCATAAATATTTTAGAAAGCCAAAAACATATTAGAACTTTCCAGTTACACTCATGATATTTTTTAAGATTAATTTTTTAAAATAAATATGTTATTTCTTATTCTTTTGTTCATCAATAAAAAATGTTATATTTTTTTCGGACAAAATGTACTATTTGTTTGAACAACGTGTATGAGTTTTCAATGGCTATTGTTATTTCGTCTACAAAAAATAAAACACGGTGTATTCTTTAAAGTTTAAATGACTCATTTAATTGTTCATAAGATTATTCCATAATTTGTTTATTTGTTGCTACTCGGAATTTTATACTTAATATTTTTATTATCTATTCAATTTATTTTAAAATTTACTCCTATACTTTTAATGACCCATGACCCATGTAACAGAGGGAGTATTTGTATTAGTCAAAAGGAATATTTACTTGGTACTACTAATTAACATTAGTTGCTTCTTAAAAACAATTAATATTAGTTGCTAAAAAAACATGAGCCTTAAAAAAAAAAATTAGTTGCTTAAAAGATGTTGATTTGAACGGTCCATGATTTTCGCCTCCATCTCATGTTAACTGTTGGTCAACCATATTTATTTTAGAATCATTTTAATTAATGAAAAACTCCAATTAACAAACAATCAATAATATATATGACCAATCATTTTAATGATTGTTTCAATTTTGGAATCTCAATCATTATTTTCTTTATTGTGCATACTAAAATTTGTTCAAATATTTTTTTTAATATATATGTAACTTATTTACTATCATCCATCAATTATTCTCCTAATTTATCATGTCATTTATATTGGTCATAAATATCAAATCTTGCTGCATTTGTAGAATTTTAACAACACATTAATATTTCTCCCGCAAGTGTGAGACTCTTAATGTCTATAATATGATGATAGTCTAATAAGGTCATAGGCACAACATGATAAAAAAGGCGAATTTGTGGAGGTTTGATAGAGGGATATTTTTTTTCCTCTTTCTTTGATGAGAAGACAAAAAAGTAAATTAGAACAAAAAAATGGGATGAAAAATGAATTCGAACATGAGAGAAATGACAACAAAAAGAGTGAGTTGTTGATAATTTTATGGATTTGTTGAAAGAGTTTGATGTTACTATGTAATTAGGCTACCAAACACATTAGACTCATTCTAAAATACCACATCAATTTAATACGCGCAATAAACATGTAATTTTCAACTCAACGTATCACATCTATGTGTTTCCTTTGTCAGAACCCACTAGAGACTTAAAGTGAAGGAAATTTAAATAATAGAGGTTGGTTAAAAAAAACTATCGCTTTGACAATAAAAATTGCATGAAAGTGAAAGACTTTCAAAATCTAAAATATAAGATAAAAAATAAACAAATGACTCCCAAAAACTAACAAACCAAATTATCATAATGTTGGCATTCAAGTGGAACATACATTGGATTGTATCATTTCATTAGGCTAAAAGAAACCACACAAATGTTTTTGACACCACGCCGTCTTCCAAATTCTTTAGGCATATGAATATGACTCATGTCACATATATCGTATTCAACATCTACGCTTTCATCCATTTTAGAACTTTAACTCTGATTTGACACAATAACATTTCTCACTCAAGTGTGCAATTATTTGTGTACGTAATTATGTGACATAGCTAAATAAGGTCAACCAGAGGTACGTCATGATAAAAAAAATGGATTGGTGGTAATTTAATGAAGGAATGCTTACGTTACATTATTTTATGTGAGAAGATAAAGTAAATTAGAAAAAGAAAGAAGAGAAAAATAAATTTGCAAGTGAGAGAAATGATACTGGTAAAAAACTGAGAATTTTGTGTTTTGTCCACGAGGTTATAAAGAAGGGAGTGAGTTGTAGGTGATTTTATGGAATTGTTGAAGGAGTTGGAGATTTTTGTGTAATTAATTTACGAAAATATTATACTTGATTAAAAAATGCAACAACATTTAAAGATGTCTACTAAACAGATAATTTGTGAACTTAACATAACACATCAATGTTTCTCTATGGTTATATCCCACCAAAGACCAAAGGTGAAGAAATTTGATATATTAAAGTTTGATTAAAAAATATTGCATGAAAGCGAACAACACCCAAAAACCTAAATTTAAAATAAAAATTAAAAATGTACATCCCAAAACTAATGAAATAGTTCACCGTAATATTCATAGTTAAGAGTGAGTCTACAATGGGTTGAATTATGACATTAGGCTAAGAGCAACCACACAACTGTGATTGACATCACACCACATCATCATCCAAAACCTTAAGGCATTAGATGTATTGGTCGTCTTACTTATATGTTTCTCAACATCTACTTTCGCATCCAATGTGGAGCTTTATGTAACAATGGACTCATTAGCACATGTCTCTTAAGTGCGAGACTCTATGCATTTGTGATATGTTGACAGTCAAATAAGGTTAGACAGAGGCATAACACATTTAAAAAGATGGATTGGTGGTGTTTTCATGGAGAAAAGTTTATGTTCTTTTCTTTCTATGAAATGAGAGAAATAAATTTAGAAGGAAAAAAATTAGAATATGAAAAATAAATTTGAACATGAAAGAAATTATAAGGGAAAAATAAGTATCATATGTTTAACCAAAAGATTTACTCAATTAAAAATAAGTATCATAAATTTGAACATGAAAGAAATTATAAGGGAAAAATAAGTATCTGAAGGAGCCTACAATGGTTGAGCCATCACATTTGACTAAGAGAAACCCCACAAGCGAGATTGATACCACATCTTCACTAAAAATCTTAAGGCATAAAATCTCGCTAAATGTTGCTCAATATATACTATTGCATCCAATTTAAAAGCTTAGTTCACACATTACACATAAACATCTCTCTCTTAAGTGTGAGGCAATTTATGTTTGTGATATGGTGAGGTAGCAACATTATGTAAAATGCACAACATGGTAAAAAAAATATGGATAGGCGACGGTTTAAAAGAGGGATATTTCTTTCTTCATGAGAAGAGATAAAGTAAATTATAAAATGGAAGAAGATGAAAAATGAATTTGAACTTGAGAGAAATGATAAGAGAAGAAAATAAAGGAATTGGTGTTTTATCTTTAATAATATAGAAAATATAATCAATTTTCTTAAAAATAATTATAAGAAATAATCAATTGCTGGTAATTTTATGGATCTGTTGAAGGAGTTGAAAATGTATTATGCTACCAAAATAATAGACTTATTAAAAAATGTCACGTTAATTTAAAATATCGAATAAAAAATGTCACATCAATTTAAAATGTCTAATAAGCATGTATTTTGTCAACTAATCATAACACACATACATTTTTCCTTTGTTAGATCCCACAAAATAACAAAAGTGAAGGATTTTGAAATAATAGAGGTTGAAGAGTTTTTTTGCATAAAAGTGAGTGACATTCAAAAACTAAAATTTAAGATAAAAAAATTAACCCAAACACTAACAAAACCAATCATCATGATGTTCTGACTTTTGTGAGAGCCTACATCGGGTTGTATTATCACACTAGACTAAGGGCAATCACACAAGTGAGATTCATATCACATCTTCTTTCAAAGTCTTAAGGTATTATGAATAGGCATGGCAACAAAACCCGTGCCCATGGGTACCCGCCCAAACCAACCCCGATTTGACTGTGTTTGGGTATGAGTTTGGATTTTCCCCGATTTCATAATACGGGTATGGGACGGGTAACGAGGATATATGTACCCACCCCAAACTCATACCCAAACCCTACCCGAATGTAGAAAGTTCATGTTTTTGTTTTTGTTGAGGGGGTTGATAATGATATGTCATGTTATTTGGTTTGAAACTATCATAATATAAGAACTTTCATTGATGGTTAAAGGAGCAACTAAATTATTCAGTAAGAAAATGTTAAAATGAGCGCAAAATCTTGGATAATGCATTCAATATTACCATTGAAGCTTAAAAAAACTTTTTTCTTATTAAAAAATTTGATTCACTGCGGGGACGGGGATGAGGCGGGAATACCCGGGGCCATTAGGGACGGTGATGAGATTCACTTTCTCATCTCCGTTGGGTATGAGTAGGGTAACGAGTAAGTATATGAGAGTAGGGGATGGGGATGTGGAAGGCAAAACCCGTCCCCACCCCGTCCCATTGTCATGCCTAATTATGTATATGAGTTATCTCACTTATGTTGCTCACAAAAACTCTTTCATACAATAATATTATGACTCACACTTGACACATTAATATCTCTCCATTAAGTGTGGATCTCCATGTCCGTTATCCATCACCAAGAACCACTCTGATTCTCCCACATTATTGAACTGGGATGTGATACGTCGCTTGAAATTTCTGAGAGCCTACATTGGTGTAAATCGACAATTTGGAGAAAGAGCAACCACAAAAGTGAGAATGATGTCATCACTTCTTTATCCAAAATTTTAAGGCTTATAAAATGTATGATTTTGATTAACCGATGCTTGATACATAACGACATTCTAGCCCGTACTTGACACGTGTGTTCAGACTAGTAGAAATTATTGTTTGAGAGTTATTAGTCGTATCCTCTCCAAGCTTTCAACACATATAAACACAATTATTATTTTATGCTAGATCGAATTTCTTTTTTTTTTTTAGGGAATACTAGATCGAATTTCTAGAATCCAACGTTGATATCTTTTTTTTTTTTTTGGATAAGTTATTTTAAATTTATTATAAGTTGAAAAGTATGGCACAACGGCTTTGATAGAATAATAATTTGCATAACGACCCTAAAAAAACTATATAATTTGTATAACAGATACAAGGGTCGGTAATATAAAAAGAAAACAGGTGAATAACGAGATAGTGTGTACCATAGGACAACTTTTATTAATCAATCAATATTCACGACAAAACAATCAATTCTAATGAGGCAAATTTATTCTGATACAAAATCAAAGTCTAACAATGAGGCCACCCAATATGTATATCAAATGCTAAAGTCAAGCAAACCCATCAAACCGAGAAATTTTAAATAACCATGTATACCGAAAATAACTATACAAAAATATAGCAACACTTTCCCAAAAGTCTAGAACAATAAGTTCATGATAACCGCAATGAGAATAGGGAACGTAGCAACGAGAGTAGTGGCTGAGCTTGGTGATGGAGGAGTTGCATCGGGCCCAGTGGGAGATGACGGTGAAGGTGTTCCTCCGTTGGTAGGTGGAGTAGGAGTAGTTCCTGACGTAGGAGGAGTAGATGTAGGAGGAGTAGGAGAAGGAGGAGAAGGCGAGGAAGCTGAGACTTTAACGCTTAGCTTTTGGCCACTGGAACAATGGCCTTGAATGGTACATATAAAATAGAAATCACCAGTTCTGTTAAGAGTAATTCTTGCTGGTCCTGCTGTTATGACTTGGCCATTTTGATTGATATTGCAATTGTCGAAATCTGCCTTGCTTACTTCAGCAACAGTGTGGCCTCCGGCAAAATTGAAAACTGAAATTGGACGGCACAATAAAAAAATGGGACAATTAAAATAAGGAAAATATTTTATAGACATTCAATATAGCATTTACATCTTGAAAATACGTAGATTGATGTGATAAATATAATATGTTATAAGTCATTGAATCGAGAGATAAAAAGAAAAGAATGATGTGTTGTATCAATGTATATAAATAAATGTGTATAAATATTATTGTTGTTAGAAAAAGCATTTGGTAAGTAAAAACCAAATCACACGTTAGATTACATTCCGATGACTTGAAGAAAAAAAAAAAAACTTATATCTTAATGTTATTTTATAAACTGATTTTGTTGAATTAGAGCGGAGTTTGGTTAAACAGTTTAATCATTCATCATTGAATAAACACTTAATAAAGTGGTAATGTTTGTTGAATAATTTTAAGAGTTATTTCTTTTTCAAGTAGTCTAATGGGTAAACTTAAACACTATAAACATGAAGAAGTGGAGGATATGGGTTTAAACCTCTACCATTGAGTTAGGATCATCTCTATATCCTAAATATGGAGGATCTAACACCCTGTCATTGTATACCAATATTTAAGGAGCTACCAACCGAATTATCCTTAACAGTATAATTTAAGGGTTTGTTATTTCCCGTGGAGGATCTTGACTTATTTTGTTATGAGTGTCAAATATTCCAAGAATACGTACTTAGTTTGTTATGGGGCTTAGCGGTTCATTGTGCTTGAGTGCTACCCTAATGAACAACGGTTCAAGTCCCGGTAAGACCCTTTTCAAGAATAAAATTTAAAATGCAGAACAGAAAAATAATAATATTTATACAATATTCTCTTTTACAAATATCTACAAAAGTGTTTATGCAAGTTGATGAGATGAAATTAAGTTTCATAAGGCAATAAAAAAATGTTAACAGTCAATATCTTGAACTAAAAATTGGAGTGAAGTTAGACAATAACCATTGATTTAATAATAAACAAATTCAACTATCAAGATCTAATATGGATTATCTATATACACAAACTCACCTAAGACATCGTTTTGCTTGAATGTATTACTGGCAGTCCAATCTGAATAAAACGAAGCACCACTTGGAATAGCCCAACCAGTGTTACCTCCAACAGTATGATCTGCTGCCTCTGTGCTTTCTAATATCGCTGCAGCAAAAGCAACTACAAAGAGAATTGACATATTCTTTAACTGAGACATGTTTTTATGGTTGTTTTGTGGTGTGTTTTTCAGGTCGCCCCTGTTTGAGTACTTGTGTTTATGTAAAGAATTAGAATTGCTCGAATTGAATTTGAAGGTAACTTCTGTTTTAGTTGATTATATATAGAGGATTGAGAGGCTAATTAATTCAACATGATTAAAATTGTAACTTAATCATAGCAAGACTGAGTATTATTTTTTTGTTTAATGAAGTTGTTAAAAGAGTGGTTGGGTCAAAGTTTAGGATCCAGTAAATGCATGGAAATGGTCCATAAGTAGACTTTCAATATGAAAATGGAAGTTGTCTGTATTCTTAATTTCTTATTTCTTATAGTCTTGCCTTTCCGACCAATTCCTGCGTACATAATTTCATAAAAAATGTAGCTTTGATGGTGACTTATAACGTGATGAAAAAGAAGACAACATGCTTTTGGTTCGTTAAAATGCATTAAACACTTAGTTGAAGTGGTTAAGTTTGATTAAAGAGCGCCGGATCATACTTTGAAAAAATGAAATACATATTTAACAACTCATTTATGAACTTGCAAAATGTTGGAAGAGTTTTTTTTTAATGCAATTATTAAATCGTGACAGAAACCACGTACGCAACTTTGCATGGGTTTGAAATCTCGCAATATCAACATATTTTTATTTTTCTAGGTGGGCAGCAGGCCTTCTCGAACCCGTTAGAAGCTTTACCTCTGTTTTTAAGGTACTCTTAAAAAAGGATATTTACTGATAGATGTTTGACAAGTGCACCAAATACTATCGAAGTAGTAAAAATATCGATCCCACGAGGATTGTTTTTAATCGCAATAAGTTAATTTCGTTATGCAATAGGATGTATAAAGGTTATATTTGTTTTGCCACTAGGCGGAAGATTAGATTTGTTTTTAAAATAAATAACAAAAAGATAAAGTTTGTTTAGAAAATATTGAGAGATGAGATCAGATCGTCGAATCCTCTATGTTTCCCCTAAATGGTTACTGTACTCTATTCCTATTAATGGTTCTTTTAGTCCCACGATAGTTAACAAAATAGCCCTAATCAATCCCTTGAGTTAGGACCCTCATCTTAAACTACAACCCCTAATTTCTTAGGTGGTCTGATAATTCTTGAAAGTTTAAGCACGTTAACCTAATATCACTAATAAACGATTATCCATTCCTAGACTAACCATGTTTATTAGAACAATTCAATTAAGTCTAAGTTGAAAGCTAGGGTCAGTAGTCATTCATTCTCACGAAAACATATTTATATTTGATCAGGATATAAAAAGCATTAAGAACAATTGAATTGAATAAAGACTTAAATAATCATTAATATGGAATAGAGTTTCATCATAGCAACATAAGATCAATTAGGGTTTACACAGAATCATCTCGGATCCAATCTCTAAGAGATTTAGCTACTCATAACAATGTTTACAAATAGCATAATCAATTGAATCAATAAAACATACATGAGACTGGTAAAAGGATGAAGAAATCGTCCTCCTTGCAGTCGCCTTGATGTCAAAATCGCACTTTGCTCTCCAAGATTCGTAACCCTTGTTTTCGGAATAGACTTCAGCTTAAATAGGCACAGAATTTCGCCTAATCGTGTCACGTTTTTAAGTAAATCGTGACACGTTTTTCCTTTTGTAACAAGAAACAAAATTAGGGTTGCACAAATCGTGTCACGTTTTGGCCAACGTGACACGTTCTCCTTGATTCCAAAAACATGCGTTCTGTCTTGTGGAATTATGTCACGTTTTTCAGCCAACGTGACACGTTTTGTGACTTAACCTTTTTCTTCAGTTTTCTTGCTTTTTCTTGCTTTTCTTGCTGCTTAAGTTGCCTTGTGAACTCCATAATATGATAATATATACATAAAAATTACGTAATGACAGCATGTCATCACAACCCCAAACTTAAACCATTCCTTGTCCTCAAGGAATTTACGTGCAGAATTGACAATCGACAGTAAAATAACAAGTACCTGATCAAGTGATGGTAATCCAAAAAGTTCATCTCCTTACTAGCTAAAAGTGAGCTAGTTTGACTTGAATGCATCCACCAATTCACAACTCCACGCAACAAAATGAATAGGGTTCACACTCAATCACATGCAAAGCTACATATTACCATACGCTTGAAAAGTTTCTAAATGTCAATTAAAGTCAATATCAATACACACTTTGAGGTCTTTCAGGGTTATAACGGGGCTTAGGTGAAGGTGGGATGATATTTGGATAAGTAGGCTACACAAAATGTGAGTTAGGCACTCCTACGAAAGTTAAAGCACAATTCAATCATCTTTCACCTATGGAACACAATTCTTTGTCAAGACGGGACTAGAGAACATTCCTAACTATTGGGACTTTCGAGTTTAAAGTTACTCGGATTTTCAATGTTTTTGTCCCTTTTTCATTCTATATTCTTTTTTTTTTGATACACCATTTTTAGTGTATGTATTTCTTTCTCTTTTTTTTTTTTTTTATGTTCTCTATGTTCTCTAGTTCCCCCACCCCAAACTTAATTGGTTGCATATTCCAAAAGCAACCCCAAACTTAATTTTTAGCAACATTCTACAATGCCTAATCAGAAAAACAATATGGGATAAATCCTAAGAGTCTCTAAGTTTGTTATGTAGTTTGTCACTGAACAACGAAAGTTCTAAACCTACCGGCTCAACTTGTCTAAGAAAAGGATAAATTCAATATAATTAGGGTAGGCTTCAAAAGGCTCACAGGACCAAGCACTTTTGCCTCAGTGTGTAAATGAAAAAGACCAATTAACAGTAGAGAAACAATGCAAGTTCTAGAAATGTAGATGCATGGAACACTCTATAATAGTAAATTGAAAAATAAAATTTGGCCATGAACCTTACAGTTATGATATCTGGGAGTTGTGACTACCTAGCACTGCCGTACACTTCGCCTTTGAATCAAGTCACTCCTCCTTATGAACTTTTGGAAACATCACTTGAACACGCATTTGTTACTAAACTGTAAAAGGTCAATAAAACACATAAATTCATCAATAAAAATAAAAGTACATCAAAATGAAAAATGCTGAAACAAAAAGAAAAATCATAACCGATGAGCCATCAGTAGCCCACTCAATCCTGCATCAAGTCCGGATCAATCCATGTGCTCGGGTTCTGCTCCTCATAAGTATCCTCACCAAAATGTGACCTAGACCTCGCACCACCAGCAGCAAAGTCTGCCCTAATCTCCTGCTCTCTCGCTTGGGCACGACCTCTGGTGACATCAAAGTACTGATCCATCGCCTCCTCAGACCCATCAAAACGATCAAAAGACCCAGTAATCGCTCTCCTGTTGAGGCAGACTGCCTCCGTAAGCTCCGGCCCGAACCTAGGACGGTTCCAATACTCTTGGTCTGACACCTCATTCATCCAGTTGCAGTGGCCGAACATGTAGTCCAGCATCATGGGATGAATAGGTGCATGAGCGCCCGGCTGGCTGCTTCCTTCCCCCTGCACAAACTCTAGCTGAGGCGGGGGCTGCTGTGGCTGTGGCTGAGGCTGAGGCTGAGGCTGAGGGCCTGCTTCCTCCTTAGCTACCAATTGCTGCATGCGCTCCAAATAATCCTTCAGAAAAGCCTCCATGTAATTATCAGTGATCGACTTCATCATTTTTGTCTCGAGGTCATTTATGTAGGACTCACAGTCAGCTTCCTCACAAAGCCAATTGATGAGGCTCATGCGAGGGATTGCCTTCTTATTACCTTGGACAAAGTCAGCAATGTTGTTGGCAATCAACTCACCAACATTGATAGGGCTACCCTCCAGAATGGCAGCAATAGTGTGCACTCGAACCAAAGGAATCTCCGATGAACACGAAGTGCCCTCCAAAGTTTGCACCACAAAGGATGCCCAAGCCTTTGCAACCGGCTTGAAATCCACCTTCAGCAACATTCTTCTGCTCCCTTGCCATTGAGCACCCTCCACACAAAGCAAAGACTTCACCTCTTCCCATGTCTCCTCATCCCAATTAGCACAAGTCTCCCTCCTCCTCTTAACATCACATTGTTCCGGAGGAACAATCTTCACCATGGCATTGATAGCTTCAGGGGAAAAATTGATGTCCTTTCCCCGCACATAAGCTTCATACCGCCTCCCGGAGAACCGAGCGTTGGCATAGAACTCAAGTGCCATTGTCTTATTGGCCTCTTGGAAGACCATGTCATTAAGCCCGTGCCACCCCCGAGCTGTGATAACTTGTTCGAATTCCGGGTTTCCTAAAACTTCCTTTATGGCAATGCCACATAATACTTTTGGCTTCCTCACCTACAACACAATGTCTTATTAACCTGTCAGTGCTTACCTTAAACAAATATGGATCATCCCACAGATAGTGGTTTGCATCCTTGAAGAATTTCTTCCGTTGGGAAGAAGCCAAGTCATCCGGAAATATATTACCGGCCTTGTAGTTCGCCATGTCGGCAAACCAAGGCCTTTCTCCAATAACAAACAGCTTTTCATCCGGGAATACAGCCACAATGGCCTTTTCTTTCACTGTCACCTCTTTGTTCTCCAACCTTGAGAGGTGATCAGCCACCACATTCTCGAGTCCCTTCTTGTCACAGATCTCTAAATCAAACTCTTGGAACAAGAGGATCCACCTCAACAGCCGAGGTTTTGAATCCCCCTTTGTCAGAAGATATTTTAGGGCTGCATGATCTGTAAAAACAATGACTTTGGAGCCGATTAGATAAGAACGAAATTTTTCCAAAGCAAATATTACCGCAAGCAATTCCTTTTCAGTTGTGGAATAGTTAACTTGGTTTTCGTTTAACACCTTGCTTGCATAGTAAATTGCATGGAAAAATTTGTTCTTGCGTTGGCCTAGGACTGCACCAACAGCATAATCACTTGCATCACACATTAATTCAAAAGGTAAATCCCAATTGGGTGCAATGATTATTGGTGCAGTCACCAATTTGGTCTTTATCAAAGAAAAAGCATTTAAATATTCATCATCAAAATTGAACTCATTTTCTTTGATTAAGAGGTTGCAAAGGGGTTTTGATATTTTTGAAAAATCTTTTATAAAACGCCGATAGAAACCAGCATGCCCCAAGAAACTCCTCACCCCTTTAACATTAATAGGAGGGGGAAGTTTCTCTATAACCTCTATTTTGGCTTGATCCACCTCTATGCCTTTAGCACTTATCTTATGCCCCAAAACTATACCCTCGTTTACCATAAAATGGCATTTTTCCCAATTTAAAATGAGGTTAGTTTCGGTGCATCTTTTAAGGACGACATCTATGTGGGTTAAACATTGATCAAAAGACTTACCAAAAACTGAAAAGTCGTCCATAAATACCTCAATGTTCTTCTCTATCTTGTCAGAGAAGATGGAGAGCATACACCTTTGAAAGGTCGCCAGCGCATTACACAGCCCAAAGGGCATTATCCTATACGCAAAGATACCAAACAGACAAGTGAAGGCAGTCTTCTCTTGGTCTTCCGGGGCCACCGCAATTTGATTATACCCCGAATACCCATCCAAAAAGCAATAAAAGGCTTGGCCAGCCAACCTTTCTATCATTTGATCCATGAACGGTAACGGGAAGTGATCCTTCCTTGTTGCGGTATTTAACCTCCGGTAATCAATGCACATCCTCCAACCAGTGACGGTACGGGTGGGTATCAATTCATTTTTCTCATTAGCCACCATCGTCATTCCACCTTTCTTAGGCACCACATGAACAGGACTCACCCAAGAGCTATCAGAGATAGGGTAAATCATACCTGCATCCAATAGTTTCAGCACCTCTTTCTTCACAACTTCTTTCATTGTGGGGTTTAGTCTTCGTTGAGGTTGAACAACCGGTTTGTATTCAGCCTCCATATGAATTTTATGCATGCAATAAGCTGGACTAATTCCCTTCAAATCAGAAATATTCCATCCCAATGCTCCTTCATTCTCCCTTAACACCCTCATCAATTTTTCTTCTTCTAAAGGTGTCAAGGTGCTGCTGATGATTGCTAGTTTAGAGGCGTCTGTGCTTAAGAAGACATACTTTAAGTGAGAAGGTAGTTCTTTTAATTCAGGATTCTTTTCCTCTTCAACACTCAAAGTAGGCGCCCCCTTATTCTCGTCAAGAAGTAACTTTTCAATCTTTATTGGTTCCACTTCTTGTTTGCTTGCCTCTAATTGCTTAACACACTCCTTCACCTCCAGATCTTCATCAAGGTCACAAATCTCCATAGAATTCACAATTGTTTTCTCCATTGGTTGTGTTGGTTGGGGTTCACGAGAATTATCTTCAACAATCTCTTCGACAACATCGATACGGTAGCACTTTGGGTTTTCAGCTATATGCTTCATAGCTTCGAAGATGTTAAACAGAACTTGTTCGTTATGAAATCTCAACATAAGCTGCCCCATTTCAACATCAATCAAGGCATGACCAGTTGCAAGGAAAGGTCTTCCTAGAATGAGTGGTGTCTCATCATCTTCAGCCATATCCATGATAACAAAGTCAGCAGGAAATACTAACTCATTTACCTTTACAAGCACATCTTCTAGAATGCCAAAAGGATAAGAGATGGACCGATCAGCTAAAGTGAGGGTCATTCTTGTTGGTTTTGGTTCACCACATCCAAGCTTCTTCATCATAGATAGAGGCATCAAGTTGATACTTGCCCCTAAGTCACATAAATCTCTACCAACTTTCACCGATCCAATGGAACAAGGAATAGTAAAGGCACCTGGATCTTTCATCTTTGGTGGAAGTTTATTTTGGAGGATAGCACTACAGTTTTCTAAAAGAGCTATGTTATCGTCATCTTTTGGCTTTCTTCTTCCGGTCAATAACTCCTTCATAAACTTTGCATAAACGGGCATTTGATCAAGGGCTTCACTAAAAGGAATATTCACCTGAAGTTGTGAGAAAAGTTCCATGAACTTTTTGAATTGGCTTTCCTCCTTCTTTTTCTTTTTAGCTAGATGAGGGTATGGAAGCTTTACATAAGATGGTACAACTTGTGGTTTATCACCATCTTTCAAAATTTGGCTCCTAGACTTCCTCAAGATTGAGTCTTCATCTATTAACCTCTCACTTTTTTCTCCCTCTGATTTTTCCTTCTTTTCTTTTTCAACTTCTCCTTGATCACTCTCTTTTTCAACTACTCCCTCTATTTCTTTTTCAACTTCACCATCCATTTCTACCTCCTCCGCCACAACATCATCAACTGTTTTCTTAACTTTTGGAACTAAAGGTGTGAGAACCTTTTTGCTCCTAAGTTCAATAACATTGCACGTTTCATTTTTAGGGTTATCTTTAGTATTACCTGAGAATCCTCCCTTGCTTTGTTCAGCCAATTGTTTAGCCATTTGCCCGATTTGAGTCTCAAGCAACTTCCTTGAAGCTTCATTGTTCTTTCTCTCAGCTTCTTGACTCTTCGTCATCTCTTCAAAGTTACTTTGAGTCATCTTCATGAAATTCATCATTGTTTCTTCAAGAGCTGAAGGCTTTCTCGGTGGTTGTTGTTGTTGAGGATTAGGAAGTAGAAGATTTAGAGTGTTGTTGTTAGAATAACTCAAGTTGGGATGCTTGTTAAAACCTGGATTGTAGTAAGGGTTTTGCCTTTGAAAATTCACATAGTTCACAAATTCCTCACTAAATCCTTCCGGTACACACTCACCATTTGCCTGTCCTTCTCCACATAAATCACACTTTACTGCCGCTACTTGTTGTTTGTTTGCCAACGTGAATCCTTAAAACTCCTTAGTTAGAGCTTCGATTTGTTTGTTCATGGCTGCCTGGTTTGCTAGAATAAAAGTGGTGTCACTTACCCCATATACTCCCCTTTTCTTCTTCTCTGCATTATCACGATACTCGTTTTGAGCCATGCTTTCAATTAAGGCTTCGACCTCATGATCGGTCTTGTTTTTAAGACTACCTCCAGCTGAGGCATCTAAGAACATTCTAATATTATGTATCAAGCCTTCGGTGAAGATTTGGAGGTATAGCTTTTCAGAAAGTTCATGATTTAGGCACCTCTTTAACATTAATGTAAATCTCTCCCATGCATCATATAAAGATTCAGTCTCCCCTTGCTTGAAGTTTTGAATCTCCATCTTCTTATCCCAATACTTGGACATAGGAAAGTATTTCTCAAGGAACTTCAGCTCGAGCTCCTCCCATGTTTGGATGGTACCACTTGGTAAGGTCAGCAACCAATCTCTAGCTCTTCTTGTCAGGGTGAAAGGAAATAACCGCAACTTCTTCTGGCTTTCAGTAACAGTAGCTGGAGGTACACAGAACTCACAAGTCTCTGCAAATTGACTCAGGTGCTCATGTGGACTCATGGCTTCAGTGCCATCAAATTGCTTATCTCTCAACCCATTCAGAACGGTGCTCTTGATGTCAAAAGCAGCAGGGTTGGCAGGACGGAAGGTGTGTGTCAGTTGACCACAGTGAGTAGCTAGCCCGTAGTCCCCCAACTTAGGTCTCGGTGCGGCGTCTCCCATGATACTTGGTTCAGGAGAAATAGACTTCAAAGATTCAAACGGTGGCGGACTCGGTGACCGCCTTTTTCGATTGGTGGGACTGACTTTGACAACCGGACAATTTTCTGATTGGCTCTTTCAGTCCTTTCTATCTCCGGATCGAATTGTAAATCGTCCTTGCTCCGTCTACCTCGCATAAACAGCAAAATACATTAGTAGCACTGCACAATAAAAAGTAACAAAATTTAAAAAACAACAGAAAATAAATTGCAGAAATCTTAAATTATAACTAAATTGCCTTATTGAAATAAATCAACAATCCCCGGCAACGGCGCCAAAAACTTGATAGATGTTTGGCAAGTGCAACAAATACTATCGAAGTAGTAAAAATATCAATCCCACGAGGATTGTTTTTAATCGCAATAAGTTAATTTCGTTATGCAATAGGATGTATAAAGGTTATATTTGTTTTGCCACTAGGCGGAAGATTAGGTTTGTTTTTAAAATAAATAACAAAAAGATAAAGTTTGTTTAGAAAATATTGAGAGATGAGATCGGATCGTCGAATCCTCTATGTTTCCCCTAATTGGTTACTGTACTCTATTCCTATTAATGGTTCTTTTAGTCCCACGATAGTTAACAAAATAGCCCTAATCAATCCCTTGAGTTAGGACCCTCCTCTTAAACTACAACCCCTAATTCCTTAGGTGGTCTAATAATTCTTGAAAGTTTAAGCACGTTAACCTAATATCACTAATAAACGATTATCCATTCATAGACTAACCATGTTTATTAGAACAATTCAATTAAGTCTAAGTTGAAAGCTAGGGTCAGTAGTCATTCATTCTCACGAAAACATATTTATATTTGATCAGGATATAAAAAGCATTAAGAACAATTGAATTGAATAAAGACTTAAATAATCATTAATATGGAATAGAGTTTCATCATAGCAACATAAGATCAATTAGGGTTTACATTGAATCATCTCGGATCCAATCTCTAAGAGATTTAGCTACTCATAACAATGTTTACAAATAGCATAATCAATGGAATCAATAAAACATACATGAGACTGGTAAAAGGATGAAGAAATCGTCCTCCTTGCAGTCGCCTTGATGTCAAAATCGCACTTTGCTCTCCAAGATTCGTAACCCTTGTTTTCGGAATAGACTTCAGCTTAAATAGGCACATAATTTCGCCTAATCGTGTCACATTTTTAAGTAAATCGTGACACGTTTTTCCTTATGTAATAAGAAACAAAATTAGGGTTTCACAAATCGTGTCACGTTTTGGCCAACGTGACACGTTCTCCTTGATTCCAAAAACATGCGTTCTGTCTTGTGGAAACGTGTCACGTTTTTCAGCCAACGTGACACGTTTTGTGACTTAACCTTTTTCTTCAGTTTTCTTGCTTTTTCTTGCTTTTCTTTCTGCTTAAGTTGCCTTGTGAACTCAATAATATGATAATATATACATAAAAATTACGTAATGACAGCATGTCATCATTTACTTTAATCTTACAAATCAACTGTTTCATACAATTCTTAATTGAAGTATAGCTAGGTATGTGGGTCGATCCTCAACGTTTAACTTGATCGGTATAAACCCGTACGTTAAATATAGGCTAAGTTATCTTTTTGGTCCCTTAACTATTTAATTAGTATCGATTTGGTCCCTTAACTAAAATTTGATTTATTTTGGTCCCTTAACTTCTCTCCATTATATATTTTGTTGTTGAATGTTGATGGAGATGATATCAAGATGAAAAAGAGGAGAATAAGATGAAGAAAACGTAACGTTTTTGAATTAAAACTAACGAAAAGGACCAAAATGTGTAACGGAGAGAAGTTAAGGACCAAAATAAATCAAATTTTAGTTAGGGGACCAAACCGATACTACCTAAATAGTTAAGGGACCAAAAATGCAATTTAGCCTTAAATATATTAAAGCAGACCGTCCAAATATGATATATATATATATATATATATATATATATATATATATATAAAATAAAATAAAAAGTTAGTGTTACAATGGTCCGGGTCTACCCTGCCTTGTACATGGTTATATGAGTTTTATGCATACCATTCACCGGCGAAAGGTATTACCATTTTTAGGAGATTTTTACGCATACTGATCGTACCTGATCAAAAGGTGGTTGTCGGTGCTTCTTTAATGCGGTGGTTGATGGTGGTGAAAGTGTGCCAGTTGAGTACCGAAACGACGGGGGGTGAACCTGTAGACACTCTGAGACTCAAGTCAGTAGAGGTTCAGAATGAGGGTTTAGAGGTGAAAAAGATTCTACCTTGGAGGTTGCGGGGAGCCTCCTATTTATAGAGGTGGGTGCATGCAGAGTCGTTGTAATGGCACACGTGTGTCCGGCGGTTACGAAATCGGAGAAAGTGTAACTGCCGGTGAGATATTTGCGGTAATGTGGAAAGAGACATTACAGTTCCTTTCAACTTGTCTTAGTTGTTCCGTACACCCCCCCCCCCCTCGCGGGAATGGTAGCCCCCCAAATGTAGCAATTAGGCTAGGGAGGGCATTGATCGTGGAGGTTCAGGTTTCCTTGGACTCATGAAGAGTTTTTGCGAAGGTAATGCCCGCTATGGTTGTTGAAGCTTACTCAGTGCCTTGGTAGTGGAACAATTCTGCTCGCAAAGAGTACCTCATAAGTTCTACCATGAACATGTTAGGTGAGTCGGTCCTGAGAAGGTATCTAAGAGCCTATCACATCGACAATTATGTCGATATCAGGGTTAACGGTGTTGTAGAAGTATGATTGTTAGGATCCTTGGGATGCTCGCTGGATATGTTCGCGGTGGGACTTAGTTGTTCGCAAGGGAATGCCTCATAAGTTGAATATGAGACATTTTCTCGATACTGGAGGCAAACTTACCTCAGGACCTATCATATCGGTGACTATTTCGACATTAGGGTTAATGGCGTTGCACACATGGCAGTTCTTGATAAACCTTCTGATGTGCTCGTCACATGATATGATGTAAGTCTGTTTGTGCAAGTGAGGTGTGTTTTGTGGAGTGCAAAGATTCCCCCATCAGAGAGTTTCTCATTTGTCAATCAGTAATTAATGCCCAAGTGTCGAGGGTAAGATTGAGGGGACATGACCTTTGGTTATCTCCTTCCACGTGTAAAGGCTAGTATTGTACTTGAGTACCTAGCACCTTGAGGGCATTCTGTTTTGTATTTCCAAGGTGACATCATCACCGTTAGTTTAATCGTGACGTTTGGGAATCAATTGCATTTGATCAGAACCGTTGGATGAGTGGATGGATGTGATCGGGACCATTGCTTCACTTTACTAATGAATGGTTGCATATGAAGGACTGCACCGGGTTGCGCTCGCTGTTTTCTGAAAGGTTGTGAGGGAAAGATAAATAGTTTAAAACGTATGTTTGGAAACACTTAATCATTTTGACATTCTTTGCAAGCAAGAACTTCATATTACTTTCCACTCTTTCAGTGGATTTTGGTCCTTCAACCTTTCATCTTCAAGTCCAGTTCTCCATTAACTCTAACGCAAGTTTATCTCTTATTCACTTCTCTTGTGTTTCACTAGTTTGATCGTAGTTTTTTGTTAAAAACCGTAACCTTGCATGAGTAGTTTATAGTTACTCCGTTACGGTGGTTTCCACCATTTTTCTGGTGGTTTCCACTGTGTACGAGGAATTCTAGGACTTAGAGTCTCGATTATATGTTGAGTTTTTTAGGGAGAACCATCGGTGACAAGTTTCATCCTTCTTAGGTTTTTGACTTGTTGCCATCACCTGGATGTCGATTGACGAAGATTATCCTCCGACTTCCTCGTTTTAAGGCTCGGGGTTTCCTCTGGCCATGACAAGTCTGACAGGTGAAGGGAAGGTAAATCTGATCGTTAGATTCATCCTTTCCATGTTTTCCTTTCAGGTTTGGTCCATGGTTGGCAACCCTAATAGAAATGAGGTTGTCGTGCATGACATTTCCAGGGTAGGAAAGGAGCCTTTGGATGCAATATCCTTGTTCTCGTCGGATGGTGCGGCAGAAATCCCACATCTTCATATTGGGAGGAAAGAGGACTGGGAAGTGAACTTTTCGAGCGTGTCGGACCATATATGTTCAAAATACACCGCCAACCATATTCCTATGTACGAGGTGGTTTTCAAAGATGTGGGGTTTAGACCCCCCCGCCTTCTCCCCTTTGCAGGTCAGTTTGTCCTTTGTCGTTGCACCCAAATTCTTACCCCTTTATCAAAGATTTTGACTTGGTATGTCAATACACGCGTATTTCCCCCTCCAAGGATCTATTTTTCAGCATTTTCTCGGTTCGACAGGGAACGAAGAAAAGAAGTTGGCGAAGGTGGGTCTCCTTTTGCCAGAACAAGAAGATGTTTGATTCCTTCGAAAGGGGAGGCAAATAACTTTAAAGAGCGATTATTCTTGGTGAGACCATAGACTGAGGTTGCCTTGAGCAATGTGCTGAAGATGATGGAGAGACCTAATGCAAAAGGGGGTGTGGCGTCTACCCGTGTTCCTCGTATCAGAAGGTGTCCACCCAGAGTAGTGTTTTCCTAAATAGGGATGCCCATAGAGAACGTACGACAGATGCTTGGTTCCCTGTGAGGTAGATGGACTACCATATCGAGGAGGATGAGGTTCCCCTGAAAAGGAAAAACATGAGCAAGGGAAAGCAGGCCTGGGTTGGCTCAGGCGGTGATCCCTTTGGGGACAGGGAATCATTCCAGTTTCCCAACATTTGGTCGGAGCCTGATTGATTTGGCTCCCAATCATCTCTACTTCTGAGAGACCTTGAGTTGAAGGTGATTCAAGACTTGGGAGTTTTTGGTAGGAGTCAGGCGATGACTGAGGGGATCATCGGCCCGTTGAAGGCCCTGAAGATCGTTGTGGTCTTGAACAATTCCTACTTTGTTAAAGGTTGTCAAGAATGCGAATTACATGCAGAAATTCAACATTTCCCTGCTAGTGAGTTACATTCGATTCTAAAACCTTGGCCAATTAGAGGATGGACTCTAGATGTAATTGGTGAAATTAAACCTGGGTCATTAGGAAGACACTGATACATTTTGGTTGGGATAGATTATTTCACCAAATGGGTAGAAGCCATCCCATTACGAGATGTTACCCAAGATGTGGTTATCGGTTTCATTCAAAATTATATTTTATGTAAATTTCGAATTTCATAAACTATTACCACTGATCAAGGATCAATGCTTACATGACATAAAATGTTACAATTCGGTAATCAAACATGATTCAAGTTGTTGACTTCGACACCATATTATGCACAAGCAAATGGTTAAGTCGAAGTAGCTAACAAAGGTCTTATTACTTTGATTAAGAAGAAAGTGAAAGAATACCCAAATAGTTGGCATAAAACCCTTGATCAAGCTTTATAGGCTTATAGGAATTCTCCTAGAGAGTAAATGAAAACTACTTCTTTTAGGCTTACGTTTGGACATGATGCAGTGTTGCCTGCAGATATTTGTCTTCAATCAACTAGAGTCCAGAGACAAAATAAGATTCTTGTCGACCATTATTGGAATATGGTTTTGGACGAGTGGGTTGATTTAGATGAAGAAAGGCTAAGTGCTTTAGATATCCTTACAAGATAAAAGGAGAGAATAGTGATATCCTATAATAAAAGGTTCAAATCGAAGAAATTTGCTATAAATGATTTGGTTTGGAAAGTTATCTTACTTATGGATAAGAGAAACACAACCTTAGGCAAATGGTCACCTGGTTGGTAAGGTCCATGGAAAGTTCTAAGAGTATTTTTGAACAATGCGTATGAAGTTGAAGAGTTAAATGATGACAATCGAATTATGCGCATAAATGGAAAATATTTGAAAAAATATAAACCATTATTACATGAAGTCAAAATAACGCAAGACTAATTCAAAAATGCAAGAAAATATGGCATAAAGTAGTTAAAATCCATCTAACAGGAAAATTACATAATGGTCGAATGCTACAAGTTGGAGTGCAAAGTTCATTACAAATCATTCGACACATACATTGCAAAAGATAAAAGCCCTAAAATAAACTAAAGACCATAAAAGATAGGACCAAAGCTAAACATCCTCCTGAAGTAACGGAGTTCGCTGTCATACCGACAGAGAATGCAAACTTCAGTCTAGGAATACTCGTAATCATCCCCAGGTGCATGCCAATGGAAACCATGTAACCTCCCATCTCCTTGGCAAGTATCCTTGGATGCACAAAGGGTTCTAAGGACCAAGACATCAGGCATTGGCCTACTCCAGCGGAAAGTACGGGCCCGAATCCAATAAGGAGTTCTCCAACCAACCATATCTAGCCAAAGTGTACTCAAGTTTTGCGCTCGGAAAAACCTTATGAAAGAAGAAATGGCATTGTCAAAGTTTTCACCTCCTGCAGCAGAAGCATCTAATATCATTAGGAAGTAATCTACAACCTTAACTTCAGCGGTAGATGCATTATTCAAAACATGTCTAGCCTCTTTTACATCCGGTTCAATTTCATACATGAGGCTAAGTGCACGTAACAGGCAGTAATCTGCATGTCCACTCTCAATCATCATGTTGAGGAAATTCAATTTACGAAAAGATATTTCGTCATCATTTAACGAATCTACGTGGTCTGGGGGCAATGCCCTAAAAACAGTGGGAAGTTTGCAGATTCTCTCATGATTCTTTGAGGTTCATAAGAAACTTAAAAGATGTTAAGTGTCGTGTTCGAAAATCTTTTTTACGATAAGAATGAGTTCATCATTACTGAACTTCTCCATAGTGGAAGAAAGGTGAAAGAGAATGGAGTTTGAGATTTGATTTATGAAAAGTATGTTAGAAAGATCAAAGATGAAGTAAAGGGGAAGGGAAACCCGTTTATACCGCCCTAGAAGGGTCCAAAATAATGATGTTTAAACTGACAAGCTTAGCCTATAGTTGGAAGCAACGTGGCCATGACTCATGGTACAATTTTTACAAGAAAGTGGTAAGTTAAAAGGTTCAATATTAATTTCGTAATTATTTTTAAACCCTGATGTTTGAAATTCTTAGAGAACCTTTGGGTTTTTAAGTTTTGTATTCCTTGTTATTAAATAAAATGAATTTATTTAGTCCCTTGTTAAGTTCAACTTTTTGCCAAGTACCTTTAGTTTAGTTTGCTTAATGAAGCATTACATCTCTAAGTTTTGATACTCCTAAGTTGCATTCAATGAAATTGAAAGTAAGGTGATGACTTAAGCATTAAAACAGACAACGCCATTAAAAAGGTTCAGAACATTACTCATCGTTGCGCTGTTGGAATTGGTCATTTGAATGGGGGTTTTGTTTTCAGGAGAATTGTGATAATGTTTAGAATCATTCTCAGATTCAGCAACGATCTCTTAGAGATCATCTCTACCAGTTTCGAATGTTATAAACCGTTTCCAAAATTTGATTTATGAGGCAGTTTGTCTTCACCACTTTTGGCCAGGGATGAGATTTATTTATTACCTCCATCAGCAGTCTGTTGGTCATTTTTTATATCCTTAACATGAGAACCTTGAGCAGTTTTAGAAGTGTTTTTCTTTAAGTCTTCACCTTCTTCTAGGGAATTGACATCATCTTCTTGAAGGTTAGAGTTAACCACTATTTGATCCCCCAAGTTAGTTTCGACTAGTAGTTTGAAAGTGGACGAAGGTGTTGGTTCTTTACCGATTTCAGCATGACTGTCTTCAATATCCCGAAACATTATGGTCGGAATTGATAAAGAAATTGATAAAATTGAAGGGGAGAAAAACACAAGAAGGGGGGGGGGGTTGAATTGAGTTTTCAAATTATCGTTTTCTCTTTTCAAAACTCAGAACATGAATGATCAGAAGCAGATTAGACAGCTTCTGAAGATACTGTTCAGGAGCGTATGCAGCGGAATGAAAAACAGAGAGAAAAGAGAAGAAGCAGGACACAAAAGATTTATACAGGTTCCTTCCACAATTCGGAAGTAGTCCTGTCCCCCTTGCACTTCCAAGGAGAGTTCACTAACGTAATATCTGATTACAAATGCTCAAGCACACAAGCAAGAGACTTCAAATGCTCAAGAACACAATCAAGAGACTTCTAGTGCTCAAGCACACAAGCAAGAGACTTCTAGTGCTCAAGCACACAAGCAAGAGACTTCTATCAAACAAAATTACACACAAAAATGTTTGAGATTGAACACTTGATATACAATCAGTGGTGTTCACAATACAAATCAGATACAGACTCTTAAGACTTAAGAATTTCAAAGATATGAACTTGAAAACTGAAATTCTAAGTGAACTTTGAATGCTTAGACAATTTGACAGAGTTTTGGCGCTTTCAATATATTGTAGAGTCTTGTTGTTCTTCAAGTCTTCACTCCTTTATATAGAGGTGTGAAGTGAACGTTGTAAGTGCCAACACATTCAAAAAGAGTCGTTATTGAAGCTTGATCTTTCACCAGTGATTCTTTGCCTGATTTAGTTATTGTCCTCTAAAGAATTAATTTCAAATCCATTCCAGTTGAGAGGGAACAAGGATGCAGGCTTGGTTGTACATAAGAGCTGTTATTCTTGTCTGTTAGCAGAGACAAAGAACAGAGTAGTGGAGAAGGTGGTTGTACAGTTCGTACAAAGTACAATGTCAACGCTTCTTGTCTATTTGCAACAAAATGACTTCAAATCCTTTTGAAATGACCGTTGCTTTAATCCACTAATCTTCTGCCAATGCTCTATAATTTTCGCTCCAAAATACAACACATGAATCTTGAAATATCTGGTGAAATACTGTTGCTTCTGAAGAATCAGCTTCTGAGGACCTTCAGCTTCTGATGACATCATACTCTTCAGGAGCTCTTGTCTTCAGGAGTGCCACTCTTCAGGAGCGCTTGTCTTCAGGAGCGCTAGTCTTCAGGAGCGCTTTTAAGCTTCAAATAGATACTTCCTTTGCTCTTTATTTGTTCGTTCAGAACCTTGATAAGATATATTACTTTGTTTATGGTCCTGTACACTTGAACAAATGTTAGCAATACCAATTGTCAATTTTTAATACTTTGTTATCATCAAAACTCTTTAGGGTTTATTGTTAAACACATTTTGTTCCAACAATCTCCCCCTTTTTGATGATGACAAACAATAGTATTTAAAAATTTGATCAATTGTTGTTAATCTAATTAGCAAGTTGACTTATAGGGTATGAGGTTTGTAAGCTCCCCCTGAGTCCTATCTTGTTAATTAATTTCATTTAACGTTCAATAAAATTAAAAGAAATAGAAAGTGATAGAGAGAGATAATGGTTCAGTTAAGTTATTTTGAAATAAAATTACTCCCCCTAACTAAAAGGATTGAGAATTTCAAAAAACTTAATGGGGCTCAGGACCTTTAAATACTATCACACTTACTCCCCCTTTTGTCATTAACAAAAAGAAATCAACAAAAGAAAGAGAAAAACATAGTAAAAAAGATTCAGAGCATAATCAATATCACAAGTGAAATGCGTTAAAAAAAGATTGTTAAACAGAAGCAAAACAAAGAAATATTCAGAAGCAATTAAGTTTAGCAGCATACAAGGAACAATGTTAAAAAACACAACAAATAACAATCAATAGGTGTGCAACTAAGGGTTGGATTGTTTGAGGGTGTTTTCAAGAATCTTCTTCAGCAGCTCATTTGATTCCTCTTGCTTCTTCTGCATTTCAGCTATGCTTCTGGCCATTTTCTCTTCTCTGATCCTGGCTTCTTCCAGCTTAGCATCAGTTTTAGCTTTATGTTCTAGAAGCAGTAGCCTTTGCTCAAAGAGATCTTTTTCCAGCTTCTGATTCTTCTCCTTTAAGATCTTGTTCTCCTGAGCTAAAGCTAGATCAGGAGCTGATGCCTTTAGATTGACCTTTGTAAGGAAGGATAAGTCCAGGTCCTTGGGATGAATGTACTGAGGCAGAAAATCAGTTGGTTCTCTTCCTCTGATACTTAAAGACGATCTAGCCCATGTTCCTGTTATCTTAACCTCTTCAAGGTCTTCATTGATGCCGTTCAGCCAGTCCTGAAGCTTCTGCTTAGCTTGCTCTTGAGCTTCTACACAAGTTGAGGACAGTGCTTGCATGACATACTCAACTCTCTCCTTGAGCCTACTCCATTGTTTCTCATAGCTTTCTCTGTGACTCAAGTCACTTCTAGATGAAATGAGCTTGATCATTTTGTCAGCTATGTCCTCACACACGCCCTTTAATACATTAGAATCTAAGAATCTGGTGGGTGGTGAAGGTTGTTTTCTAGGCTTAGGAGGAGCACAGGGTTGAATTTGTAGATAATTTAAGGTTGATGATTGAGTATTGCTTTCAGACTGTGATTGTGCCTGATCAGAAGCAGACTGGTCAACCTCCATAGGTGAAGATTGAGTAGTTTGTGCATCAGGATCAATGATAGAATCATCAATCTCCATAGCATTTTCAGTGTAAAGAAATTCAGAAGTATAGTCAGAAATGGTTGTTTCAGGAACATCTAGTTCAGGAACGGTTTGTTCAGGAGCAGATTGTTCAGGAGCAGCTTGTTCAGGAACAGATGGGGACACATGTGGTTCAGGTGCTTGTTGATGGGGGCTTTCTGAAGCAACTTGTGAAGTTGTTACTTTAGAGGCTTTTTGTGGTGTTAGGTTAATGTTTGGAAGTTCACCGGATAGATGACTGCTGAGATTATTTATAACAGAGTCATCTTCTGTAACACCCCAATTTCCCGTCTTAAAAATTTCATTAAATAAATCACATAAATCAGAGTACTTCTCAAAGGAGTATCACATTTTCTTCTTTTAAAACAACTTAGATAATAATTTATCAAATCACAAAAATATTCAATTAGGCAGCGGAATTCAAAAGTCTCATCTCATAAATAGTCTTGGCTTAAAAGCCATCAAACGTCTCAAAAACATTAATGTTTCAACATCACTAAGTCTTAAAGTTAACATTTATTGAAAACATGATACATAAGGAATAGACTCTATGCAAAAGACCCCATCCCGTTACGTATCAGAGCAACCCTACTTCACACAGACTCCTCGCATCATCGCATCTAAGACTGGGTACCTGCACTTGCCCACAAGGCGGCAATTCCAGCAGAAGGGGTGAGATTCACAACAATAATATTAATATATAAATCAGGTGTCAAGATTAACAGTCATACATCCAACTCATAAACATATACATTTTATCACATCATAACATCGGTATAAACATCATCATATACAGCATCACAAACATACATCAACATCTCAAGCATCGTCTCATATATGTCATAATTGACTCGACTATATGCAACACCTAACGTCTCAACATCATGCATGTGGTACCATATGATTATAGCATTAATATGCTTCACCGTCGCTTTGAGCAAATGCTCCACCGTCGCTTTGAGCATAAAGCTCCACCGTCTCATAGTATGCAAATGCATGGACTCGTCACTTAACAACTTAATACACCGTCTCAACGTCATTTACAAATTATGGACTGACACATGCAGTTATAATAATACATGGCAGAACATCAACTCATTATACATACACATTGCAACACATAGCATCATCTTATTCAAATAGCATCATACTCATACATCACTTATATTCAACAACACGTCATTTATCAATGGCCTAATAGAACCATCAGCATTCATCTTTACATAACTCATCTAAGGATATAAAACAGCACTAACTCTACCCAAAGGGTTCCTCTAAACGTCCTATGCGAAACAGCTTGCAAAACAACAAAACATGACAAAGGTCAACTAACTCGCCACGGCGAGTAGATCTGCTCGCCATAGGCGAGTACTCGCATCAGCTCACTCGCCAAAGGCGAGTTGGGGGCGAGCTGGAGGCGAGCAATCCTGGGTGCTCTCGGCCTTTTTGACATTTTTCACCAAAAAATCCTCATTTTTAAGCTCTCTAAATCCAATTTGACCAAACCAACTTCACAGGTCATCTCTATAAATATAAGGGCACTCAAAACCATCATCATCTGGGCCAAAGTCCTAAAATTTAAGGGACAAGCTCGCCACGGCGAGCTATGCTGCTCGCCTCGCGAGCGATCAAGGTTTACTCGCCACGGCGAGTAGTCACTCGCCACAGGCGAGCGATCTCAGAACCACTACGGGTTCAGTCCAATTCTCACCAAAACCTCTCCAGTCTCTCAAGTTAAGTCTCTAATTCATCAGCAATGTTGTCCTAGGGAATAATCTAGGTTCTGTAACACAATTCTACACCAATTCACAGCCATCTCACATCAAATTCACTAAATTCATCATAACCCTAATTCACAAAACTCATCCCAATTCTTCCCAAACCCTAAGCTAATCAAAACAGATGATTCATGATTAATATTACTGAAGTTAGGCTCACCCTTACCTGGAAAATTGTGCAGAAATGGAACCTAGCTTCTCTTCTCTCTTGAACCGTTCTTCTTCTTTTTTCCCAAATTCTGATAACGCGTTTCTAAAATGTTTCCTCTTAACCTACTTCTCTTATATACTCCCTCTCAACTTAATTAATTCTATCTCAACCCTCACAACTTTTCTTAATTATAAATATAACCCCACTTCTCAAAATAATATATATTTCCAACAAATCTATTTATTTACCAAATAAATATTCATATAAACATCACTTATATTATTTTATTAAACAATAAAATAATAACACGTCACACGTCACAAATACGTCACAAATACGTCATATAATCATCAAAATAACATAATATATAATTATATACTATATCCTCTAATAAAACAATTAAATAATTAAAGAGGGCGTTACAACTCTCCCCCTCTTAAAGGATTTTCGTCCTCGAAAATTTACCTCGTTCAAACAACTCTGGATAGGATTCCAGCATCTTACTTTCTAGCTCCCATGTCAAGCTTTCACCCGTCGCTCCGTCCCAAACAACTCTAACGAGAGGTATCTCTTTGCCCCTCAGTGTCTTCGTCTTTCGATCATCAATCCTCACGGGTAAGGTCTCAACCGTAAGGTTGTCCCTAACTTGCACATCATCGCTTTGGATCACATGAGACGGATCCGGAACATACTTCCTCAGCTGAGATACATGAAAAACATCATGCAAATTCGATAAGTGCGGTGGTAATCCAACACGATACGCCACCGGCCCAATCCTCTCTGAAATCTGATACGGACCAATAAACCTCGGAGTCAACTTCTTTGATTTCAAAGCACGTCCAACACCCGTCATAGGAGTCACTCTCAGGAACACATGATCCCCCTCTTGGAACTCAAGGTCCTTTCTACCCTTATCATGATAACTCTTTTGTCGACTCTGCGACGCTTTCATCTTTTCTTGGATCATTCTCACCTTCTCAGTAGTCTGTTGAACGATCTCCGGTCCTAAGACCACTCTTTCACCCGACTCAAACCAGCACAACGGAGTCCTGCATCTCCGACCATACAAAGCCTCAAACGGTGCCATTCCAATACTTGAATGGTAACTGTTGTTGTACGTGAACTCTATCAATGGAAGATGACTATCCCAAGCCCCTCCCTGCTCAAGTACACAAACCCTCAACAAGTCCTCCAACGACTGAATCGTCCTCTCTGACTGACCATCTGTTTGCGGATGATAAGCCGAACTCAACCTCAACTGAGATCCTAGCGCCTCTTGCAAACTCTTCCAAAATCTAGAAGTAAATCTTGGATCTCTATCTGATGCGATGCTCGAAGGAACACCATGCAGCTTTACTATCTCTTTAACATAAATCTCCGCCAACTGAGCTACAGGAAAGGTAATGTTAATCGGTAGAAAGTGAGCAGACTTCGTCAATCTATCAACAATTACCCAAATAGCATCGTTCCCTCTAGGAGTATTGGGCAAACTCGTCACAAAATCCATGGATATACTATCCCATTTCCACTTTGGCACATCTAAAGGTACCATCATACCAGTCGGTTTCTGATGCTCAATCTTCGACTTTTGACAAACCAAGCAAGAATACACAAATTGTGCCACGTCACGTTTTAAACCAGACCACCAAAACAACTTCTTTAAGTCATGATACATCTTCGTAGCTCCCGGGTGAATACTCAAGCTACTTCTGTGACTCTCTTCAAGAATCATCTTCTTAATCTATTCATTGTCAGGAATGCAAATCCTACCTCGGAATCTCAACACTCCTTGATCATCGACCTTAAAGTCACCATCTACAGTCTCATTATTAGCAATCAACAAGTCTACAAACTTGACATCTTCTTTTTGGGCTTCTTTGATATGTTTCAGGAAATCATTATCGACTCTCAACATTCCCAGTTTAATGCTCTGAGGTGTTCTTTCACACACCAAGCTCAAGTCTCTAAACTGATCCAACAACTCAAATTCTTTCACCATCAACGCGGACATATGCATAGTCTTCCTACTCAAGGCATCCGCAACCACATTGGCTTTACCAGGATGGTAATTCAAGCCAAAATCATAATCTTTAAGTAACTCAAGCCACCTTCTCTGCCTCATATTTAATTCCTTCTGATCAAACAAATACTTCAAAATCTTATGATCACTGAATACTTCAAATCTTGAACCATACAAGTAGTGTCTCCATATTTTCAATACAAAGACCACAGCTGCCAACTCTAAGTCATGCGTCGGATAATTCTTCTCGTGAATTCTCAACTGTCTTGAAGCATATGCTACCACCTTACCTTCTTGCATAAGCACACCTCCTAAACCCAACTTGGACGCATCACAATATACCACAAAAGGTTCATCAGGCTTCGGTAAAACCAGCACCGGAGCCGTTGTCAGACGCTTCTTCAGCTCATTAAAACTATTCTCACAATGCACATCCCATACAAAAGACTTACCCTTACACGTCAACTGCGTTAACGGAAGAGCCAACTTGGAGAATCCTTCTATGAATCTTCGATAATAACTAGCTAAACCCAAAAAGCTTCTAATTTCCGTAACCGACTTAGGAGTCTCCCATTGCGATACCGCTTCAACTTTCGACGGGTCAACCGCGATACCGTCACCAGAAATGACATGGCCAAGAAAACTCACTTCCTTTAGCCAGAATTCGCACTTAGATAACTTAGCATACAATTTCTTTTCTCTCAGCACCTGCAAAACAGTCTTCAAATGTTCAACATGCTCCTCTTCAGTCTTGGAGTAAACCAGTATATCATCAATAAACACTACTACGAACCGATCCAAAAATGCATGGAAGATGCGATTCATATACTCCATAAACACTCCAGGTGCATTGGTAACTCCAAAAGGCATAACCTTGTACTCGTAGTGACCATAACGGGTCCTGAAAGCCGTCTTCTGCATATCTTCATCTTTTACTTTGATCTGGTGGTAACCTGACCTCAAATCTATCTTGCTGAAAACTCGTGCACCCACTAATTGATCCATGAGATCGTCAATCCTCGGAAGTGGATACCTATTCTTGATCGTCACTTTGTTCAGCTGTCTGTAATCAATGCACAATCTCATACTGCCGTCTTTCTTCTTCACTAGTAACACTGGAGCTCCCCATGGTGAAACACTAGGTCTCACAAACTTCTTCTCAAGCAAGTCTTCCAACTGTTTCTTCAACTCTGCTAACTCAGAAGCAGACATACGATAAGGTGCCATCGACACCGGCTTCGTTCCAGGAACAAGGTCAATAGAGAACTCAACTTCTCTCTCCGGAGGCACATCAGGTATTTCATCTGGGAAAACTTCAGGAAAATCACACACCACTTGCAGTTTATCAATTACCGCTTGATTCTCTAAAGATAATGAAGCCATCAGCGAAAACATCAACATCCCATCACGTTCTAGTTGCTTCAGCTGCTTAGTAGATAGAAACTCCGCGCCCCACTCTTCTTCGACAGAAGAAAAATGCACCGTCTTTCTAAAACAGTTGATAAGAACCCGGTTGTACTCTAGCCAGTTCATACCCAGAATCACATCCATACCACTTAAAGGTAGGCACACTAAATCCATCACAAAGTCACGACCAAACATAGATAAAGGACAATTTACACACACGAGAGAAGTAGTCACCGAACCCTTAGCTGGAGTCTCGACAACCATCTCTCCATTCATATCAGAAACATCAAGACCCAAAGCAGAAACACAATCTAAAGCAACAAAACTGTGCGTAGCACCAGTATCAATAATAGCAACTAAAGGAGTATTATTAATATAGCAAGTACCTCTGATCAAACGATCATCATTCTCAGTCTGAGTGCCACTCAATGCAAACACTCTCCCAGTAGTCTTAGTCTTCTTGGGTTGCTTACACTGCGAACCAATGTGTCCTTGCTCATTGTAGTTGAAACACACAACATCATCAAATTTGCAGTCATTAGTGATATGTCCTTTCTGACCACAACGGTAGCACCTCTTCGCATCAACAGTACATGCATTGCTCTTATGGCCTTTCTCGCCACAAGTGTAACAAGTAATCTCAGCAGGAGCAGTCTTCTTCTGGGGCCTCCTCTCATCATTCACTCTTTTCTTCCCTTTATCTCTAGGGGCATCATAAGGTTTAGGGCGACTCTGCTGGCCCTTAGCTTTCCTCTCATTCACTACCTTGTAGTGAGCCTTGGTATCCTCTTCATAAATTCTGCAGCTACTTACTAACTCAGAAAAATTGCGGATCTTCTGATAACCAATGGCTCGCTTGATGTCAGCACGCAAGCCATTCTCGAACTTTATACACTTCGAAAATTCAGCCGTCTCAGGAGTATAATGCGGGTAAAACTTTGCCAGCTCCACAAACTTCGCCGCGTATTCAGTCACCGACATATTTCCTTGCTTAAGCTCCAGAAATTCTATCTCTTTCTTCCCACGAACATCTTCTGGGAAGTATCTGTTAAGGAACTCCCTTGTGAAAACAGCCCAGGTCACCACAGCTCCATCTTGCTCCAAAATGGGTAGGAGACTAACCCACCAATCATCAGCCTCCTCCGCGAGCATATGCGTGCCAAAACGCACCTTCTGCACATCATCACACTGAATGACTCTAAAGATTCTCTCTACTTCCTTGAGCCATGTTTGAGCCCCATCTGGATCATAGCGCCCCTTGAAGGTAGGCGGGTGATTCCTTAGAAAGGTCTCCAACATCCTAGTCCCGTCGTTTCCACCAGCATTGTTCTGATTACCCACAGCATTAGCCATTGCTTCCAAAGCAGCAGCAAGAGCAGCATCGTTTCTACCAGCCATCTTAGTTCTCTGGAAACAAACATAAGTCAAAATAATACAATAATACTATTCTAACTCTAAGACAACGTCACTCGACTCTCTACTTGGCCGGACGGACCTACCTGCTCTGATACCAATTGTAACACCCCAATTTCCCGTCTTAAAAATTTCATTAAATAAATCACATAAATCAGAGTACTTCTCAAAGGAGTGTCGCATTTTCTTCTTTTAAAACAACTTAGATAATAATTTATCAAATCACAAAAATATTCAATTAGGCAGCGGAATTCAAAAGTCTCATCTCATAAATAGTCTTGGCTTAAAAGCCATCAAACGTCTCAAAAACATTAATGTTTCAACATCACTAAGTCTTAAAGTTAACATTTATTGAAAACATGATACATAAGGAATAGACTCTATGCAAAAGACCCCATCTCGTTACGTATCAGAGCAACCCTACTTCACACAGACTCCTCGCATCATCGCATCTAAGACTGGGTACCTGCACTTGCCCACAAGGCGGCAATTCCAGCAGAAGGGGTGAGATTCACAACAATAATATTAATATATAAATCAGGTGTCAAGATTAACAGTCATACATCCAACTCATAAACATATACATTTTATCACATCATAACATCGGTATAAACATCATCATATACAGCATCACAAACATACATCAACATCTCAAGCATCGTCTCATATATGTCATAATTGACTCGACTATATGCAACACCTAACGTCTCAACATCATGCATGTGGTACCATATGATTATAGCATTAATATGCTTCACCGTCGCTTTGAGCAAATGCTCCACCGTCGCTTTGAGCATAAAGCTCCACCGTCTCATAGTATGCAAATGCATGGACTCGTCACTTAACAACTTAATACACCGTCTCAACGTCATTTACAAAGTATGGACTGACACATGCAGTTATAATAATACATGGCAGAACATCAACTCATTATACATACACATTGCAACACATAGCATCATCTTATTCAAATAGCATCATACTCATACATCACTTATATTCAACAACACGTCATTTATCAATGGCCTAATAGAACCATCAGCATTCATCTTTACATAACTCATCTAAGGATATAAAACAGCACTAACTCTACCCAAAGGGTTCCTCTAAACGTCCTATGCGAAACAGCTTGCAAAACAACAAAACATGACAAAGGTCAACTAACTCGCCACGGCGAGTAGATCTGCTCGCCATAGGCGAGTACTCGCATCAGCTCACTCGCCAAAGGCGAGTTGGGGGCGAGCTGGAGGCGAGCAATCCTGAGTGCTCTCGGCCTTTTTGACATTTTTCACCAAAAAATCCTCATTTTTAAGCTCTCTAAATCCAATTTGACCAAACCAACTTCACAGGTCATCTCTATAAATATAAGGGCACTCAAAACCATCATCATCTGGACCAAAGTCCTAAAATTTAAGGGACAAGCTCGCCACGGCGAGCTATGCTGCTCGCCTCGCGAGCGATCAAGGTTTACTCGCCACGGCGAGTAGTCACTCGCCACAGGCGAGCGATCTCAGAACCACTACGGGTTCAGTCCAATTCTCACCAAAACCTCTCCAGTCTCTCAAGTTAAGTCTCTAATTCATCAGCAATGTTGTCCTAGGGAATAATCTAGGTTCTGTAACACAATTCTACACCAATTCACAGCCATCTCACATCAAATTCACTAAATTCATCATAACCCTAATTCACAAAACTCATCCCAATTCTTCCCAAACCTTAAGCTAATCAAAACAGATGATTCATGATTAATATTACTGAAGTTAGGCTCACCCTTACCTGGAAAATTGTGCAGAAATGGAACCTAGCTTCTCTTCTCTCTTGAACCGTTCTTCTTCTTTTTTCCCAAATTCTGATAACGCGTTTCTAAAATGTTTCCTCTTAACCTACTTCTCTTATATACTCCCTCTCAACTTAATTAATTCTATCTCAACCCTCACAACTTTTCTTAATTATAAATATAACCCCACTTCTCAAAATAATATATATTTCCAACAAATCTATTTATTTACCAAATAAATATTCATATAAACATCACTTATATTATTTTATTAAACAATAAAATAATAACACGTCACACGTCACAAATACGTCACAAATACGTCACAAATACGTCATATAATCATCAAAATCACATAATATATAATTATATACTATATCCTCTAATAAAACAATTAAATAATTAAAGAGGGCGTTACATCTTCTGGCTTGTCAGGTAAAATCATGTTGACGGGTTGAATGGTTGGTGGTTGAAGTGGATGATTAGGGGGTAATTTGCTGTATTGTAACTCAAGCAAACTACTGACCCTAGCTTGGATAGATGGTTCAAATTGTTTGAAAGGAGAATTAGGTTTGGAAGAATTTTTGTGGAGTTTGGAGGATGGTGATAGGCCTTTTCTGAGGATGCTAATAGGAATATCATCCATATCAGAAGATGAGGATGATGAGGTTTTGGATTGAGAGGGTGATGAGGGAGAGGAGTCAGATTCTATATGTATCAAGGGTTGTGAGGAGGATGTACCTGATATAAAATCTGATCCAGGAGTAGCTAGAATACTTTCAGCTTCAGTAGCAACTTCAGCTTGCAGTTCTATTGAGCTCATCAGAGCTTGCTCAACAACCTCAGCAGCACCTTTCTTGAGCAAGACCTCAGTAGGTACTTCTATTTCCTTAGCCAGCTCCAAGGCCTTCTGAACAACTTCAGATTCAACCTTCTTCTTCTTTCTTACCTCCCTGGTAACCAGTTCGGTAGCCTCTACAGCTGCACTTTCTTCAGCAGTGTACACAGATTCCTTCAGTTTCCTTAGCCTTTGAGTTCTTTTCTTCTTTTGAGGAATCTTTTTGACAGTTGTTGTTGTAGATGCTGAAGCCAGTTGTTTGCCACTTCTGGTCTTCTGAGGAATAATAGCTCCTGGGTTCAGATCCTGAACCTCTTCCTGAATTGATGATCCTCCAGGAGCACCAGACAAAGACTTCTCAGGAGCCTTTTCTTTCTTGGTCTTCTTAGAAGGATTTTCACCTTCTAAGTACTCTTCCTGAGTGAGTACCTTTCTTTTAGATTTCCTTCCTTTAGCTACAGGAAGTTCTTGTCCATACATTTCTTCTGGAACTTCATCCAGACTAATCAGCTTTCCATGGGTCTCATAGTGATCAGCAATGAGAGCCATTTGAACAGCCAGGGTGTCTTTCTTGCAGATGGGAGGGAAGTCCTCCATCAGATTAGATATGACCCTTGATTCACAGATGTCTGTCTTCAGCTTGGTCACTTCAGGAATTAGCTTCATATGCTTCAAGGTGAATGCATTTATCACCTTTCCGGTCTCAGTTTCCAGCTGTTCATCAGTGAAGTAGTTTACTTCATTCAGAGCTCTAATAATGCCTCCTTGATGGAAGATTTCTGAGATCAGTCTTCCATAGGGAACCCAGACTCTGCACTTGTTCTGGCTTTCCCTGAGCTCTTTTATCATATGTTTGAAGATGTATTTGGGTAGATTCACCTTCTCACCCTTGATAATGTGATGGAGAAAAACTTTGTGAGCCAAAGAGGGTTGATCTCCACCACCTCCTTTAGGTAGCATGTTCTCATTGAGAATCTTCAGGAGCATCTTGTTGATCATGTTCAAGTCACAGTATTTACCGGCTGTTGTAGAATTGAAGAGAGTTTTATTCACCAAATCACTCCAGGTGCTTGACTGAGAGTTTGGTATATCTACACCGGAGTACTTTCCAGATGCTTCTGCTCCAATGACAAAAGCAATTATAGCTTCAGAAATGTAGACTGGGATACCCATCAGGCTCGACCTGATCTGAACTTCTCTGAATGGTTCTAGACCCATTTCTTCTCTGGTTTTGCCTTTAAGAGAGGGATCAATCAAAACTTTTTCTTGTTCCTCCAGTTTTGATGCAGCTTTATCATAGACTGATGCTCTTACCCAGAAGTGTCTTACTAACGTCTTGTAGGTAGGACCGTTGAGCATACTGAAATAGTTCATCAGCCCTTGAACTTCATAAAACCTCTTGATGTCACAGCCATGATACGCAAGAGATTCAAAATCCACCGGATTCTCTGTTTGAATCTTAAGTTGCCATTCTTTTAGGCTCATGGTGACTCCTTTGATCTCGTAAGCAGCCCTTTCTTGCTGACCTTCAGCTTGCTGAACTGCGAGTTGAGCGTTGGATTCTTGAACAGAACTTGATGAAGCCATTGATGTTTGAAGAAGTTTGAGATTTGGGTTCTTAGGGTTTAGAGAGAGAGAGAACTTTTCTTAGCAGATACGAAATCAAAAACAGAAAGTGTAGGATGTGAAGTGAGTAGTGTGTGTTTTTTGATTAAGTGCTTTTTAGCGAAAAGACGTTTGAATAACAGGGGACAAACAAACATAGCATTAATGACAGTTGGGGGCGCGAGATAGTACTACGAAAAGTAAAATTAACATCATTGCCCTTTGAGTTATACGTCAATACATTTATGCCACGCTGTCAGATTTCAGATGAGCTGTATAAGTTAGTGAGGCAGATGTCGCCAGGAGCAACTCCAGAACTTCCACTAACTTCTGCTATTCAGGAGCACAAAGATTCTCTTCTGAAGGTTGAGATTCTGATAACTCATCAGGAGCACATTTTCTTCAGGACCTCACTCAGGAGCTTCTGAAGGACAATGGCTTCTGAAGTGACTTCAGAACCTGAACTTCTTATTCAGGAGCAAGCAATTTTAATCAGACACGTAGTGCATGTTCAAATTTTTCTTAATAAAATCAAATCTTTCAACAGTTAAAGGCTTAGTAAATATATCAGCCCATTGATTTTCAGTATCAATGAATTGTATATCTAAAATTCCTTTTTGAACATAATCTCTGATAAAATGGTGTTTGATCTCAATATGCTTGGCTCTTGAATGCAGAATTGGATTCTTTGACAAGCAAATAGCAGCAGTATTATCACAAAAGATAGGAATACTGTTAGCATGTATCTGATAATCTTCCAGCTGATGTTTCATCCAGAGTAGTTGTGTGGAACAATTTGCAGCTGAAATGTATTCTGCTTCTGCTGTAGACATAGCAATAGTTGCTTGTCTCTTGCTAGCCCAGGATATCAGATTATCACCCAGAAATTGACAATTTCCACTGGTTGACTTTCTTTCAATCCTGTCACCAGCATAATCAGCATCACAGAATCCAATTAGCTTATAATCTGGGGATTTTCTATAAAGGAGTCCCAGATTAGTTGTTCCTTTCAGATACCTGAAGATTCTCTTAACAGCAGTTAAATGAGATTCTCTAGGATCTGACTGAAACCTTGCACATAAGCATACACTGAATAAAATATCTGGCCTAGATGCAGTGAGGTATAACAGAGAACCAATCATACCTCTGTATAGCTTCTGATCCACTTTTGATCCTTCATTTTCTTTGCTTAAGGTGCATGTAGGATGCATTGGAGTGTTCATCAGTTTGCAATCTTCAAGCTTAAACTTCTTTAGAAGCTCCTTCGTATATTTTGTCTGATGAACATATACTCCATTTTTGCTTTGATTAATTTGAATGCCCAGGAAGAACTTCAGCTCTCCCATCATGCTCATTTCAAATTCATCCTGCATTAACTTAGAAAACTCCTTGCAAAGAGATGAATTAGTAGAACCAAATATTATATCATCAACATATATCTGCACAACAAGAATGTCTTTCTCAAGAGTCCTTCTGAAGAGTGTTGTGTCAACTTGACCTCGTTTAAAATCGTTTTTAATCAAGAAATTACTTAGTCTGTCATACCAAGCTCTGGGAGCTTGTTTCAAGCCATATAGTGATTTCTTAAGTTTGTAAACATGGTCAGGATGCTTCAGATCCTCAAAACCAGGAGGTTGTTTGACATACACTTCTTCTTCTATGACACCATTAAGAAATGCACTCTTGACATCCATTTGATATAATACTATTCCATGATTAATTGCATAAGATAAAAGTAACCTGATTGCTTCCAATCTTGCAACTGGAGCAAATGTTTCGGTGTAATCAATGCCTTCTTGTTGACTGTACCCCTGAGCAACAAGTCTGGCTTTGTTTCTGGTTACTTCACCTTTTTCATTCAGCTTGTTTCTGAATACCCATTTTGTTCCAATAATGTTCTTTTGAAAAGGTTTGGGTACTAGATCCCACACATCATTTCGTTGGAATTGATTCAGCTCTTCTTGCATAGCTACGATCCATCCATCATCTAAAAGTGCTTCTTCAACTGTTGTTGGCTCAATCATTGAAATTAGTCCAATCATAGATTCTTCTTGTCTGAAGTGTGATCTTGTTCTTTTGGGACTTTCTTTACTTCCAATGATTTGATCTTGAGGGTGAGAAGACTTGTATTTGAAAGTATTGTTGGATGAATCTGCTTGCTGTGAGCCATTTTGTGCTTCATCAGAAGCTACTTCATCAGGAGCAACATCATCAGGAGTAACTTCATCAGGAGCAACTTCATCAGGAGCTACATCATCAGGAGCAACTGACGTGGGTGCTGCTTCTAGACTATCTTCAGATTCAGTTGACTGACCAGGTTCTGGAATGTCTTCAGGAACCTGTATCTCTGCAAAACCTTCATCTTGCTTTGAAGTTTTATCTTCAAGCTCTTTGTCATCAAATTTAACGTGCATAGATTCTTCAACACAGAGTGTCTCTGAATTATACACTCTGTATGCCTTTGACCTTTCAGAGTAACCTAAAAAGATTCCTCTTTGGGCCTTGGCATCAAATTTCTTTAGGTAGAGCTTGTTATTCAGAATGTAACATGTACATCCAAATTGATGAAAGTAAGAGATATTGGGTTTTCTTCCTTTAAACAATTCATATGCTGTTTTCTCCAAGATAGGTCTAATATAGATCCTATTCTGGACATAACACGCTGTATTCACAGCTTCTGCCCAAAAATGTTTTGCCAAATTGTTTTCATGGATCATGGTTCTGGCCATTTCTTGTAACGTTCTATTCTTTCTTTCTACAACTCCATTCTGTTGTGGAGTTCTAGGAGAAGAGAATTCATGGAGGATTCCATGTTTTTCACAAAAAGCTTAAAATGGCTCATTTTCAAATTCACCACCATGATCACTTATGATTTTCAAAATTTTGGCTTCTTTTTCAGATTGAATAAGGGTGCAGAAGTTACTGAATACATCGTATGCATGATCTTTGCTTTTCAGAAATTTCACCCAAGTCCATCTGCTATAATCATCAACAATAACTAATCCATACTTACTTCCATATAAGGATGCAGTGCTAACTGGTCCAAATAGGTCAATATGAAGCAGTTCTAAGGGTCTTGAGGTGGAAACATTGTCTTTTGCTTTGAAAGATGATTTAACAATTTTTCCTTTCTGGCATGCACCGCAAAGTGCATCTGAATGATAATCAATGTCAGGAAGACCTTTGACAAGCTGTAACTTGCTAAGCTTAGAGATTAATCTCCAGTTGGCATGTCCCAGTCTTTTATGCCACATCCATTTCTTATCATTCATTGATAGAAGGCAAATTACCTTCTGATCAGCCAGTTGAGAGAAATTGAATTTGTAGACATTTTCCACTCTCTTTCCCTTGAACACAATGGACTTGTCATTCTTGTTGATTACTGTACAGTTGGCTTTTTCAAATAAAACATCATAACCATTGTCACAGAATTGACTGATGCTCAATAGGTTATGTTCAAGCCCATCTACCAACCATACATTATTAATAGAGGTAGAGGAGTTACCAATAGTCCCCGTACCAATAATCTTCCCAGACTGGTTGCCTCCAAACTTTACATTTCCTCCTTCTTTCATTGTGAGGGATAGGAACATTGACTTCTCTCCTGTCATGTGCCTTGAGCAACCGCTGTCCAGGTACCATGATTTTTGCTTTGTTCTTGCTTTTAGACAAATCTGCAGTATTGACAATTTCAGATTTAGGTACCCATTGTTTTATGGGTCCTTTGGGGTTAGAGCTGGAGAATTTACTCACCATTTCCTGATCCTTTTGATCCTTTTTGGGTAGCTTCTGATTAATCATTACCTTAGGTTTTTCAACTTTTGGTTTTGATACTTCAGGAGCACCAACTGCTTTGCCCTTCTGAACCTTAGACTTTAGGACATCAGATTCTGATTTTATCAGACTCTGAGGAACAGGTTCTGATCTCTTCAGAATCTTAATCTTTGTGGTCTTAGATTCAGAATTTATCATATCCTTAGGCTTGAAGTTCTTTGGCTTTGATGTAATCTTAGCCTTAGAACTGGAAGCTTCAGGTTCTGACTGAGCAGCAGTTCCCATTTTTGCACCTTCAGGAACAAAGAAGGTTTTCAATCCTTCCTTTATGCATTCACAATATGCTTTGAGATTGGTTTCACTAGACTTAGCTTCTGAAAATCCAATCCTTTTACCATTGTTTTTGTAAATGCTATAAATCATAGAAGCAATTCTGCTTCTATCAATACCAGACATAATGAAATCTTCAAGAGCAATCTCATGGTTACTTAAAGACTTTCCATCACAATTTTGTTGCAGCTTCTGACATAAGAACTTAAGTTTGTCTTCATATGTCTTGCATATGAAGTCAAAACCTCTGAGTCCTTCTTCAGAAGCTTTTAGATCCAATAGAGTTGATTCTTGTTGCTTCATCAAAGCAACATATTTTTCTTTCAAAACTTTCAACTCATTGGTTCTCAATTCAAAGTGAGTGAGGAGTTCTTTAAGTGACTCTATCAGTTCTTCTCTAGGGATTTTGGAATATACCTCGTTTTCATCTTCTGAATCTGATTCAGTTTCAGCTTTTGAAGTTGCTGTAGCTACTAACCCAACAGCTATCTTTGCACCTTCATCAGACTCTTCTTTGTCAGATTCAGATTCACTATCCAAGTTATCCCATGTAGCCATCAAACTCTGCTTTAACTGTTTCTTGAACTTGCTTGACTTGAATGTTGGTTTCTTTGACTTTTCCTTTGCTTTTTCCTTCTGAAGATCAGGGCAATCAGCAATGAAATGACCAGGCTTCTTGCAGTTGAAGCATCCCTTTTGATCTTCCTTCTTTGAGCTTCTGAAGCTACCTCTCCTGGACACAAACTTCTTGTTCTTTTTGGCTAGATACTGAAGTCTGTTTGAGAGCATAGCCATCATCTCAGTAACCTCTTCATCAGAATCTCCAGTTGGTGAATCTTCTTCATCAGACTCAGCCACTTTAAGAGCTTTGGATGACTTACCTTTTGATGGAAGAGCTATTGATTTACTCTTTTTAGTAGACTCATGTTCATTTAGACTTAACTTATGAACTTTGAGAGAACTAACAAGATCTTCAACACTTAAAGTGTTTAAATCTTTAGCTTCCTCAATGGCAGTCACCTTTGGTCTCCATCTGGCAGGGAGGCTTCTGAGAATCTTACTCACGTGATCAGAAGCAACATAGCTTTTCTTCAGTATTTGGAGTCCAGAGACTAGGGTTTGAAATCTTGAGTACATCTCCTCAATACTTTCATCATCCTTCATCTTGAACAGTTCATACTGATGAACAAGCATCAGTGCTTTGGCTTCTCTAACTTTCTTGCTTCCTTCATAGTTAGCTCATAAAGATGCAAACATAGCTTTAGCAGTTGACTTATCACTCATCTTCATGTACTCTGCTCGTGGTATAGCAGAAACTAGAGAGCCTCTGATCTTGTGATGTTTCTTGTACATCTTCTTCTGAGCAGGAGTATGTATTTTTCTATCAACAGCAGCTCCTTCTTCATCAAGAATTAAGTCACCAACACCATCTTCCAGAATATCCCATAGTTCTTCATCTAAGCCCATGATATAACTGTAGAAGTTGGTTTTCCACCAAGAAACCTCTTCAAGATCTCCATTAAACTTTGGAACCTTCCCTGAGTCAGTTTTCTTTTCACTATAATCATATGCTACAGCATGATGATTACCACTAGAGCCAGCAGAACCAGAAACAGATGAATCAGCAGACATGTTTTTCTCAGATCTTGGACTGTTACACTATTAGGTGTTGACAACAGAACCAAGGCTCTAGATACCAATTGAAGGGGAGAAAAACACAAGAAGGGGGGGGTTGAATTGAGTTTTCAAATTATCGTTTTCTCTTTTCAAAACTCAGAACATGAATGATCAGAAGCAGATTAGACAGCTTCTGAAGATACTGTTCAAGAGCGTATGCAGCGGAATGAAAAACAGAGAGAAAAGAGAAGAAGCAGGACACAAAAGATTTATACAGGTTCCTTCCACAATTCGGAAGTAGTCCTGTCCCCCTTGCACTTCCAAGGAGAGTTCACTAACGTAATATCTGATTACAAATGCTCAAGCACACAAGCAAGAGACTTCAAATGCTCAAGAACACAATCAAGAGACTTCTAGTGCTCAAGCACACAAGCAAGAGACTTCTAGTGCTCAAGCACACAAGCAAGAGACTTCTATCAAACAAAATTACACACAAAAATGTTTGAGATTGAACACTTGATATACAATCAGTGGTGTTCACAATACAAATCAGATACAGACTCTTAAGACTTAAGAATTTCAAAGATATGAACTTGAAAACTGAAATTCTAAGTGAACTTTGAATGCTTAGACAATTTGACAGAGTTTTGGCGCTTTCAATATATTGTAGAGTCTTGTTGTTCTTCAAGTCTTCACTCCTTTATATAGAGGTGTGAAGTGAACGTTGTAAGTGCCAACACATTCAAAAAGAGTCGTTATTGAAGCTTGATCTTTCACCAGTGATTATTTGCCTGATTTAGTTATTGTCCTCTAAAGAATTAATTTCAAATCCATTCCAGTTGAGAGGGAACAAGGATGCAGGCTTGGTTGTACATAAGAGCTGTTATTCTTGTCTGTTAGCAGAGACAAAGAACAGAGTAGTGGAGAAGGTGGTTGTACAGTTCGTACAAAGTACAATGTCAACGCTTCTTGTCTATTTGCAACAAAATGACTTCAAATCCTTTTGAAATGACCGTTGCTTTAATCCACTAATCTTCTGCCAATGCTCTATAATTTTCGCTCCAAAATACAACACATGAATCTTGAAATATCTGGTGAAATACTGTTGCTTCTGAAGAATCAGCTTCTGAGGACCTTCAGCTTCTGATGACGTCATACTCTTCAGGAGCTCTTGTCTTCAGGAGTGCCACTCTTCAGGAGCGCTTGTCTTCAGGAGCGCTAGTCTTCAGGAGCGCTTTTAAGCTTCAAATAGATACTTCCTTTGCTCTTTATTTGTTCGTTCAGAACCTTGATAAGATATATTACTTTGTTTATGGTCCTGTACACTTGAACAAATGTTAGCAATACCAATTGTCAATTTTTAATACTTTGTTATCATCAAAACTCTTTAGGGTTTATTGTTAAACACATTTTGTTCCAACAAAAATAACTTAATAAAAATCTACCTATTAAAGGAGGATTACCTTCGACGCATTATGCTCGACACGGGAATGTGCACTTGCAGGTTTGCTTTTCTTGTGTCTTTGACGCTTCTTTGTGCTGCTTTTCGAAACTACTTCTTCATCAGAAGCAACTTTGTCAACGTCTGGAGTTTATTGAGAATGGTAAGGAGAAGTGTGTTCATTGGGAGGCTGGCATTTTTCGTGAACATGTTTCCTTTTCTTTTCTCCCCTAGTTCGGATGCTAAGATCAATCTTCTTCTCAGCAATTTCGACAGTTTTGAGCGAAGTATCAGACTAAAAATGGGAGAAAAGATAAATTAATCTTGATTTAAAAGAGAAATGCCAGTTTGTGTGAAAGTATTGTATTACCCCAACTTTTGGCCTAATATTCCATTTCACAATGTCTTTTGGCCAGGAATATTTTTTGTCCTTTTAGGAAATTTTTTGGCAGAGAGGTCTTTTAAAGGTTAGCGCTCCAGTAAGCAAACAGGTACAAACATGAGATTCTGTTACGAGTCCATAAATGAACAAAGGCGTAGGCTAGTCTGGTGGGGCCGGTGCCAATTCTGATTTTGATGAAGTTTTAAAGCTGATAAAGATGAGTGAATATAGGTGGTTGGTAAGTTGATGTAGACTCCTTCAAAAATATATGTACTTTCCTTGTTGATGAATTATGATGCTCATAGAGAAGCCTTGATGAGGGTCTTGGACCAGGCCTTTATAGAACATGATGTGACAATTTATCAGTTTGGTGGAATAGTGTGTAACATCACTGCATGCAACAATATGAGTTTCAGTGATGAAGAGTGTCACGCCCACTTTAAATTATTTTAATTATTTAATTATTTGAATTATTTGAAGAGTCTAGATATATTTATATATATTATATGAGATGTGAAGAGATAAGATATATGTGATTTTAGTGATTTTTATGTGATATGGTGGCTTATTTTATTGTTTAATAAAATAAGATTTGAAAATAAAATAAATATAGAGATGTGGGGTAATTTTGAGATTTTAGAGAGTTATGTGGGAGAAAGAGTAAATAAGATAAGATTTGTTGGGAGTATAAATAGGGAATATTAGGTTAAGAATAACTCAGTACGTACGATCAGTTTTGGGAGAAAAAGGGAGAAAAACCAGAGAAGGAGAAAAGAGGCAAGAGGGCTGCGATTTCTGCATAAACAAGGTAAGGGTGAACCTAGCAATTCAATTCTATTAAACTGTAACTCATCTAATTATGATTAACAAGTGTAGGGTTGATTTTAGAGAATTGGAGAATTAGGTTAATGTGATGAATTGATGGGTAGATGAGGTAAAAACTGTAGATTGGTTGTAGAAATTGACTACAGAACGTAGAATAAACATAATGCTAACGTTTCAGTCGAGTTTGGGGCTTAACATGGTGAAAATTGGGATTTTTGGTGAAAAAGTTCGTAATCCCGTACTCTATTCTGACATCGTTCGCCAGGCGAGAGTCGTAGCTCGCCACGACGAACATATCTTCATCGCTCGCCAGGCGAGCAACCCAGCTCGCGATGGCGAGAGACCTGTAACGCTTCGCCAGGCGAGAAATCCATTCGCCATGGCGAGAGAGACCTGTAATCTCTCGCCAGGCGAGCAATAGAGCTCGCCACAGCGAGCAGTGCTGTGACAGAATGTCACGTTTTCTTTGTTGTTGCGATCTGTTTCGCACGAGACTTTGGGAGTTGAGCTTTGGGTAGTACATGAAGCTTTTTTTAATATAAATGATGATCTGTGATGATGCTTCGTGATAATTTGATGTCGTTGAGAATGATTTATGAATCATATGTGCATTATGTGAACTATATGTGTAATATGTGTGATGCTTAAGTGATGAATCCTTGATGTTGCCATATGCCATGATTGATGAGTTGCTGCCATGTAGTTGTTTATATATGATTAATGCTGCATATGTCGGTTCAAGATGTTTATGATGTTGTGACGTTTTAAGATGTTTAACTTGTCTAAGTTATAAGATGTTGAGTCTCATGCATACTCATTCAGAGATGAGGGCTCATGCCCTGGAGTTTTTACTCACCAGCGACGAGGGCTTATGCCCTGGAGCTTTTGCTCACTAGCGACGAGGGCTTATGCCCTGGGAGTATATTTATGCTCAAAGAGACGAGAGCTTATGCCCTGGATTGGTACCACATGCATTTAAGATGTTAGAGTTGCATAGTCAAGTGAAGTTGCATTGTCGAGTCAAGTTGTCTAAGATGTTTGTGAAAATGATATACGATAATACTTGTGATGCTAAGTGATGTGTGTTGTGATGCGTTTATGAAGATGATTTATGATGATGCTTGTGATGTTAAATGCTATTTGTGTGACGTGTTCATGTGATGATTTGTTGTTAACTATAATTAATGAATTATATGTTTAATATAATTGTTTTGTGAATCTCACCCCTTCTGCTTGAAAATGTTGCTCTTCGTATGGGTAACTTGCAGGTAATCAAGAATAGGTGCTGTCGTGTGAGGACCATTCCTCGGTTGAGTCTTAGGTGCTCTGATACGTAACAGGATGGGGAACTTTGCTTATGTTTTCTATTCCTTGCGTATTATTTTTATGATTTTCATGATTATGATTAATATTGGGAATTTTATGAGACGATAATGAGGCCTGCGTGCCAGAGACTTTTTATGATATTAAATGAATTCCGCTGCAAATGTCCTTGAATATTTTAATGACTATTTTTTATGAAGGAATAAATTGTTATCCAATATTTGAGATGTTTTGTGAAATGTGACGCTCCGTTGTATGTGAAAACTCTGATTTATTGTTAAGAAATTTTTTTACGTTGGGAAAACGGGGTGTTACAAAGAGCTCCCAGAAGAAGGTAGAAATCATAATCTAGCATTGCATATATTTGTGAATTGCAAGTCTGGCGCACTATCAAATGTGTTTGTGGATACTGGGTCGTCTTTGAATGTGATGGCCAAGACAACTCTGGATCAACTTTCCTACCAAGGAACACCTATGAGACGCAGTGGGGTAGTAGTGAAGGCTTTCAATGGTTCGAGAAAATCAATTATCGGAGAGGTAGACTTGCCTATAACGATTGGTCCACACTTATTTCAGATTACTTTTCAAGTGATGGACATCCAAACGGCATACAATTGTTTGTTGGGTCGACCATGGATCCATGAGCCAGGAGCGGTAACATTTACGCTGCATCAGAAGCTGAAGTTTGTAAAGAACGGGAAGTTGGTAACTGTAGTAGGTGAAAAGGATCTGTTGGTAAGTCATTTGTCATCTTTCTCTTTCATTGGTACTGGTAATATTGACGGGACACCGTTCCAAAGTCTTTCCCTAGATGATTAGAATACAAAAAGGAGTGGGGCATCCATTTCTTCCTTGAAGGAGTTTAACTGATCATACTGGCTCTGGCACCATTCAGCCTCAGATAATTTTGCTTCCATGATCACGCGGAGTGAAGGGATCTCTACTTCCAGAGGGAGGACTGCTTCCATGCCATATACGAGGGAAAAAGGCGTTGCCCCGGTCGAACTGCGTCCTGTAGTGCGGTAGCCGTGTAAAGCAAAAGGCAACATCTCATGCCAGTCTTTGTATGTAGTTACCATCTTCTGTACGATCCTCTTGATATTCTTATTGGCCGCCTCAACTGCACCGTTCATCTGGGGCCTATAAGGAGAAGAGTTATGATGTTCAATCTTGAATTTCTCACACAGGGCTTGCACCATATCATTGTTCAAATTTGTACCATTGTCAGTGATAATCTTGCTGGGAACACCATATCGACAGATGATGTTGTTCTTGATGAACTTAGCCACCACTTGCTTGGTTACATTGGCATAAGATGCAGCTTCGACCCATTTGGTAAAGTAATCGATCGCTACCAAAATGAAACGATGACCATTCGCAGCCTTTGGTTCAATTCTTCCAATCATGTCGATGCCCCACATAGAGAAAGGCCACGGGGAGGAAATAATATTGAGGGCATGCGGAGGCACATGGATTTTATCAGCATAGATTTGACATTTCCTGGCATATTGGTAGCAATCGTGCTCCATGGTTATCCAATAGTAGCCAACTCTTAACAATTTTCTAGACATGGTATGCCCCGAAGCATGGGTTCCGAAAGTGCCATCGTGCACATCATGCATCAGTTGCTCCGCTTCACGTTCGTCAACACATCTCAACAATATCATATCGTAATTCCTTTTGTACAAAACATCTCCGTCTAACAGGAACTTACTAGCCAATCTTCGCAGGGTCTTCTTGTCTTTGTTGGAAGCACTTGGCGGGTATTCATGGTTTTGCAAAAACTGCTTGATATCATGATACCAGGGTCTGTTGTCAACTACATCCGCATCTGTCTGAACGATCACGTCTCCAATGGCGAACACATGAGAAGGCCGGTCTAGGCGCTGTACTTTGATTATTGGTACATGATTCCAATGATTCACTTGAAACATGGAGGATAAAGTAGCAAGAGCATCGGCCATTTGATTTTCATCACGGGGAATATGGTGCAACTCGACCTTTGTAAAGTATGTCAGCAGACGTCTCGCATAATCACGGTAAGGGATCAAATTGGCATGATGGGTCTCCCACTCACCCTTTATCAGGTTAATAACAAGCGCAGAATCTTCATAAATGTCAAGATGCTTGATTCTCATATCAATTGCTTCCTCAATCCCTAAGATACATGCTTCGTATTTAGCCATGTTGTTTGTGCATTCGAATAGAATTCGGGCGGTAAAGGGAATATGATGCCCCCGCGGAGATACGATTATTGCCCCAATTCCTTTGCCGTAAGCATTGACAGCACCATCAAAGATCAATCCCCACTTGCTATTAGGGTCTGGACCTTCACCAATCAACGGTTCTTCACAGTCCCTTGACTTCAAATACATGACTTCTTCGTCGGGGAAATCAAACTTAATGGGCTGATAGTCGTCAAGTGGTTGATAAGCAAGGTGATCAACTAGAACGCTTCCCCTGATGGCTTTTTGAGCTTTGAACACAATATCATATTCAGACAGAAGCATCTGCCAACGTGCAATCTTCCCGGTGACTGCGGGCTTCTCAAAGATATACTTGATCGGGTCCATCCTGGATATCAGCCAAGTTGTATGGTTCATCAAATAGTGACGTAGGCGTTTGGCAGCCCAAGCCAGAGCACAACAAGTCTTTTTGAGCATCGTGTATCGAGTCTCACAGTTAGTGAACTTCTTGCTTAAGTAGTAGATAGCATGCTCTTTCTTTCTAGTCTCGTCCTGTTGACCGAGCACACATCCCATGGATTCATCTAACACTGACAGATACATAATCAATGGCCTTCCTTCCACCGGCGGGACAAGGATTGGTGGCTCTAGCAAATAATCTTTGATGCTATCAAAAGCTTCCTGGCATTCATCGTTCCATACAACAGGTTGATTCTTCCTGAGTAGCTTGAAGATTGGTCCGCAAGTCGCGGTCATGTGAGATATGAATCGGGAGATATAGTTCAGACGCCCGAGGAATCCTCTGACTTGCTTCTCGGTTTGCGGGGCCGGCATCTCGCGGATGGCCCGGACTTTGTCAGGATCTACTTCAATGCCTCTTTGGCTGACAATGAACCCTAGCAGCTTCCCTGATCTAACACCGAACGTACACTTGTTGGGATTCAGTCGAAGCTTGTATTTTCTTAACCTTTCAAACATTTTTGCCAAATATTCAACGTGTTGCTCTTCATCGCTTGACTTTACGATCATGTCGTCCACATATACTTCGACTTCTTTGTGAATCATATCGTGAAACAACGTAGTCATCCCCCTTTGATAGGTGGCACCAGCATTTATCAGGCCAAACGACATTGCTTTGCAACAGAAAGTTCCCCATGGGGTAATGAATGATGTCTTTTCCCTGTCTCTGGGTGACATCTTGATTTGATTGTATCCAGAGAAACCATCCATGAAGGAGAACACCTTGCACTGAGCAGTATTATCAACAAGCACGTCAATATGAGGCAGCGGGAAATTGTCTTTCAGACTGGCTTTATTCAAATCCATATAATCGACACACATCCGGACCTTTCCATCTTTCTTTGGTACAGGTACAATATTAGCAACCCATTCAGGATACTCGACAGTCATGAGGAAACCTGCATCAATCTACTTCTGTACCTCACCCTTGATCTTGAGAGCCATGTCAGGACGAGTTCTTCTCAGCTTTTGTCTAACAGGAGGACATTCTGGCTTTGTTGGTATCCGGTGTTCTACAATCTGGGGATCCAAACCCGGCATATCTTCATACGACCATGCAAAAATATCTGAATACTCTCGGAGAAGTTGGAAGATCTTCTTCTTAACCCCCTCTTCCAGCGCAGCACCAACCTTGATCTAACGCTTATTGTCTTCGGTACCCAAGTTGATCAACTCAATCTCTTCCTAGTGGGGCTGAATGGCTTTCTCCTCTTGTTCAAGTAGTTGGGTAATCTCATATGGTACATCATCATCCTCCTCATCTTCGGCTTCAAATACCGGGAATTCAAAAGTTGGAGGAAACATAGGGTCACTGTGTTCAACGGGTTTATTATGGTTCAATCTGCATGGTATGGTTGGATGATTTTTAGAAAAGGTTTTTTCATGCAGATCTTTGAAATTAATAAGAAAACAAAGATGTTTTGGTTTTTTCTGGCATTACCATTATTTCCAAGGAAAAAGCATTAAAAGAGACAAAAGCCGTGAAAGAAACGACGATTTTTATTAATAATGGCAATGCCGAAACAAACATGCCCTTACAAAAATACCACTTTCGCCTTGGGCAGAGCGAAAGGATTGTTATTTTGAAAAAAAACAAAGACCTAAGCAACACGACACATTACTCGGAACTATGCATGATCAAAGGAAGGTCGACGACATCCCAATTCTTTGCTATGCCTCCCGATATAACAAACACGAGCCTAGGACCACTTCCAGTAGCACCCTCAGTAATCGCATTGGTGAACCCAGCACTGTAGAAAGTTCCGGTAGATACACCTGACACTGGGGAGAAACCAAGACCTTCTTTGCGCTTATTCTCAAGCAGTTGTATTAACTGGCCCCAGCCGGCAGCCTGCCCCTCCTGGACAGCTTTCTGTGCATCTTTTAAGGAAGCCATAGCAGCACCAACCTTCTTGGGCTCCGTACCTTCAATAGTCAAACCCTGAAATGCAGTTCGCTCAGCAGATCCTGCTTCAATGCAAGAGAATGATGACAATTGGCTAATCAAGTATGCTTCTTCTCCATGTACAGTAACAAGCTTACCATTCCTCACAAATTTCAGATTCTGATGAAGAGTGGAGGTTACCGCGCCAGCTTCATGTATCCACGACCTTCCGAGGAGACAACTATAGGAAGCATCGATGTCAGTCTTGCAATTCATAGAGATGTGTAGGGCCAGATTATGGTGCTTTCCCGCTTCCGGGAGTTCGTCCTCGCTAAACCAAAGGTTACTGCAAGCGGTAATATTTCCCACTATACCACCAAACTGATCCACCGTGACCTCATGATCAACATACGCCTGTTCCAATACTTTTAGCAAGATATTCCTGTGGGCTTCAGAGCTCAGGAGCAAGGATAAGATAGATATCTTTGACGGAGTTTGCAACAAATGGTCCACAATCTTATAGTCACTTCTCTTGATTAACCTCAAGATTTCGTCCAAATTAGAATCCTCAATTGATTGGCCTAGCCGGTTAGCGTCTTCAGCAACAAGAGGAACTGCGGGTGAAGTTGTTTTGTCAACAGGAGTCGTGGTAGGCGCAGCGATCTTCTTTTGGAACAAAGGGGGACAGACTCTGCCGCTTCTCAGAGTTGTCGTCTCTTCGGCGATGTTTCTTACCACAGCTGGGGATACCAGAGGTACTTCTACCCCGTTCTCAATCATGGTTGCATTGTACTTATAGGGAATAGCCTTTGCGGAAACATATGGCACTGGCCCTGGTAGCCTTATCACTAGAGGTTCAACGTTCTCCTTCGGAGGCGTGCTCCTAACGGGGGTATCATGGAAGACTGGCATAATCACACAAACGTCGCTGGCAATTAGATAGTTATCATTCATCAGGCTCTGGATGTCGTTCTGAACTACGTCACAACCCATAGGATTCTGAAGACATTCGTTACAAGCGGCATGGTCATGGTTAAACAAAGAAGCTTGGCACATCTTGACATGCAGTGGTACTAGAGGAGTTGCAACATTACGAACATCAAGGCTAGGAGTTTCTTCATATGCTTCGATCATGTTTACAGCGGCATGATTCGGGAGCGGATTATCGAGAACATGCGGGACATTATTCTCGAAAGACAACTTCCCTTGGTCTATTAGCTTCTTCACAATGTACTTCAAAGCGTAACATCCTTCCACATCGTGGCCCAGAGCCCCTTGATGAAAATCGCACCTGAGATCTGAACGAAACCTATGAGGTAAAGGGTTAGGCGGAGGTTTGCCAGGCCTGGTCGTGCAGTACCCTTTGTGCAGCAGTGTTGGAAGCAGTTCGGCATATGTCATCGGTATAGGAGGGAAAGATGGCCTGGCCTGAGGACCTTGCTGTTGTTGTGGTTGTTGTTGAGTCGGTGGCTGCTGTTGCACCTGCTGAGCAATAGCGTTAACAGGGACCTGAGGCTGGCCCGGTGGCAGAGGATACTGATGGTAGAATGGTGGGAAGAACGGATGTTGGGCATATTGCATGTATTGGTAAGGTAGCGGTAGTTGAGTAGCATTGATAGGGGCAATGGTAGCCATAGATTGATTGGTTTCGGCAGATACCATCCCGACTTCTGTCTCCTTCTTCTTGTGATGGCCATTGCCATATTTCTTTGGTGCATTTGTGGAGGATTCACCTTTTTCGAACACAATGATACCCTCTCGGACAGCTTCTTCTAAGCGGGTTCCCATGGTGACCATCTCGGAGAAGTTACTCGGAGCAGCAATGATCATCCTTTCGACATAGTCTTTTTTCAGAGTTTTCAGGAACGTCTGAGTCATTTCCTCTTCATCTAGAGCACGGGTAATACGGGCAGCTGCCCCCCTCCATCTCTGCGCATACTCACGGAAGCTTTCATCTTTCTTCTAGGAGAGGGATCTGAGAAATTCCCTGTTTGGCTTCAACCTGGTATTAAACCCGTAGTGACTCTTGAAAGCGGCAGCCAAATCATCGAAGGTACGAATGCCATCCTTACTCAGGCCAGTATACCATTCCGCAGTGTCTTCCATTAAACTATCTTGGAAGCAGTGAATCATGAGCGAATCGTTGTCTGAGTAATTAGCCATCTTCCTGACATATTTGATAATGTGATTCTGAGGACAGGTCAGCCCGTTGTATCGGTCGAACTCTGGGACTTTGAATTTCTTAGGGACATCTACCGTTGACACTAAGAAGAGATCATGAGTCTTGACAAGATCGCCATTTCCTCGGTTAGCTTTGATTTCACGACGGAGTTCTTTAGCAAGTTCCTCCATCCTTTCTTCCATAGTTCCAATCATGGGAGTCTTCCCATGGTGAGTATCGGTGTCCTGAGGCATAGAATGTACGATAGGTTCAGTGAAGACCGTTGACTCAAGCAACAATTCTTCCTGCATGTTAGTTCTCTACACAACAAACAACAATTCAGAAACAACAACAAAAGCAACATTAGAGTTGACACTCTATCTTAGGTGTCTCAACACGACTCTACTACTTGGCCACATATACATTAATCAACTACATTCATATCAAAGTCCAACACATCCTTCAACAAGCAAATCAAGTTTGATCAATAAAACATAAGCCAAATACTCATAAAACACTCCGACTAAATCCCTAATACTTAATTTTGAAGTTGGGAAACCAACCATAAGTTTTGGACTAACTTGGGATTAGTTAAGCTAAGTTTTTTAAAAAATTTCTGAAGACCTACTTGGACTATTTTCATCATAATTCAAAATCTACAAATCCTCTTCGAGTCAAACCAGTGCCATTAGAAAGATAACTTAATTATCTACAACTTTCATGTTTACACCTAAAGCCAATTATGTACCAATCAATACCAGTTTTCATTTCAAATTCGGACAAAGTTGTGCTGAAATTCATAAAAATTCACTGTGACCGACATTCAGTAATTTGACCATAACTCAAGTTCTATAAATCATTTTGACGTTAGACCAACGGCATTAGAAAGCTAACATTCATACCTACAACTTTCGTGTTTACACCAAAAGCTAGTTCGAAACAGAAACTGATGCAAAAGACGCAACAACATGAAACAGGGTATGCTGTCAAAGGTAGCTCTCGGGAAAACTCTATTTTTCACTCAAAAACCCAATTTTCATCTACCCAAATCCCAACTTTGATAGAGAACAATGTTTACAGGTTCTATATACAACATAACAATCAAAACAACACAGAAACATGCATTAAACAACACAATTCATCACATCATATCAATTATCATAAACTTTCTAAACCCTAAACCTAGAACACAATTTCATCAACAATCAAAATTATATATACATATTATTGAAGGAATCCCACCCTTACCTTAATTCAGCAAGCAAAAACTCTACAACAATTGATTCCCTCTTCTCTTAGCCTCTTCTAGGGTTCTCTTCTTTCTCTCCAAAAACTCTCTTTTCTAAAGTTTTGTACGTGAAAAATGAAACAGACTTTTGTTTTTCTGTAAACTAAAACCTCTCCTTTCTCTTTCTATTTTTCCTTAACCTCCCACTTATTTCACTTAACTCCCTCCTTAATTTCTATTAATTCTCATTAAACCCCATAATTTCAAGTAAATAATAATCTTACTTATTTTTATTAAACAATAAAAATAATCATATATTCACATAATCACATAAATACTATATAATAAAATAGTAACACCCCATATATTCACATAAATCATTAAAAAATCATATAAAAGATTTTAAAATCAACCAACGATAATTAAAATAAAACTAGGGCGTTACAACTCTCCCCAACTTAAAGAATTTTCGTCCTCGAAAATGTACCTCAAGCAACAATTCTTCCTGCATGTTAGTTCTCTACACAACAAACAACAATTCAGAAACAACAACAAAAGCAACATTAGAGTTGACACTCTATCTTAGGTGTCTCAACACGACTCTACTACTTGGCCACATATACATTAATCAACTACATTCATATCAAAGTCCAACACATCCTTCAACAAGCAAATCAAGTTTGATCAATAAAACATAAGCCAAATACTCATAAAACACTCCGACTAAATCCCTAATACTTAATTTTGAAGTTGGGAAACCAACCATAAGTTTTGGACTAACTTGGGATTAGTTAAGCTAAGTTTTTTAAAAAATTTCTGAAGACCTACTTGGACTATTTTCATGATAATTCAAAATCTACAAATCCTCTTCGAGTCAAACCAGTGCCATTAGAAAGCTAACTTAATTATCTACAACTTTCATGTTTACACCTAAAGCCAATTAAGTACCAATCAATACCAGTTTTCATTTCAAATTCGGACAAAGTTGTGCTGAAATTCATAAAAATTCACTGTGACCTACATTCAGTAATTTGACCATAACTCAAGTTCTATAAATCATTTTGACGTTAGACCAACTGCATTAGAAAGCTAACATTCATACCTACAACTTTCGTGTTTACACCAAAAGCTAGTTCGAAACAGAAACTGATGCAAAAGACGCAACAACATGAAACAGGGTATGCTGTCAAAGGTAGCTCTCGGGAAAACTCTATTTTTCACTCAAAAACCCAATTTTCATCTACCCAAATCCCAACTTTGATAGAGAACAATGTTTACAGGTTCTATATACAACATAACAATCAAAACAACACAGAAACATGCATTAAACAACACAATTCATCACATCATATCAATTATCATAAACTTTCTAAACCCTAAACCTAGAACACAATTTCATCAACAATCAAAATTATATATACATATTATTGAAGGAATCCCACCCTTACCTTAATTCAGCAAGCAAAAACTCTACAACAATTGATTCCCTCTTCTCTTAGCCTCTTCTAGGGTTCTCTTCTTTCTCTCCAAAAACTCTCTTTTCTAAAGTTTTGTACGTGAAAAATGAAACAGACTTTTGTTTTTCTGTAAACTAAAACCTCTCCTTTCTCTTTCTATTTTTCCTTAACCTCCCACTTATTTCACTTAACTCCCTCCTTAATTTCTATTAATTCTCATTAAACCCCATAATTTCAAGTAAATAATAATCTTACTTATTTTTATTAAACAATAAAAATAATCATATATTCACATAATCACATAAATACTATATAATAAAATAGTAACACCCACATATTCACATAAATCATTAAAAAATCATATAAAAGATTTTAAAATCAACCAACGATAATTAAAATAAAACTAGGGCGTTACAACTCTCCCCAACTTAAAGAATTTTCGTCCTCGAAAATGTACCTCAAGCAACAATTCTTCCTGCATGTTAGTTCTCTACACAACAAACAACAATTCAGAAACAACAACAAAAGCAACATTAGAGTTGACACTCTATCTTAGGTGTCTCAACACGACTCTACTACTTGGCCACATATACATTAATCAACTACATTCATATCAAAGTCCAACACATCCTTCAACAAGCAAATCAAGTTTGATCAATAAAACATAAGCCAAATACTCATAAAACACTCCGACTAAATCCCTAATACTTAATTTTGAAGTTGGGAAACCAACCATAAGTTTTGGACTAACTTGGGATTAGTTAAGCTAAGTTTTTTAAAAAATTTCTGAAGACCTACTTGGACTATTTTCATCATAATTCAAAATCTACAAATCCTCTTCGAGTCAAACCAGTGCCATTAGAAAGCTAACTTAATTATCTACAACTTTCATGTTTACACCTAAAGCCAATTATGTACCAATCAATACCAGTTTTCATTTCAAATTCGGACAAAGTTGTGCTGAAATTCATAAAAATTCACTGTGACCGACATTCAGTAATTTGACCATAACTCAAGTTCTATAAATCATTTTGACGTTAGACCAACGGCATTAGAAAGCTAACATTCATACCTACAACTTTCGTGTTTACACCAAAAGCTAGTTCGAAACAGAAACTGATGCAAAAGACGCAACAACATGAAACAGGGTATGCTGTCAAAGGTAGCTCTCGGGAAAACTCTATTTTTCACTCAAAAACCCAATTTTCATCTACCCAAATCCCAACTTTGATAGAGAACAATGTTTACAGGTTCTATATACAACATAACAATCAAAACAACACAGAAACATGCATTAAACAACACAATTCATCACATCATATCAATTATCATAAACTTTCTAAACCCTAAACCTAGAACACAATTTCATCAACAATCAAAATTATATATACATATTATTGAAGGAATCCCACCCTTACCTTAATTCAGCAAGCAAAAACTCTACAACAATTGATTCCCTCTTCTCTTAGCCTCTTCTAGGGTTCTCTTCTTTCTCTCCAAAAACTCTCTTTTCTAAAGTTTTGTACGTGAAAAATGAAACAGACTTTTGTTTTTCTGTAAACTAAAACCTCTCCTTTCTCTTTCTATTTTTCCTTAACCTCCCACTTATTTCACTTAACTCCCTCCTTAATTTCTATTAATTCTCATTAAACCCCATAATTTCAAGTAAATAATAATCTTACTTATTTTTATTAAACAATAAAAATAATCATATATTCACATAATCACATAAATACTATATAATAAAATAGTAACACCCCACATATTCACATAAATCATTAAAAAATCATATAAAAGATTTTAAAATCAACCAACGATAATTAAAATAAAACTAGGGCGTTACAACTCTCCCCAACTTAAAGAATTTTCGTCCTCGAAAATGTACCTCAAGCAACAATTCTTCCTGCATGTTAGTTCTCTACACAACAAACAACAATTCAGAAACAACAACAAAAGCAACATTAGAGTTGACACTCTATCTTAGGTGTCTCAACACGACTCTACTACTTGGCCACATATACATTAATCAACTACATTCATATCAAAGTCCAACACATCCTTCAACAAGCAAATCAAGTTTGATCAATAAAACATAAGCCAAATACTCATAAAACACTCCGACTAAATCCCTAATACTTAATTTTGAAGTTGGGAAACCAACCATAAGTTTTGGACTAACTTGGGATTAGTTAAGCTAAGTTTTTTAAAAAATTTCTGAAGACCTACTTGGACTATTTTCATCATAATTCAAAATCTACAAATCCTCGTCGAGTCAAACCAGTGCCATTAGAAAGCTAACTTAATTATCTACAACTTTCATGTTTACACCTAAAGCCAATTATGTACCCATCAATACCAGTTTTCATTTCAAATTCGGACAAAGTTGTGCTGAAATTCATAAAAATTCACTGTGACCTACATTCAGTAATTTGACCATAACTCAAGTTCTATAAATCATTTTGACGTCAGACCAACGGCATTAGAAAGCTAACATTCATACCTACAACTTTCGTGTTTACACCAAAAGCTAGTTCGAAACAGAAACTGATGCAAAAGACGCAACAACATGAAACAGGGTATGCTGTCAAAGGTAGCTCTCGGGAAAACTCTATTTTTCACTCAAAAACCCAATTTTCATCTACCCAAATCCCAACTTTGATAGAGAACAATGTTTACAGGTTCTATATACAACATAACAATCAAAACAACACAGAAACATGCATTAAACAACACAATTCATCACATCATATCAATTATCATAAACTTTCTAAACCCTAAACCTAGAACACAATTTCATCAACAATCAAAATTATATATACATATTATTGAAGGAATCCCACCCTTACCTTAATTCAGCAAGCAAAAACTCTACAACAATTGATTCCCTCTTCTCTTAGCCTCTTCTAGGGTTCTCTTCTTTCTCTCCAAAAACTCTCTTTTCTAAAGTTTTGTACGTGAAAAATGAAACAGACTTTTGTTTTTCTGTAAACTAAAACCTCTCCTTTCTCTTTCTATTTTTCCTTAACCTCCCACTTATTTCACTTAACTCCCTCCTTAATTTCTATTAATTCTCATTAAACCCCATAATTTCAAGTAAATAATAATCTTACTTATTTTTATTAAACAATAAAAATAATCATATATTCACATAATCACATAAATACTATATAATAAAATAGTAACACCCCATATATTCACATAAATCATTAAAAAATCATATAAAAGATTTTAAAATCAACCAACGATAATTAAAATAAAACTAGGGCGTTACAACTCTCCCCAACTTAAAGAATTTTCGTCCTCGAAAATGTACCTCAAGCAACAATTCTTCCTGCATGTTAGTTCTCTACACAACAAACAACAATTCAGAAACAACAACAAAAGCAACATTAGAGTTGACACTCTATCTTAGGTGTCTCAACACGACTCTACTACTTGGCCACATATACATTAATCAACTACATTCATATCAAAGTCCAACACATCCTTCAACAAGCAAATCAAGTTTGATCAATAAAACATAAGCCAAATACTCATAAAACACTCCGACTAAATCCCTAATACTTAATTTTGAAGTTGGGAAACCAACCATAAGTTTTGGACTAACTTGGGATTAGTTAAGCTAAGTTTTTTAAAAAATTTCTGAAGACCTACTTGGACTATTTTCATGATAATTCAAAATCTACAAATCCTCTTCGAGTCAAACCAGTGCCATTAGAAAGCTAACTTAATTATCTACAACTTTCATGTTTACACCTAAAGCCAATTAAGTACCAATCAATACCAGTTTTCATTTCAAATTCGGACAAAGTTGTGCTGAAATTCATAAAAATTCACTGTGACCTACATTCAGTAATTTGACCATAACTCAAGTTCTATAAATCATTTTGACGTTAGACCAACTGCATTAGAAAGCTAACATTCATACCTACAACTTTCGTGTTTACACCAAAAGCTAGTTCGAAACAGAAACTGATGCAAAAGACGCAACAACATGAAACAGGGTATGCTGTCAAAGGTAGCTCTCGGGAAAACTCTATTTTTCACTCAAAAACCCAATTTTCATCTACCCAAATCCCAACTTTGATAGAGAACAATGTTTACAGGTTCTATATACAACATAACAATCAAAACAACACAGAAACATGCATTAAACAACACAATTCATCACATCATATCAATTATCATAAACTTTCTAAACCCTAAACCTAGAACACAATTTCATCAACAATCAAAATTATATATACATATTATTGAAGGAATCCCACCCTTACCTTAATTCAGCAAGCAAAAACTCTACAACAATTGATTCCCTCTTCTCTTAGCCTCTTCTAGGGTTCTCTTCTTTCTCTCCAAAAACTCTCTTTTCTAAAGTTTTGTACGTGAAAAATGAAACAGACTTTTGTTTTTCTGTAAACTAAAACCTCTCCTTTCTCTTTCTATTTTTCCTTAACCTCCCACTTATTTCACTTAACTCCCTCCTTAATTTCTATTAATTCTCATTAAACCCCATAATTTCAAGTAAATAATAATCTTACTTATTTTTATTAAACAATAAAAATAATCATATATTCACATAATCACATAAATACTATATAATAAAATAGTAACACCCCACATATTCACATAAATCATTAAAAAATCATATAAAAGATTTTAAAATCAACCAACGATAATTAAAATAAAACTAGGGCGTTACAACTCTCCCCAACTTAAAGAATTTTCGTCCTCGAAAATGTACCTCAAGCAACAATTCTTCCTGCATGTTAGTTCTCTACACAACAAACAACAATTCAGAAACAACAACAAAAGCAACATTAGAGTTGACACTCTATCTTAGGTGTCTCAACACGACTCTACTACTTGGCCACATATACATTAATCAACTACATTCATATCAAAGTCGAACACATCCTTCAACAAGCAAATCAAGTTTGATCAATAAAACATAAGCCAAATACTCATAAAACACTCCGACTAAATCCCTAATACTTAATTTTGAAGTTGGGAAACCAACCATAAGTTTTGGACTAACTTGGGATTAGTTAAGCTAAGTTTTTTAAAAAATTTCTGAAGACCTACTTGGACTATTTTCATGATAATTCAAAATCTACAAATCCTCTTCGAGTCAAACCAGTGCCATTAGAAAGCTAACTTAATTATCTACAACTTTCATGTTTACACCTAAAGCCAATTAAGTACCAATCAATACCAGTTTTCATTTCAAATTCGGACAAAGTTGTGCTGAAATTCATAAAAATTCACTGTGACCTACATTCAGTAATTTGACCATAACTCAAGTTCTATAAATCATTTTGACGTCAGACCAACTGCATTAGAAAGCTAACATTCATACCTACAACTTTCGTGTTTACACCAAAAGCTAGTTCGAAACAGAAACTGATGCAAAAGACGCAACAACATGAAACAGGGTATGCTGTCAAAGGTAGCTCTCGGGAAAACTCTATTTTTCACTCAAAAACCCAATTTTCATCTACCCAAATCCCAACTTTGATAGAGAACAATGTTTACAGGTTCTATATACAACATAACAATCAAAACAACACAGAAACATGCATTAAACAACACAATTCATCACATCATATCAATTATCATAAACTTTCTAAACCCTAAACCTAGAACACAATTTCATCAACAATCAAAATTATATATACATATTATTGAAGGAATCCCACCCTTACCTTAATTCAGCAAGCAAAAACTCTACAACAATTGATTCCCTCTTCTCTTAGCCTCTTCTAGGGTTCTCTTCTTTCTCTCCAAAAACTCTCTTTTCTAAAGTTTTGTACGTGAAAAATGAAACAGACTTTTGTTTTTCTGTAAACTAAAACCTCTCCTTTCTCTTTCTATTTTTCCTTAACCTCCCACTTATTTCACTTAACTCCCTCCTTAATTTCTATTAATTCTCATTAAACCCCATAATTTCAAGTAAATAATAATCTTACTTATTTTTATTAAACAATAAAAATAATCATATATTCACATAATCACATAAATACTATATAATAAAATAGTAACACCCCACATATTCACATAAATCATTAAAAAATCATATAAAAGATTTTAAAATCAACCAACGATAATTAAAATAAAACTAGGGCGTTACAACTCTCCCCAACTTAAAGAATTTTCGTCCTCGAAAATGTACCTCAAGCAACAATTCTTCCTGCATGTTAGTTCTCTACACAACAAACAACAATTCAGAAACAACAACAAAAGCAACATTAGAGTTGACACTCTATCTTAGGTGTCTCAACACGACTCTACTACTTGGCCACATATACATTAATCAACTACATTCATATCAAAGTCGAACACATCCTTCAACAAGCAAATCAAGTTTGATCAATAAAACATAAGCCAAATACTCATAAAACACTCCGACTAAATCCCTAATACTTAATTTTGAAGTTGGGAAACCAACCATAAGTTTTGGACTAACTTGGGATTAGTTAAGCTAAGTTTTTTAAAAAATTTCTGAAGACCTACTTGGACTATTTTCATGATAATTCAAAATCTACAAATCCTCTTCGAGTCAAACCAGTGCCATTAGAAAGCTAACTTAATTATCTACAACTTTCATGTTTACACCTAAAGCCAATTAAGTACCAATCAATACCAGTTTTCATTTCAAATTCGGACAAAGTTGTGCTGAAATTCATAAAAATTCACTGTGACCTACATTCAGTAATTTGACCATAACTCAAGTTCTATAAATCATTTTGACGTCAGACCAACTGCATTAGAAAGCTAACATTCATACCTACAACTTTCGTGTTTACACCAAAAGCTAGTTCGAAACAGAAACTGATGCAAAAGACGCAACAACATGAAACAGGGTATGCTGTCAAAGGTAGCTCTCGGGAAAACTCTATTTTTCACTCAAAAACCCAATTTTCATCTACCCAAATCCCAACTTTGATAGAGAACAATGTTTACAGGTTCTATATACAACATAACAATCAAAACAACACAGAAACATGCATTAAACAACACAATTCATCACATCATATCAATTATCATAAACTTTCTAAACCCTAAACCTAGAACACAATTTCATCAACAATCAAAATTATATATACATATTATTGAAGGAATCCCACCCTTACCTTAATTCAGCAAGCAAAAACTCTACAACAATTGATTCCCTCTTCTCTTAGCCTCTTCTAGGGTTCTCTTCTTTCTCTCCAAAAACTCTCTTTTCTAAAGTTTTGTACGTGAAAAATGAAACAGACTTTTGTTTTTCTGTAAACTAAAACCTCTCCTTTCTCTTTCTATTTTTCCTTAACCTCCCACTTATTTCACTTAACTCCCTCCTTAATTTCTATTAATTCTCATTAAACCCCATAATTTCAAGTAAATAATAATCTTACTTATTTTTATTAAACAATAAAAATAATCATATATTCACATAATCACATAAATACTATATAATAAAATAGTAACACCCCACATATTCACATAAATCATTAAAAAATCATATAAAAGATTTTAAAATCAACCAACGATAATTAAAATAAAACTAGGGCGTTACAACTCTCCCCAACTTAAAGAATTTTCGTCCTCGAAAATGTACCTCAAGCAACAATTCTTCCTGCATGTTAGTTCTCTACACAACAAACAACAATTCAGAAACAACAACAAAAGCAACATTAGAGTTGACACTCTATCTTAGGTGTCTCAACACGACTCTACTACTTGGCCACATATACATTAATCAACTACATTCATATCAAAGTCGAACACATCCTTCAACAAGCAAATCAAGTTTGATCAATAAAACATAAGCCAAATACTCATAAAACACTCCGACTAAATCCCTAATACTTAATTTTGAAGTTGGGAAACCAACCATAAGTTTTGGACTAACTTGGGATTAGTTAAGCTAAGTTTTTTAAAAAATTTCTGAAGACCTACTTGGACTATTTTCATGATAATTCAAAATCTACAAATCCTCTTCGAGTCAAACCAGTGCCATTAGAAAGCTAACTTAATTATCTACAACTTTCATGTTTACACCTAAAGCCAATTAAGTACCAATCAATACCAGTTTTCATTTCAAATTCGGACAAAGTTGTGCTGAAATTCATAAAAATTCACTGTGACCTACATTCAGTAATTTGACCATAACTCAAGTTCTATAAATCATTTTGACGTCAGACCAACTGCATTAGAAAGCTAACATTCATACCTACAACTTTCGTGTTTACACCAAAAGCTAGTTCGAAACAGAAACTGATGCAAAAGACGCAACAACATGAAACAGGGTATGCTGTCAAAGGTAGCTCTCGGGAAAACTCTATTTTTCACTCAAAAACCCAATTTTCATCTACCCAAATCCCAACTTTGATAGAGAACAATGTTTACAGGTTCTATATACAACATAACAATCAAAACAACACAGAAACATGCATTAAACAACACAATTCATCACATCATATCAATTATCATAAACTTTCTAAACCCTAAACCTAGAACACAATTTCATCAACAATCAAAATTATATATACATATTATTGAAGGAATCCCACCCTTACCTTAATTCAGCAAGCAAAAACTCTACAACAATTGATTCCCTCTTCTCTTAGCCTCTTCTAGGGTTCTCTTCTTTCTCTCCAAAAACTCTCTTTTCTAAAGTTTTGTACGTGAAAAATGAAACAGACTTTTGTTTTTCTGTAAACTAAAACCTCTCCTTTCTCTTTCTATTTTTCCTTAACCTCCCACTTATTTCACTTAACTCCCTCCTTAATTTCTATTAATTCTCATTAAACCCTGGACTGATACGGATCTGGACTGATGAAACGAACGGGGAACAAACGCCTGCGCCTTAACAGGCTTGACGCTTGGTGGACTGTGGACTGGCATGATAGATCATTCCATTAAGATTGTTCAAGTCGGACCAGCCAGCTCGGCACGTCTTCAGTCAACGCTGGTGTGATTGTTCAAGTCGGACCAGCCAGCTCGGCACGTCTTCAGTCAACGCTGGTGTGATTGTTCAAGTCGGACCGGCCAGCTCGGCACGTCTTCAGTCAACGCTGGTGTGATTGTTCAAGTCGGACCAGCCAGCTCGGCACGCCTTCACTTAAGGCCACGTATGTGGTGTGGATGATCAACGCGTCTCGACTCCACGCGCCTGGTACGGACAAGTTGCACCCTCGCTCCACGCGCGGCCGTACAGAAGACACATGACCAATGGGAAGCTCTGGATCACAAATTAATGGGCCTAGGATAATCAGACATAGGCCCATTAGTCCAACTCAGTGATGGCTATAAAAGGGAGCGCATAGGCTGTTGATGGGACAGATTTTGGATAGCTAAAAACAGTGTAACATTAGTCAAAGAGTGCTCTAGAACTCCACCTCGGACGTTTTCAGAGCAGCTCACCTGTTGTACTTAAAATTGTGTTTACATACGTGAACATTGGCGCCCACCGTGGGGCTACGGTAAAACTTTCCAACGACCTAGCTCCATTTTCAACAAACCTATCATCATGGTAGGACGCAGACCCCCTCGGACCTCGTCCGGGTCCGAACTCGAAGACGACGCCAACCCCCAGCTAGTTGAGCTGCTGGAAGCAGTGCGAGCACTTCAAGAGCAGAATGTCGAACAACAGAAGCAGAATGACGAGCATCAACGTTTGCAGGCTGAAGCACAAGCTCGGGAGGTCGAGCTGAAACAACAATTGGAAGAGCGAGAGCGCGAGCTCAGACAGCAGATGGAGGCTAGAGAAAGGGAATTGAGGGAGCAGCTCGAGCTCTTAAGGAATAACGTCACTGGAGCTGAAACCACTAGATTGATGCCTAAGGTTTTCCAGCCCTTCTCAACGGAAATACAAGCGGTGGAAATCCCGCGTCATTTTCGGGAACCCACCATTGATGCGTATGATGGGACGAGTGACCCACACAGTCATGTCTCGACCTTCCAAACACAGATGTTCATAAGTGGAGCTGATGACGCCTTGAGCTGCAAAATCTTTGCTGGGACCTTGAAGGGAGTAGCACATAGGTGGATTGCTGGGCTACCCGTCAGATCCGTCACAAACTTTGAAGACCTTGCAACCCGTTTCGTTGCCCAATTCGCAGCAAATACCGAGAAGCCTTTCCTATTGGCAGATTTGTTTGATATCCGACAACGTCCGACAGAATCCTTGAAGAGTTACCTAGCCCGGTTCAACAGTGCCACCCTCATGGTAACGGAGCCTAATGAAGATATTTTTGTTATGGCCTTTGAGAAGGGTCTAAACTCTGGGGCTTTTAGTGAAGCTTTAACTTTGCGTAAGGCGCACTCCATGAATGAGATTCGAATGAGGGCAGAGAAGCATATTGAGGCCGAGGAGATAACAAAGGAAAAGGGGTCCAGGGAAACACGAAATAGGGACCGAGCTAATGAAGACCGTCGGGAAGGAGCATTGAAAAGGCTAGGGGGGGAAGGATTCTTAAGAGGCGTTCGATTGGATCGAGGAGGACGACCAGACCGAGAGGTCCCAACCAGAAGAAGTCAATGGGAAGAAAGTTTCACTCCCCTCAACAAAAGAAGAGCTCAAATACTCAAGGAGGTGATGAACACTCAGATTATCAAACGACCGCCTCCAAACTCTCGACCTATGGGGAGCGAAGCAGGCTTGTGGTGTGAGTACCATCGCACACAAGGGCACGATACAGACAATTGTCGTACCCTTAAAATGCATATTGAAAAGTTGATACAAGAGGGTCACTTGGGGCGTTACGTTCAAGGAAGAGGTGGAAGCAACCAGGACAAAAGAGCAGCTCCCGGCGGGAACACCAGTCGATCCCCGAAGCGAGGTCGCGGAAAGGAGAAAGAGCAAGGCAAAGAAGTAGAGGAAGGGCACGAAAGAAACAACCGAGGCACTGTCAACACTATAGCCGGCGGATTTTCTGGGGGCGGATCAACTAGCTCGGCCAGAAGAAGATATTCACGCTTCACCCACTCTTGCAATGCGGTGGGAGTCTCTGCCTTCAAGGAACATCCTCAATTGGCTTTTACCTTTGATGACTTTGGAGGGACGTATCCTCACGATGACGATCCCTTGGTCATATCCGTGCTCACGGCTGGTTTCCAAATCAAGCGTACAATGGTGGATACTGGAAGTTCGGCGAATGTGTTGTTTTGGGACGCTTTCAAGAGGTTGGACCTGCCAAAAGAGGTTTTGAGGGCGCATAGAGGATCTCTGCTGGGATTCGCGGGGGAATCAGTAGAAATCATAGGATACGTAGACTTACGCACCACATTTGGAGAAGGGGAAAATGTGAAGACTATGACTATAAAGTACATTGTGGTTGATGCGCGATCCTCCTACAACATCATTTTCGGGAGGCCAGCATTAAATGGCCTGGGAGCGGTTACTTCAACCGCACACTTGTGCATGAAATATCCGCTGGAAGACGGTCGAGTGGGAACGGTCAAAGGGGATAAGTTCATTGCCCGAAAATGCTATGAGGATAGCTTGAGAAACAAGGGAGTAGAAAGGAAGAGTAGTTCTGAAGACCAACGTTGTGACTTCTTGGACCTTGACCCAAGAGGTTTCAATAAAGATGAGGAGGAGTGGCACCCGAGGCCTGCAGAGGAGTTGAAAGAGATACAGATTGGGGAAGAGCCGAACCAGACCGTAAAGGTGGGAACAACCTTGTCAAGAGAGATGGAGGAGAGCCTGAAGCAGACGCTAAGGAGAAATCTGGATGTGTTCGCATGGTCAGCCAAAGACATGCCGGGAATAGATCCCAATTTCGTATGTCATCGACTTGCAATTGATCCAATGGCGAAGGCGGTACAGCAAAAAAAGCGTAAGATGAGTCTGGAAAAACAAAAGGCGGTGCAAGAGGAGACAGATAAGTTAGTAAAAGCAAAATTCATTAGAGAGGTAAAGTACCCAACCTGGTTGGCCAATGTGGTGATGGTGAAGAAGTCCTCGGGAAAATGGAGAATGTGCACGGACTACACTGATCTAAATAAGGTGTGTCCCAAAGATTCTTATCCGCTGCCGAGCATAGATCAGTTGGTGGATAATGCATCAGGGTATGACCTTCTCAGCTTCATGGATGCTTACTCGGGTTATAACCAAATTCGTATGCACCCGGAGGATGAGGAAAAGACAGCTTTTATGACAGACAGGGCTAACCACTGTTACAGAGTTATGGCGTTTGGTCTGAGGAATGCTGGAGCAACTTTTCAGAGGTTGGTGGATAAAGTCTTCAAGAGTGAAATAGGCAAAACGATTGAGGTGTATGTAGATGACATGGTGGTAAAATCAACGAAAGAGGAAGATCATCAAAACAACCTCAATAAGGTTTTTGACTTGCTTAGGAGGCACGATATCAGGTTGAACCCAGAGAAGTGTTCCTTTGGAGTACAGGCAGGGAAGTTTTTAGGTTTCATGTTGACGAGGAGGGGGATAGAGGTCAACCCGGAAAAGTGCAAGGCCATTATGGACATGAGGAGCCCAGCTAATGCGAAGGAGGTACAAAAACTCACGGGGAGAATTGCTTCACTGGCGAGGTTCTTGTCATGCTCAGCTGATAAAAACCTACCCTTTTTCCAATTACTCCGAAAAAACGAGAAGTTTTGTTGGACGGAAGGATGTGAGGAAGCTTTTCAAAAGCTGAAGGAATTCTTGACGACGCCTCCCATCCTTGTGAAACCAAAGTTGGGCACTCCCCTGATACTCTACCTAGCGGTGTCCGAGACTGCCTGCAGCTCTGTGTTGGTACAAGAAGAGGGTAAGGAGCAAAGGCCAGTGTACTTTACCAGCAAAGTACTACACGGGGCGGAAGTGCGATACCAGAAGATTGAAAAGGTTGCACTAGCTCTAGTGTCATCAGCTAGAAAATTGAGGCCTTACTTTCAGAGTCACACCATTATAGTGCGGACTGATCAACCCATTCGGCAAGTGTTGCACAAGCCGGACCTAGCAGGAAGGATGGTGGCTTGGACGGTGGAACTGTCCGAGTTTGATATCGCTTTCGAACCAAGGGGGGCGATAAAAGCACAAGTTCTGGCAGATTTTCTTGTTGAGATGACTGTGGAAAAAGGAAGCTTGGAAGCAGCTAAATGGGTGCTATCGGTCGATGGTTCGTCTAACCTCAAAGGAAGTGGAGCAGGCGTGGCATTGGAAGGACCAGATGGAGTATTAATCGAGCAGTCCTTGAGGTTTGAGTTCAAAGCAAGTAACAATCAAGCTGAGTATGAAGCTTTACTAGCAGGAATGCGCTTGGCAATTGAAGTAGGAGTTAAGGATCTGGAGGCCAGGAGTGACTCTCAGTTGGTTTTTGGACAAGTGACAGGGAATTTTCAAACAAAGGACCCTCAACTTTTGATGTACCTGGAGAGGGTAAGATGCTTAACCCAGAAGTTTGAAAGTTTTAAATTGGCGCATGTACCAAGGGAGCAAAATAGCAGGGCGGATCTGCTGGCTAAGCTGGCTAGCACAAAACGACCTGGGAATAATAGGTCGGTAATTCAAGAAACTCTGAAACAGCCAAGTATAGAGCAGGAGGATATTCTTTTCGTCACAGAAGATTTCGAGTCATGGATGGGAGACATCATCCGATACTTGAAAGATGGTCAGCTGCCAACGGAAGAAAAACAAGCGTCGAAGGTCAAAAAGAGGGCGGCTAAGTTCGTGGTTATCGCAGACCAGCTCTTCAAGAGAGGTTTTTCTAGCCCGCTTCTGAAGTGTCTAGCTCCTAAGCAAGCCGAGTATGTAATAACAGAGGTCCATGAAGGGGTGTGCGGAACCCACATTGGGGGTCGAGCTTTAGCGGCTAAAGTGCTAAGAGCTGGATACTATTGGCCAACCATGAAGGAGGATTGCTCCGAGTATGTCAAGAAGTGTGACAAGTGTCAACGGTTTTCTAATCTTCATCATGCTCCTCCTGAATACCTGAGCTCGGTGATTTCCCCTTGGCCCTTTTTCAAATGGGGAGTGGACATTCTAGGACCTTTTCCTTTGGCCCAAGGTCAAGTGAAGTTTTTGATTGTGGCGGTGGACTATTTTACGAAGTGGATTGAGGTGGAGCCGGTGGCAACTATCACGGCGGAAAGGATCAGGAAGTTTTATTGGAAGAAGATTATATGCAGGTTCGGCCTGCCCGCGGTTTTAGTTACTGACAATGGAACTCAATTCGCTAGCTCGTCAGTGGCGAATTTCTGCAAGGAGTGGGGAATACAACTCAATTTCACCTCGGTCGAGCACCCGCAGACCAATGGGCAAGCCGAGTCTGCAAATAAGGTGATCTTGCAGGGATTGAAGAAGAGATTGGAGGCGGCCAAAGGGTTATGGGTAGAGGAGTTGCCGATGGTCATATGGTCATACCATACCACCCCACACTCGTCCACGCAGGAAACCCCCTTCAGGATGGTGTATGGATCAGATGCAATGATACCGATTGAAGTCATGGAGCCAAGCGCGAGAGTACTTTTTGCACAAGCAGAAGAGAACGACCGTAACTTATTGAACAACTTGGACTTTCAGGAAGAGGTTCGGGCGCGAGCTCAATTAAAGGAGGAAGCCTGTAAAAGAAGAGCAGCACGGAGGTATGACTCGAAGGTGAGAAGGAGAAGCCTTAAACAAGGAGATTTGGTGCTGAGGAAGCGACCAGGGGTAGAGCAACCAGGGAAACTGCATGCCCTCTGGGAAGGACCTTTCAGAGTGAAAGACGAAGTGGGAAAGGGAGCTTATTGTTTGGAACGCCTAGATGGAAGGAGGGTACCGCGCACTTGGAATGCGGCGAGCCTCCGCTATTACTACAGCTAAAGGAAGCGGATCGGGAACAACGGCCAAGTCTTGTGTTATCAGCATCCTTATTAGTTTAGTTTCTGTTAGTAGAATGTAATGAAGGCATTATGCCAATAGTTGTGAATCACTGTAATGTTTGTCTATCTTTTTTATGATATTTAATCAAGGCCGTCTTCCTGCAGGATAAACCTCTTTTACGTTATAGGGATTGATCCGTTAGAGACAATCCTTGACGTCTTCATAAGGGTAGCCGAACAGAGCTACGCCTTCAAGACCTAAGCGAGTATCGGTATAGACCCGACCCTTAGGCAAATCTACGTTATAGGGATTGATCCGTTAGAGACAATCCTTGACGTCTTCATAAGGGTAGCCGAACAGAGCCTACGCCTTCAAGACCTAAGCGAGTATCGGTATAGACCCGACCCTTAGGCGAATCTACGTTATAGGGATTGATCCGTTAGAGACAATCCTTGACGTCTTCATAAGGGTAGCCGAACAGAGCTACGCCTTCAAGACCTAAGCGAGTATCGGTATAGACCCGACCCTTAGGCAAATCTACGTTATAGGGATTGATCCGTTAGAGACAATCCTTGACGTCTTCATAAGGGTAGCCGAACAGAGCTACGCCTTCAAGACCTAAGCGAGTATCGGTATAGACCCGACCCTTAGGCAAATCTACGTTATAGGGATTGATCCGTTAGAGACAATCCTTGACGTCTTCATAAGGGTAGCCGAACAGAGCTACGCCTTCAAGACCTAAGCGAGTATCGGTATAGACCCGACCCTTAGGCAAATCTACGTTATAGGGATTGATCCGTTAGAGACAATCCTTGACGTCTTCATAAGGGTAGCCGAACAGAGCTACGCCTTCAAGACCTAAGCGAGTATCGGTATAGACCCGACCCTTAGGCAAATCTACGTTATAGGGATTGATCCGTTAGAGACAATCCTTGACGTCTTCATAAGGGTAGCCGAACAGAGCCTACGCCTTCAAGACCTAAGCGAGTATCGGTATAGACCCGCCCCTTACGCAAAGTCAGGCTGTGAGGATCGATCATCAAGAACAACATAAAAAAAAAAATTCGCTAACGCACAAGTAAAAGAAGACATTCAAAATATGAAATAACAGCAAGGGATATCGCAATAGTACGGGGATAACATATTACAACACAATATGGCCCTCAAAGCGAGGTGGCCTTCTTTGGAAAATGAAATGACATAGTTCGAATACAACACGGGAAGCGGAAATCATACAAAGTCAATCATCAAGCAGAAAACACTAATCCTAGAAAAGAACATCCGCTAGTCAGGATGGATCTCGCCAAGGTCCAAAGCCGGGAACATCTCTTGCACTCGGTCAAGGGCTGCTTGAAAGCCATGATCGTACTCGGCTACTCCCTGACTCGTCAGCTCGGAAATCCGCGCCACCTGCTGGTCACGCTCTTCCTGGGTGGAAATCAGAAGGGACTGAAGATCAGATTTGGTTTTTTCAAGAGCCTTATACTTCGCACTATAAGTGCCCAAGGCCAACTCAGCCCTCTCCAACTTGGAATTAGCACGGCTAAGTAAATCTTCCAACTCTGCACAGCGTTGCTCAAGTGACTGCAGATTCTCCAGGTATTGTTGTCGCTGCTCGCGACAAACTCTCTCAGTGGAGTTGGCCAGTGAACTCGCCCAAAAAGAATAAGACCTGATGGCTTGTAGAGATTCATTGACTCCAAGTTCCTTCATCTTAGCTTTGTCTTCAGGGGTAGAGACCTGATTCAAGACGCTTTTGAAGGGAAATTCAACATCCCACAATGAGGGGTCCCCGACCCCGGAACGACAAGCCGTCAACTCGGAACGCCAAGTCCCACTGGGAGGGATGAAAGGAGTAGGAGTGGGCTCGGGAGCCTCAGGCTCAGCATGCCCCTCAGCAGCGTCAGCAGCCACGACCATGGAGGTGTGGGGGTGGCGTCTTTTGGAAGGACGCTTCGATGATGGCCCTTGAGAACGAGCTGCGGAAGATTGAGTGTGTTTGTCTTGTACAACGGAGGAAGGACCAATCCCTTGCACCACAGCTTTCTGTGCCGCCCTGCCTGCACGGCGCTCTTCTTGCGTGAGTGATGCCATCCCTGCTGATCCTGCAAGAGGAAAAAGGTGTAAAATGTTAGTATAAAGGAGGAAATGAAAAGCAAGTCTTATATGTATAGAGAGAAAAATAAAATTAGTATGACAAGGAAAGAATAATTACTCAACAAAGAGGTTAGCTTCTCGCGGTCACGCTCATTACCAAGCACGTCCGCTGCAGAGACGGGGGTAGCCTCACGCAAAAGTGAGATGAGTTGTTCGTCCGCATCCGTCTTCGGAAGATTGCGACGTCTAATCTTGGAGTTGGGGCTCTCCGTCCAGTAAAAAGGGAACAGGGGATCTCCCGACTCGTCATGAAAGAGTCGAGGATAGTTAGGCCCGGGACGGACCCGGAAGAATTTTCCCTTAAAGCTATGTATTCCTTTCCAAGAGGAATGATAGGGTCGGACAAGTGAACGGCCAGAGAAGTTACTCATGTATACCCACGAGTTATTGCTTTTCTTAGCGAAGAAAAAGCTAAAAAAGGCATAGGCGGATGGTGGAAAACCGACCTCACGGCAAATGACTTCAAAGGAGCGGACAAAAGACCACGCTCCGGGATGAAGCTGAGTAGGAGCTACGTTAAGGATGCGGAGGATATCACATTGGAAGTCAGTAAAAGGCAGCCGAACTCCTAACTTTGTGAAGAAGCAGTCATACATGTAGGTATAATATTCGGTTCTTGGGTTAGACGGTGAATGGTAAACAAATTCTCCCTCCTCGCAAGGGAAAATGTCAAAAAAACCTTTCCGTGACGGATTTGTCAAATACGGATAAAGTTTAAATGTACTGTTGAGATCAACATAGACGGAGGATTGGCAAACTTCCTCGGCCACTGAACCAAGCTGACATTCTTCCGACATGGCTTCGGAGGAGGTGTCTGAAATCGGAGGAGGCTCAGAGGAACTAGAAGTGGATTGATGACTCATGATGAACAAATGCACTAGTTCCTGACACAAACAAACATGCACCATTAAGTGACGAATTATCAATACTTTGTGGATTCCTTGTTTAAAAAAAAAAAAAAAAAAAAAAAAAAAAAGATAGATGACAAAGTGAAGGTTTGGCTGGGTTTAATAACTCTTGGGAACCAACAAGGAACCCACCCCTCTATCCTACCTACAATCTCTATCCTACCCTACCCCTCCCCACCTACCCGACCCCACTCCCCATCCCACCTAACTCTCTATCCTACCCCACCCCTCTTTCTCCTACCCGTCCCCCATTCCTTTCCCCACTCGTCCCCCCTTTCCCTTCTCTACCCGTCACCATCCCTCTCCCCTACCCGTCCCCACCCTCCTTCCCTACCCGTCCCCAATCCCTCTTCCCTACCCGTCCCCACCCTCCTTCCCTACCCGTCCCCAATCCCTCTTCCCTACCCGTCCCCATCCTCCTTCCCTACCCGTCCCCAATCCCTCCTCCCCACCCGTCCCCATCCTCTCTACTCTACCCGTCCCCATCCTCTCTACTCTACCCGTCCCCATCCTTTCACCTCTACTTGTCTCTCTCCCTCCCTACTCAGCTCGGCCTCCTCACCTCTACACATCTATTTTCTTTGAAAAACGAAAATGGTGAGTTGGGTACCGTCCGTGTGGGACGAGTTGAGGACAACATTAAGGAAGTTGATGGAGGAACTAAAAGATGGTGTGAGTACGACCAAAACACTTGAAATTCCGCACAACAATAATTACTAATAGTTTTTACAATATGCTACATGCTACAACTTATTTCATTATCCTCAAGTAGTAAAGAAGGGCTGCTAGCAAGATAAAGACACGGTAAAATAAAGTAATACCTGTGAGGAAATGAGGAAGGAGTCGCGTGGTGTGTAGCAGGACAAGATGAGCTCTCACAACAAAGAGCCAAACTGTAAAAATAAGAGTGGAATGAAGAGTGTGAAAATGGGGAGGTAAAAGTTGGTATATATAGGGAGTAAAGGGTGTAGTGGGGGCCGCGGAGTATTTATGAAGGCAAGGAAACATTAATGAGGTAGGTACACTGATGGGACAAGACATGGTAGGTACACTAAACGGGGAACAAACGCCTGCGCCTTAACAGGCTTGACGCTTGGTGGACTGTGGACTGATACGGATCTGGACTGATGAAACGAACGGGGAACAAACGCCTGCACCTTAACAGGCTTGACGCTTGGTGGACTGTGGACTGATACGGATCTGGACTGATGAAACGAACGGGGAACAAACGCCTGCGCCTTAACAGGCTTGACGCTTGGTGGACTGTGGACTGGCATGATAGATCATTCCATTAAGATTGTTCAAGTCGGACCAGCCAGCTCGGCACGTCTTCAGTCAACGCTGGTGTGATTGTTCAAGTCGGACCAGCCAGCTCGGCACGTCTTCAGTCAACGCTGGTGTGATTGTTCAAGTCGGACCGGCCAGCTCGGCACGTCTTCAGTCAACGCTGGTGTGATTGTTCAAGTCGGACCAGCCAGCTCGGCACGCCTTCACTTAAGGCCACGTATGTGGTGTGGATGATCAACGCGTCTCGACTCCACGCGCCTGGTACGGACAAGTTGCACCCTCGCTCCACGCGCGGCCGTACAGAAGACACATGACCAATGGGAAGCTCTGGATCACAAATTAATGGGCCTAGGATAATCAGACATAGGCCCATTAGTCCAACTCAGTGATGGCTATAAAAGGGAGCGCATAGGCTGTTGATGGGACAGATTTTGGATAGCTAAAAACAGTGTAACATTAGTCAAAGAGTGCTCTAGAACTCCACCTCGGACGTTTTCAGAGCAGCTCACCTGTTGTACTTAAAATTGTGTTTACATACGTGAACAAACCCCATAATTTCAAGTAAATAATAATCTTACTTATTTTTATTAAACAATAAAAATAATCATATATTCACATAATCACATAAATACTATATAATAAAATAGTAACACCCCACATATTCACATAAATCATTAAAAAATCATATAAAAGATTTTAAAATCAACCAACGATAATTAAAATAAAACTAGGGCGTTACACCAGAAACACCGGCTGCAGTATTGGGAGCGTAGAAAGGTGGGAGTCCATAAGGGCGTCCTCTTGGCATAGCAAATCGGTCATCAAGAGATGTTGTTGGAACCGCTTATGGAGTAGACGAAGCTGGTTGTTCCTGGGCAGCCAACAGAGCAGTCATAACATCATGAGCTTTAGCCAACTCTTCCCTTAGAGAAGCTAACTCGGTACAGAGCTGTGCGTTTTCTTCTTCCATAGCTACTTTGTTCCTCCTTCTGTATTGTCTAGTCTGATGTACTCTGGTAAGTTGATAGATCTTTTGAGCACGAGCCACTTTTCAAACTGCGGCAGAAGAACCAGGAGGCAATGAGCACTTGGAAGCTTTTTGTGACCGATGAATGATGCATATGATGCATGATATGTACAAATGCAGATGCAAAAATGACTCTTTTTGGTTATCGAAAGGTTTCTTAGACAAATTAGAAACTTTGCAAACATTATTAGAAAAATAAAGAGACTAGGAAGCTGGCAAGATAAATCCCTTTGAGATGCTAAGCCAAGGGAGGTAGACTTTGAAACGTAATCAATACAAACAACACAAATATCTAGGCATAAGGAGTGACAGGGTAGTCATCAGACTCAGACTCCGAAAGTGAACCGCAATATCTGGCATAGAAATCACGACGACCTCTAGTTCTCTTGGAGTCCCTCATAAGCAAGTCATCCTTTTCTTCAAGTTCCTTTCTAACTCTGGCCAATTCCCTTTTCAACATCAAGTTCTCATGAGCCTTCTGCTCATCCCTACCATCCAAAGTCATAATCAAGTTCTCGGCTTCATTGTATCGGGCCTTCCATGATCGCTTCTCCTGACTCTCCATAGCTAGATGCTCCTGATACATCTCCTGGGTCACGGGAAGCAAAGGTAATGGCCTAGATGGCACAGATGCAGACACATGTCTCATAGCAGGGTAAGGCATGCCGATCTCCTCGGCCCGATCTATCACCCACTGAGTGTAGGCCTCATGAGCGATGCCGGATCTCACACCCAAATGCTTTACATCCTTCTTTCGAACCTTAGACCAGGCGTCTACAAAAGCTTTCCTTTGCCCGGTGGGGGCGTTTGAATAGTAGAAGAACTCCTGAGATGTAGCAAGATTAATGGGCTTCGCTCTCATCGGGAAACCAAACTGTCTCATGGCTAGCTCGGGATTGTAGTTGATTCCTCCCCGGGTACCGAGAAGAGGTACATTGAGGAAGTCCCCACAACCAGTGACGATCTCCTTGACTCGAGCCGCCGGAGTGATCCAAACCACCTCATCGGGAGTGAGAGCCATAATCCGCTGTGAATAAGACCAATTCTCCGGGTTGGCATGAAAAGAACTCGGAAGGTGAGAAATAAACCACCTATATAAGAGAGGCACGCAGCAAAGAATATATCCACGACCCTTGAGAGTCCGATCATGGATAGTGTGGTACATGTCAGCTAACAGAGTAGGAACCGGGTTCTTGGAGTGGAAGATTTCAATGGCATTCATGTCCACAAAGTTGTCGAGACTCGGGAAGAGAATGAGCCCGTAGATAAGTAGTGCGAGAATAGCCTCGAGAGTGTCCTGACAAGTAGATTCGAGATTAGCCCGCTCGAGTAAGTAGTTTGAAGTGAAACCCCGGATATGAGACTTGGTAATGAGATGTTTGGACACATCGGAAGTCTGGAGATAAAGATCCTTGGCAATCATCAAAGGAGCAAGAGGAGATCCGGGACCCGTGAAAGGTGTCTCCTCGGCTATAGGTAAACCCAACAAGCTGGAATAAGCCTCGAGTGTAGGAACTAACTAGAAATCCGGGAAAGTGAAGCAACGGAAAACCGGATCATAGAATTGACTAGAGTGTGCACCAACTTTTCTTCCACATTAGTCCGGTAAACAGTAAGTAAACCACCGTATCGGAGACGAAACCCGATCGGATTCTTAACCTTGAGTGTCAACTCCCTTAAGCTAGCTAAATCGACTTCCTTGAACTTGTAAGACTTAGTCTTCTTCATACCTGTGATGTTTACAAAGTTTTTAATTTGTCTAGACCTTTCGATAAATGCATGAAAAAGGTTTATGCATGAATGCATGTATGCATGATAGGGAAAACATGGTGGATTACAGTTACAGAGCTGTGGGTGGACACGGTGTCCGGTGAAACTAAGGCTTTGATAGTAGTAACCATGGTTCTAATGAGGTTCCCAAACTGCAACCTCTCTTATGTATACCATGGTAGCACGAGTCGACACCCGTTCCATGATTATTCGTAAGAAGGTCTAGTTTGAGTGTAGTATCGCGTGACGACTAAAACTCGAGACAACGCTCGGTTTAGCCACCGCGCTACATCCTAGAAAGGCCAAAGATGGGTTTGGTAACTACGGTCTATAGCATCACCGGTCAATTGAAAGTAAAGTGCCTAAGCATGACAACACACGCCGACAACATCACCTCCAAAATGCCTCAGCTATATGAGATTGATCGCATAACCCAATACACGAGGCAACCCCCGGATTGGATTGTCGACTATATCACCACCTATTCCTAAGTTCACTCAGCCCGGGTGTAGGACTTTTGATATTCTCACCCCACACGTTGCATGAAAATATTTACACATAGCAATAAAGTAAAGCGTAAAACGTAAAGCATGAAAAACTAGGCGTAGCCCGCAGAATAGTCCCCAGTGAAGTCGCCATTTCTGTTATCGCGATTTTCAGGTGTCAAGTCATTTAATTAGGCTTGAACCTTTCAATCATTGATATCTCTATTTTTTTTGGGGAAGGGCAAAATTGAGAAAAACCCTTAGAAATTCTGAGTTCGGGGGCAATTTTCGCTACGGGAAGGTGTTAGGCACCCATAACGACTATAGTACTCTATAGGAACCGTTTTTCTAGATTTACGTCTACGCTTTACTTTTAATGCTATTTATCGAAAAAGATTGCTTTTAAGAATGGAGGGAGAAGTGTTTGGATTTTATTTTTATTGGACTTGGAGAGGTTTTGACCTCTTGCCTACATACCCTTTTAAGGGATCAAACTCCATGTAGTTCTCTCTCAAAAATGTTTTTGTGAGTTTAGGTTGATTTTAATTTATGAAAATGGTTTGGAAGAAAGGAAAGAGGCCGTAAAGGCTTGAGAAAGAAAATGGTGAGGTTGGTTCAATTATTAAAGAAAATGATAGTCTAAGTAGGAATTAGTTGTATTTGAATTTTTGATTAAGAAAATAAAGGAAAAAATACAATGGAGTTTTGACTCCAAGGCTTATTGGAAAAAAATATTTTCAAGTGATAGGGTGGCTAATTCTTGGAAAATGGATTTGTCTAAGTTTCGCATTTCCTAAACATACACCTAACGGTAAATCATACAACGTGTGTGCGTGTCGGTGCTTGTGTCAGTGTACATCATTATAGTGTCCATTGTTCTTTACATTGGCCCTAGTTTACATTCTATGGTCTTGCAAAAATTAAAAGAAAGGAATAACCACCTAAAGATTAGAAAATTGAATAAAACCTAAACTAAAGGATGGAGATGAGGTGATGGAATGCTCAATGTGTGAAATGAAATAGAATGGTTAGCAACACAAGATATAAAATTATAGTAAAATGATAAACTAATTGACAAAAAGGAGCAATAGCAAGATGTAATGGAAAAAATGCACAAGACTAATCACAAAGGTTTAAAACAAGCACATGACCCATAATCCCCATTCAAAACAAGTTTCAAGGAGTTTATTTTAAGCATAATATGAGAATTATAAGACATGCCCAAACTTCATTTTAGCACACACTCACAAACCTATTTCACACTTTATTTTTTAAACAAAGGAATTCACATTACTTGAAAATCAAGAAGCCCGCAATTAAACTAACAAGCAAGAACCTAACAATTAAACTTGCAACACAAGGAACTAACAACTACACTTGCAACATTAAAAACTAACCATTAAGCTTGCCAAATGAGAAACTAACAACTAAACTTGCAAAATTGTAAACTAACAACTAAGCTTGCAAAATTGTAAACTAACACTTACACTTGCGAAATAAGAAACTAACAACTAAACTAACAACAAAAAGGAAAAAAAATGTAAACTAACAATTAACATTGCAAAGTTGTAAACTAAAAATTAAACTAACAAAATGGAAATCAACAATTAACATTGCAAAGTTAGAAGGATTAGCATGAATTCAGTAGCAAATATATCACAAAGTCAAGTGCCAAGTATCAACATCATATGGCAAAATATTGGGTCAAAAGTCATGCAAGAAATTTCACTAAAAATACACAAAACTCACAACTCCATAGAAGAAATTAGCATATATTTTTAATCCATTTTTAACATGTAAAATTATCACAAAAAACCATCAAAAATGCATAAAAAACACATAGCAATTTTTTTGGAATTTTGCAAGAAAATCAGAGCGCACTGGGGTTCAAATAACAAGAATAGAGGTGTGCATAGCAACAAATTCAAGAAAACAATGAAAGAAACCCAAAGCCCACGGTTAAGAAGCCCAAACCCACGCAGCTTAGTGGATCCGGATCTCCAGAACGCCTCAGAGGCGTTGGATTGATCCGGATACCCTAAAACCTAGATCTAATGGCTGGGAACGCAGGAAGTTGGATCGGGTTTGGACCAACCCGGTCCACGCGCTTATATAAAAGGTTTTGGCCCGGTTCAATTCATTTTCTTTCTTTCTTTCTCTTTCTTCTCTCCGTTCTCTCTTCTTCTCCAACTTCTCTCTTCTTCTCTGATGCCAAACCCTAACCCTAGTTCATCCAAATCTACCCAGAACTTGTTCAAACATGCTTCAATCGATCCGTTTTGTTGTTCTAAACACGAATCCACCATTGGAAATCACATGCATGCTGTAAATCGATGTAGATCTTGAAGTTTCTTCACGGTTTCAAACGGTTTTGGTTCTTTTGTTCAAATCCTTTTTCGAATGAAATTTTTTATAGATCCGTAGATCTACAACGGTTGATATCCGTTGTAGATTGTGGAATCCTTACGGTTTTCAAAAGTTTTTTAGGGTTTCACAGTTTTTGAACCAAACTTCTTTGAACTTCTACGGATCTACATCGATTTTGGATTCGTTGTTGTTCTTGAGCAAAAAAGAGGTAAGTTTGCATGTTTACCTGCGTTTTAATCGGAGGTTCGAACTAGAATCTTCGTGAACTTTGGATTTTGATTCTGTTTTGTTGATTCTTGGTTTGGATCCGGAAATAAACCGGTAATTTCTTCTTCTTCTTCTTCGCCGGTTCAAATCCTTTGAATTTCTTCCCTTCTTCTTCTCAATTCTTCTTCCTCTGTGATCGCGTTGAGTTCGCCGCTTTCAGTGGTGGATTCACGCTTGAATTGCAGAGGAAATGGTTCGGTGATGACGATTCATTGATGAATCTCTGAGAACCGTGGTGAATTTCACTGCATTGTGCTTGAATTTGATTGAATTTGGTTCTGGAAAAAGTTAGGGTTTGTGGAATTGTTCTTCGTGTTCTTGAGCTTTTCTGAGTTTGGTGAATTTTGATTCTAACTGAATGGAGAGAGAAAATTCTGAGGTGTTTGTGATGTGGCGTGAATTATGTGGCTCCCTTTCTGACTTGTACAGTAACTGGCCTTTTATAGGCTGCCATGTGTGCCTTTGGACCAATGGAGATGTGCCACCTGGACTTGATTGCTTGCGTGGCTTTTTGGACTAAAAATTGACTTAAGGACCTTTCTGCAAAATTGTAAAATTAAAGGACTAACCTGCAAAAAAGTAAAGATTGGACTGACTGCAAATTAAAGTAAAATTTGGACTGATTTTCAAATAAAAAGTAAAAATGGACTGACTTGCAAATAAAAAATAAAAAATTGGTAAAAAACGTAACTTTGAAGATGACGTAAAGTGAAACAGTTGAAAACGACAAAATGGACTAAAACGAACAAACTACCAAAATGAGGTATTTTAAAATACCTCTCTGTCAAAATTTTGATGTGAAAAGACCAAAATGCCCCTAAGGACTAAAACGACTCAGACTGACTCAGATGCAATGCTGAAGTGATTTTTAGACAGAATTTTGATCAATGATTGGCACAGACAAGTTGAAAAGACTCAGAGACAAACGTAGGGACTAAAATGGGTTCCACTGCAGGACATGACCAAAATACCCTTTGTATGATTTTTATGCAAAAAACATGGAATAAAATGCAAGAAAACATGCAATTGGTTTAGAAATTTTCAAATGACTTGTAATGCAAGAAAAGCACTTTGGATGGCTTTATATGCAGTTGAAGCACGGTAGAAAATTGCGGGGTAAAACATAGTGAATTGAAAAAGGTATCAGAGATAGAAGAGAAATTTGAACGAGTATTTTTAGGTCCAAAATGAGGATATGACACACAACTACATTCTTCATCAATTTTACACAAAAACATAACATACCCACATACATAACTTTTGGCATGCAAACTCATCATCAACAACACAGTTAATGTTCAATTCATATAGAAAATCATATTATCAACATCTAAGCATGAACTCCTACAATTAAATTCAAATAATCACTTATTCAATTAAGCACTTATGAGAAATAGGTAGAAAAAGATTATGCTTGAATACTAGCCTCTAATTCCAAAAATCCAAGCCTAAGCCTCACTTTTGCTCCATGATTCTTCACCCTCTTCAAACCTCTTCTCTTCAAACCCTTTCTTCCTTTTCTCTAGCCTTTTCTCTCTCTACCTCTCTTGTGTTGTGAAATGAAATGTTCTAACCCTAGTTTCCTCATAAAAGTCGGGTTATATAGTCACACTATAATGGGCCTAACTCTCCAAAAGTTATATGGGCTCAAATTCTAATTACTCCAATTCTCTAGTTTCTATCTCACTTACGGTAAAATAACTAATAACCAACGGTCTTAATTCTAATTATCACAACATGCTATCAACGTAATAAACGAATGGTCCTCACTTAAAATCGCTACAAATAATCCTCAACTAAAGTTACTAATTTTTCCTTGCTCACCAAAAAGACCAAAATGCGCTTCTAACACTAAACCCCAAGAATTAACACTTAAAATAAACAATCACATACAAGCATAAATAAACACACATAAAATAATTGAAAATAAAATAACGAAAAATCGGGATGTTACAACTCTCCCCCCCTAAAAGAATTTTCGTTGTCATACCCTCGTTTTGGACCTAAAAACACTCGTTCAAATTTCTCCTCTATCTCTGATACCTTTCCAATTCCCTATGCTTTACTCTGCAATTTTCTACCGTGCCTCTGTAACACCCCAATTTCCCGTCTTAAAAATTTCATTAAATAAACACATAAATCAGAGTACTTCTCAAAGGAGTGTCACATTTTCTTCTTTAAAAACATCTTAGATAATAATTTATCAAATCACAAAAATATTCAATTACACAGCGGAATTCAAATAGTCTCATCTCATAAATGTCTTGGCTTAAAAGCCATCAACGTCTCAAAAACATTATTGGTTCAACATCACAAAAGTCCACATTTATTCAAGCATGATACATAAAGGAATAGACTCTACAAAAGACCCCATCCCGTTACATATCAGAGCAACCCTACTTCACACATCCTCGCATCAACGCATCTAAGACTGGGTACCTGCACTTGCCCACAAGGCGGCAATTCCAGCAGAAGGGGTGAGATTCACAACAATAAAATTAATATATAAATCATACGTCAAGATTAACAGTTATAAATCCAAATCATCACGTATACAATATAGCACATCATAACATCATCATAAGCATCATCATAACAATATCTCATCAAGCATCAACGTCTCAAAACATCATCTCATATATGTCACAAATGACTCGACTAAATGCAACACCTAACGTCTCAACATCATGCATGTGGTACCATATGATTATAGCATTAATATGCTTCACCGTCGCTTTGAGCAAATGCTCCACCGTCGCTTTGAGCATAAAGCTCCACCGTCTCATAAATATGCAAATGCATGGACTCGTCGCTTAACAACTTATTACACCGTCTCAAAACCATCATTACATTTTCAAGACTGACACATGCAGTTAATAATAATTACATGGCAGAGCATCATCATATTAGTCATACACATTGCAACATTTATCATCATTCACTAATCATCTTACACATACATCACTTATACACATCAATATATCATTTATCAACAACTCAAGTAAATCATCAGCAATCATCTTTACAGAATACATTAAAGGGTATAAAACCTCACTAACACTACCCAAAGGGCTCCTCTCCAAGTCCCATGCGAAACAGATCGCAAAACAACAAACAGTCCTGAACCATCTAACTCGCCACGGCGAGTACATTTGCTCGCCACAGGCGAGCACTCACATCAGCTCACTCGCCAAAGGCGAGTTGGGAGCGAGCTGGAGGCGAGAAATACTGGGTGCTTCGGCCTTTTTGACATTTTCACCAAAAATCCTCATTTTTAAGCTCTCTAAATTCAATTCGACCAAACCAACTTCACAGGTCATCTCTATAAATATAAGGGCACTCAAAACCATCTAAAGTTTGGCAAAAATCCTAAGTTTAAGGGTCAAACTCGCCACGGCGAGTTATACTGCTCGCCTCGCGAGCAACCAAGGGTTACTCGCCACGGCGAGTGATCACTCGCCACAGGCGAGCGATCTCAGAATCACTACGGGTTCAGCCTAAATCACACCAATTCATCCCAAAACTCTCATGTTAAGCCTCTAATTCAACAGCAATATCATCCTAGGGGATAATCTAGGTTCTGTAACAAGTTCCTACAGCAATGCAACACATTCTCACATCAAATCCATCAAATTCATCAAACCCTAATTCTCAAAACTTCCCTCCATTCTTCCCAATCTCTAAGCTAATCAAGAACAGATGATTTAACATTAAGATTACTGAAGTTAGGCTCACCCTTACCTGGAAAAATTGCAGAATTGGAACCTAGCTTTCTCTTCTCTCTTGACCGTTCTTCTTCTTTTTCCCAAATGCCTGAACGCGTTCTCAAAATATTTCCTCTCTTAACCTACTTCTCTTATATACTCCCTCCCAACTTAATTAATTTCCTCTTAACCCACACAACTCTTCTTAATTATAAATATAACCCCATCTCTTAAAATTCTATCTTTTTCCACCAAATCTATTTATTTACCAAATAAATATTCATATAAACATCACTTATATTATTTTATTAAACAATAAAATAATAACACGTCACACGTCACATATACGTCACAAATACGTCACATAATCATCACAAATCACATAATATATAAACATATACCATATCATCTAATAAAATAATTAAATAATTAAAGAGGGCGTTACAACTCTCCCCCTCTTAAAGGATTTTCGTCCTCGAAAATTTACCTCGCTCAAACAACTCTGGATAGGATTCCAGCATCTTACTTTCTAGCTCCCAAGTCAAGCTTTCACCCGTCGCTCCGTCCCAAACAACTCTAACGAGAGGTATCTCCTTGCCCCTCAACGTCTTCGTCTTTCGATCATCAATCCTCACGGGTAAGGTCTCAACCGTAAGGTTGTCCCTAACTTGCACATCATCGCTTTGAATCACATGAGACGGATCCGGAACATACTTCCTCAGCTGAGATACATGAAATACATCATGCAAATTCGACAAGTGCGGTGGTAATCCAACACGATACGCCACCGGTCCAATCCTCTCTAAAATCTGATACGGTCCAATAAACCTCGGAGTCAACTTCTTCGATTTCAAAGCACGTCCAACACCCGTCAAAGGAGTCACTCTCAGGAACACATGATCCCCCTCTTGGAACTCAAGGTCCTTTCTACGCTTATCATGATAACTCTTTTGTCGACTCTGCGACGCTTTCATCTTTTCTTGGATCATTATCACCTTCTCAGTAGTCTGTTGAACGATCTCTGGTCCTAAGACCACTCTTTCACCCGACTCAAACCAGCACAACGGAGTCCTACATCTCCGACCATATAAAGCCTCAAACGGTGTCATTCCAATAATTGAATGGTAACTGTTGTTGTACGTGAACTCTATCAATGGAAGATGACTATCCCAAGTCCCTCCCTGCTCAAGTACACAAACCCTCAACAAGTCCTCCAACGACTGAATCGTCCTCTCCGACTGACCATCTGTTTGCGGATGATAAGCCGAACTCAACCTCAACTGAGATCCTAACGCCTCTTGCAAACTCTTCCAAAACCTAGAAGTAAATCTTGGATCTCTATCAGATACGATGCTCGAAGGAACACCATGCAGCTTAACTATCTCTCTAACATAAATCTCCGCCAACTGAGCCATAGGAAAAGTAATATTAATCGGTAGAAAATGAGCCGACTTCGTCAATCTATCAACAATTACCCAAATAGCATCGTTCCCTCTAGGAGTATTGGGCAAACTCGTCACAAAATCCATGGATATACTATCCCATTTCCATTCTGGCACATCTAGAGGTACCATCATACCAGTCGGCTTCTGATGCTCAATCTTCGACTTTTGACAAATCAAGCAAGAATACACGAATTGTGCCACATCGCGTTTCAAACCAGACCACCAAAACAGCCTCTTCAAGTCATGATACATCTTTGTAGCTCCCGGGTGAATACTCAAGCTACTTCTATGACTCTCTTCAAGAATCATCTTCTTAATTTCTTCATTGTCAGGAATGCAAATCCTACCTCGGAATCTCAACACTCCTTGATCATCGACCTTAAAGTCACCATCCACAGTCTCGTTATTAGCAATCAACAAGTCTACAAACTTGACATCTTCTTTTTGTGCTTCTTTGATATGCTTCAGGAAATCATTATCAATTCTCAACATTCCCAGTTTTATGCTCTGAGGTGTTCTTTCACACACCAAGCTCAAGTCTCTAAACTGTTCCAACAACTCAAATTCTTTCACCATCAACGCGGACATATGCACAGTTTTCCTACTCAAGGCATCTGCAACCACATTTGCTTTACCAGGATGGTAATTCAAACCAAAATCATAATCTTTAAGTAACTCAAGCCACCTCCTCTGCCTCATATTCAACTCTTTCTGATCAAATAAATATCTCAAACTCTTATGATCACTGAATACTTCAAACCTTGAACCATACAAGTAATGTCTCCATATTTTCAATACGAAGACCACTGCTGCCAACTCTAAGTCATGCGTCGGGTAATTCTTCTCATGAATTCTCAATTGTCTTGAAGCATAGGCCACTACCTTACCTTCTTGCATAAGCACACCTCCTAAACCCAACTTGGACGCATCACAATATACCACAAAAGGTTCATCGGGCTTTGGCAAAATCAAAACTGGAGCCGTCGTCAGGCGCTTCTTCAATTCATTGAAACTATTCTCACAATGCACATCCCATACAAACGACTTACCCTTACACGTCAACTGCGTTAACGGAAGAGCCAATTTAGAAAATCCTTCTATAAACCTCCTGTAATAACCAGCTAGTCCCAAAAAGCTTCTAATCTCCGTAACCGACTTAGGAGTCTCCCATTGCGATACCGCCTCAACTTTAGACGGGTCAACCGCAATACCTTCACCAGAAATAACATGGCCAAGAAAACTTACTTCGTTTAGCCAGAACTCACACTTAGACAATTTAGCATACAGCTTCTTCTCTTTCAACACTTGCAATACAATCTTCAAATGCTCTGCATGCTCAGCTTCAGTCTTAGAATAGATCAGAATATCATCAATAAAAACCACAACAAATTGATCCAAGTACTCATGAAAAATTCTGTTCATATATTCCATAAACACACCAGGCGCATTAGTAACACCGAAAGGCATCACCTTATATTCATAATGACCATAACGCGTCCTAAAGGCCGTCTTCTGCATATCTTCATCCTTCACCTTAATCTGATGGTAACCTGACCTCAAGTCAATCTTGCTAAATACCTTTGCACCCACTAACTGATCCATCAAGTCGTCAATCCTCGGAAGTGGATACCTATTCTTGATCGTCACTTTGTTCAGCTGTCTGTAATCAATGCACAATCTCATACTGCCGTCTTTCTTCTTCACAAGTAACACTAGAGCCCCCCACGGTGAAACACTAGGTCTCACAAACTTCTTCTCAAGCAAGTCTTCCAACTGTTTCTTCAACTCTGCTAACTCAGAAGCAGACATACGATAAGGTGCCATCGACACCGGCTTCGTTCCAGGAACAAGGTCAATAGAGAACTCAACTTCTCTCTCCGGAGGCACATCTGGAATCTCATCAGGGAAAACTTCAGGAAATTCCTTCACAACAGGCAGCCCATCAATTACAGCTTGGTTCTCTAAAGATAACGAAGCCATCAGCGAAAACATCAACATCCCATCACGTTCTAGTTGCTTCAGCTGCTTAGTAGATAGAAACTCTGCGCCCCACTCTTCTTCAACAGAAGAAAAATGCACCGTCTTTCTAAAACAGTTGATAAGAACTCGGTTGTACTCTAGCCAGTTCATACCCAGAATCACATCCATACCACTTAAAGGTAGGCACACTAAATCCATCACAAAGTCACGGCCAAACATAGATAAAGGACAATTCAAACATACGAGAGAAGTAGTCACCGAACCCTTAGCTGGAGTCTCGACAACCATCTCTCCATTCATATCAGAAACATCAAGACCCAAGGCAGAAACACAATCAAAAGCAACAAAACTGTGCGTAGCACCAGTATCAATAATAGCAACTAAAGGAGTATTATTAATATAGCAAGTACCTCTGATCAAACGATCATCATTCTCAGTCTGAGTGCCGGTCAATGCAAACACTCTCCCAGTAGTCTTAGTCTTCTTGGGTTGCTTACACTGCGAACCAATGTGTCCTTGCTCATTGCAGTTGAAACACACAACATCATCAAACTTGCAGTCACTAGTGATATGCCCTTTTTGACCACAACGGTAGCACCTTTTCACCTCAACAGTACATGCATTGCTCTTATGGCCTTTCTCGCCACAAGTGTAACAAGTAACCTCCGCAGGAGCAGTCTTCTTCTGGGGCCTCCTCTCATCATTTACTCTTTGCTTCCCTTTATCTCTAGGGGCATCATAAGGTTTAGGGCGACTCTGCTGGCCCTTAGCTTTCCTATCATTCACTACCTTGTAGTGAGCCTTAGTATCCTCTTCATATATCCGACAGCTACTCACCAACTCAGAAAAGTCGCGGATCTTCTGATAACCGATAGCCCTCTTGATATCAGCGCGCAACCCGTTCTCAAACTTGATGCATTTTGAAAACTCAGCAGTCTCGGGTGCATAATGCGGATAGAACTTAGCCAACTCCACAAACTTGGCCGCATACTCGGTCACCGACATGTTCCCTTGCTTGAGCTCCAGGAACTCGATCTCTTTCTTTCCACGAACATCTTCTGGAAAGTATCTATTAAGGAACTCCCTCGTGAAAATAGCCCACGTCACCACAGCTCCATCTTGCTCCAAAATAGGTAGGAGACTAACCCACCAATCGTCGGCCTCCTCCGCTAGCATGTGCGTACCAAACCGCACCTTCTGAACATCGTCACATTGCATGACCCTGAAGATTCTCTCAACTTCCTTGAGCCACGTCTGAGCTCCATCAGGATCATAACGCCCCTTGAAGGTAGGCGGGTGATTCCTCAGAAAGGTCTCCAACATTCTAGTTCCGTCATTACCACCAGCGTTGTTCTGATTACCCACAGCGTTAGCCATTGCTTCCAAAGCAGCAGCAAGAGCAGCATCGTTTCTACCAGCCATCTAGTTCTCTGGAAACAAGCATAAGTCAGAATAATACAATAATACTATTCTAACTCTAAGACAACGTCACTCGACTCTCTATATGGCCGGACGGACCGACCTGCTCTGATACCAATTGTAACACCCCAATTTCCCGTCTTAAAAATTTCATTAAATAAACACATAAATCAGAGTACTTCTCAAAGGAGTGTCACATTTTCTTCTTTAAAAACATCTTAGATAATAATTTATCAAATCACAAAAATATTCAATTACACAGCGGAATTCAAATAGTCTCATCTCATAAATGTCTTGGCTTAAAAGCCATCAACGTCTCAAAAACATTATTGGTTCAACATCACAAAAGTCCACATTTATTCAAGCATGATACATAAAGGAATAGACTCTACAAAAGACCCCATCCCGTTACATATCAGAGCAACCCTACTTCACACATCCTCGCATCAACGCATCTAAGACTGGGTACCTGCACTTGCCCACAAGGCGGCAATTCCAGCAGAAGGGGTGAGATTCACAACAATAAAATTAATATATAAATCATACGTCAAGATTAACAGTTATAAATCCAAATCATCACGTATACAATATAGCACATCATAACATCATCATAAGCATCATCATAACAATATCTCATCAAGCATCAACGTCTCAAAACATCATCTCATATATGTCACAAATGACTCGACTAAATGCAACACCTAACGTCTCAACATCATGCATGTGGTACCATATGATTATAGCATTAATATGCTTCACCGTCGCTTTGAGCAAATGCTCCACCGTCGCTTTGAGCATAAAGCTCCACCGTCTCATAAATATGCAAATGCATGGACTCGTCGCTTAACAACTTATTACACCGTCTCAAAACCATCATTACATTTTCAAGACTGACACATGCAGTTAATAATAATTACATGGCAGAGCATCATCATATTAGTCATACACATTGCAACATTTATCATCATTCACTTATCATCTTACACATACATCACTTATACACATCAATATATCATTTATCAACAACTCAAGTAAATCATCAGCAATCATCTTTACAGAATACATTAAAGGGTATAAAACCTCACTAACACTACCCAAAGGGCTCCTCTCCAAGTCCCATGCGAAACAGATCGCAAAACAACAAACAGTCCTGAACCATCTAACTCGCCACGGCAAGTACATTTGCTCGCCACAGGCGAGCACTCACATCAGCTCACTCGCCAAAGGCGAGTTGGGGGCGAGCTGGAGGCGAGAAATACTGGGTGCTTCGGCCTTTTTGACATTTTCACCAAAAATCCTCATTTTTAAGCTCTCTAAATTCAATTCGACCAAACCAACTTCACAGGTCATCTCTATAAATATAAGGGCACTCAAAACCATCTAAAGTTTGGCAAAAATCCTAAGTTTAAGGGTCAAACTCGCCACGGCGAGTTATACTGCTCGCCTCGCGAGCAACCAAGGGTTACTCGCCACGGCGAGTGATCACTCGCCACAGGCGAGCGATCTCAGAATCACTACGGGTTCAGCCTAAATCACACCAATTCATCCCAAAACTCTCATGTTAAGCCTCTAATTCAACAGCAATATCATCCTAGGGGATAATCTAGGTTCTGTAACAAGTTCCTACAGCAATGCAACACATTCTCACATCAAATCCATCAAATTCATCAAACCCTAATTCTCAAAACTTCCCTCCATTCTTCCCAATCTCTAAGCTAATCAAGAACAGATGATTTAACATTAAGATTACTGAAGTTAGGCTCACCCTTACCTGGAAAAATTGCAGAATTGGAACCTAGCTTTCTCTTCTCTCTTGACCGTTCTTCTTCTTTTTCCCAAATGCCTGAACGCGTTCTCAAAATATTTCCTCTCTTAACCTACTTCTCTTATATACTCCCTCCCAACTTAATTAATTTCCTCTTAACCCACACAACTCTTCTTAATTATAAATATAACCCCATCTCTTAAAATTCTATCTTTTTCCACCAAATCTATTTATTTACCAAATAAATATTCATATAAACATCACTTATATTATTTTATTAAACAATAAAATAATAACACGTCACACGTCACATATACGTCACAAATACGTCACATAATCATCACAAATCACATAATATATAAACATATACCATATCATCTAATAAAATAATTAAATAATTAAAGAGGGCGTTACAGCCTCAACTGCATATTTTTTTACTACTGCTGTCTTTAATTTTCTTGCATATAAAACCATCCAGAATGTTTTCTTGCATTACAGGTCCTAAAAAAGAGTTTCTAAAACCGTTGCATATTTTCCTACATTTTATTCCAATTTTTTGCATAAAATCATACAAAAAGGGTATTTTGGTCATTTCCTACAAAGGAGCCCATTTTAGTCCCTACAATTTGTCCGAGTCTTTTCAACGTGTCTGCATAGGTCATCAATCAATTTTTGTCCAAAAATCATCTTAGTTTTGCATTTGAGTCAGTTTGAGTCAGTCTGAGTCGTTTTAGTCCTTAGGGGCATTTTGGTCTTTTCACATCAAACAATTTTTTGACAGAGAGGTATTTTGAAATACCTCATTTTGGTAATTTTTTCGTTTTAGTCCATTTTATCGTTTTAACTGTTTCACTTTACGTTTTTTCAAATTACATTTTTTTTACCCATTTTATTTTTTTACTTTTTGCAAGTAGGTCCCTTTCTTTGTTTTAATTGCAAATGTGTCCAATTTCAATTTTAAAAACAGTCCAATTTCTTTCAATTTTAAAAACAGCCCCAATTTCTTTTAAATTTCAAAATAGTCCCAGTTTCTTTCAAATTGCAGATTAGTCCAAGAATGCCACGCAAACAATTCAGTCCAGGTGTCAAAATCTCATTGAGGCCACATGGCAGCCTATATAAGGCCGGTTACTGTACCAGTCAGAAAAAGGTCCACAGAATCAATGCCAAGTCACAAACAACTCACAAATTTCTCTCTCCATTCAGTTGGATCGAATCACAACAAACTCAGAAAGGTTGAAGAACAAGTTCACAAACCCTAACCGTTTCAGAAGCAAATTGAGCCAAAATCAATGGAATTTACGTGTAGCTCTCAGAGATTCAACTGAATCTTCATCACTGAGCCGGTGTTTCTGCAATTCAAGCATTGAATCCATTGCCAGAAGCAACGAATTCAACACGATCACAGAAACCCTAAGGTTGAGAAGAAGAAGAGGGAAATAATTTCAAGGGTTCTGAACCGGTTAAGAAGAAGAAAGACAAATCACCGGTTTATTTCCGGATTTCGATCCCAAAATCAACAAACAGAATCAAGATCGAAGCATTATGAAGATTCAAAATCAAATCTCCGAATAAAACCAGGTGAAAATCAAAAAAACGTACCTCTTGCATATTCGAAAACAACAACGAATCCGAATCAATGTAGATCCGTAGGAGATTCGAAGAGTTTTGGTTCAAAAGTCATGAAACCCTAAAAATCTTTGAAAACCGTAAGGATTCCAGGGTTTACCACGAGTCTCAACCGTTGTAAACCAATGAATCCGCAAGCAAAACCATTTAGAAAAAGATTTGAACCAAAAACAGAACCAAAATCGTTCGAAATCCGTGAACAAGAATTCAAGATCTACATCGTTTCAGTGGATGCATGCGTTTTCCAGTAACAGATTCGTGTTTGGAACGATAGGACGAAGGGATTAAGCCATGATTTGTAAGATTCTGGGTTGATTTGAGCAATTTAGGGTTAGGGTTTCATCAATGTCCGCCGGAGTGAGAAGGGAGAAGAGAGAAGAGAAAAGAAGAGAGAGAGAACGTTGTGAAAAAAAAAATGAAAGAAGCCGGGTTGGAGCCTTTTATATAAGGCGCTGGACCGGGTGGGTTCTGACCTGATCCAGCGCCCCACGCTTTGGACCCTTAGATTTAGATCCATCCACCTGTGTGGGTTTGGGCCGGGTACCCTAGGTTTTTTTTCTTTCTTTTCAGTTTCTTGACTTTCTTGCTATGTGCACCCCTGTTCTTGCTATTTGGACCACCTGTGTGTTTTAATTTCTTCACAAAAAAATCCAAAAAAATTACTATGTGTTCTTGATATGTTTTTGACTGTTTTGTGATATTTTTACATGTTCAAAATTGATGGAAATAATATGTGTTAATTTCTCTTTTGATTTGTATATTTTGTGTGTTCTTGTGTGAATTTTCTTGTATGATTTTTTATCCGAAATTTGTCATGTGATGTTGATGTTTGGCACTATTTTCAATTTTTGTTAAGTTTGATCTTTGTTTACAATTTTGCAATATTTTCAATCTTGTTAGTTTAATTGATTAGCTTTTGTCTTGCAAGTTTATATGCTAGTTTCTAATTTTGCAAAGCTTACTTTCTTAGTTCCTTACTTTGTAAGTAATGTTAGTTTGCATGCATTTTTCGTTTCATCCTTTCATACCTTATCATTATCTTTCTTTGCTTAATATTTTGCTATCATTCCATATTGCTTCACTAACCATTTCATGTCTCATGCATATTGAAAGTTCCATTTCATCTCCATTCTTTAAGTTTAGGTTCCATTCAATTTCTCAATGTTTAGGTAGTTTCTCTATTTTAATTTCTTGCAAGACCATAGAATGTAAACTAGGGCCAATGTAAAGGACAATGGACACTATAATGATGTACACCGACACAAGCACCGACACGCACACACGTTGTATGATCTAACGCTAGGTGTATGTTTAGGAAGCGTGAAACTTAGAGAAAATCATTTTTCAAAAAAGTGTTAACGATTCTATCATTTGAAAACCTTTTTCAATAAACCTTGGAGTCAAAACTCCATTGTATTTTCTTTTCTTTTTCTTAATCAAATCCTAATGAAAGTAATCCTTACTTGAACCTTTTGCAAATAATTGACCAACCTCACCGTTTTATTTTCTCAAGCCTTTACGGCCTCTTCCTCTTCTTCAAAACCATTTTTTCTAAAACTAAAATCAAACCAAAACTCACAAAGCTTTTTTCGAGAGAGAACTACATGGAGTTTGATCCCTTAAAAGGGTATGTAGGCAAGAGGTCAAAACCTCTCCAAGTCCAATAAAAATAAATCCCAAACATTTCTTTCCCCCATTCTTAAAAACAACCTTTTCAAAAAATAGCATTTAAAATAAAGCGTAAAAGATAAATCTAGAAAAACGGTTCCTATAGAATACTATAGTCGTTACGGGTGCCTAACACCTTCCCGTAGCGAAAACTGCCCCGAACGTAGAATTTCTAAGGGTTTTCTCAATTTTACCCTTCCCCAAGAAAAATAGAGACATCAATGATTGAAAGGTTCAAGCCTAACTAATGACTTGACACCCGAAAATCGCGATGACATTCGTCCTTGAAAATTACCTAAAGGAAACAACTCCAGATACGAATCCTTCATTCTACTCTCCGATTTCCAAGTAGCACTCTCGCCAGTTGGGCCAACCCAAATCACTTTTACCAAAATGATCTCCTTGCCTCGCAAACGCTTCACCTCGCGATCTTCAACTCTAACTGGCCAAGTCTCAACCGTCAAATTATCTCTTACTTCCAACTCGTCCACTTGAATCACATGAGACTCGTCATACACATACTTCCGCAACTGAGACACATGAAACACATCATGAAGATTCGACAACGACGACGGTAACGCAATACGATACGCTACATCTCCAATCTTCTCCACAATCTCAAACGGCCCAACAAAACGTGGTGTCAACTTCCGACACTTCAAAGCACGGCCAACACCGGTTACAAGATTCACCCTTAAGAACACATGATCACCAACCTGAAACTCAATACCCTTCCTCCTCTTATCATGATAACTTTTCTACCTACTCTGAGACATTTTCATCTTCTCTTGAATCATCTTAACCTTCTCGGTCGTCTCTTGCACAACATCCGGTCCTAATAAAGCACTTTCACCTGACTCAAACCAACACAACGGCGTCCTACACCTCCGCCCATACAAAGCCTCAAACGGTGCCATCCCGATACTAGAATGAAAATTGTTGTTATAAGTAAACTCAATCAACGGTAAACATTCGACCCAACTAACACCTTGTTCCAAAACACAAGCTCTCAACAAGTCTTCCAAACTCCGAATCGTCCTCTCCGTCTGACCATCATTCTGAGGACAACTTAGTTCCCAAAACTTAGAAGTAAACCTTAGATCCCGATCTGACACAATGCTAGAAGGAATACCATGCAACCTGATATTTTGCTCAATGTAGATCTCAGCCAACATCGCCACATACATACCGGTCTTGATAGGAATAAAATGCGCTGAATTTGTCAACTGATCAACAATCACCCAAATCGAATCAAAACCCTTCATAGTCTTCGGCAATGCTCCAACAAAATCCATAGAGATATTATCCCACTTCCACTCTGGCACAAAAAACGGTTGCATCAAACCCGACGGTTTCTGATGTTCAATCTTCGACTTCTGACAAACCAAACAAGCATACATAAACTCAACTATATCCTTCTTCATTCCAGGCCACCAAAACAATGTCTTCAAATCCTGATACATCTTCGTTGCTCCTGGATGAATACTCAAACTACTCCGATGACCTTCGTCCAAAATACGCTTCTTAAGTTCAGGCACATCCGGCACACACACTCGATCACGAAACATCAAGACACCATTCTGATCCAATCTGAAATCCACACCTTTACCTTGTTTAACCAACACCACACGATCTGCAAGTTCCAAATCCTCTTTCTGACCAACCTTGATCTCTTCCAAAATGTTACTTGTCAACTTCAACATTCCCAAATTCACACTTTCAGGCGTCAACTCACAAACCAAACTCAAATCTCGAAACTGCTCGATCAACTCCAATTCTTTAACCATCAAAGCAGAAATAAGCAAAGACTTCCTACTCAAGGCATATGCCACCACATTCGCCTTTCCTAGATGATAGCTCAACTAAAAATCATAATCCTTAAGAAATTCCAACTACCGTCTCTGCCTCATATTCAACTCCTTCTGATCAAACAAATACTTCAAACTCTTGTGATCACTGAACACCTCAAATCTAGAACCATACAAGTAGTGCCTCCAAATCTTCAACACAAACACAACTGCCGCCAATTCCAAATCATGAGTCGGGTAATTCTTCTCATGCACTTTCAACTGCCTCGATGCATAAGCCACAACCTGACGATTCTGCATTAACACACCACCAATACCCATCTTCGAAGCATCACAATACACAACAAACGATTCCTTCGGATTCGGCAAAATCAATACGGGCGCTGAAGTTAACCTCTTCTTCAACTCAAGAAAACTATTCTCACACTTAGAATCCCAAACATAAACTTGCCCTTTCTGAGTCAACTCCGTCAATGGCAACGCTAACTTAGAGAATCCCTCAATGAACCTCCGATAGTAACCTGCCAATCCAAGAAAACTTCTAACCTCAAAAGCAGACTTTGGCGATTCCTACTGCATCACCGCATCAACCTTCGATGGATCTACCGCAATGCCACCTTTCGAAATCACATGACCAAGAAAACTCACTTCCCGCAACCAAAACTCACACTTCGACAACTTAGATAACAATTGCTTCTCCTTCAAGACTTGCAACACAATCCTCAAATGCTCAGGATGCTCCTCCTCCGACTTCGAATACACCAAAATATCATCTATAAATACCACCACAAACTGATCCAAATAAGGATGGAAAATCCTATTCATATACTCCATGAAAACACCTGGCGCATTAGTCACACCAAATGGCATCACAGAATACTCATAGTTACCATACCTCGTTCTGAACGCAGTTTTAGATATATCTTCAGCCTTCACTCTTATCTGATGATATCCTTACCTCAAGTCAATCTTACTAAACACTTCCTCACCAAATCAATTGCAAACTCAACTTCCCTCTCCAGCGGTAAGTCAGTAATGTCATCCGGAAACACTTCTGGAAACTCTTGCACTACCGGCAAATTGCCAACACCTTTCTCACCACTTTCCTTCAAAGAAGCAAACATCATGAACACACTAGCTTCACCATTCAAGGACTTCTTCACTTGCTCCACGGCCAAGAACTTCCCACCTACTTCTTCCACCGGCTTAGAGAATGTTACACTCTTGGTTAAACAATTGATGTTAACACCAAAAGTCAACATCCAATCCATTCCGAAAATCACGTCCATATGCTTCAACGGTAAGCAAATCAAATCCAACTCAAAGTCAACACAACCAAAACTAACGGGACACTTAGCACACACCAAGGAAGTAGTCACTGAGCCATTGGCCGGGGTATCGATGACCATTCCACGCAACAATAGAGTCACAACCAAGCCCAAACGCTCAACACAACTACTCGCGATAAAAGAATGCGTAGCATCAGTATCAATAATTGCATTCAAAAGAGTACTATTGATAAAAAGACATACCTCAGATGAGATTATCAGGCTGCTCCACTTCCTCCGCATTCAAAGCAAACAAACCTAAGGTAAGGGTGGGACTAACCTTCTTTAATCTTAAGCATATGATTCTAAAAAGGGTCTAATCATGTTGTTGTTCTTGTTGTTGTTAAATTTTGATGTTATAGAAATTAGGTCTAAAATCAATAAAATTTGTTGAAAGTGTATGCAATCCCATGAATTAATGTAAGGAAGTGATGTCTAGGTTGTAGAATAACAGTAGGTAATGTTTCCTATCAATTTTGGGGTTTGGATTTTCAAGATTGGGGTTTTGGAGTGAGAACAGAGGTCTGTTCGCAGACCTGTCTATCGTCGCTCGCCCAGCGAGTATTCTTGGTCGCCTGGCGAGTAGTTCCTAACTCGCCACAGCGAATGTTTTCCCCACCTAGCGAGTAGACGCCGTCGCTCGCCATAACGAGTAATTGAACTCGCCTAGCGAATTGTTCAGTAGCAGACTACCTGTTTTGCGTTCTTCTGTCTTTTTCAAACGTTTCTGTTTTGAGTTGGAATTTGTCATAAACATGAAAATTGTTGATAACTGATTTATCTTTCCAGTGGCTTTGAGTTGATGTGCAAATCTTTTGTGGTTGATTTAATATGAATTTATGATGTTGATGTTGTTGCATTTAAGTTGTGTTATTGCATAAGCATTGTCAAGCGAAGGGGGCTGTAGCCTGTCAAGTCGAATATGACTTTAACGAAGGGAGTTGTAGATCTATTGTTTCTTAAGCGAAGGGGGTTGTAGCTTGACAAGTCGAATTACGACATTAGCGAAGGGAGTTGTAGCTCTGTTGGTACCACATGCATAATTATGCTGCATTTGTTGAGTAGTTGTTGTTGCATTGTTGAGTCGTTGTTGTTGCATTGTTGAAAGAGTTAAATGATGATTGTAGTTGGATTATATGAAGTATTGTTGATGATGTTTTGTTGATGTTTTGTATTGGTTAATTTTTTACATGAATTGTTGCTTATTATTAATGAATGTGAAATCTCACCTCTTCTGTTTGAATGTTGCCTCTACATGGGTAATGTGCAGATAACCAGGAGTAACCGCTGATGTGAATTGATTCCTCGTGTCGTCCTAGGAGTCATGCTCTGATACGTAACTGGATGGGGAGATTTATATGTTTTATTTTCCTTGTTACGTATTTCTTTATAAGTTGATGTTGAACCACTTTTGGATTTGGAATTTTATTATGATGTTGACGTTGAGGCTTTAGTGCCATGTATTGATTAAAACCATGAATATTTTCCGCTGTAACATTGTTTTAAATTATCGAAGGAAGTTGATTAAATAAATAGTGAACTTAACTCTATTTATATTTAATGATATTTTGAAGAACGAGATGTGACATCCAGTTTGTGATGAACTCTGGTTTATTTTATACTATTTATACGTTGGGAAAACGGGGTGTTACAATTGGTATCAGAGCAGGTCGGTCCGTCCGGCCAAGTAGTTGAGTCTTTAGTGTCGTGTGACGGTTGAATACTGTCGTCGTGTTTTCTTCTTATTGTTCGTTATGTAATGAACAGAGGATGGCTGGAAGGAATGATGCTTCTGTTGTTGTTGCGTTGCAAGCTATGGCTCAAGCTGTGGGGCAACAACCTAATGCTGGTGGTAATGATGGGGTTCGAATGCTGGAGACTTTCTTGAGGAACCATCCACCTATTTTCAAAGGCAGGTATGATCCTGATGGAGCTCAGACATAGCTCAAGGAGGTTGAGAGAATTTTTTGAGTCATGCAATGCAATGAAGCTCAGATGGTACGTTTTGATATGCATATCTTGGCTGAGGAGGCTGATGATTGGTGGGTAAGTACTCATCCGCTTTTGGAGAACGGAGCAGAGGGAATTACATGGGCTGTTTATAGGTGGGAATTCCTGAGTAGGTACTTTCCGGAAGATGTTCGCGGGAAGAAGGAAATTGAGTTCCTGGAGCTGAAGCAAGGTGATATGTCAGTGACGAAATATGCTGCTAAGTTTGTTGAGTTAGTCAAGTTTTATCCGCACTATAATGCTGAGACTGCTGAATTCTCTAAGTGTATCAAATTTGAGAATGGTTTGCGTGCTGAGATTAAGCGGGCAATTGGGTACCAGAAGATACGACACTTTTCTGAGTTGGTGAGTAGTTGTAGAATCTATGAAGAAGACACCAAAGCTCATTACAAGATTATGAATGAGCGGAAGGGTAAGCAACAACAAAGTCGTGGTAAGCCTTACAGCACTCCGGCTGATAAGGGCAAGTAGAGGGTGAATGAAGAGAGTAAGCCTAGAAAGAGAGATACTCCTGTGGAAATTGTTTGTTTCTGGTGCGGAGAAAAAGGTCATAAGAGTAACGCTTGTAGTCGCGTTAAGAAGCGGTGTTTCCGTTGTGGCAAAAAGGGACATACAATTGCGGATTGCAAGCATGATGACATAGTTTGTTTTAACTGTGGTGAAGAAGGACATACTAGCCCTCAATGTAAGAAACCTAAGAAGGCTCCAACTAAGGGGAAGGTGTTTGCTTTAGTTGGTACTCAGACAACAAATGAGGGTCGTCTGATCAGAGGTACATGTTTCATTAATAGTACTCCATTAATTACTATTATAGATACTGGTGCTACACATTGTTTTATTGCTGCTGATTGTGCTTCGAAATTGGGTCTTGTTCTATCGTCTATGAATGGGGAGATTGTTGGAACAAAGGGTGTTTCACAAGTATACCACTTGAGTTTTGATGATAACAAGGTATTAAAAATTATCAATTGGATATGCTAAACATTTATTCAAGTGTATAGGACTATTATCAAAGTTTTATTTACAAAAGGTTCTAATTGAATAAATTAAAGAGCAAAGGAAATTTAGACTGAAGCTTGAAGGACATCTGAATGAAAGCGCTCCTGGAAAATCAGAGTTAGAATGCGTCTGAAGAAAGAGCTTCTGAAGATGACGTCATCAGAAGCAAGTTCATCAGAGGCAGACTAATCAGAAGCAAATATTCTCCAGAAGCAGATTCATCAGAAGCAAGGATTCTTCAGACACTGGAAAGCGTTGACAAAGCATAATGTACGAAGAGTACAACCACTATGCCTACGCCTGTTCCTGCAACCACCAACTCTGCACAGTGTCTTCTATACACGACAAGAATAACAGTAACTAAAGCAGAAACTTTTCCATATTTGCTGGAATGGATTTGAATTTGATTTTGTTGTACAAGCCTCAAATCAAGCAAAGGATCAAAGGTGTCAAATCAGCTTCGGTAAAGAAAAAGTGATGAGCTGGCAGTTTCTAACGTCTCTCAAATTCTCTATAAATAGAGATGAAGACATGAAGAAAAAAATACAACATATATACATACACGCGAATTGAGTTCTTCTCTCATATTCCAAGTCGCAAACACTGCTCATCAACAACTTAGATAATTCTTACAAAAGCTTACATTTTAGAATTTCTAAGTGTCTAAGAAAAACAGAGTCTGTTCTGTTTCGATTTGTATTGTGAATACCTCTGATTGTATATCAAGTATTCAAAACTCTTTTCAATTCTCTGTAATTGTTTTAAAGTCTCTTGCTTGTGTGCTTGAGCATTTGAAGTCTCTTTCTTGTGTGATTGAGCAAAGGAAGTCTCATACTTGTGTGTTTGAGCAACTTGTAATTTGATATTACATTTTAGTGAAACTCTCCTTGGAAGTGCAAGGGGGACAGGACTACTTCCGGTTTGTGGAAGGAACCTGTATAAAATTGCTTGTGTTTTCTTTCTTTCTTGCATCTGTTCTTTATTCCGCTGCTAAGACTCTGAACTCTGATCAGAGTCTGAACTCTATCAGACTCTGTATCCTGAGAACAGTGTTATTTTTCGTAAGAAAGAAACGTTTTTGAAAACACAATTCAACCCCCCCCCCCCCTTCTTGTGTTTTTTCCCACCTTCAGTTGGTATCAGAGCCTGGTTCTGTAGTTAGCACTTAACCGTGTTACAGTAAACGATCGGTGAAAAACATGTCTGGGGATGAAGCTTCTGCATCTGCATCTGGTTCTGGTTTTGGTTCAGGAGCTGCTGTGCAGTATGACTACAGCAACATCAACAAAAGTGAAAGATCTTCTAATCACAACAAACCTCCTTTGTTTAATGGTGATCCTGAAATGTTCTCTTGGTGGAAGACCAAGATGTATAGTCACATCATGGGAATGGATGAAGAGTTGTGGGATGTTCTTGAAGATGGCGTTCGTGATCTGAGGTTAGATGAAGAAGGTGCTGCTCTTGATAGGAAAGCTCACACTCCTGAGCAGAAAAAGCTTTATAAGAAACATCATACGATCAGAGGCATTCTTGTGGCTGCCTTGCCTCATAAAGAGTACTTAAAGATGAGTGACAAATCAACAGCAAAGGCTATGTTCACCTCATTGTGCTCACTTTATGAAGGTAACAAGAAAGTCAGAGAGGCCAAGGCTACTATGCTTGTTCATCAGTATGAGTTGTTCAGAATGAAGGAGGATGAGAACATTGAGACCATGTACTCAAGGTTTCAGACTCTTGTTTCTGGACTTCAGATTCTGAAGAAAAGCTACGTAACGGCTGATCATGTGAACAAAATTCTGAGAAGCTTACCTGCAAAATGGAGACCAAAAGTGACAGCCATTGAGGAAGCTAAAGACTTAAACACTTTGAGTGTTGAGGATCTCATAAGCTCCTTGAAATGTCATGAAATAGGTCTTAATGAGCATGAACCTGTCAAGAAGCCCAAGTCCATCGCATTAAAATCCAGAGGCAAGTCAGGTAAGGCTCTGAAGGCTTTGAAGTCTGAAGAAGAATCTACATCTGAAGATTCTGATGAAGACTCTGAGATTGTTCAAGAGATGGCTATGCTCACCAACAGATTACAATACCTTGCTAAGAAGAACAAGAAATTTATGAACAGAGGTAGTAATCACAAAAGCTCAAGAAAAGAAGATCAGAAAGGTTGTTTCAACTGCAAAAAGGTTGGACATTTCATTGCTGAATGTCCAGACTTACAGAAAGAGAAATCCAAAGAAAAATCTAAGAAAGCGTTCTTCAAGTCTAACAAATTCAAGAAGCAATTCAAGAAGAGCTTGATGGCAACTTGGGAAGATCTGGATAATGTGTAACACCCCGATTTCCCAACATAATTAAATATACGTAAAATCAGAGTTTTCATCACAAAACGGAATGTTACACTACTTTTCAAAAATTCATAAATAGAAAATATACTATTTATTCAACAACATAAATTAATCTCGTAATATTTTGCAGCGGAAAAGTCTTTTTTAAAATATAATCAACTTCAACAAAATCATCACATATAACGAAAACATCTCAAACATTCACAAGTACATCATAACATCACAAATACTTCAACACGTCATAAATACATCAACAAGTCACAATTACACCATCACGAATACATCATCACTTTGCAAATTACATCATCACTTCACAATTACATCATCACTTCACAAACGACACGACACGACTATGCAACACTTAGACCTCATGCATGTGGTACCATCAGGGCATAAGCCCCCATCGCTAAAGGTCAAATAGGACCTGCCAGGCATTGAGCCCCCATCGCTAAAGGTCATAAAAGAACCTGTCAGGCATTAAGCCCCCATCGCTGACTATGCTATGCAACGACACGACTCAAATGCAACGACACGAGTAAAGACTCAACAATGCACATCTTTAGATGACTCGACAAATACACATCTTTAAATAGCATCATCGTCAAATATCACATATTTAAATATGACATCTTTATATAGCACATATTTAAGTCACATCTACAAACAACACATCTTGATATAACACATATTTAAATCACACATCTCCGGAAAGCACGTATACATTAATCAACTACATTCATATCAAAGTCCAACACATCCTTCAACAAGCAAATCAAGTTTGATCAATAAAACATAAGCCAAATACTCATAAAACACTCCGACTAAATCCCTAATACTTAAGTTTGAAGTTGGGAAACCAACCATAAGTTTTGGACTAACTTGGGATTAGTTAAGCTAAGTTTTCTAAAAAATTTCTAAAGACCTACTTGGACTATTTTCATCATAATTCAAAATCTACAAATCCTCTTCGAGTCAAACCAGTGCCATTAGAAAGCTAACTTAATTATCTACAACTTTCATGTTTACACCTAAAGCCAATTATGTACCAATCAATACCAGTTTTCATTTCAAATTCGGACAAAGTTGTGCTGAAATTCATAAAAATTCACTGTGACCTACGTTCAGTAATTTGACCATAACTCAAGTTCTATAAATCATCTTGACGTCAGACCAACGGCATTAGAAAGATAACATTCATACCTACAACTTTCGTGTTTACACCGAAAGCTAGTTCGAAACAGAAACTGATGCAAAAGACGCAACAACATGAAACAGGGTATGCTGTCAAAGGTAGCTCTCGGGAAAACTCTATTTTTCACTCAAAAACCCAAATTTCATCTACCCAAATCCCAAATTTGATAGATAACAATGTTTACAGGTTCTATATACAACATAACAATCAAAACAATACAGAAACATGCATTAAACAACACAATTCATCACATCATATCAATTATCATAAACTTTCTAAACCCTAAACCTAGAACACAATTTCATCAACAATCAAAATTATATATACATATTATTGAAGGAATCCCACCCTTACCTTAATTCAGTAAGCAAAAACTCTACAACAATTGATTCCCTCTTCTCTTAGCCTCTTCTAGGGTTCTCTTCTTTCTCTCCAAAAACTCTCTTTTCTAAAGTTTTGTACGTGAAAAATGAAATAGACTTTTGTTTTTCTGTAAACTAAAACCTCTCCTTTCTCTTTCTATTTTTCCTTAACCTCCCACTTATTTCACTTAACTCCCTCCTTAATTTCTATTAATTCTCATTAAACCCCATAATTTCAAGTAAATAATAATCTTACTTATTTTTATTAAACAATAAAAATAATCATATATTCACATAATCACATAAATACTATATAATAAAATAGTAACACCCCACATATTCACATAAATCATTAAAAAATCATATAAAAGATTTTAAAATCAACCAACGATAATTAAAATAAAACTAGGGCGTTACATAATGAGTCTGAGTCTGACAAAGATGATGCTGAAGATGAAGCTAAAATAGCTCTGGCTTTGGTAGCTACTGCTAATAACAAAGAAGAATCATCTGATGCTGAGTCAAGTACAGACTCTGAAACTGAAACTGAGGTATACTCTAAACTCACTAGATCTGAACTAATTGATTCTCTCAAAGAACTTCTTTGTCATTATGAAAACCAATCCACTGAGTTGAGGAGAGTTAAGCAACGATACATTAAGCTGCTGAAACTCCATGAATCAACTAAGACGGAAATGGAAGCTTTAAAACAAGAAAACTATGATTTGAAAACAATGACTAAGAAGGGTGATAATAAAACCTTGACTGAGCAGGATGCTGCTCTTCAAGAGTTTATTAACACAGGAATTGATAGAACCAAAGTTGCATCCATGATTTATAGCATAAATCAGAACAACAAAAAGGGGATTGGTTTCACAGGAGGAAACTCTAGTGAAGTAATTCTGAAACCTTGTTCTGATAACATCAAAGAAGGTCTGAAAACTCATTTTGTGTCTGAGTCTGAAAAGGCTTCTCATTCAAAATCTAAGTCTTCAAATTCAGAGGAATTGACTAAGTCAAAACCTAAGAGTTATAAGACAAAGATTATGAATGACTCCAAATCAAAAGCTCCAATGTTACAGATTCTGAAAAGATCAGAACCTATCAAACCGGTTCTGAAGAAAACAGAGTCTGAAACTCAAAAGCCTAGATTTCAGAGGAAGGAGGCTATTTTTACGAAGTCACATTCTAAGACTAAAGGTTCTGAACCCAAAGTCTGGAAGAAGACTGAAAAAGAAAAATTCAGACAGAGTACACAAAAGAGATTCAGAACTTCTAGGACTAACCCAAGAGGACCCATAAAAGTATGGGTACCTAAGACACAAATTGTTGATGCTGCAGATATGTCTAAAAGGAAATACAAAGCAGAAGTCCTGGTATCTGGATAGTGGCTGCTCGCGACATATGACGGGAGAAAAGTCTATGTTCCTAACCCTGACCATGAAAGAGGGAGGAACTGTGGGATTTGGAGGAAACCAAACTGGCAAAATCATTGGTACTGGAACAATTGGTAATTCCTCAGTCTCAATCAATAATGTGTGGTTTGTAGATGGACTAAGGCATAACCTACTAAGCATAAGCCAATTTTGTGATAATGGTTATGACGTCTTGTTTAATAAGAACAACTGCACAGTAATCAACACTGATGACCAATCTGTAGTGTTTAAGGGAAAGAGAAAGAACAATGTTTATAAGATAAATTTTTCAGAACTGACTGATCAGAAGGTATTTTGCCTCCTGTCAGTGAGTGATAAGAAATGGCTGTGGCACAGAAGGTTGGGACATGCTAACTGGAGATTAATCTCCAAGCTTAGCAAGTTACAACTTGTCAAAGGGCTACCAGACATTGATTATCATTCAGATGCACTTTGTGGTGCATGTCAGAAGGGAAAAATTGTTAAAACTTCTTTCAAATCTAAAGACATTGTTTCTACCTCCAGACCCTTAGAACTACTCCATATTGATTTATTTGGACCAGTCAGTACTGCATCCATATATGGAAGTAAATATGGATTGGTAATTGTTGATGATTACAGTAGATGGAGTTGGGTTAAGTTTCTCAAATCTAAAGATGATTCATATGATGTGTTCACAAAATTTTGTATTCAAGTCCAATCTGAAAAGGAACTTAAAATTATAAAAGTCAGAAGTGATCATGGGGGAGAATTTGAAAATGAGCCATTTGAAATATTTTGTGAAAAATTTGGAATTGTCCATGAATTCTCTTCTCCTAGAACTCCACAGCAAAATGGAGTTGTAGAGAGAAAGAATAGGACTCTTCAAGAAATGGCAAGAACCATGATTCACGAAAACAATCTGGCAAAACATTTTTGGGCAGAAGCAGTAAACACAGCGTGTTATGTTCAGAACCGTATCTACATCAGACCCATTCTGAACAAAACAGCATATGAACTCTTTAAAGGCAGGAAACCTAACATTTCTTACTTTCATCAGTTTGGATGTACTTGTTACATTCTGAACAATAAAGTCTATCTGAAGAAATTTGATGCAAAAGCTCAAAAGGGAATCTTTCTAGGTTACTCTGAGAGATCTAAGGCATACAGACTGTATAACTTGGAAACACTCTGTGTCGAAGAGTCTATACATGTCAAGTTTGATGACAAAGAGCCTGGAAGTCAAATTCCAGAGCAAATTGAAAACAATGCAGGTTCAGAAGAGTCTGATGATTATTCAGAACCTGATCAGACTTCAGAGACTCATGAAACTTCAGAAGCTGTGACAGCTCCTGATGTCCCAATTGTTGAAACTTCTGAAGAAAATCAAGATGATTCACAACAAGTTATCCAATCCAAAAATTCATTCAAATACAAGTCTTCTCATCCTGAGGATCAGATCATTGGTAGCAAAGAAAGCCCCAGAAGAACTAGATCTCATTTCAGACCTGAAGAGTCTGCCTTGGGTCTGCTATCCATGATAGAACCTACTACAGTTGATGAAGCACTAGCTGATGATGGATGGATCTTAGCAATGCAAGATGAGCTCAATTAATTTAAAAGGAATGACGTATGGGATCTTGTATCTAAGCCTGAACACAAGAACATTATTGGAACTAAATGGGTGTTTAGGAACAAGCTGGATGAACAGTGAGAAGTAATCAGAAACAAAGCCAGACTTGTTGCTCAAGGATACAGTCAACAAGAAGGCATTGATTACACTGAAACTTTTGCTCCAGTTGCGAGATTGGAAGCAATCAGGTTACTTCTTTCCAATGCAGTAAATCACAACATAACCTTGTATCAAATGGACGTTAAAAGTGCATTTCTCAATGGAGTCATATCTGAAGAAGTGTTTGTAAAACAACCACCTGGTTTTGAGGACTTAAAACATCCTGACCACGTTTATAAGCTAAAGAAATCTCTGTATGGTCTGAAACAAGCTCCCAGAGCTTGGTATGACAGACTGAGTAATTTCCTGCTTAAAAATAATTTTAAAAGAGGACAGGTTGACACAACACTCTTCAAGAAGACACTTGAGAAAGACATTCTGATTGTACAAATTTATGTTGATGATATTATTTTTGGTTCAACTAATAGATCTCTTTGCAAGGAATTTTCTAAGATGATGCAGGAGGAATTTGAAATGAGCATGATGGGAGAACTGAAGTTCTTTCTGGGAATTCAGATCAATCAATGCAAAGAAGGAGTGTATATTCATCCGTCCAAGTATACCAAAGAGCTTCTGAAAAAGTTTAAACTTGAAGACTGCAAGGAAATGAACACTCCAATGCATCCTACCTGTACTCTGAACAAAGAAGATCAAGGAACCAAGGTTGATCAAAAGCTGTATCGAGGTATGATTGGTTCTCTGTTGTATCTCACTGCATCTAGACCTGATATTTTGTTTAGTGTCTGCTTGTGTGCAAGATTTCAATCAGATCCTAGAGAATCACATTTAACTGCGGTTAAAAGAATCTTTAGATATCTGAGAGGAACAACTAATCTTGGACTTCTCTATAAGAAATCCTCAGATTACAAGCTAGTTGGATTCTGTGATGCTGATTATGCTGGTGACATGATTGAAAGAAAATCAACCAGTGGAAACTGTCAGTTTCTTGGTGAGAATCTGATATCTTGGGCCAGTAAGAGACAAGCAACTATTGCGTTGTCAACAACAGAAGCAGAATACATCTCAGCTGCTAGTTGTTGCACACAGCTGCTTTGGATGAAACATCAGTTAGAAGACTACCAAATAACTGAAAACTGTATCCCAATTTATTGTGACAATACTGCTGCTATTTGTTTGTCTAAAAATCCTATTCTTCATTCAAGAGCCAAACACATTGAAATCAAACATCATTTTATCAGAGACTATGTTCAAAAGGGGATATTAGATATTCAATTCATTGATACTGATCATCAATGGGCTGATATCTTTACAAAACCCTTAACTGTTGAAAGATTCAATTTTATAAAGAAAAATTTGAACATGCATTTTGTCTCCGAGTAATGCTTGACTCTGGATGAAAAATCAGACTCTGAAAATTATCAGACGCTGATGAAGTTTCAGACTCTCCTTGGAGAATCTGAAAAGACTCAGCCTCTGAGAAAATTATCAGACTCTGTAGAGGAATCTTTTTGTGACTCTGAAAGTACTGGGAAGTGGAAAGGTTAAAGTTATTTGTCTATAAGCTTCTGACACGTCTATCTGCATTGGGAAACAACGTTTTTAAGGGCAATGATGGTTTTTCTCTCTTAAATTTTTTTCGCGCCCCTCAAAGTCATTAATACGCATGTTTGGTTGTTACTTCTGAAATGTGAAGAGTTGTTTTTCAAATCACTATAAATACCAAACATACACTACTCACTCACTTTCCTACACTTTCAAGTCTTAAGCGGTTTCAATCGAAAATCCTTTTTCTCTCTTCTCTCAACTTAGAAACCCTAAACCCCCAAACTTCATCTTCTCTAATGGCTTCGTCTACAAGTGGTTCAAGCTCGAAATCAAATTTCTCCATCAAACCAGTAACCATACCCATTCCAATCGATTCGTTGGTTGTTCAAATCGAATCGCCGGTGGATTTCGCCTCTTTGAAAAGAAACAATGTTGATATGGAGGCGTTTATCTCTGCTCAGAAGATGGCTGGGTACTTTCAGATGCTAAACGGTCCAACTTATGTGAATCTGGTAAAGGAATTCTGGATTAGGGCTGAAGTCTTTGATGTTGATTCAGCAAAGGCATAAGAAAAGGAAGCTGTGTCAAGAAACCCTTCTCTGAGAGGAAAGACAAGAAAAGAAATGGGTCTTGAACCTTTTCACGGCCTTGAAATCAAGTCTGCTGTGATGGGTATTCCTGTATCTATCACTGAAGGAGTGATTGCTCAGGCATGCAGGATGCCTCTAGAAGGAAGGTTCCAATGGAACGTCAGCAGTAAAGATGCCTTGCTGGACAGCTTTACAAGACTGCTGCTGAAAGGAAACCCTGCAACCAGGTTGGTTCAAATGGACATTGAGCACAGGGTGCTTCTGAAGATTATGAACGAGTGCTTCTTCCAGAAGGGAGGAGGTGCTGACCAACCAAATTCAGATCATAAACTGGTGCTGTATTTCTTGGCTGGATGTCAGCCAATAAATCTTCCAAGATATATCATGCATCATTTATGCTGGGCTGTCAAGGAAGCCTATAAAGGAAAAAGAAAACAAATCCCTTTTGGAAGACTTCTCTCTGAAATCTTCTACCAAGGAGGTGTACTGAGGACTCTGGAGACATTCAATCTGGTGTCAGACAGAGTGCTGGGTATCACTACTGGAAGGATGATAAATGGCACATCTCTCTTCAACACGAAGGCCATTAAGTCAATCCTCACTGATTCAAAGGATTTAAAGGAGTCTGAAGCCCCTCTCTCTTTCATCAGAAATTTTCCTTCTATTCTCAAAGAGAACAATCCTGAGGCATTATCTGCTTATCTAGCAGCTTTTGCTAAGGAGTCTGGAGAGACTCAGAGGAAATCTGAAGTTGCAGTGGCCAGAAAGCAGAAGGCTGCTAACACTCAAGCAACTACCTTTGGAACTGTAACTACTCCAAAGAGAAAAAGAGGTAAGGCTGATGCAAACATGGAGGAAAGATTTCAACGAGCCCAAGAAGAAAAAGAAGCTGGTTTTGTTGAGACTGTCAAACCACTCAAAAGGCTAGCAACTGGGGAGATTGTGATGTCTATGTTTGAACCCACTCCTGAACAGCAAAAGAGGACTGAAGAGCACTATCAAAGTCTCAAGAATGAGAAGAAGAGGTTAGAAGCCCAATACCAAATTGATAGAGACAAGGCTCTGGCAGCTATAGGCATTGATCATGATGAAGATCAACACCTCATTGAGAAGGTTATTGAGGCTCAGAATTTGGCCAAGAAGCTGGAAGAAAGTGCTGTGAAGGGAGCTCAGAAGGTTTTGCAAGAAACTTCAAGGACTTCTGAAGATGTTACCTCATATGTTGTCCCTCAAGTGAATGCTTCAGTAGCTACTGGTCCTTCACCAGTAATACGAACCAGTGTTTCTCTCCCAGAGAGATCAGTCACTGGGATTGTATCAGAAGCTACCGCTTCAGAAGCTGTCGAACCTCCACCAGTAATACGGACAAGTGTTTCTCTCCCGGGCAGATCAGTCACTGTGATTACATCAGAAGCTGCTGCTTCAGAGGCTGCTGCCTCAGACGTTCCCAAAATGTCTAAGGTAACTCAGAATCCAATTCCCCCACCTTCTTTTTCTCCTTCATCTTCTACAGACTCTGACTTAGATGATGTACCTCTAAGTCAGAAATTCAAGATATCCAAACCTGTACCTAAGGCCAAACGAACCCTTAGAACTAAAACAACCACTACAAAATCCAAACCTTCTCCTAAACTCAAACCCTACAAAGAAGTCTCAGATGATGTCTACAAAACAATAGGGGAGTTAGGTGAAAGGAGGATAGGTATCTGTAACAAGCTACCTGCCAACCATCCCTTCCAACCACCTGTTATCAAACCACTAAATATGCTTACTCCTGATGCTTCTATTCCACCCTCCTCAACCACAAACCTAGACAGTCCACAAGTTGTTGATTTAACAGCTACTGCTGAAGAGCAAGTGGTCACTGAAAATCCACCAACAAACAACCAACAACAACCACCCTCTTCACCACAAAACAAACCCACTGAACAGGATGATCTATCCAACCTTGAAAAACATTATTCAGGAGAACTTCCTGAATACCAACAACAACAACATACCACTGTCAACCAACCACCAGTTGAAATCATTCCAGAATCTGTTATGGAGACTGCGGCTACAGAGTCTGTCCCAGTGACAGAGTCTGAACCCACTGTGTCTGTTCCACCTTCTGAACCAACACAAACCCATACCTCTGATTCTGACCAATCCTCACCTTCCTCACCAATCCAAATGTCTGACCAACCTCCCATAAACATTTTGGATTCTGAATACCTGGATGAGCGTCTGGTGGCTCTTAATGATGAAATGCAGAGTTTGGTGCTTCTAAGGAACACTCCATTTCTACCATTCGCCTATCAAGACAGCTGGTGTAATCTCACGAACAGGGCATTGAATTTCTTTGATGGTGTTGCTCAGAAGTGTTGTTATATTCAAGCTCGCGCCATGAGACGACGTTTGCAAGAATCACACTCTTCCTCTCAACTCCATAACAAGCCTCTGTATCTGGCTAATGCTCCGTTCTACGCTGAGTCTGAGTATGTAACAAGAGACTCCAAGGTCTTCAAGATGCTGAAGCAAAAGGTGCTGAAGCAGCAAGAAGAAGCTAAGGCTAGGGAAGACCACCTTCTTCAGAGACAATTGGCTCTGGAAGAAACTGTTAGGAAGCAGTCTGAAGACATCAAGCGTCTGATGGCTCTTGTCCAACAGCAACAGCTACAGCAACAGCCCCAACCCAACCCTTAGTTGCACACCTTGTTTTGTTTTCTTGTTATATGCTTTAATTGCCTGCTCTCAATTCTCTGTACTTTTCTGACTATCTCTTATATAAAAGTTTTCATCTCTTCACTTTTGTTCATTGCATGTTTTTTTTACTGTTTTTGCTCTTTTTAATTGATGACAAAAGGGGGAGTAATTGAAAGTATTTAACAGAAGCTGAGCCCAAGAATGAAATAAAATTTAACTTAACAAATTTTATTTGAGAAACCAATTGACCCAATTTTATCTCATCTGCACTTTATGATATTTTTACTAAGAATGAACTTAATTAACCTGGATAGGACTTAGGGGGAGCTTACAAACCTCACCTTAAAGAATATCAGACTCAGGGGGAGTCTGAGCTTACAAAACTCAGAATCTTTAAGAGTCAACTTGTTAATTAAGTTAACAACAATTGATCTTTTTAAATACTTATGTTTGTCATCATCAAAAAGGGGGAGATTGTTGGAACAAAGGGTGTTTCACAAGTATACCACTTGAGTTTTGATGATAACAAGGTATTAAAAATTATCAATTGGATATGCTAAACATTTATTCAAGTGTACAGGACTATTATCAAAGTTTTATTTACAAAAGGTTCTAATTGAATAAATTAAAGAGCAAAGGAAATTTAGACTGAAGCTTGAAGGACATCTGAATGAAAGCGCTCCTGGAAAATCAGAGTCAGAATGCGTCTGAAGAAAGAGCTTCTGAAGATGACGTCATCAGAAGCAAGTTCATCAGAGGCAGACTCATCAGAAGCAAATAGTCTCCAGAAGCAGATTCATCAGAAGCAAGGATTCTTCAGACACTGAAAAGCGTTGACAAAGCATAATGTACGAAAAGTACAACCACTATGCCTACGCCTGTTTCTGCAACCACCAACTCTGCACAGTGTCTTCTATACACGACAAGAATAACAGTAACTAAAGCAGAAATTTTTCCATATTTGCTGGAATGGATTTGAATTTGATTTTGTTGTACAAGCCTCAAATCAAGCAAAGGATCAAAGGTGTCAAATCAGCTTCGGTAAAGAAAAAGTGATGAGCTGGCAGTTTCTAACGTCTCTCAAATTCTCTATAAATAGAGATGAAGACATGAAGAAAAAAATACAACATATATACATACACGCGAATTGAGTTCTTCTCTCATATTCCAAGTCGCAAACACTGCTCATCAACAACTTAGATAATTCTTACAAAAGCTTACATTTTAGAATTTCTAAGTGTCTAAGAAAAACAGAGTCTGTTCTGTTTCGATTTGTATTGTGAATACCTCTGATTGTATATCAAGTATTCAAAACTCTTTTCAATTCTCTGTAATTGTTTTAAAGTCTCTTGCTTGTGTGCTTGAGCATTTGAAGTCTCTTTCTTGTGTGATTGAGCAAAGGAAGTCTCATACTTGTGTGTTTGAGCAACTTGTAATTTGATATTACATTTTAGTGAAACTCTCCTTGGAAGTGCAAGGGGGACAGGACTACTTCCGGTTTGTGGAAGGAACCTGTATAAAATTGCTTGTGTTTTCTTTCTTTCTTGCATCTGTTCTTTATTCCGCTGCTAAGACTCTGAACTCTGATCAGAGTCTGAACTCTATCAGACTCTGTATCCTGAGAACAGTGTTATTTTTCGTAAGAAAGAAACGTTTTTGAAAACACAATTCAACCCCCCCCTTCTTGTGTTTTTTCCCACCTTCAGAGATGGTTGTCGAAACCCCAGCTAAGGGTTCGGTGACTACTTCTCTAGTGTGCTTAAAGTGTCCGTTGACGATTTTTGGTAGAGATTTTGCAGTGGACTTAGTCTGTTTGCCGTTGAGTGGGTTGATGTGATACTAGGTATGAACTGGTTGGAGTTTAACTACGTTCATATTAATTGTTTTAGTAAGACGGTGCGTTTTTCTTCTGCTGAAGAAGAAGGAGAAACAGAGTTCTTGACTACCAAGCAGCTGAAGCAGTTAATGCATGATGGAATCCAAACGTTTTCTTTGATGGCGTTCCTGTCGATTGAGAATCAGGCAGCGATTGATAAGTTGCAAGTGGTATGCGAGTTTCCAGAAGTTTTCCCTGATGAAATTCCTGATGTGCCGCCAGAGAGGGAAGGAGAATTTTCCATTGATCTTGTTCCGGGCACGAAGCCTGTTTCTTGGCACCTTACCGTATGTCAGCTTTCGAATTAGCTGAGTTGAAAAAGCAGTTAGAAGATTTGCTCGATAAGAAGTTTGTAAGACCGAGTGTATCGCCTTGGGGAGCGCCGATGTTGTTGGTTAAGAGGAAAGAATGTAGCATGAGGTTATGTATAGATTACCGTCAATTGAATAAAGTAACAATAAAGAATAGGTATCCACTTCCGAGGATCGACGATTTGATGGATCAGTTAGTGGGTGCACGAGTGTTCAGTAAAATTGATTTAAGATCGGGCTATCACCAGATCAAAGTGAAAGATGAGGATATACTGAAAACGGCCTTTAGGACACGTTACGAACATTACGAATATACTATGATGCTTTTCGGTGTTACTAATGCGCCTGGAGTGTTTATGGAATATATGAACCGTATTTTTCATACTTATCTAGATCGTTTTGTTGTTGTGTTTATAGATGATATTCTGATGTACTCCAAGTCCGAGAAGGAACATGCCGAACATTTGAGAGTTGTTTTGCAAGTGCTGAAAGAGAAAAAGTTATATGCCAAGTTATCAAAGTGCGAATTCTGGCTGGAGGAAGTGAGTTTTCTTGGTCACATTATTTTTGGTGGTGGTATTGTTGTGGATCCGACGAAGGTTGAGGCAGTATCGCAATGGGATACTCCGAAGTCGGTTACCGAAGTTAGGAGCTTTTTGGGTTTGGTAGGTTATTATCGGAGGTTCATAGAAGGATTTTCCAAGTTAGCACTTCCGTTAACTCAGTTGACTTGTAAAGGTAGAGCTTTTGGATGGGATATTCAGTGCGAATGAGGATCGTCTGATCAGAGGTACATGTTTCATTAATAGTACTCCATTAATTACTATTATAGATACTGGTGCTACACATTGTTTTATTGCTGGTGATTGTGCTTCGAAATTGGGTCTTGTTCTATTGTCTATGAATGGGGAGATGGTTGTCGAAACCCCAGCTAAGGGTTCGGTGACTACTTCTCTAGTGTGCTTAAAGTGTCCGTTGACGATTTTTGGTAGAGATTTTGCAGTGGACTTAGTCTGTTTGCCGTTGAGTGGGATGGATGTGATACTAGGTATGAACTGGTTGGAGTTTAACTACGTTCATATTAATTGTTTTAGTAAGACGGTGCGTTTTTCTTCTGCTGAAGAAGAAAGAGAAACTGAGTTCTTGACTACCAAGCAGCTGAAGCAGTTAATGCATGATGGAATCCAAACGTTTTCTTTGATGGCGTTCCTGTCTATTGAGAATCAGGCAGCGATTGATAAGTTGCAAGTGGTATGCGAGTTTCCAGAAGTTTTCCCTGATGAAATTCCTGATGTGCCGCCAGAGAGGGAAGGAGAATTTTCCATTGATCTTGTTCCGGGCACGAAGCCTGTTTCTAGGGCACCTTACCGTATGTCAGCTTTCGAATTAGCTGAGTTGAAAAAGCAGTTAGAAGATTTGCTCGATAAGAAGTTTGTAAGACCGAGTGTATCGCCTTGGGGAGCGCCGATGTTGTTGGTTAAGAGGAAAGAATGTAGCATGAGGTTATGTATAGATTACCGTCAATTGAATAAAGTAACAATAAAGAATAGGTATCCACTTCCGAGGATCGACGATTTGATGGATCAGTTAGTGGGTGCGCGAGTGTTCAGTAAAATTGATTTAAGATCGGGCTATCACCATATCAAAGTGAAAGATGAGGATATACAGAAGACGGCCTTTAGGACACGTTACGAACATTACGAATATACTATGATCTTTTCGGTGTTACTAATGCGCCTGGAGTGTTTATGGAATATATGAACCGTATTTTTCATACTTATCTAGATCGTTTTGTTGTTGTGTTTATAGATGATATTCTGATGTACTCCAAGTCCGAGAAGGAACATGCCGAACATTTGAGAGTTGTTTTGCAAGTGCTGAAAGAGAAAAAGTTATATGCCAAGTTATCAAAGTACGAATTCTGGCTGGAGGAAGTGAGTTTTCTTGGTCACATTATTTTTGGTGGTGGTATTGTTGTGGATCCGACGAAGGTTGAGGCAGTATCGCAATGGGATACTCCGAAGTCGGTTACCGAAGTTAGGAGCTTTTTGGGTTTGGCAGGTTATTATCGGAGGTTCATAGAAGGATTTTCCAAGTTAGCACTTCCGTTAACTCAGTTGACTTGTAAAGGTAGAGCTTTTGGATGGGATATTCAGTGCGAATGAGGATCGTCTGATCAGAGGTACATGTTTCATTAATAGTACTCCATTAATTACTATTATAGATACTGGTGCTACACATTGTTTTATTGCTGGTGATTGTGCTTCGAAATTGGGTCTTGTTCTATTGTCTATGAATGGGGAGATGGTTGTCGAAACCCCAGCTAAGGGTTCGGTGACTACTTCTCTAGTGTGCTTAAAGTGTCCGTTGACGATTTTTGGTAGAGATTTTGCAGTGGACTTAGTCTGTTTGCCGTTGAGTGGGATGGATGTGATACTAGGTATGAACTGGTTGGAGTTTAACTACGTTCATATTAATTGTTTTAGTAAGACGGTGCGTTTTTCTTCTGCTGAAGAAGAAGGAGAAACTGAGTTCTTGACTACGAAGCAGCTGAAGCAGTTAATGCATGATGGAATCCAAACGTTTTCTTTGATGGCGTTCCTGTCTATTGAGAATCAGGCAGCGATTGATAAGTTGCAAGTGGTATGCGAGTTTCCAGAAGTTTTCCCTGATGAAATTCCTGATGTGCCGCCAGAGAGGGAAGGAGAATTTTCCATTGATCTTGTTCCGGGCACGAAGCCTGTTTCTAGGGCACCTTACCGTATGTCAGCTTTCGAATTAGCTGAGTTGAAAAAGCAGTTAGAAGATTTGCTCGATAAGAAGTTTGTAAGACCGAGTGTATCGCCTTGGGGAGCGCCGATGTTGTTGGTTAAGAGGAAAGAATGTAGCATGAGGTTATGTATAGATTACCTTCAATTGAATAAAGTAACAATAAAGAATAGGTATCCACTTCCGAGGATCGACGATTTGATGGATCAGTTAGTGGGTGCGCGAGTGTTCAGTAAAATTGATTTAAGATCGGGCTATCACCAGATCAAAGTGAAAGATGAGGATATACAGAAGACGGCCTTTAGGACACGTTATGAACATTACGAATATACTATGATGCGTTTCGGTGTTACTAATGCGCCTGGAGTGTTTATGGAATATATGAACCGTATTTTTCATACTTATCTAGATCGTTTTGTTGTTGTGTTTATAGATGATATTCTGATATACTCCAAGTCCGAGAAGGAACATGCCGAACATTTGAGAGTTGTTTTGCAAGTGCTGAAAGAGAAAAAGTTATATGCCAAGTTATCAAAGTACGAATTCTGGCTGGAGGAAGTGAGTTTTCTTGGTCACATTATTTTTGGTGGTGGTATTGTTGTGGATCCGACGAAGGTTGAGGCAGTATCGCAATGGGATACTCCGAAGTCGGTTACCGAAGTTAGGAGCTTTTTGGGTTTGGCAGGTTATTATCGGAGGTTCATAGAAGGATTTTCCAAGTTAGCACTTCCGTTAACTCAGTTGACTTGTAAAGGTAGAGCTTTTGGATGGGATATTCAGTGCGAATGAGGATCGTCTGATCAGAGGTACATGTTTCATTAATAGTACTCCATTAATTACTATTATAGATACTGGTGCTACACATTGTTTTATTGCTGGTGATTGTGCTTCGAAATTGGGTCTTGTTCTATTGTCTAAGAATGGGGAGATGGTTGTCGAAACCCCAGCTAAGGGTTCGGTGACTACTTCTCTAGTGTGCTTAAAGTGTCCGTTGACGATTTTTGGTAGAGATTTTGCAGTGGACTTAGTCTGTTTGCCGTTGAGTGGGATGGATGTGATACTAGGTATGAACTGGTTGGAGTTTAACTACGTTCATATTAATTGTTTTAGTAAGACGGTGCGTTTTTCTTCTGCTGAAGAAGAAAGAGAAACTGAGTTCTTGACTACCAAGCAGCTGAAGCAGTTAATGCATGATGGAATCCAAACGTTTTCTTTGATGGCGTTCCTGTCTATTGAGAATCAGGCAGCGATTGATAAGTTGCAAGTGGTATGCGAGTTTCCAGAAGTTTTCCCTGATGAAATTCCTGATGTGCCGCCAGAGAGGGAAGGAGAATTTTCCATTGATCTTGTTCCGGGCACGAAGCCTGTTTCTAGGGCACCTTACCGTATGTCAGCTTTCGAATTAGCTGAGTTGAAAAAGCAGTTAGAAGATTTGCTCGATAAGAAGTTTGTAAGACCGAGTGTATCGCCTTGGGGAGCGCCGATGTTGTTGGTTAAGAGGAAAGAATGTAGCATGAGGTTATGTATAGATTACCGTCAATTGAATAAAGTAACAATAAAGAATAGGTATCCACTTCCGAGGATCGACGATTTGATGGATCAGTTAGTGGGTGCGCGAGTGTTCAGTAAAATTGATTTAAGATCGGGCTATCACCAGATCAAAGTGAAAGATGAGGATATACAGAAGACGGCCTTTAGGACACGTTACGAACATTACGAATATACTATGATCTTTTCGGTGTTACTAATGCGCCTGGAGTGTTTATGGAATATATGAACCGTATTTTTCATACTTATCTAGATCGTTTTGTTGTTGTGTTTATAGATGATATTCTGATGTACTCCAAGTCCGAGAAGGAACATGCCGAACATTTGAGAGTTGTTTTGCAAGTGCTGAAAGAGAAAAAGTTATATGCCAAGTTATCAAAGTACGAATTCTGGCAGGAGGAAGTGAGTTTTCTTGGTCACATTATTTTTGGTGGTGGTATTGTTGTGGATCCGACGAAGGTTGAGGCAGTATCGCAATGGGATACTCCGAAGTCGGTTACCGAAGTTAGGAGCTTTTTGGGTTTGGCAGGTTATTATCGGAGGTTCATAGAAGGATTTTCCAAGTTAGCACTTCCGTTAACTCAGTTGACTTGTAAAGGTAGAGCTTTTGGATGGGATATTCAGTGCGAATGAGGATCGTCTGATCAGAGGTACATGTTTCATTAATAGTACTCCATTAATTACTATTATAGATACTGGTGCTACACATTGTTTTATTGCTGGTGATTGTGCTTCGAAATTGGGTCTTGTTCTATTGTCTATGAATGGGGAGATGGTTGTCGAAACCCCAGCTAAGGGTTCGGTGACTACTTCTCTAGTGTGCTTAAAGTGTCCGTTGACGATTTTTGGTAGAGATTTTGCAGTGGACTTAGTCTGTTTGCCGTTGAGTGGGATGGATGTGATACTAGGTATGAACTGGTTGGAGTTTAACTACGTTCATATTAATTGTTTTAGTAAGACGATGCGTTTTTCTTCTGCTGAAGAAGAAGGAGAAACTGAGTTCTTGACTACGAAGCAGCTGAAGCAGTTAATGCATGATGGAATCCAAACGTTTTCTTTGATGGCGTTCCTGTCTATTGAGAATCAGGCAGCGATTGATAAGTTGCAAGTGGTATGCGAGTTTCCAGAAGTTTTCCCTGATGAAATTCCTGATGTGCCGCCAGAGAGGGAAGGAGAATTTTCCATTGATCTTGTTCCGGGCACGAAGCCTGTTTCTAGGGCACCTTACCGTATGTCAGCTTTCGAATTAGCTGAGTTGAAAAAGCAGTTAGAAGATTTGCTCGATAAGAAGTTTGTAAGACCGAGTGTATCGCCTTGGGGAGCGCCGATGTTGTTGGTTAAGAGGAAAGAATGTAGCATGAGGTTATGTATAGATTACCTTCAATTGAATAAAGTAACAATAAAGAATAGGTATCCACTTCCGAGGATCGACGATTTGATGGATCAGTTAGTGGGTGCGCGAGTGTTCAGTAAAATTGATTTAAGATCGGGCTATCACCAGATCAAAGTGAAAGATGAGGATATACAGAAGACGGCCTTTAGGACACGTTATGAACATTACGAATATACTATGATGCGTTTCGGTGTTACTAATGCGCCTGGAGTGTTTATGGAATATATGAACCGTATTTTTCATACTTATCTAGATCGTTTTGTTGTTGTGTTTATAGATGATATTCTGATATACTCCAAGTCCGAGAAGGAACATGCCGAACATTTGAGAGTTGTTTTGCAAGTGCTGAAAGAGAAAAAGTTATATGCCAAGTTATCAAAGTACGAATTCTGGCTGGAGGAAGTGAGTTTTCTTGGTCACATTATTTTTGGTGGTGGTATTGTTGTGGATCCGACGAAGGTTGAGGCAGTATCGCAATGGGATACTCCGAAGTCGGTTACCGAAGTTAGGAGCTTTTTGGGTTTGGCAGGTTATTATCGGAGGTTCATAGAAGGATTTTCCAAGTTAGCACTTCCGTTAACTCAGTTGACTTGTAAAGGTAGAGCTTTTGGATGGGATATTCAGTGCGAATGAGGATCGTCTGATCAGAGGTACATGTTTCATTAATAGTACTCCATTAATTACTATTATAGATACTGGTGCTACACATTGTTTTATTGCTGGTGATTGTGCTTCGAAATTGGGTCTTGTTCTATTGTCTATGAATGGGGAGATGGTTGTCGAAACCCCAGCTAAGGGTTCGGTGACTACTTCTCTAGTGTGCTTATAGTGTCCGTTGACGATTTTTGGTAGAGATTTTGTAACGCCCTCTTTAATTATTTAATTATTTTATTAGATGATATGGTATATGTTTATATATTATGTGATTTGTGACGATTATGTGACGTATTTGTGACGTATATGTGACGTGTGACGTGTTATTATTTTATTGTTTAATAAAATAATATAAGTGATGTTTATATGAATATTTGTCTGGTAAATAAATAGATTTGGTGGAAAAAGATAGAATTTTAAGAGATGGGGTTATATTTATAATTAAGGAGAGTTGTGTGGGTTAAAGGAGAATTAATTAAGTTGTGAGGGAGTATATAAGAGAAGTAGGTTAAGAAAGGAAACATTTTTGAGAACGCGTATCAGACTTTTGGTTGGAGAGAAAGAACGGTTGAACAAGGAGGAAGCTAGGCTGCGATTTTCTGCATAATTTCCAGGTAAGGGTGAGCCTAACTCCAGTAGTATTAATGTTAAATCATCTGTTCTTGATTAGCTTAGAGATTGGGAAGAATTGAGAGAAGTTTTGGGAATTAGGGTTATGATGATTTTGATGAATTGGATGTGAGAATGTGTTGCATTGCTGTAGAAATGTGTTACAGAACCTAGATTATCCCCTAGGACAACATTGTTGATGAATTAGAGGCTTATCATGAGAGTTTTGGGATGAATTGGTGTGAATTGGACTGAAACCGTAGTGATTCTGAGATCGCTCGCCTGTGGCGAGTGATCACTTGCCGTGGTGAGTAACCCTTGGTTGCTCGCGAGGCGAGCAGTATAGCTCGCCGTGGCGAGCTTGTCCCTTAAATTTAAGATTTTTGCCAAACTTTAGATGGTTTTGAGTGCCCCTATATTTATAGAGATGACCTGTGAAGTTGGTTTGGTCAAATTTAATTTAGAGAGCTTAAAAATGAGGATTTTGTTGAAAAATGTCAAAAAGGCCGAAGCACCCAGTTTTTCTCGCCTCCAGCTCGCCCCCAACTCGCCTTTGGCGAGTGAGCTGATGTGAGTGCTCGCCTGTGGCGAGCAGATGTACTCGCCGTGGCGAGTTAGTTGGTTCAGGACTGTTTGTTGTTTTTGCGATCTGTTTCGCATGGGACTTTGAGAGGAACCCTTGGGGTAGTATTAGTGAGGTTTTATACCCTTAAATGTATGCTGTAAAGATGATTGCTTATGAATTACTTGAGTTGTTGATAAATGATGTATGGTTGAAACTAAGTGATGTCTAAATATGATGATTATGTGATTGTGATGATGATACGTGTTGTGTTGTATGTGATTAATGAGATGATGTTCTGCCATGTAATTATTTATAACTGCATGTGTCAGTTTGGAAAATGTAATGATGTTTGAGACGGTGTATTAAGTTGTTAAACGACGAGTCCATGCATTTGCATATATATATGAGACGGTGGAGCTTTATGCTCAAAGCGACGGTGGAGCATTTGCTCAAAGCGACGGTGAAGCATATTAATGCTATAAACATATGGTACCACATGCATGATGTTGAGACGTTAGGTGTTGCATTTAGTCGAGTCAATTGTGACATATATGAGATGATGTTTTGAGATGTTGATGCTTGATATGATGTGGTTATGATGTTGTTATGATGATGCTATGATGTGCTATAATGTATTTGTGATGAGTTGAAATTATGATTTGTTAATCTTGACTTATGATTATATATTAATATTATTGTTGTGAATCTCACCCCTTCTGCTGGAATTGCCGCCTTGTGGGCAAGTGCAGGTACCCAGTCTTAGATGCGTGATGCGAGGATGTGTGAAGTTAGGGTTGCTCTGATATGTAACGGGATGGGGTCTTTTGTAGAGTCTGTTCCTTATGTATCATGTTTGATTTAGTGTTGACTTCAGTGATGTTGAAAATAATAATGTTTTTGAGACGTTTAATGGCTTTTAAGCCAAGACTATTTATGTGATGAGACTTTTTGAATTCCGCTGCTTAATTGAATATTTTGTGTAATTGATAAATTATTATCGAAGGTGTTTTTAAGATGAAATGTGACACTCCTTTTGAGAAGTACTCTAATTTTATATGATTTATTTAAAGAAATTTTTAAGACGGGAAATTGGGGTGTTACAATTGGTATCAGAGCAGGTCGGTCCGTCCGGCCAAGTAGAGAGTCGAGTGACGTTGTCTTAGAGTTAGAATAGTATTATTGTATTATTCTGACTTATGTTTGTTTCCAGAGAACTAGATGGCCGGTAGAAACGATGCTGCTCTTGCTGCTGCTTTGGAAGCAATGGCTAACGCTGTGGGTAATCAGAACAATGCTGGTGGGAATGACGGGACGAGGATGTTGGAGACGTTTCTGAGGAATCACCCGCCTACCTTCAAGGGGCGTTATGATCCTGATGGAGCTCAGACGTGGCTCAAGGAAGTTGAGAGAATCTTCAGGGTCATGCAATGTGACGATGTTCAGAAGGTGCGGTTTGGTACGCACATGCTCGCGGAGGAGGCTGATGATTGGTGGGTTAGTCTCCTACCTATTTTGGAGCAAGATGGAGCTGTGGTGACGTGGGCTATTTTCACGAGGGAGTTCCTTAACAGATACTTCCCAGAAGATGTCCGTGGGAGGAAAGAGATAGAGTTCCTGGAGCTTAAGCAAGGGAATATGTCGGTGATCGAGTATGCGGCCAAATTTGTGGAGTTGGCTAAGTTCTATCCGCATTATGCACCCGAGACGGCTGAGTTTTCAAAATGCATCAAGTTTGAGAACGGGTTGCGCGCTGATATCGAGAGGGCTATCGGTTATCAGAAGATTCGTGATTTTTCTGAGTTGGTGAGTAGCTGTCGGATATATGAGGAGGATATTAAGGCTCACTACAAGGTAGTGAATGATCGGAAAGCTAAGGGCCAGCAGAGTCGCCCTAAACCTTATGATGCCCCTAGAGATAAAGGGAAGCAGAGAGTAAATGATGAGAGGAGGCCCCAGAAGAAGGCTGCTCCTGCTGAGATTACTTGTACACTTGTGGCGAGAAAGGCCATAAGAGTAATGCATGTACTGTTGAGGTGAAGAGGTGTTACCGTTGTGGTCAGAAAGGGCATATTACTAGTGACTGCAAGTTTGATGATGTTGTGTGTTTCAACTGCAATGAGCAAGGACACATTGGTTCGCAGTGTAAGCAACCCAAGAAGACTAAGACTACTGGGAGAGTGTTTGCATTGACCGGCACTCAGACTGAGAATGATGATCGTTTGATCAGAGGTACTTGCTATATTAATAATACTCCTTTAGTTGCTATTATTGATACTGGTGCTACGCACAGTTTTGTTGCTTTTGATTGTGTTTCTGCTTTGGGACTTGATGTTTCTGATATGAATGGAGAAATGGTTGTCGAGACTCCAGCTAAGGGTTCGGTGACTACTTCTCTCGTATGTTTGAATTGTCCTTTATCTATGTTTGGCCGTGACTTTGTGATGGATTTAGTGTGCCTACCTTTAAGTGGTATGGATGTGATTCTGGGTATGAACTGGCTAGAGTACAACCGAGTTCTTATCAACTGTTTTAGAAAGACGGTGCATTTTTCTTCTGTCGAAGAAGAGTGGGGCGCAGAGTTCCTATCTACTAAGCAGCTGAAGCAACTAGAACGTGATGGAATGTTGATGTTTTCGCTGATGGCTTCGTTATCTTTAGAGAACCAAGCTGTGATTGATGGGCTGCCTGTTGTGAAGGAATTTCCTGAAGTTTTCCCTGATGAGATTCCAGATGTGCCTCCGGAGAGAGAAGTTGAGTTCTCTATTGACCTTGTTCCTGGAACAAAGCCGGTGTCGATGGCACCTTATCGTATGTCTGCTTCTGAGTTAGCAGAGTTGAAGAAGCAGTTGGAAGACTTGCTTGAGAAGAAGTTTGTGAGACCTAGTGTTTCACCATGGGGAGCTCCGGTGTTGTTGGTAAAGAAGAAGGATGGTAGCATGCGGTTGTGCATTGATTACAGACAGCTGAACAAAGTGACGATCAAGAATAGGTATCCACTTCCGAGGATTGACGACTTAATGGATCAGTTAGTGGGTGCAAAGGTATTCAGCAAGATTGACTTGAGGTCAGGTTACCATCAGATTAAAGTGAAGGATGAAGATATGCAGAAGACGGCCTTTAGGAAGCGTTATGGCCACTATGAATATAAGGTGATGCCTTTCGGTGTTACTAATGCGCCTGGTGTGTTTATGGAATATATGAACAGAATCTTTCATGAGTACTTGGATCAATTTGTTGTGGTTTTTATTGATGATATTCTGATCTATTCTAAGACTGAAGCTGAGCATGCAGAGCATTTGAAGATTGTATTGCAAGTGTTGAAGGAAAAGAAGCTGTATGCTAAATTGTCTAAGTGTGAGTTCTGGCTAAACGAAGTAAGTTTTCTTGGCCATGTTATTTCTGGTGAAGGTATTGCGGTTGACCCGTCAAAAGTTGAAGCGGTATCGCAATGGGAGACGCCTAAGTCGGTTACGGAGATTAGAAGCTTTTTGGGACTAGCTGGTTATTACAGGAGGTTTATAGAAGGATTTTCTAAGTTGGCTCTTCCGTTAACGCAGTTGACGTGTAAGGGTAAGTCGTTTGTATGGGATGTGCACTGTGAGAATAGTTTCAATGAATTGAAGAAGCGCCTGACGACGGCTCCAGTTTTGATTTTGCCGAAGTCTGATGAACCTTTTGTGGTATATTGTGATGCGTCCAAGTTGGGTTTGGGAGGTGTGCTTATGCAAGAAGGTAAGGTGGTAGCATATGCTTCGAGACAATTGAGGATTCATGAGAAGAATTATCCGACGCATGACTTAGAGTTGGCAGCTGTGGTCTTTGTATTGAAAATATGGAGACATTACTTGTATGGTTCAAGGTTTGAAGTATTCAGTGATCATAAGAGTTTGAGATATTTATTTGATCAGAAGGAGTTGAATATGAGGCAGAGAAGGTGGCTTGAGTTATTGAAGGATTATGATTTTGGTTTGAATTACCATCCTGGTAAAGCAAATGTGGTTGCAGATGCCTTGAGTAGGAAGACTATGCATATGTCCGCGTTGATGGTGAAAGAATTTGAATTGTTGGAACAGTTTAGAGACTTGAGTTTGGTGTGTGAAAGAACACCTCAGAGCATAAGACTGGGAATGTTGAGAATTGATAATGACTTCCTGAAGCATATCAAAGAGGCACAAAAAGAAGATGTCAAGCTTGTAGACTTGTTGATTGCTAATAATGAGACTGTGGATGGTGACTTTAAGGTCGATGATCAAGGAGTGCTGAGATTCCGAGGTAGGATTTGCATTCCTGACAATGAAGAGATTAAGAAGATGATTCTTGAAGAGAGTCATAGAAGTAGCTTGAGTATTCACCCGGGAGCTACGAAGATGTATCATGACTTAAAGAGGCTGTTTTGGTGGTCTGGTTTGAAACGCGATGTGGCACAATTTGTGTATTCCTGTTTGATTTGTCAAAAGTCGAAGATTGTGCATCAGAAGCCGACTGGTATGTGGGTATCTTTAGATGTGCCAGAATGGAAATGGGATAGTATATCCATGGATTTTGTGACGAGTTTGCCCAATACTCCTAAAGGGAATGATGCTATTTGGGTAATTGTTGATAGATTGACGAAGTCTGCTCATTTTCTACCAATCAACATTACTTTTCCTGTGGCTCAGTTGGCGGAGATTTATGTTAGAGAGATAGTTAAGCTGCATGGTGTTCCTTCGAGCATCGTATCGGATAGAGATCCAAGATTTACTTCTAGATTTTGGAAGAGTTTGCAAGAGGCGTTAGGATCTCAGTTGAGGTTGAGTTCGGCTTATCATCCGCAAACAGATGGTCAGTCGGAGAGGACGATTCAGTCGTTGGAGGACTTGTTGAGGGTTTGTGTACTTGAGCAGGGAGGGACTTGGGATAGTCATCTTCCATTGATAGAGTTCACGTACAACAACAGTTACCATTCAAGTATTGGAATGGCGCCGTTTGAGGCTTTGTATGGTCGGAGATGCAGGACTCCGTTGTGCTGGTTTGAGTCGGGTGAAAGAGTGGTCTTAGGACCAGAGATCGTTCAACAGACTACTGAGAAGGTGAGAATGATCCAAGAAAAGATGAAAGCGTCGCAGAGTCGACAAAAGAGTTATCATGATAAGCGTAGAAAGGACCTTGAGTTCCAAGAGGGGGATCATGTGTTCCTGAGAGTGACTCCTTTGACGGGTGTTGGACGTGCTTTGAAATCGAAGAAGTTGACTCCGAGGTTTATTGGACCGTATCAGATTTCAGAGAGGATTGGACCGGTGGCGTATCGTGTTGGATTACCACCGCACTTGTCGAATTTGCATGATGTTTTTCATGTATCTCAGTTGAGGAAGTATGTTCCGGATCCGTCTCATGTGATCCAAAGCGATGATGTACAAGTTAGGGACAACCTTACGGTTGAGACCTTACCCGTGAGGATTGATGATCAAAAGACAAAGACGTTGAGAGGCAAGGAGATACCTCTTGTGAGAGTTGTTTGGGACGGAGCGACGGGTGAAAGCTTGACTTGGGAGCTAGAAAGTAAGATGCTGGAATCCTATCCAGAGTTGTTTGAGCGAGGTAAATTTTCGAGGACGAAAATCCTTTAAGAGGGGGAGAGTTGTAACGCCCTCTTTAATTATTTAATTATTTTATTAGATGATATGGTATATGTTTATATATTATGTGATTTGTGACGATTATGTGACGTATTTGTGACGTATATGTGACGTGTGACGTGTTATTATTTTATTGTTTAATAAAATAATATAAGTGATGTTTATATGAATATTTGTCTGGTAAATAAATAGATTTGGTGGAAAAAGATAGAATTTTAAGAGATGGGGTTATATTTATAATTAAGGAGAGTTGTGTGGGTTAAAGGAGAATTAATTAAGTTGTGAGGGAGTATATAAGAGAAGTAGGTTAAGAAAGGAAACATTTTTGAGAACGCGTATCAGACTTTTGGTTGGAGAGAAAGAACGGTTGAACAAGGAGGAAGCTAGGCTGCGATTTTCTGCATAATTTCCAGGTAAGGGTGAGCCTAACTCCAGTAGTATTAATGTTAAATCATCTGTTCTTGATTAGCTTAGAGATTGGGAAGAATTGAGAGAAGTTTTGGGAATTAGGGTTATGATGATTTTGATGAATTGGATGTGAGAATGTGTTGCATTGCTGTAGAAATGTGTTACAGAACCTAGATTATCCCCTAGGACAACATTGTTGATGAATTAGAGGCTTATCATGAGAGTTTTGGGATGAATTGGTGTGAATTGGACTGAAACCGTAGTGATTCTGAGATCGCTCGCCTGTGGCGAGTGATCACTCGCCGTGGCGAGTAACCCTTGGTTGCTCGCGAGGCGAGCAGTATAGCTCGCCGTGGCGAGCTTGTCCCTTAAATTTAAGATTTTTGCCAAACTTTAGATGGTTTTGAGTGCCCCTATATTTATAGAGATGACCTGTGAAGTTGGTTTGGTCAAATTTAATTTAGAGAGCTTAAAAATGAGGATTTTGTTGAAAAATGTCAAAAAGGCCGAAGCACCCAGTTTTTCTCGCCTCCAGCTCGCCCCCAACTCGCCTTTGGCGAGTGAGCTGATGTGAGTGCTCGCCTGTGGCGAGCAGATGTACTCGCCGTGGCGAGTTAGTTGGTTCAGGACTGTTTGTTGTTTTTGCGATCTGTTTCGCATGGGACTTTGAGAGGAACCCTTGGGGTAGTATTAGTGAGGTTTTATACCCTTAAATGTATGTTGTAAAGATGATTGCTGATGAATTACTTGAGCTGTTGATAAATGATGTATGGTTGAAACTAAGTGATGTCTAAATATGATGATTATGTGATTGTGATGATGATACGTGTTGTGTTGTATGTGATTAATGAGATGATGTTCTGCCATGTAATTATTATTAACTGCATGTGTCAGTTTGGAAAATGTAATGATGTTTGAGACGGTGTATTAAGTTGTTAAACGACGAGTCCATGCATTTGCATATATATATGAGACGGTGGAGCTTTATGCTCAAAGCGACGGTGAAGCATATTAATGCTATAAACATATGGTACCACATGCATGATGTTGAGACGTTAGGTGTTGCATTTAGTCGAGTCAATTGTGACATATATGAGATGATGTTTTGAGATGTTGATGCTTGATATGATGTGGTTATGATGTTGTTATGATGATGCTATGATGTGCTATAATGTATTTGTGATGAGTTGAAATTATGATTTGTTAATCTTGACTTATGATTATATATTAATATTATTGTTGTGAATCTCACCCCTTCTGCTGGAATTGCCGCCTTGTGGGCAAGTGCAGGTACCCAGTCTTAGATGCGTGATGCGAGGATGTGTGAAGTTAGGGTTGCTCTGATATGTAACGGGATGGGGTCTTTTGTAGAGTCTGTTCCTTATGTATCATGTTTGATTTAGTGTTGACTTCAGTGATGTTGAAAATAATAATGTTTTTGAGACGTTTAATGGCTTTTAAGCCAAGACTATTTATGTGATGAGACTTTTTGAATTCCGCTGCTTAATTGAATATTTTGTGTAATTGATAAATTATTATCGAAGGTGTTTTTAAGATGAAATGTGACACTCCTTTTGAGAAGTACTCTGATTTTATATGATTTATTTAAAGAAATTTTTAAGACGGGAAATTGGGGTGTTACAGATTTTGCAGTGGACTTAGTCTGTTTGCCGTTGAGTGGGATGGATGTGACACTAGGTATGAACTGGTTGGAGTTTAACTACGTCCATATTAATTGTTTTAGTAAGACGGTGCGTTTATCTTCTGCTGAAGAAGAAGGAGAAACTGAGTTCTTGACTACCAAGCAGCTGAAGCAGTTAATGCATGATGGAATCCAAACGTTTTCTTTGATGGCGTTCCTGTCTATTGAGAATCAGGCAGCGATTGATAAGTTGCAAGTGGTATGCGAGTTTCCAGAAGTTTTCCCTGATGAAATTCCTGATGTGCCGCCAGAGAGGGAAGGAGAATTTTCCATTGATCTTGTTCCGGGCACCAAGCCTGTTTCTAGGGCACCTTACCGTATGTCAGCTTTCGAATTAGCTGAGTTGAAAAAGCAGTTAGAAGATTTGCTCGATAAGAAGTTTGTAAGACCGAGTGTATCGCCTTGGGGAGCGCCAATGTTGTTGGTTAAGAGGAAAGAATGTAGCATGAGGTTATGTATAGATTACCTTCAATTGAATAAAGTAACAATAAAGAATAGGTATCCACTTCCGAGGATCGACGATTTGATGGATCAGTTAGTGGGTGCGCGAGTGTTCAGTAAAATTGATTTAAGATCGGGCTATCACCAGATCAAAGTGAAAGATGAGGATATACAGAAGACGGCCTTTAGGACACGTTATGAACATTACGAATATACTATGATGCGTTTCGGTGTTACTAATGCGCCTGGAGTGTTTATGGAATATATGAACCGTATTTTTCATACTTATCTAGATCGTTTTGTTGTTGTGTTTATAGATGATATTCTGATATACTCCAAGTCCGAGAAGGAACATGCCGAACATTTGAGAGTTGTTTTGCAAGTGCTGAAAGAGAAAAAGTTATATGCCAAGTTATCAAAGTACGAATTCTGGCTGGAGGAAGTGAGTTTTCTTGGTCACATTATTTTTGGTGGTGGTATTGTTGTGGATCCGACGAAGGTTGAGGCAGTATCGCAATGAGATACTCCGAATTCGGTTACCGAAGTTAGGAGCTTTTTGGGTTTGGCAGGTTATTATCGGAGGTTCATAGAAGGATTTTCCAAGTTAGCACTTCCGTTAACTCAGTTGACTTGTAAAGGTAGAGCTTTTGGATGGGATATTCAGTGCGAATGAGGATCGTCTGATCAGAGGTACATGTTTCATTAATAGTACTCCATTAATTACTATTATAGATACTGGTGCTACACATTGTTTTATTGCTGGTGATTGTGCTTCGAAATTGAGTCTTGTTCTATTGTCTATGAATGGGGAGATGGTTGTCGAAACCCCAGCTAAGGGTTCGGTGACTACTTCTCTAGTGTGCTTAAAGTGTCCGTTGACGATTTTTGGTAGAGATTTTGCAGTGGACTTAGTCTGTTTGCCGTTGAGTGGGATGGATGTGATACTAGGTATGAACTGGTTGGAGTTTAACTACGTTCATATTAATTGTTTTAGTAAGACGGTGCGTTTTTCTTCTGCTGAAGAAGAAGGAGAAACTGAGTTCTTGACTACCAAGCAGCTGAAGCAGTTAATGCATGATGGAATCCAAACGTTTTCTTTGATGGCGTTCCTGTCTATTGAGAATCAGGCAGCGATTGATAAGTTGCAAGTGGTATGCGAGTTTCCAGAAGTTTTCCCTGATGAAATTCCTGATGTGCCGCCAGAGAGGGAAGGAGAATTTTCCATTGATCTTGTTCCGGGCACGAAGCCTGTTTCTAGGGCACCTTACCGTATGTCAGCTTTCGAATTAGCTGAGTTGAAAAAGCAGTTAGAAGATTTGCTCGATAAGAAGTTTGTAAGACCGAGTGTATCGCCTTGGGGAGCGCCGATGTTGTTGGTTAAGAGGAAAGAATGTAGCATGACGTTATGTATAGATTACCTTCAATTGAATAAAGTAACAATAAAGAATAGGTATCCACTTCCGAGGATCGACGATTTGATGGATCAGTTAGTGGGTGCGCGAGTGTTCAGTAAAATTGATTTAAGATCGGGCTATCACCAGATCAAAGTGAAAGATGAGGATATACAGAAGACGGCCTTTAGGACACGTTATGAACATTACGAATATACTATGATGCGTTTCGGTGTTACTAATGCGCCTGGAGTGTTTATGGAATATATGAACCGTATTTTTCATACTTATCTAGATCGTTTTGTTGTTGTGTTTATAGATGATATTCTGATATACTCCAAGTCCGAGAAGGAACATGCCGAACATTTGAGAGTTGTTTTGCAAGTGCTGAAAGAGAAAAAGTTATATTCCAAGTTATCAAAGTACGAATTCTGGCTGGAGGAAGTGAGTTTTCTTGGTCACATTATTTTTGGTGGTGGTATTGTTGTGGATCCGACGAAGGTTGAGGCAGTATCGCAATGGGATACTCTGAAGTCGGTTACCGAAGTTAGGAGCTTTTTGGGTTTGGCAGGTTATTATCGGAGGTTCATAGAAGGATTTTCCAAGTTAGCACTTCCGTTAACTCAGTTGACTTGTAAAGGTAGAGCTTTTGGATGGGATATTCAGTGCGAATGAGGATCGTCTGATCAGAGGTACATGTTTCATTAATAGTACTCCATTAATTACTATTATAGATACTGGTGCTACACATTGTTTTATTGCTGGTGATTGTGCTTCGAAATTGGGTCTTGTTCTATTGTCTATGAATGGGGAGATGATTGTCGAAACCCCAGCTAAGGGTTCGGTGACTACTTCTCTAGTGTGCTTAAAGTGTCCGTTGACGATTTTTGGTAGAGATTTTGCAGTGGACTTAGTCTGTTTGCCGTTGAGTGGGATGGATGTGATACTAGGTATGAACTGGTTGGAGTTTAACTACGTTCATATTAATTGTTTTAGTAAGACGGTGCGTTTTTCTTCTGCTGAAGAAGAAGGAGAAACTGAGTTCTTGACTACCAAGCAGCTGAAGCAGTTAATGCATGATGGAATCCAAACGTTTTCTTTGATGGCGTTCCTGTCTATTGAGAATCAGGCAGCGATTGATAAGTTGCAAGTGGTATGCGAGTTTCCAGAAGTTTTCCCTGATGAAATTCCTGATGTGCCGCCAGAGAGGGAAGGAGAATTTTCCATTGATCTTGTTCCGGGCACGAAGCCTGTTTCTAGGGCACCTTACCGTATGTCAGCTTTCGAATTAGCTGAGTTGAAAAAGCAGTTAGAAGATTTGCTCGATAAGAAGTTTGTAAGACCGAGTGTATCGCCTTGGGGAGCGCCGATGTTGTTGGTTAAGAGGAAAGAATGTAGCATGAGGTTATGTATAGATTACCTTCAATTGAATAAAGTAACAATAAAGAATAGGTATCCACTTCCGAGGATCGACGATTTGATGGATCAGTTAGTGGGTGCGCGAGTGTTCAGTAAAATTGATTTAAGATCGGGCTATCACCAGATCAAAGTGAAAGATGAGGATATACAGAAGACGGCCTTTAGGACACGTTATGAACATTACGAATATACTATGATGCGTTTCGGTGTTACTAATGCGCCTGGAGTGTTTATGGAATATATGAACCGTATTTTTCATACTTATCTAGATCGTTTTGTTGTTGTGTTTATAGATGATATTCTGATATACTCCAAGTCCGAGAAGGAACATGCCGAACATTTGAGAGTTGTTTTGCAAGTGCTGAAAGAGAAAAAGTTATATGCCAAGTTATCAAAGTACGAATTCTGGCTGGAGGAAGTGAGTTTTCTTGGTCACATTATTTTTGGTGGTGGTATTGTTGTGGATCCGACGAAGGTTGAGGCAGTATCGCAATGGGATACTCCGAATTCGGTTACCGAAGTTAGGAGCTTTTTGGGTTTGGCAGGTTATTATCGGAGGTTCATAGAAGGATTGTCCAAGTTAGCACTTCCGTTAACTCAGTTGACTTGTAAAGGTAGAGCTTTTGGATGGGATATTCAGTGCGAATGAGGATCGTCTGATCAGAGGTACATGTTTCATTAATAGTACTCCATTAATTACTATTATAGATACTGGTGCTACACATTGTTTTATTGCTGGTGATTGTGCTTCGAAATTGGGTCTTGTTCTATTGTCTATGAATGGGGAGATGGTTGTCGAAACCCCAGCTAAGGGTTCGGTGACTACTTCTCTAGTGTGCTTAAAGTGTCCGTTGACGATTTTTGGTAGAGATTTTGCAGTGGACTTAGTCTGTTTGCCGTTGAGTGGGATGGATGTGATACTAGGTATGAACTGGTTGGAGTTTAACTACGTTCATATTAATTGTTTTAGTAAGACGGTGCGTTTTTCTTCTGCTGAAGAAGAAGGAGAAACTGAGTTCTTGACTACCAAGCAGCTGAAGCAGTTAATGCATGATGGAATCCAAACGTTTTCTTTGATGGCGTTCCTGTCTATTGAGAATCAGGCAGCGATTGATAAGTTGCAAGTGGTATGCGAGTTTCCAGAAGTTTTCCCTGATGAAATTCCTGATGTGCCGCCAGAGAGGGAAGGAGAATTTTCCATTGATCTTGTTCCGGGCACGAAGCCTGTTTCTAGGGCACCTTACCGTATGTCAGCTTTCGAATTAGCTGAGTTGAAAAAGCAGTTAGAAGATTTGCTCGATAAGAAGTTTGTAAGACCGAGTGTATCGCCTTGGGGAGCGCCGATGTTGTTGGTTAAGAGGAAAGAATGTAGCATGAGGTTATGTATAGATTACCTTCAATTGAATAAAGTAACAATAAAGAATAGGTATCCACTTCCGAGGATCGACGATTTGATGGATCAGTTAGTGGGTGCGCGAGTGTTCAGTAAAATTGATTTAAGATCGGGCTATCACCAGATCAAAGTGAAAGATGAGGATATACAGAAGACGGCCTTTAGGACACGTTATGAACATTACGAATATACTATGATGCGTTTCGGTGTTACTAATGCGCCTGGAGTGTTTATGGAATATATGAACCGTATTTTTCATACTTATCTAGATCGTTTTGTTGTTGTGTTTATAGATGATATTCTGATATACTCCAAGTCCGAGAAGGAACATGCCGAACATTTGAGAGTTGTTTTGCAAGTGCTGAAAGAGAAAAAGTTATATGCCAAGTTATCAAAGTACGAATTCTGGCTGGAGGAAGTGAGTTTTCTTGGTCACATTATTTTTGGTGGTGGTATTGTTGTGGATCCGACGAAGGTTGAGGCAGTATCGCAATGGGATACTCCGAATTCGGTTACCGAAGTTAGGAGCTTTTTGGGTTTGGCAGGTTATTATCGGAGGTTCATAGAAGGATTGTCCAAGTTAGCACTTCCGTTAACTCAGTTGACTTGTAAAGGTAGAGCTTTTGGATGGGATATTCAGTGCGAATGAGGATCGTCTGATCAGAGGTACATGTTTCATTAATAGTACTCCATTAATTACTATTATAGATACTGGTGCTACACATTGTTTTATTGCTGGTGATTGTGCTTCGAAATTGGGTCTTGTTCTATTGTCTATGAATGGGGAGATGATTGTCGAAACCCCAGCTAAGGGTTCGGTGACTACTTCTCTAGTGTGCTTAAAGTGTCCGTTGACGATTTTTGGTAGAGATTTTGCAGTGGACTTAGTCTGTTTGCCGTTGAGTGGGATGGATGTGATACTAGGTATGAACTGGTTGGAGTTTAACTACGTTCATATTAATTGTTTTAGTAAGACGGTGCGTTTTTCTTCTGCTGAAGAAGAAGGAGAAACTGAGTTCTTGACTACCAAGCAGCTGAAGCAGTTAATGCATGATGGAATCCAAACGTTTTCTTTGATGGCGTTCCTGTCTATTGAGAATCAGGCAGCGATTGATAAGTTGCAAGTGGTATGCGAGTTTCCAGAAGTTTTCCCTGATGAAATTCCTGATGTGCCGCCAGAGAGGGAAGGAGAATTTTCCATTGATCTTGTTCCGGGCACGAAGCCTGTTTCTAGGGCACCTTACCGTATGTCAGCTTTCGAATTAGCTGAGTTGAAAAAGCAGTTAGAAGATTTGCTCGATAAGAAGTTTGTAAGACCGAGTGTATCGCCTTGGGGAGCGCCGATGTTGTTGGTTAAGAGGAAAGAATGTAGCATGAGGTTATGTATAGATTACCTTCAATTGAATAAAGTAACAATAAAGAATAGGTATCCACTTCCGAGGATCGACGATTTGATGGATCAGTTAGTGGGTGCGCGAGTGTTCAGTAAAATTGATTTAAGATCGGGCTATCACCAGATCAAAGTGAAAGATGAGGATATACAGAAGACGGCCTTTAGGACACGTTATGAACATTACGAATATACTATGATGCGTTTCGGTGTTACTAATGCGCCTGGAGTGTTTATGGAATATATGAACCGTATTTTTCATACTTATCTAGATCGTTTTGTTGTTGTGTTTATAGATGATATTCTGATATACTCCAAGTCCGAGAAGGAACATGCCGAACATTTGAGAGTTGTTTTGCAAGTGCTGAAAGAGAAAAAGTTATATGCCAAGTTATCAAAGTACGAATTCTGGCTGGAGGAAGTGAGTTTTCTTGGTCACATTATTTTTGGTGGTGGTATTGTTGTGGATCCGACGAAGGTTGAGGCAGTATCGCAATGGGATACTCCGAATTCGGTTACCGAAGTTAGGAGCTTTTTGGGTTTGGCAGGTTATTATCGGAGGTTCATAGAAGGATTGTCCAAGTTAGCACTTCCGTTAACTCAGTTGACTTGTAAAGGTAGAGCTTTTGGATGGGATATTCAGTGCGAATGAGGATCGTCTGATCAGAGGTACATGTTTCATTAATAGTACTCCATTAATTACTATTATAGATACTGGTGCTACACATTGTTTTATTGCTGGTGATTGTGCTTCGAAATTGGGTCTTGTTCTATTGTCTATGAATGGGGAGATGGTTGTCGAAACCCCAGCTAAGGGTTCGGTGACTACTTCTCTAGTGTGCTTAAAGTGTCCGTTGACGATTTTTGGTAGAGATTTTGCAGTGGACTTAGTCTGTTTGCCGTTGAGTGGGATGGATGTGATACTAGGTATGAACTGGTTGGAGTTTAACTACGTTCATATTAATTGTTTTAGTAAGACGGTGCGTTTTTCTTCTGCTGAAGAAGAAGGAGAAACTGAGTTCTTGACTACCAAGCAGCTGAAGCAGTTAATGCATGATGGAATCCAAACGTTTTCTTTGATGGCGTTCCTGTCTATTGAGAATCAGGCAGCGATTGATAAGTTGCAAGTGGTATGCGAGTTTCCAGAAGTTTTCCCTGATGAAATTCCTGATGTGCCGCCAGAGAGGGAAGGAGAATTTTCCATTGATCTTGTTCCGGGCACGAAGCCTGTTTCTAGGGCACCTTACCGTATGTCAGCTTTCGAATTAGCTGAGTTGAAAAAGCAGTTAGAAGATTTGCTCGATAAGAAGTTTGTAAGACCGAGTGTATCGCCTTGGGGAGCGCCGATGTTGTTGGTTAAGAGGAAAGAATGTAGCATGAGGTTATGTATAGATTACCTTCAATTGAATAAAGTAACAATAAAGAATAGGTATCCACTTCCGAGGATCGACGATTTGATGGATCAGTTAGTGGGTGCGCGAGTGTTCAGTAAAATTGATTTAAGATCGGGCTATCACCAGATCAAAGTGAAAGATGAGGATATACAGAAGACGGCCTTTAGGACACGTTATGAACATTACGAATATACTATGATGCGTTTCGGTGTTACTAATGCGCCTGGAGTGTTTATGGAATATATGAACCGTATTTTTCATACTTATCTAGATCGTTTTGTTGTTGTGTTTATAGATGATATTCTGATATACTCCAAGTCCGAGAAGGAACATGCCGAACATTTGAGAGTTGTTTTGCAAGTGCTGAAAGAGAAAAAGTTATATGCCAAGTTATCAAAGTACGAATTCTGGCTGGAGGAAGTGAGTTTTCTTGGTCACATTATTTTTGGTGGTGGTATTGTTGTGGATCCGACGAAGGTTGAGGCAGTATCGCAATGGGATACTCCGAATTCGGTTACCGAAGTTAGGAGCTTTTTGGGTTTGGCAGGTTATTATCGGAGGTTCATAGAAGGATTTTCCAAGTTAGCACTTCCGTTAACTCAGTTGACTTGTAAAGGTAGAGCTTTTGGATGGGATATTCAGTGCGAATGAGGATCGTCTAATCAGAGGTACATGTTTCATTAATAGTACTCCATTAATTACTATTATAGATACTGGTGCTACACATTGTTTTATTGCTGGTGATTGTGCTTCGAAATTGAGTCTTGTTCTATTGTCTATGAATGGGGAGATGGTTGTCGAAACCCCAACTAAGGGTTCGGTGACTACTTCTCTAGTGTGCTTAAAGTGTCCGTTGACGATTTTTGGTAGAGATTTTGCAGTGGACTTAGTCTGTTTGCCGTTGAGTGGGATGGATGTGATACTAGGTATGAACTGGTTGGAGTTTAACTACGTCCATATTAATTGTTTTAGTAAGACGGTGCGTTTTTCTTCTGCTGAAGAAGAAGGAGAAACTGAGTTCTTGACTACCAAGCAGCTGAAGCAGTTAATGCATGATGGAATCCAAACGTTTTCTTTGATGGCGTTCCTGTCTATTGAGAATCAGGCAGCGATTGATAAGTTGCAAGTGGTATGCGAGTTTCCAGAAGTTTTCCCTGATGAAATTCCTGATGTGCCGCCAGAGAGGGAAGGAGAATTTTCCATTGATCTTGTTCCGGGCACGAAGCCTGTTTCTAGGGCACCTTACCGTATGTCAGCTTTCGAATTAGCTGAGTTGAAAAAGCAGTTAGAAGATTTGCTCGATAAGAAGTTTGTAACACCGAGTGTATCGCCTTGGGGAGCGCCGATGTTGTTGGTTAAGAGGAAAGAATGTAGCATGAGGTTATGTATAGATTACCGTCAATTGAATAAAGTAACAATAAAGAATAGGTATCCACTTCCGAGGATCGACGATTTGATGGATCAGTTAGTGGGTGCGCGAGTGTTCAGTAAAATTGATTTAAGATCGGGCTATCACCAGATCAAAGTGAAAGATGAGGATATACAGAAGACGGCCTTTAGGACACGTTATGAACATTACGAATATACTATGATGCGTTTTGGTGTTACTAATGCGCCTGGAGTGTTTATGGAATATATGAACCGTATTTTTCATACTTATCTAGATCGTTTTGTTGTTGTGTTTATAGATGATATTCTGATATACTCCAAGTCCGAGAAGGAACATGCCGAACATTTGAGAGTTGTTTTGCAAGTGCTGAAAGAGAAAAAGTTATATGCCAAGTTATCAAAGTACGAATTCTGGCTGGAGGAAGTGAGTTTTCTTGGTCACATTATTTTTGGTGGTGGTATTGTTGTGGATCCGACGAAGGTTGAGGCAGTATCGCAATGGGATACTCCGAATTCGGTTACCGAAGTTAGGAGCTTTTTGGGTTTGGCAGGTTATTATCGGAGGTTCATAGAAGGATTTTCCAAGTTAGCACTTCCGTTAACTCAGTTGACTTGTAAAGGTAGAGCTTTTGGATGGGATATTCAGTGCGAATGAGGATCGTCTGATCAGAGGTACATGTTTCATTAATAGTACTCCATTAATTACTATTATAGATACTGGTGCTACACATTGTTTTATTGCTGGTGATTGTGCTTCGAAATTGAGTCTTGTTCTATTGTCTATGAATGGGGAGATGGTTGTCGAAACCCCAGCTAAGGGTTCGGTGACTACTTCTCTAGTGTGCTTAAAGTGTCCGTTGACGATTTTTGGTAGAGATTTTGCAGTGGACTTAGTCTGTTTGCCGTTGAGTGGGATGGATGTGATACTAGGTATGAACTGGTTGGAGTTTAACTACGTCCATATTAATTGTTTTAGTAAGACGGTGCGTTTTTCTTCTGCTGAAGAAGAAGGAGAAACTGAGTTCTTGACTACCAAGCAGCTGAAGCAGTTAATGCATGATGGAATCCAAACGTTTTCTTTGATGGCGTTCCTGTCTATTGAGAATCAGGCAGCGATTGATAAGTTGCAAGTGGTATGCGAGTTTCCAGAAGTTTTCCCTGATGAAATTCCTGATGTGCCGCCAGAGAGGGAAGGAGAATTTTCCATTGATCTTGTTCCGGGCACCAAGCCTGTTTCTAGGGCACCTTACCGTATGTCAGCTTTCGAATTAGCTGAGTTGAAAAAGCAGTTAGAAGATTTGCTCGATAAGAAGTTTGTAAGACCGAGTGTATCGCCTTGGGGAGCGCCGATGTTGTTGGTTAAGAGGAAAGAATGTAGCATGAGGTTATGTATAGATTACCGTCAATTGAATAAAGTAACAATAAAGAATAGGTATCCACTTCCGAGGATCGACGATTTGATGGATCAGTTAGTGGGTGCGCGAGTGTTCAGTAAAATTGATTTAAGATCGGGCTATCAACAGATCAAAGTGAAAGATGAGGATATACAGAAGACGGCCTTTAGGACACGTTACGAACATTACGAATATACTATGATGCTTTTCGGTGTTACTAATGCGCCTGGAGTGTTTATGGAATATATGAACCGTATTTTTCATACTTATCTAGATCGTTTTGTTGTTGTGTTTATAGATGATATTCTGATATACTCCAAGTCCGAGAAGGAACATGCCGAACATTTGAGAGTTGTTTTGCAAGTGCTGAAAGAGAAAAAGTTATATGCCAAGTTATCAAAGTGCGAATTCTGGCTGGAGGAAGTGAGTTTTCTTGGTCACATTATTTTTGGTGGTGGTATTGTTGTGGATCCGACGAAGGTTGAGGCAGTATCGCAATGGGATACTCCGAAGTCGGTTACCGAAGTTAGGAGCTTTTTGGGTTTGGCAGGTTATTATCGGAGGTTCATAGAAGGATTTTCCAAGTTAGCACTTCCGTTAACTCAGTTGACTTGTAAAGGTAGAGCTTTTGGATGGGATCTTCAGTGCGAATGAGGATCGTCTGATCACAGGTACATGTTTCATTAATATTACTCCATTAATTACTATTATAGATACTGGTGCTACACATTGTTTTATTGCTGGTGATTGTGCTTCGAAATTGGATCTTGTTTTGTCGTCTATGAATGGGGAGATGGTTGTCGAAACCCCAGCTAAGGGTTCGGTGACTACTTCTCTAGTGTGCTTAAAGTGTCCGTTGACGATTTTTGGTAGAGATTTTGCAGTGGACTTAGTCTGTTTGCCGTTGAGTGGGATGGATGTGATACTAGGTATGAACTGGTTGGAGTTTAACTACGTTCATATTAATTGTTTTAGTAAGACGGTGCGTTTTTCTTCTGCTGAAGAAGAAGGAGAAACTGAGTTCTTGACTACCAAGCAGCTGAAGCAGTTAATGCATGATGGAATCCAAACATTTTCTTTGATGGCGTTCCTGTCTATTGAGAATCAGGCAGCGATTGATAAGTTGCAAGTGGTATGCGAGTTTCCAGAAGTTTTCCCTGATGAAATTCCTGATGTGCCGCCAGAGAGGGAAGGAGAATTTTCCATTGATCTTGTTCCGGGCACGAAGCCTGTTTCTAGGGCACCTTACCGTATGTCAGCTTCTGAATTAGCTGAGTTGAAAAAGCAGTTAGAAGATTTGCTCGATAAGAAGTTTGTAAGACCGAGTGTATCGCCTTGGGGAGCGCCGATGTTGTTGGTTAAGAGGAAAGAATGTAGCATGAGGTAATGTATAGATTACCGTCAATTGAATAAAGTAACAATAAAGAATAGGTATCCACTTCCGAGGATCGACGATTTGATGGATCAGTTAGTGGGTGCGCGAGTGTTCAGTAAAATTGATTTAAGATCGGGCTATCACCAGATCAAAGTGAAAGATGAGGATATACAGAAGACGGCCTTTAGGACACGTTACGAACATTACGAATATACTATGATGCTTTTCGGTGTTACTAATGCGCCTGGAGTGTTTATGGAATATATGAACCGTATTTTTCATACTTATCTAGATCGTTTTGTTGTTGTGTTTATAGATGATATTCTGATATACTCCAAGTCCGAGAAGGAACATGCCGAACATTTGAGAGTTGTTTTGCAAGTGCTGAAAGAGAAAAAGTTATATGCCAAGTTATCAAAGTGTGAATTCTGGCTGGAGGAAGTGAGTTTTCTTGGTCACATTATTTTTGGTGGTGGTATTGTTGTGGATCCGACGAAGGTTGAGGCAGTATCGCAATGGGATACTCCGAAGTCGGTTACCGAAGTTAGGAGCTTTTTGGGTTTGGCAGGTTATTATCGGAGGTTCATAGAAGGATTTTCCAAGTTAGCACTTCCGTTAACTCAGTTGACTTGTAAAGGTAGAGCTTTTGGATGGGATCTTCAGTGCGAATGAGGATCGTCTGATCAGAGGTACATGTTTCATTAATAGTACTCCATTAATTACTATTATAGATACTGGTGCTACACATTGTTTTATTGCTGGTGATTGTGCTTCGAAATTGGATCTTGTTTTGTCGTCTATGAATGGGGAGATGGTTGTCGAAACCCCAGCTAAGGGTTCGGTGACTACTTCTCTAGTGTGCTTAAAGTGTCCGTTGACGATTTTTGGTAGAGATTTTGCAGTGGACTTAGTCTGTTTGCCGTTGAGTGGGATGGATGTGATACTAGGTATGAACTGGTTGGAGTTTAACTACGTTCATATTAATTGTTTTAGTAAGACGGTGCGTTTTTCTTCTGCTGAAGAAGAAGGAGAAACTGAGTTCTTGACTACCAAGCAGCTGAAGCAGTTAATGCATGATGGAATCCAAACATTTTCTTTGATGGCGTTCCTGTCTATTGAGAATCAGGCAGCGATTGATAAGTTGCAAGTGGTATGCGAGTTTCCAGAAGTTTTCCCTGATGAAATTCCTGATGTGCCGCCAGAGAGGGAAGGAGAATTTTCCATTGATCTTGTTCCGGGCACGAAGCCTGTTTCTAGGGCACCTTACCGTATGTCAGCTTCTGAATTAGCTGAGTTGAAAAAGCAGTTAGAAGATTTGCTCGATAAGAAGTTTGTAAGACCGAGTGTATCGCCTTGGGGAGCGCCGATGTTGTTGGTTAAGAGGAAAGAATGTAGCATGAGGTTATGTATAGATTACCGTCAATTGAATAAAGTAACAATAAAGAATAGGTATCCACTTCCGAGGATCGACGATTTGATGGATCAGTTAGTGGGTGCGCGAGTGTTCAGTAAAATTGATTTAAGATCGGGCTATCACCAGATCAAAGTGAAAGATGAGGATATACAGAAGACGGCCTTTAGGACACGTTACGAACATTACGAATATACTATGATGCTTTTCGGTGTTACTAATGCGCCTGGAGTGTTTATGGAATATATGAACCGTATTTTTCATACTTATCTAGATCGTTTTGTTGTTGTGTTTATAGATGATATTCTGATATACTCCAAGTCCGAGAAGGAACATGCCGAACATTTGAGAGTTGTTTTGCAAGTGCTGAAAGAGAAAAAGTTATATGCCAAGTTATCAAAGTGTGAATTCTGGCTGGAGGAAGTGAGTTTTCTTGGTCACATTATTTTTGGTGGTGGTATTGTTGTGGATCCGACGAAGGTTGAGGCAGTATCGCAATGGGATACTCCGAAGTCGGTTACCGAAGTTAGGAGCTTTTTGGGTTTGGCAGGTTATTATCGGAGGTTCATAGAAGGATTTTCCAAGTTAGCACTTCCGTTAACTCAGTTGACTTGTAAAGGTAGAGCTTTTGGATGGGATCTTCAGTGCGAATGAGGATCGTCTGATCAGAGGTACATGTTTCATTAATAGTACTCCATTAATTACTATTATAGATACTGGTGCTACACATTGTTTTATTGCTGGTGATTGTGCTTCGAAATTGGATCTTGTTTTGTCGTCTATGAATGGGGAGATGGTTGTCGAAACCCCAGCTAAGGGTTCGGTGACTACTTCTCTAGTGTGCTTAAAGTGTCCGTTGACGATTTTTGGTAGAGATTTTGCAGTGGACTTAGTCTGTTTGCCGTTGAGTGGGATGGATGTGATACTAGGTATGAACTGGTTGGAGTTTAACTACGTTCATATTAATTGTTTTAGTAAGACGGTGCGTTTTTCTTCTGCTGAAGAAGAAGGAGAAACTGAGTTCTTGACTACCAAGCAGCTGAAGCAGTTAATGCATGATGGAATCCAAACATTTTCTTTGATGGCGTTCCTGTCTATTGAGAATCAGGCAGCGATTGATAAGTTGCAAGTGGTATGCGAGTTTCCAGAAGTTTTCCCTGATGAAATTCCTGATGTGCCGCCAGAGAGGGAAGGAGAATTTTCCATTGATCTTGTTCCGGGCACGAAGCCTGTTTCTAGGGCACCTTACCGTATGTCAGCTTCTGAATTAGCTGAGTTGAAAAAGCAGTTAGAAGATTTGCTCGATAAGAAGTTTGTAAGACCGAGTGTATCGCCTTGGGGAGCGCCGATGTTGTTGGTTAAGAGGAAAGAATGTAGCATGAGGTTATGTATAGATTACCGTCAATTGAATAAAGTAACAATAAAGAATAGGTATCCACTTCCGAGGATCGACGATTTGATGGATCAGTTAGTGGGTGCGCGAGTGTTCAGTAAAATTGATTTAAGATCGGGCTATCACCAGATCAAAGTGAAAGATGAGGATATACAGAAGACGGCCTTTAGGACACGTTACGAACATTACGAATATACTATGATGCTTTTCGGTGTTACTAATGCGCCTGGAGTGTTTATGGAATATATGAACCGTATTTTTCATACTTATCTAGATCGTTTTGTTGTTGTGTTTATAGATGATATTCTGATATACTCCAAGTCCGAGAAGGAACATGCCGAACATTTGAGAGTTGTTTTGCAAGTGCTGAAAGAGAAAAAGTTATATGCCAAGTTATCAAAGTGCGAATTCTGGCTGGAGGAAGTGAGTTTTCTTGGTCACATTATTTTTGGTGGTGGTATTGTTGTGGATCCGACGAAGGTTGAGGCAGTATCGCAATGGGATACTCCGAAGTCGGTTACCGAAGTTAGGAGCTTTTTGGGTTTGGCAGGTTATTATCGGAGGTTCATAGAAGGATTTTCCAAGTTAGCACTTCCGTTAACTCAGTTGACTTGTAAAGGTAGAGCTTTTGGATGGGATCTTCAGTGCGAATGAGGATCGTCTGATCAGAGGTACATGTTTCATTAATAGTACTCCATTAATTACTATTATAGATACTGGTGCTACACATTGTTTTATTGCTGGTGATTGTGCTTCGAAATTGGATCTTGTTTTGTCGTCTATGAATGGGGAGATGGTTGTCGAAACCCCAGCTAAGGGTTCGGTGACTACTTCTCTAGTGTGCTTAAAGTGTCCGTTGACGATTTTTGGTAGAGATTTTGCAGTGGACTTAGTCTGTTTGCCGTTGAGTGGGATGGATGTGATACTAGGTATGAACTGGTTGGAGTTTAACTACGTTCATATTAATTGTTTTAGTAAGACGGTGCGTTTTTCTTCTGCTGAAGAAGAAGGAGAAACTGAGTTCTTGACTACCAAGCAGCTGAAGCAGTTAATGCATGATGGAATCCAAACATTTTCTTTGATGGCGTTCCTGTCTATTGAGAATCAGGCAGCGATTGATAAGTTGCAAGTGGTATGCGAGTTTCCAGAAGTTTTCCCTGATGAAATTCCTGATGTGCCGCCAGAGAGGGAAGGAGAATTTTCCATTGATCTTGTTCCGGGCACGAAGCCTGTTTCTAGGGCACCTTACCGTATGTCAGCTTCTGAATTAGCTGAGTTGAAAAAGCAGTTAGAAGATTTGCTCGATAAGAAGTTTGTAAGACCGAGTGTATCGCCTTGGGGAGCGCCGATGTTGTTGGTTAAGAGGAAAGAATGTAGCATGAGGTTATGTATAGATTACCGTCAATTGAATAAAGTAACAATAAAGAATAGGTATCCACTTCCGAGGATCGACGATTTGATGGATCAGTTAGTGGGTGCGCGAGTGTTCAGTAAAATTGATTTAAGATCGGGCTATCACCAGATCAAAGTGAAAGATGAGGATATACAGAAGACGGCCTTTAGGACACGTTACGAACATTACGAATATACTATGATGCTTTTCGGTGTTACTAATGCGCCTGGAGTGTTTATGGAATATATGAACCGTATTTTTCATACTTATCTAGATCGTTTTGTTGTTGTGTTTATAGATGATATTCTGATATACTCCAAGTCCGAGAAGGAACATGCCGAACATTTGAGAGTTGTTTTGCAAGTGCTGAAAGAGAAAAAGTTATATGCCAAGTTATCAAAGTGCGAATTCTGGCTGGAGGAAGTGAGTTTTCTTGGTCACATTATTTTTGGTGGTGGTATTGTTGTGGATCCGACGAAGGTTGAGGCAGTATCGCAATGGGATACTCCGAAGTCGGTTACCGAAGTTAGGAGCTTTTTGGGTTTGGCAGGTTATTATCGGAGGTTCATAGAAGGATTTTCCAAGTTAGCACTTCCGTTAACTCAGTTGACTTGTAAAGGTAGAGCTTTTGGATGGGATCTTCAGTGCGAATGAGGATCGTCTGATCAGAGGTACATGTTTCATTAATAGTACTCCATTAATTACTATTATAGATACTAGTGCTACACATTGTTTTATTGCTGGTGATTGTGCTTCGAAATTGGATCTTGTTTTGTCGTCTATGAATGGGGAGATGGTTGTCGAAACCCCAGCTAAGGGTTCGGTGACTACTTCTCTAGTGTGCTTAAAGTGTCCGTTGACGATTTTTGGTAGAGATTTTGCAGTGGACTTAGTCTGTTTGCCGTTGAGTGGGATGGATGTGATACTAGGTATGAACTGGTTGGAGTTTAACTACGTTCATATTAATTGTTTTAGTAAGACGGTGCGTTTTTCTTCTGCTGAAGAAGAAGGAGAAACTGAGTTCTTGACTACCAAGCAGCTGAAGCAGTTAATGCATGATGGAATCCAAACATTTTCTTTGATGGCGTTCCTGTCTATTGAGAATCAGGCAGCGATTGATAAGTTGCAAGTGGTATGCGAGTTTCCAGAAGTTTTCCCTGATGAAATTCCTGATGTGCCGCCAGAGAGGGAAGGAGAATTTTCCATTGATCTTGTTCCGGGCACGAAGCCTGTTTCTAGGGCACCTTACCGTATGTCAGCTTCTGAATTAGCTGAGTTGAAAAAGCAGTTAGAAGATTTGCTCGATAAGAAGTTTGTAAGACCGAGTGTATCGCCTTGGGGAGCGCCGATGTTGTTGGTTAAGAGGAAAGAATGTAGCATGAGGTTATGTATAGATTACCGTCAATTGAATAAAGTAACAATAAAGAATAGGTATCCACTTCCGAGGATCGACGATTTGATGGATCAGTTAGTGGGTGCGCGAGTGTTCAGTAAAATTGATTTAAGATCGGGCTATCACCAGATCAAAGTGAAAGATGAGGATATACAGAAGACGGCCTTTAGGACACGTTACGAACATTACGAATATACTATGATGCTTTTCGGTGTTACTAATGCGCCTGGAGTGTTTATGGAATATATGAACCGTATTTTTCATACTTATCTAGATCGTTTTGTTGTTGTGTTTATAGATGATATTCTGATATACTCCAAGTCCGAGAAGGAACATGCCGAACATTTGAGAGTTGTTTTGCAAGTGCTGAAAGAGAAAAAGTTATATGCCAAGTTATCAAAGTGCGAATTCTGGCTGGAGGAAGTGAGTTTTCTTGGTCACATTATTTTTGGTGGTGGTATTGTTGTGGATCCGACGAAGGTTGAGGCAGTATCGCAATGGGATACTCCGAAGTCGGTTACCGAAGTTAGGAGCTTTTTGGGTTTGGCAGGTTATTATCGGAGGTTCATAGAAGGATTTTCCAAGTTAGCACTTCCGTTAACTCAGTTGACTTGTAAAGGTAGAGCTTTTGGATGGGATCTTCAGTGCGAATGAGGATCGTCTGATCAGAGGTACATGTTTCATTAATAGTACTCCATTAATTACTATTATAGATACTGGTGCTACACATTGTTTTATTGCTGGTGATTGTGCTTCGAAATTGGATCTTGTTTTGTCGTGTATGAATGGGGAGATGGTTGTCGAAACCCCAGCTAAGGGTTCAGTGACTACTTCTCTAGTGTGCTTAAAGTGTCCGTTGACGATTTTTGGTAGAGATTTTGCAGTGGACTTAGTCTGTTTGCCGTTGAGTGGGATGGATGTGATACTAGGTATGAACTGGTTGGAGTTTAACTACGTTCATATTAATTGTTTTAGTAAGACGATACATTTTTCTTATGCTGAAGAAGAAAGAGAAACTGAGTTCTTGACTACCAAGCAGCTGAAGCAGTTAATGCATGATGGAATCCAAATGTTTTCTTTGATGGCGTTCCTGTCTATTAAGAATCAGGCAGCGACTGATAAGTTGCAATTGGTATGTGAGTTTCTAGAAGTTTTCCCTGATGAAATTCCTGATGTGCCGCCAGAGAGGGAAGTAGAATTTTCCATTGATCTTGTTCCGGGCACGAAGCCAGTTTCTATGGCACCTTACCGTATGTCAGCTTCTGAATTAGCTGAGTTGAAAAAGCAGTTAGAAGATTTGCTCGATAAGAAGTTTGTAAGACCGAGTGTATCGCCTTGGGGAGCGCCGATGTTGTTGGTTAAGAGGAAAGAATGTAGCATGAGGTTATGTATAGATTACCGTCAATTGAATAAAGTAACAATAAAGAATAGGTATCCACTTCCGAGGATCGACGATTTGATGGATCAGTTAGTGGGTGCGCGAGTGTTCAGTAAAATTGATTTAAGATCGGGCTATCACCAGATCAAAGTGAAAGATGAGGATATACAGAAGACGGCCTTTAGGACACGTTACGAACATTACGAATATACTATGATGCTTTTCGGTGTTACTAATGCGCCTGGAGTGTTTATGGAATATATGAACCGTATTTTTCATACTTATCTAGATCGTTTTGTTGTTGTGTTTATAGATGATATTCTGATATACTCCAAGTCCGAGAAGGAACATGCCGAACATTTGAGAGTTGTTTTGCAAGTGCTGAAAGAGAAAAAGTTATATGCCAAGTTATCAAAGTGCGAATTCTGGCTGGAGGAAGTGAGTTTTCTTGGTCACATTATTTTTGGTGGTGGTATTGTTGTGGATCCGACGAAGGTTGAGGCAGTATCGCAATGGGATACTCCGAAGTCGGTTACCGAAGTTAGGAGCTTTTTGGGTTTGGCAGGTTATTATCGGAGGTTCATAGAAGGATTTTCCAAGTTAGCACTTCCGTTAACTCAGTTGACTTGTAAAGGTAGAGCTTTTGGATGGGATCTTCAGTGCGAATGAGGATCGTCTGATCAGAGGTACATGTTTCATTAATAGTACTCCATTAATTACTATTATAGATACTGGTGCTACACATTGTTTTATTGCTGGTGATTGTGCTTCGAAATTGGATCTTGTTTTGTCGTCTATGAATGGGGAGATGGTTGTCGAAACCCCAGCTAAGGGTTCGGTGACTACTTCTCTAGTGTGCTTAAAGTGTCCGTTGACGATTTTTGGTAGAGATTTTGCAGTGGACTTAGTCTGTTTGCCGTTGAGTGGGATGGATGTGATACTAGGTATGAACTGGTTGGAGTTTAACTACGTTCATATTAATTGTTTTAGTAAGACGGTGCGTTTTTCTTCTGCTGAAGAAGAAGGAGAAACTGAGTTCTTGACTACCATGCAGCTGAAGCAGTTAATGCATGATGGAATCCAAACGTTTTCTTTGATGGCGTTCCTGTCTATTGAGAATCAGGCAGCGATTGATAAGTTGCAAGTGGTATGCGAGTTTCCAGAAGTTTTCCCTGATGAAATTCCTGATGTGCCGCCAGAGAGGGAAGGAGAATTTTCCATTGATCTTGTTCCGGGCACGAAGCCTGTTTCTAGGGCACCCTACCGTATGTCAGCTTCTGAATTAGCTGAGTTGAAAAAGCAGTTAGAAGATTTGCTCGATAAGAAGTTTGTAAGACCGAGTGTATCGCCTTGGGGAGCGCCGATGTTGTTGGTTAAGAGGAAAGAATGTAGCATGAGGTTATGTATAGATTACCGTCAATTGAATAAAGTAACAATAAAGAATAGATATCCACTTCCGAGGATCGACGATTTGATGGATCAGTTAGTGGGTGCGCGAGTGTTCAGTAAAATTGATTTAAGATCGGGCTATCACCAGATCAAAGTGAAAGATGAGGATATACAGAAGACGGCCTTTAGGACACGTTACGAACATTACGAATATACTATGATGCTTTTCGGTGTTACTAATGCGCCTGGAGTGTTTATGGAATATATGAACCGTATTTTTCATACTTATCTAGATCGTTTTGTTTTTGTGTTTATAGATGATATTCTGATATACTCCAAGTCCGAGAAGGAACATGCCGAACATTTGAGAGTTGTTTTGCAAGTGCTGAAAGAGAAAAAGTTATATGCCAAGTTATCAAAGTGCGAATTCTGGCTGGAGGAAGTGAGTTTTCTTGGTCACATTATTTTTGGTGGTGGTATTGTTGTGGATCCGACGAAGGTTGAGGCAGTATCGCAATGGGATACTCCGAAGTCGGTTACCGAAGTTAGGAGCTTTTTGGGTTTGGCAGGTTATTATCGGAGGTTCATAGAAGGATTTTCCAAGTTAGCACTTCCGTTAACTCAGTTGACTTGTAAAGGTAGAGCTTTTGGATGGGATCTTCAGTGCGAATGAGGATCGTCTGATCAGAGGTACATGTTTCATTAATAGTACTCCATTAATTACTATTATAGATACTGGTGCTACACATTGTTTTATTGCTGGTGATTGTGCTTCGAAATTGGATCTTGTTTTGTCGTCTATGAATGGGGAGATGGTTGTCGAAACCCCAGCTAAGGGTTCAGTGACTACTTCTCTAGTGTGCTTAAAGTGTCCGTTGACGATTTTTGGTAGAGATTTTGCAGTGGACTTAGTCTGTTTGCCGTTGAGTGGGATGGATGTGATACTAGGTATGAACTGGTTGGAGTTTAACTACGTTCATATTAATTGTTTTAGTAAGACGATACATTTTTCTTATGCTGAAGAAGAAAGAGAAACTGAGTTCTTGACTACCAAGCAGCTGAAGCAGTTAATGCATGATGGAATCCAAATGTTTTCTTTGATGGCGTTCCTGTCTATTAAGAATCAGGCAGCAACTGATAAGTTGCAATTGGTATGTGAGTTTCTAGAAGTTTTCCCTGATGAAATTCCTGATGTGCCGCCAGAGAGGGAAGTAGAATTTTCCATTGATCTTGTTCCGGGCACGAAGCCAGTTTCTATGGCACCTTACCGTATGTCAGCTTCTGAATTAGCTGAGTTGAAAAAGCAGTTAGAAGATTTGCTCGATAAGAAGTTTGTAAGACCGAGTGTATCGCCTTGGGGAGCGCCGATGTTGTTGGTTAAGAGGAAAGAATGTAGCATGAGGTTATGTATAGATTACCGTCAATTGAATAAAGTAACAATAAAGAATAGATATCCACTTCCGAGGATCGACGATTTGATGGATCAGTTAGTGGGTGCGCGAGTGTTCAGTAAAATTGATTTAAGATCGGGCTATCACCAGATCAAAGTGAAAGATGAGGATATACAGAAGACGGCCTTTAGGACACGTTACGAACATTACGAATATACTATGATGCTTTTCGGTGTTACTAATGCGCCTGGAGTGTTTATGGAATATATGAACCGTATTTTTCATACTTATCTAGATCGTTTTGTTTTTGTGTTTATAGATGATATTCTGATATACTCCAAGTCCGAGAAGGAACATGCCGAACATTTGAGAGTTGTTTTGCAAGTGCTGAAAGAGAAAAAGTTATATGCCAAGTTATCAAAGTGCGAATTCTGGCTGGAGGAAGTGAGTTTTCTTGGTCACATTATTTTTGGTGGTGGTATTGTTGTGGATCCGACGAAGGTTGAGGCAGTATCGCAATGGGATACTCCGAAGTCGGTTACCGAAGTTAGGAGCTTTTTGGGTTTGGCAGGTTATTATCGGAGGTTCATAGAAGGATTTTCCAAGTTAGCACTTCCGTTAACTCAGTTGACTTGTAAAGGTAGAGCTTTTGGATGGGATCTTCAGTGCGAATGAGGATCGTCTGATCAGAGGTACATGTTTCATTAATAGTACTCCATTAATTACTATTATAGATACTGGTGCTACACATTGTTTTATTGCTGGTGATTGTGCTTCGAAATTGGATCTTGTTTTGTCGTCTATGAATGGGGAGATGGTTGTCGAAACCCCAGCTAAGGGTTCAGTGACTACTTCTCTAGTGTGCTTAAAGTGTCCGTTGACGATTTTTGGTAGAGATTTTGCAGTGGACTTAGTCTGTTTGCCGTTGAGTGGGATGGATGTGATACTAGGTATGAACTGGTTGGAGTTTAACTACGTTCATATTAATTGTTTTAGTAAGACGATACATTTTTCTTATGCTGAAGAAGAAAGAGAAACTGAGTTCTTGACTACCAAGCAGCTGAAGCAGTTAATGCATGATGGAATCCAAATGTTTTCTTTGATGGCGTTCCTGTCTATTAAGAATCAGGCAGCGACTGATAAGTTGCAATTGGTATGTGAGTTTCTAGAAGTTTTCCCTGATGAAATTCCTGATGTGCCGCCAGAGAGGGAAGTAGAATTTTCCATTGATCTTGTTCCGGGCACGAAGCCAGTTTCTATGGCACCTTACCGTATGTCAGCTTCTGAATTAGCTGAGTTGAAAAAGCAGTTAGAAGATTTGCTCGATAAGAAGTTTGTAAGACCGAGTGTATCGCCTTGGGGAGCGCCGATGTTGTTGGTTAAGAGGAAAGAATGTAGCATGAGGTTATGTATAGATTACCGTCAATTGAATAAAGTAACAATAAAGAATAGGTATCCACTTCCGAGGATCGACGATTTGATGGATCAGTTAGTGGGTGCGCGAGTGTTCAGTAAAATTGATTTAAGATCGGGCTATCACGAGATCAAAGTGAAAGATGAGGATATACAAAAGACGGCCTTTAGGACACGTTACGAACATTACGAATATACTATGATGCTTTTCGGTGTTACTAATGCGCCTGGTGTAACACCCCAATTTCCCGTCTTAAAAATTTCATTAATTAAATCATACATCAGAGTATTCGTCATAAAGGAGTGTCACATTTCATCTATAAAAACAGCTTAGATAATAATTTATCAAATCACAAAACATCCATTTAAGCAGCGGAATTCAAAAGGTTTCATCTCAAAAATGTCTTGGCTTAAGAGCCATCAACACGTCTCAAAATATTTAAGGTTTTACATCACAAAAGTCAACATCATTTATTCAACGCGATACATAAAAGAATAGACTCCACAAAAGACCCTATCCCGTTACATATCAGAGCAGCCCTAACTTCACACAATCCTCGCATCATCGCAACTAAGACTGGGTACCTGCACTTGCCCACAAGGCGGCAATTCCAGCAGAAGGGGTGAGATTCATGACAATAATATTAATATAAAAACATAAGTCAAGATTAACAAAACTTATATCCAACTCATCACATATGCATTATAGCCCTTCATGACATCATCATAAATATCATCATATCAACATCATAAACATCATCTAAAACAACATTACATCACATATCAACATCTCAATCATCATCTCATATATGTCACAAATGACTCGACTAAATGCAACACCTAACGTCTCAACATCATGCATGTGGTACCATATAATTATAGCATTAATATGCTTCACCGTCGCTTTGAGCAAATGCTCCACCGTCGCTTTGAGCATAAAGCTCCACCGTCTCAATAATTATGCAAATGCATGGACTCGTCATTTAACATCTTAATACACCGTCTCAACATCATTACATTTTCAAGAATGGCACATGCAGTTAATAATAATTACATGGCAGAACATCATCTCAATTATGCATACACATTGCAACACATAGCATCGTCTTATTCAATTAACATCATACTCATACAACACTTATATTCAACAACACATCATTTATCAAAGGTATAATAGAACCATCCTCATTCATCTCTACATAACTCATCTAAGGGTACATAACGGTACGGTCTCTACCCCAAGGGTACCTCTAAACGTCCTATGCAAAACAGCTTACAAAAACAACAACACAGTCCTGAGCCATCTAACTCGCCACGGCGAGTACATCTGCTCGCCACAGGCGAGTACTCCCAGCAGCTCACTCGCCAAAGGCGAGTTGGGGGCGAGCTGGAGGCGAGAAAAACTGGGTGCTTCGGCCTTTTTGACATTTTTTCGACAAAATTCTCATTTTTAAGCTCCCTAAATCGAATTTGACCAAACTAACTTCACAGGTCATCTCTATAAATACAGGGACACTCAAAACCATCTAAAGTTTGGCAAAAATCCTAGTTTTAAGGGTCAAGCTCGCCACGGCGAGCTACACTGCTCGCCTCGCGAGCAACCAAGGGTTACTCGCCACGGCGAGTGATCTGCTCGCCTCAGGCGAGCGATCTCAGAACCACTACGGGTTCAGTCCTATTCACACCAAAACCTGCCAATTCTCTTCACTTAGGCTTCTAATACATCAGCAATAGCATCCTAGGGGATAATCTAGGTTCTGTAACACATCTATACAGCAATGCACAGCCATCTCACATCAAATTCACAAAAAATCACTTTAACCCTAATTCTCAAAATATCTCTCAATTCTTCCCAATCTCTAAGCTAATCAAGAACAGATGATCTTACATTAATACTATTGAAATTAGGCTCACCCTTACCTGGAAAAATTGCAGAATTTGCAGCCTAGCTTTCTCTTCTCTCTTGACCGTTCCTCTTCTTTTCCAAAATGTGTCTGTACGCGTTCTCAATATTTCCTTTCTTAACCTACTTCTCTTATATACTCCCTCACAACTTAATTAATTCCTCCTTAACCCACACAACTCTTCTTAATTATAATTATAACCCCATCTCTTAAAATTCTATCTTATTCCACCACATCCATTTAATTTCTAAACAAATATTCATATAAACATCACTAATATTATTTATTAAACAATAAAATAATAATACATCACACGTCACCAATACGTCACAAATACGTCACATAATCATCACAAACACGTCACATAATCATCATAAACACGTCACATAATCATCACAAACACGTCACATAATCATCATAATCATATAATATATAAACATATACTATACCATCTAATAAAATAATTAAATAAATAAAGAGGGCGTTACAACTCTCCCCCTCTTAAAGGATTTTCGTCCTCGAAAATTTACCTCGCTCAAACAACTCTGGATAGGATTCCAGCATCTTACTTTCTAGCTCCCAAGTCAAGCTTTCCCCCGTCGCTCCGTCCCAAACAACTCTCACAAGAGGTATCTCCTTGCCTCGCAACGTTTTCGTCTTCCGATCATCTATCCTCACGGGTAAGGTCTCAACCGTAAGGTTGTCCCTAACTTGCACATCGTCGCTTTGGATCACATGAGACGGATCCGGAACATACTTCCTCAGCTGAGATACATGAAAAACATCATGCAAATTCGACAAGTGCGGTGGTAATCCAACACGATACGCCACCGGTCCAATCCTCTCTGAAATCTGATACGGTCCAATAAACCTCGGAGTTAACTTCTTCGATTTCAAAGCACGTCCAACACCCGTCAAAGGAGTCACTCTCAGGAACACATGATCCCCCTCTTGGAACTCAAGGTCCTTTCTACGCTTATCATGATAACTCTTTTGTCGACTCTGCGACGCTTTCATCTTTTCTTGGATCATTCTCACCTTCTCGGTAGTCTGTTGAACGATCTCTGGTCCTAAGACCACTCTTTCACCCGACTCAAACCAGCACAACGGAGTCCTGCACCTCCGACCATACAAAGCCTCAAACGGCGCCATTCCAATACTTGAATGGTAACTGTTGTTGTACGTGAACTCTATCAATGGAAGATGACTATCCCAAGCTCCTCCCTGTTCAAGTACACAAACCCTCAACAAGTCCCCCAACGACTGAATCGTCCTCTCCGACTGACCATCTGTTTGCGGATGATAAGCCGAACTCAACCTCAACTGAGACCCTAACGCCTCTTGCAAACTCTTCCAAAATCTAGAAGTAAATCTTGGATCTCTATCAGATACGATGCTCGAAGGAACACCATGCAGCTTAACTATCTCTCTAACATAAATCTCCGCCAACTGAGCCACAGGAAAAGTAATGTTGATTGGCAGAAAGTGAGCAGACTTCGTTAATCTATCAACAATTACCCAAATAGCATCGTTCCCTCTAGGAGTATTGGGCAAACTCGTCACAAAATCCATGGATATACTATCCCATTTCCACTCTGGCACATCTAAAGGTACCATCACACCAGTCGGCTTCTGATGCTCAATCTTCGACTTTTGACAAACCAAGCAAGAATACACAAATTGTGCCACATCGCGTTTCAAACCAGACCACCAAAACAGCCTCTTTAAGTCATGGTACATCTTCGTAGCTCCCGGGTGAATACTCAAGCTACTTCTATGACTCTCTTCAAGAATCATCTTCTTAATCTCCTCATTGTCAGGAATGCAAATCCTCCCTCGGAATCTCAACACTCCTTGATCATCGACCTTAAAGTCACTATCCACAGTCTCCTCATTACCAGCAATCAACAAGTCTACAAACTTGACATCTTCTTTTTGTGCCTCTTTGATATGCTTCAGGAAATCATTATCAATTCTCAACATTCCCAGTTTTATGCTCTGAGGTGTTCTTTCACACACCAAGCTCAAGTCTCTAAATTGTTCTAACAACTCAAACTCTTTCACCATCAACGCGGACATATGCACAGTTTTCCTACTCAAGGCATCCGCAACCACATTTGCTTTACCAGGATGGTAATTCAAACCAAAATCATAATCCTTCAATAACTCAAGCCACCTTCTCTGCCTCATATTCAACTCTTTCTGATCAAATAAATATCTCAGACTCTTGTGATCACTGAATACTTCAAACCTCGAACCATACAAATAATGTCTCCATATTTTCAATACAAAAACCACAGCTGCCAACTCCAAGTCATGCGTCGGATAATTCTTCTCATGAATCCTCAATTGTCTCGAAGCATATGCTACCACCTTACCTTCTTGCATAAGCACACCTCCCAAGCCCAACTTGGACGCATCACAATATACCACGAAAGGTTCATCAGACTTCGGCAAAATCAAAACTGGAGCCGTCGTCAGGCGCTTCTTCAATTCATTGAAACTATTCTCACAATGCACATCCCATACAAACGACTTACCCTTACACGTCAACTGCGTTAACGGAAGAGCCAATTTAGAGAATCCTTCTATAAACCTCCTGTAATAACCAGCTAATCCCAAAAAGCTTCTAATCTCCGTAACCGACTTAGGCGTCTCCCATTGCGATACCGCTTCAACTTTAGACGGGTCAACCGCAATACCTTCACCAGAAATAACATGGCCAAGAAAACTTACTTCATTTAGCCAAAACTCACACTTAGACAGTTTAGCATACAGCTTCTTCTCTTTCAGCACTTGCAATACAGTCTTCAAATGCTCTGCATGCTCAGCTTCAGTCTTAGAATATATTAGAATATCATCAATAAAAACCACCACAAATTGATCCAAGTACTCATGAAAGATTCTGTTCATATATTCCATAAACACACCAGGCGCATTGGTAACACCGAAAGGCATCACCTTGTACTCGTAGTGACCATAACGGGTCCTGAAAGCCGTCTTCTGCATATCTTCATCCTTCACCTTAATCTGATGGTAACCTGACCTCAAGTCAATCTTGCTAAATACCTTTGCACCCACTAACTGATCCATCAAGTCGTCAATTCTCGGAAGTGGATACCTATTCTTGATCGTCACTTTGTTCAACTGACGGTAATCAATGCACAACCGCATGCTACCATCCTTCTTCTTTACCAACAACACCGGGGCTCCCCATGGTGAAACACTAGGTCTCACAAACTTCTTCTCAAGTAAGTCTTCCAACTGCTTCTTCAACTCTGCTAACTCAGAAGCAGACATACGATAAGGTGCCATCGACACCGGCTTCGTACCTGGCACAAGGTCTATCGAAAATTCAACCTCCCTCTCTGGTGGCACACTAAATCCATCACAAAGTCACGGCCAAACATAGATAAAGGACAATTTACACAAACGTGAGAAGTAGTCACCGAACCCTTAGCTGGAGTCTCGACATCCATTTCTCCATTCATATCAGAAACATCAAGACCCAAGGCAGAAACACAATCAAAAGCAACAAAACTGTGCGTAGCACCAGTATCAATAATAGCAACTAAAGGAGTATTATTAATATAGCAAGTACCTCTGATCAAGCGATCATCATTCTCAGTCTGAGTGCCGGTCAATGCAAACACTCTCCCAGTGGTCTTAGTCTTCTTGGGTTGCTTACACTGCGAACCAATGTGTCCTTGCTCATTGCAGTTGAAACACACAACATCATCAAACTTGCAGTCACTAGTAATATGCCCTTTCTGACCACAACGGTAGCACCTCTTCACCTCAACAGTACATGCATTGCTCTTATGGCCTTTCTCGCCACAAGTGTAACAAGTAACCTCAGCAGGAGCAGCCTTCTTCTGGGGCCTCCTCTCATCATTTACTCTCTGCTTCCCTTTATCTCTAGGGGCATCATAAGGTTTAGGGCGACTCTGCTGGCCCTTAGCTTTCCGATCATTCACTACCTTGTAGTGAGCTTTAGTATCCTCCTCATAAATCCGACAACTACTCACCAACTCAGAAAAGTCACGAATCTTCTGGTAACCGATAGCTCTCTTGATATCAGCGCGCAACCCGTTCTCAAACTTGATACATTTCGAAAACTCAGCCGTCTCGGGTGCATAATGCGGATAGAACTTAGCCAATTCCACAAATTTGGCCGCATACTCGGTCACCGACATGTTCCCTTGCTTAAGCTCCAGGAACTCTATCTCTTTCTTTCCACGAACGTCTTCTGGGAAGTATCTATTGAGGAACTCCCTCGTGAAGATAGCCCACGTCACCACAGCTCCATCTTGTTCCAAAATAGGTAGGAGACTAACCCACCAATCATCAGCCTCCTCAGCAAGCATGTGCGTACCAAACCGCACCTTCTGAACATCGTCACATTGCATGACCCTGAAAATCCTTTCCACTTCCTTGAGCCACAACTGAGCTCCATCCGGATCATAACGCCCCTTGAAGGTAGGCGGGTGATTCCTCAGAAACGTCTCCAACATTCTAGTTCCATCGTTCCCACCAGCGTTGTTCTGATTACCCACAACTTGGGCCATTGCTTCCAAAGCAGCAGCAAGAGCAGCATCATTTCTACCAGCCATCTAGTTCTCTGGAAACAAACATGAGTCAGAATAATACAATAATACTATTCTACTCTAAGACAACGTCACTCGACTCTCTACTTGGCCGGACGGACCGACCTGCTTTGATACCAATTGTAACACCCCAATTTCCCGTCTTAAAAATTTCATTAATTAAATCATACATCAGAGTATTCGTCATAAAGGAGTGTCACATTTCATCTATAAAAACAGCTTAGATAATAATTTATCAAATCACAAAACATCCATTTAAGCAGCGGAATTCAAAAGGTTTCATCTCAAAAATGTCTTGGCTTAAGAGCCATCAACACGTCTCAAAATATTTAAGGTTTTACATCACAAAAGTCAACATCATTTATTCAACGCGATACATAAAAGAATAGACTCCACAAAAGACCCTATCCCGTTACATATCAGAGCAGCCCTAACTTCACACAATCCTCGCATCATCGCAACTAAGACTGGGTACCTGCACTTGCCCACAAGGCGGCAATTCCAGCAGAAGGGGTGAGATTCATGACAATAATATTAATATAAAAACATAAGTCAAGATTAACAAAACTTATATCCAACTCATCACATATGCATTATAGCCCTTCATGACATCATCATAAATATCATCATATCAACATCATAAACATCATCTAAAACAACATTACATCACATATCAACATCTCAATCATCATCTCATATATGTCACAAATGACTCGACTAAATGCAACACCTAACGTCTCAACATCATGCATGTGGTACCATATAATTATAGCATTAATATGCTTCACCGTCGCTTTGAGCAAATGCTCCACCGTCGCTTTGAGCATAAAGCTCCACCGTCTCAATAATTATGCAAATGCATGGACTCGTCATTTAACATCTTAATACACCGTCTCAACATCATTACATTTTCAAGAATGGCACATGCAGTTAATAATAATTACATGGCAGAACATCATCTCAATTATGCATACACATTGCAACACATAGCATCGTCTTATTCAATTAACATCATACTCATACAACACTTATATTCAACAACACATCATTTATCAAAGGTATAATAGAACCATCCTCATTCATCTCTACATAACTCATCTAAGGGTACATAACGGTACGGTCTCTACCCCAAGGGTACCTCTAAACGTCCTATGCAAAACAGCTTACAAAAACAACAACACAGTCCTGAGCCATCTAACTCGCCACGGCGAGTACATCTGCTCGCCACAGGCGAGTACTCCCAGCAGCTCACTCGCCAAAGGCGAGTTGGGGGCGAGCTGGAGGCGAGAAAAACTGGGTGCTTCGGCCTTTTTGACATTTTTTCGACAAAATTCTCATTTTTAAGCTCCCTAAATCGAATTTGACCAAACTAACTTCACAGGTCATCTCTATAAATACAGGGACACTCAAAACCATCTAAAGTTTGGCAAAAATCCTAGTTTTAAGGGTCAAGCTCGCCACGGCGAGCTACACTGCTCGCCTCGCGAGCAACCAAGGGTTACTCGCCACGGCGAGTGATCTGCTCGCCTCAGGCGAGCGATCTCAGAACCACTACGGGTTCAGTCCTATTCACACCAAAACCTGCCAATTCTCTTCACTTAGGCTTCTAATACATCAGCAATAGCATCCTAGGGGATAATCTAGGTTCTGTAACACATCTATACAGCAATGCACAGCCATCTCACATCAAATTCACAAAAAATCACTTTAACCCTAATTCTCAAAATATCTCTCAATTCTTCCCAATCTCTAAGCTAATCAAGAACAGATGATCTTACATTAATACTATTGAAATTAGGCTCACCCTTACCTGGAAAAATTGCAGAATTTGCAGCCTAGCTTTCTCTTCTCTCTTGACCGTTCCTCTTCTTTTCCAAAATGTGTCTGTACGCGTTCTCAATATTTCCTTTCTTAACCTACTTCTCTTATATACTCCCTCACAACTTAATTAATTCCTCCTTAACCCACACAACTCTTCTTAATTATAATTATAACCCCATCTCTTAAAATTCTATCTTATTCCACCACATCCATTTAATTTCTAAACAAATATTCATATAAACATCACTAATATTATTTATTAAACAATAAAATAATAATACATCACACGTCACCAATACGTCACAAATACGTCACATAATCATCACAAACACGTCACATAATCATCATAAACACGTCACATAATCATCACAAACACGTCACATAATCATCATAATCATATAATATATAAACATATACTATACCATCTAATAAAATAATTAAATAAATAAAGAGGGCGTTACACCTGGAGTGTTTATGGAATATATGAACCGTATTTTTCATACTTATCTAGATCGTTTTGTTGTTGTGTTTATAGATGATATTCTGATATACTCCAAGTTCGAGGAGGAACATGCCGAACATTTGAGAGTTGTTTTGCAAGTGCTGAAAGAGAAAAAGTTATATGCCAAGTTATCAAAGTGCGAATTCTGGCTGGAGGAAGTGAGTTTTCTTGGTCACATTATTTTTGGTGGTGGTATTGTTGTGGATCCGACGAAGATTGAGGCAGTATCGCAATGGGATACTCCAAAGTCGGTTACCGAAGTTAGGAGCTTTTTGGGTTTGGCAGGTTATTATCGGAGGTTCATAGAAGGATTTTCCAAGTTAGCACTTCCGTTAACTCAGTTGACTTGTAAAGGTAGAGCTTTTGGATGGGATCTTCAGTGCGAATGTGGATCGTCTGATCAGAGGTACATGTTTCATTAATAGTACTCCATTAATTACTATTATAGATACTGGTGCTACACATTGTTTTATTGCTGGTGATTGTGCTTCGAACTTGGGTCTTGTTTTGTCGTCTATGAATGGGGAGATGGTTGTCGAAACCCCAGCTAAGGGTTCGGTGACTACTTCTCTAGTGTGCTTAAAGTGTCCGTTGACGATTTTTGGTAGAGATTTTGCAGTGGACTTAGTCTGTTTGCCGTTGAGTGGGATGGATGTGATACTAGGTATGAACTGGTTGGAGTTTAACTACGTTCATATTAATTGTTTTAGTAAGACGATACATTTTTCTTATGCTGAAGAAGAAAGAGAAACTGAGTTCTTGACTACCAAGCAGCTGAAGCAGTTAATGCATGATGGAATCCAAATGTTTTCTTTAATGGGGTTCCTGTCTATTAAGAATCAGGCAGCGACTGATAAGTTGCAAATGGTATGTGAGTTTCTAGAAGTTTTCCCTGATGAAATTCCTGATGTGCCGCCAGAGAGGGAAGTAGAATTTTCCATTGATCTTGTTCCGGGCACAAAGCCTGTTTCTATGGCACCTTACCGTATGTCAGCTTCTGAATTAGCTGAGTTGAAAAAGCAGTTAGAAGATTTGCTCGATAAGAAGTTTGTAAGACCGAGTGTATCGCCTTGGGGAGCGCCGATGTTGTTGGTTAAGAGGAAAGAATGTAGCATGAGGTTATGTATAGATTACCGTCAATTGAATAAAGTAACAATAAAGAATAGGTATCCACTTCCGAGGATCGACGATTTGATGGATCAGTTAGTGGGTGCGCGAGTGTTCAGTAAAATTGATTTAAGATCGGGCTATCACGAGATCAAAGTGAAAGATGAGGATATACAAAAGACGGCCTTTAGGACAGGTTACGAACATTACGAATATACTATGATGCTTTTCGGTGTTACTAATGCGCCTGGAGTGTTTATGGAATATATGAACCGTATTTTTCATACTTATCTAGATCGTTTTGTTTTTGTGTTTATAGATGATATTCTGATATACTCCAAGTTCGAGGAGGAACATGCCGAACATTTGAGAGTTGTTTTGCAAGTGCTGAAAGAGAAAAAGTTATATGCCAAGTTATCAAAGTGCGAATTCTGGCTGGAGGAAGTGAGTTTTCTTGGTCACATTATTTTTGGTGGTGGTATTGTTGTGGATCCGACGAAGATTGAGGCAGTATCGCAATGGGATACTCCAAAGTCGGTTACCGAAGTTAGGAGCTTTTTGGGTTTGGCAGGTTATTATCGGAGGTTCATAGAAGGATTTTCCAAGTTAGCACTTCCGTTAACTCAGTTGACTTGTAAAGGTAGAGCTTTTGGATGGGATCTTCAGTGCGAATGTGGATCGTCTGATCAGAGGTACATGTTTCATTAATAGTACTCCATTAATTACTATTATAGATACTGGTGCTACACATTGTTTTATTGCTGGTGATTGTGCTTCAAAATTGGGTCTTGTTTTGTCGTCTATGAATGGGGAGATGGTTGTCGAAACCCCAGCTAAGGGTTCGGTGACTACTTCTCTAGTGTGCTTAAAGTGTCCGTTGACGATTTTTGGTAGAGATTTTGCAGTGGACTTAGTCTGTTTGCCGTTGAGTGGGATGGATGTGATACTAGGTATGAACTGGTTGGAGTTTAACTACGTTCATATTAATTGTTTTAGTAAGACGATACATTTTTCTTATGCTGAAGAAGAAAGAGAAACTGAGTTCTTGACTACCAAGCAGCTGAAGCAGTTAATGCATGATGGAATCCAAATGTTTTCTTTAATGGGGTTCCTGTCTATTAAGAATCAGGCAGCGACTGATAAGTTGCAAATGGTATGTGAGTTTCTAGAAGTTTTCCCTGATGAAATTCCTGATGTGCCGCCAGAGAGGGAAGTAGAATTTTCCATTGATCTTGTTCCGGGCACGAAGCCTGTTTCTATGGCACCTTACCGTATGTCAGCTTCTGAATTAGCTGAGTTGAAAAAGCAGTTAGAAGATTTGCTCGATAAGAAGTTTGTAAGACCGAGTGTATCGCCTTGGGGAGCGCCGATGTTGTTGGTTAAGAGGAAAGAATGTAGCATGAGGTTATGTATAGATTACCGTCAATTGAATAAAGTAACAATAAAGAATAGGTATCCACTTCCGAGGATCGACGATTTGATGGATCAGTTAGTGGGTGCGCGAGTGTTCAGTAAAATTGATTTAAGATCGGGCTATCACGAGATCAAAGTGAAAGATGAGGATATACAAAAGACGGCCTTTAGGACACGTTACGAACATTACGAATATACTATGATGCTTTTCGGTGTTACTAATGCGCCTGGAGTGTTTATGGAATATATGAACCGTATTTTCATACTTATCTAGATCGTTTTGTTGTTGTGTTTATAGATGATATTCTGATATACTCCAAGTTCGAGGAGGAACATGCCGAACATTTGAGAGTTGTTTTGCAAGTGCTGAAAGAGAAAAAGTTATATGCCAAGTTATCAAAGTGCGAATTCTGGCTGGAGGAAGTGAGTTTTCTTGGTCACATTATTTTTGTTGGTGGTATTGTTGTGGATCCGACGAAGATTGAGGCAGTATCGCAATGGGATACTCCAAAGTCGGTTACCGAAGTTAGGAGCTTTTTGGGTTTGGCAGGTTATTATCGGAGGTTCATAGAAGGATTTTCCAAGTTAGCACTTCCGTTAACTCAGTTGACTTGTAAAGGTAGAGCTTTTGGATGGGATCTTCAGTGCGAATGTGGATCGTCTGATCAGAGGTACATGTTTCATTAATAGTACTCCATTAATTACTATTATAGATACTGGTGCTACACATTGTTTTATTGCTGGTGATTGTGCTTCGAAATTGGGTCTTGTTTTGTCGTCTATGAATGGGGAGATGGTTGTCGAAACCCCAGCTAAGGGTTCGGTGACTACTTCTCTAGTGTGCTTAAAGTGTCCGTTGACGATTTTTGGTAGAGATTTTGCAGTGGACTTAGTCTGTTTGCCGTTGAGTGGGATGGATGTGATACTAGGTATGAACTGGTTGGAGTTTAACTACGTTCATATTAATTGTTTTAGTAAGACGATACATTTTTCTTATGCTGAAGAAGAAAGAGAAACTGAGTTCTTGACTACCAAGCAGCTGAAGCAGTTAATGCATGATGGAATCCAAATGTTTTCTTTGATGGCGTTCCTGTCTATTAAGAATCAGGCAGCGACTGATAAGTTGCAAATGGTATGTGAGTTTCTAGAAGTTTTCCCTGATGAAATTCCTGATGTGCCGCCAGAGAGGGAAGTAGAATTTTCCATTGATCTTGTTCCGGGCACGAAGCCTGTTTCTATGGCACCTTACCGTATGTCAGCTTCTGAATTAGCTGAGTTGAAAAAGCAGTTAGAAGATTTGCTCGATAAGAAGTTTGTAAGACCGAGTGTATCGCCTTGGGGAGCGCCGATGTTGTTGGTTAAGAGGAAAGAATGTAGCATGAGGTTATGTATAGATTACCGTCAATTGAATAAAGTAACAATAAAGAATAGGTATCCACTTCCGAGGATCGACGATTTGATGGATCAGTTAGTGGGTGCGCGAGTGTTCAGTAAAATTGATTTAAGATCGGGCTATCACGAGATCAAAGTGAAAGATGAGGATATACAAAAGACGGCCTTTAGGACACGTTACGAACATTACGAATATACTATGATGCTTTTCGGTGTTACTAATGCGCCTGGAGTGTTTATGGAATATATGAACCGTATTTTCATACTTATCTAGATCGTTTTGTTGTTGTGTTTATAGATGATATTCTGATATACTCCAAGTTCGAGGAGGAACATGCCGAACATTTGAGAGTTGTTTTGCAAGTGCTGAAAGAGAAAAAGTTATATGCCAAGTTATCAAAGTGCGAATTCTGGCTGGAGGAAGTGAGTTTTCTTGGTCACATTATTTTTGTTGGTGGTATTGTTGTGGATCCGACGAAGATTGAGGCAGTATCGCAATGGGATACTCCAAAGTCGGTTACCGAAGTTAGGAGCTTTTTGGGTTTGGCAGGTTATTATCGGAGGTTCATAGAAGGATTTTCCAAGTTAGCACTTCCGTTAACTCAGTTGACTTGTAAAGGTAGAGCTTTTGGATGGGATCTTCAGTGCGAATGTGGATCGTCTGATCAGAGGTACATGTTTCATTAATAGTACTCCATTAATTACTATTATAGATACTGGTGCTACACATTGTTTTATTGCTGGTGATTGTGCTTCGAACTTGGGTCTTGTTTTGTCGTCTATGAATGGGGAGATGGTTGTCGAAACCCCAGCTAAGGGTTCGGTGACTACTTCTCTAGTGTGCTTAAAGTGTCCGTTGACGATTTTTGGTAGAGATTTTGCAGTGGACTTAGTCTGTTTGCCGTTGAGTGGGATGGATGTGATACTAGGTATGAACTGGTTGGAGTTTAACTACGTTCATATTAATTGTTTTAGTAAGACGATACATTTTTCTTATGCTGAAGAAGAAAGAGAAACTGAGTTCTTGACTACCAAGCAGCTGAAGCAGTTAATGCATGATGGAATCCAAATGTTTTCTTTAATGGGGTTCCTGTCTATTAAGAATCAGGCAGCGACTGATAAGTTGCAAATGGTATGTGAGTTTCTAGAAGTTTTCCCTGATGAAATTCCTGATGTGCCGCCAGAGAGGGAAGTAGAATTTTCCATTGATCTTGTTCCGGGCACGAAGCCTGTTTCTATGGCACCTTACCGTATGTCAGCTTCTGAATTAGCTGAGTTGAAAAAGCAGTTAGAAGATTTGCTCGATAAGAAGTTTGTAAGACCGAGTGTATCGCCTTGGGGAGCGCCGATGTTGTTGGTTAAGAGGAAAGAATGTAGCATGAGGTTATGTATAGATTACCGTCAATTGAATAAAGTAACAATAAAGAATAGGTATCCACTTCCGAGGATCGACGATTTGATGGATCAGTTAGTGGGTGCGCGAGTGTTCAGTAAAATTGATTTAAGATCGGGCTATCACGAGATCAAAGTGAAAGATGAGGATATACAAAAGACGGCCTTTAGGACACGTTACGAACATTACGAATATACTATGATGCTTTTCGGTGTTACTAATGCGCCTGGAGTGTTTATGGAATATATGAACCGTATTTTCATACTTATCTAGATCGTTTTGTTGTTGTGTTTATAGATGATATTCTGATATACTCCAAGTTCGAGGAGGAACATGCCGAACATTTGAGAGTTGTTTTGCAAGTGCTGAAAGAGAAAAAGTTATATGCCAAGTTATCAAAGTGCGAATTCTGGCTGGAGGAAGTGAGTTTTCTTGGTCACATTATTTTTGTTGGTGGTATTGTTGTGGATCCGACGAAGATTGAGGCAGTATCGCAATGGGATACTCCAAAGTCGGTTACCGAAGTTAGGAGCTTTTTGGGTTTGGCAGGTTATTATCGGAGGTTCATAGAAGGATTTTCCAAGTTAGCACTTCCGTTAACTCAGTTGACTTGTAAAGGTAGAGCTTTTGGATGGGATCTTCAGTGCGAATGTGGATCGTCTGATCAGAGGTACATGTTTCATTAATAGTACTCCATTAATTACTATTATAGATACTGGTGCTACACATTGTTTTATTGCTGGTGATTGTGCTTCGAAATTGGGTCTTGTTTTGTCGTCTATGAATGGGGAGATGGTTGTCGAAACCCCAGCTAAGGGTTCGGTGACTACTTCTCTAGTGTGCTTAAAGTGTCCGTTGACGATTTTTGGTAGAGATTTTGCAGTGGACTTAGTCTGTTTGCCGTTGAGTGGGATGGATGTGATACTAGGTATGAACTGGTTGGAGTTTAACTACGTTCATATTAATTGTTTTAGTAAGACGATACATTTTTCTTATGCTGAAGAAGAAAGAGAAACTGAGTTCTTGACTACCAAGCAGCTGAAGCAGTTAATGCATGATGGAATCCAAATGTTTTCTTTGATGGCGTTCCTGTCTATTAAGAATCAGGCAGCGACTGATAAGTTGCAAATGGTATGTGAGTTTCTAGAAGTTTTCCCTGATGAAATTCCTGATGTGCCGCCAGAGAGGGAAGTAGAATTTTCCATTGATCTTGTTCCGGGCACGAAGCCTGTTTCTATGGCACCTTACCGTATGTCAGCTTCTGAATTAGCTGAGTTGAAAAAGCAGTTAGAAGATTTGCTCGATAAGAAGTTTGTAAGACCGAGTGTATCGCCTTGGGGAGCGCCGATGTTGTTGGTTAAGAGGAAAGAATGTAGCATGAGGTTATGTATAGATTACCGTCAATTGAATAAAGTAACAATAAAGAATAGGTATCCACTTCCGAGGATCGACGATTTGATGGATCAGTTAGTGGGTGCGCGAGTGTTCAGTAAAATTGATTTAAGATCGGGCTATCACGAGATCAAAGTGAAAGATGAGGATATACAAAAGACGGCCTTTAGGACACGTTACGAACATTACGAATATACTATGATGCTTTTCGGTGTTACTAATGCGCCTGGAGTGTTTATGGAATATATGAACCGTATTTTCATACTTATCTAGATCGTTTTGTTGTTGTGTTTATAGATGATATTCTGATATACTCCAAGTTCGAGGAGGAACATGCCGAACATTTGAGAGTTGTTTTGCAAGTGCTGAAAGAGAAAAAGTTATATGCCAAGTTATCAAAGTGCGAATTCTGGCTGGAGGAAGTGAGTTTTCTTGGTCACATTATTTTTGTTGGTGGTATTGTTGTGGATCCGACGAAGATTGAGGCAGTATCGCAATGGGATACTCCAAAGTCGGTTACCGAAGTTAGGAGCTTTTTGGGTTTGGCAGGTTATTATCGGAGGTTCATAGAAGGATTTTCCAAGTTAGCACTTCCGTTAACTCAGTTGACTTGTAAAGGTAGAGCTTTTGGATGGGATCTTCAGTGCGAATGTGGATCGTCTGATCAGAGGTACATGTTTCATTAATAGTACTCCATTAATTACTATTATAGATACTGGTGCTACACATTGTTTTATTGCTGGTGATTGTGCTTCGAAATTGGGTCTTGTTTTGTCGTCTATGAATGGGGAGATGGTTGTCGAAACCCCAGCTAAGGGTTCGGTGACTACTTCTCTAGTGTGCTTAAAGTGTCCGTTGACGATTTTTGGTAGAGATTTTGCAGTGGACTTAGTCTGTTTGCCGTTGAGTGGGATGGATGTGATACTAGGTATGAACTGGTTGGAGTTTAACTACGTTCATATTAATTGTTTTAGTAAGACGATACATTTTTCTTATGCTGAAGAAGAAAGAGAAACTGAGTTCTTGACTACCAAGCAGCTGAAGCAGTTAATGCATGATGGAATCCAAATGTTTTCTTTGATGGCGTTCCTGTCTATTAAGAATCAGGCAGCGACTGATAAGTTGCAAATGGTATGTGAGTTTCTAGAAGTTTTCCCTGATGAAATTCCTGATGTGCCGCCAGAGAGGGAAGTAGAATTTTCCATTGATCTTGTTCCGGGCACGAAGCCTGTTTCTATGGCACCTTACCGTATGTCAGCTTCTGAATTAGCTGAGTTGAAAAAGCAGTTAGAAGATTTGCTCGATAAGAAGTTTGTAAGACCGAGTGTATCGCCTTGGGGAGCGCCGATGTTGTTGGTTAAGAGGAAAGAATGTAGCATGAGGTTATGTATAGATTACCGTCAATTGAATAAAGTAACAATAAAGAATAGGTATCCACTTCCGAGGATCGACGATTTGATGGATCAGTTAGTGGGTGCGCGAGTGTTCAGTAAAATTGATTTAAGATCGGGCTATCACGAGATCAAAGTGAAAGATGAGGATATACAAAAGACGGCCTTTAGGACACGTTACGAACATTACGAATATACTATGATGCTTTTCGGTGTTACTAATGCGCCTGGAGTGTTTATGGAATATATGAACCGTATTTTCATACTTATCTAGATCGTTTTGTTGTTGTGTTTATAGATGATATTCTGATATACTCCAAGTTCGAGGAGGAACATGCCGAACATTTGAGAGTTGTTTTGCAAGTGCTGAAAGAGAAAAAGTTATATGCCAAGTTATCAAAGTGCGAATTCTGGCTGGAGGAAGTGAGTTTTCTTGGTCACATTATTTTTGTTGGTGGTATTGTTGTGGATCCGACGAAGATTGAGGCAGTATCGCAATGGGATACTCCAAAGTCGGTTACCGAAGTTAGGAGCTTTTTGGGTTTGGCAGGTTATTATCGGAGGTTCATAGAAGGATTTTCCAAGTTAGCACTTCCGTTAACTCAGTTGACTTGTAAAGGTAGAGCTTTTGGATGGGATCTTCAGTGCGAATGTGGATCGTCTGATCAGAGGTACATGTTTCATTAATAGTACTCCATTAATTACTATTATAGATACTGGTGCTACACATTGTTTTATTGCTGGTGATTGTGCTTCGAAATTGGGTCTTGTTTTGTCGTCTATGAATGGGGAGATGGTTGTCGAAACCCCAGCTAAGGGTTCGGTGACTACTTCTCTAGTGTGCTTAAAGTGTCCGTTGACGATTTTTGGTAGAGATTTTGCAGTGGACTTAGTCTGTTTGCCGTTGAGTGGGATGGATGTGATACTAGGTATGAACTGGTTGGAGTTTAACTACGTTCATATTAATTGTTTTAGTAAGACGATACATTTTTCTTATGCTGAAGAAGAAAGAGAAACTGAGTTCTTGACTACCAAGCAGCTGAAGCAGTTAATGCATGATGGAATCCAAATGTTTTCTTTGATGGCGTTCCTGTCTATTAAGAATCAGGCAGCGACTGATAAGTTGCAAATGGTATGTGAGTTTCTAGAAGTTTTCCCTGATGAAATTCCTGATGTGCCGCCAGAGAGGGAAGTAGAATTTTCCATTGATCTTGTTCCGGGCACGAAGCCTGTTTCTATGGCACCTTACCGTATGTCAGCTTCTGAATTAGCTGAGTTGAAAAAGCAGTTAGAAGATTTGCTCGATAAGAAGTTTGTAAGACCGAGTGTATCGCCTTGGGGAGCGCCGATGTTGTTGGTTAAGAGGAAAGAATGTAGCATGAGGTTATGTATAGATTACCGTCAATTGAATAAAGTAACAATAAAGAATAGGTATCCACTTCCGAGGATCGACGATTTGATGGATCAGTTAGTGGGTGCGCGAGTGTTCAGTAAAATTGATTTAAGATCGGGCTATCACGAGATCAAAGTGAAAGATGAGGATATACAAAAGACGGCCTTTAGGACACGTTACGAACATTACGAATATACTATGATGCTTTTCGGTGTTACTAATGCGCCTGGAGTGTTTATGGAATATATGAACCGTATTTTCATACTTATCTAGATCGTTTTGTTGTTGTGTTTATAGATGATATTCTGATATACTCCAAGTTCGAGGAGGAACATGCCGAACATTTGAGAGTTGTTTTGCAAGTGCTGAAAGAGAAAAAGTTATATGCCAAGTTATCAAAGTGCGAATTCTGGCTGGAGGAAGTGAGTTTTCTTGGTCACATTATTTTTGTTGGTGGTATTGTTGTGGATCCGACGAAGATTGAGGCAGTATCGCAATGGGATACTCCAAAGTCGGTTACCGAAGTTAGGAGCTTTTTGGGTTTGGCAGGTTATTATCGGAGGTTCATAGAAGGATTTTCCAAGTTAGCACTTCCGTTAACTCAGTTGACTTGTAAAGGTAGAGCTTTTGGATGGGATCTTCAGTGCGAATGTGGATCGTCTGATCAGAGGTACATGTTTCATTAATAGTACTCCATTAATTACTATTATAGATACTGGTGCTACACATTGTTTTATTGCTGGTGATTGTGCTTCGAAATTGGGTCTTGTTTTGTCGTCTATGAATGGGGAGATGGTTGTCGAAACCCCAGCTAAGGGTTCGGTGACTACTTCTCTAGTGTGCTTAAAGTGTCCGTTGACGATTTTTGGTAGAGATTTTGCAGTGGACTTAGTCTGTTTGCCGTTGAGTGGGATGGATGTGATACTAGGTATGAACTGGTTGGAGTTTAACTACGTTCATATTAATTGTTTTAGTAAGACGATACATTTTTCTTATGCTGAAGAAGAAAGAGAAACTGAGTTCTTGACTACCAAGCAGCTGAAGCAGTTAATGCATGATGGAATCCAAATGTTTTCTTTGATGGCGTTCCTGTCTATTGAGAATCAGGCAGCGACTGATAAGTTGCAAATGGTATGCGAGTTTCTAGAAGTTTTCCCTGATGAAATTCCTGATGTGCCGCCAGAGAGGGAAGTAGAATTTTCCATTGATCTTGTTCCGGGCACGAAGCCTGTTTCTATGGCACCTTACCGTATGTCAGCTTCTGAATTAGCTGAGTTGAAAAAGCAGTTAGAAGATTTGCTCGATAAGAAGTTTGTAAGACCGAGTGTATCGCCTTGGGGAGCGCCGATGTTGTTGGTTAAGAGGAAAGAATGTAGCATGAGGTTATGTATAGATTACCGTCAATTGAATAAAGTAACAATAAAGAATAGGTATCCACTTCCGAGGATCGACGATTTGATGGATCAGTTAGTGGGTGCGCGAGTGTTCAGTAAAACTGATTTAAGATCGGGCTATCACGAGATCAAAGTGAAAGATGAGGATATACAAAAGACGGCCTTTAGGACACGTTACGAACATTACGAATATACTATGATGCTTTTCGGTGTTACTAATGCGCCTGGAGTGTTTATGGAATATATGAACCGTATTTTTCATACTTATCTAGATCGTTTTGTTGTTGTGTTTATAGATGATATTCTGATATACTCCAAGTTCGAGGAGGAACATGCCGAACATTTGAGAGTTGTTTTGCAAGTGCTGAAAGAGAAAAAGTTATATGCCAAGTTATCAAAGTGCGAATTCTGGCTGGAGGAAGTGAGTTTTCTTGGTCACATTATTTTTGGTGGTGGTATTGTTGTGGATCCGACGAAGGTTGAGGCAGTATCGCAATGGGATACTCCGAAGTCGGTTATCGAAGTTAGGAGCTTTTTGGGTTTGGCAGGTTATTACCGGGTGTTCATAGAAGGATTTTCCAAGTTAGCACTTCCGTTAACTCAGTTGACTTGTAAAGGTAGAGCTTTTGGATGGGAGCTTCAGTGCGAATGAGGATCATCTGATCAGAGGTACATGTTTCATTAATAGTACTCCATTAATTACTATTATAGATACTGGTGCTACACATTGTTTTATTGCTGGTGATTGTGCTTCGAAATTGGGTCTTGTTTTGTCGTCTATGAATGGGGAGATGGTTGTCGAAACCCCAGCTAAGGGTTCGGTGACTACTTCTCTAGTGTGCTTAAAGTGTCCGTTGACGATTTTTGGTAGAGATTTTGCAGTGGACTTAGTCTGTTTGCCGTTGAGTGGGATGGATGTGATACTAGGTATGAACTGGTTGGAGTTTAACTACGTTCATGTTAATTGTTTTAGTAAGACGGTGCGTTTTTCTTCTGCTGAAGAAGAAAGAGAAACTGAGTTCTTGACTACCAAGCAGCTGAAGCAGTTAATGCATGATGAAATCCAAATGTTTTCTTTGATGGCGTTCCTGTCTATTGAGAATCAGGAAGCGATTGATAAGTTGCAAATGGTATGCGAGTTTCTAGAAGTTTTCCCTGATGAAATTCCTGATGTGCCGCCAGAGAGGGAAGTAGAATTTTCCATTGATCTTGTTCCGGGCACGAAGCCTGTTTCTATGGCACCTTACCGTATGTCAGCTTCTGAATTAGCTGAGTTGAAAAAGCAGTTAGAAGATTTGCTCGATAAGAAGTTTGTAAGACCGAGTGTATCGCCTTGGGGAGCGCCGATGTTGTTGGTTAAGAAGAAAGATGGTAGCATGAGGTTATGTATAGATTACCGGCAATTGAATAAAGTAACAATAAAGAATAGCTATCCACTTCCGAGGATCGACGATTTGATGGATCAGTTAGTGGGTGCGCGAGTGTTCAGTAAAATTGATTTAAGATCGGGCTATCACCAGATCAAAGTGAAAGATGAGGATATGCAGAAGACGGCCTTTAGGACACGTTACGAACATTACGAATATACTATGATGCCTTTCGGTGTTACTAATGCGCCTGGAGTGTTTATGGAATATATGAACCGTATTTTTCATACTTATCTAGATCGTTTTTTTGTTATGTTTATAGCTGATATTCTAATATACTTCAAGTCCGAGGAGGAACATGCCGAACATTTGAGAGTTGTTTTGCAAGTGCTGAAAGAGAAAAAGTTATATGCCAAGTTATCAACGTGCGAATTCTGGCTGGAGGAAGTGAGTTTTCTTGGTCACATTATTTTTGGTGGTGGTATTGTTGTGGATCCGACAAAGGTTGAGGCAGTATCGCAATGGGATACTCCGAAGTCGGTTACCGAAGTTAGTAGCTTTTTGGGTTTGGGAGGTTATTACGGAGGTTCATAGAAGGACTTTCCAAGTTAGCACTTCCGTTAACTGAGTTGACTTGTAAAGGTAGAGCTTTTGTATGGGATGTTCAGTGCGAATGAGGATCATCTGATCAAAGGTACATGTTTCATTAATAGTACTCCATTAATTACTATTATAGATACTGGTGCTACACATTGTTTTATTGCTGCTGATTGTGCTTCGAAATTGGGTCTTGTTTTGTCGTCTATGAATGGGGAGATGGTTGTCGAAACCCCAGCTAAGGGTTCGGTGACTACTTCTCTAGTGTGCTTAAAGTGTCCGTTGACGATTTTTGGTAGAGATTTTGCAGTGGACTTAGTCTGTTTGCCGTTGAGTGGGATGGATGTGATACTAGGTATGAACTGGTTGGAGTTTAACTACGTTCATGTTAATTGTTTTAGTAAGACGGTGCGTTTTTCTTCTGCTGAAGAAGAAAGAGAAACTGAGTTCTTGACTACCAAGCAGCTGAAGCAGTTAATGCATGATGGAATCCAAATGTTTTCTTTGATGGCGTTCCTATCTATTGAGAATCAGGCAGCGATTGATAAGTTGCAAATGGTATGCGAGTTTCTAGAAGTTTTCCCTGATGAAATTCCTGATGTGCCGCCAGAGAGGGAAGTAGAATTTTCCATTGATCTTGTTCCGGGCACGAAGCCTGTTTCTATGGCACCTTACCGTATGTCAGCTTCTGAATTAGCTGAGTTGAAAAAGCAGTTAGAAGATTTGCTCGATAAGAAGTTTGTAAGACCGAGTGTATCGCCTTGGGGAGCGCCGATGTTGTTGGTTAAGAGGAAAGAATGTAGCATGAGGTTATGTATAGATTACCGTCAATTGAATAAAGTAACAATAAAGAATAGGTATCCACTTCCGAGGATCGACGATTTGATGGATCAGTTAGTGGGTGCGCGAGTGTTCAGTAAAACTGATTTAAGATCGGGCTATCACGAGATCAAAGTGAAAGATGAGGATATACAAAAGACGGCCTTTAGGACACGTTACGAACATTACGAATATACTATGATGCTTTTCGGTGTTACTAATGCGCCTGGAGTGTTTATGGAATATATGAACCGTATTTTTCATACTTATCTAGATCGTTTTGTTGTTGTGTTTATAGATGATATTCTGATATACTCCAAGTTCGAGGAGGAACATGCCGAACATTTGAGAGTTGTTTTGCAAGTGCTGAAAGAGAAAAAGTTATATGCCAAGTTATCAAAGTGCGAATTCTGGCTGGAGGAAGTGAGTTTTCTTGGTCACATTATTTTTGGTGGTGGTATTGTTGTGGATCCGACGAAGGTTGAGGCAGTATCGCAATGGGATACTCCGAAGTCGGTTACCGAAGTTAGGAGCTTTTTGGGTTTGGCAGGTTATTACCGGGTGTTCATAGAAGGATTTTCCAAGTTAGCACTTCCGTTAACTCAGTTGACTTGTAAAGGTAGAGCTTTTGGATGGGAGCTTCAGTGCGAATGAGGATCATCTGATCAGAGGTACATGTTTCATTAATAGTACTCCATTAATTACTATTATAGATACTGGTGCTACACATTGTTTTATTGCTGGTGATTGTGCTTCGAAATTGGGTCTTGTTTTGTCGTCTATGAATGGGGAGATGGTTGTCGAAACCCCAGCTAAGGGTTCGGTGACTACTTCTCTAGTGTGCTTAAAGTGTCCGTTGACGATTTTTGGTAGAGATTTTGCAGTGGACTTAGTCTGTTTGCCGTTGAGTGGGATGGATGTGATACTAGGTATGAACTGGTTGGAGTTTAACTACGTTCATGTTAATTGTTTTAGTAAGACGGTGCGTTTTTCTTCTGCTGAAGAAGAAAGAGAAACTGAGTTCTTGACTACCAAGCAGCTGAAGCAGTTAATGCATGATGGAATCCAAATGTTTTCTTTGATGGCGTTCCTGTCTATTGAGAATCAGGCAGCGATTGATAAGTTGCAAATGGTATGCGATTTTCTAGAAGTTTTCCCTGATGAAATTCCTGATGTGCCGCCAGAGAGGGAAGTAGAATTTTCCATTGATCTTGTTCCGGGCACGAAGCCTGTTTCTATGGCACCTTACCGTATGTCAGCTTCTGAATTAGCTGAGTTGAAAAAGCAGTTAGAAGATTTGCTCGATAAGAAGTTTGTAAGACCGAGTGTATCGCCTTGGGGAGCGCCGATGTTGTTGGTTAAGAAGAAAGATGGTAGCATGAGGTTATGTATAGATTACCGGCAATTGAATAAAGTAACAAAAAAGAATAGCTATCCACTTCCGAGGATCGACGATTTGATGGATCAGTTAGTGGGTGCGCGAGTGTTCAGTAAAATTGATTTAAGATCGGGCTATCACCAGATCAAAGTGAAAGATGAGGATATGCAGAAGACGGCCTTTAGGACACGTTACGAACATTACGAATATACTATGATGCCTTTCGGTGTTACTAATGCGCCTGGAGTGTTTATGGAATATATGAACCGTATTTTTCATACTTATCTAGATCGTTTTTTTGTTGTGTTTATAGCTGATATTCTAATATACTTCAAGTCCGAGGAGGAACATGCCGAACATTTGAGAGTTGTTTTGCAAGTGCTGAAAGAGAAAAAGTTATATGCCAAGTTATCAACGTGCGAATTCTGGCTGGAGGAAGTGAGTTTTCTTGGTCACATTATTTTTGGTGGTGGTATTGTTGTGGATCCGACAAAGGTTGAGGCAGTATCGCAATGGGATACTCCGAAGTCGGTTACCGAAGTTAGTAGCTTTTTGGGTTTGGGAGGTTATTACGGAGGTTCATAGAAGGACTTTCCAAGTTAGCACTTCCGTTAACTGAGTTGACTTGTAAAGGTAGAGCTTTTGTATGGGATGTTCAGTGCGAATGAGGATCATCTGATCAAAGGTACATGTTTCATTAATAGTACTCCATTAATTACTATTATAGATACTGGTGCTACACATTGTTTTATTGCTGCTGATTGTGCTTCGAAATTGGGTCTTGTTTTGTCGTCTATGAATGGGGAGATGGTTGTCGAAACCCCAGCTAAGGGTTCGGTGACTACTTCTCTAGTGTGCTTAAAGTGTCCGTTGACGATTTTTGGTAGAGATTTTGCAGTGGACTTAGTCTGTTTGCCGTTGAGTGGGATGGATGTGATACTAGGTATGAACTGGTTGGAGTTTAACTACGTTCATGTTAATTGTTTTAGTAAGACGGTGCGTTTTTCTTCTGCTGAAGAAGAAAGAGAAACTGAGTTCTTGACTACCAAGCAGCTGAAGCAGTTAATGCATGATGGAATCCAAATGTTTTCTTTGATGGCGTTCCTGTCTATTGAGAATCAGGCAGCGATTGATAAGTTGCAAATGGTATGCGAGTTTCTAGAAGTTTTCCCTGATGAAATTCCTGATGTGCCGCCAGAGAGGGAAGTAGAATTTTCCATTGATCTTGTTCCGGGCACGAAGCCTGTTTCTATGGCACCTTACCGTATGTCAGCTTCTGAATTAGCTGAGTTGAAAAAGCAGTTAGAAGATTTGCTCGATAAGAAGTTTGTAAGACCGAGTGTATCGCCTTGGGGAGCGCCGATGTTGTTGGTTAAGAAGAAAGATGGTAGCATGAGGTTATGTATAGATTACCGGCAATTGAATAAAGTAACAATAAAGAATAGCTATCCACTTCCGAGGATCGACGATTTGATGGATCAGTTAGTGGGTGCGCGAGTGTTCAGTAAAATTGATTTAAGATCGGGCTATCACCAGATCAAAGTGAAAGATGAGGATATGCAGAAGTCGGCCTTTAGGACATGTTACGAACATTACGAATATACTATGATGCCTTTCGGTGTTACTAATGCGCCTGGAGTGTTTATGGAATATATGAACCGTATTTTTCATACTTATCTAGATCATTTTTTTGTTGTGTTTATAGCTGATATTCTAATATACTTCAAGTCCGAGGAGGAACATGCCGAACATTTGAGAGTTGTTTTGCAAGTGCTAAAAGAGAAAAAGTTATATGCCAAGTTATCAACGTGCGAATTCTGGCTGGAGGAAGTGAGTTTTCTTGGTCACATTATTTTTGGTGGTGGTATTGTTGTGGATCCGACAAAGGTTGAGGCAGTATCGCAATGGGATACTCCGAAGTCGGTTACCGAAGTTAGTAGCTTTTTGGGTTTGGGAGGTTATTACGGAGGTTCATAGAAGGACTTTCCTAGTTAGCACTTCCGTTAACTGAGTTGACTTGTAAAGGTAGAGCTTTTGTATGGGATGTTCAGTGCGAAAATAGTTTTAATGAACTAAAGCAACGTTTGACGACGGCTCCGATTTTAATACATCCAAAATCCGATGAACTATTCGTTGTATATTGTGATGCATCTAAGTTGGGTTTAGGTGGTGTCCTTATGCAGGATAATAAAGTAGTAGCTTATGCATTGAGGCAGTTGAGGATTCATGAACGTAATTACCCTACTCATGATCTTGAGTTAGCTGTAGTGGTTTTTGTACTTAATATTTGGAGGCATTATCTGTATGGTTCTAGATTTGAAGTATTTAGTGATCATAAAAGTTTGAAGTATTTATTTGACTAGAAAGAATTAAATATGAGGCAGCGAAGGTGGCTTGAATTGCTAAAGGATTATGATTTCGGGTTGAATTACCATCCGGGCAAGGCTAATATTGTTGCAGATGCTTTAAGTAGGAAATCGTTACATATGTCTGCTACGATGGTTAAAGAGTTGGAGTTGCTTGAACAGTTTGGAGACTTGAGCTTGGTTTGTGAAATGTCGGCACAGAGTGTGAAGTTGGGAATGTTGAAGATCGACAGTGAATTTTTGAATAGTATCAAGGAAGCTCAGAAGACAGATGTGAAGTTGGTAGATTTAATGGTTGGAAATAGTCAGAATGAAGATAATGACTTTAAAGTTGATGATCAAGGAGTGTTGCGTTTTCGAAATAGGATTTGTATTCCTGATGATGCAGAAATGAAAAAGATGATTTTGGAGGAGAGTCATAGAAGTAATTTGAGTATTCATCTGGGAGCTACAAAAATGTATCACGATTTGAAGAAGTTGTTTTGGTGGTCCGGGTTGAAGCGAAATGTGGAAATTTTTTTGTGTATGCATGTCTAATTTGGCAGAAGTCAAAAGTTGAACATCAGAAACCTGCTGGGTTGATGACACCGTTAGATATTCCAGAGTGGAAGTGGGATAGTATATTCATGGATTTTGTGACGAGTTTGCCGAATACTCCAAAAGGACATGATGCGATTTGGGTAATTGTGGATAGACTGACAAAGTCGGCTCATTTCATAACTTAAGTTTTAATCACTTTTTCTACTTAAACCCATAAGTGCTTATTTTGTGAAACTATGTCTTTATGAATTCTAAAGGCTGAATTTCGTGTACCCACTTTGATACTATGTTTATGTATGTAAAATGGATGCTAAACATGTTGTTGTTGAATTTGTATGCTTGAATTGTGGTTATATGAAACTTTGTTGTTTTTGCTCAAAATTGGTGTGAAATGGTCTTGTGGTTGTAATTGTTGATGAATTCATGGTTAAATAATGTTGTTGTTGTTATGAGATGTTGTTATTGTTGATACATGCCATGGGTATTCATAATTATGGAGTTGTAGTGTGAATTTAGTTGTTTTTGAGAGTTTTTGTGAAAATGAAGTGAATTGATGATTTGTGTTGGAATGGAGTTTGATTTCAAGTTTGTTATGATTTTGATCGCCTTTTTAAGTGCATAAACGTATAAACAATCTTTGGGAACGAATTTGGATGTTGGGAGATCAAAATTTGGGTTTTGGGGTGAAAAATTATGTAAATACGTTAGAAATTGTGCAGAACAGAAGACTGTTCGCTTAAGCGAGCTGGGAGCGAGCTCCAAGTGAGTACTCACTAAAAGTGACTTGCTTGAGCGAGCAAGCTTCTCTTAAGCGAGTGTGCCCTGTTGCAGCACCCTTTGTTTTGTGTTTCGGGCGTTTAGGGGCCGATCCGAGCTTTCTAAAATGCTTTTTTCAACATGTATGAAATTGGATTGAGTTTGATTTTATGAAATTGAACTAAACTTTTGAAAATAACTCAAGAACTTGAATTTTCATAAAAACTCGATTTCTCAAGGAAAAGTGTAGGACTAAGGTTGTCTAGTATTGTTATGATTTGTAAAAATGTTTTGGATGGGAATCATGGGCTTTAGCTTTGATTTCGGATGGATAATCGGAAAATGCTAGTTTTACAAAAGTGAGAAGAACTTGTCGTGATTTTGCGATTTCATGGAATTGGCCAAGGATACTCATATGCCTAAGCTACTATGATCATATGTGAGTACTACATATGCTTATTGAGGCTTGATCATGTTTGCTTAGTTTGGATAAAATTGCTTCTAGTGTTTTTAAATGTTGTGAACAATGAGACGAACCTTGTCGAAATTAGTGTTTGGTGTTTGATATGGTGAAAACTATAATGTGATTGGTGTTCGTTTTTTTTAAGTGAATTACGTAGTTGAAACTTTGTTCATTTCTTGAGGTGTGAATTTGTGGTGATAATGATGTTGATATAGTTGAATTAATTGCATACAAATGTTGGTGATATTGTGGGTGAATGCATGTATGCAAAATGAAGGTGAAATTGATGGTGAATTTTGTTGTTGAACATGTTCATAGTGTGTCATATGTTCATGCATCATGAGTTGTATGGATATTTATATCCAATGAGGTGATCGAATACTTTGTATTTAAAACGAGGTGATTATGATGTTTTTGTTGCATCAAAGGCGACAACCTTGTTAGTGATTGGTACCACATGCATGTAGGAGTCGGACTAAGCGCATTGCATAATTTTGACATGAGTCATAATTGTTTATGTGCTTGGTGAATAATTGTGCTTGGTGATAATCGTATATTTGTTGAATTGTAAGCTTGTTAAATTTGTTGGTGACTTTGTGATGACATGAACTTACGATTGTGGATGAATATTATTAACGATTGATCATGATGTTTAATCCTTGAAAATTGAACTTGATGTTTTTAAACTTCAATTGATTATCCTTATTTATGTTATGTATTGACTAACACCCCAGTGGTTGTTTGGTCACCGTCTCCCCATATTTGAATATGGTGTAGACGGTGTGCAGGAGTACATTTGTTGCTTTCTTGGTGAGTTGCTTGAGGATAGCGGGAGCTTCCTCTGTTTATCTGTTTGAAGTCTATAGTATAGGGCTCTGGTCTTAGGACGTCGATCATTACATTCTTTGATATTGACTATCTTATTTGATGTTGAGATTATGTACTTATATGTTGAGACTAGAAGTTTGTTTGGTGATGTATTTATGATGATTATGACATGGCTATTTTGAGATGAATGTTATTTCTCCGCTGCGACGTTTTTGAGAAAAAATGTATGCATGTTGTTTTGAGACTTATTGAAGATGTGACGACTATTTCTTGAATATTTATTATATTCGCGCATTTTATCGCTTCAATAGAAGTAGGGCGTTACAGATGCTACCCTGGAGTCTTAGTGTGTCGGGCTCTAATTAGGGGTTTCTGTTTATGTCTTTTAATTGATGACACTATGAGATATTTATCACTTAGTATGTTGAGGTTGGAGTTTTAATTACTTTGGTGATGTAATTATGACATATTAGACATGGATTATTTGGAGGTTTATTTAGTTGTTGTTGAGACGTTATGAATTGCTCCGTTGTAATGTTTTGAGAAAAATTAATCCTGCATGTTTTGAACTTATTGAAGAAGTAGCATCTAAATTCTTTATATAATTGTATCATTGCGTGTTTTATCGCTTTAAAGGGTTTAAGGTGTTACAAGTTCTATTGCATCAAAAAGATCCAAGATGAGATAAAAAGCACTTGAACACCATAAAGCTTATTTTTGGTAAATGTATATTAAATATAGGATTCGTCTGTTACAGATTAAAAAACTGATTTTGACATTCAATAATTTAAATATTATTTTTAAGAGGTTTTATAAAAAATAAAAAAAATCAATTTTGTGTTTGTTTATAGAAATAAAAATCACTTGTTTAAAAAAAAAAATACTTTGTTCGAACACAACTATATAAAAATGATTTTTTTTTTGTTACTTATTTTCTCTTCCCTCTACATAAAATATATTTTAAAAAAATGTAAAAAATAGGTACAATACTCTTTAAAGTAGATGCTGATTTTTTTAAAATTGTAATAAATGGATACAATACTTTTAAATTTTTAAAATGGTTTTCTTGGAGGTAAAAAAAGTGATTTTGTTTCTTAAAAAAGTTATAATGTACAGTCTCATAGAGCCCGTTTGTTATGGATTAAAAAATACTTATGATTTTGTAATTCAATAATTTGAGATTATTTTATCTGTGATGTTTTAAGAAGTCATAATCTATTTTATGTTTTTTTATCGTAATAAAAATTAGTTTTAAAAAAAGAATGATTTAGTTTGTTTGGATACAACTATATAAATGGATATGTTTTGTTACAAAATCACCTCAATTTTTATTTCAGTTGTTTTATCTCCCCTCTAAAAGGGATTTTTGTAAAAGACACATAATATATTAAGGTGTCAAATGATTAGAATATCGCATAACTGTGTTTTTGCTGCAAATTAAGTTTCATAATTAGATAATAGATTATCGATTTTTATTAGAGATTGTTTTTTACCGTAGATATTTAGAAGTGAAAGGTGGTTCATTATGAGAAAATTTGTGTGGAAAGAGAGTTGTTATAGAAAAGTTTGTTTTAATTTGTGTAAGTTTGTTCGTTCTAGTTTGTTTTAATTGACAGTTTTAAAGAGAGAAACAATATGAGATAATTGAATCAAAAGACATAAAATGATATAATTTTGATGATATGTCAAATAATTATAATATGGTTGTTGGAACAAAGGGTGTTTCACAATTATACCACTTAAGTTTTGATGATAACAAGGTATTAAAAATTATCAATTGGATATGCTAAAAGTTTATTCAAGTGTGCAGGACCATTATCAAAGAATTTATTTACAAGAGGTTCTAACTGAATAAATTAAAGAGCAAAGGAATTCTAGATCAAAGCTTGAAGAGCATCTGAATGAAAGTGCGTCTGAAGAAAGCGCTCTTGAAAAAGTCAGAAGCATAGTGTGTCTGAAGAAAAGCGCCTCTGAAGATGACGTCATCAGAAGCCAATTTCATCAGAAGCCAAGTTATTCAGAAGCCAAGCAGCGTTGACAAAGTACAAGTACGAACTGTACAACCACTAAGTCTCTGCAACCACCTTCTCTGCATTGTGTCTCCTATACAAGACAAGGATAACAGCAACAATGGCAGTCTTTGTTCCATTTATTATTGGAATGGATTTGAATTTGTTTTCACAATGGTAAACATCAAATCGGGCAAAAGATCAATGGTGATTTATTCAAAGCTTTGATCAAGACAAATGATGAGCTGGCTAGTTCCCAACGTCTCTCAAACCCTCTATAAATAGAGCTGAAGACTTGAAGAACGGTGCCACAAGAATTACAACGTATACACGCGAATAAGACTATTTCTCATACTCCAAGTCACAAATATTGCTCATCATCAACTTAGATAATTCTTACAAGAGTTATATCTTAGAATTTCTAAGTTTCTAGAGAAAAACAAAGTCTGTTCTGTTTCGTTTTGTTTTGTGAATACCTCTGATTGTATATCAAGTATTCAAAACTCTTTTCAATTCTCTGTAATTGTTTTGAAGTCTCTGTCTTGTGTGCTTGAGCATTTTGAAGTCTCTTTCTTGTGTGATTGAGCAAAGGAAGTCTCATACTTTTGTGTTTGAGCAACTTGTAATTTGATATTACATTTTTAGTGGAACTCTCCTTGGAAGTGCAAGGGGGACAGGACTACTTCCGGATTGTGGAAGGAACCTGTATAAATTGCTTGTGTCTTCTTTCTTTCTTGCATTTGTTCTATATTCCGCTGCTAAGACTCTGAACTCTGATCAGACTCTGAACTCTATCAGACTCTGTATCCTGAGAACATTGTTATTTTTCGTAAGAGAGAAACGTTTTTGAAAACACAATTCAACCCCCCCCCCCCCCTTCTTGTGTTTTTCCCACCTTCAGTTGGTATCAGAGCTCCGGTTCTGTAGCTTGCACTTAACCGTGTTACAGTAAACGATTGGTGAAAAACATGTCTGGTGATGAAGCTTCCGGTTCTGGTTCTGGAGCTACTATTCATTATGATTATAGCAACAACAACAGAAATGAAAGATCTGCACATCACAACAAGCCTCCTATGTTTAATGGTGACCCTGAAATGTTCTCTTGGTGGAAGACCAAGATGTATAGTCACATCATGGGAATGGATGAAGAATTATGGGACGTTCTTGAAGATGGTGTTGGTGATCTGAAGCTGGATGAAGAAGGCGCTGCTCTTGATAGGAAAGCTCACACTGCTGAGCAGAAAAAGCTTTATAAGAAACATCATATGATCAGAGGCATTCTTGTGGCTGCCTTGCCCCATAAAGAGTACTTAAAGATGAGTGACAAATCAACAGCGAAGGCTATGTTCACCTAATTGTGCTCACTTTATGAGGGTAACAAGAAAGTCAGAGAAGCCAAGGCTACCATGCTTGTTCATCAGTATGAATTGTTCAGAATGAAGGAGGATGAAAGCATTGAGACAATGTACTCAAGGTTTCAGACTCTTGTTTCTGGACTTCAGATTCTGAAGAAAAGTTATGTAGCGTCTGATCACGTGAACAAGATTCTTAGAAGTTTACCTGCAAAGTGGAGACCGAAAGTGACAGCCATTGAAGAAGCTAAAGATTTAAACACCTTGAGTGTTGAAGATCTTATAAGCTCTTTAAAATGTCATGAGATAGGTCTAAATGAGCATGAACCTGTCAAGAAGCCTAAGTCCATTGCACTAAAATCCAGAGGCAAGTCAAGTAAGGTTCTGAAGGCATTAGAGTCTGAAGAAGAATCTACATCTGAAGATTCTGATGAAGACCCTGAGATTGTTCAAGAGATGGCTATGCTCACCAACAGACTACAATACCTCGCGAAGAAGAACAACAAGTTTATGAACAGAGGCAGTAGTCACAAAAGCTCAAGAAAGGAAGATCAGAAAGGTTGCTTTAACTGCAAGAAGGTTGGACACTTCATTGCTGAATGTCCAGACCTGCAGAAAGAGAAGTCCAAAGAAAAATCAAAGAAAGAAATCTTCAAGTCCAACAAGTTCAAGAAACAGTCCAAGAAAAGCTTGATGGCAACATGGCAAGATCTGGGCAACGAGTCTGAATCTGACAAAGATGATGCTGAAGATGAAGCTAAAATAGCTCTGGCTTTGGTAGCTACTGCTGAGAATGAAAAGGATTCATCTGATGCTGAGTCAAGTACAGATTCTGAAACTGAAACTGAGGTATATTCTAAACTTACCAGATCTGAACTAATTGATTCTCTCAAGGAACTTCTTGGTCATTACGAGAACCAATCCACTGAGTTGAGGAGAGTTAAGCAACGATACATTAAGTTGCTGAAACTCCATGAATCAACTAAGTTGGAAATGGATGTTTTGCAAAAAGAAAATAATGATTTGAAAACAATGGCCAAGAAAGGTGATAATAAATCCTTATCTGAGCAGGATGCTTCTCTCCAAGAGTTTATTAATACTGGAATTGATAGAACCAAGGTTACATCAATGATTTATAGTATAAATCAGAACAACAAAAGAGGAATTGGTTTCACAGGAGGAAACTCTAGTGAAGTAATTCTAAAACCTTGTTCTGATAATATCAAAGAGGGTCTGAAGACTCATTTCGTGTCTGAGTCTGAAAAAGCTTCTCATTCAGGATCTAAATCTTTAAATTCAAAGGAATTGACAAAGTCAAAACCTAAGAATCAAAAGAAGAAGGTAACGAATGATTCTAAATCAAAAGCTCCAACGTTACAGATTCTAAAGAGATCAGAACCAAATAAACAGGTTCTGAAGAAAACAGAGTCTGAAACTAAAAAGCATAGATTTTAGAAGAATGGAGCTGTCTTTAGTACGTCACATTCTAAGACCAAGGGTTCTGAACTCAAAGTCTGGAAAAAGACTGAACAAGATAATGTCAGACAGAAGACACAGATGAAACTCAGAACCTCTAGAACTAACCAAAGAGGACCCATGAGAATATGGGTACCTAAAACTGAAATTGTTGATGCTGCAGATATGTCTAAAAGGAAACGAAAAGCAGAAGTCCTGGTATCTGGACAGTGGCTGCTCGCGACATATGACGGGAGAAAAGTCTATGTTCCTAACCCTGACCATGAAAGAGGGAGGAACTGTGGGATTTGGAGGAAACCAAACTGGCAAGATCATTGGTACTGGAACAATAGGTAACTCCTCTGTCTCAATCAATAATGTGTGGCTTGTAGATGGACTAAGGCATAACCTACTTAGCATAAGTCAATTTTGTGATAATGGTTATGGCGTTTTGTTTAATAAGAACAACTGCACAGTGGTCAACGAAGATGATCAATCCATTGTTTTTAAGGGAAAGAGAAAGAACAATGTTTACAAGATCAATTTTTCAGAACTGACTGATCAGAAGGTAGTTTGTCTTCTGTCAGTAAGTGATAAGAAATGGCTGTGGCACAGAAGGTTGGGACATGCTAACTAGAGATTAATCTCTAAGCTTAGCAAGTTACAACTTGTCAGAGGACTACCAGACATTGATTATCATTCAGATGCACTATGTGGTGCATGTCAGAAGGGAAAAATTGTTAAAACTTCTTTCAAATCTAAGGACATTGTTTCTACCGCCAGACCCTTGGAATTACTCCATATTGATTTATTTGGACCAGTGAGTACTGCATCCATATATGGAAGTAAATATGGATTGGTGATCGTTGATGATTACAGTAGATGGAGTTGGGTTAAGTTTCTCAAATCTAAAGATGATTCATATGATGTGTTTACAAAGTTCTGCACTCAAGTTCAATCTGAAAAGGAACTGAAAATCTTAAAGGTCAGAAGTGATCATGGAGGAGAATTTGAAAATGAGCCATTTGAAATATTTTGTGAAAAATTTGGAATTGTCCATGAATTCTATTCTCCTAGATCTCCACAGCAAAATGGGGTTGTAGAGAGAAAGAACAGGACTCTACAAGAAATGGCAAGAACCATGATTCACGAAAACAATCTGGCAAAACACTTTTGGGCAGAAGCAGTAAACACAGCTTGTTATGTTTAGAACAGGATCTATATCAGACCCATTCTAAATAAAACAGCATATGAGCTCTTTAAAGGCAGGAAACCTAACATTTCTTATTTTCATCAGTTTGGATGTACATGTTACATCTTAAACAATAAAGTCTATCTGAAGAAATTTGATGCAAAGGCACAAAAGGGTATCTTTCTAGGTTACTCTGAGCGGTCTAAGGCATACAGACTGTATAACTTGGAAACACTTTGTGTTGAAGAGTCTATGCATGTCAAGTTTGATGACAAAGAGCCTGGAAGTAAAATTCCAGAGTAGGTTGAGAGTTTTGCAGGTTCAGAAGAGTCTGAAGATTATTCAGAACCTGATCAGTCATCAGAGTTGAAGAATACATCAGAAGCAGTACCAGCTCCTGATATTCCAAATGTTGAAGCTTCTGAAGAAGCTCAAGTTGATACTCAGCAAGTTATCCAATCCAAGCACTCATTCAAGTACAAGGCTTCTCATCCTGAGGATCAGATCATTGGCAACAAAGATAGTCCCAGAAGGACTAGATCTCATTTCAGACCTGAAGAGTCTGCGCTGGGTTTGCTGTCCATGATTGAACCTACAATAGTTGATGAAGCACTATCTGATGATGGATGGATCTTAGCAATGAAAGATGAACTCAATCGATTCAAAAGGAATGATGTATGGGATCTTGTACCTAAGCCTGAACACAAGAACATTATTGGAACTAAATGGGTGTTTAGGAACAAGCTGGATGAAGAGGGAGAAGTAATCAGAAACAAAGCCAGACTTGTTGCTCAGGGATACAGCCAACAAGAAGGCATTGATTATACTGAAACTTATGCTCTAGTTGCAAGATTGGAAGCAATCAGGTTACTTCTTTCCTACGCAGTTAATCACAACATAACTTTGTATCAAATGGACGTTAAAAGTGCATTTCTCAATGGAGTCATTTCTGAAGAAGTGTTTGTGAAACAACCACCTGGTTTTGAGGACTTAAAACATCCTGACCACGTTTTTAAGCTGAAGAAATCTTTGTACGGTCTGAAACAAGCTCCCAGAGCTTGGTATGATAAACTAAGCAACTTCTTACTTAAAAATGATTTTAAAAGAGGACAGGTTGACACAACACTTTTCAAGAAGACACTTGAGAAAGACATTCTGATTGTTCAAATTTATGTTGATGATATTATTTTTGGATCAACTAATAGATCTCTTTGCAAAGAATTTTCTAAGATGATGCAGGAGGAATTTGAAATGAGCATGATGGGAGAACTGAAGTTCTTTTTAGGAATTCAGATCAACCAATGCAAAGAAGGAGTGTATGTTCATCAGTCCAAATATACAAAGGAGCTTCTGAAGAAGTTTAAACTTGAAGACTGTAAAGAAATGAACACTCCAATGCATCCTACCTGTACTCTGAACAAAGAAGATCAAGGAGCCAAAGTTGACCAGAAGCTGTATCGAGGTATGATTGGTTCTCTGTTGTATCTCACTGCATCTAGACCTGATATTTTATTCAGTGTATGCTTGGGTGCAAGGTTTCAATCAGATCCTAGAGAATCTCATTTAACTGCTGTTAAAAGAATCTTTAGATATCTGAAAGGAATTACTAATCTGGGGCTTCTGTATAAGAAATCTTCAGATTATAAGCTAGTTGGATTCTGTGATGCTGACTATGCTGGTGATAGGATTGAAAGAAAATCAACCAGTGGAAATTGTCAATTTCTTGGTGAGAATCTGATATCCTGGGCCAGTAAGAGACAAGCAACTATTGCTTTGTCAACATCAGAAGCAGAATACATCTCAGCTGCTAGTTGTTGTACACAACTGCTTTGGATGAAACATCTGTTAGAAGACTACCAAATAACTGAAAACTGTATTCCAATTTACTGTGATAACACAACTGCTATTTGTCTGTCTAAAAATCCTATTCTTCATTCAAGAGCCAAGCACATTGAAATTAAACATCATTTTATCAGAAATTGTAACACCCCGTTTTCCCAACATAAAAATTTCTTTAAAAAGACTAGCATGCATCAGAGTAAGCACATAAACAGGGCATCACATATCTTAAAACATCTCATGTTAATGATTAAATAAACATTAAATCGTCATAAAATCTCGCAGCGGAATAATCATATAAAATAAACATCTCAAAGGTCTTTGGCACGCAGGCCTCATCAACATCTTATTATCAAAGTCTTCAAGTTAAACATAAGCATGTAAAGTAACATAATCAAATCAAAAACACAATACGCAAGGAACAGAGAAAATATAAGCAAGGTTTCCCCATCCCGTTACGTATCAGAGCACCTAGACTCGACTGCAGAATCCTCACACGTCTGCACCTAATCTTGGTTACCTGCACTTGCCCACGAGGCGGCAATTCCAGCAGAAGGGGTGAGATTCACAAATAACTATATTAAACATGTAATCAAATAATCACAATTCAAACAACCAACATAATTCAACTCATCACAGATAAACATCTAGCATTTAGAACATCATCATAAACAACGCATCATTTAGCATCATCATAATCATCATCATAAACATCTTAGTAAACATCTTAGACGACTCGACTCGACATCATTAATTGACTATGCAACCCTACGTCTTATATGCATGTGGTACCAATCCAGGGCATGAGCCCTCGTCGCTATGAGCATAAATATACTCCAAGGCATAAGCCTTCGTCGCTGGTGAGCAAAGCTCCAGGGCATAAGCCCTCGTCGCTGGTGAGTAAAAACTCCAGGGCATAAGCCCCCATCATAGAATGAGTATGCATGAGACTCAACACTTTTAACTTAAACAAGTTAACATCTTAAACGTCGCAAAACATCTTAAACAACAAGGACTGACACATGCAGCAACTATACAAAGGTAAACAGCAACATGGCAGTAATCACATCATTCAAATAATATCCATAAAGCAAGCATCTTAAGTAAGTCAAACATTTACAACTTTAATAGTTCATATAACACACATAAGCGGCATGAAAAGCATCAAAATCATCTCAGTCATCATGTATTCATCGTTACAGTTTATAATAAACATTATTAAAAGTCCCAGAAAACTACCCAAAGGTCATCTCTCGAGGTTCTATGCGAAACAGTTCGCAAACAGTACACAGTTCTGGGCTCTGACTTAACTCGCTATGGCGTGTAACACCCCGTTTCCCAAAATGATATAATAATATCCAAACATCAGAGTTAATCAACAATCAACGGAGTATTACATGCGTATTTCATAAAAATAATTTATTTAAATAGAAACATAAAACTATTTAAATAATCCTCCAAAACAACATCTTTATAAAATAGTCTGCAGCGGAATAATTTTCATAAATTCATCTCAAAAATTCTTATACATCAACATGTCTGGCACAAAGGCCTCACCATAACAGAAATGTTCTCCAACATATAACAAATATTTATTCAACAACTTCCAACATAAAATGATACATAAAGGAATGAAATTGTAAAACATAAATCCCATCCCGTTACGTATCAGAGCCTACGACACATTGAGCCAACTCCTATCTATCCATCGCTACCTGCACTTGCCAACGAGGCGGCAATTCCAGCAGAAGGGGTGAGTTCACAAAACAAAAGCAATATATATATATATAATTCATAAGTTGTATTGAAAAACAACAACAACAAGAACATTCATCATCACCATAATTCTCAGTAATCTTCATCAACAGTTCAACAGATAATAGTTAGATTCACCGCATAAAACAACACCGACATCAACACCACTTGTGGTGACACCTCACCAACCACAACTTACACCTTAAACTTCTAATGCAAGACTCCATAAACGACTAATGCATTATGCAAAATGTGGTACCATCTACGCGCGTTGAGTGCTAAACACTCCGGGGCATAAGCCCCCACCAAATTGGATGGTTAAAGCATCCCAGGGCATAAGCCCTCACCAAATTGAATGACTAGCATTCCAGGGCATAAGCCCTCACCAGTTGAATGTATAAACATTCCGGGGCATGAGCCCCCACCAATGCAAATGAGTTATGAGACTCAAGGTGTATATCTACATACAACCCTACAACAGAAATAGTGGTGCATTTTCACCATGCAACCAACAACAACACCAACTAGGACACCTCCTCAACTAGACTCAACCACACCACAACACCATGGACAATTGCAAACTTAGCATAGTATAGTTCATTTCATCCCATATAAGATTCATTCAAATGTGCATCATAAACACCTCCATTCTATATTATTATCACTCCAAAAATTCTCTAAAAATCCAATAAACCATTTAGAAAGCTTAGGTTTGGGTTTAGAACACCTTAGAAAAATCTCATTTTGGGTCGCACAGGACCCAGCTCGCTTAAGCGAGCAGCATCTCGCTTAAGCGAGTCAAAACACGTAAGTTTGGTTTTGCTTCGCTCCTGGCTCGCTCCTAGTTCGCTTAAGCGAACAGGCCAAATACACTATCCTGGGCGTCTCTCGCTTAAGCGACGGGAAACTCGCTTAAGCGACGCAAATGACGAAGGTTGGCATTTTGCTCGCTTGGGGCTCGCTCGTGGCTCGCTTAAGCGAGCGACTAAAATCCAAACTGGGCGTGGCAAATTATTGCTCGCTTGAGCGAAGGGTATCTCGCTTAAGCGAGTGCTCGTCTGGGCAGAATTTCTACTTACGATTTCTAACCCTATTTCATCCAAAAATCCCATTTTTGATTTCCCAATTACCCAAAATGGTTTTGAAACAATGTTTACAGGTTCATGGCACAACAAAACAACAGAAACAACTTACATATGCATCATTATCATCATATAATTCATTATTCATGACATTTTCATTTCTTTAACCCTAATCCAACAAAACTACCATTTTTCAATTCAATTCATGAACACATACACATATATATCAGCAATTGAATCATAAAACCCACCCTTACCTCAAATAAGCAAAATCTACAGCAATTCCTAGCAATTCACCTTGGCTCTTGGCTCTACTCTTCTCTCTTCCCAAAGGTCTGTTTTCTTTGTTTTTACTGATACGTGAAATGTTTTCCTTTCCTTACTGGTTTTCTCTTTCTCACCTTACCAAAACATAACCTCTTTTTTCTCTTTACTCCTCCCACTAAATTCTATTAAATTTCTTCTTAATCCCTCCTAAATTCTATTAACTCTACTTAATCCCTTTTTATCAAATATTATTATTTTCTACTATTTCATAAAATACTACAAATAAATATAACCAATAATATCACACCAAATATTTCATATATCATTTATAAATTCAAATAAAATACACCAATCACACCAAAATCAACTAAAAATCACCACAAACCACAAAATAATATTTAGAGCGTTACAACTCTCCCCAACTTAGAAAATTTCGTCCTCGAAATATTACCTCAAGCAACAAACAACTCAGGATAGGACTCTTGCATCTTGCTCTCCAACTCCCAAGTCAAACTCTCACCGGTTACACCGCCCCAAACAACTCTAACTAGAGGTATCTCCTTGCCTCTCAACTGCTTCACCTTGCGATCATCAATCCTCAAAGGCAATGTCTCAACGGTAAGATTATCTCTAACTTGCACATCATCTCTAGGAATAACATGCGAAGGATCAGCTACATACTTCCTCAACTGCGACACATGAAACACACCATGCAAGTTTGATAGATGCGGTGGCAATCCAATCCGATAAGCCACGGTTCCAATTCTCTCGGAAATCTGATAAGGACCAATGAACTTTGGAGTCAACTTCTTCGACTTCAATGCACGTCCTACACCGGTCATCGGAGTAACCCTCAAAAACACATGCTCACCCTCCTGAAACTCAAGGGCTTTCCTCCTTTTGTCATGATAACTCTTCTGACGATCTTGAGATGCTTTCATCTTTTCTCTTATCATCTTGACCTTTTCCGTAGTCTGCTGCACTAACTCAGGTCCTAACACAATACTTTCACCCGACTCAAACCAACATAGAGGAGTCCTACACCTTCGACCATATAAAGCTTCGAACGGTGCCATACCAATACTCGAATGGTAACTATTGTTATAAGTAAACTCTATCAACGGCAAGTGGCTGTCCCAAGCTCCACCCTGCTCGAGTACACACACCCTCAACAAATCCTCCAAGGATTGGATAGTCCTCTCCGACTGACCATCTGTCTGCGGATGATAAGCCGAACTCAGCCTCAATTTCGAACCCAATGCATCTTGCAAGCTCTTCCAAAACCTTGAAGTAAACCTCGGATCTCTATCCGACACAATACTAGATGGAACACCATGCAACTTCACAATGTCCCGGATATAAATCTCCGCCAACTGAGCTACCGGATAAGTAATATTAATTGGAATAAAGTGCGCCGACTTAGTCAATCTATCAACAACAACCCAAATGGCATCATGCCCTCTTGGAGTATTCGGTAAACTCGTCACAAAATCCATCGAAATGCTATCCCATTTCCACTCAGGTACATCTAACGGAGCCAACAGCCCTGCAGGCTTCTGATGTTCGACCTTGGACTTCTGGCAAGTCAAACACGCATACACAAATTGCGCAACATCCCTCTTCAAACCGGACCACCAAAATAATTTCTTCAAGTCATGATACATTTTAGTAGCTCCAGGATGAATACTCAAACTACTCTTATGACTTTCTTCTAAGATTAACTTTTTCAAACCTTCATCATCAGGAATACAAATTCTTCCCCTAAATCTCAACACACCTTGTTCATCAACCTTGAAGTCACCAACTACATTCTGATCACTAGCAGTCATCAAATCAACGAACTTAACGTCTAGCTTTTGTGCCTCTTTGATACTACTCAAGAAATCACTATTAATCTTTAACATACCCAACTTCACGCTCTGAGGTGATCTTTCACAAACAAGACTCAAATCTCTGAACTGTTCAAGTAACTCGAACTCTTTCACCATCAACGCTGACATATGCAATGTCTTTCTACTCAACGCATCAGCCACAACATTAGCTTTACCAGGATGGTAATTCAAGCCAAAATCGTAATCCTTGAGTAACTCAAGCCACCTCCTCTGCCTCATGTTCAACTCCTTCTGATCAAACAGGTACTTTAAACTCTTGTGATCACTAAACACCTCGAATCTGGAACCGTACAAATAATGCCTCCAAATTTTCAACACAAACACCACGGCTGCCAACTCTAGATCATGTGTAGGATAATTCTTCTCATGCACTCTCAGCTGCCTAGAAGCATACGCGACCACCTTGCCATCTTGCATCAAAACACCACCCAAACCCAACTTAGATGCATCACAATAAACAACAAAAGGCTCTTCTGGCTTTGGCAAAATCAAAATAGGAGCAGTCGTCAATCTTTGCTTCAACTCATTGAAACTACTCTCACATTGAGCATCCCACACAAATGCTTTTCCTTTACAAGTCAGCTGCGTTAAAGGAAGTGCCAACTTCGAAAATCCTTCAATAAATCTGCGGTAATAACCAGCTAATCCAAGAAAACTTCTTACCTCAGTAACTGACTTTGGTGTCTCCCACTGCGACACAGCATCAACCTTCGAAGGATCTACAGCAATACCATTACCAGAAATAATGTGGCCAAGAAAACTTACTTCATTCAGCCAGAACTCGCACTTGGATAACTTGGCATACAATTTCTTCTCCTTCAGCACTTGCAATACAATCCTCAAATGCTCTGCATGCTCAGCTTCAGTCTTAGAATAAATCAATATATCATCAATAAAGACCACAACAAACTGATCCAGATACTCATGAAAAATTCGGTTCATGTATTCCATAAACACGCCAGGTGCATTCGTCACACCGAAGGGCATCACCTTATATTCATAATGACCATACCGCGTCCTAAACGCCGTCTTCTGCATATCCTCATCCTTCACCTTAATCTGATGATATCCCGACCTCAAGTCAATTTTGCTGAACACACGGGCACCCACTAGTTGATCCATCAAGTCATCAATCCTCGGTAGTGGATACCTATTCTTAATCGTCACCTTATTCAACTGACGGTAATCAATGCACAACCGCATGCTACCATCCTTCTTCTTAACCAACAACACCGGCGCTCCCCATGGTGAAACACTCGGTCTCACAAACTTCTTGTCAAGCAAGTCTTCTAATTGTTTCTTTAACTCAGCTAACTCCGAAGCTGACATACGGTAAGGAGCCATCGACACAGGCTTCGTACCCGGCACCAGGTCAATCGAAAATTCCACTTCTCTCTCCGGTGGCACATCTGGAATCTCATCAGGGAAAACTTCAGGAAATTCTTTCACAACAGGCAGCCCATCAATTACAGCTTGGTTCTCTACCGACAAGTACGCCAACAAGGAAAACATCAACACACCATCTTGTTCTAATCGCTTCATCTCTTTGGTGGATAAAAATTCTGCTCCACTCTCTTCTTCAGCAGAAGAAAACCGCACCGTCTTCGTAAAATAATTGATCAGGACATGATTGTACTCTAACCAGTTCATTCCCAATATTACATCCATTCCCACCAACGGTAAACAAACAAGGTCTACCTCAAAATCTCTACCAAATACAGACAACGGACAACTTAAACAGACAAGGGAAGTAGTCACTGAACCCTTAGCTGGAGTTTTCAACAACCATTTTCCCATTCATATCAGACATATACAGACCCAATCTTTTAGCACAATCAACAGCAATGAAACAATGCGTTGCACAGTATCTATAATAGCAATTAAAGGAGTACTATTAAAGAAACAAGTACCTCTGATAAGTCGATCCTCCTGATCAGTCTGGGTACCGGTCAATGCAAACACCCTCCCACTGGCCTGCGCCTTCTTAGGCTTAGTGCACTGAGTGCTAAGATGTCCTTCTTCATCACAATTATAGCAAACAATGTCTCCCCGCTTGCATTCAGTAACAGTGTGGCCTTTTCTTACCACATCGGAAACACTTCTTTTCGTCACGGTTGCAGGCATTACTCTTGTGGCCCTTAACACCACACTTATAACAAACCACTTCAGCAGGAGCATCTCTACGTGCTGGCCTCCTCTCATCATGCATTCTCTGCTTGCCCTTATCAGCTGGGGCACTATACGGCTTTGGGCGACTCTGCTGCCCCTTACCCTTACGGTCATTCATCACTTTGTAGTGAGCTTTAGTATCTTCTTCATAGATACGGCAACTGCTCACCAACTCAGAGAAATCCCTGATCTTCTGATACCCAATGGCCCGGTTGATATCAGCCCGCAGACCATTCTCAAACTTGATACACTTGGAGAACTCAGCAGTCTCCGCAGCATAATGGGGATAAAACTTTGCAAGCTCCACGAACTTAGCAGCATACTCCGTAACGGACATGTCCCCTTGCTTCAGCTCGAGAAATTCAATCTCTTTTCTACCACGGACATCCTCCGGGAAATACCTCCTCAAGAACTCCCGCCTAAACACTGCCCATGTAATCACAGCACCTTCATTCTGCAAAATAGGTTGAGTACTCACCCACCAGTCATCCGCTTCTTCAGCCAACATATGGGTGCCAAACCGCACCATTTGAGCATCCGTACACTGCATCACCCGGAATATTCTTTCAACCTCCTTCAACCAGGTCTGCGCTCCATCAGGATTATACCTTCCCTTGAAGGTTGGTGGATGATTCCTTAGGAAGGTCTCAAGCATCCTTACACCTTCACCAGCTCCACCAGCACCTTGTTGTTGCCCAACAACTTGAGCCATTGCTTGCAAAGCAGCAGCAAGAGCAGCATCATTTCTTCCAGCCATCTCGATAATTCTACATAACGACAAGAATTAGAACAACAACAAGACAGTTTAAAACCTGTCACACTACACTATTGGCTCGACACGACTCTCCTAATGGTCGGACGGACCGACTTGCTCTGATACCAATTGTAACACCCCGTTTCCCAAAATGATATAATAATATCCAAACATCAGAGTTAATCAACAATCAACGGAGTATTACATGCGTATTTCATAAAAATAATTTATTTAAATAGAAACATAAAACTATTTAAATAATCCTCCAAAACAACATCTTTATAAAATAGTCTGCAGCGGAATAATTTTCATAAATTCATCTCAAAAATTCTTATACATCAACATGTCTGGCACAAAGGCCTCACCATAACAGAAATGTTCTCCAACATATAACAAATATTTATTCAACAACTTCCAACATAAAATGATACATAAAGGAATGAAATTGTAAAACATAAATCCCATCCCGTTACGTATCAGAGCCTACGACACATTGAGCCAACTCCTATCTATCCATCGCTACCTGCACTTGCCCACGAGGCGGCAATTCCAACAGAAGGGGTGAGTTCACAAAACAAAAGCAATATATATATATAATTCATAAGTTGTATTGAAAAACAACAACAACAAGAACATTCATCATCACCATAATTCTCAGTAATCTTCATCAACAGTTCAACAGATAATAGTTAGATTCACCGCATAAAACAACACCGACATCAACACCACTTGTGGTGACACCTCACCAACCACAACTTACACCTTAAACTTCTAATGCAAGACTCCATAAACGACTAATGCATTATGCAAAATGTGGTACCATCTACGCGCGTTGAGTGCTAAACACTCCGGGGCATAAGCCCCCACCAAATTGGATGGTTAAAGCATCCCAGGGCATAAGCCCTCACCAAATTGAATGACTAGCATTCCAGGGCATAAGCCCTCACCAGTTGAATGTATAAACATTCCGGGGCATGAGCCCCCACCAATGCAAATGAGTTATGAGACTCAAGGTGTATATCTACATACAACCCTACAACAGAAATAGTGGTGCATTTTCACCATGCAACCAACAACAACACCAACTAGGACACCTCCTCAACTAGACTCAACCACACCACAACACCATGGACAATTGCAAACTTAGCATAGTATAGTTCATTTCATCCCATATAAGATTCATTCAAATGTGCATCATAAAGACCTCCATTCTATATTATTATCACTCCAAAAATTCTCTAAAAATCCAATAAACCATTTAGAAAGCTTAGGTTTGGGTTTAGAACACCTTAGAAAAATCTCATTTTGGGTCGCACAGGACCCAGCTCGCTTAAGCGAGCAGCATCTCGCTTAAGCGAGTCAAAACACGTAAGTTTGGTTTTGCTTCGCTCCTGGCTCGCTCCTAGTTCGCTTAAGCGAACAGGCCAAATACACTATCCTGGGCGTCTCTCGCTTAAGCGACGGGAAACTCGCTTAAGCGACGCAAATGACGAAGGTTGGCATTTTGCTTGCTTGGGGCTCGCTCGTGGCTCGCTTAAGCGAGCGACTAAAATCCAAACTGGGCGTGGCAAATTATTGCTCGCTTGAGCGAAGGGTATCTCGCTTAAGCGAGTGCTCGTCTGGGCAGAATTTCTACTTACGATTTCTAACCCTATTTCATCCAAAAATCCCATTTTTGATTTCCCAATTACCCAAAATGGTTTTGAAACAATGTTTACAGGTTCATGGCACAACAAAACAACAGAAACAACTTACATATGCATCATTATCATCATATAATTCATTATTCATGACATTTTCATTTCTTTAACCCTAATCCAACAAAACTACCATTTTTCAATTCAATTCATGAACACATACACATATATATCAGCAATTGAATCATAAAACCCACCCTTACCTCAAATAAGCAAAATCTACAGCAATTCCTAGCAATTCACCTTGGCTCTTGGCTCTACTCTTCTCTCTTCCCAAAGGTCTGTTTTCTTTGTTTTTACTGATACGTGAAATGTTTTCCTTTCCTTACTGGTTTTCTCTTTCTCACCTTACCAAAACATAACCTCTTTTTTCTCTTTACTCCTCCCACTAAATTCTATTAAATTTCTTCTTAATCCCTCCTAAATTCTATTAACTCTACTTAATCCCTTTTTATCAAATATTATTATTTTCTACGATTTCATAAAATACTACAAATAAATATAACCAATAATATCACACCAAATATTTCATATATCATTTATAAATTCAAATAAAATACACCAATCACACCAAAATCAACTAAAAATCACCACAAACCACAAAATAATATTTAGAGCGTTACATGGCGAGTGGGATAGCTCGCCTCGCGAGTACTAAGGTCCTGCTCGCTGTGGCGAGTTGGAGTGCTCGCCTCGCGAGCTCTAGGGTACTGCTCGCTATGGCGAGCTGGGTTGCTCGCCTTGCGAGTAAACTAGGTCTACTCGCCACGGCGAGTTGCATAGCTAGCCTCAGGCGAGCGATGAACAGATGCTTACGGGTTCTGCGAAAAACACACTAAAAGTTCCCAATTTCACCATCTAATTCGTCTAAACTCTCAGTAACATCATCAATGTGAGTAATCCAGGTTCTGTACTCAATCTAAACATCTATCCTACAGCTTTATGGTTTAATTCATGATTTTCTTCACTTTTAACCTAATTTCAATTCTCTCAAAACAGCCCTATGATTGCTTAATCTTGATTAGATGAATTACAGAATGATATAATCAAATGCTAGGCTCACCCTTACCTGGTTATAGCAGAAAATCGCAGCCCTCCAAGCTCTCTTCTCACTTCACGTGCGTTTCCTCCTTTCTTTTCCAAAACTCTGTACGCGTACTACTGACTTCTCTCTTGACCTAATTTTCCCTTTATATACTCCCAGCAAATCTTATCTTATTTACTCTTTCTCCCACATAACTCTCTAAAATCCAAAACTAACCCACAACTAAATATTTTATTTTATTTTCAAATCTTATTTTATTAAACAATAAAATAAGTCGCCACGTCACATAAAAACATCTTAAATCTTCACTTAACATCACATAATATATTAATAAATATATAACAACTTCTCAAATAAATCAAGTAATTAAATAATCAAAATGGGCGTTACAACTCTCCCCAACTTAAAAGATTTTCGTCCTCGAAAATTACCTCAAGCAAACAACTCAGGGTACGACTCTAGCATCTTACTCTCCAATTCCCACGTCAAGCTTTCGCCGGTCGCTCCCGACCAAACGACTCTAACGAGAGGTATCTCCTTGCCCCTCAGCGTCTTCGTCTTTCTGTCATCAATTCTCACTGGTAAGGTCTCAACCGTAAGGTTGTCCCTAACTTGCACATCATCACTCTGGATCACATGAGACGGATCCGGAACATACTTCCTCAGTTGCGACACATGGAACACGTCGTGCAAATTCGACAGATGTGGTGGCAATCCAATACGATAGGCCACCGCCCCAATCCTCTCTGAAATCTGATACGGACCAATAAACTTCGGGGTTAACTTCTTTGACTTCAATGCACGACCAACACCGGTCATAGGAGTCACTCTCAGGAACACATGATCTCCCTCTTGGAACTCAAGGTCCTTCCTACGCTTGTCATGATAACTCTTTTGTCGACTCTGCGACGCTTTCATCTTCTCTTGGATCATTCTCACTTTCTCAGTAGTCTGTTGAACAATCTCCGGTCCTAACATCACATTCTCGCCTGACTCAAACCAACACAACGGAGTTCTACATCTCCGACCATACAAAGCCTCAAAGGGTGCCATCCCAATACTCGAATGGTAACTGTTGTTGTACGTGAACTCTATCAATGGAAGATGACTATCCCAAGTCCCTCCCTGCTCAAATACACACACTCTCAACAAATCTTCCAACGACTGAATCGTTCTTTCCGACTGACCATCTGTCTGCGGATGATAAGCCGAACTCAACCTCAATTGAGAACCCAACGCCTCTTGCAAACTCTTCCAAAACCTAGAAGTAAACCTCGGGTCTCTATCTGATACGATGCTCGAAGGAACACCATGCAACTTCACGATCTCCTTGACATAAATCTCTGCCAACTGAGCAACAGGAAAAGTAATATTAATCGGTAGAAAATGAGCCGACTTCGTCAATCTATCAACAATCACCCAAATAGCGTCATTCCCTTTAGGAGTATTCGGCAAGCTCGTCACAAAATCCATGGATATACTATCCCATTTCCACTCTGGCACATCTAAAGGCACCATCATACCAGCAGGTTTCTGATGCTCAACCTTCGATTTCTGACAAACCAAACAAGAATACACGAACTGTGCCACGTCACACTTCAAACCAGACCACCAAAACAGTTTCTTTAAATCATGATACATCTTCGTAGCTCCCGGATGAATACTCAAGCTACTTCTATGACTCTCTTCAAGGATCATCTTCTTCATTTCCTCATTATCAGGAATGCAAATCCTACCTCGGAATCTCAACACTCCTTGATCATCCACTTTAAAGTCACTATCCTCCGCCCGATTACTAGCAACCAACAAGTCCACAAACTTAACATCTTCTTTCTGCGCCTCTTTGATACTTTTCAAGAACTCATTATCAATCTTCAACATTCCTAGCTTTACACTCTGAGGCGTTCTTTCACAAACTAAACTCAAATCTCTGAACTGTTCCAACAACTCGAATTCCTTCACCATCATGGCAGACATATGCAAAGTCTTCCTGCTCAAAGCATCCGCGACCACATTAGCTTTGCCCGGATGATAATTCAAACCAAAGTCATAATCTTTTAACAATTCAAGCCACCTTCGTTGTCTCATATTCAATTCCTTCTGGTCAAATAAGTACTTCAAACTCTTGTGATCACTAAACACCTCAAACCTCGAACCATACAAGTAATGTCTCCATATTTTCAATACAAAGACCACAGCCGCCAACTCTAAGTCATGCGTCGGATAATTCTTCTCATGAATTCTCAATTGCCTTGAGGCATAAGCTACCACTTTACCATCTTGCATAAGAACACCACCTAAACCCAACTTGGACGCATCACAATATACCACAAAAGGTTCATCGGGCTTCGGCAAAATCAAAACTGGAGCCGTCGTCAAGCGCTTCTTCAATTCATTAAAACTGTTCTCACAATGCACATCCCACACAAAAGATTTACCTTTACACGTCAACTGCGTTAACGGAAGAGCCAACTTAGAAAATCCTTCTATAAATCTTCGATAATAACCAGCTAGACCCAAAAAGCTTCTAATCTCAGTAACCGACTTCGGAGTCTCCCATTGCGAAACCGCTTCAACTTTAGACGGATCCACCGCAATGCCATCGCCAGAAATGACATGACCAAGAAAACTCACCTCTTTCAACCAGAACTCACACTTAGACAACTTAGCAAAAAGCTTCTTCTCTTTCAACACTTGCAAGACGATCTTCAAATGCTCAGCATGCTCTTTTTTAGTCTTAGAATAAACCAGAATATCATCAATGAACACCACAACAAAACGATCCAAGTAAGCATGGAAGATTCTATTCATATACTCCATAAATACGCCAGGTGCGTTAGTAACACCGAAAGGCATCACTGTATACTCATAATGTCCATAACGCGTCCTAAATGCCGTCTTCTGCATATCCTCATCTTTCACTTTAATCTGATGGTAACCCGATCTCAAATCTATCTTGCTGAATACACAAGCACCCACCAACTGATCCATCAAGTCGTCAATTCTCGGAAGTGGATACCTATTCTTTATCGTTACTTTATTCAACTGACGATAGTCGATGCACAACCTCATACTTCCATCCTTCTTCTTGACTAACAACACTGGAGCTCCCCACGGTGAAACACTTGGTCTCACGAACTTCTTATCAAGCAAATCCTCTAACTGTTTCTTCAGCTCAGCCAACTCAGAAGCTGACATACGATACGGCGTCATAGACACAGGCTTCGTTCCAGGAACAAGATCAATCGAAAATTCAACTTCTCTTTCCGGAGGCACATCAGGAATCTCATCTGGGAAAACTTCAGGAAAGTCGCATACCACTTGTAGCTTATTAATCACCGTCTGATTCTCAATAGATAAGGACGCCATCAAGGAAAACATCATAATTCCATCGCGTTCCAGCTGCTTCAACTGTTTAGTGGATAGGAACTCTGCGCCACTCTCTTCCTCGGGAGAAGAAAAATGCACCGTCTTGCTAAAACAATTAATCAGAACGTGGTTGTACTCTAACCAATTCATCCCCAAAATTACATCCATCCCAACCAACGGTAGACACACTAAATCAATCTCAAAATCACGACCAAACATAGACACAGGACATCTTAAACACACAAGGGAGGTAGTCACCGAACCCTTAGCTGGAGTTTCGACAACCATCTCCCCATTCATATCAGATACAACAAGATTCAACTTAGCAGCACAATCAAGAGCAACAAAACAATGTGTGGCACCAGTATCAATAATAGCAACTAAAGGTATATTATCAAAATAACAAGTACCTCTGATCAAGCGATCCTCGCTCTCCGTCTGCGTACCCGACAAGGCAAAAACTCTCCCAGAAGTTTGAGTCTTCTTAGGTTGTGTGCACTGGGACCCAATGTGACCTTCCTCATTGCAATTAAAACATACAATATCACCACGTTTACAATCAGCAGTAGTGTGACCCTTCTTGCCACAACGAAAACATCTCTTCACCTCTCCAGGACAAGCATTACTCTTATGGCCCTTCACGCCACAAGTATAGCAAACTATCTCAGCAGGAGCATCTTTCTTAACAGGTCTCCTCTCATCATTAACTCGCTGTTTGCCCTTATCCGCGGGTGCACTGTAGGGCTTAGGTCGACTTTGCTGCCCCTTTCCCTTCCTCTCATTAACCACCTTGTAATGAGCCTTCGTGTCCTCCTCGTAAATCCTGCAGCTGCTCACTAACTCAGAAAAGTTTCTGATCTTCTGATACCCTATAGCCCTCTTGATATCAGCTCTCAATCCGTTCTCGAACTTAATACACTTAGAAAATTCGGCGGTCTCAGCAGAGTAGTGTGGATAAAACTTGGCCAGCTCCACAAATTTTGCAGCATACTCAGTCACAGACATGTTCCCTTGCTTAAGCTCCAGGAACTCAATCTCTTTCTTGCCCCGCACATCCTCAGGAAAATATCTGTTGAGGAACTCTCTCTTAAAAACTGCCCAGGTCACCTCAGCACCGTCCTGCTCCAGGGTAGGTAGAAGACTAATCCACCAGTCATCCGCCTCCTCAGCCAGCATGTGCGTACCGAAACGCACCTTCTGCACCTCCGTGCACTGCATCACCCTGAACACTCTCTCTATCTCTTTGAGCCACGCCTGGGCTCCATCCGGATCATATCTCCCCTTGAAAGTAGGAGGATGGTTTCTCAAGAAGGTCTCCAGCATACGGACCTCCGCACCAGCACCAGCATTAGCATTTGGCTGCTGTCCCACAGCTTGAGCAACAGCTTCCAAGGCAGCAGCAATCGCAGCATCATTTCTTCCAGCCATCTTAATCCTTAACAAAACAAACATAAGTTAGAATAATACAATAATACTATTCTAACTCTAAGACAACGTCACTCGACTCTCTACTTGGCCGGACGGACCGACCTGCTCTGATACCAATTGTAACACCCCGTTTTCCCAACATAAAAATTTCTTTAAAAAGACTAGCATGCATCAGAGTAAGCACATAAACAGGGCATCACATATCTTAAAACATCTCATGTTAATGATTAAATAAACATTAAATCGTCATAAAATCTCGCAGCGGAATAATCATATAAAATAAACATCTCAAAGGTCTTTGGCACGCAGGCCTCATCAACATCTTATTATCAAAGTCTTCAAGTTAAACATAAGCATGTAAAGTAACATAATCAAATCAAAAACACAATACGCAAGGAACAGAGAAAATATAAGCAAGGTTTCCCCATCCCGTTACGTATCAGAGCACCTAGACTCGACTGCAGAATCCTCACACGTCTGCACCTAATCTTGGTTACCTGCACTTGCCCACGAGGCGGCAATTCCAGCAGAAGGGGTGAGATTCACAAATAATTATATTAAACATGTAATCAAATGATCACAATTCAAACAACCAACATAATTCAACTCATCACAGATAAACATCTAGCATTTAGAACATCATCATAAACAACGCATCATTTAGCATCATCATAATCATCATCATAAACATCTTAGTAAACATCTTAGACGACTCGACTCGACATCATTAATTGACTATGCAACCCTACGTCTTATATGCATGTGGTACCAATCCAGGGCATGAGCCCTCGTCGCTATGAGCATAAATATACTCCAAGGCATAAGCCTTCGTCGCTGGTGAGCAAAGCTCCAGGGCATAAGCCCTCGTCGCTGGTGAGTAAAAACTCCAGGGCATAAGCCCCCATCATAGAATGAGTATGCATGAGACTCAACACTTTTAACTTAAACAAGTTAACATCTTAAACGTCGCAAAACATCTTAAACAACAAGGACTGACACATGCAGCAACTATACAAAGGTAAACAGCAACATGGCAGTAATCACATCATTCAAATAATATCCATAAAGCAAGCATCTTAAGTAAGTCAAACATTTACAACTTTAATAGTTCATATAACACACATAAGCGGCATGAAAAGCATCAAAATCATCTCAGTCATCATGTATTCATCGTTACAGTTTATAATAAACATTATTAAAAGTCCCAGAAAACTACCCAAAGGTCATCTCTCGAGGTTCTATGCGAAACAGTTCGCAAACAGTACACAGTTCTGGGCTCTGACTTAACTCGCTATGGCGAGTGGGATAGCTCGCCTCGCGAGTACTAAGGTCCTGCTCGCTGTGGCGAGTTGGAGTGCTCGCCTCGCGAGCTCTAGGGTACTGCTCGCTATGGCGAGCTGGGTTGCTCGCCTTGCGAGTAAACTAGGTCTACTCGCCACGGCGAGTTGCATAGCTCGCCTCAGGCGAGCGATGAACAGATGCTTACGGGTTCTGCGAAAAACACACTAAAAGTTCCCAATTTCACCATCTAATTCGTCTAAACTCTCAGTAACATCATCAATGTGAGTAATCCAGGTTCTGTACTCAATCTAAACATCTATCCTACAGGTTTATGGTTTAATTCATGATTTTCTTCACTTTTAACCTAATTTCAATTCTCTCAAAACAGCCCTATGATTGCTTAATCTTGATTAGATGAATTACAGAATGATATAATCAAATGCTAGGCTCACCCTTACCTGGTTATAGCAGAAAATCGCAGCCCTCCAAGCTCTCTTCTCACTTCACGTGTGTTTCCTCCTTTCTTTTCCAAAACTCTGTACGCGTACTACTGACTTCTCTCTTGACCTAATTTTCCCTTTATATACTCCCAGCAAATCTTATCTTATTTACTCTTTCTCCCACATAACTTTCTAAAATCCAAAACTAACCCACAACTAAATATTTTATTTTATTTTCAAATCTTATTTTATTAAACAATAAAATAAGTCGCCACGTCACATAAAAACATCTTAAATCGTCACTTAACATCACATAATATATTAATAAATATATAACAACTTCTCAAATAAATCAAGTAATTAAATAATCAAAATGGGCGTTACAGAAACTATGTTCAAAAGGGAGTGTTAGATATTCAATTCATTGATACTGAACATCAATGGGCTGATATCTTCACAAAACCCTTAATTGTTGAGAGATTCAATTTTATAAAGAAAAATTTGAACATGCATTTTGTCTCTGAATAATGCTTGACTATGAGTAAGGAAAACTAGACTCTGAAAAATTATCAGAAGCTGATGACGTGTCAGACTCTCTCTGAAGAGACTCAGCCTCTGGAAAATTATTCAGACTCTGGGAAGGAATATTTTTGACTCTGATAGTATCAGAAGCGGAAAAGGTTAAAGTTACTTTTGTAGACTTCTGACATGGTCTATCTGCATTGGGAAACGACGCTTTTGGGCAATGATAGTTATTCTCTTAAACAAATATTCTCGCGCCCCTGCTAGTCATTAATGTTTGTGTCTGTTTGTCTCGTCTGAATTTGAAAAGTTTTTTTTTTCAGAAATCACTATAAATACATATCACACACTACTCACTCACTTTTCCTACACTTTCAAATCTTTGAGCAGTTACGATCTTAAAAATCAGTATTTTTCTATTCTCTCACATTAGAAACCCTTCACTCTCAAACTTCATCTTCATCCTCCACTGACACTGACTCTGACTTAGATGATGTTCCTCTAAGTCAGAAGTTCAAAGCCAAACTCCAACCTAAATCCAAACCTTCCTATTCAGCACCCTTTGATGTATATAAAACTATAGGGTAACTTTCTGAACGCAGGATTGGTATATGCAACAGATTGCCTGCTAACCATCCTTTCCAACCCTCTATAATCAAACCAATTCAAATGATACTACCTGATAGACCCAAACCTGTCAAACCAACACAATCACAAAAACCAAATAGTCCAATAGTTGTTGATTCAACAGCTACTGCTGAAGAGCAAGTAGTTACTGAAGAACCAACAGCTGCTAAACAACCACCAACAAACAACCAACAACAAACCACCTCCACACTACTCAAACAAACCTCTGACCAACAAGTTTTGTCAAATCTTGAAAGTCACTATTCAGGTGAACTTCCTGAATACCAACAAAATGCTACTGAAAACCCCCCAACACAGACCCAAGAAAAGACCATTCCAGAATCTGTCATGGAGACAGTGGCTGAAGAGTCTATCCAAGTGATAGAGTCAGAACTCACTGTGTCTGTTTCACATTCTGAACCAACACATAAATCCAACCCTAGTGCTTCTGACCAACCCTCTTCATGTTCATCACCCGTACAAATCATTGATGAACCCTCCTCTGACATACTGGATCCTGACTATCTTGATAAACAACTGGCAGAAATCAATGAGGAAATGCAGACTCTGCTGAACCTCAGGAAGACTCCTTTTCTACCTCTGGCTTATCAGGACAGATGGTCTTCAGTCAAGAACAGATTACTTAGTTTGGTAAACAATGTTTCTTCTAAGTGCTGCCGTATTCAAGCCCATGCTATGAAGTGTCGCATGAGGGAACACTTGTTATCAACTAAGCATCTTCAAAGCAAGACCTTGTATCTGACCAATTCTCCATTCTATGCTGAGTCAGACTACATCACAAGGGAATCAAAGGTATTTCAGATGCTGAAGCAGAAGGTACTCAAGCATCAAGAAGAATCCAAGGAAGCTAAGGCAATGGAATATCAACTTCTTCAGAGGCAGTTGGCTCTGGAAGAAACTGTTAGGAAGCAGTCTGAAGACATTCAGCGTCTGATGGCTATGATTCAACAACAACAACCTCAACCCAACCCTTAGTTGCACACCTAGTTTTTCTTTGTTTTGTGTTTTGTCTTTGTGCTTCTATTATTTTGCCTCTGATGTATCTGTGTTTATATTGCATTTATAAATTCTTTTTCAGTTGCATCTAATATCATTTTCCTGTTTTTACTTCTTCTTTCTGTTTATACTTGATTCTTTTTGATTGTTGACAAAAGGGGGAGTAATAGAGAGTATTTAACAAGAATCTGAGCCCAAGTAAAATAAAATTCTAACAAATTTTATTTTGAGAATCTTATCTTTATCTCATCTGAGTTATTTTTTTTCAAAATTATCAGTATTGGTTATAAAATAAATTTAATTAACCTGGATAGGACATAGGAGGAGCTTACAAACCTCACCTTAAGGAATATCAGACTCAGGGGGAGTCAGAGCTTACAAACCTCAGAACCCCTCTGATCTTTTTAAATACTTATGTTTGTCATCATCAAAAAGGGGGAGATTGTTGGAACAAAGGGTGTTTCACAATTATACCACTTAAGTTTTGATGATAACAAGGTATTAAAAATTATCAATTGGATATGCTAAAAGTTTATTCAAGTGTGCAGGACCATTATCAAAGAATTTATTTACAAGAGGTTCTGACTGAATAAATTCAAGAGCAAAGGAATTCTAGATCAAAGCTTGAAGAGCATCTGAATGAAAGTGCGTCTGAAGAAAGCGCTCCTGAAAAAGTCAGAAGCATAGTGTGTCTGAAGAAAAGCGCCTCTGAAGATGACGTCATCAGAAGCTAATTCTCAGAAGCCAATTTCATCAGAAGCCAAGTTATTCAGAAGCCAAGCAGCGTTGACAAAGTACAAGTACGAACTGTACAACCACTAAGTCTCTGC